>JASJET010000182.1:2267500-3734627 GCA_034092305.1 Diaprepes abbreviatus | reverse complement strand
GTAACGTCATCGGTTTCGTTAAATCACGCTATAGGTACCTGTTTAGTTTATTTTTAGCCAGTAAGTGACGAACGACTTTTCTCATACAGTAATGTAGGTGAAAGAAGGAGATGTAACTCCCTGAAAACCCTATTCTTCTATAGCTTCCAGCAGGCCATGCATCAAACAGTGGCGCTGTTAGCCGGGACAACTCGAGAAGATAGAACTTGCGAGGAGGAGACGAATATATGCTTTTCTCGTTCTATTTTCTCCGCGATTTAAAACCTAGCTTTGGAGATGTAAATAAAGCGTCGCTTTTCGTTTTCACGCACTTATCGATGCAACACACTTTACCTATTTTTTAATTGTTTTTCACTTCCACTCACTATTATTGTTTTACTCAAACTCGAAGTTATGTGAGCGTCATGTGTTCCATGAGTCCCATGGAATGCGAGGATCCCTGTTTTGACGCAGCGCGCATGTCAAATCTCGCGAAACTTGCGCTTATCCAATCTCGCGAAATTCACGCTTGTTCACCCTCACCATGCGCAGTGTCCTCTTCTTCTTCTATACCCCTTAGTACATAGTAAAAGAGTGTTATCTAGCTAATGCAGGGTATCCCATTTTAAAGAACTCATCCAAATAGTTCATGAGATGGAGAAAAGTGTTCTTAGCTAATACAGGGTGTCCCATTTTAAAGAACCCACTCAAATATTTCATTAGATGGAGAAAAATGTTTAATACAAAAGTTTTAGAGTTCGAAGGTGGTCAATTTTTGACTTTGCCCTTAAAATTGACCTTTAAAATTTTTTCAAATATAAGTTTGTTTTTTTTTCAAATGGCAATCCCCAAGAAATAAAAAGTACTGAAGATTTTACGTTTCCCTTTGACAAAAAACAACAACTTGACGTTGAAATGTGTTTGAAGCCTAGTCTAAAGTCAAGGTCAAGGTCACTATTAAACATTTTTTTTTATCTCGCGAATTTTGGGAAATATTTGGTTATTTTTTAATGGAATGTATAAGGTAAGGTAACTCTCTTTTACTAACAGAAACCGTTTGCCTATATTTGTTAGACAAAAATACTAAAAAGGTGCGTATCGCGTGATCTAGCGAAATTGATAACATGCGGCGGATGGTCGCGCTTTCTTCAGCGCCTTATGTCTCGAAAACATAAAAAAAAGTAATTTTTTTATTGGTGATAGAAAAATCTCAGCTTCGACTGAAAAAGAAATCGGAACATTCATAGCACTATTGGAAACCCCAAGGTCAAAATATGGGAAAGTCATGTATGCCAAAAATTTTTTAATTAGTTTATTAGCTTTTTTTGAGGTGAAAAGTAAATTATTTTGCGCCTAAATGCGTGTTTAGTGTAGTTAACGTAAAATCTCTCATTTGTATTCATAATTTCGGTTTATATAAAAATAGTTTGTTCTTAAATATAGGTAATCATCTGTTGAAAACTATGCCTGCCTAGCTTCTCGCCCCATTGTTATGTAAATCAGCCCAATCTTCAGATAAAACTAAAATAATCCGTAAAGTTACTTCGGTTTCGAGTAGCCAAAGTTTTGGATGAGGTCGAAAAGTCCTTGAGAAATTGTTTCTCGGGAAATCGTGGTGAATACCGCCAAATAGTCCTCAAAGAACCGCAATACTAGATCGAATTGTTAACAAACGCTTATCTGGTTCGACCCCAATAAGATTGAATTTTAATTCTTGAGTTGTTTGTAATATATTCGAATACAAAGACAGTATTCTAGAGATAATAGAAACAATCTTAGATAACAGTAGAAACGTTTGTACCACGAACCAATCATCAGAGTATGTCATAATTCTTAAAAGCAAGAGTTTTCTTTCATGGTTAAACTTATTTTACAAAATAATGCCTCAAGTTTATTTGTTATTGGGTAAGTTTCAAACACGACAAATTGACGCTGTACCTACTTTAATGATTACATTACCGTTGCTTTATTTTCTATTTTCTCTTCTTTACTGTTATGTCTTTTTATTTATTTTTTACTTAAATCATTAAAATCATGGTTCTTTGATTTTAGGATCATAACAGGTTTTAGTGAAAAACGTTGATTATTACCGATAAATGTTTTTATGTCTTGCAACTTCAATTAGTAAAGTTTTAAAATAATTTAATTCCAATTTAAATGAAACGATGCTATAAAGGGTGCAAACAAAAGAAAATATAGATTTTTTGAATGGTGGTTAATCAACATCTTGAATCTCCAACCTTAGAAATAATAAATTATTAAAAAAAACAACTAAATCGACTATCAACAATTGCGCTTAAAGGTAAAAACAAATTGAAAACCGTTTTATGTTGCATTTAATTTAATAATTGTAGATTTACTTCATAACTTAGTACTTTTTTTAAGTTGGCTTCGAAGTAGTTGAACATGTTATTTTTAAATTAATTTTAGACGGCATGATATTTTTAATCGACTTCATTTGTGTATCATTATTATATTGTTTACATACCTTTTGATCTGTGTTCCATTTTTTTCTTGGTTAAAAGTGTGTTTATGTAGCTTGCAAGTATGTTCTTTTTTTCTTTTAAACTATTAACTAAGTGTTAGCCAAGTAAGTAAATATATTTATAATTATTAAATTAATTGCAGTGTAAAGTTGTTTATAATTTATAATTTACTTTTTGAAATTTTTTTGCAGTCCGCTTAGTTTTTTTTTGAAATAGTTTATTCAATTCTTTTTAGTTTCAGTTTGTGTTTAAAATAGATATCCCTAATAATAATATTACACGATTAGGCTTGATTCTCACTATAGTGCCGTTCTCGATACGATCTCGGTTCGCTTTCGGTTCGATAATTTTTTTTTAAATGAGAAGGAGCTTACGATATCGAAATCTCCGCGAAACCGATAGTGTGAATAGGTTTATTGTTTCTCCTGTAAGAATATTTTACCGGACTGAGAGCGTATTGAGAGCGGCCCTATAGTGAGAATTTGTCCTTACACGACTCCGCGAAAGACATTTAAACTGGAAATAAAATAAAATTTCATTAAGATCAGATGAAAAAAGCGACGACTTAAAAAGAAACAGAGAAAGTTCGTTAACTAACAGTTTTTTTTTTGTTTTTTTTTCAGTTTTCAATATTTTTACAAGAAACCTACAGTGGAAATATTTTGGTGGGAACTTCTGGTGAGTATTCATCAACAATTCTTGTTTATTTTTTCTGTTTTTAGTCTCCTTGCATAAACATACCTACCAATATTTTTCCAAGATACCTTTACTATATGCTGAAAATTGCATCAAAATATCTCACTTCTATCAAAAGTTATATGCAAATGAAGTCGATTAAAAGTTCGATGACCAACAATTTTTTAAAGTTTTTTCATTTTTTTAATATTCTTAAAATAAACTTACCTTGGAATTTTATTTACGGTACTACCCAACAACTCCTATAATACAGTTCGCTTAGACTTGCTTTAGTCTTAGTCTTGTTGAAGTGACATTATTTATTATTCCAAAGTCGTAAATTAGAAGAGCTTGGAAATAGGTTTTGTTTTTGTAATATGTTTACAACGGCGTTAACGAAGTTATTAACACATGCCTAAGATGGTTCTACAGCAGTATTTTTTAGGATTATTGCGTCGTACTAATTTTTATTATGAATCATTAAATACAAATGTCTTAAAAGTGAAGGACGATATAAAACTATAACAGATTTTGTGCTGTTTCCTATGCTTTTTTCAATAATTGCTCTGGAAAACTATATTTTATACTTTATTATTACATTTTGAACTAAAATAAAAAAAATAACTATAATAGCTTGTTTAAAACCTTTGGTTTACTATTAATGCGAAAAACTTTTACGACTCTTTTTAATTGATATGATGCTTTTTATTACATGGGCTATTCAAATTAACAATACGTACACATTTATCTGGATAGCAAGTAAGTGTTTAACTTAATAAACAAAAAATGTCTTTTTCGTCGAGTAGTTTAGAAGAATTTCGATGTTTATTAGAGACTATTGATTGTCCAATGTATTTTTAATTACTGGCTAAACTTAAAACAATATTCCTATCTTTTTATTGGCGAAGAAAAGTATGCTTGTTTTTCGGTTCTTAAAAAAATGACTTAGAACACATGTTTCTAAAATTAGTTTTTCTCTTTAAATTTAAAAGAAGTAGTTTTTTTGAATCCTAATGTTTGTATAGTTTTTTTCATCTGTATAGTTAGCTCTATTAACACATTATTTATTTAAATAAGTTTAATAAATATAAATAACGATTATCTAAAGTTTACAAGTAAATTTAAAAGTAAACAAATGAATAAATTCAACAAATAACAGATAATGTGTTCTTTTTATGACTCTGGTGATAATATCACAAATATACGCTACGTCCTTGTAATGTAGATGTTACACCACCCCAGAGAACTCCTGAAAATTTCATCAATATATCTCATAATATTTATTGTTTTTAAACACATGCTTGTAATGTATCAATAATTCTCGTTGAAATCCATTTATTATAGCGCCAGTCAAGGTCACAGAGATCTTAAGGAAATTATGAATTAATTTTTTTAGAGACAGCTCACTCGCTGTGTTGAATTAGATATGAGCATGAACTAATTGGAGTTTTTTGTTTATTTACAGCTGACTGTATCTCGTTTCCTTTTCAATACAGTGGCTCTATGTTCTGTTTAATGTTCCATTATTGTAGCACAAAATTTAAAACACGTATTTTGTTTTTGCTCCTTGTAAATTTTTTGAGATCCTTATTGCAATACTGGAAATAAATTGACAGTTTTTGTGTTATAACTTTTCAAATGCGAATGGTTCTTTTTTAATTCCTAGGATAATTTAAATCATTACTTTAATAAAAAAATACATTGAGGTTGTATTTCCAATAGGTGAATAAATATTTCGGTGCTTCTATAATTGATAATCTTTTTTATTGTCTTTCTGAAACCTTTCATTAATATTCTATCATTTATAAATCAAACTGAATACAGATTTCTACGTTCTTGGCATTGTTGGCTTATACAGATTTTAAATCTATCTTTCAAGTGAAGGTAATATATTAAATAAAAGATGGCGCCTTTTTCATAAGTTTTTCATATTTTTGTTAGATGGCTATAGGTATATGAAGACTAGAATATTTTGAAATATCAGCTAATCTTCCAACCAAAAAATATGATAGACTAAATTAACAAGAAAAAACATTTCGTTGAATATTTAAATGTCTTCTGTGGGCGTTAATTTCATAGTCTGTCGCTTTTATGTTGTTGTAAAAGTGGCTAGTCTAGATAGTTTGTTGTTCTAGTAGCGGATGGTGATACGTTAAAAGATTTAGCGTTGTTCTTAAATGGGATAGACCTTAGATTGATAAAGCTGTTAATTCTAGAACTATCTAAGATGAATAGTGACGAGTTAGTTTTAACAATTATTAGGTATTGACTTTTGGAGTTGGATTTACCTTGTCTCCTCTCGGGGTTTCCAGTGTCATATTTGTGCTGCCCTGTGATCGTTCTCGAAATTGTAAAATGTAAGATACTATGCTAAGGGAACTGCCATATGAACCGTTAACAATTCTTGTCTGATACAGTACGTCCCGTAGCAATAATGAACCTTGTTACAGTATTCTGGCTCTGTTACAGTCGACCTTCATTTCCAAGGTTAATCTTAAAATCCACATGAATTATTTTAATTTCCCTTTCTTTAAGCAGATCTAAAAGACTCACAATAGGGTCTCCTTAATAGATTTTTTGTATTTATGAGGTTAGAGGAAGGCTTCTTTTAGAAGTTGTAAGGATTTATAAAGCTTTTTAAGCACGTGTTAGTTTTCTGATCGATATAAGGAAACTTAAAGATGGGTCTCTGTTGATTGTGGTTTCCAGTGGGTCTCATGTCTTTTAAACAAATTTATTTATACGATGTGTCGTCTTCTTCACATTCGTCACTAGTAGTGAACAATACCAGTTTTTAATCGCCTCACTCCTAACCTTGACCTTGACCACATGGACATGGCCTTGTTGCTGGGGTCCTGATGGGGCATTGCCACCTGAAGGGGCACCTCAAAAAACGACTGGTAGAAGTGTTTATTTCAATGTGAAATGTCAGATACAGGTATATTTAAAGATAAAATTATAGCGCAAGTAGGCAGAGTAATTCATTTATATCAAAATAATTTAAAAAGTTGGTGTGATTTTGACGGAAAGAATTTAGTATTTTTTCACCTTGAATATTTGAGAAGTTACGTCGATTCACTCAGTTCGCAACGAATTTGGGATAAGCTGCCGGAGTGATATCGGTGTGACAAGGAACTATAGTTGAATTTACCCTGTTACATTCAATATGGCCAAATATATCGTTATTATATAGATGATCCATCACCACCAATAAGAAAGTGTCGTGAGTGTAAAAAATAAGTGAAAAAATATGAACAGTAATTTGCAAGAAACAATTAAAAAATTAGGTGATTTCACTGAAACGGCACCCTGTTACGTTCAATATGGCCAAATATATCGTTATTATATAGATGATCCATCACCACTAATAAGAAAGTGTCATGAGTGTAAAAAATAAGTGAAAAAATATGAACAGTAATTTGCAAGAAACAATTAAAAAATTAGGTGATGAATTCACTGAAACGGCAAGTAATTACATCAGCGATGTCATGAAAATTCGATCAGAATGCGCCTTGCATTATTGTCATTTGGCTTTTGAATATCAAGAGGCTGCCTACACATGTTATAAATATTGCAGCAACACAATAAATTTATTAGAAATTATGTTTGAAATAAAAAAGTGATTAGTTTCATGAAAGATCCGGTTATATTAAACGAAATTATGGTGTAGGACTTATGTTTAACGTAGTGGAAAGTTTAGTTAGAGAGATGTATTAAGAATTTTTAGTTTCTGCAGCCTGTTCTGAATATTACGCATATGAAATGCAAGATTCGGAAGCTTAGGAAATTATTATATTTTTTAGAAATATGGGCATGTTGAACTATGTAATTTTACAAATGTAGTTTATAAGAAGATAAAAATGAACATAAATTATTAAGCAAACTAAGAAATTTAGGTTTAAGTGATTATATTACACGTATAAGAGAACAACAGAAAAATGTTAATCAATAAAGCACATAAAATGTTGTTTGTTTCATTATATTTTGACCTTGAAGTTCTCTATCTAGCATTTTTATACCTGTGACATCATTTAACCTCGAAGATGTCCCTCTCACTATTGGTGTTCTTGAATGAGTTGGTTTGAAATAGAAACGGAGAATAGTAGAGTTTATATCGACGAAGACATCGGTCGCATAAACATAAATATTGTGTTCGTGTAGTGTTCTGAAAGTGCTTTTGTATTAATGGTAATTTTTTTACTTTATACCATTTTTCAAGAATGAGTATACCACAAAGAAACTGTAGATAAAATTAACGAAGTGTTCAGCAACATTTCGAGGTATTAAAGAGAAAAAAAAGTACTGAAATTGTCGTAGGGAAAGTATACAAAATTGAAAAAATGATTCCAATGACTACATGATTGAGCAAATTTTTTTTGTAGCTTTACACAATGACAGTGCTAATAGCACATTCGATACTTTTTGCCAAAACGTGTTGCTGAAGCACCGTCAGATGATATAGTGGATATTATGAGTAAAACTAAAAGGAAATACATTTTAACTTATTTGGTGCAAGGTACTAGAGGTTTTGGATGCAATACTCGAATATTATTAAGTTTCGGTTCATTACATAATTAATAAATTGCGTTTGAACAATGATATAATTAAATTTTAAAATTTATTATACTTGTCAGAATACTTACACGTTTTCATTACTTCTGTTAAAGATGTCTGTAGGTGTGACTGTCAACGAATGTGTAGATAGATACATGTTTTCGTTGGGAAGAGAGTTAAGAAATAGGGTTTACGATATTTTAGATAGTGCAATCGATTGGTCGAATATTGCGGCAACCGTGGATCAATATAAGGCTGAGATCAAGGATGCAATCAATTTTATGTCTGGGACATACTTGTGTGACAAATATTTATATGATTCCATAAATGTTTGTACATTTTGTGTTGAAATGATCAATGAAGAATTAAAAGAATATCTCTTTAATATTCCACATTTACCTGGTGAGCTAGCTACAAAATATGCTGCAATAGAAACAACCCAAGATGTTGAAGATGGAAATAATGTTGAATGGCATAGTATTTTGAGCAATGCATATGAAGACATTCTTTGTGTAGAAAATAAAATTTGATTATTTTGTATTTGTACAATAGAATAACTGTAAATAAATCTTTGTAACACATCACAGTTTTGATGCTCAAAATTGATTTAAAAAAAAAAACACAATACGATAGGTTATATTAGTGAATAGCATCTATAAAAGTTAATTTTAAGTATTCAGTAAAGGTAATTTTTAAATAAATATTTAGATTATTAGTCTCTCTGTTTCTTTAAGTTTTAAATATTTAGTAGAAATAGAGCAAATAAAAAGAAAACATACTCCTATATTTATTTAGAAAAACAGTGACTGCAGTTTCAACTCAGAGTCATTTTCAAACTGAATTACAAAGATAGACTAAGTATTCAGTAGAGAAACATGAGAAAATTTTAACAATAAATAAAAACTACCTTAGAAATTACATTATTACAATGGGGAGGTACTAAATTTTGGGAACTAATTATTATTTGGCAACAACAAATAACGGGGAAAACTCAAGTTCTGGCTGGTCATTAAGCAAATTTACATTTTTATTTTTACTATGTTTATATATTTCTAAAGATTCAAGAATATTTAACTTTCGACCCTATGTTGAATAATGTAATATTTCAGTGTTGCTTAAATTAGGAAAACTGTAGTTGTGTTCTAAGCAATGGTTGGCAAAGCTCGAGTCTGTTTTTGTAGTCTATATGATCGGTAGTGTTCTGAAAAGCGAGTTTTAAAGCTTCTACCATTTTGTTCAATATACAAGCTGTCACACTCTGAACATTTTAACTTATAAACTCCTGATTTATTAAGTTTATTAATTTTATCTTTAGCATTGTAAAGGATAGTGGGCAGATTGTGTTAAGATTTAAAGGCTACTTTTATGTTATGTTTGGAAATAGTATTAGCTATGTTTTCTGATAGGGTACCACAGTATGATAAAGATATATAACATGAACTATCTTTATCATTTTTTATTTCGGGATATATTGAATTAAAGGTTAGTTGTTTTTGTTTTTTAGTTATTAATTTCTTAATGATTTGTTGGGAGAAATTGTTTGATATTGCAATCCTTTCAATGATATTTAGTTCCTCTTGAAGATCTTCTTCAGTGAGAGGCAAAGAGAATGCTCACATCCGTTACCATTGCTGCAACGTGGTCTGGCTTCACTACACCTTTTATTTGGTCAACCGCAACTTTTTTCCCTTTGTGTGGGCCTATGTTTTGAAATTGGTTGGGTGACTGTAAGTTTCCTCTGTAGAGTCCTTTTTGTGTTTTTCACTAATATCTCATGTTGTTTCCTCTTTAACTATACCTATTTTTATTGTAAATTCTTTATGGTGTGGTCGTAAATTTGTTCTTTCTTGTTTTGGCTTAATTGCCTACGTAATCGACAGCAGTGACTTTGTGCTGGCATTCTGTCAACTAGTGCCCGTTCCCATATTAGGTTTAGTTTGAGGACTAATGTTTTAGTTTTTCAAAGTCCATGTTTGCTGTAGTTACTAAAAAATAACTTTCATAGTACGACAAATGTAGCCCGTTTTCAATGCGGTCCCTAAATTCTCGCGTAAAAATTAATAAATCAATAACATTTTTAAATACCGTCATTATCGAGTCTGAAATCTAAATTTGAATTTAGCGTGGACTATTCACCTCTAAATTCTTTTAGGTTTATTAAGTATTGCCTAATTTTTTGCCATTGGTTGTTTCTGTCTTTACACTATATTACACTATATTCATTATACTAAAAACTAGCAGAATCCTCCAGAAAAATTTCTTAAATATGAAAATTTATTCGCGTCACTCTAACCGTTGCAAGTCGCGATTCAATTGTATTTCGACAAAAAGGTAACTGTAGGATCCATGCTAGGATTAAATGATGCAGGCGAAATAAACTTGGGAATTGCTGAATTTTTTTGTTTCAGCGAAAGCAATTTCAAATGTTGGGTGATCTGCTATGGTTAATTGACAATTAATGGTTTGTTGTTGTTGACTTATTTTTAAGATGTTTTCCGGGATTGTTGGCGTTTGTTTTTGATTAGTGGTCAGTAAGGCAGTCTGGCTGGATATTGTTTGTCTGATATTATTAGTTTGTGTGTTTAATATAACAGTGTTTTCAGGAGTTTCCGAATCTATGAAGATGTTTGAAGTTGATGGTAAATTTAAAGGTTTGTCAGTTTGTCCTGGACTGTTTTCAGTCTTTTTTTGAACTATAGTAACGTCCTAATATAAGTCAAATATAAATATTTTTCCTTATGTGACAATTATATATGGTTTTATTTTTTCTAATCCCAAGAAAATAAAGAAAATGTAAAACTAAATATCAACGGTTTGATAAAATTTCAAATGACAAACAATATGGAGAGTAAAAAAAATTATATTTTTCTCAAATTCTAATATTTCTTTTAATTTAAAATTGACATTGGGGGAGGGGACGGAATTTTTTCGTTGCTCACATTACTCTAGTTTTAAATAATTTTGCATAAAACTGGTACTTATTTTGCAATTTTGGAAATATTATGAAATACACTAGTTAGCAAAATAATTTACGGATATCGAGATAACTTCAATCATAAATTAAACTAAAAATAGGAAAATAGAAAAAAAAATTAAACTTCCTTATAAAAAACGTTCAAAAGCGAAAAATAATTTTATAAATTACTGTAATTAAAATTTTTGAAATCTGCACCATATCAAAATTTAGTTAAATAAAACACTAATACTATGTAAAAACTGACTACAGTATTGAAGAGATCGCAAATAAAGTCAGTTGAAAAGAAAAACGGTGTTTGAGAAGCACTATACTTTAAACAAAATTAGACTGAACAGATCATTATTCAAGTTTATGTAGGTAACTTTATATAGTATTCTTTATGTGTCAATTTGACGCCGACTACAAAAGTTTGAATTACAGATAAAAATTTATAGAATTAGATTTCTTAAGAAAGTTCAATTTCTTTTAAAGTTTTTATAAGCAATTAAAAAACAGTTTAAACGAATAAAACATATTTACCGATATTTTATAAATTCAGCAATAGTTTAATCACCATTCTAATAAAGAATACCTGGTAGATTGTGTAATATAAAAACATGAAAAATTATTTTTCCAATTTTCATATTTTCTGTTACTGTTTGAGAATTATTTTTGACACTTATGCATTCCATACTCATGAAATTTTCGTTTTTCGTTATTCGGATTAAGTATTTCTTAAGATTTTGAATATATATGTCGAACAGAAAAGCCTGATACGATTTTACCTTTAAACATAAGATTTTGATTCTTACCATGACATTATTTATTTATTTATTTAATTTATATATCTCGACTGCTCTTTTGCAGGTTATATTTGAGTAGCAAGGCCTTGAATAATGAATCGGTTATCGTATTCTGACATATTATGGAAAATGATTGTTATTTGATAATCTATAAAATCAGTATTCGAGAATTAACAGCCTAGTCTCTTATTTATTCTAAACGGTCTAGACGATCAATAATTTTTTTATCGGTTCGATCAAAAAGTTTGAAAAAAATTCGATAAAATTTGAAAATTTTGCATTCAGTTGATTTTCACAAAATCCTTGGTAAGAACCATAGGAACACTTTTATAAAAAAGTATTTTTTACTTCAAATACTATATATATTCTGGTTCTTTTGGAAAACATTCATTATAGTCGTTACATCTATGTAGCTTAAATTGAATATTAACTTATAATAAGAGATGGTTTATGTTTTTGACAGTTGCTCATCATTTTAGTTAAATCGGTAGTAGAAACAGTTATTAATTAACGACACATCAACCCATAGGACTTTTTAGTGATGGGATCTGCAGTTTAACTTCGGTTTGGAACCATTGTCTTTGACACTCAACCAACCCCGAGTTTTTAATTTTTTATCAATTTGAGTGTCTGTCAAGTGTTGGCTACAGCACTCGGTGTTCCCAAGCGTTCACCTATCTAAGTACTAATCGCACCCAGAGTAGTTCAACTTCGGTGATGTGACGGGATCTGGTGCTTAATACGTGGCAAGGCTTCGGTGTACAACATTCAGTGCACTTGTTGGGAATGGGAGTGTTCGTATCATTTCGTTGAAATTCGCACATTCTCAGTTCGTAAGAATTTGGATAAAGTGAACGACTAGCTTAAGCCTCTTACTTTACCTGTCCTTCCGTTAAGTGCAATCAACATTTTTGTGGTAAATATCCATAAAGCCATAAAAGAATAGCAATTTTAAATTTAAGTTATCAGCATGTTCCGCAAAATAAAGATACTTCTATTCATTAATTGAAAAAATACTTATTCTACCTTGTATTTGAGTAGCCAGGCCTTTAATAATAAATCGGTTGTCATATTCTGACATACTATGCATAATGATAGTTATATGATAATCTATAAAATCAGTATTAGAGAATCAACTATCTTAGTTTCTTGTTTCTCTTGAAAGATCTAAATGATCAGTAATTCAAAGGCTGAAAAAAAAATCGATAAAATTTGAAAATTGTGTATTCAATTTATCTTTTCACATTCCTTGAAAAGAACCATAGGAATACTTTTAATAAAAAAATTTTATTTAGTTCAAATGCTATATATATTCGGGTTCTTTTAGAAAACATTCATTATAGTCTTTACCTCTATGTAGCTTAAACCGTGAACATGAACATATTTAATATTTTTCGTATTAGTTTTAACTTAACAAATAACTGAAATTTTATTTCAGATTTTTGATTTTTTTTTGTTTTAATTTTGTTTAGTTTTCTTTTTCTATGTTTCAAGTGGCCCAAGAAAACAGTAATTATCATCATTTGGAATATTTATAACCGACTTTGTGTTTTCTAAAAATTTTAGAATTATATGTATGTAGAGAAACCTGTATTAACTGTAATTAATTTCATAAATTGTTTAATCTTTAAACTTAAATGTATAGTTTTAGAAAACTTCCAGCCTGAATCCTTCGCAGTAAAATTTAACCTCCTATTCACTAATATGATCTAATTTTAAAATTGGTCTAAATTAACAGTAAAAGGTTTAAACTGACAAGTACAACAATAAACCAATCAAATTTTGAATCTTAAAAATACAAGGACAAGAAATCATTTTCTTTTATTAACTAACCCACAACAACGAAGAATTTTGTTTATTTTTGGCAGACAACTAATTTTATTACCTATTTCAAGGCGTTATCTATAATCTTTTATTCTAAATATCTTCTTACCAGGGTTTATTTATCAACATATGTAGTATGAATTAAAACAATATCAGTAAAACAAAACTGGTCATCTAGAAGATCTAACTTCCATGGCAATTAAATCGGGTCTGTTTTAAATCTTCTTAGTGAATTTGGTTGCTTGAGTTTAAATTAAGACGTGCATTTAAACCTCAGCCAAGTTCTGAACTTTAAAAAATAAGAATGAAATAAAATTTTTATAAAAAAATTGAACCGACTTCTAAAAGTGCTCTAAAAAGTGAAAAATAACTAGAAATTTTTATATGAAATTGAAATTTTTGAAGTCGGTGCCAAACTAATACCTGACAAAATGTGATTCGCATAAACAGATTAAAAATACTTTCTTTGTTATTGCTTTCTTACCATTACCAATTTGTATATATTAGTAGTTATTTATTTTATTTAGAAGTAATTTAGCGCCCACTTCAAAAATTTCAATTTTATATAAAAATTCCTAGTTATTTTTCACTTTTTAGAGCACTTTTAGGAGTCGATTCAATTTTTTTAAGAAAAATTTTATTTTTCGATTTTTAGTTTTGAATTCATTATGATATTCATAAATTATTTGGACTAAGTGCTAATCGAGATTAGTGTACCTCGCAATGACTCCAAGGTGGCAAAAAAGGTACCCATTTTATCCAGAATTGTAAATCACCCTAAAATGAACCACTAAAATTCTTTGATTCTTAGAGTTCTCTAAATATTATTATCTTAAATATCAAATTAATTTTAGATTGGTAATATAGGCCCCAAAACCTTCCAATATCGATATTTAAAGAACCTGAGACGTAAATTTCTCAGCCTGATATATTTTATATTGCATATTTAGTTTGTATACGCCTCAAGAACCCCGCAATATCAATTTTATATAAAACCGGAAAATGTGAAATTTTGAGTCCCTCATATCATATTTTATGAACATAATAGTTGTAAAAAAATAACTTTATATTCGTAACACACCACCCTCAATCCCCTAATATCAAATCTGAAAAAATGCGAATAAGGTAAAATTTTCAACCCACCATATTGGATCCGCCATATTGAATTTCAAAAAAATAATTTTAACGTCTTAATCTGATCTAAATGTAAACTCTTCAAAGCCCCCTAGTACCAATTTTAGATGAAATCCAGAAATTTAAAATTTCTAAACGGTCATATTGCATCTGACATATTAGATTTTCTTAAAATAATTTTATGTTCGCTACTTACATCTCCATAAATGATTCAGTTCCACATATGAACAAAATCGAAAAATGTAAAATTTTTAGTCAGCTATATTGCATTCGCCATATTGAATTCTGAAAAAATACTATTAAATTCAAAATTTATACCCTCAAAAACCCTCTATATCAGTTTTGGGGATAGTCGAAAAATGTAAAATTTTTAGGACACCATATTGAATCCGCCAGATTGAGTTTTCCAAAAAATAATTTAATTTCGTAATTAACCCTAACAAAAGTCTCCCAATACTGACTTTAGGCAAAATCAAGAGATGTAAAATCTTTAATCCGCCATCTTAGATCCGCCATATTTAATTATTTAAAAATAATATCAGTTTCGTAAGGTGTTGTTCTGTGTGTCCTAAAAACTTCCCAATATCAATTTTGATAAAATCAGAAAAAATTAATTTTTTATCCACCATATTGGATACGCCATATTGAATTTTTTATAAATAATTTCAGATTCGATATGTGAGACCCCGAAAACTACTCCTTTCAATTCGTTATTGTATCCTCGAAAACTCTCCCATACCAATTTTGGAGAAAATCGGACAAAATTAAATTTTTTTCCCGCCATATTGGATCCGCCATATTGAATTAAAAAAAAAATTAGATTCGTCATGTGCGACCCCAAAAACTCCCCCATACCAATTTTGAAGAAAATCGGACAAAATTGATTTTTTTATCCTCTAAATTGCCATTTTCAATTTTTTAAAAATAATTTCAGATTCGTTGGGTACAATCCCGAAAATTCCTCCATTCCAATTTTGGAGAAAATCGGACAAAATTAATTTTTTTGGCCGCCATATTGTAAGCGCCATTTTGGATTTTACTGCACCAATTTCATCTAAAAAAATATGAGACCACCGAAGTAACTTCCTGAATATAATGTAAAAAATTTCATTCAAATCGGTGCAGCCGTTCCGGAGTAATCGGTGTACATACATAAAAAAAATACATAGTCGACGAATTGAGAACCTCCTTCTTTTAGAACTCGGTTAAAAATCGGTTTGTTTTACTATCAAATCGGTACAAATTGAGATTTTCTTCATTTTCGGAAGACAACTATCCCTAGGTTTAATTCTTAATTTGCCTACATAAAGGTATGTTTGTTCACATATACTATAAAAATTATAACAATATCATATGCAAAACAAATCTGACCAACTAGTAATTTCCTTAGCAACTATGATATATCACGTTTAAAACTTAAACCTTTTCAATAAATCTGACTGGTATTTTTTTTTAAATGTCTTCCGGAAAATCACTGAATATCGATTTTTACTAGGTAAATATGCATTTATATCTTGTGAAATTACTGAACATGAACCTTAAGAAAACTTTCTATTCATTTGTGTTGAAATTTATAACTAATTAAACAGCATTATTATCTGAAAATGTGTAGCAGAATAAAACTTGTCAAAACATTCTAAGTTAAAGGTCTAATTATTTATATGGCTTCAAAATACTATATATTTTTCTACAAGTCTGGAGAAAGATTTTTTTTTATCAAACTTGTAACAATATTGTTAACAACCCAGTATAAAATGCCATTAAAGTATTTGGGAGAACAGATTTTGAAACTTGAAAAAATTTCCTTCTCAGAAAAACAGTTTTTAAAACAGTTACATTCCCCTAAGTTTTCTGAAAAAAAATATAGGGGTGGGGGGCTTAACTTGATTTTTTGACCGATTCATATCCGTATTTTCGAAAAAATTGTTTATCTATGAAATAAAACTAGATAAAGAAATGCCGGTCTCAAATTTACAATGTAGGAAAATAAGTTTCATTCGAGACAAATTATGTAAAATACTAGGATAATTAGATTGTAGAATATCACATCTTTCGATTTCATTCCTTAGTTTTTCAAATTAATTTTTACCTCTCTTCCTAAACTCTGCACTTAAATCAATATTTGTTTTCAACTAGCTGGATTGTCTTTCTTCAAGTATTCTCTGGAATTTTGTTAGATTTGTACCCAAACTGAGAGTTTGTCATCAATTGCTATAGTAAGTAACTCACTTTGGAATTTTAATTGTTAAAATAGGGTATTCTCTAGGTATTGGACATAAAGGCAAGCCTTTTTGTTGTTAAAACGTATGATGTTTGTCCCGAAAATATATTTGAATGTCTGGAATATCATTAATATTTTCATCAAGAGAATGGTGGGAAAATGGGTCAATACTGCTCAGGACAGAAACCAATGGAAGTTGTTAGAGGAGGCCTATATTCAAAAGAAGATGAGAATGATGATGATAATAGGTACCAATCTTGATGATGGAGATTACAGAATTTACAACCTAAGGCTAGTCTTCGATTGGATCTGAATTCATGCAAACCTGCGAATTCTGACGATTTTTTTAATCAGAAATCGCATGTTCATTGCCTGAGTCAATCGGATCCATTTTGACCAGACAGTAGTATATCATGGATGTTAGTAGGTACGTTTTTTAGATAATACCTACTTGATTAGACGGCGGGTAGTAAATAAACTTTACAGCGAATACTGGATACTGGATATAAAATCAATAAATTAATCAAGATGAATTTAAAAAAAAAACGTTTTGAAATAATAGTAATATAACAAAAAATTATGTACTTTAAATCGATTTATCCAAGAATTCTTAATGTAAAATAAATCCACTAGTAAGTAAAAGAAAACAATATTGTTAACAACCCTGTATAAAATGCTATTAAAGTATTTCGATGAATATATTTTTAAACTTTAAAAAATTTTCTTATAACAAAAAAAAATTTAAAATAGTTACATTCCCCTAAATTTTCGGAAAGAAAATATACATATGATTTTGGACCGTTTCGTATCCAGATATTCCAAAAAATTATTTATTTGTGAAATAAAATTAGATAAAGAAATGCCTGCCGCAAATTTACAAATAATGTAGGAAAATAAGTTTCAGAGACACAAATTATGTAAAATACTAAGACATTTAGATTGTAAAATATCACATCGTTCGATTTCATTCCTTAACCTGCCAAGATACGTCTCTGATTTCTACTAAATATTTTTTATTTTACTTTACTGACGCAATGTATAACTTTTTATAACGTTTTCTTTATTTTCTATTTTCTCACTCTGGCAACACCTACTGGTTTACGAGAGACTCTCAGCAGCTAGATTGCAAATAGAAAGCATCAATCTTGAGCTGAGACTGGCGAGAAGGGCTTTTTTTACGTGAAACACACAAATACGGACAATAAATCAATGCCGCTTCGGGTTGCCTGTCACTGGTAGGATTTGGAAAACTCGGCTTAACCTGAAGAGCTTTAGATATTCCTGTATAAAATGTTGCCCATATCCAGCGATATATGTTCTACATGACAACTATTTCAGAATTATATAAATAATATAGTATTTTTTTTTAGTTAATGTTGCAAGATCAAAAACAAAAAGTGAGCTTTTCGTTGTATTTTACATAAGAGACTGTTACGTATAAAAATGTTTAGCAATAATCTACATTAAGCGGTTTTAAAGATTTACGGATATCAATAAAATTTTCTTGCATTATTTGGTTTGCTAACAAGGGGGGCGATTTGTGTGTGGTAAATCGACTTAATGCATTCACCTTTTTACCAATAAAAGAGTATGTCAGTAATAGAAACATTGTATATGAAATCAAGAAATTTCCGTTTACGATAATTAACAAATGCTTTAACAATAACTACTAACTTTTAAATATTATTATATTAAACGTCGTCCCTCTAACAATGGGGATATATCTCAATTAGCAGAAAGTGGAGTGACTAAAATGTGGTTATCGGACTTGCATTGTCTTTATTTTTATTTATTTTTACGGCGTTTCGATTAGGTTGTATCTCTAATCGTTATCAAGTATAAGAAAGTGGAGTATTGTATATTGACTAAACCATAAATCATGAATAGTACAGATAGACCATAAAATGCCATTTTTGGATTGAAAATGGCAGAAAAATAGGTATTTTTTTACCCTGTCGGTTTTTAGTGAATTTATTAATAAAGTTAAATAAGAAATTTTTTATCCCAAAATAATCGATCCATTCTAAATGGTATAGTCAATATTATCGAAACGATGAATATTTGAATTTCTAACTCGCGTCATGTCGCAAGTTAATTATACACTTGCTAAGAATGTTATTCATTTTAAAGTATTACTATTTTCTAGTCTCATAATGATAGTATTAAAGTTGCAATTGTTTCTACAATAACCGAAAAATACCAATTTGTTTTAATCACACTTCATATATTTTTTACCATTTAAGGCTCTTAAGTTTATTATTTTATCAGTCCTGCTTCCGATCTGCCTAAACATTGCGTTACGAGTAGTTTTAAGGGGAAGGATAAAAATAGAGCCACCCTATTTCTTCCTTGGAGGAAACAAACAAATGCTAGTAATATATGTAATATTATTTTTAACTAAAATATAGAGTTTTGAAAAATTCTACTTTAGCCTCAGTGTATTTTTACATTTAGAAAATAATATAATTTGGTAATTTTGAAATTTAAATTGACGAAACTCTTCGTAGTTTTAAAACTTTACGCAATCAATTATAAAGAGTTTTCGGGAAAAATATTGTATAGCTGTCTCTGCTACCTTTAGTGGTGCAGAACTAATTTTTTTCTGAATCGCACATTTTTAGTGAATTACTTTTCACTTTTTAAAATATCAAAACTAAAGAATTTCAATTTGGCATTTAAGATAGACAAGCAATATTATGTTGACAAATTTATTTTAAACATTTGCTTTGTAGGCAATTTTACTGCATTTGTGCTGATTGATCACCAACCTGTGTCTAGTAAAACATTATACAAACATACGATCCGTGAATAACAGAGGTTATCACTAAATCAGAAGTAAATATGTTATAAAGGTATTATTTAATAGATGTTAAATTTTCAATGGCGTGTCGTGACAGTCGATTATGCACACTAAAATTATTATGTAGCTTACGAATCGCCACTGCAATTTTTGTCCATTTTTGTAATGAGTTTTAATTACACAGGTTTACAAGAAAAAGTGGATGCCTATTTGACCAGACCATTTTGTTTTTATGCAATTAGACGTCGTGAATCCAAATCTGAGGTCCGCTAACCTCTATCACGTCAGGTTCAAGGTTATTTCGGGGTCAAATGGAGTAAACTTCACTAAATCAATTTGAAGAAGTAGATACGTACGTTTTTGAGATCGCTGAATCCGAATTAGTGGTTTGTTTAATGGTCGACTAGAGGTCATTTTAGGGTCATTATAAGATCAAATTGAGAAAAAATCTACTAATAGATCGGAAAAAAATTATGTTTTTGGGGTCCTTGAATCCGAATTCGTAGTTTGTTTAATCTTCAAAGGTCAGTCAGCGGTCATTTCAGCGTCATTTCAAGGTCAAATTTCGAAAAATCTACTAAATAGATCTGTAAAAGAAAATGTGTATACTTTTGAGGGCGCTGAATCTGAATTCGTGGTTTGTTTACACCTCAAGGTTAACAAAGGAAAATATCAAAGTAATTTCAAGGTCAGATTGAAAAAATGTACTAAATAAATCTGTAAAAATAGAAAACGCACGCGTAACTAGATCGATATCCATTACACAACAGACAGGCAACCGGATTGAATTTTTGAGTTGAAACTCAAGCTCCCAAAACCACGTACCCCACGCAGGCACGTGATTGGAGCGAGTTTTCAAGGTGAAACCCAAGCTTTTAAAACTACATACACCACGCGCAGCTAGATCGATATCCGTTACATAGGCTAGGCTAGCGAGGCGAGTTTAACACAAACCCCAAACTCTCATACATGCTGTGGCTGAGGTATGTGGTTTTCGGAGAGCTTGTTTCATTTCATACACTCATAAATCCTTGCTTTTCGCCTCTGTCTGTGCGTAACAGGCATTGATCTCCCTATGGGTGGTATATATTGTTATGAGAGTTTATGTTTTGGCATATAAAAACTTGGTCCGGTCGCCTGTCTGCTGTATAGTGGCCATTAATCTACTTGCACGTAGAGTGTGTGGTTTTGGCAGCTTGGGTTTCGCCTTAAAATCTTGATCCGCTCCCCTGTCTGCTGTTTAATGGATATCAATCTAGCTGTACGTGGGTTATGTGAGTTTGGGAACTCGGATTTTGGATTACTATTTCATAATAAGTAACTCAAATTGCGTATCTGCTGTGTAATGGACATCAATCTAGCTGTGCGTGGGGCTTGACATTTTGGGGGCTTAAGTTTCGACTCAAAAACTTGATCCGCTTGTCTACCTGCTATTTAACGGATATTGATCTAGGTGCGCGTGGGTTTTCTTCTTTGACAGATTTATTAAGTGGATTTTTTCAACTTGACCTTGAAGTGACCTCTGGTTAACCTTGAGTTATTAAACAAACCTTCAATATGAATTCAGCGACCCCAAAAACCTATATTTTTTTTCAGATTTATTTAGTGGATTTTTCTCAATTCGACCCTAATATGACCGTTAGTCGACCTTGCGTGATTACACAAATCGTGAATTTGGATTCAGTGATGTCAAAAACATACGTAACTACTTATTCAGATTTATTTAGTGAATTTTACTCAATTTGACCTTGAAATGACCTTGAACATGGCGCGAAGAGGTTAGCGGACCTCAGATTTAGATTTAGGGCATCTAATTACATAAGAATAAAATGGTCTGGTCAAATAGGCATAATTTTTTTTTGTAAACCTGTGTTATTAACAAATGTTCTTCCAAACTATAATGCGGCATTTTCGCCAATGTTCATATTTCTATGAAAAAAATGCCAAATATGGATGACTGTATCTGCCTTTGGTTTAAATAAATATGGTTGCTCTTCATTATGCAGAGTTGTTATAAAGAAACAGATCAGCTTTTTTTATAGAACACTACTCGGTATTCTCCACAAGATATGCAAAATGCCGTAAAGGGATTTTTAGACTATTTCATCTACTACAGGACAGTTGTTGGAACACATTTGTAACATCTTATACAATTGTTTTTCATAGTTTGTTTTAAAAACCAAAAGTATAAATATTTTGAAAACATTTGAAGATATCTAGAGGGCATATTTTATGAAAAATGCCTTGAATTTATTGGAGAATCTAAAAATGTAATGTTATATAATGTGTTGCATTAAACAAATTTCAATTGATACACTTTGTATAATACTTTTTACCTAAAAAACGTATTTCAAAAAAGAAAAATTGACGAGTCTGAGCGATTTTTCATTCAATAAGCGGTATTCAATATAAAAGGCTGATCGGTTTCGTCATTACAATCCTGTATACTTAACACATATTTAATAAAACCGGAAGCTCACCGTCAACAAAACTTCTGTAATTTCTTCCATTAAAGCGATTGAGTCAAGTCCTGGAAAGTACCCGCAATTCTATACCAAAGACTTAATTAAACTTTTTTTGATAGGTCCCGTTAGATTTAATAGATTGTGAATTTTTACCAGGACATATACATATATCTTACGCATTGAGACTTTTAGAAAAAATCTAGTAAATATAAAATACGAACGTGAAAGATGTAATTTACAATACCTCTAATTACTTACTAAAAAATTTCGCTCCAGCTTGGTCCAAGTCTTATTGGATTTAAAAAAAAATTATGTTACTGAATACTACAAATGGACAAGAATGAGGATAGTTCTTTGGTTGGTTAGCTTACCCAGTAAAAATGTTAATATGCTAATGGCGTGTGTCGATATTTAACGAAATATATATATGACTTAATTACTATATACAGTGCCTTCATTTCAAAACGAACCATCCTTAATAACTTTGTTAAATAGAAAAATTTTAAAAAAAGAAAAAACACGTCAATTTAGATATACAGGGGGAAGTTTAATTTTGCATTTGTTAAAAGTCTGTCAATCACCTCCTCACCTCCAGCTAACCTCACTTTGATATGTCAAATGGGAACCCCCACCTTGTGACACATCATTGTAAGCAGCATAAAATTGTCTATCCAACCGTATAAAAAAAATTAAATCGGTTGACGTACAAGCGAATAGTGTGCAAAAATGTCTTGTAATAATGCATAATATATCGGCCTCGAACTTTGGTATGTCAAATGATTACACTATAGTGTGATACATCATTTTAAAGGACGTACGATCTGCTATCCAATGATGTCAAAAAAAATTAAGTTAATAGACGTTATAGGCAATTAGGATGCAAAAATGTGTGTTAAATATAAGCAGTTTATTCAGTTTTATTCAGTTGAAGAAAATTATTTTATTAAATGTTCAAAATGTGCGCCGTTATTAGCGAGACAATAAAAAAGCCTATTTTGAAATTCCCCACGAACATTGGCAAGGGTTTCTCTGCTAATTCCTCTACATTCCCGAACAATTCGATCTTTTAAATCGTCAATATTTTCAGGTGGGGTTTTATAAACCTTGCTTTTTAAATACCCCCAAAGAAAAAAGTCTAGAGGGGTTAGGTCTGGAGACCGTGCTGGCCATTCAATTGCACCACGTCTGCCAATCCACGTCCCTGGAAAATGTTCATCAAGCCACTCTCGAATTGCCAAAGCGTAGTGCGGGGGAGCTCCATCTTGCTGGAAATGCAAATTATTTTCATTTAGTACCATAACAGCATTTTCATCCACTTGATTTTCTAAAGATTGCACAATGGCAGGGTATATTGTGTTTTCTAAAAGGTTTAAATAAATTTGCCCAGTTAAATTATCTTCCAAAAAAAATGGCCCGATGATTTCATTGCCATAAATTCCTGCCCACACGTTAATTTTTTCGGGATATTGAGTATGCCCTTCTCGGAAAAGGTGCGGATTTTCATTATCCCAGTATCTGCAGTTATGTCTGTTAACCAGTCCATTTAGAAAAAAAGTTGATTCATCACTAAAGCAGATATTCTTAGGTAAATGGGGGTCCTCGTCAATTCGTTGGCACATTAATTCGCAAAATTGAATTCTCCTATCAAAATCGTCTTCTCCGAGTTCTTGAAGAATTTGAATTTTGTAGGGAAAAAACTTATTTTGTTTTAAAACTTTATGCACAGAGCCAGCAGAAATGTTGGTTAAATCTGCGACCTTTGAGATGGATAAAGTTGGATCTATTGCAAACTGTCCTAGTACCTCGATTTGGCATGCTTCATCTACAACCCTTTTCTCAATAGATTTTTTATTACAAACGGATCCCGTTTCTTCAAACTTTCGTACCAATTCGAGTACATATTTATGGCCCACGTTTTTGTCTTGATGCCTCTCGTTAAATGCTCTGGCGGTTCTACGAGCGCACCGATCTTCAGCTCCATAGAGAAAAATTATTTCTATTCTTTCGGCTAGCGTATACACCATTTATATTCACGTTTCAACTAGGCGTCACAATGACAATTTTAACAATAATAAACAACTGGTGTTTAAAGATCTTAAAAATTTTATTTATTGCAGTGATTTCTTGTACCTATCAGGTACCGCAAAAAATATCATTGAAATAAATACACTAGATTGATTAGACTGCAATGAATTTTGCGATGAATTTTAAAACAGGCTTAGTTTTTTTCTCGCAAATATTTTAACTGTTTATTATTTTAAAAAAATATTTATTTTAAATTTAAAATAATATTTTACTCTATGAAGTAGCCATTTGACATAATAAAGTTTAATGTGATAAGGTGTCTATTATTACCACACATCTTTTCTTACTATTCGCTTGTACATCAACAGATTTTTTTTTTATTGGCTAAATAGGAGATAGTATGCCCTTTAAAATGATGTATCACACTATAGGGTAATCATTTGACATACTAAAGTTCGAGGCCGATATATTATGCATTATTACAAGACATTTTTGCACACTGTTCGCTTGTACGTCAACCGATTTAATTTTTTTTATACGGTTGGATAGACAATTTTATGCTGCTTACAATGATGTGTCACAAGGTGGGGGTTCCCATTTGACATATCAAAGTGAGGTTAGCTGGAGGTGAGGAGGTGATTGACAGACTTTTAACAAATGCAAAATTAAACTTCCCCCTGTATATCTAAATTGACGTGTTTTTTCTTTTTTTAAAATTTTTCTATTTAACAAAGTTATTAAGGATGGTTCGTTTTGAAATGAAGGCACTGTATATATATATATATATATATATATATATATATATATATATATATATATATATATATATATATATATATATATATATCAAAAAATAAAACTCATCTTAGTTCTGTAAGTAATTTTTTTGAAAACATAGTAATTAAGTCATAAAACAAACTTGATAGTGTAACAGATAGGATTGGATTAGTTACCTAATTTATTTTATATGGATAGGTACTTAAAATAAAGTTTTCTGAGTGTAATACAGGCATAGGTAAAGCATCAACCTACTATAAGTTATATGATATTTTCTATTAATAAATGTATGAAAACCTCCAGACAAACTTCAGTTATATTGATTCTTTGTCCATATCATTTGATCACCATCATCATCATATTATTATTATTGACGATTTTCTTCTTTTGATATGAAACAGTATAGTAGTATTTCCTTTATTGACTAAAGCCACTGACAATAAATTTTTTCAAATACATATCCTATTCTGATGTGGTTTGCGCATGCCCTTTATTCAAACACACATACATTATTGTTTTCTGTAAACGTCAAACAGATTAAAGGGATAATTTCCTGAAATAAGTCAAACAGATAAAAACATCATATTGAAACATAATAATCGTTAAATTTTTGCTATTTACTATTTTTTACATTAATTTTTATCCTCAAGCTCTAACACCTTATTTAATCAAGTGATCTATAATATAAACTTTCTTGTAATTAAAAAGCATTTGAAGTAATTTATTTTGTAAGATCTGAACTGAGTGAGTCAACATTAACGACGTTAAACGCCTTTTTCAAATCCACAAACATTGCGAGCACCAATTGCTTCGCTGTCGCATTCAATCTACTGTTACTTTCATTGAAACCATATTGTAGTTGTCCATAACATCGTTGTCTTTGTTTTTGAAGATAAACTGATTACTGCAATGGGATTCTAATTATTCATGACCCGTCAACCTTCTGATTTAAATAATGGCGTGATATTACTTACTTCTAACTGTAGTAGCAAAATTCTTGAAGAAAGTACATCATTTACTAAGCTTGTCAAAATCATTACTTGTAGCATTATTCTGCAAAATGAATATATTCTAATAATTGAATTTCCTTTTCAACATCTTTTACAATACTCGCCATTGCAAAATGCTTATTTTAACTATTAATTATTTTCTTTGGGTTATTTATTTCCTCATTGTTCCTCTGCTGCTTTTAATAAAATTATTGATAAATTTTTACTGTTTAGTAACATACGATTTTAGTGCTCTTATGTTATTATTACCCTCCTTTTTAAATTTTGATAATTCTGAATCTCATCTACATCTACAATTTTAATTAATAAGACATTATGATCTGACAGAGAATTGCTGTGGACTGCGACAAAATAATCTAGACTACAGTCTTGCTCGGAAGAACGTGAACTCTAATGGTTTGGCTATAATTGTATTGCTTGCATTAGTGTCCGTACTTAAATTATTTATTTGAAAATTGTTAAGAGTGAAAGTATTTTTATTACTGGCAAAAACTAAAAATTTAGTCAAGAAGTCTATATTCAAATCACTTACTATTAAATGCTTTTTTGATCCTCATTTACATACTTATTCATCCGGAGTAGATTATTTGTGTGAGCCCTTTTTAGATGTGCTTTTTTCTATTATTACACAACCCTGGTAGTATGATAGGATAACGGAGATAGGTGTGTAGATATGCTATAGATTAGCTAATATTTTCAGGTCAGCCAAAAAATAATACTATCAAAAGATAATTTAAAAGTTGATCTTACCACACGTACATATGATTTAGAGGAGGAACTGGTTCATCAGAATATCCAAGTCCATTGATATTTCGTAATCAAATTTTAGTTACATCTTGGTTGGCTATTTTTTAAGATACCATTTTTTTAAACTTGATTTCAAAAAATTTAGATTTAAATTTTTTTTTAGTTGTATTACATGTATTTATACATCACCAGTTGCCTTGCCTCTGATGAATAAACCATTTTGAAGTAATGCACATTTGAGTACAACAAGAAATGAGAAAAAATCATCGTTTTTAGCAAATTTTAAAATTTGAAAAAAACGACTGGCTATAATCGGTGGATAGGTATTTTATGGCCAGAAGAAATATACAAATTACTGAGGAAATTCCAGATATTGTAGAACAGACTTAAAGATAATCTAGGATGTGTATACTGAAGTCGACATTTGAAAAAATAATTAGTAGAATATTTGAGTTTTCGTCTTTAATAAAAAGAAGAACCGATATTGGAGTGCCTGCTGTATTTTACGCAATACCAAATTCTAACAACTTCCAGCTCACATTATCTTAAAATATCTTAAAAAATATTTATGAGCAAGTTCGACTCTCAATAGATTGGAAACGTTATCAAACAATTATTTTCATGGTATATAAAATACACATTACTTTTTGTGTAGGAGATACTGCGTTATTGTACCTGAATCTAGCAACTTATCTACCTTTCTCCCATATTGAAATAAATAAATTACTTAAAATTACCTCTTCTTTTCCATTGGTGGACCACTTTAAAACGTTATATTGTTGAGAAATTATTTTGTGCTAATATGGTAACATACTATCTCTACATTTTTTTGGGGTGAAATGAACGGTAACAGGAAATTATTAACTTAAATATCAGGGACAATAAGCGGGCAAGTTTCATGTCATGGCTTTGACCTAGTTTAATAAACAAAAGCTGGAGGTTAATTTTTTGCTTGTAGGCTAACAAGAAGTTCTCGAATAAAAAAAAGGCAAAATAATACGAACTGTTTCGTCCAAAAAACTCCTATAAATCCTATATATTCTGGACTGTCAAATTTAACTGAATCTGGTGTATTGAAATGGAACTTCTCACTTATTGATTTGTAATTTTATTGAAAGTAACTGTTGACTAGCCTAGGAAAATATGTTCTATTTTTTTAATCAAAAACTTATGATGCATCTGTTAAGGTTAAATTTTATTTCTAAAATTTTATAGAAACAACCCTGATAAAGAATGTAGAATAGAAAAGAGAAAAAAAATAATAAGGCTATAAGACAAGAAAATAACATTAAAAAATAAACATTATTAAAGAATATTGGAAAAAGGGGAAAAATAAAAACTAAGAACATAAGAGGTTTGACAAATGACGATGTTAAGAAAGCACATAAAAGTTTTTAATGCGTACAATAGATGTATTAATTATTGAACAAGTCCAACAATAAGTATAGCAAAATAATTTTAGCAGCCAGTATATGAAGATGACAAGATTTTGTATGAAAAGATGTATTCATTTATAGTTTTTTATACAAAACATTGGTTCGCACTAATGTATGATGCATCTGTTAAAGTTAAAGTTTATTTTTAATGGTGAAAATTATTAATAATGGTGATTATCTTGGTATGAAGTAACCGTTTTGTTGCAAGTCTTAAAGAATATGATTTCAATATTTTGCAGGAAACTTCAGACGATAAGCACCACATTTTGAAGTTTTATTGATTATCTTAGAACAATAGGTTTTCATGACTTTAGTTCCATAACATCTTCGTAATAAGTTAGTTGTTAAGTCAACGATGCTATGCGATGATTACTATTTCAGTGATTTTTGTAGATATAATTTCTTTATTTTTATATTACTTGGTTTGATGAATTTTAAAATAGGTTATTACATCTCAGAAAGTTAAATGGAATGAGAAGAAAAATAATGAAGCATGAATTTTTAAAAAAGTTTCGAATAAAGAAACAGATATTAAATATAGTTTTAAATTTTACAAGAAATGTGAAAATAATATTAGGAACGTACACTATATTAAAGTAATATTTAGTGTACTTTGTAAAACTGATAATGGTAGTTAATAATAATAATATGCCTGTCTGGCCGGCAGTGTGCTGCAGCCAGCAGTATACTTGTCGCTACTGTAATGCGTAGACAGTACAGCCAGCAACGCCAGCTATCCGCTGACCTTTAACCATATCCTTTCTTTACCTTTTAAACATCTCGTTGCCCTGACCCACTTATCCTCAATTCCTACATAATTCCTTAGGAACCACTTTCTTTCAGCTTTCCGACTGGACCCGGCAACGAATAGATCCAGGGTTTCCCTCAACCAATCGTAGGAGGCGATTAAATGGGGAGAACTTTCAAATTTTAAATAATGAAATGTCGACTGTAAAACATAATGTACCCCAGGTGGGTAGGACCCATGGTCCACAATTCCACGCCGCAGTCTGCTCCACGGATTCTGGGGGGGGGGGAGCAACATTTCGACACCGCAAACTTTAAGTGGCAGGGTGTTGAGGAGGCGAACCTCTGTCGCACAAGAAGCTACAGTCCAACAATAACATGAGAGCCAAACAACAACGAGAGCTCCACCCTCCGAAGGTACTGCGCGGAAGCCTCACCCAGCGCTCACTCAGGCGGGACTTTCGAGACAGCGCATGAAATGGACAACATCCATGTATGAAATAATAATGCGCATTTTTTATAGGGTGACTGAACTAGGACGAGAAACGATCAGCTATAGACAACAGCTTCATGCCGAATTTTGTAGGGAATAACCACACCTACAAGTGTCACAACAGAGAATAGCAGACCAATACAGAGCTATATTCGGAAATAAACTAATCTCAGAAGCGCGACTAAACATCATCAAAGCGGAAATAGAACGAGAGATAAGAAGCACTGACGATAACAATGAACAAACGGCAGAACCTGCGCCACAGCCAGACCCATAGACTCAAGAACCAAACAACGGAATGAGAGTTGACATCGCTGTGGATCGGCAACAGCAACAACAACAACAACAACAACATCAACACGAGGGTCAGATAAATCCAAGAGCTTCACTCGCCGAGGATGGTCTGCGGGAACCCCAACCAACTCTTACTTAAGCGGGACGACCAAGACAGCACATGAAATGGACTGTGTCCATGAACGAGATAATAAGGTGCATTTTTTATAGGGTGACTCAACTAGGACGAGAGATGATCGGCTACAGACAACAACTACATTCCGAATTCTGCAGGGAGTACCCACACATGCAAGTGTCCCAGCAGAGAATAGCTGACCAATATAGAGTTATTATCCGAAACAGTCTAATTCTTGAAGATCGGCTTAATAGCATTAAAGCGGAAATTGAACGTGAGATCAGAGGCACTGACAATAACAACAATCCGATTGCTGAACCTGAGCCACAACCGGAAGGTGAAGTCCAAGAACAACAGGAACAGTTGAATGACGATACCCAACAGGACAACACTGAACTCTTTTATGAGAAACTGTCAATGGAAATGAGTGCTGCAGTGTTGGAGTATGATGGAAGCAATCCGTTAAGAAGACCGGCACTGCCAAAAATTAATTCATCCAAAAAACTGAGTGCTATGTTGGACATCATGAACAATCGGATTTTACCAGCTTATGTTTCAGATGCTTACACTCTGGAGTCCTTGCATATGACCATCTACTGTGCCACGACTGCTGTGGCCAGAGCTTTAGAAATTAAAATGACAACAGAGCACCGATCAGCAAGAACAGAATCCAACACACCGCCATGGGAAGAACGTCTAAATAAGAAAATTGAAAATCTTCGAATATATATAGGACAGCTAACGGAGTACATCAGGGGCACAAGAACAAGTAGACTGCAAAGGCGAGTTGAAGAAATCATGATTCGTGTCCGATATCATTCGCAACAAGATCTAGCGAATGTAACTGCTCAGCAATGCCTTGATACGCTGAAACAAAAGCTGTCTGTTATTGCAGAACGGCTGAAGAGGTACAAGACCAGCAATAACCGAAAACGCGACAATGCGCTCTTCTAGCGATCAGAAAAAACTTTCTACCGTAAGCTAAACTCTCCACCTAATATGACAAATAATATATATCCCAATAGAGAGCAGGTAGGAGAGTTCTGGGGAAACCAACTTTCCACACCAGCCAATTATAACATCACAGCTGGCTGGATCAATGAATAACACCAAATCTGCCAAGGCTACAGCCAGATGCAGTTTGAGCCATTTACTACCAAGGAATCCCATAACTGGAAAACTCCAGGTCTCGACGGGATCCAGAACTAATGGCTCAAAAAGTTCTGGTGTATGCACCGTCGGCTGGCTGATCTTATTAATGATGTTTTTCTTAACCCAGCAAAAATGCCATTGTTCTTGACCGAAGGTATTACGTACCCCCTACCCAAGGATCAACACAACACACATGACCCAGCTAAGTATAGGCCGATCACCTGCCTACCTACACTGTATAAGGTGATCACCTCCTGCTTGACCCAACGCATCTATGCATATTGTTAGCAAAATAGCATCATTGCAACTCAACAGAAAGGATGCACGAGGGAAGCAATGGGATGCAAGGAACAATTGATTGTTGACTCTGTCATATGTAACCAAGCCTGTACCAACCGAAAAAACCTCTTTGCTGCCTACGTGGGTTATAAGAAGACCTTCGACTCAGTGCCACATGAGTGGCTCAAAGCTATATTGAAAATGTATAGAGTCGATAATGATTTTGTTTCCTTTTTAGAACGCATCATGTCAACCTGGAGAATTAGGAACCAATTGCAAGTGCCATCCAGCGACACTATCGAAACTAACACCATTCCGATACGAAAGGAAATATTTCAGGGCGATTCACGTAGCCCATTGTGGTTCTGCCTTGCAATGAATCCACTATCACGCCGTTTGAACTCCCCCAGATACGGCTTTAGTATTAGAAATAACAACGAAGAGGTAGTAAGAGTGAATCATCTTCTATACATGGATGATCTTGAACTGATGGCTGCTACCAGAAACCAGCTGGAACAAATGCTTAAAATTGTAGAGGAGTTCTCTTGGGATATCGGAATGCAATATGGACTTGAAAAGTGCCGTATATTGAACATCGTTAAAGGGAAGATATAACCAGGGGCTTTTGAAATGCAGAAGATGAAACTATGGCTGCAATGGAAGCAGACCAAACATAGAAATATTTAGGTATGAAAGATGCTAAAAGAATTGACCATGGCACTATGAAGGCCGAATTGACAACCGAATTTGTTAGGAGGGAAAGGCGGATATTACGAACTAACTTAAATAGTAGAAATTTGTTAAGGCGCTCAACACGTATGCTTGCTCTGCGCTGAGCTACTCTTTTGGAATTGTCAAATGGAGCAGGATGGACATCCAAAACCTGCAAAGAAAAATAAGGACATTCCTAAGAAAAGATTAAAAACATCACTCTCGGAGTGCTATTGAACGTACAATGCTCCCAAGACACCAAGGAGGAAGAGGATTAGTGGATATTATTAAGCAACTAGATCAACAACTTACGTTCATATTTCCACAGGTTAGCGGAGTCTTCCACACTACATCGATCAATATGCGAGGCAGACGATTCAACGCCGCTACAATTGAGGGAACAAGATATTACTTCTCACCACCAAACAGACCAAGAGAAGTTACAAACCTAGCTACAGAAGCCGACGGCATTCTCATGAGGTCAATCAGGACAATGTTGACAACTCAGCGTCGAACTACTGGTTGATTTCGGGACAGATGTTTCCAGAAACGGAAGGCTTCTTGTTAGCTATCCAAGACCAGGTTATTCCGACGAAGAACTATCGGAAGTTCATCATTTGAGATCACTCAATAGAAAATGACCAATGCAGATATGGCTGTCGAACATCAGAGACAATCCAGCACATAACTGGAGGATGCCAAGCGTTTGCCGCAACCGAGTAAAAGGAAAGACACGACTCAGCCGCTAAGATACTCCACCAAGAGTTAGCCAAAAAGTTAAACCTATTACAGGTAGGAAAATTGGCTTGTTACAAATATAATCCAGAGTCTATTCTTGAGAACAAGCAGTTCAAGTTATATTGGGACCGAACGGTTCTGAGGATCAGACAGTTGCTCATAATAGACCAGACATTGTACTAATAGATAAAATATCCAGGCGAACTACACTAATCGACATTGTTGTACCTAAAAACAACAACCTGGGGCCAAAATACAACGAGAAGATCGCCAAATACAGAGATCTGGAGGTGCAAATCCGAAGACAATGGGCAATGAACAGCGTCCAGACTATTCCCATAATACTGTCAACAACTGAAGTGATACCAAAGAACCTCCTGCAGAACATTAAGGGACTGGGCCTCAGTGAGTATCTGTATAAACCGATGCAGAAAACAACTCTCTTTGCAACCGCACGAACCGTCTGAAAGTTCGTAGGAAATACAGCAGACCACGTCACCTAGGGCCCGATAATATGGAAAGGGTTCCCACAGAACTTTATACTTTTGGTGTCTTTGTGTACCTGGTATGAGTCAATATTCCCTGGAGGGAGTGCGAAGCCGTTTGGCTTGTAAATCAGAATAATAATGAACAGCGTTCACACGATTCTCATAATACTATCAACAACTGCAGAAAGCAATTCTCCTTGCAACTGTACGAGCCGTCCGAAATTTCGTAGGAAATACAGCAGACCAGGTCACCTAGGACCGGATAACATGGCAAGGGTTCCCACAGAGCATCATACTTTTGGTATCTTTGTGTACCGGGTATGAGTCAATATTCCCAGGAGGGAGTGCGAAGCCGTTTGGCTTGGAAATTATAATAATAATAATCTTCCAACGATCAGAAAAGAATTTCTACCGTAAGCTAAACTGTCCACCTAATATAGCAGATAATCGATTTCCCAATAGAGAGCAGGTAGAAGAGTTCTGGGGAAACCAACTTTCCACAACAGCCAATTGTAACATCGCAGCTGGCTGGATCAATGAAGAACACCAGATCTGCCAAGACTACAGCTAGATGCAGTTTGCAATTTGTCTCATACTATTTGATACAGAATCAAACTTTCTTAAGTTAAAAATAAATCTACCGCATGTATTTTGGAAATACTGTATTCTCTTCTTTGTAACTACATCTAAAAAGGGATAGTAAACAATATACCAGTAGTTATAGATTGGCATAATAAGAGTTTCATTAATTTTTTCCTCATTTTAAAGTTCAATATATATCTATTCGAATAAAAAAACCTTCATTTTAACATAACTCCTTTGTAACAGATTTTGGACATGTTATGAAATCTTAAATTAACATCCAAATATAATCCCAGGTTTCTGAAAAAAGTAAAACATCATCTCCAATACATACTTTGAGGCATATTGCGCTGTTTTTCGGAACAAAATAAGAGAATTTCAGTCTTAATCGGATTAATTTTTAAATTATGCTCCTTAGAATACTGTAGAATAGCTGCCACGTCATGATTTAACATGAGTGGAGCTCTTTCTGAATCAGAGGGGTCAAAATGATGTAATATCTGAGTATCATCAGCATATGCTTGCAAATGTGAATTTGAAACTACGGAAAAAATATCAGACGTATATATACAAACAACAAAGGACCAAGAATGGATCCCTGGGGTACCCCAGACACCACAGCTGCGGGTTGTGAAACCACATCCCTAATTCTCACAATCTGCGATCTATCAGACAAGTAGGATCCAAAAAATAGTGTTGATATATCATCAACCCCATAGAATGATAGTTTAGCTTAAATTATTTTATGGTCAATTACATCCAACGCCTTAGAATAATCAAGCAGCAACAAAATGGCAGCCAATTTTTCATCCAGTCCTCCTACAATATTATCAGTTATATTCAGAAGTACTGAAACTGTACTATGATCCTCTGTAAAGCCAGACTCATAAAATGGAATCAAATTATTACTCCTGAGATAATCCGAGACTTGTACATGGACCACTCTTTCCGACACTTTAGACAAGACCGGAAGCAAGCTTACCGGCCTCAAGTCACTCTCATGTATAGTTTTTTTTTTGTTTTTGGGCCCGGAAAAACTACTGATCTCTGCCAGCAGTTTATTATATGGGTGATATGATTAATAATCGTGGGCAAACATAACCTAACCATAAAAAGTGTCAAATCATCACTTCCAGCTGCGTTGGATTTAATACTATTAATAAACTTACTTATATCATCTGGGCTTACTAACCTAAAAAGGAACTTAATGTTACTATTATACTTATTATTCTTATAATTCAATATTTTACTATCACAGATGCTCGTTTAATGAAAAACACTGCAAAAATATTTATTAAGTGAGTCTGCATCAACTTCTGTTATAAAAAAAATATCAAAAAAAAAAAACGTTAAAATTTGTTATACAATGAAGATGTATAATTTGGAATAAATTCATTGTCTAAAAACGCCGAATCTTTTAAAAATCGTTCAGATACATCGACTTTATTTTTGAGTACGAATTTTTTCCAATATATTGAATCGTATAGGGTCTCAGAAAAAGCTGCGGTATAATTAACTTTCATTTGGCAAGTAGTGACTTCCAATTTTTTGTATACATTTAGATTTCCTACAATTTTCTAAACATTTTTTCTATTACATGTCCTATACTTAAATGAAACTATTTTCGATTTATTGACAGTTACAACTCGAAATGAAGTAGGAACAACAGTAAATTTATCATTTTTTCAAATGTTGAAAATGCCTCCCATTGGTTAATTGGTAGTAACCTAAATTTTTAGTTTGGAAATCTTTACTTTTAAGGTAATCCCACAAAAAATAGTCGAGGGTTCGAGTCTGGAACTTTGGCGACCACTCAATAGATCTCCTTCTAATCCACCTGTATTTGCGGAAGATTAGGATATTTTTCTTGAAATAATTGGCACCCTTCTTTTTGAGTTCTTACCCTATCGCCATATCCTGTCACCGTAGCCTCTGCAAGTTTTATCTTCAGTTAAAACTAATTCAAAGTGACAATTCAGTTAAAACTAATTCAAAGTGACAATTTGACAAAATGTGACAAAGGAAAAGGTCATTGAATCAGTTATGAGAATAAATAACACAGATTCACAAAAAATTAGTCGTGATTATTGCTGAGCAGCAAGAGGTTATTTTCAAAGTAGTTTGCTGCGTAGAATTCGAATCCGTGATTAGAATCGACCCATCCGTTCAGGATTTGAGATATTTAAGGCTATGTACCGGAAATTTTTTATTGGTTACTTTTGAAGTTATGTGCAGGGTGTATAATTTTTTTTTAGTTTTTTTCTAATTGAATCATTTAATGCTCTTCTAACCGTTCAAAATAAGCTATTAAACGGTCACATATCATTCTTTCTTGAAAAGTTACCTCCGTTTCAGTACAGGTTAATAGATTTCTAGAGACCGATATCGTTTTTTGCTAATTTTGATCCGCCATTTAGAATCCTCCATCTTAAAAATAAAAATTTCTATTTTCTGACATAATATTCATAATTCAATTTTCTGAGTTCATATGCATACTCAGCGTCCCCGAAAACTCTAAAGTACAAATTTTCGAGAGAATTGTATACAGTAGAAAAATATATATTTTATAACTTAAAATAGCCATAATTTTGCAAGAAAAAATTGTAACTTGCGGCTTAATAGCTTATTTTGAAGAGTAAGAGTAGTATTAAATGATGAAACTAGAAAAAAATATTATGCGTTTTGTACATAACTTCAAAAGTAGCCAAAAAGATCATTCTTCGAGTACGTGTCCTTGTGGATATAGAAGGGACGTTTAACAGCACTCCTCATAAGGCTCTCAAAGGAGCACTAGATTATAGGTGAGTAGATGGAACTAGTTTGAAATGTATGTCACAACTTTCCAGAATAGAAATAGAGATGGGGCAAGATATTAAAACCATCTGGACTCTACAGGATGTCCTCAGGGAGGAGTAGCATCCCTACTTACGCGGAGTTTAATTGTAGATCTACTCTTCTATTATCTGACTGGCCTTGGCGTATCAGGACTATGCTGATTACGTGGTCATACTCGCAAAGGTAAGTTCGTGAATATTCTCAGCGACATAGTTCAAAAAGGACTTGATCAAATTAAAGAATGTTAGTTGATAGAACTCATTGTTAATCCCACCAAAACTACCTCAATAGCTTTTATAAGGAAAAGTAACCTTAATCTGAAAGCCACCAAAAAATAACTAACACGATTTAGCGAAAGTCAGGAGTTTCAAATATCTGGGACTAACCAAACTTTCTTGGAATAAGTACAAAAGGGAACTGATCAACAAGGTTACAAAAATCCTGATGGACTATAGAAATTTAGTGAGAAAAACTGGCATAATAACCCAGTGCAATAATGTGATCAATCAGCAGAAATGAGGCAGTGATCCGAAGTAAAAGAATGAGTTTTGCTAATAATACGAAGCCAAACTTTTGAAAGTCCAAACTAGCGTGTGGATACATAAATGGAGAGATGCAGACGTACCCAACAGTCATTATAAAAGTAATTTCACACCTTCCATCTCTCTCTCTCTCTCTATATATATATATATATATATATATATATATATATATATATATATATATATATATATATATATATTAGTGGAGAGCATAGCAAAGAATCTAACATATAGAATTATAAGCGATAGAGTCATTAAATAAATACCTTATCTCAGACTTTAACACAAGATTGAGCCTTAAAAGTTAATGGGACAAGGCTAATATTGAGAAAATTAACGGAAACTTTGCTAAATTGTATACAGACAGTTCTAAACTTAGGGAGTGAACTGAAATCAAAGTGTATGGACCAGGAACCAGACACCTCGAAAGCTTGGGAAAATCACCAAGTACTTTTCAAGCAGAAATTTATGATGTTAGGAAATGCCTTTAGTTCAATAAGGGAAAAAAGTATCGCATGTCGGCTTCTCAGCGTTAAGATGCTTAATCTTCCTATAGGAGCCGGAACATAGTGAAGTAGAAGAAAATGAAATGAAATGATAGACAAACTTGCAGAAAGGGGGGTTGAAATACTATTTATAAGGCCTGAACATTTTTGAGGTATTAGCAATAGCGCAATACTGGAAGAAGAGAATAGGGGATCTAATTATTGGACAAATACATAAGGAATGAGGCAAGCGAAGGTATTTCTGAGGAACTACAACCAGAAGCGATTCAAGTTAAAAGTCAACTTAAAATTTTAACAGGAATAACAGGGCACCGAGAAGACACCTTAAAAAACTTGGAGACAGAATAATGTAGATTTCGTGAGGAAGAGAATGAAACCTGTATTCACTTTCTTTCAAAATGCATCGCCTAGCAAAATTCTGGGAGAAGAGGAAGATCTACCCATTTTGAAGCAGTTTCATATTCTGAGTTTCTCAAGAAAAATATGACTGGAAGACCTACTTTAGTCGGCGAGGCATCCATAACGACTTTGTAGCAAAAGGGACGCACAATAGATTTTTTAGGTCGTAGTGCACAACATCCCTATCTCCACACACATACAATAGTCGTAGTTACTTATGTTAAGCCAGTTTGTTGACTGTCAACAAAACTAGAACAGATTTTTTTAGATTTTAACCCTCAATAATATTAAAATATAAATTATATTATCATTTATACCCACGTTAATATAAGCACCTGTATTATTCCAAAACCAACTGAGATATTTTAAAGTGATATTCTGTATAACTATAATTATTATAGTCTAAAAAATGGTACAATTTTCCACAACAATAAAATTCTTTTTCAATATTTATCAGCTTTTCATTCTACGGTATATAAAGTCACTTAGCATAATGTGAAAGAAAGCGTTTCATTTTATTGACGTTTTTATGAGATATTGTAATTCTGCGTAGAGTTCTGCTTTGGCAAGGTGGGGCGGCTGCAAAGTGGGGGGTCGATAGGAGGCATCAAACCAAAAGCGGAATATCTATCGTAAATATTTTTGTAAAGGTTGCGATCTCGTCAGGGTAAAAATTCAAATATTGTTATTTAGATTTGTGACTTGTATAATTTTTATGGGTACAATAATTTGCTAATATTAAGTATTTTTAAGAAATTAAATATTATTTATGTCTTATAAATGTTTTATTTATTGCATTTAAGCTAGCTTGATTAACTTGATTATTCCTTGTCATACCATAGGGTAATAAAAATCATTTTAATGTGTCATAATTTGACCTTTTAATTGCCTTTAAATATTGCCATTTTTAGTTATGATATTGACACTGTCACTTTTCAGTTTAATGAGCGATTTGATTTACTGCAAATTAAAATATCCAGATTTTAAGCTTTATTAATATTATTGTTATACCGTCATACTTTCGACTATGATTGAAAAAGTAAAATACATTTTCGGTGTCTCTATTTTGCAGCTGGTACAAAGCATAGGCATCAACGCGGATTTTTATGTATTGATCGGTAGAATACGAAGAATATGTAATTATAAACTTTAAAAGTTATATACATGTTAACATGTATACAAGTTTTTTATATGTTACTCAAATTTTAGATCTTTTTTTAATAAAATATCGTAGATCAAAGACTGAGAAAATCTAGTAATATATTTAGTTTTAATTGCATTAATTTTTAGGTATATTCAAAACGCTTCCACGGAAATAACGAAATTGGAATTTTCCTTTAGAACTAGAATTGATCGTTGTTAATAAGATGTAAATGTTTTTTTAATTTAGTGTAAAATGTAAATATTTTTTATTAGGCCTACCTCACTTATAATTCGACTTCCGGTTAGAAATAGTGTCTAGTGCACTTTTCTCTACGTATGCAGTAAATTTCAGAAGCCGTTTTTGGTATGAAATGAAAAATTATTTTTGAGGAACATGTTTAATATTTTTAAAATTTAATTTTTTTGCCATATTTAACGACGGAATATAATACTGAATAATTTTCAATATATGTATATGTTTGTTTTTCAGCTTTGATGTAGTTGTCTCTCTTCTTTTAGGCGTCGGGTAATATTTCGGTTGCATTGAAGGAACTAAAAAGTTAAAAGGCGTTAAATTTATATTTGACTGGGGTATTAACAAATTATTTTCCATAGAATGCGACTCTGTGTTAAAAATTGAAAAATACACTGCTAAGGACTTTTGTTTTATTGATTTTAGAAGATCTCGACGCCGAATCACACCGATTTCGTGGAAATGCTGGAAATGGAATTGGATTCGGTTGGATTTCCGCGAGCAGCCGTAATTTTGACTTCTGTAGGATTGGAGTGTCGTTTTTCGAGCAGGGCCAATGACAATACGAGAAACTCGTTACGCCCAATGGAAACATTCGGCGCTGCAGCAGAGTTTCTCGCATTGCTGCGGATCTTATTGCGCGCGGCGTCTGCCGAACTTCATTGGCGCCGCCGAGTCTTTTTTTATAATTGTTTCTACGATTGTTTCGTTCTTGTTTTCAATGCGTCAGTTCCAAGATTTTATGTAGGTTTTGGTTCTATATATATATATATATATATATATATATATATATATATATATATATATATATATATATATATATATATATATATATATATATAATGCCTATTTTCGCTCGTAATAAAAAAGGTATAAAGGTATATCATGATCATATAGTAGTAAAGATATTGTACTTCAAAACTATTTTAAACGTATTCTCGTGACAAGTAGAACCAAAGAGCAGCTCGTATAAATTGATATTACCTTGTTTCCATTAATTTAGTACTCAATATTTATATGTAACGTACCCTCACCAGTTTAATTTTTGTATGAGGCGCCGTGAACAATATCGTGGGCTTAATTACCAGGCGTCGTGGATAGACTCGCAGACGTATAGTACGAGTCACCGTGAACAGCGTCGCTAATTTTAGTACAAGGCAACATGAATAACGTCGTGATGATAGCGCCGGTTTACCGTCTGCCATACCGCTATCGCTCGAAGAGTACGAGGTACCGTGAAAACGGTTTATTTGTTTATACTGTTATCCATCTTAGGTCGTAAATTAGTTTTGGACCATATTATTATAAAATATGGACTACAAGATACAGGATGTTTTTGTTTGTTTCATTACCTAGTTCCCATTTTTCACATTTTAAGTAATAATTGGCAGCCGCCAGCCAGTAACTAATACGTGCAATTGACCCCTGGTTTGCCGTTTCTCCATTGTAACAAGCTATCCGGTATAAAGGGGCCGTCGACCATGTTAATCCTGATGATAGCGCCCGAGACCGACAACCGGGTGGATCTCTTGACCATCGGACAGTCAAACCGTTGGTCAGTTTAGGGGATAGGAATATCTCGACCGTGAGTGGGTTCCGATCGGGAGTGTTTAGGATAAATATGAGATATCCTTACGCTGAACATTTGACCGATGACTGTCTGTCTACCGATGTTCCGCTGCCGTAACAAAAAGGCACCCGTAGATTGCTGATAGATTGAAAATGCGTTTCACTGTTAATCCTTCTTTCAATTGCATTATAGCTTTTTGTTCAATAATTGGTGTCAGTTATGGGATATTCTTGTACATTTAATACTACGTATATATACATATCATTTGGTGTAAGAAAAGTTGTCATGGCAATCATTTCTTGGTCAGATATGAAGGGCTATTTGAAATATAAAAGAAAATATATTTTGTATTATTAATCCTTTATGTTTATAGTATTGCCCAAGAGTTATAAAAGTGCCGTCGTGATAAGGTTTGATACAATACTGAAATCACCTATTCTTCTAACTTTTTGGACATCGATGAGAAAAAACTTTAAAATAATTATTTGTGAAAAAGTTCGGAAATGTAAAGAGACAATAGAGGAGAAAAATCCTAAAAGTTGTAGAACTGCAAATTCAGTAGCAGTGTATCGAGGAGTTTGAAAGTAGTTCATGACTCCAAAGGTATAAACATTATTTTACATTAAGGTAGAAAGTACATTTGCATATTATTTTCAAAGCTGATATTAACTTTTAACTTTTCAAGGTTACTGAGAGGACTAATAGAACGAATATAGGAAAATCTTGAACATAACTCCTTAATTTATCGAAACTAACACGTATGTTGACTATCTCGCATAATATTAAGTTATATTATTTTTGTAAATTATTTTCTGGCTTGATTTAACAGTATGTTGAGATTTACCTAGTGACCTATATACAAATACAAAATTATCACTGTTAAAAAAAAATAAAATGACTTAGATTTTAAACAGTGTATCGCATATTGGGTTACTTGATGCTTCTAAGTGCTCCTCGTGATCCTGTTATTCGGGTAACGTCCTCGAGTCCGAGGCACAGCTAGCACGACCGATGCTGTCTTCTCCACCGCCGCGGGTCGATAGCAAAGCCGGGAGCGACAAGGAGAATCCCTGCCGCCCCGGGGTGCTTCTCGCTTGGAATACGCTTCGCCGCCGGCTTTTATTTGTCTCTTTCCAAGCAGAGTCGTAGTAAATTTTGGAAATTGTAAAATCGCGTAACCTGAACTTTTTTTTAACTTACGATAGTTTAGACTAGTCAAAGAAAATAAAGGAGTGATTTTGTACAGCGAATTCTGTCCAGTTCATGTATAGACAAAAAAAATTAATTCTATAACACAAAAATTAATAGATTCCCTAAAGTTAGTCTTAACGGTTTTCATTGGATATATTATTGTGCACACAGGAGTTGAAAAGTTATTCTCTTCAGGTTCAAACCTGACACATTACTCGTTCCGACAATAATATATACATATATATATATATATATATATATATATATATATATATATATATATATATATATATATATATATATATATATATATATATATATATATATATATATAAGTACCTCCTAACTTCTCCTGAGTATATAGGGGAGGTCAAAATAACCCCACTTTGTCATAGAAAAATAATTCCTAAAGTGCTCCTTAATGGAGATACAGAGCCCTAAAGGGGTACCCAGCGATTTATCTTATCGGCTTATTGTACTTGTATAATTTAATGAAATTTTAATATTTTATAGATGCCGTAAAGACTCATTAAACCATATTAGAGTAGATGTTTTAGATCATCAAAGAAGTCAGGAATTAACTTGTAGCCACACTCGCTTGGCCTAATTTTTGACAAATGTCATTTTATAGAGCTGGAAACTGATTTTTTTAATACTTTGGTCATTCCTCTTCAAAAATGGCACTCTTAAGTTATTTCAATAAAATTCAAAAGTTACTAATGCCAAACGCAAACAGGTAAAAATAACATACGCAAGGTGTACTGATGTGCTTTAATTTATAGGGAAGCGCTGTCTTACTCTTCGAAGGCAAAAATATGTTATGCTGAAAGATTTCCAGTCAAGTGCAGAAACCTTTCAAAGGGTCGATCGGGGCTCAATTAATTTACAATGTTATTAAAATGCAAAAATAGTGAAAACGTTTAAATGTTATTTTGGCAAATGTTCAGTATGGGCCTCACGTACTTTCAATACATTTTCTTATTCTTCGAATATTTTCCTGCTATATTGCAAATGATATTCCGGCATTATTACGGACTTCGTTAGAATGTTGTGCTATTCTCGCTAGTAGTTCTTCTCTAGTATTTACTGGTATTGAATAAACTAGTTCTTTTAGATGTTCCTAGAAGTAAAGGTCTAAGGGATTTAGTTCTGGAGTCCTTGATGGCGATTAAACAAGTCCACCTCGACCTATCCATCGAGGGCCAAAATCAGGAGTTAGTTAAGTGTTGATGTACTATTTTGTTAAAATGAGGTGGCGCATCATCATGCGTGTACCACATTTGCATTCTTTTATCAAGAGGTACGTGTTCCAATAAATTATTTAAATTTTGCTGCAAAATTATAAATAAATCTCACCATTGAGTCTTCCTTCCGTAACAGATGGATCTATAAGGTTATTTCCGATAATGCCAGGTCACACATTTACAATAAACCTTTGTTGGTGTTGGTTTTGAATTATAGCGTGGTTTCTATCAGCCCAGAAATGTAAATTGTGTGAGTTTGTTGTGCCATCTCTTGTAAAATCGGCCTCATCGGTAAACAAGATAAGGTTAGAAAAACTTAGATTTAAGTTATATTCCTGTATCAACCAGTTGGAGTCTACAATCCATTTTGTAGCATTGCTTTGTCTCGCGAGCTTTCTTATGCTGTTTGAAGGGTTATCAGCAATATCTTGCAAAACTTGTTCCTCTACTCGTACGTGATGATCTCGTCCTCTCCTGTGAGGACCATTACCGCCACGTCGCGGCAAAAATGACCCAGAATAAAACATGTAAAAAATTAATTCCGTAACTATAATAATTATTTTCTAATCATCTTTTACCTGTTTTTCTTAAGCTTCGATCAACCCTTTGAAAGGTTTTTGAACTTGGCCATGTTTGAGATGGAAATCTTTCAGCATAAATTCTTCTTAAGTTATTAACAGGTTGTACACCGAAGAAATCAAGAAATTGACAGACTTTGTATTTCAGTGTATATTTGAATTATTACAATCGGCCAAGCGCTTTCGGTCTCTATCGGACCATCCTCAGGGCTCTGGGTTTCTCTTTGAAGAGCTCGTCAAGCAGAACACGACTGGAAAACTACTCTACCGAAATTGATGCGTTGATAGACTTCTTGACAGACAACATTGATTCTAGAACATCCCTTAAACTACAAGTCTATCAAATCTTGAGGAGAACCCTAAGAGATGGTAAGGCAAGTAAATGCATTGAACACAAAACTTTCACTAGTATTGTTGAAAACATTAAGACTAAGATTCGGTCCAATGGACTGATACTGTCAAAGGCAGATAAAGGTAATTGTTTGGTCATTATGAATGAAGATGATTATCTGTTAAAAGTCGGGAGCTTCCTAGACGAAAACAATTTTAAAGAAATTCCGAACAATCCACTTTCTAGTTTTATTATAAAAACAAAAACCTACTTCAACTTATGCTCAGATTTTATAAAAAAATATAATGGAAATAAATATCTTCTAATTTCTAACCCGTGTTTACCCCGTTTTTATGGGTTACCAAAAATTCATAAGCTAGGAGTACCAATTCGACCTGTTGTAAGTTTTACCAATACTCCCGTTTCGAGACTGTCTTCTTTTTTGAACGCAATCCTGATTAAACTTATCAAAGATAAGCCTAAGTTTTGCCTCAAGAACTCCACAGATTTGGTCAAAAGACTGAACTCTGTAACCATGCCAGACGACTCTTTGCTTGTTTCCTTCGATGTATGCAATCTGTTTACGTCGATTCCGAGGATGGAAACTCTTCCGATTATATCAAATCTGTTGACAGCGAACAACATCTCTAGTGATGACCAACTTAGTATAATGACCCTTCTTAAGTTCTGTTTATCTCAGGACTTTTTTGCTTTCAACAACAAATATTACGAACAACCCTCGGGGTTGGCAATGGGGAATCCTCTATCTCCTCTTTTAGCGAACATCTTCCTGGACAACTTGGAAAATGCACTAATTCCGAGATTGATTTCTGAGAGCAAGATAATTAACTGGCTTCGTTATGTGGATGACTGTTTTACAATTATTCTGGGCAATGAACAGCGGGCTATTGATGTCCTAAATAGTCTTAATTCTCTGCATCCTGCCCTAAAATTTACCTTAGAAATAGAAACCGAAAACAAACTTAATTTTTTAGATTTAACTATCAAAAAAACCTATAATTCTCTCAGTTTCAAAATCTTTCGAAAACCTACTCAAACAGACCACATAATTCCTTCTAATTCTAACCACCCCTTACAACATAAAATGGCCTCAATAAACTGCTATGTTAATAGATTGCTCAACATTCCCATGTCAGCAGAGGATTACAACAACGAGGTCAATATTCTGAAGCAGATTGTCGTAAACAATGGGTATGAGCATACAGTCATCGACAAATATATAGAAAAAATTAAAAGCAAGAAAGAATCCCAAGAGGCTTACAGCTCGACTCCTTACAATGAAAGTCAGCAAGGAAAATTTTTCTCACTCTCGTACCTAGGTCATTTCTCTAATAAAATAGCACGGACTCTAACAAACCTCACTCAAGATGTGAAGATTTCATTTAAGAGTGTAAATCAACTCAGTTCCCATCTGGTCAATAACAAACAATTGATATCTCATATTCAAAAAAGTGGGGTCTATCAACTTTCTTGCCCAGACTGTCCTTCGACGTATATAGGAAAAACTATTAGACCATTAGCAGTCCGAATTAGACTGCCGTATCACTGTGGCGGGGAGGGTAAGCTTTGACTTTCTTCTCGGTATGGTGGTACAGGTAGGCCACCATCTCGATGGTGGTGGAATAGGATGAATTGTGTTTTATTACAGTTTATTCTAACTGTGCAACCTTTAACACAGAAAGGATATGATGGAGCGAAGTTTGCACTCATTGTTTCGCATTTTATCTCACTTACATACGGAGTTGCATATAGTTGTACGTTTGCTGAATGTGATTTTAGCACTACAACAGCATCAGGTGGATATAACCACTGCTAATGCATCTCACACGGACGAATCCGTGAAAGCCGTATAAACATATATATGCCATCCGACGAGAGGTCGGCGAAGCCGCGTTCAGTGTTGCATGCTTCCTTCCGATCTGTCCTTTGCATAGCCAGGTGCATGTCGGTACCCTGATGAGTCTAGTGAGAGACGAAACATGTATCTCTGCCGTATCACTGTGGCGGGGAGGGTAAGCTTTGACTTTCTTCTCGGTATGGTGGTACAGGTAGGCCACCATCTCGATGGTGGTGGAATAGGATGAATTGTGTTTTATTACAGTTTATTCTAACTGTGCAACCTTTAACACAGAAAGGATATGATGGAGCGAAGTTTGCACTCATTGTTTCGCATTTTATTTCACTTACATACGGAGTTGCATATAGTTGTACGTTTGTGAATCTGATTTCAGCACTACAACAGCATCAGGTGGATACAACCACTGCTAATTCATCTCACACGGACGAATCCGTGAAAGCCGTATAAACATATATAAGCCATCCGACGAGAGGTCGGCGAAGCCGCGTTCAGTGTTGCATGCTTCCTTCCGATCTGTCCTTTGCACAGCCAGGTGCATGTCGGTACCCTGATGAGTCTAGTGAGAGACGAAACATGTATCTCTGCCGTATCACTGTGGCGGGGAGGGTAAGCTTTGACTTTCTTCTCGGTATGGTGGTACAGGTAGGCCACCATCTCGATGGTGGTGGAATAGGATGAATTGTGTTTTATTACAGTTTATTCTAACTGTGCAACCTTTAACACAGAAAGGATATGATGGAGCGAAGTTTGCACTCATTGTTTCGCATTTTATTTCACTTACATACGGAGTTGCATATAGTTGTACGTTTGCTGAATGTTATTTCAGCACTACAACAGCATCAGGTGGATATAACCACTGCTAATGCATCTCACACGGACGAATCCGTGAAAGCCGTATAAACATATATATATATATATATATATATATATATATATATATATATATATATATATATATATATATATATATATTTATTTTTTTATTAGACGTCAACAACTGTCAAATAACGATGTTTCTTATAATTTTTTCAAATGAAACATACTGAATGTGATGTTATTTTAAATCTCCAACAAATTTAAAATATTTTTTGTGTATCGTACCCCATGGGTAAATTCATCTGTTTGGAAAGTATTGACAATTTAATTTATTGGACATATTGAATACAATAATATGGATAGATCTATTATAAGAATTTTCAAAGAAAATAAAATGCAATAAAGTAACGTTACTTCTGGAAGTATCGGAAAACAATCTTGATAGACGTATGCATTTTGTCAAAAAATAATGGATTTAAAGGCTTATAACCTGATTTTGCAAACCAGATCATATTCTGTCCTAAAGGCTTAGTCAACAAGCAGCAACTACTGGTGTTGGTCGTATGACATCCGAAAAAATTAAATGTTTGGACCGGCATTATTCGAAACCACATTATTGGACCTTTCTTCTGTCACGGAAATTTGACAGCTAATTTCTACTTAAATTTTCTACAGATCTGGATACATCACTCATACCATCTTTAGAGAGCTTTGTTTCTTTAAATTCTATTTATGAATGGTTATCTTTCTCGTCAACTTCTGATAGATGCCAATGCTCCATAATCAATTAAAGGTAAGAAAATAAAATAAAAAGTATCACCAGTTAATATATTAAAAAGAAACGTAAATAATGAAATAAATATATAAACAAGAGAATCAAATAATACGCATGTGGAATGATCAATACACAAGTGAAAAACGATGCTTACTCATCGAAATTCAATAAATAACTAAAATCACAGATTTGGATACTCTCATTGATTTAACAAAATTTTTCAGCTTATATTTTTATTTTTTTAAATTTTCAAAATGCTTACCCTGACTATGTTCAGAATATCAAAGCGCTGTTAGCTCAAACGGTACAGTTACCGAATCCAAAAAGCGAGACTACTTGCAAAAAATGATGATAAATTAAATTAATAGGGAACAATGATATTTCGCTACTATAATTTTATCTCATTAATTTGAATTTATATCCATTTGTTAAGCATACAAATTTATTCAAGTTAGAATCAGCGAGTTGAGTGATAATATAAATTGCTTTTGCCTATTTTGAAACCCATATTTGTTCATTTGCTTATCAGTTATCCATAGCCACGTCGGACGAGATGGATAGAGAAAATGAGAGATCTACTACCTTTGTTACCTAAAATAGATTCAAAAAAACTATATTTTATTATGGCTGAAGCAAAAATGTTTTAATATTTCTACGAGTTTGTTTTAACTGCTCTAGTATTTCATTGAATAATACAATATAAAAAAAATTGCTGGCAGAATTTGTTTATAAATTTATTTAATTTTATTCATAATTTCCCAAGTGTACGACTATGCGGGTAAATAAGATGCTAACATAAAATATAGAAAACTTGGAGATATAACTGCAGAGAAATTTTAACTAAAATTAAATTTAAAGTTCGCGAAGACGTATACTTAAAGCACATTCTTAAGGCGAAGGTAAAACAAAGAGGAATATAAAGAGATACAATAAAGTCTAATATTTTAAAGAATGGCACATTTAATAATTTATGTACCTTTATCAGGCAATCAGGGTATGCAAAATAGGTATGCTCAAGAATATTCTAGAAATTTGGAACAGTTGGATGATTGTAGTAATTTTATTCTAGGTTGTTTAGGATTTTCTTTCAAAGTAGTATTTAAATATAAGATTAAATTTGGATTTCTGGGGTTCATTTTATTATAATTCTCAAGTGATCTCTCTTCTCTCAGGTTTCGCAAGTTTGGCAGCACTCCAGGGAAGCGCCTACTCCAGTCAAAATACATATCTTTTGTAGGCGCAATTCCTAGGGATTATTTTTCATTTGGGATTTTATGTTATCATTCTCAACAAAATGTCGAAAGTCCTTATCGATTGGTGTGTTGCTAAAAATTTTACGCGTCATCAAATGTCTAATAGTTCGTTAACCTATAGTTTAGACCGAAGTAACTATACAGTGCTTATAAAAGACACAAATATTAGAGAATAATTCTAGTAGTTTCATTAAATTTGCCCCGTCTGATATCCGGAGATGATTTCCAGTAGCCGATTTATTTCTCTCAGGGGCTAGTATTGAACCAATGGTGGTAGATCTAATAGATATTTGGCTTTCTTTAACATTAGCTTGTTCGAGGAAAAAAAACTGAAAAAGAATTCTAAGAATGGGCTCGTAAGCTCTTTGTCTTTTATCGGATTGGGGATTGCCATAGTGTTGGGGACAAAAAGATCATCGCTTAGGAAAAATTCCAAGAGTCAGCTTAAAAGTGGGAAGTTTATTAGATGCTACTAAATGTTAATTATTTGATAGTATTTAGAAACATGTTCATTCAGAAGTATGCAATAATTCTAGACAATAGTTCTTAGAACACCATAAAATACGATAACATGAAAATAATTACAAAACCTTTCAAAACCAATGGTCATCCGCAGTATGATAATATACCATAGCTTTTTTTGAGTTCAGGAGAGGATATTTTAGCTTCACCTGTAATTGATGTCGCTCTGGACACCTTGATACGGTGAAAATAGGAACATATTCATTTATATGAACGATTGTTTTAGCTGACTTAATACATGCCATTAAATGATTTTTAAGATCCCACTGAAACAACAGACCATTGACTACATTGGTATATCGGGAAGTACAGTTGCTATTAAACGGAAATATCAAAACAGCATATATATTATTATACATTTTTCTTATACACAAGACAAAAATTTTACGTATATATTTACTTTAAAATACAATCCTTTATCAAACTGTTTCAAAAACAACATCATCAGTCAAGCAGCGCTTTTAAATGAACAAATCTGTATCTATTCGCAACAACGGCATATCTCTACCCGAAACAGTCGAATGACACAATGCCAACAATTGAAACGCTTGTCATGGTCCTATTGGCATTCCAGGCTGCCGGGATTTAATAGCGACTTTAGGACTATAAAACAGTAGTTCCATCTATCACCGGCAAAGAAATGGCCTGCCTGAAAGTACAAAATGTGCAAGTCACTACCGTGCACGTTGTCACACGTACGTTTCGAGATGGATACGATAGAATATGCACCCTAATGTAATTTTTATTTATGAAGTTATGTACACGTATTTTGTGAGCAAGTGTATTTAAAGTTAATATAACTTTACGAAGTAAGTGTAAGTAATTATTAATAGAAATAATGTCATATTATTCAACGAGCGTGGCTATTAAATAGACTAATTAAAGGTTGAGACACGAGCTGACGGCGAATGTCTTACATCAACTGAATGAGTAGTAGCTATTACATGCGCATATATTATATTTTTTTGTAATAGAGTCTTCTAAAAATTCGATTTTGTGACAAAACTGTTGGAAGATATAAAATGTTTGCCTTACTTTACTCAACTAGTTAGAAAAAGTAAAATATTGTTATGGTTTTCTCTTTATAAATCGCTCACTGGTTCACAGAATAAATCGCAACACTTTTCACTAACGAAAATTCAATACTATAATTAACACTTTCATCACAATTAAACTCTGACTACTAGATCCTAATATCTTCACTATTCAAATACAATTATACAACTATCTTAAAACTCATATCCTATCCCTATTTATATACCTATAGAACTTCCTAAAAATAAAAATAAATATACTAACATAAAAGCTTAGTCTATAAATATGACTCATCTATATAATATTCCTTTTGGCATATTATAATAAAGATGACTCATTGCATCGAAATATTATTTGTAATACAACGGCGTATTAAAAAGTTATTTTAGTCCTTTGTTACACTGCCCCCTCCTAATTCTGATCGTCTCAAACAGCTTCGATAATTCCGTGCTATGGATTCAACTTGTGGAAATGTACTACTTTAATTTTGGTCATGGAATTTCTCTAGATTCTATCAATAACGCCATTGACTTTTTTCAGAACGGTATATGGTCCTTCCCACGAAGGCATCAACTTAGGCGATTTGCCCTTCTGTGGATTCCATAACTAAAGTCTATCACCTTACTGTAACCTTGCCGAGCTTGCCTTGTGGTCATATGAATTGAATTATGCCTTCAGTACCAGGTATTTACAGGGCTTATTGGAGTGTTGAACTAATCCGACGTTGCTTCTAGAACTCTCGTCTAATCTTCCGTAAATGATTTTCTCCCTGCTTCCCCTTATTCTGGTTGTTTGTTCAGTAATGTCTGATTGGTTCGCTATCATGATTCTGGGACAGAATAAATTCTTCGGTGTCAAATTTTAGAATGTTAAGCTTGTTGTCGAAAGAAAATCAGTATAAACTCATCTTCTATGTCGGCAACTTATACCAAATGGTTTAATTTTAGCCCTCCAAGTTGAAGCTCCATTTGTTTTTCTCCAATCATATCAGAGGCTTCTCCAGTTACAGTTCTTAACGTTACTTTCATGGACAATAGTAGGATTTTAATTTCTTTTACAGACTTGACTTTATCAGAGATACTGCAGCACCAGTATCAACAGTTATGGCAATATGTGTAGCATTGACTTTTTCTTTAAGTTGACGTTGGTCTTTTCTCATCTGAGCTGTCTGGATCAATGTCAAAAGTAACTCTTCATATAGGAAACCCTTCTCTTTATTCTATTTTGCTGCATCGCTTGTATTCTTCCTTACATGGTCTTCTTGACAAAGTATCTGCTTCTTGATCTATATTTGATATTAAAATTGTACTGTTGCAGATTTTCCTGGTTCTCTTCTGTGCGGTCTCTGGATTGTAAACTAGACCTTAATTGCATCTGACAATCCCATCTCATGTGTTCAATTAATCCACATCTATAGCAATTTAGCTGCTGTCTTAATTTCACCCGACATCCCTTCTCATGTGTCCAGTTCGACCACATCTGTAGCACTTTATCTGGTCTCTTAATTGCACCCGACAGTCCCTTCTCATGTGTCCACATTTGTAGCATTCGATCTGGATCTGCTATAACGTGAAGCATCACTTTTTAATTTCTACCTTTGATTTTAGAATTAGACTGCTGTAGTTTTTCGTGGTTCTCTCCTATGCGGTCTCCGGATGGAGAACTAGGCCTTAATTGCACCTGACAGTTCCAGTCCAGTCCATCCACATCTGTGGCGCTTTATATGTTTTCTTAATTCTACCCGACAGTCTCTTCTCGTGTGTCCGATTCATCCACATCTGTAGCACTTGATGTCACCTCTTGTGTTCAGTTCTTGCTGGCTTCTTTTATAACGTGAAGTATCTCCTCTCGTGTTTAGTTTTTTAAGAATTTCAGAAAACATTGTAACTATTGTTTGGATCGGTGAATCCTTGTTTTCCTCTATCATAACTGCTCTTATTTTTGGCCTTGCTACATTATAAGTTGCTTCAATTTCCAAAGCCCTATCCAACGCTTCACTGCAATAATTAAACTTGCTTATACGCAACATATGCTGTATTTCATGATCTCTCATCCCATCAATAAAATACCGGATTGTAATCTCTTCTCGGAATTCTTTCGTAGCCCCTGGGTAAGCCCGATAAGGCGTCGGACATCTGTTTTATATTCTTGTAAACTTTCTCCATTTCTCTGATGTCTTGACTTGAGCTGTGACTAATGTTTGAGTATCGCAAGTCGGAAGTTTCATGTACTCTCCAGTGGTTATTATTTTATAAGAAGGACCATGCGTCTTTATTTTATTGACTTCTATCTAAAGGCTCTTCAGTTTAGATTCTATCCCGTCTACGACTGCTTTCATTTATTGTTGCACTTTTCCTTGGTCTTATCGCACTTTTCCTACATCTTGTCGCACTTCTCCGACGTCTTGTCATACTGTTCCAACCTCTTGCCTCACTTCTCCAATGTCTTTTCGCACTTTTCCTACGTTTTGTCCTACTTCTCCAACCTCCTTCATAAACTTTTGCGATTGTTCCCATAGAATTTTGTACAATGACCTTTTGATTCATTTGCAAAGTTTATTTTCATCTTTAATGCGACGTTCTTCTTCTTGTTTGTCTTTAAGGTTACGTTTTTCTTCTTGTTCTTTCTCTTTGTGGCGACGTTCGTCTTCTTCTTGTTTTTCTTTAAGGAGATGGTTTTCTTCTCGTTTTTCTCTCAGACAACGTTGTTCTTCCTTTTGGAGAGGTGCTTCTTCCTTCTGTTTCTCTTTTCGATGATGTTGTTCTTCTTTTTGGTGACGTTCTTCCACACGTTCCATAAAATCAGCCAATGTTTTATTTATTTGCTCCATTTCGGCTGTTTGCTGTCTAATATTTACCATAAAAACTTCTAGAAAATTCTAGAAAATTCGTTCTTAAACTTCTTTATTGATGGAAAATTGGATAGTAAAGTCCGTTTTTCGCTAATTCTTTTAGTTTTCAAATATAAGGTGCTAGAACTTTATGGAAAATTCGGTTCTTTCTTAATGGCAAATCCGATGGTAAAGTCTATTCTTCTCTATCTTTTTTAGTTTTCAAATAGAATGTTCTAGAACTTTATCGAAAATTCGGTTATAAACTTCTTTATTGATGACAAATTAGGCAATGAAGTCAGTTTTTCACTATCTCCTCTAATTTTGAAACAGAGTGTTCTAGAATTCTGTCGAAAATTCCGTTCTAGGCTTCTTTCTTAATGATAAATCCTACGGCGAAGTCAGTTTTTTGATATATTTATAAATTTCCACGCAGAACGTTCTAGAACTTTATCAAAATTTAATCTTATCTTCTTACTAGTTCTTAATATCTTTAGTATTAAAACACAACTATATAACTATCTTAAAACTTTTATCCTATAGAATATCCTAGAAATAATAAGAAATATACTAGCATAAAAGTTGAGAACTATCTAGAAATATGACTCATCTATATAATATCCTTTCGGTACCTTGGAGTAAATATGACTTATCGCATCGAAGGGAGTATTATTTTAGCCCTTCGTTACAATATTTTCCATCTAATGAAAAAAGTTTTTAGGATTAAAGATTATATGTTGTTAATTTCACCGTATGCGCTTCCTCGGGTGGCGTAAAACTTATTTCTTCTGAATCGCTTATTTTCATACACGTAATTTTCATTTTTTGAATCTATCCTATCTAGTCTAAATATTCAAAAACCACGAAGTCTATTTAAGACTCCAAATTGAAGGTATAACTTGGTGCTAAAACACTTAATTTTTTTTTGAACATACACCCAAAAGTTTAAGTTGAAATCAAAGTTTCGCTATAAAGAATGAGTCAAAGATTGAATGAAATAAGTTTATGCCCTTTAGGTAAAATTTGCCGAGAAATTATTTCTACTGTATATGGTTAATCTATATCCACATTTTAAAAATATTTGGGAATCTTCAGGGTGTGCAAAAAAAAACGAGGACAGCATAAAGTTGCATTTTTTAAATAGAAAACCTTGTATACGAATCATTTTTTCAATTTAACATATTATTTTGAAACTCTTTTTAATAAAGGTTTGGTATACTTTAACTTTATAGTTTTTAAGATAATTATGTTTAGGGAAAAAAAAGTCATATTTACAAGTATCCATTCAAATCATAAATACCGTTCTTAAGTTTACGAGAAATATATAAAAATTTATTACTAAGGCATACCAAAACTAAGTAATGACTATTTCAACCAAATATTTACAATATAAGCTATAAGGTACTCAACACATTGGTCCAGATTCAAAAAATGTTAATCAAAAATATATCACTTTTTTCAAACGGTACATCTTGTATTTATATATTATTTTATAGATTAATAAAATCCCTATAACTTTTGTTCAATTTATATATTTTTTCTTTTTTTTTTGCCAAATTTTTTTTCTATACTTGTAGTAGTTATGCAAAACAAAAAATGTATATAAATATAAATAAAAGCAATTTTGAAACAACGAATTTAATGAAATTAAATATAATAAAAAATAAATTAAATGTAAAACAAAAATACTAATCAATCAATGATCGAATAAATTGACCTATTGTTAAATGTACGTATTTAGTCATTTTTTCATATCTTCCAGGACCCTGGACAACAATGTTGGGGTAATTGTTTCGCAGACATCCCTAAACGTGTTTTACATATCTCCGCATATTGATGGATTAACAAACACCCTTTCTTTTACTATTCCCACAGTAATAAATTTCCCGGGATGATGTTGCAAGATCTTGGTGGACATTAAATGAAACCCATATCTGTTTCTGCGGAAAGCATTGGTCCAAAAACGAACGAAATTCACTATGGTAGTGTGGAGCCGCACCATCTTCCTGCAATCACATATTATCGCACCCATTTCTATCGAGGCTCTCAAGAGTTCCTCTTACAAAAAGTTTTGGTAACTATGGCCATTTAATGGTTCATCAAAAAAGTGGGGCTTAATGATTCTGTTATGATGAATTCTATACCAAACATTAATTGATCAATGCTTTTGATGTTGCATTTCTCTGTAGCATAATACGCATGTTGTGTTTCTTTACAGCTCCATTACTTCTAAAAGTAGCTTCATCGCAACATTAGAGTGCAAAGAAATTTTGACCTAATTCAATATGTGTATTTATCGTATGGTAAAAGTTTACACTCCTTTCATAATTCAATTCTTGATGTAATTCCATGTGCTATGTGTGATATTGTTATTTTTTGGTAGTACAGTTGGCAGTGGATTGTGATGTTTCGCATAATGCAGCTAAATGCAATTACTAATATGAGAAATTTTTGAATATGTAGCAAAATTTATAGTCCTTTTTCTTCATTACTTTACGTTTGGATAATCAACATTACAAGAATAGAATTTTTCCATTGGGTTCTGAAGAGTAAGGAGATTAGGTAAGCGTCGGCTGGGAAATTCCATTTTATAAATTCTTTCAGCATAATACATAAATCATATCTATCAACTTATTCTTCTGACAATCCTTATTTTAAATATAAGATAAATGCAATAAAAGCCAGCATCACTATATGGAAATCGGAACAAGCGGTAGCGGTTGTAAATTTGATTTTATGAAATATTATTTTATATTTTTCTTTCCATGGCTGCTACGATTTAAAAAAATATTCATTAAAAAGAATAAACAAAAGTAAAAAAATTGAAATAGCTCAAAAACTATTAGAAATAGTTATAGGATATATTGAACAAAGGTTGTTGGGTTTCTAATAGCCTATAAAATGACATAAAAAATACTGAGTATACAATTTTGATTAAAAACACTTGTTTATATTTAAAATATTTTCTTTACTATATGATGAAGGTACAAAGTTTAAAACATATTAATAGGAATATTATGACTAATTTGTTAAAAAATCATGAAATTTTATCCGTTTTTAAACGATATTAATAACCTTTACACTTGTGTAATTATGAACTCTGAACTAACAAGATCATTGCTTGAAATCAGTTTTCAACCCTCTTTCCATTGTCCGATTAAGCTGAAATTTTGCATGCCTTTATAAAACTAGTAACAATATAATCTGGTAGCTGATTTCAGCAACTATTACAGCATGTCTCGGGTTCGGATTCAAATGTTTAAGTTCATAATTAAACTTCTACATCTCGAACTTTAAGAGTCTGATGATGACTAGGAAGGTGGAAGATCTAATGATGACTAAGAAGATGATAGCTCCGCGGACTGTGTTGCTCTAAAGAGGCTAAAAATGATGGGTGGCGGATGTCAAACAATTAAACTTAAGGTAAGTAAGGCACTGAGGGTTCTGTGGCATTAGCGTGACTGAAAATGAGAGCGTTACACCATTGAGGTACCAGGTGGCACATCAGACGTATGAAAGCCTCGCCCCTCTATACAGAGAACTAGATTTCGATCAGCTATTTATTCATCGTTTGTGGGGATAAATATTGGAATAGAAATTAAAAAAAAAATTAATGTAAAATACAAGGCCAAGAAAGAGGAGACTGCAAAACGCAAGGCAAAAATATCATGACAAATGCGCTTCAGAAGATAAACAAACAAAGCGGAACCGGTTTAAATTCTCATTCGTCCTGATACCTAACTAAGAAGCTGTGTAATAATAAGGCATTAGCCGAAATCAACAGCTTAGTGTTTCTGCACATAAACTGTTAAGTAAGTGGCCTGGCTTAGAATCTTGGTTGGGTCAATTTAGGAAACGAACTTATCTAAATTCTCACAAACGCTGAATAGTAAAAAATCAGATAAGGTGTTTTTTTACGGCAACTTATTTAATTTAAACCACTCATCATTTTTACAGTATATGGAATAACAATACTTTTTTTTCTACTACATACTCATAATATCTGTGCCAACGGTGCCTTATCTGTCTAACTTTGGGATAGCAATGGACGTTAGAGACATATTTTTTGTATTATGTTTGATAATTAATTCCTTAGTTTTATTTGGAGTATAAAATCGCGTGACGCTTCCTTACTGAATCTGACTACACCGGTTTACAAAAAAAAGTGGACGCCTATTTGACCAGATTATTTTATTCTTATGTAATTAGACGCCCTGAATCCAAATCTGAGGTCCGCTAACCTCTAACACGTTAGGTTCAAGGTCATTTCAAGGTCAAACAGAGTAAAATTCACTAAATAAATCTGAAGAAGTAAATACGTACGTTTTGAAGTCGCTGAATCCGAATTCGTGGTTTTTTTTAGTCTCCCAAGAACAACTAGACGTCATTTTAGGGTCATTACAAAGTCAAATTGAGACAAATCCGCTAAATAAACCTGAAAAAACATGTAGGTTTTTGAGGTCGCTGAATCCGAATTCATGGTTTGTTTAATCCACAAGATCAGCCAGGGGTAATTTCAGTGTCATTTCAAGGTCAAAATAAGAAAAATCTACTAAATAGATCTGTTAAAGAAGATAGGTAGACTTTCGAGGACGCATTTGTTTAATACTTCAAGGTTAAACAGAGGTCACTTCAAGGCCATTTCAAAGTCAAATTGAAAAAATCCACTAAATAAATCTGTAAAAGAAAAAAATCCAGACGCAGCTAGATCAATATCCGTTATATAGCAGACAGGCAAGCGGATCAAGTTTTTGAACCGAAACTCAAGCTCCCAAAACCTCGTACCCCTCGCACAGTTAGACTGATGTCCGTTACACAGCAGATATGCAAGTGGAGTTAGTTATTATGAAATCCAAAACCCATGCTTCCAAACTCACATAACCCACGCACAGCTAGATGATATCCATTACACAACAGACAGGCGAGCGAATCGAATTTTTAAGGCGAAACCCAAGCTGCCAAAACCACACAGTCTACATTGCCACTACATAGCGACCAGACCAAGTTTTTATAAATATGCCAAAATATAAGCTTTCATAACCACATATCCCACTCGTCGTGAGATCAATCTCTGTTACACAGCAGACAGAGGCGAAAAGCAAGAATTCATGAATGCATGAAATAAAATCCAAGCTCTCCGAAAACCCTATACTCCGGGCACAGCATGTTTGAGAGTTTGGGGTTGGTGTTATAGATTTATAAAAACTCGCTTCGTTAGCCTAGCTGTTATGTAACGGATGTCGATCTAGCTGCGCGAGGGGTATGTGGTTTTAGAAGCTTACGTTTCGCCTTGAAAACACGCTCCGTTCACGTGCCTTCGTGGGGTACGTAGTGTTGGGAGCTTGAGTTTCGGCTCAAAAACTCGATCTGCTTACCTATCTGCTGTATAACGGATATCGATCTAGCTGCGCGTGTGTTCTCTTTTTTTACAGATTTATTTAGTGGATTTTTTCAGTTTGATCTTGAAATGACTTTGGTTAACTCTTGAGGTGTCAAACAAACCACGAATTTAGATTCAGTGCCCCCAAAAGTCTATATATCTTCTTTTATAGATCTGTTCAGTAGATTTTTCTGAATTTGATCTTGAAGTAACCCTGAAATGACCTCTGGCTGACCTTGGAGGATTAAATAAACCACGAATTCGGAATCAGCGACCTCAAAATTTATTTAGTGAATTCTACTCCATTTGACTTTAAAATGACCTTGAACATGACGTGACAGAGGTTATCAGACCTGAGACTTGGATTCAGGGCATCTAATTACATAAGAATAAAATGGTCTGGTAAAATAGGCATCCACTTTTTTATTTTTGTCAGCCTTTGTTATTGATTTAAAAAATTTTACTAATTATCCTAAAATCAGACTATCGTGGTGTAAACAAAAAATTTTACTTTAAAAATTTTTTACATAAACTTATTTATAAATTAATTTTCGAGTTATTGCAATTTTTTCCACATCAATAACTATATTGTAATAGTCTTGATTCGTGTTTCAATGATACCAGGAAAGGTAAAAGGTGATCTCGAAGCATGCAAAATTATATACTGAAACAATGTCAAAAATCGGCTATTTATTCACCATTTTTTTTTCATTATTAAATATCAATCCTAGAGCAAATTATAGATTATTTGTTCACAGAAAAATTTTGCTTCGATTTAAGTAATCCAAAAAATCCAGTAAATTTTCAATTTTACATTGTAAAGTGGAAAAAAATATGGTGAAAAAGACTTTTGTCCAAGTGAGCGGCAAACAGCTTTAAACCCAGCCAATGTTTTCGGCCTTTGGTTCATTGAATTTAATATTTCAACAAATGGAGCCTCACCGGAATGGTCTCGATTGGTTAAAAAGGGGTTACACCACCTTGATGCTAGGAAAAATGATGACTCAGCTACTAAATATATTAAAAAAAATTAATTTACACATATACAGGGTGAGTCAACGATTGGATGAAATAAGTTTGTGCCTTTTCGGTGAAATTAACAAAGAAACTATATTTATTGTTTGGTACAGTTTATTTTTACGCAGATTTTAAAAATATTTAGGACTCTACAGGGTGAGCCAAAAAACTAGAACAGCATAAAGTTGTATTTTTTTAAATAGAGCACCCTATATACGAATCGTATTTTCGATTTAGCTTATAATTTTAAATCTTTTTTATTAAGGGTTTACTATAACAAAACTTTATAGTTTCTAAGATAATTAAGTTTAAAGAAAAAAAGTCACATTTTCAAGCATCAATTCAATCCTAAATAACGTTTTCAATTTTGTGACAAATATATTCAAATTTGGAATTTACCAAGGCCAAGGACAAGTTAACATAATTTTTACCTAATATTTGCAATAAAAGCTACAGGGTGTTGAACACATCGGCTCAAATTTGAACAAGTTTAAATGAATAAATATCTTTTTTTTTTAAATGGTACACCCTGGATATTTTCATGTTATTTAATAGAGTAATAAAAACCCTAAAAGTTTTGTTCGATATATCCTATACCTATTTATAATAGTTTTTGAGATATTTCAGTTTTTCTTATTTTCCATACTTTTTTACTTCATTATCATAGTAGCCATGGCAAAAACAATGTAAAAGAACATTTTTCTGTGTGTCAAATTTATAACCGCAATCGATTCTTTTGGTTTTTATGTCGTGTAGTTTGGTTTTTTTTGCATTCATCTTATATTGTAAAATGAATTTTCCAAAGAATGAGTTAATAGATATGATTTATACAATAGGAGAGGCTCAAAAAAATTGCCTTCTTCCTCATAGAATTTACAAAATGAAGTATCCTGATCGACGCCAGCCTAATACCCATACTTTTCAAAACTTAATGCAAAGATTTGATTCTTCTGGTACTGTTGATTATCCAGAACGTAAAGTGGTCAACAAACCAGTAACTAATGAAGAAAAAGAACTACAAGTATTGTTAAATGTTCAGGAAAATCCTTATATTGGTAGCCGTCAGTTAGCAGCATTATGTGAAACATCACAATCCACCGCTAATCGTACTACCAAGAAATATAGGTATCATCCATATCACATGGAATTACACCAAGAATTGCATGGACAGGATTTTGAAAGTCGTGTAAACTTTTGTCGTACAATAAATGCGGAGATTCAATTAAATCCAAATTTATTATGCAAGGTAATGTTTAGTGATGAAGCTACTTTTAGAAGTAACTGTGCCGTAAATAGACGCAACATGCATTATTATGCCACAGAAAACCCATTTTGGATTAGAGAGGTGCAACATCAAAACCACTGGTCATTAAATGTTTGGTGTGGTATTCATCATAATCGAATTATTGGACCCCACTTTTTTAATGAACCACTAAATGGCCATAGTTACCTGAACTTTCTACAAGAAGAACTATCCCAACTGCTTCAAGGTCTCGATAGGGATGAGCTCGACAGTATGTGGTTCCAGCACGATGGTGCGCCCCCGCATTACCATCGTGAAGTTCATGCGTTTTTGGACCAACGATATCCGCAAAAATGGATTGGACGTGGGGGTTTCATTGAGTGGCCACCAAGGTCTAGCGACATCACCCCATTAGATTTCTTCCTATGTGGTTAAATTAAAAATAAGGTGTATGTTAATCCACCAACAACAGTGGAAGATATGCGAAACAGGATTATTGATACCTGTAGAACAATAACGCCACTAATTTTGTCCAGGGTCCGAGAAAATCTGCAAAAAAGACTAAATTTGTGCATTGCACAAGAGGGTCGTTTATTCGAACACTTATTAAAAAGAAATAATTAATCTCAGTATTTAATAGGTAATTTTTTTGTTTCAATTTAGTATAAAAGTAAATATGTATTTGCCTTGTCGTTATTGTTGTGTTAATTTTTTCACATTATGTTTAATTAAACTATTGCCATTGTAATATAACGAATAATGTATTTCATCATATTTAACCACATTCTGTTTGTTTCTGTAGTTTCTTTTTATTATTTTACATGGCTACTATGATAATGAAGACTATTTCTGTAAAAAAGTATGGAAAAACTGAAATATCTCAAAAACTATGATACATTGGTATAGGATATATTGAACAAAACTTTTAGGGTTTTTATTACTCTATTAAATAACATGAAAATATACAGGGTGTACCATTTAAAAAAAAAGATATTTATTCATTTAAACTTGTTCAAATTTGAGCCGATGTGTTCAACACCCTGTAGCTTTTATTGCAAATATTAGATAAAAATTATGTTAACTTGTCCTTGGCCTTGCTAAATTCCAAATTTGAATATATTTGTCACAAAATTGAAAACGTTATTTAGGATTGAATTGATGCTTGAAAATGTGACTTTTTTTCTTTAAACTTAATTATCTCAGAAACTATAAAGTTTTGTTATAGTAAACCCTTAATAAAAAAGATTTAAAATTATAAGCTAAATCGAAAATACGATTCGTATATAGGGTGTTCTATTTAAAAAAATACAACTTTATGCTGTCCTAGTTTTTTGGCTCACCCTGTAGAGTCCTAAATATTTTTAAAATCTGCGTAAAAATAAACTGTATCAAACAATAAATATACTTTCTTTGTTAATTTCACCGAAAAGGCACAAACCTACTTCATCCAATCGTTGACTCACCCTGTACATAGTACTTTTATAAATAATTTGGAAAAACAATGAATAAAAAATAAAAATTGATGCAGATAGGAGCCGTCAAGTAGGATCCTTTTTGAAAATCCTGATGAAGGAATTTTTTTCTCTGTCGGGCATGGTCTGAAAAATAAAAAAAAACGTTCTTATTTTAAAAAGAAATAGCTAAGATGTGGTATAGGAAACATATTTTAAATTTTTTTTGTACAATTAATTTTAAATCTAATTTTTATCGCAATTTTGAGATTTAAAAATGTATAGAACATGAAGGACTCATAAAATCAAAAATATCCTAAGCTACATCTTAGATAATGTTATAAAGAATAAGTGATTTAAATTTTATCGAAATTAGTTAAGTAGTTCTTGAGATATTTTGTCCTATATTTCAAAGATGATGTATATCCTCGTCTTTGACTAGTTTGAAAAACGAAATTTCGAGTAAAACGCAGAAGAAAAAAAAGTACGGTGTTTCAAAAACAAATATTTTTAAAAATTACCTTCACTCTGCGATTTCTGGACCGTACACGATGCTGCAACTCCGATTCCTGTTAAGTAGCTTTATTCAATTTTCTGGTTTCTTTAGTCGCTTGTTGGGCTCTATGTTGGCTATAGATCCTCGCTGCGAAATCAACTTCTCGAATACTTGCAACGTGCTTGGGCCAATTGTAAGGTCTCATAGTGTTTAATAAACGTGGCGATCTGTATACTACTTCGGCACAAAACAAACTGATTCTATGAAGTTGAATGTTCCAACATTATGCATTTTAGTTATTTTCACCTTCTGGAACTTCTCAAAGTAATTTTTAATATAAAGAAATGGCCCAAAATATTTAATATAAAGTTCCGGGCCGACACCCTGCCGCTTTCACTTATAATTGCCATAACTTCGGATATAATTTGAATTTTCAAATGTTTGCTCGTCAAAAATATTCCTTAAAGTAAAAACAATTTATCTACCGAAAAATACTTCGATTTTTTGGAAACTTCAAGGTCGTGTAACCCCTTGAATAAATTTATTAGAGCGCCAATTTTTTACGTCGCAAAAAATTGAAAGAAAATTCTAATGGAAGTGATTTTAATATGAAAATAATTACCTAAATTCGTTCCAATGTACACAGTCTTCTAATTTTCGGAATATTTTATGACGTACTGTTACCTATTGACCTTCGTACACACAAATAATAGTGTTATTTATGGTTATTAAGTTATTTAAAAATCCAGCATGTAAAACCATCACTATTAGGTCTTTAAATTCCATACTACAAAATTTCTTACACACCGATATCTCGAAATTTTTAGCATATCCAATTGAACAAGAATGAATATCATAGTTTGTTGTCTTATATATTCTAAAACAAGGTTATCGTGATAAAATAAATAAGCTAATAATGATTTTTTTCCTTTGAAAAATATTTCAATAATTAAAATACAGACTAAATTTATAAGGCATGCTTTTCAGGCCTTTTATTCACCAATAAATCTTCAATCAAAACAAAATTCCAAGAGCACGAAGAATAAATTAAATCGACTTAAAATTCGCCATTCGCCCTTCAATTGCAAATTCGCCCTTAATTGCATTCAAAATACATTAAACTTTTCCATGGAAAGGGTAGCGAAATCCTTAAAGTTGTTCTAATTCTCTTTGATGTAAGCTGACAATGAATAAGTAAGATTCGAAACAAGTTCTGATAACTCGCTTCTTGCTCTCTATTCGGATTATAAGTAGACTGGAAAAGAGCGGTGGTATAGCTAATGAAAATTATATATTTTAATTTTTACGTGATATTACATAGGTCACTACAGTGACGACAAAAGTTATGTTAGTGTTATCTTATAATTACCAGACTCATGGTAGTGTTGAGATATGCGATGGTTATATAAAACAACTCGTAAGGATAACAATAGTATACATTTTAGGTTCGAGTCATACCAAATTTTTCAAGATTTTTTTTGACTTGACAAAACTACAGTATATCGAAAAAGTGTCACAAGTATCGGGTGAAACGTGTGCACATTTAAGGATAATAGAATTTTTTTTCCAACTTCAACGCCAAACTTAATTTGCATTGGATATCATATTTCGTTACTGATGCTATGAGGGAGAACACAATAAAATGATTGCTTAAAAAAAAATTAGGGCCAATCAAATAATGAAAATCAATAGTCACATTTGAGGAAATCTGGATTTATTACCACGATGTTTCCATAATGCCACGTACGGGTGTTTCAAGATGAGATACCTCCAATATCAGTTAAAATTCACATCGGTGAAAAACGCACGGTTGTCGTTTTGTTATGATTTGGCTACTGTTACCTTTGGTGAGCGAAAGACTGTTACAGCTTCCTGATATATAGAAGATTCTGCTAGCGCTTCCTACGAGTCCTGCTTATTAATACCCGTCTATCGAGTGTGGGAGTACTTTGGAGCAGATTTTCTGGTAGAAGTTAATTATTTTGCAAGCGTCAAGGCTTTGGAGTGAAACTTGAAGCATCGAATCATCATCTCTCGCGATGTATTTTTGAGTCGTAGAGATAATATAGTGAAACCCTGTATGATTATCCGATACTGTGTATGTTTCAGGATCAACCAGACAAACAATACTATAGAGTCCGATTGATATACTTCTAGCTCGATAATGTGGATATATTTAGCGAGACTACAGGAATAAACCGGTAGTGGAAAATTGTTTTTGTGTAGAGCTTGAGAAATTTGTTTAAATGACTTGATCAGATTTAATGGGTTACCAATGGAGCTATGTGAAATTCTCGGTTAATGTGTCTGTACCTCTCCTTTAAAGGCTATTAATCTAGGTGGTTTTATTTTCGGTGAGACCAGGTTGTCTAACATTGTTCGATATTTTTATGGCGCCTTCCTCATGGAAGAAGTTTTCTACGGTATTGTTGATGGGTATTATGAAGTACTGGGAAGACGTAACAGTGGGCTATGCGCAGAACTGCAAAAGAAATAACCCTTATTCAGAATAAGGCTTTAACCGGTTTAAGTTAATTTTAGTAGATTAATTTGTTTCGGGATTAATTAGTGGGGCTGAATTTTGGAAAATTTCAGTAATTTTGAACGGACCATTACATAGATTTTCGGCTTTAGTTTTAATTTGAGATTCCTCTACATATTTTTTCCTACTTTGTAGTGCATCTTGGAATTAAGCACATGTAATCGATTGAAAAAGGTCAAAGGAAGATCTGGAATGAGGGATGACAGATCTCTGGAATCGCCAAAATGAGGATTTAAGAGTTTTTTTTTCTATATATAATTGTAGATTTCGCGAGTTTATTAATTGAGCGGCTCTTCCTCTTAACTTGTTTTTAACATGAATAAAAAAAATAAGGTCGAAAGTGCTTAACGGCCCAGACTATGGCAAGTAGTTCTTTTTTAATCATAGAGTACTAGTCTTTGTGCTATAAAGAGTTCTAGATGCGAAGGCTATAGGGAGGTCTCTTTCTACAGGTCCCTGAGAGGAAAAGGTACCAATTACAAACGCATTCGCGTCTGTGCTAAGAGGGAATGACTCTTCGAAATTAGCGTAAATTAAAATGGGGTCGGGGATTAGAGCCTGTTTAAGATTGCCGAATGATGCCTTACAAATTGCATTGAAATTAAATTCAACATCGTTTTGGAGAAGTATAGTGAGAGGTTTCGAGGTTTTGGCAAAGGTAGGTATGAAACGACGGTAGTTGCCTACCAGTCCAAGAAATGATTTTATTTTTTTGGTGTTTTAGGTTTGACAAATTCTTATATTCTACCTTGTAGGAGTTTGTTTTACACCTTCTTTAGTTGTAAGGTATCGACTTCTTTTCGTAGGAATTTGCATTTGTCTGGCTTAATTCTAAGATAGACTTTACAGAGCCTTCTGAAAACGTCATCGCGACGATTGATATGTTTATGGATAGTAGGAGAGTATATAATGATGTCGTCTATGTAAACAAGGCAACGCTCGTTTTGAATTCCTAGTAAAATGTCGTCCATGACTCTTTGGAAAGTGGACGGGGTATTCTTTAAGTTAAAAGGCATATAAACGATTCGTGGTGGCAATTATCCACAGAAAAGTAGTTTTAGGAATATCGCCGGGGTTTATCTTAATCTGGTGAAATCCAGATACGAGATCAAGGGTAGAAAAGTACTGGCACTTTGTAAGTTGATCTAAGAGGTCAGAAATGTAGGGGAGTGGATACTTATCGTCCACCATTAATTCATTTGGCTTGCAATAGTCAATAACTACACGCCACTTCTGTTTTTTTAGGGGGGTTTAGTTTCTTCGGAACAACCCATACAGGGGAAGACCAAGGTGACACAGATGGTCGAAATACTTTTCCGATTTGTATTTTAACTTCCTTCTTATGCACCTGGGTATCTACAAGACTTGGTAAATACAGGCCTAGAATTATTTGTCTTAGTTGGGTGTTTAATTTCGTTAGTGGAAGTTAATTTGCCACTCTCTATGTAAAATATGTCGGCATATTCCAGACAGAGTTGTGTAACAGCTTCTTCCTAATTATTTTTATCCTGTCTATTGGTCTTTATATCGGCGGCTACTAAAGTTTGGAATCGCTTTGGTGTTTTCTATCGGTTCAATAGAAAAGTTCTGAAATCAACGGTTTTTGGTATTACGTTCGCGTCAATAATGGTTGTTAGAAATTGTCCGTTTTTATTTCCACGAACAAGAGCGTGAGGAAGCCTAAAATTTTCTTTTTCTTGATCGATTAATAGAACGTCTGATTTGATAAATCGCACTTAAGATTAAATATTTGTTCAGTACGACCTGGTATACAAATTATATTCCGGGTGTTATTATTAGTCTGTATCGTTTGCAGTGTAAAGTTGGAGTCTGCTTTGTGTGGTGGATTGTTTTAAATTTATAATGAGCGTTTTGGAATTAAGGTATATTATGCATTGATAGTGTTCCAAGAAAATCTAGGCCTAATAATCCGTCAAATTCTATGTCGATGTCGTATATAAAAACTTTGTGGGGATTACCTCTATTGAAAGGAATCACAGTGGATTCAGTTATAAGTAATTTTTTGTTTGGTCGTGAATCGTTTCTAAAGAGTCCATTATCGGGGTAGTCTCGCTTGAGGGGTGATTTTAGTTCGGGAGAGTGCAAAAATTTGAATTTTGATATTCATCACTCTATCGCAGAGAGAGATTACCAAAATATTGGTCATTGTCATGACAATAACTGTCAAAATTCTGATTGTTTTCGTAGACATCCTGAGGGTTTTCCTCGTATTGTGGGGAATACTCCTCTTATGATTGCTCACAACAATTTATGTGGTGGGTTCTGGATTGATATTGAAAGTTCGGGTTTTGTTGGGAGGTTGAAGGACGAAACTCATCAGTCAGATGTTGGTTTTGTTGTAAGAACATAAGAAGCCTTCTGTTTCAGAAACATGGGAGGTCTGGATTGGGGTTGAGAATAGTCAGAATTTTTCGGTGGCCTTTGAAGGTTTTGATTCTTACGGAAATAGCTGAGTCTCTGTGTCATTTGAGTTCGGCACTCAGTTGCTAAGTATCCTGATCGTCTACAGTTATGATATTGCGGGGGTTGGCTTGGAAATTTTCTGGCTTGTATAAAGGGCCTTTAATTGCTGGTGGTTTGCTAATCTTTTGATTTTCTAAATACGAAAGTTGAAGCTCTCATCTGATTCTAGCTTGGGCATCTTAAAGATCTTTAGGGTTTCCGGCACGAATAATTTGGCCAAAGCGTGGTTCTAAACCAGTTAGAAGGCTGTATCGATTAAGCTGGTTTGTGCTTTATTTTCATTAGCATTTAAGCTATTCGATTTTTGGATATTTGCGTGCATCTCGGAATTAAGCAGTTGTAATCGATTGAAAAAGGTCAAGAGAAGATCTTGAATGAGAGATGATAGATCTCTGGAATCGCCAAAATGAGGGTTTAACAGTTTTTTTTTTATTTCTATATATGATTGTTGATTTCGCGAGTTTACTAATTGAGCGGCTCTGTCCCTTAACTTGTTTTTAACATGAATAACTAAAAGAATCTCTTCATTATTTGTTGCTATGTTATTGGCGTAATCGCATGCATTTAAAAATGTACCTAACGAAATCTGATCTCCGTCGAATTCGGAAATAATATTTTTGAAAGTTTGTAAGATTCCAGAGTTTCTGTTTCCTGAGTCTGGCATCTGGTTTATTATTGTTTATAAAAATTAAAAAAAAGTCGGGAAAACTTAAATTTAGTCTCGAACATATATATATATATATATATATATATATATATATATATATATATATATATATATGACTGAATTTTTATCGTGTGTCGAACTTTTGTTCCCCATAAATTTATAGAGTGGACTGTTTTTATAGTGCAAAATTCCGAGATAATTTCTTTACTTGTCTAGTGTATTTTCGGTATCGTTTTGTTGTTCGCCATTTACTTGGGGCCATAATTTATCATGCTGGTTAGATGTGTTGAGTAGGATATAGGAGGGATAATATGCGGTCTAGGTGGGATGTAAGGGATCTTACAACTCCTGTACCTGCTCTTCTGGTACAGGAGTTGAGGGGGAGAATCAAGGCTTTTGAGATTGCAGAGCGTATCTAGCTGTTACCCTAAAAATAATATATTTCAAAAAACGAATTATAAAAAAGTATAGATAGTAAAAATTCATTCTGTAAGGAAGTTGTAGTCCGACAATCATTCCTCTTGGATATCTTTCGCTTGCCAGAAACAAATAAATATTTAGTATTAAATGACAAATTCCTGAAAGGGTTAAATCAAAACTATTTTCATTTTCAATTTGCTATTAACCAGTATGAATTACACTACCTTGTTTTTTTTGATAAAGTTTTATTACTGCCTAAGGAGAAAGTAGCCAACGAAGAATAACGCTTATAGATTATCTGCTATTCTTATAAAGAAGTTTTGGGTAGTTTAGTATTACATGTTAATTCTCTTGGTGTAGATAAATGCATTATTGATTCTATTGTTTAAAAATTATTATTTTTTGCAGATACCAGGATTTGTTCTTAAATGGGCAATATAAGTTTTCCATATTTTAATTTTTTTAAATTTACAAGTTAAATAAATCAAATAATGATTACTTTGACACTTATGTGATTGTTGATCTTCATGATAATTCGAATGTATTTCTAGTGATCTAAGGGAATAGAAGTGAAGATGTCAATACCACTTTGAACAAGCTCAATGAAAAAAATCTGAATTTTATCAGATTTAACCGCTGTCGAGTTCAGTTTTGACATATTGTGTAGGCATGCATAGATTTTTTTTGTTCCGCCCTTTAGTGGTCCTATATTCCAGTAGAAACCTTTTGGTTCACTCTGGAAAAGTTTTTATCCATTTTTCTTTGATAGGCTAAGCGGTGGTGTGCATATGCTAACAGTTTTTGTTTGAGATATTCCAGAATTACCTCCGCAGTATCCTTTCCGTCGTTTATACGATTTATAGCAGTGGTACCTCAAGATATTGAGTAAATACTTTAGTTTTTTTTATATTTTATTTTTTAAGCCTCAATTTCCAAGCTAGAATACTAATATTTTTTTACTGTATTCTGTGTTGTGACGTTCTAATACGTCGTCACATTTAGATAAGTTACAGTTGACCTTTTTTAAAGGATTTAGGGATTTAGGGTCGCTTGTGTAGGTTACTCTCTTTAGGAATATTTGTAATTATTGTGAAAATTTTTAATTAGCAACTTTTCTGCAGGTGAAATATTTTGCATTGTGCTTCTTTTAATGTATGGAAAATTTCTTAATACTTCCTCATGGTACCTATATCCATAAAGATTGGAGCCAATGTTTATGTGCTCTAAGGATGAATCAGGTCGAGCTACAGGTCATTAGGTAGTCCACGACTATTCTTAGCTCTGGAGACCAGCAATAGTCTGATACTTTATCATGTTCTGGAGCTGTTCTTTAAATTTTATATCATGGTGAAGATCGCATTCAATACAAAATATTTTGCAAATTGTTAACTCGCAAGAGATGTTTTTTATTTAACCTTGATAGTCTACGTAAATTGCACCCATGAGAGCGTTACTCCCTAAGTAGCAGGGTGTTATCAATGTAACTCTCGTTCGAATTTATTCAAAGTCTCAACCCAACGGTTTTCGCACTGTCTCCAGATATACTGAGATATCAAAAAGATTGGGCCATGTGGGGGCCCCTCTCCATGTTTTTTCGTAAGCTCCCAGTAGTCTTATATACGTAGTTGCTAAGGCTAATCCCTTGATAGTATGCTCAATACTTTTTGGTTTTACTCAAGTTGATAAAATATTGGAAATCGTGTTGATACTATTTATTCACTACGCTCTGCGAATTTATACTTTCAGATATCTGTATTTGGCAATGGTTTCTTTGTGCTTGTTCTTTAGGTTTTCCAGTATAGATTCCGGGCTGTATTCATAGTAAGGTAGTTTTTCTGCTTGCAAAGGTCTTATCTTTTCTAACTCTTGATGATATTGACGGCTGAATCGTGTCTCTTCTTGTATCCCGATGCGTTAAATGTTTGGCATTCTTTTGCTCGGCATCCTCTCAGCATTGACCATTTTGAACTGAGGGGTCTCTGATATATTTCAAATAGTTTTTTTTATAGAAATAATCTCATCATGACTTTTAAGAATAAAATTAACCAGAAATCATTTTTCTGAATGGGTATAAGCCACTTCATATTCTTTCAACCATAACGGAATTGTATGCCTCGTATATTGCCTAATGCATTACAAAAGATTGTGTTATCCCTGTGAGAATTTACTATTATTTGCCATCTTATATCTAAGGAAATAAAAATAAGAAGAAAGGAAGGGGAAACCCACTACCCTCCCTCCACCATCCTCTGAAGGAGAGTGATGGTGTCCCCACAAAATATATCGGGCATAGTTTCATTCACCCCTTCTTTTTTTCTCGATATTTTCCTTTTTTTATTTATGATCCTAATTACCAAGAAAAAATAGGACAAAAGAGGTGGCCCCTTCTGAGAGTGTTGCATCAAATCCTCTTACTTATCCACGTTTATGTATCTATTTGCAATAAAACTAAACAAAAAACTTAATATTTAAAACACAATGAATTGATTGCCATCTTTCCGTTTTCTATAATAATTAAATAGTCTATTTTACTGAATTCACCCTTTGCCTCTTTTGCTTCGCTTACAGTTATTTCCCTGGTTAGTTCATAAATTTTTCTAAGCTCTTTTATTATTTTTTCCTTTCCTATGCCTTGTTTCAGCCATTCTAGACCTGATATAGCCTTCGTATTTGTTGCTGCATTTTATATTGATCCTTTCTACAAAATTTTCCTCATCTGTTATTCTCGCTTTCTTTCTTTCTCTTTTAACGCGTTTTTGATCTCTTCAAAGCTTCTCTTACTTTCGCCGTCATCTTCTATCCCTCTGACACCCTTCGCTCCGCGTTCCTCGAAGTCTGGTATGTCTTCCACCGACCACCTCTATTAGCACCTCTTAGCTGTAGACAAGAGATTATTGCGACTTAATAATTCAGTACGAGTTATATCTTGCCAATTATAATTTTCTTCACATTTTCCAGCAATAATCGCCTCTCGGATAAACATCCTTAATTACGATAATATTATAACTAAAGTAAGTTGAACTCTCCAGCTCCGACATTTAGAGAGGCGAACTAGTCCGAGTATGATTAAAATAATTAATAGTTAATCATGTGTTCTGAGTACTTCTAATGATTATTAGCACTATCACGACATTTTTTCTATAGCCACCAAGGGAATTCAATATTTCTCTATCGTAGAGAAGAGTACATCAACGTATTTGATGAATAATAATAGAATCTGGAATGACGTCAACAATCGCCATATTCATTACGCGACTGATTCACAAGCGTTAGACATCTTCCGTACTGACCAATGTAAACTCTTCATACTCCAATCTCAGCTCGTTCGTCTTTATAAAAGCCCTGTTCATCTAAATTTAAAAAGCAAGCAATATAGTGTAGGATTAACCTAAGCAAAGTTTTCTTTTAAAGTCCGAAAGTAATCAACCTGAGTGAGTGCGCGATCTATCAACAGATATTTTTGATAGCTTGCTTTATCGTTCAGCTACTCCTGTACTGTTAAATAGATCGGATCATAATTCCGAGAAATCGTGAGTATAATATGCGTGTACATATCTTGTAACCTATTGTCGATTTGTAGTTTTTGCCGTGTTACAATTCCATTTCAGTCCATCTACCCTTGAAAAAAAATTCTCAGGAATTTTCTGCTGTATATTTAACTAAGTCAAAATCTTTGAGTTTCAAATCAGATGCAATAGGTAAAATCAAGGAGGATTCAGCAGATAAACTTCATTGTCACATCTTATGGCTTCGTAACTGCCATAAACATTCCATACGCAGTCTGATCATATGTGTGTCTGGTGCCAATTGATTGTAAGTAGTACAACAATATTCAATGTCCAGTTAATCTTACTCGCCCCAGTATGATACATTTTTAGCTTAAATGTCCAGTTAATCTTACTAAGCTCACATAATCTAAGGTGGCAGTCTTCCGAGTTGAATTTCCATTTCTATCTTTTAAATTAGATTTTATCAGTGCATTAGATGTCTCCATGATTCTCGGGGAATGGAATCCAGTAACTTCGTATAGAGCAAATGCCAGTTAATACGCTAGATATCAGCATGTCTTGAAACGATTCCTGCTAGCTCAACATTTGTTCTCGCCAGTTCTTTTGATTTTGGAAGTTCGGATAAGTGAAACATTTTAAGGTATAAGGGTCCCTCTGGAGGCAATACAGGTAGAGTGTCTGCCTCTCTTTGATATTGGCCTATAATTGTTAATCTCTATTTAAAAGGTAGATCGTGGGTTCTACAGTTGGAGCAAATGGCCTTCTCATTCTCCCAATGGAACATATACTAATTTCAGGTATATTCAGATACTAAACGAATTGAGGCCTGTGTTATTTTCATGTTATCGGGCTCTAGATGATGACCTGGTATGCAGTATTTCTCACAATCTTCAAAAAGTTCTTGATATTATGTAGGATATTTTTGGTACAATGTCAATTGGTTAATAGAATTATGGGAATCGTCAGGATATGATTTATTCCCCACGGTTCACGTTTGTGTATTTCGCGAGTGTCTTATCATACTTATCCCTTAAATCGTTATTATTAAGAACTATTCCTAAAATAAGATCTGGTCTGTTATGAGTAACTATCTGGACTAGTTTCATTTTAATATAGCTTGAACTTGCTATTTTCACTATTTATAGTATACCATTTTTTTTTTGGCTGCAGCAATTTTAATTTCTAGCGATTAAGGTGATTGTTAGTCGTGTACTATCATGCGGTTATAGCTTTGGTTGAATTGTGTATGATGTTTGACATCCATATTGGCATTGATTGTACTCTAGAAAGGAATCTCTGATGATCTATTATAGATAGTTTTTTATTGAAATGTCCTGATCTGGATAATAAGAAATCTGGAGTTTCTGGAAATGTCTTCGTTGATGTTAACGAATATCGTCCAACTTTGGCCTCTTTAAGTGATGTCATTTGGTTTTCCCTTAATATTGTTGAATTGTCTGTCTCACGTATTACTCTGTGTAGTGTACTAACCTGTAGTAACAAAGGTAAATTAATTAATTTTTGATCCATTGTTTACCAATATTCACCAATTCTCTTCCTCATCATATCGGGTGCATTATATTTTCAATAATACTACAACCAGGATGCTTTTGTTAAGAAAATTCTGATACTTTTCTACATATTCGATATCTATTCTGCCCTATTCTATAATTTCAAATAAATAGCTAAGTATGCTGCTCTGCCTACATACAAGATCGCCTGTTAGTTCGATCTTCGTAATGCAGTGGCAAATTTTTTGTGCCTGTTTCATTTCCGCTATACTTATTATATTTCAATTGTTATTATGCTGTTATCTTTCAGCATCTCAAACGCTTCCGGTTTTATCTTTCCTCTAACTGTACTTGAGATTCGACATTTCTGATCTGTATCCTATATCCCCGGGAAACTCTTCCAAAATTCTGAACATGTGCCCCAGATACCTTTAAACAGAATATTACTCAGTCACACTATAATTTCGTTGTTATTTATAATACTAAAGCTGTATCTGGTGCAGTTTAGGTGAAATGATAGTGGGTTCATTGTAAGGCAGGACCGTAATGAGCTTAATGAATTTCGTGTTGTTGTTGGAAGGTTGACATAATGCTTTCTAAAAAGGCAACAATACGAATAGGACCTTGAACTCTTATGATACTGAGCCAAAGACCTTTTTGTAGTCGACGGAGATGCTGAACAGATTTTTGGTGTGATATAAGTCTGATTACAGGCGATAAAGTCAATAATTGGTTGTCCCTAGCAACGAATTTTACCTTTGGCATATCTTTTTTTGCTAAATTGTAACCATGTTTGATTTTATTGTTATTAGTATGCATCCAAAAAATTCCAAGCAATACTACTTGTGGCTTCGAATCACACAGGGTGGTTGAAAATCCATCCAACATGAGAACCACTACTCGCATCCGTTCAGTTAAATATCGTCTGTCAAACTCATTTCCCTCAACCGAGGAAGAGATCTAACAATAACCGCCTTTTGCATCGTCATCGATAGTGATTTAGATCAGTCTCAACATGATGGTATTTTTGTCAATTCAGAAAACGCCGAATCTTTAACTTTCCTCAACACCAACGATTAGAACTATCTCGTGAGCTGATCATTCCTGATACTGTGTACTTTTTCAACACGATCCATATATTGTCGTAAGATTTTTTCCTTCTTTACTAATATACGGGTCGCGTCGGCAAATATAGCAGGTAAAAGCAAGTAGATAACAAATGCGTGAAAATTTCCGGTCGATGTACTGCATCTTTTGTCTGGAACGTCTTACAACTGACTACAGTGAACTAAAATATTTTTTATTCCTTCTTGACAAACTGGTAAAAATCCTGTCTCAGACTTTAAGGCAAATGAGAGGAGACCATTAGCTTTCTTGGCAAGCGCTGAGAAGACATATTTCTATACAATATTCCAGCTTGTGGTGTGCGGATATGATCTTGCGGTTGTTGCTGCTGTTTTGTTGTTTTCATCTATACTTTTTAGATTTCTGATGTCAGATTGGTCAGCGTCGTTATCTAATTATAATCTGGTACCGATACGGAAAGTAGGAAGACGCAAAATAATTCATCTGTCTCTGTTGTTATTGAAAATTTCGTCTTTCAAAGTAGCTATTTATACATCTCACTGGTGAATTGTGTCAAAGTAATTTTTTTAGTCGATCGATGCCATTGATAAATTTCGTTCGTATGATATTGAGTTCTGAGCAGGCGGCGAGGATTCAAAGGGGGGGGGGCGGTCGCCCTCAAAAACTTTGAGTTCAGGAAAATAGACCCGATTTTGCCCCTTATACTATAGTTTATTCAAGAACTAAAGGGAGTAATAAATCATTTTTTCCCCTTTTTTTTCTTCGCAAACTTCCTGTGTTCTTTAGTCCGGTGTCTTTGGCAAAATCTGTTAGACACATATATTTTTCCTAGGAATGGGTTAGAAATTTTATAATCACAAGTACCGGTCTATAATAATAGATATTTGGAAGTGTGAAGTGTTAAAAAGGATTTTAATCCTTGTCATAGGCGTCGGAAGGAGGTTTATTTTATCACTAAGTATTTATGTCATAGAATATATTTCGGTAATAAACTTAAAATAAAAAGTTTTTTTAATATTATTTTATTTCTTATGATTTCTTAATAATTCACATACTTTAGAAAATATAGATAATTTTAACATATTTAACACAAATCACAACTATATTTTTATTTTTGGCATAGAAATCGTTTTAGGCACATTCAGACTATAACGTAGCCTTATTCTTATTATTTTATATTTATTTATAATTTAAATACTTACAAAATACCCATCGTCAAAAATACAAGAAGTTAAACATATATATATAAAAAAAAATAAATTCGTCCATATAATATAAAAAATTTTTTTGGGGCTATCGGTCATTTTATTATTAATTAAAAATATTTTTAGGACATTTGACGTTTCGGTTTATTTATTTCGTAAACCATCTGTAGAATTACAATTAAACACTAAAAAGGAATTCAAATGTAATTAATTTTTATATGTTATAGTTAAAATTAGACCTACTTATTTTTATTTTTGTTGCACTGACATCTTAATTTATTTTACGTTATGGAAATCGGATAGCCCCAAAAAAATAAAATAAACATGTTAATTCTACACGCTTAAGAAAAAGACACAAATATAATAATAAAATAATAAAAAAATTACGGCTAATTCGTATTAAATATATATAAAATTAAAGAGTGGGACATACTAAAATAAAAATATATATTAAAATATATAAACAACATTAAACAATAAACTACAACAGAAACAAAAATTTAAATAATAAATTGTGTTAACACTGGTAACCATTACCTATCTAATTTGTAATCAAAGTCAGTGAAGCTATCTTCGCTCAAATTAATTACAATTGGTTCCTCTATCTCACTGATCATGAGATCGAATTTCCACATTTTCTTTTATTCTTTTACTATATGGATTTTTCCAAATTTTATGCAGTAACTTTATTCAAAAAAATCTCTCAAAAGTTTAGTTAAATTACTAATTTTGTAAGTTATGTTATTGCTCGCAACTGCTTTTACTTGAGAGAGATATTTCTTTCTCTAACGGACAGTTTCCGGACGATCTATAAGAACAGATTTCCTATCTAGTTTTTTCCAGCAAAAATTAAGTTCTCTGAGCAATTTCCAGAGCTCAGTTCTTTTAATTTCAGGTAAATCCCGATCTTCATTGATTTTAGTTAGAATTTTGTCGACGGTTGGAATCTGCTTCTCATAATAAAATGTATGTACAACTCCCTTTATTGCAGTTTACATATCTTCTTCCAACGAGATTTTTCGTCTGTGATCGAATCTGGCTTGGGAGTATTAACAACTCCTGTCTTTTTTTTTCTCCTTCAGTATACGGTATTTTCCAATTCCTCATGTTGGAACACATCTCAACATTATTATCTAGATATCTTAACGCATCATAAACATTCATCGTAATAAGTTTTTCGTTGAGGAAAAAATTCCATGGTGTAATGATTTTGGAGTAAATATAGAGGTGGAAGCCATATGTTTTGGGTATCACACTAATCTCAAATAATATATAAAAACAAGCACAAACAAGATAAATCACTAAAGACACACTGTAAGGTGTACTTTGCTCACTGACAGAAATTAAAATGAACTATCAGAAATTTTATTGTTGCAGTAAATTTATAAAAGCTTATAATATTTAAATATAATTAAATATAATTAAATATACGGCACTCCTCAGTTATCTGCGGTACCGGGGCAGATACATTGGAGGTTTCGGTAACAGTTTGATTACTCTCTCTAGTTCTTGAATAGAATATAGGACTGTGTATGCTTGTGATCGCTCCTCCTTTTCCCAAGAGCTTTGAGTTCAGGAAAATAGAACCGATTCTGTCTTTTATATTAGGAATGTGTATGCTGCTGGTACTCCCCCTCCCCCGTTGACAACTTGTTTTTCTTGCGATAGTCCTCCCCATCAAGAGCTTTGGAGTTCAGGAAAATAGATCCGATTCTGCCTCTTATACTAGGAATGTGTATGCTGCTGGCATCGTCCCCCCTGTCGGTGACTTGTTTTTTCTTGTGATCGCACCCCTCTCTAAGAGCTTCAAATTCAGAAAAATAGACCTGACGCTGCCTTTTACATTAGAAGTGGGAATGTCGCTGGTATCTCCCCCCCCCCCCCCGTCAACAACTTACTTTCGCTTGCCATACTGCACTTTTGTGATATCACCCCCTCCAAAGAGAGAGGCTAGATACGCCCCTGGTTCTGAGTAATTCATTTTATTGATTAATATGTTTTCTTTGCAGCGTTCCATTTCCTTTTTTTCCCTACGTTGTTCCTTGAAAATCAAATAGAAAATAACCAATCCTTTTGAGTACATACATAATACGTGTAAATATCTTGTAACAAGTAATTTTCGGTATCAGTGTTTTTCTTCTTTTGATAAACTTCAAATTGGTTGACCATCTTTTAGCCAAGAATTGAAAAATCTTGTGACATAAAAAATTGCTAACAACAAGTGGGACAGAAATTGCATAGATTATCTTTTAGAAGAATTTAATTTGTATTGCAGGAGGTGGATTACATATTACAGTCTGCAAGTTGCCCAATAAATGAGAAAGTTTGGCTTGAACATTGTTTTTGTTTAATTGCTTTGATTTCTTAATTCAGGTATTTTTTATAACCCCTAAACACCATATACAATTAGAACGACGCTACTTGATGGTAACAACTATCGTTCTATTGTAGGAGTGACGCTTGCGGTTTTTAATGCTGTTTTACTAAGTTTCAGTGTAAATGATCTTTGAGTTAAAATTTAATATATCACGTATTATGTACAAAATACCTCCTGCCTAGTAATTTGCATCTTATTGGTGACCTGCTGAATTGGTTGTTTTTTTACTATTTCTTGTGAAAAGTTATCGCTTCCGTTGCCTATCACGTATTATGTACAAGATACCTCCTGCCTAGTAATTTGCATCTTATTGGTGACCTGCTGAATTGGTTGTCTTTTTTACTGTTTCTTGTGAAAAGTTTCCGTTGTCTCTGGTAGCCGTACAATAAACAATATTATTTAGGGTCACCCTATCTGTAATTTCTAAAAATTTCTACTGAACTTCTATATCAATCCTTGCTAGATAGTTGTGACTTTGTTTAAAACTTGATGGCAATATTCATATTTCGATGTGTCAGCTCACTTATGGTATTCTCAGGAAAAGGATGATCACCATCGTTATTGTCTTACGTCTGAGTAAGTTTGTTAAGATTGGGTTATGGTGGTAAATTCTTTTGATCTGAATGGGGAGTTTAAACTTAACCCGATCCTTTGAAATGCGCTACATAATTTCTCACATACTGTTATATAAAATTGCGACTTAACGCAAATCGTACTTTTTATATGCATAAATACAAATTTATCTCAATTCGCTCAAGTCTGCATCTGGCATATGTCGAATAATTTTTCTTGAATGTTCGTCATATATATTATCAAAAAAATGTGTCTGAGATCGATGTGAAAGTGATAAATATTTTTTAGTCCAATTCAAAGTTTGGCATCAGGGCCTGAACTTTTTGGACCAATACTTTCCATACTATGTAATTTGTTATAAAACAGAAATCAGACATTCTGATTGAAATTATTTTAATATGCATGTTAAGGATATCTGTTTCATGCAATATAATCTGAAAATTTTGTAATCCAGATACTACAAGATGGCATCAAATATCTCGTAAAGAAATACAGAGTGTCTGGTAAGTGTATGCCATACCCCTGGCAACGTACAGGGTTGTTAAAATAATCATAGTACTTCATATATTTTTTTTCCCAAGATATGGGGCTCAAAAGAGGTACCCAGAGATTTATCTTTAGGACTGCAAGTTTGAAGCAGGCTTTAAACTTTAATGAAATTTCGGCATGTTGTATAAATGATGAAGACTCATAATCCAGGCCTTAAACAACTTTTGACTTTTGACGGACTCGTTATTATACACGTGGGCCCATAATTTTCACATGTTTCAGTTTTTATAGCTAAAATCCAATTTATTGGATATTTTGGACAACTATATAAAAAAAGACATTTTTAAATATAGCAGTAATCCACGGATGTTTTCCTGTTACGGCAGCTGAACATCGGTAGGTAGATATCTATCCTGTAGCCAGCTATTGGTCAAACATTTAGTGGTCAAGCTATTCCTAGCCTTAGGATATCCCATAATTATCCAAAATACTCCCGGTTGGTACCACTGACGATCGAGATATTTCTATCAGTGCCGCTAACTATCGTCTATATTGTTCAATAGTTTGTCTGTCTGGTGGTCAAGACATTCACCCAGTTGTTAGTCTCGGGCGCCACCCTCTGGATTAATGTGGTGGGGGGTCCACTTGCACCTGGCAGCACATTTACTTTAAATTTAATGCATTTTCTTTTTGCAGTGTAGCGTCGACCGTAAATAAGACAGTTTTAGGACAACGTAAATTTTCTTTAAATTTTTGTAAAAACAAGTTTGGAGATATATCGGGTACATTTCAAACAGGGAAAGGATGAAGCAATCATTATTTTATTATGTCCGTTTTAGCTGCGAGCGTTCTTACGCTGTTAGAAGAATTTTCAGCTTACTTAATCAGAATGTGTTCCTCTAAACTACAATTTATTGTTCTTATAAAAATTCCTCGCCTCAATGATGCAGTAAAGGATTTGCTAAATTGAATTTGTAAAGATTGATTTAAGCACATTTCTGTTTTAATTTATGCTAAAAGTGAATCTAAAAGTAAAATGATTCATTCTATCCTTTTCCGACATTAAAACAAAAATTTTTTAGCCTCATGGTCAAAGTAAATGAAAATTTTGAAAGTAATTTCAAACATAAAATCTTTTATCGCTTCATTTTCAAGATCAACGTAGAGTCGTTGGTTAAATGAAAACTGTTAACGTCATAATTATATTGAAGGACAAACATATGATCACCTCTAGATTGGTATCGATGTATTCTCCAACTTTTGTATAAAACGTTTCCGCTGGAAATGTTTTCGTGCTATTATGTTTCGTCATATAAGCTAAAATGGGACACTCAGAAATTAACAATTTCCGGACCTCATATTCAAGGCCTGCACATCCTTCAAACAGGTCGGTTAAGTCGAAAATTTTATATTTATCGAGAGAAAATTTGGATCCTTTAAAATAAATCGGGTACTTTTGTTTTAAATAAGACCAAATATATTTAAAATCTTTCTGATTCTAGTAGCACCGGTATGATTTTGCCTTATTTTCGAAGAGCTACTTATGCCCTTTGTTCGGGATTTTTCGGATTATTCTGCTTTTAAATTTTAAACTTTTTTATTTTCAATGACAGGGTATCGAGAATGAAATTAAATTATATTTTTAAGGTGTCTAAGGTGTAACTCTTAACTATATAATAAAACAAAGTTGTTTTATAAAAATATGAAACAATAAAAATCCTAGCACGCAGTACAGAATTATTTTAGAATAGTTTTAAAAGTTAAATTTTAAAGCTATTCCATTTTTCAACTAGGTAACTGACCATTTTATATATACCAAGGTATTTAAACCTACCTGTATTTATCAGAAAATTGTCATTCTGCATTTTAAATTGCCAGTTTTTGTATTTACGTTGTTTAACAAAATTTATTTATTATTTATTTGCATATCCTAATATTCAGACAAACGTTTAAAAAAGTAAGACGTAATTTAATAATGGTATTATTTCAGCAGATTATCTGTGGAATGCCAAAAACCGCAATACAAGCAAATAAAAATACAAGCACTAAAATATGAGATGCATCAAAATGTTTTATGTGTATTTCAAAAGTGGGTCCACTGGCGCTGAGAGAAGATATGCCATCAAAACCCCAGGACTGTAATGATAGGCTACGAGTACTCGTAATGGGTTACCTTAAACGATTCAAGCCCATTTTACGGGATTTAATTTGTTTTTATAGCTTTGATTACCGCTCGCTATAATTTGAAAACGTTTTAATAAAAATAAGTCGTCGTTTCATTGTATTTTTTTGCAGCTTGCGCTCGAGAAAAAATATGATTGATGTGCCGTCTAACAGCCTATTTTTCCGCTTTATCTTTTATATCTCTTCGTGTTCCACTGTAATTTAACTTTAATATAAAAAGTTTTTTTCCTCTGTTTAAAAAGTCTTCTTTCTTGATCCCCCAATTATATCTTTCATTGTGTAAGTTCAATAAAGTCGCGTAAAGGGTTAGTACAGTCCAATTAAAGGTTTTTTAATTAAAATTAATGGCTTTGAAAAGGTTTTCGTAAGAAGTGTTTTATATCATTTATTTTTGTATAGTTTTTTTTTCAATTTTATGAACATTTCTAGTATCTAAACTTGAAAATCTCAACAGCGAAAGTCTGATATAAACATTTACTGATTCGTTTGTTTAATTTTCTAGAATTGTCTCTATATAGGTATGTGTGTTGAGTTTTATGGCACTGGTTTAAGCTAACTAGAAAGGTTATGAGTAAAAGTATCTATATTATGTATGCACATATTGTTCAGAGTAACTGTGGCTGAAATTATTCTCTCCTCCGTGTATCAGAATTAAAATTAATAATTAATTGTGGCTATATGGCTGGCAAAGAAAAAAAAAAGTGGTTTATTCTATAGCTTGGATGCTTACAAGCAATTTGTTTTCTAACCTAATTATAGCGTGGTACAGTTAACAAAGTGATTGAGGCAACGTTTTTAATAAAAATATTATCCTGTTTTTTAAACATTTGTTGAGAAAGATGGTTACAATATTTTATAATGAGATGAAATTTACAAGAATATCTTAAATATTTAGGTTTAGTACGATAACGCTTCAAAATAGAAGAGTAATTAAAAGTACTTAGTGACTACATAGAGTAGAACATTGTAAATGATACCGAAATTGTTGCGGGGTGTCATATAATTTTAGCTTAAATTGGTTCAGTAAAATCCAAGATGGCTCTTATAAGATGATAAAAAAAAATGTTTTTAAGGAAATTAATTTTTTGAAATTAAATACGTCAGATGCAATATGGCAGATTATTCCTTTGAGACTTATCCGATTTTGCCCAAAGTTATCAAAATTTGGTATCGTTCATAATAATTTCGGCTAAAATTGATACTTTTTTGCGATATTGGAAAATCTGCCAGGTACACTACAGATTTCACCGTCACATACTATTTAGGCTAACATATTATCTTTCGAGTTAAAATATTTTTTCCTTATCGCAGATTAAGATATGGATTTTTGGAATACTTGAATAATTAAATTATCCTGATTTTTTAAGTCACTCTTGTTAAACTACGATCTGGAAGATTATCGACATTTTTTTCTTTACCATCTCTTTTTCACTTATTTCTGTACGAAAGACAGAGTTTTTCATATATTTTGCAGTGGCAGCATAAGTCATTTTGGGCCCAAACAGGTATGATATTCTAATACGCAAAATACGTTTTTATTGAACTAATTGTAAAGTGAACAAAAATTAAATTATCCCTTAATTGCTAAAAGCGCTCATATTACAAGTTAATTATTTTATTGATATATTCATTCATACCGGTCTGTGATTCCCAATAAAAGGTAGGTAGAAGGTTACTCTTAAACTTGTTCTCCTTAAGATATTATTTAGAACAAGTAAACTCATTGTAATAATTAAAGATTGAAAGACTCCACATATCTTTAACACATTGCGGTTGTTTATTTAAAGAATATATAATTTTTTAAATATTTACATTGCATTGTTTCAGAATTAATCTTTATTTTGTATATTTTTGGACCTGACATGTATGTATAGATTAACTAAATGAAAGTATAAAAATCACACTAAGTATTGTAATATGAATATATGAATAATATCATTAACACATGTTGATACACATCCGCATTGGGGTATGTTCACTCGAGTTTTAAAATTCCTCCTTCTAGTTTAAATGTTTTAGTTGATATTGCCCGCAGTGCCATTCAGAAATAATTAAGGAGTTCTAACATTTAACCTTGGAGTTTTATTTTTTAGAGTGCTTTTATATACTTTGGTTCGTTTAGGACCAGGCTTAACAAACCTAGTAGGAAACTGGAGGATATTAAAAGAACATTCGCTTTCAGATCATAGAATAATCGCATTCAGTTTAGAAACAGATCCTCCTGATTGGGAAAAATACAACTTCAATCTGAAAATAAACTTAGCATGTACTCCGACCAGAGGACGCGCTAAGCACCATCTGGAATTGTAAAGTGACTTGAAGGAAGTAAATGAGGCAATACTCGAAGCCAATGAATTGAGTTGCCCCTTACAAATAAGCAGAAGTTGTAGGGAAGAACCTTGGTGGAATGACCATCTGTCAAAGCTAAGATCCGAAACGCGCAAGCTTTTTAATAGGGCTAGGCAGACGGAGGATTCTGGCGGAGCTACATGAGAAACTTCCAACCTACAACAAAGAAATTAGGAAAACCAAAAGAAACAGCTTCAAGAAATTCTGTGGAGACATTCAATCTATACCTGCCACAGCTAGACTACTCAAAGTCATGGCGAAAGTTACGGTCTACACAGTAATGCCACTCAGAAAGCCAGATGGTAGAACATCACGAAAGGCCCACCAGAGAAGCTGTAGCAATGGCCAGATACATAGGAAATAGCGGTTGTTTAAAATGGACAATGAATACCTTCTAACCATTTAAAACCCCAAAGAGATTTTACCACACATAGTACGCATGAGTCAAAGTAGCCCGGAATTGGGTTATATACCAAAAACATGGAAAAGTGCCCGAGTCACCTTCATTCCGAGAGCGGGGAAAAAGGATACTACACATCCTAAACTCTTACGACCTACCAGTCCAGAATATATTTGAACAGACGCGACTGCACTCTCATCAACAAGCGTATCAAGCGGGTAGGTCTACGGAAACCGCACTGATACAATTAATAGGTTAGATTCAACAACCACTGGATAGTAAGCAAACTGTAATACGTGCCTTTCTAGATATAGAAGGGGCTTTTAACAACACTCCACACGAGGCAGTCAAAAGAGCACGTGATGACAAGGGAGTGGATGAAACGACATCCAAATGGATAGAACAGGACACTTTCGCCCAATATACCACCAGAGGATGCCTTAATTATAGATCGACTTCTCCGTGATATGCCTGACGGCATATCTTGTCAAGGCTATGCCGATAACGTGGTCGTGATCGCGTGATTCGAGAATATCCTGTGTAACATAGTTCAAAGAGAGCTTGAATGTACTAGGGAGTGGTGCCAGATGATGGTACTAAATATCAACCCCACCAAAACCACCTTAGTAGCCTTAGTAGCATAAGGAAAAGAAACCTCAATCTGAAATCCATAAAAATGGATGGGAACCTTATTGAGTGGAAGTCAAAGGTTAAATATCTGGAACTGACCATAGATAATATACTTCTGTGGAACAAGCAGGAAAAAGAAGTAATTAACGAGGATATAGAAGCCCTAATAATCTGTAGAAACTTTGTGGGAGAAAGTGGATGTTGACTGTATTAGTGAGACCAATCATCACATCTAGAGCAAAAGAACCAGTCTGGCTAATACGAGAGCTCTGGAAACTGGACTGGCTTGTGCGTATATAATCGGGGTAATGACAACCTGCCCATGGCCGCTATGTAAGTACTCCAAAACCTCACATCTTTACAGATACTTGTGGAGAGAATGGCGAAGAGAACAATTTATAGGAGGACGAGAGATGAGGTCATAACGAAACGAAAACCCATCCAGAAATCAACAAATCTGGGACATGTCCTAAGATTAAATGGAGAAGAAGTTCAACTTTGTGAAAAACTTTGGCACAAAGTTGAGTTGCAAAAGCGAATGGGGCAGATACACCATTGACAAACTCAACAAAAAATACTTTAAATGGTATACAGATGGCTCCAAAACAACGGAGAGAACTGGAATAACAGTATATGGATCAGGCACCAGACACTACGAAAGCTTGGGTAAGTCACCAAGCATTTTCCAGGCACAATTACATGCCATTAGGAAATGTATTCATTTCAGTAAAGAAAAAACTATCGTTTCAAAGATACTTCTTGGGAACTATGACCAGAAGAAATTCAAAAATGCATAACCCTAAGTAAAAACCAACTCAGAATTCGGACAGGGATCCTGATGGGGCATTGTCGCCCGAAGGGATACCTCAAGAAAGACGGACGAAATCTCTTTTCATATCCTTTAAAAGTGCAGGGCTCTAGAAAATTCTAGGATGCCGTTCTTGGAAGCACACCCAATAGAAGAAGGGAAGCTGTCCATTTTAAAGCCGTCCAGCATCCTAAGGTTCCTGACGAAAGTAGGACTATAGGGCCGGCTTTAGCCGGTAAGGTATCTTTTACGACTTGGCAACAGTCGGGGGGCAATTAGATCTATTCAGTCGCAGTCGCACATACATACATAGGACCCTTAAAATACGATTTATCTTTTATGCAGCAAAATTATTGAGATTTTATATTTATGTAATAAAGTTTTTTTTAGAGGTAAAAATTAATTTTTGTTTTTTTTTGCTTCTGATTTATATACTCACATTTCCTGACAGAAGAAATAACTTTTAGCATTTATAATTTAAGAGTTAAATACTTTTGTATCTGTCACCTAAAGTTACGACTCTGATATTTAGATAGCGGCTAATTTCTGACGAGAATGTTGAGAGCTAATTGGATCACGGAGCTGTTAGTTATACACGTCAGATTGCTGCCCAATCTAATTAGAAGACAATTTGTTAATGTGTTTTATCCCGTCTGCGATTGGATTCCTGTTTCCTACTTCGCTCAGAGCGGGACTATGTAGATGGTGCCAGACTTCGACTCAAATTTAATAAAGGAGATATCGATCCACGTGTATATGTGTATTTCTACGCCCCGAACATAATTATTTGTCGTGCAAATTTGATCTTTGTTGATTGTCTTGTTTTGGAAACAGAATTTCCCATAGGACCATGTTATTCTACCGGTCTGGGTAAAAACATGCTCTGCTTGAAAGCCATTAACTTTGGACGACAAGCATTTATTTATGTTATTAGATTTTACTGAAATGTTTATTTTATTTCAAGTTTATTTCATTCAATTCAATTTTAAAATAAATTTTTGGATATTTAATACTTAATTTTCTGTTGATTTTAATACACCTTAATGTATTAATAACGTTTATTCAGCAGAAAATATTAGAAAATTTTGCTTAAATATTTTAATCCGATTTAATGCGATCTATGAAGTTATATGATTGTATTTAAGGAAGTCTGCGTCATTCTCAAAAAGTATCAATAGAACTTATTGACAAATAACGTTAAGAACTTTCTCACACGAAACGTATATGTGAGCGAAATAAAATATTAATCTTATTTTCTAAGAAAAAATAATTTCATTGTGCATTATAAGGAATTAACGGTTGTTTAGGAAACACTCATGCCCATAGAATAAATGAATTAGTACTGGGTTCAGATCAGTATAAGGTAAAAGTTAAGAAATTGATGGTGTCAAAAAAATGACTGGTATAATATTTTAATTGTCTTAATCATAAAATATATTTGGTAAAATTAAAATTTAGTTACCAGTCCTTCGATATGTGACTGTCAAGTGATTTAATTTGTTTTGCTAATGATTCATAAAAGAAAAAGAACATATATATTTATATATATATATATATATATATATATATATATATATATATATATATATATATATATAAATTTGTGAATTTACAAAACAAAAGAATCCGTGAATTTTGTTGTTATAAGCATGGGATTAGAGCAGGGATTTTGTGAAATATTGGTATTGGATATGACCATAAAGCATTGTCTAATCTCGAAAAAACTTCATGGAAGACGTGCAGTTAAAAAACGTTGCTTTTAAACCATATCCCAAGATACAATTTGCAAATGGTCATAAAGAATGGACTGAAAATCAATCGTTTAGGTTAGTGTTAGGTGATGGTACTGGCTAAAGGTAATTATGAGTACACATGATTGAATGAATAATTTAATTGTTGAATACCAATAACTTAGGCCATTGGGCACCTTCTGTAGTGAAGTTGAGATATATTGTATTCTTTTGAAAAGGCCAATAGACTTTAGGAAGTTAAGGATATGTTTGGTTTTGAGACATGTCGGTGGTATATTTACCAGCAAGGTTGTACGTATTTTTAACTTCAGTTATAATGTGTTTTACAGTGAGAGGGAAGTGGCATGACAGATATTGAGTAGGGTCTTCGTTTTTGAGAAATTAGGAATGGGATAATCTGGAATGACTGACGGCGATTTTCTTCCGTATAACGTTACTTTTCCTGTAGATTTGATGAAAGTGGAAGGTTTCGGAAAAATTCCTTTGTATGCAGTATAATTTGTTGGAATTTTCGCGGGATTCCGACCGCCTTTGTGCAATGCTATGAATGATATTATCAATGGGTCTGTTAAATTCTTTACAGTTGAAAGTGAGAAAGGGGGTGCCCTCAAATATTGCAGACTGCTTGTGTGTCTGCCACTTCGTTCCCGTCAATGCTAATATGGTTTGGGGTCCACATGAAAGAGATTACGTTGATTTCTCATTTTTTAGAGATCAAGAGCTTGGTTCAAGCTAGAATGGGACGAGTTGTGGGATAAAATGGATTTGAGGCAACTTAGGGAATCAGATGATTAGATGTTATTGCTCTGATACATTATCTGATGACAAACAACTCTGTTGAGAAGATAGATGAGAGGGGTTAAGCTTTGTTTTATTGCTAGAAGAGTCTGTTATGGTAGCTGAACCTACACCTTGATCGGATTTGGAGCCGCCTGTAAAGGATAATTAATAGGTTTTAAATTTTGTGTTGGTTAGGTTTAGGAAATATTGTTTAATGATAAAGGGAGAGGTACTGTTTTTGTACTGTCGTAAAGGCCTAGATTTGGCAAGGGGTATTAGCCAGAATTTAGATATAAACCGTTGGGCAAGTGCGGAAGGAACCAGTCGATAGGCGTAGTTCTTGGTTTTGTATGAGATCAAGGGAAGATACGAAGAAGGGCAGAGCTAAATCGTAAGCAGTAGAGTCCATAGTCCAGCTTGGCGAGGATAATGGTGTTATATATCCCGAAGAGTGTTGGGAAATCAGAGCTCCATTTGGTTTGAGAAAGGTAATTTAGTAGGCTGAGGTCCTTGGGCTTTTAGGCTGACAATGTGTGGACGCCAGTTAAGTTTGTCGTCAAATATGAGGTCGAGAAACCTAAGCTGACTATTCATTGGGACATGTTAATGAATAGTAATATGATATTTAGTTTTAAACAGTTTATCTTCTTGCAGAAGTGCATGAATGTCGATTTGGTCTGACTAAAATAGAAACCCGTGTTTGCAATTCTAGTATGAAAAGTTGAAGGCGCCTTTCACAGGAGATAAATGAATAGGAGGTAATGTATATAAGAAGGTCATTGGCGATCATAGAGATATGGATTTCATCTGGGCCGAGGAATGAGTGACGGGAGGAATTGATGGGAAGGGACCACTCTTCCCTAGAAAAGGCATATAGGAAGGAAGAAATTCAACAGAGCTACAGTTGATTGGGAGAGATTCTGCCGAGTTTTTGAAAGCCAGAAATTGGTCGGGATAGGAGTTGTTGAATAACTTATCCTCAAAGAAGTATGCAAAAAAATCACATAGTGAGTTTTTACCATTCAATGATTGTTGATGAGAAGTCCTAAGATGAATCTGGAAGAGGGAGATCTCATGCCGTTGATCCTTCTTCACGGATCCCTACTTCTGGATAAGAGGTGCAGGTTGGACGTAAAATATCTCCATGATGAGGATTTAGCAAGCTAGATGATTCTTTTGATCATAACATTTTGGATTGCTGAGTATTCCATCATGGACTGGTGGTTTGATTGGAGAGGAAGATATCTTAGAGATAGAGAGAGGGGTAATGAAGAGGATCATATCTCAGTGTCAGAGAAAATTATCTTGATATTTTGGAAATTCTGGTGGGATGTTTTGTATAGGGGTCAGTTGGCTTTCTTTAGGTTCCGATTTTGGATGGTATGTCGCCCTTCTTGCGGGAGAGAATAGCTTCCTAATAATATTGGAAAGTGATTTCTTCCATGAGTGTCTTCGAGTATGTTCCATTGGAAATCGTTGAGTAGTAAGGAAGAAGGAATGTATAGGTCAATGGAGGATAGGCTTCCATTTGCAATTTCGTGGCCTCTGAAGTTAGTGAGGGTTGAGTCCCAAAAAGGGTAGGAGATGAATTACCCCCTTCCGAATTGTGAGAGGGGTGGAGGAAGAGGGGGGATATGTATAAAAATGGTGTAAATTTCCAGGTCAAGGTTAATATCAAAGATTTGTTAGTCAAGAGAGGAGTGGATATTTAATGGCTACGTCGCTTGAAGCACGATTCGGGTTGGGTTTGTTTGAGAAATGGATGTTCTAATTTTTCAGCTGGATTCATTTATTACCTTTAATATTAGTTTCTTGTAGGAAGATGTTGGATGGGCTATATATTTTCATTATGAGTTGGAAATCATGCACGGAGCAAAGCCATTGAAATTCTATTGCAAAATGGGCGCAAAAACATTGAAGTTAAGAAGGGAAAATAACAAGTAAATGAGTTGGAGTATTAGGTGTAGAGAGGATTGCTCAGTAGTGTAGAAGTGATGGAAAATGTGAAATTATTTGGCGGGTGGTTCTTATTTATATTATTGAGTCAAAGATTTTTAGGGTTTTGATCTGTGAGAATATCCACTATCATACCATCAATGTGTCCTTTGGATGATTGAGAAGTTTGGGTGAAGCTTTTGCTGATGTTGGGAGATTTGTGACTAGTGGCATCTTCCTTTTTGCATCAGAGGAGTGAGAAAACTTGTTAGTTAAGCGTTTGGAGGCTTGAGATACTTGAGAACAGCCTGACGATTGTCGAGATGTTTTGTGGGAATCAAGGCTACTTTAGGGCGAGGTTCTTTTTTTGTTAGGGAGTTCGATAGGGAGGTTTTTGTTTGGGAGGGTTAGGGGAGGGGCAGAGGGTGAAGGAGGATGGACTGGAGTTTCAGTAGGAGGAAGGAGATTAGGGGAGGAAGGAAAGAATGAGGGGAAGGGAAGTAGAGGAGTGGGGGGGGGGGGTGGCGAGAAGGAGGGTAAGATTGCATTTGGGGGGCAGAAAAGAGGTTTGTCACGGAGTTGAAAGGGGAGGACTTAGGCACTATAACAGACGGGTTTAGGTTTAAAAAAAATTCTCTCTGGCATTAAAATAAAAGAGCTTGTCGGTAGTATGCAGCCTTTAGATTTCAAACACCTGTTTGCAAATTGGGTAATGGCTTTTCCTATAGTCCAAGCATACAAAGGGGTTAGATCACATGTTTTCAGAGTGATCAGTGCGATCACACTGGATGGAGATGACGGAGCAGCTACCTGCCACATGCCCAAACCTTCGGCTTGATAAGCACCGCACAGGGTTCGAGAATGAGGTGATGGATCCCGAGAGAATACCACTCTGCGCCAACACAGGGAGGGAGGGAGGAAGTGAGATCAAGGAGAATGAGGGCGATTGTCCAAAATTTCCTACCCAGAATAATGCAACAGATTGGGGCATGTTACAACTCCCATCACAATATTTAAGGAGGAGTGAAGGACGGTAGAAACATTGTAAATATGAAGACTTGTTAAATTTCCGGCTTTAGAAGACTGTTTCTCGTTGATAACCCCGATGAGAAGAGTTTGATCACTTAGTTTCCGTGTACCTGCGAAACAAACAAAATACGAGAACACATTTTTATGGCATGTGATAGAGAACAGGGGCCCCGGGATCATCACACCAGTATTGGGGAGGGGAGAAATCCGTGAAAGCCACATAAAAATATATATATATATATATATATATATATATATATATATATATATATATATATATATATATATATATATATATATATATATATAAATATAAATATTCTGCCAAAAAGATCCTCTCAACTGCCTTATGGGTATGTGGTTTCCACAAGACTTCATATTGACCTTAACCAATTCTAACGAGTTGCAGGATATATTGAAATAAGTAAAAAATGATCGTTTTACTGGTTCTGGGAATCTCAAATCACTAGAACCAGCGAGAGTACTTAATGTTCCTGTTAGCGCAGTAAATCTCTTCCCTTAGCAGGGTAATTTTCCTTAATATCTCAAAGGGTCAATCCCTTCCAACTATTGCCCCATATCACTGCTTGTTAAATAGTCCAAGGTAAGTGACAGACTAGTAAAGGTTAGACTGTTGCGTTTCTTAAAAACCAACTACTTAATAACAGTCTGTTTGATTTTCGGGAATCTAAAAATTCTAATGATTCCATATCCTTGCTTTTCCAAAACATTTATATTAAGATCAATGAAGGTGAAGCTCTTACAGCAGTATTTTGTAATTTTTCGAAAACTTGCAATGGTGTAAATTACGGGTGCTTCTGCAAAAACTTCAACACTAGGGCATTCGTAGTGTAACTCACAAGTGGTTGTCAGCCTATCTTTCAGAAAACTTGCCTGATGTGACCCTTGGTGTACCTCAGGAATCGGTCCTTAGACCGATTTAGTTTTTGATTTGGCAAAATTTTTCATTAGCCTTCCAGTATGCATCTAGAATGATGCATCAAAGTTACCGGTATTTGGGTTCCAGAATGCTTTTATTACATTAATTATTTGGCATCTATTCCTGTGTTTTTGTGTGTGTGATGTATCTTCATAGTTAAATTTTTTGTGTTTCCTATTGTTTTTTTATCTTTAAGTTAACTGAATCGGAGGTGTTCTGAGTATGTTAACGTGAGTCGGTATGAAGATATACGAAAGAGAAATTCAAAACAAGCCAAGATAATATAAAACAAGAATTGATGATACTAAAGACAAGCCAAGATAATATGAAACAAGAATTGAAGACAAGCCAAGATGATATGAAACAAGAACTGATGACATTGACAACAAGCCAACAAAACATGAACCAGGAATTGAAAGAAGACATTAAGAAAAATCAAGAAAGTATAAAACAAGAACTAAAAACAAGCCTGAAGTACATGAGGCAGAAACTTTAAAAAATCAAGAAGATATGAAGCGCATATAACAAGAAATGCAACAGAAGATAGAAGACGTACGTGGTGAAGTACAACATGAGGTGATTGGAATCGAGAAATAGATGCAACATTTATATTTGCAAATTAAAGACGTGCATGGCGAAGTACAACAAGAGGTAATGGGAATCCAGAAACAAATACAACAATTACATTTGCAAATCGAGAAGGTAGCCAGTACAGGTATAATAAAGGTAGATGGTGTTCCTGCAACTAGTGTAATGAAGCCACCTACCTTCGACGTCAAAGTACCGTGGCTTACTTGTGCCCGTCAGTTCGAAGCCGCCGCCACCGGCGATAATTGGAGTTAATCGGAGAAGGCACGTACTCTTGTTCTAGCACTACGAAGTGAAGTTATAGAGGTTCTACGTAACATTCCCGAAGAAAAACAGAATGACTAAAGATTTATTGTTACTTTTCTGAAGATGCGCTATGGGGACGCCCACCTCCAAGAAGTTTATAAGGCCCAACTCCAAGGAAGAAGAAAAAAATATAATGAAAGTCTGCAAGAATATGAGGCGTATATAATGAGGTTAATAAATTTGACTTACCCAACATATCCGTTAGAAATAAAGCAAAAGTTAGCAGTAAATTGTTTTATCGAAGGTTTACGCGACCCATAAACAAGCCAAACTCTAAGAATGTCCCGACTGAAGAAAATTTCTGAAGCTCTTGGTTATGCCCTTCAGTTTGAACCAGCCAAACAGACCTCAAGGAACCAAGGAAGAATTATAAGAAGAGTCAATGTCTCTCAGGATGATCGCAAGACCAACGAGGAATTCTTCACGAAGTTAATGAGGGAGATGCAGGAATTTTTAAACAAACAAAAAGAACATGAAACAAAAATACAACCTTCCACAGAAGAAATACAATTCATCGTTGGAAGTGTGGCCAAGAGTGGCATGTACAAAGCCGCTGTACTGGTAGTACTGCTCCTGACAGCGATCAGAATCAAAAAAACTCCCAGTAGCCAGCTTCAAGGGGCGAAAGCTGGCTAGGGTTACCAAGCCCCACAAACAATTACAATTAAGGTATCCCTGCTGCAAAATAATGGTTCCAGCTTGGTAAAACCCGGAAAAGTATGCGGTCGGGTATGTGAAATAGTTTTAAATACAGATTATATTCACACCATTGTGAAGCCGAACATCGTGGCTCAATGTAAAATTAGTTTTCCAGAAAAGCATTAGGTCCTACAAACCGCCAGTGGCGAAGTAATAGCGGTGAAAGAGATGAATAAATAACCCTAGGAAGCACCACTTTCAGATATGTAGTTATTGATGCGGATATTTTGGACGAAGTAATTCTAGGTCTAGATGTCATGGAATACCAGAAGCTTGTCCTTGATCTTCCTCAACGAGTATTGCGAACTAGAAATGAAGAAACTTGTATGAATCTACTGAAAAATAGAAAAGTGTCAATTCGGGAAGTTGTACTTCCTGAAGATGCGACGTTACCGCAAAGTTCAGAATGTATAGTAAAAGTAAAGTTTAATGATTCCGAGGAAGATGAAGTAGTTTTGGTTGAATCAAGTCAAGTTTGCTCTTTGTATGCAAAAGGGACTTTTCCTGCAAGAACATTGATCCAGGATAAAAGATGCTCCATATTTGTCAAGATGAACTTGAAATTATTTTCAACATATTAGAAAAGGTGACAAGATTGCTATCTGTCAACCTGTCGAAGTGATAGTTACTGATATCCCGCTACAACCTGAAAAATTATCTGCTAATCTACCTACGGTACTCCAAGACCTAGTTAGTACATCAACACCTTTATTGAATCACGTTTAGGTGGCCTAGAAATCAGGATGTTTTCTCTTTTTCTGATAGCGACTTTGGAAGGACCAATGTAATCGAGCATCGAATAGATACTGGAGAAGCAACTCCAATTAAACAAGCTCCAAGGAGAATACCATTAGCAAAACGTGGCGAGGTGGACCAGCTGCTTAAAGACATGCAGAACCAAGGCTTTATAGAATCTTCTCAAAGTCGCTGGATATCCCCAGTTGTACTAGTTAAGAAGAAAGATGGCTCAACTAGATTCTGTGTTGACTTCAGACGACTTAATGACGTGACAACGAAAGACAGTTTCCCTTTACCTCGTGTTGATGATATTCTAGACACATTAACCGGGTCAAAATAGTTTTCCAAATTGGAGTTAAAAAGTGGCTATTGGCAGGTACAGTTTCATCCAGAGGATAAAGAAAAGTCCGCCTTTTCTTATAGAATGGGGCTATAACAATTTAATGTTATGCCATTTGGTTTATGCTATGCTCCAGCCACTTTTGACGTTTGATTTAACGAATCTTACATGGACTAACGTGGAAAACATGTCTAGTCTACCTAGATGAATTTTGGGAAAAACTTTGGACGATCATCTGAAAAATGTCGAAGTTGTATTTCAAAAACTGAGAAGTGCACTCAGTTCGAAGAAATATCAATTTTTCCAGAATGAAGTGAAATGCCTGGGACATATAATCACAGAAGCTAGTGTGCGAACTAATTCAGAGAATACAGAACCCATTCAAGGTTGGCCAATACCGAAAAATAAGTATGAACTAAGAAGTTTTCTAGGTCTCTGAACTTACTATAGAAGATTTATAAAAGGATTCGCCGATATTACAAGACCTTCACATCGACTCATTGAAAATAGCAACAACTATGAATGGTCCGCAGACTGTGAAGCGGCTTTTAATGAACTAAAGAAGACACTTTATAATCCTCCAAAACTGTCATATCCTGAGCCTGATCAGATGTTTGTTGTGAATATTGACGCTAGTAACACCAATATAGGTGGAATTTTGTCCCAAATACAAAATAGCCAAAATAAAGTGATGAGCTTATTTTAGCAAAGTATCCTGCAAAGCTGAACGAAATTATTGTGTAACAAAAAAAAAAGAACTCGCCATTATAAAGACATTGGAACATTTTTACAAATATCTATGTGGCCAAAATTTTCTCTTGCGAACAGACCATGCATGATTAAAGTGGCTTTTAAAATTAAAAAAATCCTGAAGGTAAAATAGCACGATAGTTACAATCCTTGCAAGAGTACGATTTTAAAATTGAATATAGAAATTGCTTGAACCACAAAAATGCAGACGCTTTGTCAAGGAGATCATGTCCAGAAGAATGCAAGCATTGTAAAAAGCACGAAGAGCGAGAAAATCCTGACGATTTGTATTGCCGAAAGACACGACTATAATGCTCTTTGGATTGGGATCCCAAAATCATCTCCAAAGAACAACCAGGTAATACAGATCTTAATCTTATCAAATCGACACACTTTTCAAAAAATCTCGTCAAATTCTCAAAAAGTGACAGGTTACTGGTCCTTATGGGATTCCTTGATTATGCACGCTGGTCTTTTAAAAATAGTTTGGGAGAGCTCTAATGGCAAAGACTATAAATACCAGACTATTTTACCCACCAAAACGATTTCCGAAGTACTGCAAGCTTTACATAATGATGTAGGTGGCGGCCGCGCAGATGTAAAAGATTGGTGCAAAATCTGTACCGACTGTGCTACCAGTAAAGGACCGAGGACCCGTAGCCATCGTAACATGAAGCAGTACAATGTAGGAGTACCTTTTGAAAGAGTTGCAATAGACATAGCGGTGCTATTTCCTATTAGTAAATCCGGGAATCGCTATATTTTGGTAGCTATGAATTATTTAAATAAATGGCCAGAAGTTTATGCGAAACCAAATCAAGAAGCCACCACCGTTGCCGAAATATTGTTTGAACAGTGGATTTGTAGATATGGGGTGCCAAGATAGATAGACTCCGATCAAGGTAGAAACTTCGAAAATGACATTTTTGCTAACCTTTGCAAGCTTCTGACAATCCATGAGACTAGAACAACACCCCTACATCCACAGTCAGATAGAATGATTGAGAGATTTAACAGAACGCTGGACAATTACATCAGAATACAAGTAGATGAACAACAAAATAACTGGAATAAATGCATTCAGCCATTTCTACTAGTCTATCGTTCAGCCATTTACGAAACCACTGGAAAAACACCTGTTATCATAATTTTTGGAAAAGAATTACGTTTTCCAGTCGATTTGCTTACTTACCCAATTCTGAAGCAACTTGTAACAACAGTAAGCAGCTTCAAGTCTTACAAGAAGAAGTCCATCAAACATTACAAATAGAAAGCGACAGAATGAAGACCCACTTTGATCTCAAAGCCAATACTGGTGGATTCATGGCTGGTGATAAAGTTTTGTTGTACAATAGGAAAAGAACCAAAGGGCGTTCTCCAAAGCTTCAAAAGGCATGGGAAGGTCCGTACAACGTAGTGACCCGATTAAACGATCTGGTGTACCGAATTTAGAAAAACCCTCATGAGAAGATGAAAGTCGTACATCTTGACAGACTGGCCTATTATCAAGATCAAGAAGGTTGATCAGGACGATTAAGGCTTAGAAGGGTGCAATGTGACGAACTTTATAGCATTTTACATTTCATAGTATTAGTTTGTGTTTGTAGTTTGTAGGGTTTTAGGTTTATTTTCTACGAGTTTATAATTTATTTAATTAATTTTACCTTTGTTAATTTCCTCAGGAGACGTCTATGAAAAAAGGTCTGGAACTTTCCAGATAATCTATTTCTTATTTTTATTACACCATGTAGTATGGAAATCCTTTTAGAAAATTAGGGAATCATCCGGAATCGACAATCCGACATATATATATATATATATATATATATATATATATATATATATATATATATATATATATATATATATACAACTCTTTCAGAAGGTACTCCTACATTGTACTGCTTCATGTTACCATGGCTACGGGTCCTCGGTCCTTTACTGGTAGCACAGTCGGTACAGGTTTTGCACCAATCTTTTACATCTGCGCGGCCGCCACCTACATTATTATGTAAAGCTTGTAGTACTTCTGGAATCATTTTGGTGGGTAAAACAGTCTGGTATTTGTAGTCTTTACCATTAGAGCTCTCCCAAACTCTTTTTAAAAGACCATCGTGCATAATCAAGGAATCCCATAAGGGCCAGTAACCTGTCACGTTTTAAGATTTTGACGAGATTTTTTGAAAAGTGTGTCGATTTGATAAGGTTATGATCTGTATTTTCTTGTTGTTCTTTGGAGATGATTTTGGGATCCCAATCCAAAGAGCATTGTAGTCGTGTCTTTCGGCAATACAAATCGTCAGGATTTTCTCGCTTTTCGTGCTTGTTACAATGCTTGCATTCTTCTGGACATGGTCTCCTTGACAAAGCGTCTGCATTTTTGTGGTTCAAGCAATTTCTATATTCAATTTTAAAATCGTACTCTTGCAAGCATTGTAACCATCGTGCTATTTTACCTTCAGGATTTTTTAATTGTAAAAGTCACTTTAATCATGCGCGGTTTGTTCGCAGGAGAAAATTTTGGCCACATAGATATTTGTAAAAGTGTTCCAATGTCTTTATAATGGCGAGTTCTTTTTTTGTTACACAATAATTTCGTTCAGCTTGGCAGGATACTTTGCTAAAATAAGTAATCACTTTCTCTTGGCTATTTTGTATTTGGGACAAAATTCCACCTATATTGGTGTTACTAGCGTCAATATCCACAACAAACAACTGATCAGGCTCAGGATATGACAGTATTGGAGGATTACAAAGTGTCTTCTTTAGTTCATTAAAAGCGGCTTCACAGTCTGCGGACCATTCATAGTTGTTGCTATTTTCAATCAGTCGATGTAAAGGTCTTGTAATATCGGCGAATCCTTTTATAAATCTTCTATTGTAAGTTCAGAGACCTAGAAAACTTCTTAATTCATACTTATTTTTCGGTATTGGCCAACCTTGAATGGGTTCTGTATTCTCTGAATTAGTTCGCACACTAGCTTCTGTGATTATATGTCCCAGGCATTTCACTTCATTCTGGAAAAATTGATATTTCTTCGAACTGAGTGCACTTCTCAGTTTTTGAAATACAACTTCGACATTTTTCAGATGATCGTCCAAAGTTTTTCCCAAAATTCATCTAGGTAGACTAGACATGTTTTCCACGTTAGTCCATGTAAGATTCGTTAAATCAAACGTCAAAAGTGGCTGGAGCATAGCATAAACCAAATGGCATAACATTAAATTGTTATAGCCCCATTCTATAAGAAAAGGCGGACTTTTCTTTATCCTCTGGATGAAACTGTACCTGCCAATAGCCACTTTTTAACTCCAATTTGGAAAACTATTTTGACCCGGTTAATGTGTCTAGAATATCATCAACACGAGGTAAAGGGAAACTGTCTTTCGTTGTCACGTCATTAAGTCGTCTGAAGTCAACACAGAATCTAGTTGAGCCATCTTTCTTCTTAACTAGTACAACTGGGGATATCCAGCGACTTTGAGAAGATTCTATAAAGCCTTGGTTCTGCATGTCTTTAAGCAGCTGGTCCACCTCGCCACGTTTTGCTAATGGTATTCTCCTTGGAGCTTGTTTAATTGGAGTTGCTTCTCCAGTATCTATTCGATGCTCGATTACATTGGTCCTTCCAAAGTCGCTATCAGAAAAAGAGAAAACATCCTGATTTCTAGGCCACCTAAACGTGATTCAATAAAGGTGTTGATGTACTAACTAGGTCTTGGAGTACCGTAGGTAGATTAGCAGATAATTTTTCAGGTTGTAGCGGGATATCAGTAACTATCACTTCGACAGGTTGACAGATAGCAATCTTGTCACCTTTTCTAATATGTTGAAAATAATTTCAAGTTCATCTTGACAAATATGGAGCATCTTTTATCCTGGATCAATGTTCTTGCAGGAAAAGTCCCTTTTGCATACAAAGAGCAAACTTGACTTGATTCAACCAAAACTACTTCATCTTCCTCGGAATCATTAAACTTTACTTTTACTATACATTCTGAACTTTGCGGTAACGTCGCATCTTCAGGAAGTACAACTTCCCGAATTGACACTTTTCTATTTTTCAGTAGATTCATACAAGTTTCTTCATTTCTAGTTCGCAATACTCGTTGAGGAAGATCAAGGACAAGCTTCTGGTATTCCATGACATCTAGACCTAGAATTACTTCGTCCAAAATATCCGCATCAATAACTACATATCTGAAAGTGGTGCTTCCTAGGGTTATTTATTCATCTCTTTCACCGCTATTACTTCGCCACTGGCGGTTTGTAGGACCTAATGCTTTTCTGGAAAACTAATTTTACATTGAGCCACGATGTTCGGCTTCACAATGGTGTGAATATAATCTGTATTTAAAACTATTTCACATACCCGACCGCATACTTTTCCGGGTTTTACCAAGCTGGAACCATTATTTTGCAGCAGGGATACCTTAATTGTAATTGTTTGTGGGGCTTGGTAACCCTAGCCAGCTTTCGCCCCTTGAAGCTGGCTACTGGGAGTTTTTTTGATTCTGATCGCTGTCAGGAGCAGTACTACCAGTACAGCGGCTTTGTACATGCCACTCTTGGCCACACTTCCAACGATGAATTGTATTTCTTCTGTGGAAGGTTGTATTTTTGTTTCATGTTCTTTTTGTTTGTTTAAAAATTCCTGCATCTCCCTCATTAACTTCGTGAAGAATTCCTCGTTGGTCTTGCGATCATCTTGAGAGACATTGACTCTTCTTATAATTCTTCCTTGGTTCCTTGAGGTCTGTTTGGCTGGTTCGAACTGAAGGGCATAAGCAAAAGCCTCAGAAATTTTCTTCAGTCGGACCATTCTTAGAGTTTGGCTTATTTCTGGGTCGCGTAAACCTTCGATAAAACAATTTACTGCTAACTTTTGCTTTATTTCTTCCGGATATGTTAGATAAGTCAAATTTATTAACCTCATTATATACGCCTCATATTCTTGCAGACTTTCATTATATTTTTTTCTTCTTCCTTGGAGTTGGGCCTTATAAACTTCTTGGAGGTGGGCGTCCCCATAGCGCATCTCCAGAAAAGTAACAATAAATCTTTAGTCATTCTGTTTTTCTTCGGTAATGTTACGTAGAACCTCCATAACTTCACTTCGTAGTGCTAGAACAAGAGTACGTGCCTTCTCCGGTGAACTCCAATTATTGCCGGTTGCGGCGGCTTCGAACTGACGGGCATAGGTAAGCCACGGTACTTTGACGTGGAAGGTAGATGGCTTCATTACACTAGTTGCAGGAACACCATCTACCTTTATTATACCTGTACTGGCTACCTTCTCGATTTGCAAATGTAATTGTTGTATTTGTTTCTGGATTCCCATTACCTCTTGTTGTACTTCGCCATGCACGTCTTTAATTTGCAAATATAAATGTTGCATCTATTTCTCGATTCCAATCACCTCATGTTGTACTTCACCACGTACGTCTTCTATCTTCTGTTGCATTTCTTGTTATATGCGCTTCATATCTTCTTGATTTTTTAAAGTTTCTGCCTCTTGTACTTCAAGCTTGTTTTTAGTTCTTGTTTTATACTTTCTTGATTTTTCTTAATGTCTTCTTTCAATTCCTGGTTCATGTTTTGTTGGCTTGTTGTCAATGTCATCAGTTCTTGTTTCATATCATCTTGGCTTGTCTTTAGTTCTTGTTTCATATCATCTTGGCTTGTCTTCAATTCTTGTTTCATATTATCTTGGCTTGTCTTTAGTATCATCAATTCTTGTTTTATATTATCTTGGCTTGTCTTGAATTCTTCTTTCGTATCATCTTCATACCGACTCACGTTAACATACTCAGAACATCTCCGATTCAGTTAACTTAAATATAAAGAAATAATAGCAAACACAAAAAATTTAACTATGAAGATACATCACACACAAAAAAACACAGGAATAGATGCCAAATAATTAATGTAATAAAAGCATTCTGGAACCCAAATACCTGTAACTTTGATGTATCATTCTGGATGCATACTGGAAGTCTAATGAAAAATTTTGCCAAATCAAAAACCAAAGAACCGATTCCTGAAGTACACCAAGGCTCACATCAAACTACAATTATATCCAAATATTGATTGAAAACTCTAATTCTTTTTCTATCAGTAAATTGTCATACTTTCAACAGCAGTAAGTGAAAATTTTGATAAATTTTCTTATTTGGCATTGATTCCTTTCTATAAAAAATAGAAGAAGCTGTAGAGTCAGAAACTAAACATGGTTATTTTAAATTAAGTCAATATTCTGCAAGATTAACAAAATAAAGTTTTTTTTGTAGCTCAATTAATATGCTTGGTTCATTTAGGAGATAAATTATTATTATTGAAATCAATAGCATTAAGTGATCTTAAGCCGCCATATCTAGTTGGAAAAGTAAAAAATAAAAGGCTAATATGCTTCTGCACTCAATAAACAGTAACTCTTTTTGCGAGGCACAGCTCCTTAGACAACCATTTCACGCACTGCCAAGAACCAGCCAATAAAATTTGCTGTTTGGAAAAGAATAGATTGTCTAACAAATCTACCAAAAATTTGTGTTGACCTCGCCATTAATCAGATTGCAGCACATTTACTGGGACCACCAAATCAACATTCTATACAAATTTTGGGGACACAGAAGCTACTCATAAGATGCCAATTCTTGGAAGTTAAAAACAAAATTTGCATTGATAGCCTCAATATTGCTCAATACAAGCTTAATCAGTACGCGGAATAGTTGTACAAAATCATCTGCCAACATAAACAAGCATTTATCCTCGTTCACTATACTGATATTGATCTTTTTCCTGGTTAAGACCTATACCAGCGGTTCTCAACCTTTTTCTTCTTGTGAATCCTCCTAAAAACCGGAATAAATTGGCGTATAGTCATTACGAACAGTAAATGAAACAGTAAAATTGGGTTATTAAAATTTATTTTCCATATTGAATAATAGTTCATAGCGAAAAACTAAAACATAATAGTAAACCATTTACAGAGAAATATTATTAAAATTAAAGTGATAGTTTAACCAACAAAAAAATATTAATACAAAATGAAGACAATAATACACAACTTCAAAAATACCCTCAATGGGATATTTGTGCCTGTTTGGCGGAACAAAGGAATCAAAATTTAGTTCGATGTCTGAAAGTTTGAGTCTTAGATCAGGTTCTGCATTTAATCTGTTTCTGTATTTATCTTTCAGATAAGAGTATGTTGAAAATCCTTTCTCAGATAGGTATATTGTATAAAAGGGCAATTAAACTTTAATGGTTTTTCCGCCAAAATAGGATACATATTTCTTACACTGAGTCAAAAATCAATTAATGAGTGATCTTTAAAAACAGTTTTTAGAGAGTTGTCAGAGGACAAGTCAATGAGTAAAGTTAAAGATATATTTGAAGTTACATCTCTGTAAAAAGGATTACGTATCGAGTTGGTCGATCCAGATATGATAGGTTTATTAGGAAAATAGTCCTTTAACATTAATTGAAGTTGATTGAGACGCTCAGTAATATCTCTTTTAATATTTTCATTATGTTGAATTACATATTCTAATAAATTGTTGGTGAGAGAACCAAAGCAATCGAACTCATTCACTTGCAGACATTGAATCTAAAAATTGAACTTCTTTAGCATGGCTGCTATTCTATCAAGCACATTGAAAATGGTGATAACTGGGCCTTGTAAAGAAAAATATAGGCTAAGTATGCAAGTTTCTGCAGCCAAAAAATATGAGATACACAACAAGGCAAGTTGAATGGATGGAAGGTCAAGAAAAAATGCTTGAACTTCAGACTTTAATTTAAACAGGCGGATCAAAACTTTGCTACGATAAAGCCATCTAACTTCTGTATGAAGTAGTAAAGAAACGTGAGGGCTTGTAAAGTCCTCACAAAGCGCATGGAATAGACGAGAGTTTGTAGCACGTGCACACTTTAGATTATATGTCCATCACACGTGGCTTATATATGCGTATTTTTAGCTCTAAAATTGGTAATGATCTTATACGAACAGTTTCATATTCATAAAAGTTTTTTGAGTCTCTTCATTTCTTGAAATTATTGATTTTTTACATCACATTGTACCGTAGTGCCCAGATATTGAAACTATTAAATTTCTTCGACATCGCTGTCGTCAACAGGCACCTTACAATTTTTAAGACTAGCACATGATGAAGGTATCACCGGTGTATTGTATTTTTTAATTAACTTTTCATTTACTTTTATTTCGTCTATTGTTTCTTCAAGTGCTTCTATGAATATTGTTTGTGAGTAGATGTTAAAAGGACATGATACATCCTTGTCGGGAATCTCTTTTAATGGCAACTTCTTCTGATACTGACTGATTTATGTTAATGTTAGTAACTTGATTCCAATATGGTTTGGTGATAGCTTTGCTCTTGTGTCAATTCCACTTGATTTTAATATTTAATTAATTTTTTCATATTTTACAAAGATAAAGGATATCGCAATTTTTGAAACATTTTTAAACATCCACATTTATATCTATTAACTTTGCGTTAATAGGTGTAAGGAAAAAATGACTTATTTCCACTCTATTGTAGAATCCAACTGAGTTTTTTATTTGATCTTTGCACTTTTGCTATATTTTGGCGAGAATTATTCTTGTGACATGGGAGTAATTATCCAATATTCGTAGCATTTTAAATCATTATACTTGTTTTGTAGAGAAGTAAAAGTTGACTTCTTCCAGCTAAAGGAAATCTGTCTTGTGCTGTACATTACATTAAAGAGAGATTGAGACTTTTAATTTCTTGTTTGACCACGATCTTGAGAATTTTCCCATAGATTCTATCTGGATTAGCGGCTTTTTCTTTTTTCTGTAGTTGTATTCCGTATATTACTTTTTTTTTTAGTTGAGTCAGTTTCGATTTCGCTTTTGTCTTCACTTGTCGATGATATTCTTGCTCTACTATCGGGAAAGAGGGTCTTTACTTGCTCTCTCCGTTATATCAGGTTTTCTTCTATAACATTTTCATGTAGGTTAAATATTTGGACTATCGAATATCTTTTTTAACAGCTACAGTTGTCTAGCGTTTCTGCATTTGCGTCGTATCGCTCTATTAAGTTCCTTGTACTTCCCATCTTTTGATGCTTTATATTTTCTTCTTCCATTCAACATTTTTAAGATTTTCGATTCTTTTTGTTAGTTTGTATTGGCTCAAATTGTGTTTATTGGATGTCGATTATTGTTTCTTTTAGAGAACTCCATATAAATTCTACTTCAGTAAATTGTACCTCAGCTATATTTCATATTCTATCTTTAAGTTGCTTCTAAACTCGAGTTTTTACGTTTGTTTCTTAAAGCTTTCAGATAGCTTTTTCTCCTGGTTATGTGGACTTTACCATATGGACTTTAGTTGAAATCAATGAAGCTTAAAATCCATAACTGGGATGTTGTCAGAGTTTTCATCAGCATCTCGATATGTCTTTGCAGATTTTACATACTTGTTAAAGTTTTGATACAATAAGATAATTTCAGGTGAAGCTCATGTATATAAGTTTTGTGATTGGAGCTTAAAGAAGATGTCACTCAAGAATAAATAAAATTCAGTGCAAAATCGAAGTTCAATTTTCCAACGGCAGTGTTTTGCTCGCCAGCATCAACTTTGAAGTTGAAGTGTCCGAAAATAATGCAATTCAATTCATACGGTATCAGATTTCGTTTAATATTCGATTCTCAGGCTGAGTCCATAATTTAGGTCTTAGTTATTTTTTAAGATATGCGATTGGGTCCGGCTTTCTTTCCTAGTCTCTTCATATAACTCTTTCTTTTCCTTTCTCCATCTTGTCTTAACTTCTTTTCTTCATCTAAGCTAGATTGCGGCAGTCTCTGTAAATAGCCTAGTCCTTTTAGTTTCTGTACTGCTATTATATTCATCATACAGATCTTTTAACTCAGTACTTGTTCTTGGCATCCGTTGTTCATTTATAATCTCCCCGTCAAATATCCCTCTTAAGGCCTTTCGCTACCATACTTAAAGTTTTGTCTGTTCTGCATTTGTTAGTGTCCATGTTTTACAAGCGTATGTAATGTTTTATCACTGATTTATAAATCTTTAGTTTCGCACCCAGGATATATTTTTATTTCTTAATAACCTACTTTGAGCGGCTTTCAGATATTACTCTGTTTTGACTCTCTTTTCTAATCTTTGGTTTATATGGAAACATTGTTACAAAATATTAGAATTTTTCGAACTCCTCGAACTTACAGGTTTTTCCTATTGCCGTTGGTCTGGGTAAAAATTTTCTCTTGCACAAATTGCTTAACTGTATTTTTTTTTGTCACATTTATGTATAGGCCTTTGTCTCCTACAAATTTTCTCTAGTCCCTTTACTGTTACTCTCAGCTTGCCTTTGCTCCTGGCTAGGATTACTAAGTCATCTGCAAACTCTAAACACTGGTATTTTCTATAAAAAATAAGATGTGTTTTGAGGATGTTTGCTTCTCGTATGATTTTCTCCAACACTATATTAAATAATTAATTAATGACGTACGTTTACCCTGACTTAAAACGTTTCAGTTATCAAATTATTGATTTTGACTTTAATTTTCATTTTTTAAATATTTAACTTTATAATTTTGCTAGTTTTGGGTTAATGTGTAGATCCTGCATAGGGGTCACTGTCGGTTTTTCATATGGTTTCTTGTTTAAATACACATTGCTACTCTCCAACCATATTTGCAGTTTTCATCCTTAACCTATTTTTTTTTAAGTTACTAATATATTTTATGTTATATTACTATATCTCTGTAGTTTTGTCAGTCCGTTTTATCCCCTTTCTTATAAACCTGCTTCGGTTCACTCTAACTCGATGTTTACACAATTTAAGGCTTCTATTAATCTTCTTTAATGATGGAACTTGTGAAGGAGTAGATATCTGTTGGACTTCCATTGTCTTTATTTTTGTTGAATATCACTGAATGACACAATGATATTCAACAAAAATAAAGACAATGGAAGTCCAACAGATATCTACTACTTCGCAAGAAACATCATTGTCTATGACCTTCAAACAAACACGATGGAACTTGTTTCTCACTTGGTTAGGTTTCTAACTGTATTGTTTGGTTTACTTCTTCATCAGTGTCTTTTTAGGTCAAACTTTATTTTAAAATTGTTCAACATATTTTATTCAAAGATAAGCATTTCCTTTTCTTCTCTAGTAGTATTTTGACTTTAGTTTTCCTTTTTTATTCATTATGATGGATTCAAAATGGCACATGGAAATTTGCAAAAAACGGTAGTGGTCTCTAAAAACTTGTTAACCTGTACTTCAAATGACCGCAACTTTGCAAGAAAAAATCGTACCCGACAGCTCAATAGCTTATTTTGAAGGGTGAGTAGTATTAAATGATACAATTAGAAAAAAAGGTCAAAAAATTCTTGTGTCTTATACATAACCTTAAAACTAGAAAAAAATATGTTTTGAGTACGTGACGTCAAATATCTCAAAATTCTGACATAATGGGCCAATTCTGACCTTGGATACGCATTTTACTCAGCAAAATATTTCGAAAATGATTTCTAACTCCCTATCCACAATCATGATCCCATTTTTTTTGTAGACCTGTGTTATAAGTCCATAGTCTGTAGATGGTAAAATAACATTTCTTTAACTATCTAACAATAACTCTAACATATAATGCTTTAAACAATGAAGAGTGTCCATGGGAAAACTTTAATTGACTTAAAAGGGCGTCCATTTGTTTTATCTGCCACTTTCCCCCTATTTTTCTTTTATACTTCCAAAAATGAACAATAGATGAAAGTAAATACATTTTACTTTCATCTGTTCTTAGTCCTAATTGAAAATTAAGAATTATTTGTTAATAATTGAGAAGTTGGTAAATTTTTAGCTTCTGAGTTAAATTTTTAAAGTCGGCCTAATTGTATATGATGTTTTCGGCTGGAAGAAAAGTTAACAATTACATCAAAATAGAAATGAGAAATGTCATTGTAAACAAAGAAAACTTGGTAAAAATATATTAGAAAGTAGTTAAAACATTTTAGAACAAAATAAGCTAAATGACCACAATTGAAAAGCAAAAACTTACGTCTTAAAAGGATGAATTAACAAAGATGCATAAATATTCTTTTAAAACTTGGTAAAAATATATCAGAAAGTAGTTAAAACATTTTAGAAGAAAATAAGCTAAATTATCACAATTGAAAAGCAAAAATTTACAATCAACAAAGATGCGTAAATATTCTTTAAATAAATGATATTTTGATGTTATTAATATATATTCTTATATTATTTTAAATAGATTTTCAAATTACATCCAATATTTACTGTGGAAGACAATCCTTATTTGAGAATAAACATTTTATCATAAAATATTAATTTTCGTTTTAATATCGCTATGTTCGAAAACGATCAAAGTCATATCAAACACGAAATAAATGCATATACCACGGAGAAAGCAAGTTATTTTCCATAAAGGTTTTACTCACGATGAGGACTGCAATTTAGTACAATTAAATTTTGCATATCTGTCTAGTAAGGAAGGCAATTTTACTTACGTTATGGCCCTTTTCCGTACAATATTTAGTCATAAAACGGCTCAATAATGTTTTCTCCATTTATATCTTGATACATTTAGTACACGAGATAAAAATAATCCGGTATAATGGAGTTCAACTTAAGCATGATATCTCTGCGACATATATATATATATATATATATATATATATATATATATATATATATATATATATATATATATATATATAGTCAGTTAGTTAAAATTTATAAGTTAAAGCTATATGTTTTCTTTTTTATTTGAACGTTTTGGGTTAGTAGATTTTATTATACGTATCGCATTACTGAATTTACCCAATAAAGATACATATTATTGTAAATCAAATTATTTAAAATAAAGGCCGAACTATGATTTAGCCAAACGGCTTAGCACCTATCCCAGAGAACAGTCATACCAAATACCCAAATATTACAATCATTTAGCTCTGTGAAGACTCTTTTCATATTATCAGGCACTAGGTGACGTTGTGATCTGATACAATCCACACAAAGTTCTGAAGAGTGTTTGTGTGTGTATAGTCTTATTCAGGTATTTGCGACGGCCGGGGTTTTTGATGTTATGAAAAAAAGCCGTACTAAATGGCAGTCGTTTGGTACCACGCCAGTCGTTGATAGAGTTAGAGTAGTCTGTGTTTTTTTACATCCACGTATTTCTTAGCTGTGCTGTCAAGTATAGCTTCAACTCGTTATTTTGTAGTGTTGATATTGGGCTATATTTGTGTTATGACACTTTTTTTGCTGGTAAAAGGTTTAATTTCTATAATAATTTCTCTAATAACTGTTGGTAGAGTATCTTGGTCAATAAATCGCGTTTCTTCTCATATTGCAATGCAACACATGCTTAGCTTGTTTATCTTAATAGAATATTAATTTGTTTGCTTAATGTTATGGCTAAGAAGTATAATATCGGGCTCATATACTGATCAAATTCTGAGTATATGAAAGGAGTAATTCAAGTATGTTCGGCAAATTTTATTTTTCATGGCAGACGAGATATCCCCAGGAAGGTCTAGGGGGATTACTGCAACATTTTTCACAGTGTGTTAAAGGACCCATCCTGACAAGATAAAATAAATTTCTCAGTTTCCACACTTGGCGTATTTGACCTTAAGAAAGTAAAAGTTAGTCATTTAGATAAGCCTCCTAAGGTTTGAAAAAATGGGTCTGTCTATACTTTACCTCGACAACAGTGTTCCTCCTGTGGCTTCTCCAATCTTTTTTCTCTTTTGATAATTATACCAAAATTTTCAGGAGATTTTTTAGTTACTTTATTTAAAAATGTCCCATTTCTATATTTTTATGTTCATGGGATATATATTCTTTTGTCCATTTAATTACTTCGGGGAAGAGCACGCATATTGTGGAAGAAATTTTGTGCCTACTATACCACTTTGATGAGTACATCTGCTTAATATATTATTGCTACCTGCCTCGGAGAATCTTTTTACAACAGACGCCTTGCTTAGATGGCGTTAAGATATCCTTGGGTACATATAAGACTCCAACGTTTAGATGAAGTAAAATGTCAACTAGCTGAACATCATCACTGAAGTAACAATATTGTTTTCTAATAAGCCAAATTTATGTGTATTGTTTCAACTGGAACTCCACTCCAATAGCTTATGTTTTTTACCCAGTGACGGTCTTAGTTGATATTTAACACTTTTTATTTTATTCCTAGCTATTAGTTATAACAATAAAATAAATTTGGTTAATTTATCGTAAAATTAATATTAGAAAGTGTCTCATTTAGATTTAATCAATGTCACATTCGTATAAAAAGCAAGTTTAACGATATCAAAATTATTTAATTTATCAATAAATAATAATATTTTTTGTAATTTGACTGCAAAAGATAATCGAAAAATTCATTACTTTTTAAATCTCGCGCATCGGACATTAGAAAATCCATTTGAATGAGCGGTTTTGTTATTTTCATCTTGTTTAGGATTTACGCTTGAAGAATCGCCGTGTTTCATTTCGTTCGTCAACTTTTATCACCTTACGCTTATTTTGCTAGTAGCTGTATGTATAACATAATCGTTTGTATGGCACATATCTTTCAGCAGGTAAATAAACACTAAATTGTATTAAGTTTTAGTCCATCTTACGTTATTTACAGTTCTTGTACTAGAGACTGAATTGTTGTAAGTGTGTGTGTAAAACTACTTCTAAATAATATTTGAATTAGTGTCATGTGCGACACAAGATTTATGAAATGGATTCGAGTAATCGTGATGCCGGTAGAACATTTCAATCAGGTAGTTCCAAAAGGAAACGAGCTATTAAAAGAAAGTAGGTAAAAGAAATCCGCGTGGGTTTTCATGTAAATATATAAAAAGTGATGATCAAGAAACCTCTAAAAATCCTTCTTTGACTGAAAGTAGCATATTATTGCGCTCTAACCCTAACCTAGCTAAAATTATTCCTTCAATATCGTCATGGGTACCGCTGCTATCTAGTAACAATAGCGAGGATATTGACTTAACAACATCATTTTCTCTTACGCTACCGTTTCGGCAGCCAAGAATACGCATTTGAATCTATGTCTACAAACATGACTGATGGAAAGGTTTGTTGCCATTAACATTTATTGATGTAGACCGAACTGAGATTGTATTAAAAGGTCCAATCTGGGTTAAAGTTGTTTTTTTCCCATAAATGATAATGGACGGTGAATCAGTGAGTAAACTATTAGCCAATGATGAAAAACTAGATAGGCGCTGGACGATTTATTCAAAATGGATGCCGTTTATTGCTTTCCGTGTCGAATATTAGAAAATACAAGAATTGAATCCAGTGAAGGAGTGTGTGATTGGAAACACTTGAGTGATTACCTAAAGTCTCATAAATCTAGCCGACTGCACAAAGATGGTGTGTGAAATGGTTAAATTTAGAGAATGAATTAAAAAGTTGTATCACTACCTACTCTTTAGCCTAGACTCAAATTGAACAAAAAATGCAACATTGGAGAGATGGTGGCAATTGTAAATTTTTTAGCATCTCACAATTTGTCCTTCAGAGGTCATAGAGAGAAATTAATATCTGATTCAGATTCAAGTGAGACCAGTGGCAATTCTATAGATTTATTAAAGTTAATAACCCGATTTGATTCAATGTAACGACTTCACCTAAAATAAGTAACAGACAAGATGATTAATGACTACTATCTCGGAAAAAATAATCAAAATGACCTTATACGGGCTTATATGAAGTAATTAATAGTCACAAAATAATATAGTGGACTAATAAAATAAGTTCTATTTAAAAGGGTGTTAACAAATTACAGAAATTATGAACTTACGTACTTAATGGAAATGATTAAACCCTTATTTTCATTACAATTTCTTAAGCATTAATTTCGATATTTAACTAACTAAGTTAATTTGTCAACTAAAACTAGGCAAGTGGCATTAGTTATTGTTTTAATGTAAAGTTAACAAGCGATGTATTTAATGGACAAGTAAACTTAATATTTAAATAAAGTGATATTGATGATAATGCATAGAAAATATTGAAAAAAGGGGTCAACGGAGGTGGTACAAAAATAACGATGCTTCGCAACTGAAAATGTTTATTAAAATTACAGTGATGTTCAACTTTAGCGAACCCGTTCATAACAAACTCTCAGTTAAAATAATTTTAATTTATCATGTTTCATTGGGCTTTCCAGATTCGTAATATTCTACTTTATACGGTGTACAATACATACGAGATTTATTTCTTTGTAGGTAATTAACTTGCCTATTTATACTAATGTTAATACATATACAAAAAACAAATAATTTTATATTATAATAAATGACGCAATTTTATAAACAAATCTTCAAAATAATAATATTGACTACAGTATTTCCAATAGTACTACCCAACAATTTGTTCTAACATAAAACTTTATCAAGCTAATAAAAATTATGAACATTCGAAGTTTAAGAATAAATTTTTTGTTAATATAGCAAGGAATATTGTCACATTTAACTGTAATTTTAAATAGAATGTTCATATTTTATTTTACCAAGTGCAAAGTAAATGTACATTATTATATTTTATGTTACTTTTGTAGACTTTTATGTTTTTAATTTTTCATGATAATATCTAGAATTTTCTATTTAAAACTGAATGATAAGATTAAGTTTTTTTCGACATAAATAACCCGAATATTATCTTTAAAAATAAAGAACTCCAATGATTATTAAAATACAAGTTTTTTAAAAAACTTAAACTTGCATTTCACTATTTACACATCTGGCTTATTTTTTTACCCATTATTCGCATCGTTATAATTAAGTATTAATCATTTAAAAAAAGTAAACCCTTCAATTCTGCTACATAGCTTATTTGAAAGGGAGTCATCAAATTATATTTATTATTTTTAGAACATGTTAATTTTATTATTACGGGTTCCCACAAATTAATATTAATTCTTCATAGTATATATAAATGTAATATTTTGTTTATTTTCGGGGAACAACTATTCTTATCCATTCCAAGGCATCTGGGTTTTATCCTTACACTATATAAAGGCTTGCACTACACATAAACTATTGGACATCTTTAATAAGAAATCTCTCATGAAACCAGAAAGCGTTACTCTTTTCCCAGTTCTCACATTTTTCTTGAGATGTCTCTAACCGAAATAGCGAAAATGGCGGCAATTTCAAAATTTGTTAACGGATAAATGTAAACTAACAAACAGAAAAGCTAACAAATAAAAACTTTCTTTATAATCTAATCTTATACTCTGCACCACTAAACTAGAAAAAAACGAAAGAAATCATACTAGAATCACAACTAAAATGGAGGACAAAAACGACTATCTAAAACCCAATTTTATAAAATAAATGGGCGATTGTAAGAATTGGAAACCAGACTATGAGTCATGTAGGCATTCGAAGCTTCTTCTGCTTTTTGCGGATAAAGAAAGTGCAATGTTGTCACATTTCGAAAAAACATTAAAAAATTTAACAGCCGGATTCACCAACATGGTTTAAATATAAAACCGCCCTAAATTGACAGCAGTGTGCTTAAACTAACAAGAGCAATAATAAGTCAATCAAGTTTTAAACCCAAAAAACACAAGAATAAAAAATCATTTCATTTTAATACTGAACCGGCAAAAATGGATAATTTTATTTATTTTCGGGATACAACTATTCCTTTTACATATTGCAAAGCTTCTTCGGAAAGTTCTTATCCTTAATATACTTGTATAAGCATTTATTTATTGACATATGTAATACAAATTATGACAATATCATAAGCAACAAAACTAGCCGACTATAACATTTAAATTTCATGGCAACTAGATCGGATTTAGATCTTAAATTTTCTTAGTGAATCCTGGTGTAAGATTTTATGGGAACATAAATGTACGATTGTGAGCATTATTTTAACAATAAATGTATATTATACCAGTGTTTCAGAGGTTTTCTTTTTTTAAACAAAGATATAGTTAGGTCATCTTGTAGTTCGTAGGTTTGTTTTTATATAAAAACATGTTCTGTTAATAATATTCGTGACGTTCCAATAACCAAATCTGTTGTTGGAAAGTTTGAAGATAAATATGCTGGTGAACCAATAGAAAACTTTTATGGCACAGGAGCAAAAGTTTGCTATGTGAAAACACTAATTTTCAAATATATTCGCATAGGGTCATGAAGATTTTCCTTTTTTTCAGTTGTTTGTGGAACATTAAAATGAGTTTTTTTTCATGGTTAAAATTTCTTATACAAATTGTACTATTGAAGGCCAAAACTTATATATTTAAGAACATAGTAATGTTTAAAATTGTATCAGTATAAAATATATCATTGCTAGTTTCAGAATAAATATGTATTTACAATTTTTTGAAAAAGAATTTGATAACAAATATATATATATATATATATATATATATATATATATATATATATATATATATATATATATATATATATATATATATATATATATACAGGGTGATTCAAAAATCGATCACGAAACTTAAGGGGGTGATTCTACTTGACAAAATAAGGGTAGAGCTTCATATAATTTTTTTTCAAAATGTCATTCGTTTTCGAGTTACAAGCCGTCCAATTTCAAGTTTTTATTTTTTGTTTTTTGAATTACTCGCTTACAGGAAAACCGATTTGACTAATATTTGAAAGATAGGCTAAGTCTTCTGCGCTTCATCATTTTAGTAACAATTCACATTGATTGTTTGCCGCTAGAGGGCACTTTACCTACATTGAAAATTGTTTTTTTGTCATAATTTTTTAGTGTTGACAGCTACAGTAGTTTTTGGCATAATTTCTGAAAGACTGATGCCAGGCCTTTAAAAAAGGTGCTCTTTATTTACATCGCTAAACCCAACGGTTTAGACGTAAATCACCCTTAAAAATTAAGTGGTAAATTTACTTTTCTCATTTCATTACCACCAGCTACCAGGTAAATAGCTATCAAAGTATGCTAGAGCTGTCAGTTTAACATCAAATAAATTCGTTTTTTAAACTATTTAATTTATAATCTTAAAATAACTAATAATGGCTAATCACCAATATTCAAATATCGAATATTGTGATATCCATTTTTGTTATGGAAAAGCAAATGGTAATGCAGAGTTGGCAAGAAGATATTATATGGAGAGTTATCCGGAAAGAAATATCCCTCATGCTCAAACATTTTCCAGTGTGCACAGGAGGCTTGCGGAATGTGGTTCCTTTAAAAGTTATAATGGAAATAGGGGAAGACCTAGAACTGCTAGAAACGTGCAACAAGAAGAAAGAGTGCTTGAAATTATTGAAGATAATCCAGGTATTAGTACTAGAAAAATTGGGAATGAAGTGCGGCTCTGTCAGGCTAGTTCATGGAGGATACTAAGAGAAGAACAACTCTACCCGTTTCATTCAAAAAAGGTGCAGGCTCTTTATGACGATGATCGGCCGAGACGGTTGTAAATGTGCAATCAGATCCTAGCTAAGTATGAACACGATAATCGATTAATTGGCGTCATATTATTCACTGACGAAGCTGGTTTCACTCGTGATGGCATAACAAATCTACACAACATCCACACATATGCTTACGAGAACCCAAACAATGTGGTAGAAACGAAACATCAGCGTAGATTTTCACTAAATGTGTGGGCAGGGATAATAGGAGATTACCTTATTGGTCCTCATTTCTTTGATGGCCCATTAACTGGTGACGTATACTTAGATTTTATCCAAAATCGTCTCCCATTGTATCTGGAAGATGTGCCATTGGAAGTAAGGGCCAACATGTGGATCCTCCAAGACGGAGCTCCGCCCCACTTTAGTATACGTATCCGACAGTATTTGAATGCAACGTATCCTGAGCGATGGATAGGACGAAGTGGACCATTGGCATGGGCAGCGAGGTCACCAGACCTTAATCCTATGGATTTTTTCTTTTGGGGTCATTTGAAACAATTGGTGTACGATATTCCAGTAATCAACGTCGAGGATCTTCGCTTCAGGATAATCGAAAAGTGCCAAATTATTAAAGAAACACCAGAAATTTGTCATCGAGTTATGCGACATTTTTTGAAGAGTGTTAGGAAATGTATTGAAGAAAATGGGGGACATTTTGAGAATCTTTTTTAGTTTGTTTAGTACTGTTTCATTAATTTTTATCAATTAAATGTATATCGCAATAATCCATAATATGAATATTTACTGATTAGCCATTATTAGTTATTTTAAGATTATAAATTAAATAGTTTAAAAAGCGAATTTATTTGATGTTAAACTGACAGCTCTAGTATACTTTGATAGCTATTTACCTGGTAGCTGGTGGTAATGAAATGAGAAAAGTAAATTTACCACTTAATTTTTAAGGGTGATTTACGTCTAAACCGTTGGGTTTAGCGATGTAAATAAAGAGCACCTTTTTTAAAGGCCTGGCATCAGTCTTTCAGAAATTATGCCAAAAACTACTGTAGCTGTCAACACTAAAAAATTATGACAAAAAAACAATTTTCAATGTAGGTAAAGTGCCCTCTAGCGGCAAACAATCAATGTGAATTGTTACTAAAATGATGAAGCGCAGAAGACTTAGCCTATCTTTCAAATATTAGTCAAATCGGTTTTCCTGTAAGCGAGTAATTCAAAAAACAAAAAATAAAAACTTGAACTTGGACGGCTTGTAACTCGAAAACGAATGACATTTTGCAAAAAAATTATATGAAGCTCTACCCTTATTTTGTCAAGTAGAATCACCCCCTTAAGTTTCGTGATCGATTTTTGAATCACCCTGTATATATATAAAACAGTTAGGATAAAACACTTTCCTCATTCAAATTCTGGAAGAGAAAATTAAATCCTGATGTGTTATCCCGATCAGGGTTTTATTATTTATCAGTTCATGATGTTTGTAAATGTTTTTACTGTGATGCAGAAATATTCGTTTTGAAAAATTATGATCGTCCACTTGAAATACATTAACGTTACCGAAGAAACCGTGAAAATAGAAATTGGACCTGTTGAATTGAAGGAAAATATATCAACATCGTTGGTTATATTAATCAGTTTTATAACTACATATATTTGTGTTTCTAATTTGTCAACTAATTATATAAATTTACTTAAAATGTCTATAAATTGTAGAAAAAATTTAAGTTGTTCAGTTTTATTTGTTTTTTTGAACATTGTTGTTTTAAAGATAAGTATTATTGTCGTGTTTGTTTTTGTTAATAAACGTATAAAACTTAAATTTTTCTTTTTCTAATGGCATCTCTTATTAAATAATATTTTATATGTACTTTATCCTACAAGGGTATTGCATGGAATGGTAAGTTTCGAAAATAGTACACATACTACTAATAATATACTTGAATCATCTAATTATATGAAAGCTTTAAATATTAATGATTCTACTTCATATTCGTAAAAACTAAATAAGGGTGAGAATAATAGTAATTTTTCCAAAATTTATATTTATTTTCCAAATTATTTTTGACACAAACTGAATTGAAAAATGTAAAAATTTTCTTCAATTTCCAACAGCACATAAAAATGCTCTTTTTTACTGTTATCTTTCACAATAATACTATATTATCATAATATATTATAAAAGTTTATTGATCCTTCCAGATTTAACCTTCAATGTTTCAAAGTAGTGGGGAGTACAAGATAATACACAGTATTTCAGTTAGCATCAAGTCATCATGTTTAATAGTAGTAATTTAGGTCAAATTTAAATCAAAAATAGGCAGTGTACTGATAAATTATTAAATTTAAAAATTTACTATCTTAAAAATTATTTGTCAAAATTTGTTTGAATGGGAATTGGTATGTTTTACCCCAAAAGTTCTAATTGGTGGTCAGAATGAATTTCACATTATTTTGAAGGAAAAACAGCGAAAAATACTTTAAAAAACTCAAGGAGTATTGTTGAATTATTTTTATTCATCTCAAGCATATGCATATTCACTAAAAATTGGAAAAATTAGAGTGTGTTTGGAAAAAATAAACTGTACAATATTCATACTTGAGTTGATATAAAGATATTGAGTAAATATTTAAATATTCCAATCGTAAACAATAAGGATCTTCAATTTAACTAATAATGATATTAATTTTACTACACCGTGATGGCCGAATAATCTTTTACTACTTTCATTAAACAATTTTCAATATTTCCTAAAATTGCTTGTTGAAGTCTCGTGATCTTTAATTGTAATTGAATAAGGTTGCTTTTCAATTCTCATCTATATATAAAAGGAAGTAAAAAGGTGCGGTTCTAAATACTAGTCGGTTTGTTTAAAGATTTCAGTTATATATAATGTCTATCGCAAATAATAAACAAATCATTTATAAAAGAAGGTCCATAAAGCAGGAAGTGGTTTAGTGAATGCTTTAATAAAAAATATTTGCCTTGTAAAGTACAATTACCAGGATACAATTTCTATGGACCTGGAACAAAATTAAAAAAGAGGTTTGTTAGATGTGACCAAGGTATAAATTTATTGGATGAAGCTTGTAAAGAGCATGGTATTGCCTATTCACAATCAAATGTTACAAAAAGCAGATCGCTGCAAACAAGTTCTTAGCAAAAAAAAAACTAGAGCAAAATTCGATTCTAAAGATGGTACATTTGGAGAAGAAACAGCTGCTCTTGGTGGTGCAATAAAACTTAAAAGGTAATTTGATATGGGACTTATAAAAAGAAGAAGAATAAATCGAAAAAGTCGTATAAGACGAGGAGTATGTTTGCGAAGTAGTAAATATCTGTTGGACTTCCATTGTCTTTATTTTCGTCGAATATCACTACGTTTCGGCTAGTAGTTATCTGTAGCCGTTTTCAAGTGAAACTAAATAAATCCCTTGGCTACATGACTATTTATACTAAAAGAAAATGCAGTAGAGTGTGACTGAGATGGGCGCAGTTATGCCTGCTATGGCAAAGTCCCATTTTTTATATTGCATTTAGTTTTAGTTTACAATTACTAAGTAGTGATTTCCACACTTCTCTTATATCTAAAGATGGTTTACTAAAACCACTAGGGTTCTGATGTATAATCGCGGCTTCTTTGAATTTCCGTTTTCTCCAATGTTGTTCTCGGTGTAGTATTTTAGCTTCGGACCATTTTATGTGGTGTCCATGAGTCCAGGCATGGTTGGCGGCCCCAGATTTTTCTGTTTCTCCTCGAGATGTGCATTTTTGGTGTTGGTCAAGAAGTCTCTTTGTTTCGCCAATGTAGGAATTGCCACATTCACTTGGTATCTGATACACAGTTCTTCATGTCTCTTTCAGTTGTTGTTTTGACCCTAGTGAGCCGACTTCTCAGAGAGTTATTTGAATTGAAAACAACGTTGATTATATATCGTTTTCCTACCCTTCTAACTTTTTCTGAAATGCCTTTAACATAGGGGATTCAATACTGGTTTTCGTTCTTCATTCGTTGTCGATGTTGTCCTATTTCTACGTTTTATCCACTAGATATCTACTAGATATACTGGGTATCCGTTGGCTGTCAGATCATTTTTAATGTAATCTATCTCTTTCATCAAGTTCTCGTAGGAGTTAAGGCTCTATCTACGAGATTTCTTATAATTATTTGTTTGTTGTGTACATTTCAGCCACTTTAAAGGTAATAAGGACAATTTAAGCCTGAATATAGTGGATCCAGATGGTGATCTCATGAATTTCAGAGGAGAAACCGTAACAACAAAACTACATCTTAAGAAGATAGGTTAATGAAGATAATTTTATATAATAAAAAATATTAAATTTTAATTAATAAAACAAAATTTTCAAGAAAATCGTTTATAAGAAAGATGCCAAACAGAACTAATAGATAATAAATTAAACTCCAAAAGTTTAACATCTTCCAACAAGAGCTTTATTAAGATTTATATTTGAAACTTAAGTCAGATGGAATTCTTAAATATTACGGAAAATATTCTTTTGGATAAATCCACATTAAGTTGGGAAGTACTTTCTTTTAATACTTTTAATCCTACAAAACTTGGACTAAATGATGACATCGAACTGAAAAATATCCTTGCAAAAGTGAATTATATTTAGAATTACAAAATACTAAAGAAGAAAATGCTTCGTTGGCTAAGATTGTATTAATCAACAATGCCCCAGAATTTTGTTTAAAGAATTAGGATATATTTTGAATGATGTTACAATTGATTCTGTTCGAAATGTTGGAATAACTTCAACACTTAAGTGCTATATATATTTTATTCAAAATTAGTGCTAAATTTGAAATTTGAAAATGCTGGATGATATTCAAAAAGAAACCTAAAGAAAAAATCATGACTACAAACGAAACCTTTCTCTATGCATCCCATTAAAAATGTACTCAAGATTCTTTGAAGATTATAACAAAATTAATTTAAATGCACAAGTACTAATGCTAGTAAGAAGTAATGATAACACTAATGCTTTAGTGTCAACCAGTAAAGATAAAAAAAAACAATAATTGGAATAATTAAACTCTATTGGCGAGTTCCACATGTTACAGTGAGCATTCCTCAAGAATTAGCGTTTACTTAATTTATTGATAAAAACAATTATATACTTATTACTTTTCGAAGTTTGAAGTTAGTTGAATATTCCGAGAAAAAAATAAAATACATAATTGGCCTATAGAAACGTCTACAAAGGTTGAAACATCAAGACATGTTGCAATTGGCTTTCAAAATAATCGACGGGGTAACTTAAAAGCAGATATGAGTAAAGTTGATGATTGTGAATTAAGAAATATAAATGTATTTTTAAATTCCCAAAGATATTCTTGTCAAAATCTTAAATTTGATTTTAAGAATAATAAGTTTGATACACTATATGAAATGTTTTCTAAATTTCATCAAGTATATTATAACTTACCGATACAACCAATCTTGAATCCAAATGAACTTAAAGATAATACTCCCACTATTTACATTAATAGCTCACATTTAAGAAATTTATTGCAATCTGGCTCAATAATCATGAGAATTGCATTTGAAACAAAAAAATATTAGCTTAAAGAGCTGTATAATATGCTATATAATGAATAAAATATTTAGCTATCATCCATTATTAAAAGTTGTCAAGTGACTCCAACCTCTTTCTCAACACCAACCCTCAATATTAAATTTAAAAATAAAACAAGAATAACTCAGTTGTCAATAAATTTTTTATAATATCACACCAAGAGTGATGTTCAAAAGGATCTTATTGAAGATTATTAAAAAAAAATTATGATTAAAAAATTTGCCAATTTAAAAATATAAGAATAGTTTTGGATATGCAAGAATTTAAGGATAAACAGAAAAAGTCTATACTTAAGGAACTAGCTTTTTTTTTTAAACTACCCTATATTCTACAAATGCTTCTACCAGAAACATATAAGCCTGCAAAATGCCTAATGGCGTTTCATCACTGCATCCACTGGAATACAGGATATATTCATCTTCATAATTTTTTCACTATAGTCATAAACTTGGATGAACAACCTGTTTTACTTAAGTCAACTCCTAAATGTTTTTATCATTCTCAATTAGTTCCTATGTGTGTACTTTCTAATGTGTTAGCTATTTATGAAACTTATTTTATGAATAAATAAAACAAATTGATATATTAAACCTATAAACATTTTTTTTATATATCCACACCCTTAGAATAATTATCAATTTAGCTGCTTATTTTTTGGACAAAACAAATTTAAACTTATAAACACTTTTATTTATTCACATTCTAGCAGTTAAGTTCTTACATAAATCAACTACATTATTTAGTCCCATCTTCCTAATATCATCCAAGAATTTTAAAGAATTTTTATCTTAAAAAAGTCACTACATAACTTCGAGGCTACTTTACTAAAGTTCATGAGGTCTTTATATTTTAAATGTAATATAATATCCTGACTATCATTTTTCTCTTTCGCCAAAATAAAAAAATATCTCTTTAAACAATTCTCTCATCATATTTTCCATTTTAAACACTAGATGTCATCAATACCGTCTTGCTTTATGAATTCTGGAACAGCTATATAACGTTTAAAACTACAAACATCGTCATATAACTAATTTAACTTTAATATTTTAAGTATAAATTGCAAAATATTATTAGTTTTAAAATCACTTTCGCACAATTTCTCTGCTTCTAGATGGTTTTTTAATATAGCCAAATAAGATTCGAACCAATATGGACCACTATCTAGCGCATAATGTTTAAAGTCGAAAACCAATTTTTTACATTTTTTATAAAAACCTTTCATTTCTATATCTCTCTTACTAACATTTGATATAGAAGACATATATTCATTTCAGGATATTTAGAACTTAAAAACTACTACTTTCTTAGTAATAATATTCCGAAGGAATTCAAGGTTATATGACTATTAAACTTTAGCAAGTTTAAGGACGAAAGTAAACAATTTCATGAACGGATGTAACGTATGCATGAAAATTCATAAAGATAACGAGAGCCTAAGAGGAGGACTTTGATAAAGAGGATATGACCTATGGATATATACTTTTTGAGCATATACTCTATCTTCCTACTTCACTTAAGCTCTCTCATATATTCACTACTTTTACATTATATTCTACGGTACAACAAAAGTTCTACTACTGCATTTTGATATAACTTTTCATGCGGATTTCAATTAAGGAATTTTAGTTCCTTAAGCAATTCCTTCATTGTATAGACAGGAATTATAAATGTAATTTTTCGCGTTATTGTAAATTATATTAGAACTGTTTTGTTGCGAATATAGCCCTTTAACTTATTACTAGTTTTAAATCGTTTATAAAGTCTGGATGTAGATTGTCTGATAATTGCCAATTACTTATTTGGTTATTTATGTGAGCAGCAGCTAATAAAGCGTGAATTTTGGTTTTCAAACTTTTTCTATATAGGGTTTATTAGTAAGTTATCTTGTTTCTGCTTCTACATCGAGATATACATGTATATACCCCGGTTTAAATAATTTGACATTTGCCAATTACTTATCCTAATCACGTTAATAAAAGTAGACATATTATAGCTGCTAATTATATCCATTTAAACAAATATTCCCCTCTGTAATTAGTATTGTACTATTGTCTCATTTTATATGATTCTTTCACACAACAGATCATAATTGTGTGTTCTCTGGAAATTTTATCGAAGTCATTTTTATGTTTCTTTTACAACCTCCAGTATGTAATTCACCATTGCTGCAACTAAGTTCCTGTCTATAAACTCCGAAATTGGATCAAAATCAACGCTTGTTATTAAAAAGTGAAGTTCTATTATTCTGAATCTCTTTGAGAGACCGAACAAAATCACTTGCATGCTAGAAATAACACGACAAAACAAGAACAGTTATACATTAATAGGTGTAAATGACAAACATAACAAAAATATTTCAGTCTGTATAACAAATATGTATACTAACTATAAGCTTATATTTTCTGGGCGAATATATTCCATTGATGCAGGCGTTGATTATATAGGAAATCTTTAGGGTCTCCTTCATAAACGCTTAGCAAGCCTTCCTGCATAATATTGCATATCGTTTGTTGCTTGTCACCGCAGTCGCACTCGGGAGAGAGTATCTTATTCCATTTATAAAAAGCATTGGTTCTAGTTCTATTTAGTGCAGACCATATCTAGCCATCTAGTTCAAATCTATCAAATATTTTTATTGTGCGTGAAATGGCGACCTTGTGAGGGTTAATTCTTCCCTCCATACGTTTATACGGCCACAGTTACTGGCTAAGAGATATTATGATGTTTTCAGAAGAGGGTGCTCTGAACGAAGTCTGGTAATATGCGATCGATGGCATCCCGCGTATGTTACCAGCTGCAGATTTGTCATTACAGAGTACAAGAAGCCACTTTGTAGGGATAGATTTGATTACTCCAGAAATTAAGCGCATGGTATGGTTTAGCTACATATCTACCATCTTGGTGTGCGCATGTTTAGCCACACAGGACAGACCGAAGAGTTGTGGCGGAAGAGCCCCACGACGTATCTGTAAACCCTTCATGTTATTTCAAGTTTTAATTTTTGCTACACTTTTTGTGAGATGTGAGATGCTGCTTAAAGGAAATTGTTCAGTTTAAGAGGGCGATTACTGTAATGCAGCGACTGTTTTCGTAGGTAATATTCAATCCTCTATTTGCTATTTTATTATCCAGATGAAAGTACTGTACTTCTGTTCCATTTGCGAAAGAAGATTCTCAGGTTTTCCAAATCCGAACTTCCTCAGTTTTCTCCAATCTGCTTCTAGTTGCGGTAGCTTAATCATAATCTTCTTCTTCTTTCAGCAATCTCTCACAGTCCACTTCTGGACATAGACATTCCCTGTACTCTTTCATGATTCCTTATTTTGTGCAAGTTGATGCAATCTGTCCCCCACCTTGTCCTTGATATCGTGAAGCCAACGCAACTGTGGTCTGCGAACACTGCGTTTATGTATACGAGGTCTTCATTATACGATATGCCTTGCTTAATCATCAGCATATCCGAATTTCCTAGATTATATTACGGACATGATCGCGATGTACAAGATAAACATGAGTGGGGCTAGTACTGATTCCTGAGATAAGCCAATGTTTAATTTTTGTATATTGCTTTTTGTGATGCCTATTGTGATTTTGCCACTTAACATGTTGTCCATAAACCGCAGAATGAGGTTGCAGGGGATGACACGGAACTTCTAGAGAATACTCTATTTCCATATTGTATCACAAGCGGAGATTAGGTTAAAGAATGCGACAGAAATTTTAAGTTTTCTCTAAAACCATGCTTTTATATAACTTGTAAGTTAAAGTATCTGATCAGACCAGCTCCTACCAGGTATAAAGCCTGCCTCTTTTATAAGTATATGTTCCAAGATTTTCGATCCAATTTTGTTGTTTAGGAGTCTCGAGGAGTTTATAGCATACACTTAGTAGTGATATTGGGTGTTATTTCTCAGGTTGGTTATTTAGTGTATCCATTTTCTAGATTGGAATAATTTTGGTTTGTTTAAACGTGCTTGGTTCCCGCTTTGTAAAATGTTGGTAAATAAGCGACCAAATCACAGAAACATTCTGATAGCTATAGAGTTTCAGATGTTAAGTTTTTAAATTCGTTTTTCACGTTTCTTGTATGACTTTGATCTTCGAGACTCCCGAAAGTTGACATAATATGTGATACAATTTTATTTGATATGATAACTGTTGGTTGTGAGGTATAGTGTTGCCTCCTCTTCATTTGCAAAGGAGGGACCAAGCCTTTCTGCTAGAATGTTTGGAGTCCAAGCATTCAACGATGTCACAGCACTTCTTCTACTAGCCGAATTTCTGGAGGTGGTGCGTTACTGTCTGTTAATAATAGAGAACCTTCTAGTAATGTAGAATGATGGAACATAATTTATCTCCTCTTGAGTTGTAAAACATCCATTCCTATAGCCACGCCAGGGAAGTGAACGGAAGGAGAGTACTTTGAAAGTTACTCCTTTATATTTTCAGCTATTTGGGGTCGGCATTAATGAATGTTGGTTATTATCCTCGCTATACAATTTTACATACATCGTCGTGTTTCTACAAGAAACCGTTAACTTTTCTGCTGTTTGTTTTTACATAGATCTCCTCAGATTTTGCAGATACATAATCTAAAAATGTTCTCAAATATATTGGTTGGCTCTATGAAACGTGTCACATCAAAAATATATGTTTTAAATATATTCGGCACTTTCTGCAGGTTTTACCATATTCGAAATGTATTTAAAATTCTATAAAAATTTAGTAGTTTTCATAGTCATCTTTTAAAATGATATTTTTTCCCACAGGGTGTCCATATAGTATTCACCACGGCAATAAGGAACATCAATTTAGAAAAGGGAGGTGGATAAAAAATATGTTAAAAGATAGGGTTGTCCACACAGAATTACTAGGAGAGATGCTAATGGCGCGGATAACTGGGGGATGTATGCATGGAGAGTTGTCTTTTCACTGCTTTGGAACCTGGTAATGGATGGGTTTTGCACACTCTGAACGGGGGTAAATTCAACACAGCTGTGAGAGAAAGAATGTAACAGGCTCTTAGGGTTGTAGAAAGATGGGTAGGATAGGAAGGATTTAATATTAGTTCCAAAAGACTGTCTTAATCTCCTTTACTAAACCGAGCAAACTAGAGAACCGTGATTCCGTTACTCTACTAGGAAATATAGTACCACTCTCCCAGGAAGGTAAATATTTGGAGTAATTTTGGATTCTAGACTGACCTGGGACCAACACGTGGAAAATATAACAAGAAAATAGGAAACAACTCTTATGATTGTTAGAAGGTTGTGCGGAAAAAAATGGGGTCTTTCACCCAAGATGGTGCATTGGCTAAACACCAGTGTGGTGAGACCAGCGATCACATATACAGCCTTGGTTTAGGGACTCGAGGTAATGCAAAGGGTAACTATTACCAAGTTAGGCGGCATACAAAGGGTTGCTGGTTTAAGTATGACAGGGACTATGAAATCGATCCCAACCTCGGCAATGGAGTATATTCTGGATCTCCTTCCACTCTATTTAGTTATTCAGGGAAAGACAACAATGGGGCTTCACTTGTTATACCACTCAATGCCAACAGTACAAATACTGATGACAGGACCTAAAACTTTATGTAACAAAATCAGGAGTCCTAAGTTGGAAATGGACACAGACCATACCACCTCGGGCTATTGTTATAATATACCGTTCGAGGTCATTATCGACGATCGAAGGGTACGTAAACAAGCTAAACTGAAACCATCTTCTGGTACACTTATTTAGTACACTGATAAGAAGAGAATTTTTCTTTGGGAAAATATCCAAGAGTATTCCAGGCATGCAATTTTACCATGTGCAGGCGAGATAAAAGAAGAGCTTACAAAGGAAAGCAGATATATATATATATATATATATATATATATATATATATATATATATATATATATATATATATATATATATATATATGTATATATATGGGATGGATAAAAAAAAGTATAAAAATCACTGGATGGCCAGACAGGGATTGAACCATAGTAGACTTTTTATTGGAAAATCTGAGCCGAAATTAACCAGAAAACTATTCCAAATGAGCAGAAACCAATTAAAGGCAATCACAGGTATAATGACGGGACACAAGATCGTCAAAATTCATCTAAATAAAATGATGATCTTTACAACGGAGACTTCAGCTGTAGTTTGTGTGATTGTATGGTTAGAACGAGAAAACTGCAAAACCCATCATATGCGATTGAGAGTCACTAAATTGGAAAAGACAACAAACCTTCCGGTGTAAAAATTTGGAACCGAATGAATTATACCACTACTCATTCCTTAGCTAACTTGTACTCATTTCTTAGCTAACCGTTTTCAGGACGGACCCATGAGGAAAAAAATTAATATTCCATTCCTTGTTATCTAAGGTAAATGTTGAAGTAGACAAATGGAACTTTTGGTTGACCAAGGCTTAATATTAATTTTTACATAGACCATTTGCATGTTTTGGATTGGAAGCTCAGTAAAAGATTACATTTATATTGTTCTATGGCAACATATCAATTATTACACGGTGTTGGAATAAACTTGTTAAATTAAAATACAGCCATAAGTTGGAAAAATTTGGCTTCAGTGATTGATTGTTTAATTCCTAAAAAACTTCTGAATAGTGCTTTAAAATATCGAGGTGCTAAAATTTTATCGTCAATTCGAAAAATTAATTAATTTTTTGCTTCGTATTAATATTATCAAATTTCATTAAAACATCTCGTCAACAATTGTAAGCAGTAGCACCTGACGAATCGGAAATAATTTCTTACCAACATTTTTTCCTTTTACATCTATTATATTTTTTAAACCTCTGCTTTTTTGATTCAGTACTACATTTTTTTACATGATGACCAGAATAGGGAGTGGGAGGATTAAATACATTTTCCTAGGTTTTAAAAAGTGCATTTTGGTCTATTCCATGTTTTTTTTCAGTTTAACTTGAAGTTAAGTTCATATAGTTTTATTCTTACCTTTCAAGACAGTGATCAATCAAAAATATGTAAATGGTTGTTGGTATGAGAGATTCTTGACAAGGTTATAATCCCAATAACTAGTAGAAGCTAAATCAGTGGCATCCCGACGATCTTAAATAGGATAGGATTCATTTAATTTTCAAAATTTATATTTTCTAATATCGTACTTAAAATAATTAGTAGAAATCAAAACATAAAGATATAATATCCGCTTCGCCTTGTATATAATTCTATTTTACTTCTTGGGTTATGCAAATTTCTTAATTTCGATCCGGTTAAAAATACAAATACATTTATCTTTCAGTCAGTAAAAGTAACGATAAAAATTTGTGCAAATTTTGAAGGATTTTGATTTCTGTTCTTTTTTCTTAGTATTATTACATTGTGTTAATTTCCCCTATCATTATTAAAATAACATATATTTGTTTTAATTTTAACTACATTTTATTCTCCATTGATTTCTTTATAAGTATAGTATGTATTTTATATATTTCTCATAGTACGTACCGTAATGTAACAATGGGAACATGATATATTTAGGTCAAGTTGAATCAAACAGATTTGAGAATAAAGGAGTGCTAAAATCTAAAGAAAACAAGTCGGATAAGCAAAGGGGTGCTGGCCGGCCCTAAGCGAAGACGGCAGCTAGAGAAAGGGTAAGATCTTAAGGGGTCGCCCGCGGAGATAATGGAATCAGACTTATACTAAATGGGGGCTTAACACTTGTAGCGGTTTCCGGATTGAGCGCTTAGCAGTCTCTTTTCGAATCAACAACCTTCCGCCTTCGTCCATAACTAATGCTCCATTAAATTATTTGTATTCGCCTTCTTGTTCGGAAATTTCATTAACTGTCAGGAATTTAAGGAGTATTTGCATTACGAGTCGAATTATTATGTGCCGACTGACTCCCTGTGGGAAAGTGAACATCTTGAGGGGATGTGTTGTGTAAACTTTGAAAATTCATAGTATAATGAAATATTAGGGTTCAAGAATCAATAATATAGCATTTGATTTATATGACCGTGAATACATTTAAAGGAATTTTAATTAGAATACACTTTGTTAAACTTAAAGAGAAATTTATTTAATATGATTTGAAAAGGAGGTCAGGCTAGAAGGAACCTACTGGTAAATTAGTAAAATATGAATGGATCTCATTTCATATGACTTAAATAAATTAGTTATTTCATACATCAGGAGTACTAAATATATATATATATATATATATATATATATATATATATATATATATATATACATACATATATATATATATATATATATATATATATATATATATATATATATATATATATATATATATATATAATAAAATAGAATAAAATATTGGCGAAGCGGACGTGAAAATTTGTCAATCTACATGATTCTCGTGTTAAAAAGTGCGGAGCACTCCAATATGGAAAAACTCCGGATCCGACAGATGGCGACAGCGCTGTTTCGTCCTAATATGGGACTCGTCAGGCCACCGCATTCGGTACAAACCATCATCTCGCCTTTGCATCCTATAAAGCTGAGTTTAAAATCAAAAACAGCAAACAAGACGACAATAGCGACATCTCGATGGTCCACTTGATAATACAAGAACCACACAGATTAACAAAGTTTGTAAAAGAACCGTCATATGGTGGCGCGACGGTGAATTAAAATAGAAATATGTAAAATCGAGTACACGAAACGCGCTGCCCAAAAGATAGGGGTCGCATTTTTCGGTACTGGCAAGCAAGCCTACTGCTCATTTTAGCAGCCAAAGCCACGTGTTGCACCAAACGATCCCACCATCGTCTCTTTTGCTGTTTTTTGATTTTAAACTCAGCTTTATAGGATGCAAAGGCGAGATGATGGTTTGTGCCGAATGCGGTGGCCTGACGAGTCACATATTAGGACGAAACAGCGCTGTCGCCATCTGTCGGATCCGGAGTTTTCCATATTTTGGAGTGCTCCGCACTTTTTAACACGAGAATCATATAGATTGACAAATTTTCACGTCCGTTTCGCCAATATTTTATTCTATTTTATTTTAAGTTACGCGGACAAAAACTTATCTACTTATTTATATATATATATATATATATATATATATATATATATATATATATATATATATATATATATATATATATATATTTCTTTCTTTTTTCTTAAACCATTCAAAAATATAATTTTTAAATTTTTTGGGTATAGGCTTTTACTTCAGTTGTGACATCAAAGGCTGTTTCGCCTGTGGTGGCAGGTTCTTTCAAAATCATTTTTTATTATCTACTTTTAAATAAAGTATTTTTTACAACCTCGAGATTTAATGCTGACTTCAAAAATTTCAATTTCGTATAAAAATTTATTTTGTTATTTTTAGCTTTTTAATGCATTTTTAGAAGCCGATTTTTTTTTAACTGTTATTTTTCGATTTTTGATTTTGGTTATGATATCCAGAACTTATTTGAATAAAGTACTAAGCTAGATACATTCACAATATTTCAAAGGTCGCAAAAAGTGCTCAAATTATCCAGTAAACCTTACTAAATTGAACAATTAAAAATCCTTTTATTCTAAGAGATCTTCAAATACCAGTTTTCAATGAAATTGTACTTACAAACGCATGACCTCCAATCTCCCCCCCCCTCCCCTAATGCCAATATTTAAAGAATTTGAGACGTAAATGTCCGACCTATTTTATGTTATTTATTCAGTTTGCATATGCTCCAACATATCAATTTTGAATAAAATTGGAAAAATGTAAAATTTTTAGTCCCCACATTGTATCTGATATATTAACTTGTAAAAAATTTACTTCAGATTCGTAACCTATGACCCCGAAAAATAATTTTAAATTCTTAATCTAATCTTAATCTACATCCTTGAAAACCCGTTAGTACCAGTTTTGGACATAAACTGGAAATGTAAAACTCTTAGATCGCCCTACTGCGTCTGATATTAAATATTTTAAAAATAGTTATAAATTCGTTATTTACATCCGCAGAAACGACCCAGTACCAATGTTGAACAAAATCAAAAAATGTAAAATTTTTGATCCGGCATATTGAATTTTTAAAAAATAATTTTAAATTCGTAATTTACACCCTTAAGAACTCCTCTATACCAATTTTAGAGAAAATCGAGACATAAAAAATATTTGGGACGCTTTATTAGATCCACTATATTGAATTTTTCAAAAATGATTTTAAATTCGCAATTAACACTCACAAGAAAAACCCATACCGATTTTGGACATAATCGAGAATGTAAAATTTTTACTCCGGCATATAGGACTCGCGATATTTAATTTTTTTTTTAAATAATTTAAATTCACTACGTGCGACTCCGAAAACTCCCCCAAACCAATTTTGGAGAAAATTGGACAAAATAAATTATTTTGTTTGCCATATTGGCTCTGTCATTGAATTTTTGAAAATAATTTCAGATTCGTTATGTTTGATTCCAAAAACTTCTCCATACCAATTTTGGAGAAAATCGGACAAAACTGATTTTTGTCTGCCATATTATAAGCCGCCCCATCTTGGATTTTATTAAACCAATTTTGCCCATCATTAAAAAATCTACATAGCGGTAGAATCTGGAACCTCCTTTTTTCAGAAGTCTGTTAAAAAATGAAATAAATTCTCATAATTTTCTTGACAAGAAGGGGCTACTCCGATAAGAAAGATTTTTTTTGAAGCCATATTGTGTATAAATCTCTGCATATACAAGGGCTGATACTGGTGCCATTGGGGTACCAGTATCAACTGACAAAGGAAATTTGACAGTGGTTCTAAACAAAATAGATTATCAGGAAAAGGTGGCCGTCATTCTAAACGATCCTGTCTATTAACCAATAAACAGAAATCATACCATTTATTTAGAAAATACCACCAAAGCAAAATACACAAGTCCGGAGCACATTTAAAGTCAATAGTAAGCTCTCTTAGCTTCTCAATTTAAGCCCCAGGAAAACATCTAGCCATCGTTTTTCAACCCGTCGTCGAAAAAACGACCTACTGCGTTAAAAACTGTTAACATTTCTCCGAAATAATCAAAAACATACGTCTACAAGAAAATAATTTTCTCGTTAGTTTCTGCGTAATAACACTTTTCACGTAAATACCAGTCAAAGAAGCTCTTCCTGTAATAGAAAACAAATACAGTCTGCCAAAATATATCATCGAATTAGTTAAACGCGGCCTCGACAACACCTATTTTACTTAGGAAGGCCAGCGATATTAATAAGTGGAGGAATCCCCTAAAGGATCATCGCTATCAAATTGAAACAACTTGACAATAAACTGAGAAAGAATTAACTAGGATTTAGAGGAAAGTATTCCATCATCAATATACATACCATTATAATTATTGTAGAACAAGCAAGTGTGGCAAGCCGAATATTTTTCATGATGTTTTGCATTTGAAGGTATATAATATCGAATTGACTTGAGAACTTAAAACACATTTTTTTCGAAGCTATTTTGAAATATGGGTTTTACAATATTTGATCCATTAGTTATTGAAAAAAATTATCTTTAGCGATAAAACTCTTTTTTTTTGGCTAAATTGACTTATAAACTAGCAAACTTGTCACATTTGAAGTGATTCTAATCCATATGAAATCATTGATACACAATGATGTCAACAAAATGAACCATTTCGTGATATCTTTAGTCTAGACGCATCGTCGAACTTTTTTTTTGGAACAATAAAATGGTTCACTTGGGTAGTTAATGGAGAATACTGCAGAAATATGATTGCTGACTATTTCTGACATCGATTGGATGATTTTGGCCTCGACAATATGTGGTTTTAATAAGGCTATATAAAATGTCATATTCATCGTGAAATAATCAATTCATTTAGAGAATAGTTTGGTTAAAATGTAATCTTAAGAAATGCTACTGTGAACTGTTTACTAAGCTCATGTAATATAATTTCATTGTTATGCGACATAACTTCATTGTTATGCAATATAACTTTAGGGTTATATAAAATTTTTATTTTATGTCAATAATTTGTAAATATTAAATGACTTAAAAACAAGCACTTATTCATGCCATTGGTAAAATAAGAGTATCTTTTCCAAGAAATTATTTTTAAACAATAATGATTCAAAAATTAAAATAAAAAAAAGTTATTGCCACATTATCCGCTTACGTTTTTTATCTGGTTAAAGTTAATTCTTTTTTGTTAATCTGCTAATTTTGGTATTTGATTCTTTCCATTTTTTTAGGTAGCTATATTTGGAACCTTATAAAGGTTTTCGTGTGGGTTTCTATGATGACTAATTCACTTTTTAGTGGAATAATATTCTAAAATCCTTTGATGTGTCTCCTTAGTTCTATAGGTGCTTCTTTGAAATCCATCACATAAGATATCTTCTTCGAAGTTTAGAGTATTTTTATCGTATTAAGAGGCTGGCTCGAAATTCGGATTGCACTGAAATCCGAATAATGTTAATCATAAATGAAATTTTAACTCAGTTATTCCAAAATGTAGCAAAAATTGCATGAAAAGGCTTAAAAGGAACGAATTTGGGGAATTAATCAAAACAATACAAGAACATGATAAAAGAAATCTTAACTAAAATTTTAGGATGCAGCTAGCTGTATACAGTAGATTTATATAAGGCGGTGTTTACTAGTTTTGTACAAATCAACATTGTTTTCTTCCTGAAAATAAAAAAAGCTGTTCACATACCGTATACACGCATACACGCTCAATTTATTTAGTAAATGGGCTCGGGAAATCTTTTTGCAACACGCTGAAAATATGAAAGCCAAAGTAAAACAGATTGCTTGTCAAAGAGCGCTTTCAATAATAAGTTCGTGTTGAGTCGACATCATTCATTTTCGGGAAAAACGTATAAGGAAATTACAACATAATTCGTCAAAAATCGATAAAATTTATTTGGATTAGAGGAAAATTATAGGTGTAACTACGTATGAGTGTGGGGTATCAGATGTGCTGATGACAGGGTGAAAAATATTTCTAGGAAAGCTGTGAGACAGGCGAGCATTAATCTTCTGTTACAGTTTGTTTCATCTTTGTTTTTTATTTTCATTTCTTTACATAGTGTACTCATTGTTAAATAAATATGATTTTTTTATTTTAATTAGCGAGTTTCTCGAAATAGCTCTGGACAGGAAAAAATACGATACATTAGACAGAACCACTTAATAAAATTCGCAATGTAATTAAAAATTAAATTGCCGTTTTTAAGATATTAATCTAAGTTTTTTTCTGGTCGAATTTTTATATTCGATATGAACCAACCTGTTGACAATCGAAAGCATCAAAGAAAATGTTACTTTATTAGTTCGATTAACACTGATCAACAAATTAGGACCTTTTTTGCCTATGAAATCAGTGATACTAATTTTGAAAAAGCAGAAACCAAAGTTTCTTTTGTTAGCAACATTTTTTGTGTATTTGAATAATGGATTTTTTTTATAATTATAGTTTTAATTTCACATATCAAACTTATACCACTTAAAAATGACTGAAGAAATATTTTTGCTTTTTGTAACCGATATTTACAGCTTTTATTCACAAGTAGAATAGTACACTACCTTCCTTATTACCGTCGTTCCAACCTCAATATTTCCTGTTAGCAGTCCCCTCCTCTTATATTTGGGACATAACATTCTAAGTGTGATTCTATATATTTGGACAGCCATTTCACATTCAAGAACATGCAAGACCTGAATGATTTCTATTTTTTTTTTTCTTTCTGACTCAATTTACCTTTAAATGTTTTATCTCCCGGTTATGAAAAAAAAGGAATACTACAAGTTCATATAAACTTTTTTCGTATAGGCCTCCCCATCGGAGATATGGGCTCTCAACGAGCTGCAATGGAATCAAGTTTTTTTCACATAATTATTGAACCACCAGGTACATTTCAATTCTTTTAATATGATATATACTAAGTAACACCCTTCAAATTGCTATCCAAGAAAGTGTTGTGAATTACTCACAGCTGCAGGGACGGACTAGCTGTGATACTCATGACTCCATTTTTTACGCCCTGTATGATAAGAACTTGAGACAACGGTTTTTACATCCCTTTAACTATTGACTAAAAATTAAGTACTCTTTATTCATGTGGCTAATCCTAACCGTTTTCGGAGAAACTTCTGATACACTCGCGTGCATGATGAATTGAAGACTGCTGTACCCGCCACATTAATTCAGCTTTGTTCATTATTTGATCATAATGAAACGTGATTCTCAGTAGACGTTCCTTTCTATTATCGACCGGAGTGGAGGTGTCCCCACAGGTAAAAATTCAACGCAAGCAATAGGTCCTCCTCTGTCTATCCAACGTTTTGGATAAATGTTATTCACCCGCACAGCAACACTGAAATAAGGTGGTGCCCCATCTTGCATATAATACATGTTTCGGTGGGTTTCAAGTAATAAGTTCTCTACTAAATCGTGAAAAGCATTCTGGAGAAAACTCCAAATAAAGTTCTACATTCAGTCGTGCCAGCAACACGAATGGTCCAATTAAAAAATTTCCAATGATTCTTGCCCACACATTAATTGATTGGAGTTGATGTTAATGATGCAAAACAATAGTTGGAAACGAGGAAGCGGGCCGTTTGATGAAGATGGCGTCCGCGGCTAAGCCATATGGCTCCCAACCTATTCCAATTACTACTGATAGGAGAGAACTGAAATTGCGGCTGGCAGAAAATTTATTAAATGCTAGAAGAAATCTTCTGGAATAAGATGTGCCAAGAAAAACTTAAAGGGATCTAATGCGTAGCTTACTCGGAAGTTTCTTTTCCTGAAGAGGAAAGTACTGTGAATCGTAGTGGGATTCCTAATAGGACATTGTTACCCGCTAGGTCATGTTTATAGGATTGGCGTCGCGGATGATCTGGTATGCGGATGGTGCCTGAAGGAGGATGAAACTGTTGACCATCTTTTCAAAGAGTGCCTGACATTCAAAGGACTGAGGTAGATGCATTTCGGGGATAAAATAATATCACCAGAGGTGGTTAGGCAAGATCAGGTAATGAGGCATCTTGGTTTCACAAAGGCTATCGGTCTCGAATGATCTACAGTCATGATAGCGTGTAATGGGCCCAATGAGGCCTAAGCATCGAGGATCGGGTATCACCAAACAAATTATTTTCGAAATTCTGTCTGACTTTTATACTATTAATAAGTTCCAGTCTACTTTCCATAAATCTTACTAATTATCCATGGGTAGAAACCTTATTGACGGCTGTAATTAGACAAGAATTTTAAGTAAAACTTTAATTTCATAATTTAGTCCTCAAATCATTTTAATTGGTATCTTTTGCTTGCCCAACGATCAGAAAATCTCCCTTAAGAAATAAATGTTAAAACCAGCATGTTAACATATATGACCATAAAATGCTGGACTCTAAAATAAGTCTTAATTCGAAGAAGTAAAAAAGCAGACAAGTAAAAATACATTTATGATTGATATGAGTGATGTAGATTACGACTATTTATAATTTTTAAAATGACGACTAAATTTTGTATGTCGAAAACCGACTAAAATAAATAACAAACATTAATTTAATATTTAAATTTCTTTGAAGCTACAGATATAAATATTAATTGTTTCGTATTAAAGAATATTTAATGTAAAAGTTAATTTTTTATCTATATTAGAGCTAAAATTTATCGGAATTAATAAGCATTTTTTTCCAGCAATAAAGGTGAGAGCGGTGAGTCAGAAAGGTTCAAACGAATGCTATTCTTTATGCAGGGATGTCAGTATCACACGAGTTTCGTTAATCATATGTACTGAGCAGTATCAACAATCCATGAAAACCAGTTCTCTGCATTTGTTTGATTAGATTTTCAACAGCGGCACAACTTCTTCAGTACCGCAGAGATCTAAACACATTCTACCATTAAAATTATTATCATTATAGAACGGTTGACGTAGAGCCTACAGAGCTCGAAATAAAAGTCTCAATATTTTGTCGATTTTTTTTCGTCCTATATAGTGATATGGAGGTCGAATTTATTAAAAATTTTTGAAGAAGTACAATAACTGGCAGATTTGTATGTAAGTTTCTCACCTAAAATGGTTGCAAAGCCCGTGCTAAATTTGGCAGAAAATAACTCTATTAACAGGTTTAATAATTGAGAAACAATTTAAGTTAAGAACAGTAAATATATCGTGACTATTTGAATTTTTAAAACATATTTATGGATTTGTAATTTCCGACTTCGGAAACCCTTTTATGGAAATCGGGATGAGTATTTTTTAATCCACTATTTTTTCCGGGGGGTACTGAACTAACGTGAACTAACGACACCTATAATATTTGGAAGTAAGAGATCTTTACTGTACAGCTGTGGAATTATTTGCTGAAACTAAGATTGTAATCTTCTTCTTTAGGTGCCGTCTTCGTTCCGAAGGTTGGCGATCATCAGAGCTATACGTATTTTCGAGACTGCTGACCTAAACAGCTGGTTATTGCTGCAATTATACCATTCTCTTAGATTTTTTAACCAAGAGTTTCGTCTTCTTCCTACAGATCTCTTTCCCATAATTTTTCCCTGCATAATAGTTATCAGTAGTTGATATCTTTCTCCTCTCGTAACGTGTCCCAGGTATTGTAATTTTCGTTTTTTAATTGTAAGTATGACCTCCTTTTCTTTATTCATTCTCCTCAGTACTTCAGCGTTTGTGATCTTCTCCATCCATGATATTCTTAACATTCTGCGGTACATCCACAATTCAAAGGCTTCCAACTTGTTAATATCGATCTTTTTAAGCGTCCATGCCTCCATTCCATAAAACAAAACTGACAGTACGTAACATCTTGCCAGACGAACCTTTAATTCAAGACTCAGGTCTCTGCCACAGAACACTCTCTTCATTTTCGTGAATACGGCTCTTGCTTTCTCTATCCGGATCTTGATTTCTTCAGAGCTATCGTTGTTTTCATTGATGACGGTGCCTAAATAGTTGTATTTTCTGACGTGTTCTATATTTTGACCCTGTATGCGTATATCTGGGACATTTTGGGTTGATTTGGATATTAACATGCATTTTGTTTTTTTATGTTTAGTGACAGTCCATATTCTTCACTGACTGTTGCTACTCTATTGACTAAGGTCTGGAGATCCTCGAGTGTTTCTGCGATAAGTACTGTGTCATCGGCGTATCTGAGGTTGTTTATTAAAATTCCATTTATTTTAATACCAACGAATTGGTCAATAAGTGCTCTATTCATTATGTCCTCAGAGTAAAGATTGAACAAGGTCGGTGAAAGTATACACCCTTGTCTCACTCCTCTTTTTATTTCGACTTCTTCAGTCGTCTCATGCTCCACTCGCACTACTGCTTTCTGATTGTAATAAATATTCGATATAATTCTGATGTCTCTTTTATCGAGGTTCTTTTCCGTCAATAGACTGATGAGGTGATCATGTCTCACTTTGTCAAAGGCCTTATTGTAGTCTATGAAGCACATATATACATCCTGATTTATATCAAGGCATCTTTGAGACATGACATTCAGTGCAAATAACGCTTCTCTCGTTCCGAGTCCATTTCGAAATCCAAATTGGGTATCGCTAATATCTATTTCCAGTTTTTTATGTATTCTAGTGTATATAACTTTTAGAAATGTTTTCAGTATGTGATTCATCAGGTTTATTGTGCGATAGTCGGTGCATTGTTTTGCTTTTCCCTTTTTTGGAATAGTTACAAATGTGGATAAAAGCCATTCCTGTGGTATTATTCCTGTTTTGTAGATATGATTAAAAAGCTCCACCAATGCATAAATCGACTCTTCCTCTATGAGCTTGAGGACTTCCATCGGTAGTTCGTCTGGACCCGGAGCCTTTCCATCCCTCATTCTTCTTAGTGCATACATTACTTCCTCTTTGGTTATATCTGGGCCTTCATCCTCTTGTATGCTGTTTAGATTAGGTTCATGTCTTTCATCTGTAAAAAGTTCATTAACATAGTTCTTCCATACCTCTAATTTTTCTTCCAGTTCTGTTATTATTGTTCCGTTTGTGTTATATAATGTGTTGGGTTGTTTGCGTTTTTGTGTGCCCGCAAGTTCTTTCACTTTGAAAGATTGTAATACATAGTATAAATTACCGAAAATCGAAGATATTAATTTGTGAACGAAAATAAGAATTCAAACTTTTTTTTTTCTATTAGTAGTTGATGCCTACAGTTGATTTTGTATTATAGTTCAAGTGCAACCAACGTAATTATTATCATTATAAATAATTATTTTGGGCAGAAGATAAACAACAATGCAATTTAAAATTGTATTTGTTTTCTGGCAGACAGTAACCTTTTAAAGTAAAATGAAACCCCAATGGTTCCTCACAAAAGCGTGAAAATTCAGATTTCGCCGTAAAACATCGTAATAATCGCGTAATATTCCTGGGCAAAGACAAAAGCCGAGCCAAATCCGTCTGGGGAAATTTAGAGGGGGTGCCGCAAGGACGATTAACGTCCGCCTTTGTCAGTATAATGATGAATGTCCTGCGATCGCAAAACATCGCAAACTTTAAAACGAACCGGCTCGGAGCAGCTGCAATTAGAATTTAATTAATTATGCGTTATGAATGAGTCGTTATTCTGAATTCTGCGCGCCACCGCTATATAAGCTTTCTCGGCGCTTTCTTGCTTGCTCTTTTCACTGCGAATGATTTAGAACCATTCTAATTTCCTTTAAAACTTGCTGAATTATTAACCAAGAAGAAACGAACAGCCAAACTAAAGCGACTAAAATTACAATATTGAGGAAACTTTATGAGTTTTATTAGACAACACAGCCAACACCTTGATTAGATCTTATTTATATTTTACTTATGGTGGTAATTTTTAAATAAAATCATATCATCTGTAATAAGCATTTCAGAACATGATTTTATCAAATCTAGTTTATATACTTGTTCTATATTTAAGATAATGATTAGGAAATGGTAATCTGTCTGGTGGATATTGAAATAAGCTCTGGGTGACGTATTCTTTTAAACGGTTCGACATTCTTCACTATCTGGTTTACTAAAAGTTAATATGAACTTTTCTATTTTAAATATGATACTTTATATAATACTCTTTTGTAATTCTACCTGAAATTCTATATAAATTACTATGTAATAAAACTGAGTAGTTTTGACGATATGGCTTTCTGAAGAGTAACATTTTTTATGTTTTGGCAAGCTGCAGTATCTCAATGGCGTACCGACTGATTTAATCCATTCAAAAATTAGAATTTTTATTAAAAATATAAGTGATTGCTTTAGTATCACATCATAATTTATTACACTACAGATGTAACATAAAGAAGAGATCTTGATAGGAATTGAATTTATTTTGTCATGATTCATACATTTAATGCACAAGATAACATCCAAACTTCAAAACTACCCTGCTATGAAACATAAGGAAAAGAAAGTAAGTTAAAAAAGCTTCTCGGCTAGAATTCTTTACATTTGACAACATCTTTGATCGCTTATGAAAAGAAACATTTTTTTAAACATAACTAACTACATTACATGTTTTCCTTGAAATACGTAAATACTTGTAAAAATTCCTTAGCATTATCCCTTAAATTGTCTCTCGTATAATATCACCCAATTACTATAAATATACATACATATATACCGCTAGTGAAATATATAAAAATTGTGATAAAAAACTTATTAGGCTAGAAGTATAAATATTTTTCAAAATTTATTTCGAAACTTGTTTAAGACAAATATATAATAGCTATTTGTATAATAAGGAAGGAAATATATAATTTTTTATACCTAGAAAGAAGAGTGATGCAATACACATAGTTTTTCTTTCATCTTTGTCAGAAACTAAAAAAAAAAGAAAAAGTATTTTTTTCTGTTTACTATACTATAGCTAACAATCGAAATTAACTTTAAAAGTCTGTGGTAATAGCAAGAGAAAAAGCTACGTCTTTCTTCCTTATATATTAGAGAAATATTGGAGATAGTAAAAAAACGTTATTTACCTATTTGTGACTTACGTTGCAATTTTTTTTGCAAACAAATATGCAGCGTTGAGAAGAAAGTGGAGGATATGAAGAAAGTTTTATTAACGGATATAGTTTAGAGCAATTTAATGACAAAAACTATTTAATCAAAATTTGAGAGAGTTGTCTAGACTATACAGAAACTTATAAAAACGTTATGTTGGCTGGAACTAATCTGTATGCAAGTAGTGCAATATATTAATTGAAACTTTACTCGATGTTCCCCGGCCGTATGTAAATTTCGATAAATTTAAAATATAATTACAAAAGAAATAAGCATAATTAATCAACTCCCAATTACTGTTTTCGAAAGAAGGCAATGTATACGTGTTTACTAATTTTTTGATAAATTTACCATCATTATTTTGCTCATTATTGAAAAACTACATTGAGGATGTGAATGAACACGTTGTTATGTAAATTAAAGTTGATAATTTACTTCCTATTACACTTAAGCACCTGATCTAATTTAATGACGGCTGAGAAAACGTTTTTCGCATAATTTTAAATTAGTGTTTAGTTTTTAAGTATAAAAAATTTAATGGAATTGTCAAAACAAATTGTTAATAGGAACATGTATAATGTTACAGTTTGATAGAACATTTCATATAAAAGAAAATTAAATTGGCAGTGCCCAATTTTAACATATTGTCATTTAGACGATATAGTTTTTTTATTGTATTTTTTTTATTCGACATTATAGGATGAGTGGGCATTTGTTAATTTGTTTGTGTAAATTCAACTTAGAAGTGACCATACTGATTTGACTAGCAAATTATTTTACAGTTTCTTTCATTAGTATAACTTCAGGATATAAAGGTTACGTTTTTTCCTTAAATTTTTGTAATAACATTTTTTAATTCAGCGTATATTAATTAGTGTGATATCTAATTAAATTTTTTAGAAAATTTTGAAATTAAACGAAGATATATAGTTTATTGAATTTTTAAAATAAAATAAAATATATAGAGAATTTGATCCCCAGAAAATTATTTTTTTCATAAGTAGTCCTAGGTAGCTTGGTTAGGATAAAAGCAAATCATAACAATAATTCTGCTATAGAGTTTGGATTTTTGTGGGCCAGTATCAAAGAATTTTTTGTTAAATTTACTTTAATTTACAATAACTTTCGCTAAAATGGAAACTATTTGTGCGACATTGAAAGCATTGCGAGGTACACTACACAATTCGCTAAATACTTAGTTATAATAATTTATGGATATTATGTCAAGTTAAAAACGAAAAGTCGAAAAATAAAATTTGTACAAAAAAATGAATCGCTTTCTAAAAAATTACACAAATTTTTATATAGAGTTGGAATTCTTGAAGCCACATTAAAACTAAATGGTTGAAATTACTACTAACATGAGCAATAAACAAGCAATTGTAAGAAAGCAATCAACCCCCAAAAGATCTTATAGGTCGAGGTGCTGTAAAGGGGTAAAAAAGACCTAACAGCCCATTTACAATCTACGAGACAGCAATTAAAAATAAACTCAGTTATAAAATCATTCGCATTTTCTGTTCATATGTTTTATGTAATAATTTGGCACCGCCTTCAAAACTTTCAATTCCATATATTATTTTTCGCTTTTTAGCGCTTTTTTAGAAGACGATTTATTTTTTTAATAAAAAAGTGTTGGTTTTAAATTATCATCTTTGAGTGGAAATAAAATCTAGAGATTTCAATAATAAATTGATACCATGCTAATTGACAATGGATTTTATCTATCTAAAACATTTAATGATTTGATCGAACAAAAATGAATCGGTTATATTTAATATTGGAATTAAAATAATGATTTTATTTAAAATATTATTCAATAAAATTAAAAGAAATTACAATTTCAGTCCAATGATAAAAAAATGGTATTTTAATTTTTAATATTATCATTCTTACAACTGAATTTTGCGTTTATTGAGGATATATATTTATAAAGGGTGTTTTTTATAGAGGTATAGAACTTTAAGCTGGCAACACTTTTTTAACTAGCGGCCATTTTGTCGGCTGTTAAGTGATTTATGTTTAGTTTAGTTTGGTATTTCAACATGAATAGACTGACGCCTGAACAACACTTCCAAATTGTGCAAATTTATTTTGAAAATCATGGTTCTGTTCGAAATACGTATCGCGCACTACGTCCATTTTACATCAACCTAATCGTCCATCAAAGCAATTAATTCGATTAACTATGGAACGTTTTCGCACCACGTTTACTCTAAATGATAATACGCATCCACAGAGACGTCGTACAGAGTTATTGCTGCTCTAGAGCGTAGCGTAGAGGAAGACCCGAATCAGTCTATCCGCCATCGTGCACAGGAATTGGGTATGTGTCCATTCACTTTATGGAAGATTTTGCGGAAAGATCTTGGTTTGCGTGCTTACAAAATCCAACTCGTGCAAGAATTGAAGCCACTCGATCACCTAGCAAGGCGTAGATTCGGTGAATGGGCCCAAAACAAGCTTGCTGTTGATCCCGATTTTCATAAGCGAATTTTGTTTAGCGATGAAGCTCACTTTTGTTTGAATGGATACGTCAATAAACAAAACTGCCGTATTTGGAGTGATGATAATCCTCAAGTGTATGTTGAGACACCGTTACATCCAGAAAAACTGTTTGGTGTGCTTTATGGGCTGGTGGAATCATTGGTCCGTACTTCTTTAAAAACGATGCTGGTCTGAACGTTACAGTCAATGATGACCGGTATAGAGCCATGCTTACTGACTTTTTCGTTCATCAATTGAACAACCATGATATTCAGGAGCTGTGGTTTCAACAAGACGGCGTAACATATCACACAGCTCGTGCCATAATTGATTTATTGAAGGAAACGTTTGGTAACCGCATAGTTTCACCTTTCGGACCCGTGAATTGGCCTCCAAGATCGTGCGACTTAACGCCGCTAGACTATTTTCTGTGGGGATATGTGAAGTCGCTAGTCTACGCCGATAAGCCCGAAACGATTGATTACTTGGAGGACAACATTCGCCGCGTTATTGCCGATATACGGCCACAAATGTTGGAAAAAGTCATCGAAAATTGGACCTCCAGATTAGACTATGTCCGAGCCAGCCGTGGTGGTCATATGCCAGAAGTCATATTTAAATTATAATACCAGAAGGTTATCTTTCGAATAAAGTAAATTTCATGTCAATTTAAAAAATTCATCTTTGTTTTATTCCATTTAAAAGTTCCATACCTCTATAAAAAACACCCTTTATTTGAAATATAAGCAATTGTTAATGCTAGTAATGATGTATTGTTTAACACCACACTTTATTTTTTATGTTGTAAGTGAATGATAGAGGTGAATTTTTTCATATCTTCTAAATGTATTTTAGATATTTAACAATAAAAGTTAACTTTTAAAAATTTTGGTAAAAAACTAGTTCATTGCTATTGCAAGTACTTTTTAGATAGTGCAATGGTTTTTTATAAAAAAATATTATTTAGTTATAACTCACTTCATTTATTTATTGCACAAAAAATAAACATATATTTAAATCATAATGTTGAAAGCATTTAGAAAATCAAAAATCTTATCAGTACGATGATATCTAAATTTATTTCTTTTTATGATACCAGTAAAGCATTAGTTACATGATAACTTTTCGACTATTGCTAGATCACTACCAGATGTTGGTTTTACATCTAAGTTATATATATCACATATTTTGTAAAAAGTTTGTAAATTAAATGCATTATATATTCACAAAGATATATTAAATATAAATTTAAGTTACGGTTGTGTGTTTAATGATATCCAAATTTAATTACGTAGATGTTCTGTTTAAATATACCTAAGTGGCTTTATATAGCTGAGAAATAAAAATTCTTTTGAGAACTTTGGTGCAGTACATAAGAATATTTAAATAACTAAAAATTTCTTTAGAAGATTGATCATAATGCAGGATATTTATCAAAAAGGAATACTACCTTGTATCGCAATACAACAATGCTAAAGTGCCGGAGTTGAAACTTCCAGTTTTTATACTAGCGAGCCCTTACGAGAACGACCTCCACGTCGTAGACTCCATCACATACAAATTTTATCAAACGTGTGCCATGAGCAGCTCTTTGCATATTCGTGTCTAGAATCTTAGCGATATCACGACATTCTGGAATAATCTTCAGTTTTGTCGGAAAGAACTCTAAGTATCTAAGAATGCAGTAGAGCAAACCTAGTGTCATATTGTGTAAATGGATGTAGACTGAGACAGCAATTACGAAACGTTTAAAATAAGTCCGTCAGTATATCTGTTAAAATAATCCGCAATTAACGTCAGGAATTTCCACATATATTATGTGGCTTCAATAAACTACCGTGGTAAAGAAATTATTTTGGTAAGCCAATATAAATTCTTTAGTTCCAGACCTCAGCTTGTTCGATCTTTAAGAAAACGAACATCGGCCTCATTGATTTAAGTTTCGAAAAACTAGTCCTTGTTTAAGCTTATCTATAAGCTTCATAATACCGACTGCATATAAAACGATATTGACAGTTCAGGTTGATAACAGATTATCAATTTTCTTTCACGATATAGAAGGTCAGGTTGAAATTTTCAGCAAACGTTTTGAATCCCATATGTTTGTCTTTTTATGGTTGTGGACCATACAATATCATCCTGTTCTACTGACGCTCCCAATTCTACAACAATGTTACAATGTTTTCAGCTGTAATATAATCAAGTATTTACCTAAACTATAATCATTATTTTGTAGATTATTTATTTTTATGATTGTTGCTTTGCTTTTTAAAGTTCATAAAAATAATAAGAAAATGAACTGACTCACAGAGGTATATGTTGAAAATTAGAAAAATAAAAGGAACCGAATTATGTTTTTTTTTTAAAGATCTATGAGATATATCAACATTCCCACAAAAGATTATCAAAATTGTTTCTTTACTTTTTTTAGCGACATTGTAAAAATTTTCTACAATATTGTTTTAGTTTTGTCTCGATTCTTTATCCGTCTTTTAAAATCGTTTTTGGACGTTAAAGTTATCATATCGTTTATCCTTGTCTACTTTGCTGAAGTCTGGTTTCTAAAAATAGTTTATTTTCTAACTGGTAGATATTTTTGCTTAGTGCTCGAGTAATTAATGAAGAATCTTGACTTTAATGTTAAAAATAAACTAAGTGGAAACTTGAGACAAATGATTTTTGATGTAAAGTTCAACTAAGTAGATTTCGAGCTGACGTGACATCCTGTGCTTAGTTAATCACTCCGAATGAGAACTGAGCGGGCACCTCTCTACTGAGTCTAACTTATGCACCTTTATCCATCTCGAACTCTATTTATAGCTACCATGCACTCTTACACCACTCTTAGGATTTGCTAAAGATTCTTGTCTCTAAAGGAATATAGTTTGTAGATCACTAATATTTTATGCTTCTGATTTTCAGTTATGCCGCAGTGATATTCTAGAGAATCTCTAATAGCAACAGAAAGTGGTAGCAGGGAGATGCTGAAAAGAAGTGGTTCTAAAGAGTGTCTTAGAAATACACTTGTTTTGAATGATATCAGATCTGTTTTAATTCTTGCGTTTCTCCAAGTAATGAGAAATGGTGTTTCTATAGCAGCATCCATTGTTCTATACAGCTCAGCATCAGGTTTCGTAAATTTTTTAAGCAAGTGAACCTATGTTATGTCAAAGTTTCTTCCTGAAATCAATTTAAGTTATTGATAAATGTTGTTTATACTGAATAATATCTTGAGTAACTATCAGCACTGTTCGCAGTTGAAGAAATTATCTAGGGGTTTTCCGCTGTCTATTGAGAGTTAAAATTATCAGTCAAATGTTGACCAACACTTTTCATGCAGCTTTTTCCACCAGTAAGTTTTAGCTCCTTTTTGCATCATACATAATATTCAGTTTTCTAGGAAATATTCCTTAAAATAAATTTAAAAAAAAATTTACTATGAATAATAAGATGTTCATATAGTATAGTATGGAAATTTTAAGGGGCAAATTAAGGTATTCAATTGCATTGCTGTGTATTTTGTTTAGAAGAAAGTGAAAAATACAACAATTGATCAAATGCATTTGCATTGATAATTCTGTTTTGTGAAGATAAAATATTTTAATACTGATTTGGGGAAGGGAAGTAAAGTATATTATTTGCCACATTTTTTGTCATATGTATTAAATTACCTGTGACTGGGAATCTATTGAAATTTAAATACCACATTTATTTGACTATATAGACAAACTTCATTAACTTTTCTATGTTTTTACGGACACCCTGTGTATCTGAGGTATTAATATAGATTAATAGTTATTGCATAATCCATTCTATTGGTTCTATTGATCGACGGTCACTATTCCATATTAGGCTTAAATTAATTCCGGGATTTGTAAAGTTTATGGAGTAAAAATTGAATTGTTGTTCGAATCGACATTGATGCTTTTAAACAAAAATTAATATAAATTTTAAACAAAAATTATAAATTTTAAATATCAATTAAAATAGAGTAAAAATTAAAAATCATATTTTTTCACATTTTTCTGATTTTAATTTAATAGTCCCGTAAAAAATTATGAAAAAAAAAATTATAATTTTAAGGTGGAGCAATCTCTGTATATTTTTTATAAATTTGAAAACAAAGAATTTTCTTCTATTTTCGAACAGTCGACGGTTATGGATAAAGAAATACGCTCCATTATCTTTTCCAATATCTCTTTTGGTCAATTTCACATCCGAATATCGAGAGTTAGTGGAAAAACGAAGTCCTTAGGGACCGATGCATCCATCGCGGGATATCGAGTGGCTATTTTTGCGATTGAAAGGATCGCGGTATATGGGCTCGTCGCATACATCATCCGCCGGTCAAAGGGAATGAATTCGTTATATTTTGAAGGCAATAATGGTATTTCTCATATATATTTTTCTTCATATTTATAGGGTCGCCTCATATACATTTTTAATATCTTTTTATTATTTAAAAGTAAGAGTTGTAATTATCAATTTGAAGAGGCTAATTGCATTTTTAATAACGAATTACCATTAAATATTTTAATATAAATAATGCTAATAATCATTTTTTTATTACATTAGTTACAGTACCTATTAGCTTTAGACATTATCAAAATACTGTAAAGCTGTTACTGGAATAATATATTAAATAATAAAAAAATAACTTCTATAACTACTTTTGAGAATAATTTTGTTAACTTTGGGCATGTGGTGAGGTATTTGATTTTACATGTAAGAATGTTGAGAACATGCAACTGATAATAGAGTATTATTATTTTCACTAAAGGCAGAGTGCAACCAAAAAAAAAAGATTTTTGAAATAGATAAAATTTCTGTGATCGAAGCTGGTGCAATGAAGATATTTCAACAAGAATTACTATCACACTACTTTCCGTTTTAGGCCTTGTTAGACAATGTTAACGGAGTTTTTAAACAGTCGACACATCATGGCTGAAGGTTAACATAATTATGTAACTATTCTTATTTATTTTAAAAACAATATGCCCCTAATTCACTAATATGGTCTAACTTTAAAAATGGTCTGAGCTGCAATAAAGGGTTTAAATTGACAATTGTAATAAGTCAGCCATATTTGGAATCTTGAACATACAAGAAATTTGTTGTCTTTTGTTACCATTCGGCAAGAAGGAAAATTTTGGGGAGTCACTTATTCTTCTGACCGATTTCAGGGCTTTATCTATAAGTTTGTATTTTTAATTTTTCAGCTTGAAGGATTGTTTGATGACATATATAATACAAATTATAACAACACAACAACAATTTTCGCAGTCTACTCCCCAAAATATATCCAAGATTAAAAAATGTAGATTTCTTATAAAATATTGTTTAAACAAATTTTAAGTGACATGCAAATGCAAAATGTATCTGATTTCCTTCTTAATTTGAAATATACAGCGATCTAAAGTACAAAATGTTCAATATTACCATCATACGAAGCTCAAACTTATCGCCGCGACTTTCACACTGAACTGTTTTTGGGTTAGAATTGGAGTTAGACTTTTTAGATGTCATCAAATAGTTTGACTGGTGCGAAACCGAGTGAAACTTTTGGATGTTTTAGTTTTCCTGTGTCAAAAGAACAAAGAAAGCATAATGAAAATAATAGTTTCTGCAAAATAAAAATTTTCTAGAATTTTGTATTTCGAAATAAAATAAGGAGCTATCTAACAAAAATACTAATAATAAAAGTTGTAATGAATTATTCCACATAATAAACGATTACTTTTACAGCTATTTCCAGAAAATAAAAATTATTTGTAAAGTCTGGGACCAAAACTTAAAAGCAGATTTGGTGCACGAGAAACTAAAAGTCATCCAATATTAAATTTAATTTAAAATATAATATGAAAAGCCAACATAGGGGACAAATCCCAGCCACGTTCCTTCGACAATTCTTTCAATACTAGCTAAAATATATCCCGTCAAAAGGGGAGAAATTCAGTGACTCTTCATTTCTATTATGTTCGAAACTGTTTTTTATTAATGCAAACGGACAATTATATCATTGAATTAATATGTTTTCGTCAGCCCTGGAGCGGTGGAAAGAGTAAAAAGTGTCTAAAATCCGCTTGGTCATGGTTTCGCAATATACATAGGGTTGTAAGGCACACCCTATCTTTCTACAGTGTGTTCCTTTTAATGAAACCCGGCCTGAATCTATCTAATGTTTAATAAATGAGTTTTTATCTCGAGATGTTCTACATGCATTTATTTTATTTAGCGGAAATTGAGAATGAATGGATTTTTGTTAAACGTCTGTGTCTTGTTTGTGATAGAAAACCTTCATTAGCTGGTTTGACAATGTAAGTATGTAAAGTTAAACGTTTTTATATCGTTCATATTTTAAGATGCCAAAGGAAACCATAAAAATGAAATATTCTCATATTTCCTACATAACAGAAAAAAACTTATCATCTCTTACACTAGGAATGAGAATGCTCCTGGCGTCTCCTCACCCCCCCCCCTCCCCCGTCGACAACTCGCTTTCGTTAGGGATCGCCCCCTTCCACAAGAGCTTTGAATTCAGAATAGACCCGACATTGTTACACTAGGAATGTGAATTCTGAATAATAAAACTCCGAGAACAAAGTTGGGAATCGTTCTACGATAATCTGCGTAAGGGTAAGTAATTATTTATATATTACATGCGTTACAAACTTTTTCAAAATTTTGTCTTTAATTATTTTTTATGTCACAATGAAAAAAATTAAAGCAATGGCTAATTATAAGGAAAGGCAAGATATTAATAGACTCCATTATATTCTAAATTACTCATACTGCGTTAGAGAACGTATCAGATATTTATAAAAATCAACATACTAAAGGAGAGAAAATAAGGTACATAGAACACTGGCTTTCCTATACTTAACTTAATATTAAACTGTAAATTTGTGCTCAATATTTCGCTTTTAAAGAGCTAAATTGTTGTCAAAGCTGGACAGATAAGAACTTTACTAATTGTTCCTATACGGTATTTCACGCGTAAATAAAGTGTGAAAGATTTAAATGTAAAATAAAGTTTAAATATTAAAATTTTGAATTGGTTCCAAAAATCCGTAATTTCGAAATGTTTAAAAATTTAAACAATTTTAATGCTATAACGATCTGCATTCTAGATATTTATATAAGTTTAGGGTATGTTATATATTTTGTACATGAAATTTTTATTAAAACAGCGAGTCTCAGCCTGTGAGGAGCGTCCTTTCCTATTAAGGTGCCGTCTAACAAAAGGGGGAAGGCTTAAATATTATGTTGAATTTTTTTAGATTTTCATAAGGTATCGTAAGCAATTTTAGAGCCTTAAATCTCACTGATAGAGCGACTTAATTAAAAATGTCATTTAACATATTTAATTCTAAGGACGTAACTTAGGGATAGACGAGTAGTCAGGGAGACGGACAGAAGCATAGATATGACGTTAAAGGGGTTCTTAGTTGCTATGGATAACGACATAATTTCAGTGGTAAAAATCATTATCACTTAGTGGCCAAGAAAGCGAAGCTCGCACGCATGTTCCAAACACTATTTGAAGATATGCCGTAGAAATTTTGGCCTGAAGCATTTCTACATAAAATATCTTCAACAAATATTTACTCAGGCTTTTAGAGGTGATCTGGATGTCTAGTAGTAATATTGTGATATTGGTCACTCTCCGATGGCAGATGCATGAGTTTTTATATATACAGCGTCATAGCCAGGGTCCTTGACGGCCAGGGCGAAATTCCAATATTGCGCAAATGTACTTATTATTACCTATTATGATTTATTTCTTAAATATAGCATGTAAGCAGTTTGCTAGTCCAATACTATTTTAATCAATCTAATTTATAATCATGTTAGACAGGAGGATCTGATTTAAGCAATATTTTATGATTTTTATTATCTGTAACATTACTTTTCTAGATTTTCTGGTTGCCGTTTTGTCAACTATTTGGTCAAAATTAATATTTTTATCTACATTGTACTCTATCTATAATATAGATTAGCTAGACGCTTCTAGTCAATTTTAATTTACTGTACGATCGAAGCATAATTTGCACTTTTTAAGTCCGACATTCAGGAACTGGCTTGATATTTGAAGCTTACAATTTCCATACCCAACTCACTAGAGTTTAAATCATCTTTGTATTTTAATTCCAAATCTGCCGCTGATTTTCTTAATTCCTTAGTCGACATTTCCTGGAGAGAATATCCTGCTAGAAAACTAAAATCAAATGATACATTTCACAGATGTATCTAACACAGTAGTTGATGTAATAGCAGGAAGTTTTGGTTCGATCAAGAGTTCGATAGTTTCTTTGCTGATTCTAAACATTTACCAACTTGATTTTGTCAAAAGCCATTCAAAATTTGCCCTCTAAATGTTTCGATGTAACTTCTATGGACTGATTTTGTTTTTGAAAAATTCGGTTAACATGGTTAATAATTCTGAGTATATCGTCCCAGTCAAAAAGCAAATAAACTCAAATATGGTCATTTTTAATGTAATCTTGGCAGAAGACACAGACGCTGAAATAAAGATTTTCTCACTCATTTCCTCTCCTTTAGAATATAATAATAAAGTCGCTTTTGGAAGTTTCGTATAAAGAGTGAACTGCATTAAACTTAGATGACCACCTTGTGTCAGAATGTAAACTTCAAATTTTACAAAGCTTTACAGCAATCTGTTGGACCAGAAAAGTGGTTAAATATCGTATGTAGTGTATCAAAGAACGTAGCTTTTCCCGGTGTCATACTCCGAACTCCAATAAAGTTCAAAGAATGCGCAGTACATACTAGAAATCTAGTATATTCATTACGTTGTAGGATTCGAGCTTGAACACTCCGACATTTGCTAGTCATGTTAGGATCGTTGTAGTATGTATAATCTAATTGTTTCAAGCCACCTTCCCTTATTTTCTGTATAACATCTTCTTCAAGTTCACTCCCGGTTTTTCCATCTGTATGTATAAAATCAATAACACTTTGTTGAACAGTGAACAGAGGGTAATATCAAATGAAATAACTGTAATATTTTGCTTTTAAAATAGCTAATATAATTTCGTTTCTAATAGCTGAACCTAATAATGAAATCAATTCGTTTGACAGTATGAAGCAGATCCTTTAGTAATGGAATATAGATGTGCAGCAATTTGTGGATTCTATTTTCTAAGCAGTTCTAAAGTACTAAGGAAAATATCTGAATTCCGCTGTCCGAATCGTTCGACACTACCTTTGAGTGCTAGATTATTTTTTTGCACGAAACAGGATAATAACCATTATTACTTTAAGGATATATCTCTATTTATCTTTCTTTCGCTTGCCCTTTTCTTAAATGTGTTTCCAATTTCTTCCATGAGACGTAACCTTTGCGATGTTCCTCTGGACTGGATTTTGACCAATCCTTGGGTTCAGGTGTTTCCAATCACAAAATCCTTTCGAAAAAATTAACCCTCTTGAACTAAATAATAAACTAGGAAAACAAAAACCGGATTTATCAGTTCTACTATATATGAGCTAATCTCGTTCAATTTTCTCATCGTTTGATAATGTTTTTTGAAATCAATCTGTTGAAAGAGTTCTACCATCAGACATCGATAATCTAAAATTACAGTATTTTTCTTGGTTTGATCCCTTTTCGACAACATCTAAATCAATCATCAATCTGGCCACTATAATATATGCTGGCAGATTTGTCAATATGTATTATACCTTGATGAATGGAAGAATAAACTATTGTTTTTTATTTTTCATCGAGATTCGATGAGGAAACAATACTGAATTTGGTTTCTCTTTCATATGGAATGCAAAGAACTTTCTGCTATCCGACTCAAATATAACATCAACTTGGAAATTTTAGGTTGTTCACGTTTCGTGAATCCAGTAAATTGTAATAAATTAATAGCATTCCTCAAGAAAGCAATTTATATAAGTACTTATAAACATCCTACAACAAAATAACAAAATCAAACAATTTAGCAGATACAACATTCACACAGTTAAATAGTGTCTCTGTCACAAAAGAAAAAATTGATGATAAAATACATTAGAGGCGCCAAGTGGTCATAGATGCCGACTCACCTAAAACTAAATTACCTCTCTCTCTTTCAAGTAAAAAAAAATATTCTTAGAAAAGACAAATACAAGTAGTTACCTAAAGCTTCTTTTCTAGATGAAGTATTTGCCCTGCCTCCCTCATCCTGTACAATAATATATATTGAAATCAAAATTTCATGATTACTTATTGTCTGAGCAATTGTCTTGGATGGGATCATTTCGGTTTCTGACGCACTACCTGCATTATTATAAAGATTTGCAATATTTGTTCATTTGCTCACATTGTTTGCCAAAGTCTTCTGTTTGTCTTTATATTCCTCCTTGGTGTTTCGGCATTTTACACCAGGCGGCTTTTATGGTGGTCGTATTTTTTTGTGATACTTTCTAAAATTATATTGCATTCATGTAGATATTCTCAGTAAATTAGAACACAAACATAACCAAATTATTATAACGTTTGAGTTTTGACAAAGTTTATCGTCAGGTTTTAGGGGAAGTCTTGTCGTGCAATTTCATCCTTCGTTACGGAAGAGAGAAATAGACTGTCCTTGTTCTGCTTAGAGCATATTATATCTTTGTTGCTCTATCTCGTTTTCTCGCGCTACTACGCGGATGAAAGTGACTTAAAGAGTCACATGAGTGAAAAATTTAAATTCGCAGTCTATAAAAACATGTATTCTAAAAAAAAAGAATATTAGGCAGGCTGCGCTCTTTCGACGTTCTTGAGCGGTAGGAAATTAATGTAAATAAATAATTTAAAACGTTATTTTTCTTCGTCTTCTCCGCCTATTCGGGCCGTAAATTGTCGCTCCATCTTTTTCGAGGTCGCCCTATACTTCTGCGACCTGAGGGTGAAGTTCACGTGCTACCCTAACTATTCTCGAGTCGTCCAGGAGATTGATGTGGTTGTTCCATTCCATCTTTCTCTTGAATATATAGTCGTTTACATTATTCACTTCATACAGTTCTGGGATATTCTCTCTTCTCTTTAATGTTATGGATAATGAGAGTACGCAAATTGAGAGGATACAAAATGGGGGACCGTAAGATTAAGATCCTATGTTATGTCGATGATGCGGTACTAGTGGCAGAAAATGAAGACGACCTACAAAGACTACTACAAGAATTTAACCGAACAGTGAAATTACTTAGTAAGATCATATCTGCTTCTAAGACAAAATACATGACCACCTTAAAGATATTAGCTTGTGGTCAACGGGAAAATCATTCGACAGGAGATGAAATTTAAGTATCTGAGAATAGAAATATCCGCTATGGAGATGTCGAAGCAGAGGTTCGAGAATAAACTAACAAATCAAATAGGATAGCAGCATGCTTAAATAAAACCATTTGACAAAATAAACATATCAGAGTGGAAACGAAGGGCAGAATCGATAAGACCACGATTAGGCCAGTAATGACATACATTGCAGAAACACGACCTAACAGAACAAAAAGCTGATTATGGAAAAAGGGAAATGAAGGTACTGTGGAAGATAACTAGAAAAACGTTAATGAACAGAGAGCGAAGCGAGAACCTTAGAGAACTACGTGAAGTGGATAATGTAAGTGATTGGATATTGAAGAAAAAAATGGAATGGATCAACCACATCAGTCGCATGTACGACTTGAGAATAGTTAAGCTAACACGTGACAAATCACCCTTAGGTCAGAAGTGTAGGGTGACCTCGAAAAAGATTTTCGATCTATTGATTTCTATCTATATGTAATCCCCATTCCGTACTGTGTCAACATGATTATACCTACGTAACTTGATGCCGGAATGTAATCATCAATAGTACAAACAAACATCCAAAATAACGGTAGGAAATTAATATAAATTATTCACAGGCTATATATTTGGAAAATGGGTTGTTTCTCCTTAAGACTGTTAAGAAAAGGACAACGAGCCCTACCTAACCAAAACAGTATGCAGGGGTAGAGCGAGCCTCTGAATCTCGATAAATCTAAGCTCTTTGTGTAACATGCTGATATTTGGGAAGAGAGTTCTTGATCCGCGCCTAGTCTCTATAAGTATTTCAAATTGAAATTTTCTTTTGTACGTAAGATGTAAAAGGTGAGGTTGATGGGTTGTTAACCAGATGGAAACCTAGTCATTTTGAAAACGCTATTCTGGAAAATTTAAAAGTGCCAAATGCCGTTTTAAAGTGGTTTCCAATACGAAGACTTTAAGTCTTATCACATATATCACATTTGACTGATGATATATTTCGGTGACAAGAAGTGCTCTTTAGTAGTCGCCATTTGGAAAGTTTTCAAAAGAACTGTAAAAAATATAAATACACACACAAACACTGTCAAAAATAGTTTAATCTACATACTACATACTAAGTGCAGTTATTCCTAATCTTTATAAAATAATACACGTTAAATGTTATATTTTAAGTATTTTTATTTATAAATAATTTTAAATATGTGACGATTTTTATGAAAAAACTTTTAATATTTTGTGTATTTATTATTTTTTGGAAATTGATATTGTTAGGTAAGTTTCACAGTATTTTAATTTTTATTTAAAACAATTACTGACCATTTTGGAAAATTGTTTGTAGAAAACACTGATGAAGACCAATAATAAGGTCGAAACGTTTGGAAAAAACAATAAAGCCCAAAAAAAAGAAGGAAGTATATATATAGTTCGCTCGTAGACGCCATACAGTGAGCTTTGAAAATGGTGAATGAGATTTCACTGAAAGTCAGCTGCCTTACAGTCCTGAGAGGGGCTCAGCACATCCACGGGATGCCCGAAAACCTTCGATTACACACACACATATATATATATATATATATATATATATATATATATATATATATATATATATATATATATATATATATATATATATATATATATATATACTGGAAACATTGAAATTAGTACTACTGAATCTGTATTTTGTGAACTCCGTAGAGATGGTAATAATCCAGTACGTAGACCGATATCAGCTAAACTGGGGATAAATGCTTATAAAAATATCATCATTACAGCTCTAATTCTAGTTCTTGTAGACTATTGATATAAGATCAAAAAATGGGTTAACTATGTGTAGCCAAAAAGATCGTGAAACGATCTAAATCATTTAAAGCAAGATTGAATAAATAAGAAAAATGAACCTTATAGAACCGATCCTGATGATTTTCAATATATTAATGAATATCTAGACCTATTAGGGCAAAAACGAAACGCTAAATTAAAGTGTCTAAGATGATAAGTAGTGTGCAAATGCTAACAGAGTATTACCCCCACTACCTGTCCTTGACCTCGCATTGGTTACGATCGTCCCGACCTTGGCAACAGTGGAGTGTGTATTTTGTATTGTTTTGTTATAGTTTTTTACATTTAAGGTCATTTGAAGGGCAACTCACTCGTCTGACTGAAAATTGCAAAATGGCTTACAAATCAAACGGTTTCATGACAAGAAACATCTGTTTCTTTATGTTGAAAATGCTTAACGTTCATGATCATGAAATTGACATTAGACTTGTATTTCAAAATAAACTTTGTTTTTCGAATAGTGACTTCTATTTTTTATTGCAAAAAGGAAATTAGAGAAAATTTCCCGTCCGATGATATATATATGTTATATCCTTTTTTCACCTCTGGAGGTCCTTTGCAAGTCAAATGCACTTGTCTGACAAAAAACCGCATAATCAAGGTTTAATGACAAGAATTTAATGACAAGAGACAAAAGTTTCTTTATGTTGAAGGGGCTTAACCTTTGCGACCATAGACTTGAATTTCAAGAACAGAAACCCATACTTTTTGTTGCAGAAATGGAAAGTAGGAAGAATTCCCCATCCAACGGAACAAATGTGGTATATACTTTTTGCACATCACTCAATCGCACTTGTCTGACAAAAAGAAGTCCCTATTTGAAAAGAAGTTGAACTTGAAATGACTTTTACACACAAATCCGCGATTAGTTTTAAGGTCATAAAAGCATTTTTAACGTAAAGAAACTTATGTCTCTTGTTATTAAATCCTCATATATATATTTAGTTGGTTATTTTCTTGGGAATATGGTTCATTTTTATATTGAAACTACATATATACAGTAGTCATACTTATTGTATATATATATATTTTTATTTCTCAGGACGTTTCGACAGTTCGAAGACAGTTATAGGGTTAAAAATGTAGTGCCCATTCTTCCAACTGGCCTTTTAAAAATACTTTTAAAAAGTGAATATACAAAAGAGTGAGTGACTACAATTGGTTTGTGATGTAATTAACTATTGTTTAAAACAAAAATCTCTGTTCTGCATCCGCATCAGTTGAAAAAGATTCGAAAGAATCGAAACGTCCTGAGAAATAAAAATATATATATACAATAAGTATGACTACTGTATATATGTAGTTTCAATATAAAAATCAACCATATTCCCAAGAAAATAACCAACTAAAAATATATTTAATGGTTCAAGAAAAAATTAATTCCTATATATATATATATATATATATATATATATATATATATATATATATATATATATATATATGTATATATACGTGCGTGCGTGCGCGTGGGTGTATATGTGTGTGTGTGTGTGTGTGTATGTTTGTTTTATAAGCGAAAATAGTAGTCATGCGAAAACTATATAATTTCATTTACAGTTAAAACTGCTTATTTAGTTGATTCAGCATGTTTACGAAACTTGTCTTAGACAGTTTGAATACATGTTGACACTGCTTTATTATCAATATAAATATATGACAAATTCTTGTTCATGGCAATTATAATTCGAGTTGTAAGTCTTGGTAATGGCAGTTTAATAATTGATGAATTAAGAGTTAAATATTATGTAAAAAAAGCATAGAGTTGTGTAAAAATCGATAAATTGTTTTTAAAAAGTTATTAGTGATTTTGTTAATCCATTAAGAAAACAATTTGCGCAGTCAATAAGATTCATCAATGTTAGCAAAACAAGAAAATTTTAATTGTTTGCTATGGGTTCTAATCCATTAATAGAAAAAAATCTAAAAAGTATCCTCACTTTCAGAAGTTGTGGAAGAAATACCTGGTGAAGTCCTGACAACCAGTTGAGAGCAACAGCCGATACTTCTTTTTCTAGTTTTGTAAGTATAATATTGATAGTCACGTTGTGTTTTTACTAGTGCTAATTTTTTAAAATGTTCGATATTTGAAAGCAAATAGAGTAATTTTCTTAAACGAAACCTTTTTTCTTAAACGACACTTTAAGTCTTTCCTAAATAATTTTAAATTAATTTGACCCAAAATTGCAAAAGAGAAAATCATGTTAGAAATGAGAGCTCAGAAAGCGAAATTGCCGACGCTCAAAATCGAGCCCTACAGGTTTTTCAAAAAACTTTCATCCATCCCTGAATTGGAGGTCGACCAAGTCTCTCTCGGTACATTTTTTGACACGCGAATACAAAATGGCAATAACGGGCCAATGCGTATTATATAAAAAATAAATTAGAGGGTTGTGCAGCGCAGCTGATTAATTCTCGAAATCCGTCAATGTAGAGTCACATGTAACAACTTCTGAATCTTCATTTCGGCGATCCCATGAACCTTTCGACCCTTATTCAAAATACATAAAGGATAAGACAGCTTCCAAACGAACCACCTCTGACATTTGTTAATCGACTTTAAACATTCAACGCCAAAATACTGCCGAATGTTCAAAAATCGATCTTAACACATGATTAAAAAGTGGCTCCTTCCACCTCAATTGATACAATTACCCAAAAATCTTTTAAATCTGCAGTTTAAAAACTGCCCCAGATAGTAAGGAAACCCCCTATGCAAGTTAATCGTTGCTATAACTGCCAACATATGTGCCATTTAGTCGCTGATTGCCTTTCCCAAATGTAACGGCGTTCAAGTAGTTTCCAAAATTATAATACAAATTTCTAAAAACAGAGACCCAATACATTTCAAAATCAAAATAGGTCTTCTGTAACGTGACTAAATAACACACAAATTTGTCCAAGCATTATTCAACGGTATCTATACGATTCTTCAAAGCAACAAAAGATATATCATGTCAACGGATACTATTCAAATTAAAATGAATGTGAATACTAAACAGGGGATAGTTATGACTACCGCAAATACGTTACAAATACTCAAAATTTTTATGAAATCGATTCTCAGGATTACTAAATTTTGTTTTACTCCCTCAGCCATATGAACCACCCGATAATACGAACACACAAACAGATCATATCACATCAATCCAGGAACAAATTGAAATCCTGAATTTAGACGACTTGAACTCAAATTTGAACTTCACCCAACAAACTGCATTTTAACCCTTTACTTATAATTTATCCGAAACATATATACTGTATTTACGGTTCTATAAATGCCTTCAAATTAGTAATTGATACTGGTGCTGGAATTTCTATTTTTAAAGAGAATAGGGTAAATAATTTTCCTAACCGTTCTCCCGAAAATTTAACAATACAAGGGATAACAAACCAAAAATTTTACGCCTCGCAATCAACGCTAATCCTTTTTAATATCTGTGATTTCCATGAAGTGTTTAGACATTAATTGACGGTATTCTTGGTCTCGATTTCTTAGAGTACTACGAATGTATTATAGATTTAAAATCTAAAAACTTTCTAACGAATTTTTAAACCGTTTCCTTGCATAACGTAGATACCTCGATTACGTTTCCTTCGAATTCAAAACAAATTAAAAATAATATTTCCATAGAAGTTTGCACTGAAAATAATTTTAAATTAACATTCAAATATTGCCATCCTTTATTCTCAAGAACAGAGTAGTTCAAATTACCAAACGCACGTTGACGAGAATTGTGAATTCTTAACAACCATTATTAAGGCTAATGCAATCACCAAAAACATCGATTTCCCGGATCTTTCTATTGAACCTTTCACTTCTAATGAAATATAATTTAATTTTAATTTCCGAAATTACAGTAATTATATTCAATTTGACAGGATTCATTGATTAAAAATTAATTAAGAACCGAACATTTCAACTCGTAACAAAAAAAATTGATTACTGACCTTTTTTTAGCATACCCTGATATATTTTACCTCGGAGGCGATGTTCTAACTTTTACTAATGAAGTTAAACATTCTCCAGAATCCATAGAAAATAATAATGCACGTGTTTTATTCACAAAGTCATATAGGTATCCTTAAGTTCACAAAGAGGAAGTAAAATTCGAAACTACCAAAACGGTCGAACAAGGAATTACTCGACCACCCATTTCATCCTGGCCTTTACCTGTTTGAGTGATAGCTATAAAATTGGATGCTTCTGTCAAACAAAGTTGGAACATTGTCATAGATTATCGAAAATTAAACAAGGTCAGTGTTAATTATGGCATCTCCTTCCAAACATCTCAGATCTAATAGGTCAACTTGGCAAATGCCAATATTTTATGATGATTGATTTTGCGTCAGAATTTCATCAAATAGAGATTAATCCTGGCCATATTCCCAAGACAGCCTTCTCAATCGAAAATAGTCATTATGAATTTGTTTTTAAGCCATTTGGTCTAAAAAATACACTTTCAAAAGAATCATGAACAAAATACTCTCTGGCGTTCAGAATGAAAGATGTCTAGTTGATATGTATGACATAATCGTCTACTTTACTACAATACACGAACACATGGAACGCAGTACTTAAATGTCTTCGCAAACCTAACTTGAAAATCCAACTAGATACGTGCGAGTTTCTTAGAAAAAAAGTAGCCTATCTTGTCCCTATACTAACCAAAGATGAAGTTAAATCTAACCCTTCGAAGGTTGACTGTTTCAAAAATTTCCCTGAGCCAGAAACCCCTAAGTAAATTAAATCCTTTTTAGGATACAAGTGATTTATTACTAACTTCTTCGAAACATCAGAATCACGGACTAAATTTTTAAAGAAAGAAGTCCAATTTTTCTGCGATTCTGAAAGTACATTTGCTTTTGAAGAGTCAAAAAAATGCTCTTATCTCAGATCCCGTTCTTACTTATCCCAATTTTGATTAATTCTTTCTTCTGATCACAGATGCCAGCACATTTGTAATAGGTGCAGTTCTCTCCCAGGACTCGTAGGTAGAGATCTCCTGATAGCCTTTGCGTCTAGAACCCCTTTTAGCGCAGAAACTAAATATTCCGTCATTAAAAGAGAGCTACTCGCCATCATTTGGTCAGTAAAGCCGTTCCTCCCCTATCTATTTGGAAGAAAATTCACAATTGATCAGAGGTCTCTCATTTGGCCCTTTTTTTTATTTAAAGACGTATTGAGTATTATTGCAAAATAGAGTACAAAACTGGAAAAATAAACAAAAACGTGGATGCTCTATTTAGAATATGCACTAATCACTTTCAAGAATGCACAGACTTTCAGTCAAGACTTTCTGTTCCTGCCGCAAACGAAGAAGATGGATCCGAAAATGAAGATACAAAAAATCTCGATATAGATGGCGAAACTTACACATCGGAATATAATAGACCATTCTAAAATTGAAATATTAATTTCTCAACTTCTAAAAAAATCTAGAAGAAATATAGCAACTTTTTTGGCAAAATAGATTCGGAAACCAAAATAAAATATTCCAAGAAATCTTCGAGGAAAACCTCAAACTTGATCAGAATATAACATCCAGCAAAACAGTTAAGGATCGTATAGATTTTATTATTCCCCAATCCTTTGACCCTGGATGTGTTATAGAACATTTCTTTTATATCTTATTATTTAAGCACCAAAACGAATTCCAACCCGTAAAGACTTACTGTATAGAAAACATGTAGAGCTGCCTATTCTCGAGATCTTTTCATTTATTCTGATGACTAATTCATTATACTAAAAACCAAAAGATTGTCAGAAACCTAGAAGATGACAAAATACTCCAATTTTCAGACCGTTATCATACGGGCAAAAATAATTTACATCGTGGTATAAACGAAACCGAGGCATAAAAGAACAATACAATTGACCAAATTTACCTAAAGATATCAAGAAATTTATAAAAAAGTTCGAAATGTGTCAAAAAGTGAAAGTTCGCAGAAAAAACCTAAGATCCTTTCGTAATAACTGAAGTCCCTAAGATCCCGTTTGAAAGGATAAATATTCATATTTATGAATACCCTGAAAGAAATTATGGTCTTACCATAAGAGACGAATTTACCAAATTTACCCAGGTCTATCGTTTAAAGGACAAGAAATCAAATACTATCGTAAAAACTCTAATAGTATCTTCTCAGTACTATGGAATAGCATTAAGGATCCACTGCGACTATTGTCGTGAGTTCGATAGCACCCTCATAAAAGACCTACTTGAAGTTTTTATATTAAATTGACATTTTCAGTAGTAGGTCATCACAGTCATACCTCACTAAAATGATCAGCGCTAATAGACTGAAAACTCTTACGAACACTCCTTCAATGTATTAGCCTATGTCATTATATGTTAAAATAACACTCAAAATAAGACCCATGGATATACGTCCAGCAGACCCCCGGAGATCTTATACAATCAACAAAAACTAATTTCAAAGTATATAAGAGGCCTAAACAACTGCATGGAACAATATTACAAACTCGCTCGACAAAGAACGCAAAGCCAAAAAGAAAAAGCGAAAGTTAAATTTGACCAAACAATATCTACCAATACTGACGACTATAAAATCATGATAAAGTATATTTTAAAAAATCTCGGATAAACAAAAACAAATTTAACACACCGTTCGAAATAAAAGATTTTTTTCAAAATTAAACCATCCTCTTTAACCCTCGAACCAAACAAAATACAAATGTTAACTTCAATAGGTAAAACCCTATTATGACTAGCGTTCTTTTCTTATTTAAAGATATTGCAGGCTATTCTTGGTTGCCCTTGCTCAATTTACACTCAAAACTATCGAAAACATCCTATTAATCTTCTTCTTTGAAGCAGGAACTTGATATCAAACGATAATGGAAGCTTCTTGGATACAAAGACCTTAAGCATAATAAAGAAAGGTTCGTGAATAGTGACAAAATTTTAGACTCTTTTTAGCCTTTTCGAACAAATATCCGAATCTGTAAGCTAAAGAAATAAAATAAATACTAGCTGATACGCAAAATTATTTTTATATATAAAAATGAAGAGTTTTTAATGGAGTGGGTACCGTTTGGAAATCAATCAAGAGAAACCTTGATGTTTTAGCTGGAGAATACTCTAATAGAAAATCTTTTAAAAGGCCAAATTTCGGTAACGACACCGGTAATTACAAATTTCAATACTGTAATACAAAAATTGCGTATTAACGACAAAACATTTCATAACGACTTAAACGAAATTAATCAATCACTTCTAGCTATATCTGACGAATTTGCATTCTACCACGCCCAAATAAGAACTTCAGAATATTGTGAATCACTAATGGAAAGCTACATATTTATTGATACTTTCTTAATAATATTTTCAACGCCATTCCTTTCGAGTGTCTAAATAATTTATATAGCTCTATAACTGCCTCGATAGATTTGGTTGAATCTGTACAGCAAGTTTCTCAATCACTAAAGAAAAATAATCGTCCCATGCCTGTCTATACATTAATATAATTGACTTAGAAGCATAACAGTCCGTCTCTCAATCTTACCTTTTTATTACTTGTACCCTATACTCGTACTCGATACTCGAACAGGTCCTTATTACATCATTTCTGTAACTATAAATATTGCAAGAGATGACGATTCAATGTTATATGTATCTCTTTCGAACTTGGAGAAATGCAAGTCTTTAAATCAAGGTAAGAAAATCTGTCCTGAAGTTCTACACTACCTCATCGCTAGAGAAGCTATGTGTAAAGTACAACTTTTGGAGTCGAAAACCTATCTACTAAAAATCTACCAAGTTATAATCCTCAAGTTAAGGAATATTACGTCAAGGAATGACATCGTGTTCTATTTAGTTTCTAAAAAATGCGTAATTTTGGCTGATTTTACAACTGATTTTTTACAGTTGTCGATTAAATCGAAAGAAACAGAAGATAATTCCAACAAATGGTTTAGCTCTAATAAATGACAACTAAATCTGATAAATTCCAAGAAATGATCATACCCTTAAAGAGCAAAGTTACTAGTTGTAAGAATGTTAAACTATTAGGTATGCTCGTAAGCATTGACGGCCAGCTGAATTGGAGAGCGTAGGTAGTTAAGTAACTAAACTATGTAGTTGTTTTTATTTACTTTAGCAATTAAGGAGTATAATACCGTTTAACAATTTAAAATCGTTGTATTTCTCCCATTTTCATTCTTACTTGACGTATAGAGGAACAGTATAGGGCGATAGTGCTGTTTGCATCCATTGTAGCTTTCCGGCAACAGATTTAAACCCTTAGGTTGATGGTGGATTTACATCGTAGGGAGTATTGTCATTCTTTTTTTTTTTATAAAGTTTAAGATAATGCCACTACCCTCAAGATATATTGATCACGAACTTCTGAAAATTGAGAGTACAAATAGTGATTCTGATTCACATAATACCCGAAACTCATATTAACTGAGATTAATGCGATTCAGGCTTACAAAATCCCGAAAAACTCATTCTTCATACTTCTTCAATAAATGTAAGATTGATCATTAAAATTTTAATAATAATTTAAAGTTTGTTATTTTAAAAAGTTTTCTATACTGTCATTGAATTTTTGATTTCCAGAAAATTACCTTAACATTCCGATATTAAGGCACTAATTCATGATTTTGATTTGTTGTTTCATTTCACTTTTTTTGTGAGTAGTGGCGGAATAACGGTAAAATAAAAGAGTGTTGCATCTTGTGACAATGAAGATCTTTTTCGTGCTTCGAGAGGCCTGATAATGCCTTGGCCAGATAGCTCTCGACTCCTTCCAGGGGAACATTAACTCATCCCAGATATACTCAGATATCGTAGGGATCAAGCTCTGTGGGGGCCCTCTCCATGTTGTGGATACATCCAAAATCTTCTGCTTTAGATTATTACTACTACCTGCATTATCTATTTAAAATTGTTGCTATTTTCAGAATTGGTCCAGTTTGATGGTAAAATTTAATTTGTTAGACTAGTATTTTCAGTTCTTGCCTCTTTTCCGGTAATCAGAAATCTGTAGTAGTATACATAATGAGAAAGATTTTTTGTTTTATGCCTTTTTAGAGCTTTTCTTCTTTATTTTACGAAACAATTTAATGTTTTCGTTATTCCATGGAGAATAGTTATAATTTTTATTGCTTATTAAAAAAATTGAAAAATTTTAAAAGGTTATTTTTTCATTTGTACTATAGAAATATAACATATTATACAAATAAGGTTGCTCGAGATCCATTCGAAATTGGGATTTAAATTCTTTAGACACCGATCAAAAAGCTGATCGATGATCTGTTCAAGATTTTTTAATTTACCTTTATAAAAGTTAGCAAATTATTAGTAACATTTGACTCAATAATACGCAAATCTATAATACTTTAAATATTTCTAAATTTTAAATTGATATGAGAAATTAAAGAATATTAATATTAAAATGTCCTCAGCAGATCAGATTCTCCTAGACTGAATAAAGGTATGTATATATAATTGTATATATTTTCTACAATAATAACATCATCTTGAGGTGTAAGCTTTATTCATAAGCATTAAATAGAATCCAAAGGAGCATAAATTAGTACTTCACTGACAAATTCATATGTAATATATAAACTAACACCGTTCCGCTCTTGTATTTGTGATTGTGCTTATAAAATTTACATGAGGCAATTCTTACGGCATCCTCTCCAGCGTTTGACCGCAGCCGCGTCTCCGTCATGCCAATAGTATCAAAATTTTGAATCACATTATTTTAAAAGGAATAAATATATGCTGATAATGATCTTGAATTTATGGGCAATGAACAGGTTCATTCTATAGTAATAAATGGATCAGGAATGGTAAGAAGGGATCAAAAAGCAGATTTTTCGTGTTAACAGAGAGACAGAGAATAAAATTATTAACTTAATTATCACAGAGTTACTCAGGCAACGTAACAAGCGCACTCTTACTAGCAAATAAAAAAAAAAACAAATTTTTACACAGCAGAAATAAAATACGTATTTTATTTTACATATACAAATGATTTAAATTCATTGTTTTGGTTTGACTATCAATAAGTGTGAGAAAATTTTGTTCTATTTCGAAAAATGGATGCTTATTAATGTCTTAATATGTATCTGAACTCATTAAACTAGATATTAAAATGGTAGATGTAATGCATTGTTTTTTGTTAAAACCATGAAATGGTTACCTTTCAAAAATACTCCTATTTAGTGGAAAACCCAGAAACGATAAAATTGAAATGAATATTTTTCTTTTCCTTCGATCAATTTTCCCAAATATTTTAATTTTCACTATTTTCTTTTAATCTTTTAAAATTTTAACCAAAATATAGATTTTGTCCAAAAATATATATTTTTTTGGTTAAAAACTTACCCATTTTGAATATAAGCTTAAGGAAAATATATTTTTACACATTGGCAATTTTTCAGAGAACACCATTTTTTATCATTATTTTATTATTTATTCCTATATGTTCCCACGTGCATGCGTATGGATATCCATTTCCTATTATATAACCTATACTGTCTAAATTGGAATATAATAAAAGACTATAAAAAATCCATCCATCTCCTCGGAAGTCCCATAGGATCGGATAATAGACGGTGTATCGGTAACTGGATTGCGAACAATAAAGAAACAAAAAGAGATAAAGCGGAAAAGACAGCTGACAGGCAAAGGCGGTTAAGAGATTGCCATCAAGATGAATCGCCTAAAAAGTGACCAGAAGTATGGTTGGTAATATCTCAATATAATGTTAGTTTTAATTTAAAAAATAGACCACTTTTTCATTTGAACATATGAACTTAAGTTACACCACATGGGGTGGTCCCTTATTCTCTTTGCGAAAAAACTTATTGTTGTCCTTTTTAAAAAATATGTTAAGCAAATATTTTTTTAAGAGAATAAACTGTTCGTCAAAACAACATGTTAAAAAGAATTTCAATATTAATAACATTTTGAATTTTTGGTTTTATTATACAGCCTATTACAAATACGTAATGTTAAATTGAAAACTTCCAAGTACAATGTAATTCCTATTTTTTTTTTAAATTTCTTCTAGCAAATTTTTAAAAACTAGGTTAATATCTCGCGATCTTTTTGCTAGTCCTTTAAAGTAATGCCTTATCATGAAAATATATCATTTTTTTTTCAAGTCATATTTCTACTGTATGGTAAAAGTACTTTTCAGTTTTGCCTATCAAAATGTCGGATTTCCATTTATTTTCAGGTATAGTTGATCGAGACTTAAAACCACCGTCTTAAATGAGACAGTATGGAAAAGAAAATATTGTGAAAATTCTAATATTGAAATAAAGCATATTTTAGATAAATTCTTTGTTCAGATTTCTTAGTATAGCAGAGTTTTGAACACTGAGTAACTATCTCCAGACGATTTTCCCTGTTTTTTAATTAAGGCTATATACATACATACATACATACATATATATATATATATATATATATATATATATATATATATATATATATATATATATATATATAGTATAAATAGCAGAGGAATTTTAAAAAATTTATATTGCCTTAACTTTTCTTTTAAAAAAAGTGAATTTCAATATTTATTTCTTTTTTAAGTTTTTACTAAAATTGGTTGGCAGCTATATTTCGCAAATAAAATGATGAAAAAAAATCGTATAATATATTTAGTCGCATTTTTAAAGGTATATTCATAATATTCAACGGTACTCCACCCGATCGGATAATTTGTCGGTAAATTACAGGGAACATTTAAAAATATAATTTGAAGGCTCACATTTCGCAAATATAGCGAATAAATAGAAAATGTGATATTAAACATTTTTTTGCATTTCTCTTGAAAGCTTATTCAATGTTACCTACCCGACAGAGTGAAAGAAAAAAAAATTTAAGTCGTTTTCACAATATACAAATAAACTATCATGTTAAAACTTCGCTTCAAAAATGACAGAGATCTTGACATTTTCAATCTACCAGTTGATTTGTAAAGGAGTTACATAGTAAACGAAATTTATTAATGGAGTGATTGTTTTGTGCATAATCCGCCTGTTCTTTTGAAGGTTACCCTCACTAACCCAATTAACCCACTTAAAAATTGACAGCGCGACGATTATCATTTTCATGAATGAAATGATATCATTTGATGGTCTTTCTCTCTCAACTATGCCTGTGTTTGTATATAGCGTGTCCGGAAAATACGTGTACAACGTTTAATGACAGACTATTCCGCAATTTCTTGAAAATGTGGTAACTATATTTAATGATTTTTGGTGTGTGATCTAACACTAATATGATATTTTGTAGTGATAAAGCTACCTGCTATAAAGTAGTGTGTTATAAAAAAAAGGGATGTCACTTGTAAACATTGCTTTTGATTTTTTATGTCATGCACGTTATGATAACCTTGATATTTCTTTCGGATAATCGCATGTATTTGGAAGCTTTTTACTTCTTGAAAAATTTCCGTTGGATCAGCGGTTTCGCCAGTAAAAAAATATTTTCAATTACATGCATACACCAAGTAACTGTAATAACAGAAAATACCAGTAATAATAATTTTTCGAGTGACTTTATTGCTATGACATTTAATAATTTGATTATTGACAAATTCCCATCACTGTCTAAGAAGTCAAAAGTAAGAGCAACATTCTAAATTTCAAACCCTATTTTACTATTAAATATGGACAACTATACGCACTCCTAGAAGGTTGAAATGCTCCTGCTGTATGGGTTTTGTGAAGGAAATAGGCATTAAAGTTTACATGGAGAGATTTCCTAACCGTCGAATATCAAACAATCAAACATTTGCCAATATTTAGAGCCATCTCCGAGAAGCGGGCAGTTTTGAGAAAAAAATTGGTGGTAGGGGTCGTATGCGAACAGTTTAAACAATTAAAAAAGACGAGGAAATTTTGGAAAGAATTAAAGGAAAACCAAGTCTTAGTACCTCTCATTTAAAACGTGAGTTGGATATTCCTAAAACTATTAAATATGATATTTTAGACAGTTGTTGCATCCACATCATGTCCAAAAGATTCAGAAACTTTTACCGATTGATTCCATCATGCGCCTTAAATTTATTTGAAATAAAATAACTCGTGATCCGAATTTTTTTGGAAAAATTTTTTTTACTGACGAGACTTGCTTTACAAGATCTGGAGTCACCAAACTGCACAACGAACAGGTTTATGTAGATGAATGAAAAATTGATCATTACCTTATTAGTTCTGTTGTGATACCAGACAGGGTAAATAGAAATATTTATGTAATTTTTTCACAAAACACGTTACCACATTTATAACACTTACACTACCTTATAGCTGGTCACTATATTACTAGAGAAGTTCATATTGCAGTGTTATACCACTTACCAAAAATCTTTAAATTTAGTAACCACATTTTCGAGAAATGTTGGAAAAATCAATATTTTCTTAAAATTTTGATGTCTTCTATCGCCTAAACGAAGCAGTATCGGATGTAACTAAGTTGACTTAAATCAATCTTAAGACATTAAGAGTCTATCATCAAACGTATTTCCCAAACACCCTGTGTATAGCCAATTCCGTTAATTTTGAGGTATAAAAGATATTTTCAAAATACGGTATAATTATACGAAATTAAAACATGAAATATAATATATATTCCCTACAATTTTGACATTTTAATGTTTAATTACTTCTTGGACATAATTAACAATATGCTTCGCAGAGAGTCCATAGTAATCTAAAACAGCAGCTGTAGTTCCTGATCTGGGTACTTTGGGTACAGCAATTTTCTTAACGTAAACATCCCTTTCTTCAGCAACTGCTGAGAGTACTGCCTCACCAATACCACCTTCTGGATAGTGATCTTCTACAACCAAAATTCTGCCTCCAGATTCTCGTGCATTTTTAATAAGACCTTGTTGGTCAATGGGTTTAATGGTAAAGAGATCTAAAACTCTGATGTTGATACCCTGTTTAGACAGTTGTTCTGCTGCCGTAATTACTTCTTGAAGAGTAACTCCTCCACCAATAACAAGAACTTTGTCATTGCTTGATGACAGGATAACATTAGCCTTTCCAATCTAAAAATAAATAAGGTGTCGTAAAAAGGACTCTGACATCCAGACTGATAGAAAAAATCACATAAAAGTTAACTTTTATTATTCAATATATATATATATATATATATATATATATATATATATATATATATGTATATATATATATATATATATATATATATATATATATATATATATATATATATATATATATATATCTATATGAAGTAAAATGCGAACAGTAAATGTAAACTTCGCTCCTTCATATCCCTTTCGTGTTAGGGGTTGCACAGTTTCAATAAATTGCTACAAAACACAATTTATCCTCTTACACCACCATCGAGATGATGGCGGCCTACCTGTACCACCACACCGAGAAGAACGTCAAAACTTACTCCTCCCTGCTACCGTCATATGGTATATATATATATATATATATATATATATATATATATATATATATATATATATATATATATTTATATAGAAAACATTGCAGAAAACAATTGGAATGATATAGCAATAACTTAAAATGAAGTAATTTTAATATAGTTCATTTAACAGTACTAGGAATTAAATAAATTGTACAATCCCTAATTGTACATTATAAGATACATGAAAGGAAGGAAATTTATATCTTTTAGCTTCACTTTCTGGGTAAACAAATCCTGTTTCTCAATTTTTACTTTCCACACATTCTATTGAAGATTTGGTATATGTACGTAATTTTCATTACAATCTTCTTCGAAACTATTATTTAAAATAAATAGAAATGGAGAATCCAAGATGGTGCATGAGTTTTATTATTTATAGTCCGAGTCTATACAAATCAATTTCTGGATGTTTTCTTGAGGTTGCTGGATATAGATTTTTGGTTCGAATTTATAAATTCATGATTCTGAATAACTTTGTTTCATTCTACCCAAGCCAATATATGATGAGAAATATGAAGAGCTTTTACACAATTGTAGTTTTTTTTTTAATTTATAGTGCATTTTAAGTAAAAGCACGTTTTAGTGTTTGTAAATTTTATTCATGTTATAATACCTAATTCAAAACAATTGTTATATTTTCTTAGATTCAGTCTTTTTGATGCTCTGATCTGAACTTTTTTATGTGTATACTATTGAAATTGTGCGAATTTGTTGTTTTAGAGATATAAAACATAACAAATAATTAGAAGGTCCTCAACAAGAATGACGATAATTTGACTAAAATTGTTTTTACCTTAAAGAGAAAACAATTGGGTATAGCATAGAAAATCAGGATAAGAATACCGGAAATATTTTTTTTTCATAGTTATGCCAATAATATGGTGTATTCTTTCAAAATTCATGGAAGTCTTATATCGAAAACTATCAAGTTTCGACCAATGATGTTTTACACAAGGATTTTGGGTTTAAGTGAAAAATAGTGTAAAATACATGTGATGCTATTTTATTAATTGATGTGCTATTATTTTTCAAATCTTTAAAATAGACCTTTAAACCTCCACAACTTCGGTTTAACAAATATCTTCTATTCGTGGATTAACAGAAGTTTTTTTTATTTTCAATGTTCCTACGGAATGTAAACGGGTACAACTTAACCTAAATAACAGTTGCGAGAAATGAAATTTCTTAGGAATCAGAGAAAAATATTACAAAATATTATAGTTTGCAAGAACTGAATATAAATGTAGCAGTAGATCAATCTAATTTTTTTTTTTATAAATTACTATACAATATGCATTTGTAAACATTTTGATTTTGTTTCTATATTTCAATCTTAGGAAAAATTCTACCAAATGTTTAATATTATTTGTGGTAAATATATATTTGTGTCAATAATATTACTATTATATTTTAAAATAGAGACTTGGTTATCTTTAATCCGAATTTCCTTATTAGGACGACTTAATGTTTTTTTTTCCATTAAATATATTTTTTAAAGATCTTAAATATGACCTTTCCCCAATGTTTAATTTGAGAATATTTTTACCCCTTTCAAAAAGGAAAAGTATATTTCTTCTACAGCTTACCTGGAATTGATAATTATTTGAGTAGATAACTTTAGTCGGTGGTCTATTTACCCTGATGTAGCAGATACCTTTAGTGTTAGCAGCTAATTCTACAGCTCTTTCACAAGATACTGCATCAGCGGGATAAAAGACCGTAGAACCTGGGATAGATCTAAACATAGCGAGATCTTCTAGTGCCATTTGGCTCGCCCCATCTTCTCCAATGGATACACCACAATGAGATCCGACAAAATTAATATTTGATTGAGAGATTGCACCCATGCGAATCTAAAAATTTTAAATAACTAATTAAATAATATACATACTTCATTTCAGTAATAAATGTTTTCATTGAGAAAATAACAAAGAATTGGCAACAAAAATTTTGTGTTAAAAAATATAGCAAGATAAAAAGATTCCGAAAAAGTTCAGAATGATTATTGTATAAAAAATAGTTTACATATATTAACTTTAGTGAATTTAATATTTCTCTCTTCTAGAAAATTTATTAGTTCAATATGAAAACAAAATTTGCCAAAAACATATTTTAGCTATACCTAAACTCATATGAACTTCATAGTGGATGCAAAAAAGGAAGTAAGGCATCCTCTGAAACTTTCGACAGTAATGACATTATTATGAATAACTATAAATAACAAATTCTTGACAGTACCCGAACCGACAAGCCATTTATGAGGTTAGATTATAAAAAACATTTGCAATAGAAGGAAAAAGTACGATATACATATATTAAAGACCAATAATCTCATGAAGTTCTAAAAATTTTTAAATATTATTTTCAACATGACAAAAAATGGGAAATTTGATGATTGACCCGATTGGAAATTTGTTGCTTGGTATTGTTTTAGATTTCTTTCGTTGGGTAGTCCAATGGAGTACTTACAATAAATTTCGTTAGCCAAAAGAAATTAACTATTAATGTATTTTAAGTTGTGCAGTGGTTGATGGTTATGTCAAATCCTTTTTTACGTATTTTCGTTAAAAATATTCACACCAGAGTTATGATTAAATGAACCCTATTTTTTTTAAAGATTTAAACCGTCATTATTTTGAAATAATAAGGTCAATTTTGTTTATCTACCTGATATGAAAGTAAATGATACCAGTGCAAATTTCACCTTTGTCTTGGAATGATATATAATATTATGTACAATACTTTTGTAATTTTTCTTCCAAAGAATGTAATCAACATCCATAGGACTTTTAAAGGCAGAATATTGTTGTGGAGTCTAGTTATTTTACTCATTATCAATTTGCAGATTGTTGTTTAGCAAAGTCCAAGTTTTGTGAAGGGCCTTTCACAGATGTATCATTCTGGTTAAAAATTTCACACTACTTTAAAATAAGACTTGCTTTACACGACATTAAAACCAATGCAGTGTAAGAAAAATAATTGAAATAATTTATAAAAATAATTTTAAAGAAATGAATATGTATTGATGTATTTGGGTACACACAGATTAATTAAAGTAAGTTTTGTAAATTTACTTCCATTTCTCTTTGTCTTATCTTTACTGAATATCGACTAGAGGGAACCTTCAGATCTAAACCATTTTTTGTAGCTATGACAGTTTTTTAGTATCAGCTTAACTTTAAAGTGTAATGTGATAATTTGTGGATATGAAACCAAGACTCGTATATTCCACGTTTCATAATTAGAAGTAAAGATAGCACCTTTCATAACGAGGTTTTAAGAACTTTTTCAGAGTTTAACACCGCATCTTGAAAAGTACGATGACCGGTGAGCGTACCTCACAAGTACTAGTACGCTAACTAACATTTGTTCAAACACGTATTATTTATTTAATATTGTTAATATATTTAGGGAATTCCATAAAAAATATAATTTTTTGCAGTAGAGCGAGATTCTCAATTATTATTCCAAATTTGAAAATTTTGGGTCCGTTTATTTTCTTGTAACTTAACTTAGATATGGTGTATATTATAATGTTCTAGGGTTCAGCTGAATGAATCAAATTATATTAAGTTAAAATAGAATCATGGCGATGGTAATTTAAAAATATATAAATGAATTGGTATTCAGGATGTTTCATTTTTTTTATTGATACTACAATCTACTTTTTGTATTTTTTTCATTAAAAGGCTGAAGCTGTTCATATTTATTCATAGATATTGTAAAATCTTTCAGAATATCGTCTAAATTATATTTTAGACTAAAACTATGTAATGAAAATTAGATAAAAAATTCAAAACATGGAATATTTTAAAGATATTTAAAACTTTAAAAGTAATTCGGTTAAATGATATCTATTTAGAACAAAAGAACCAAACAGTTTTACGTACTTGATCAAAAGCTCTAGTCAAAAAGGCTGCAAATGTCGAAACAAAAGCGACGACTCTATCTCTGCAAGCTGCACCTGTAGCAACACCAACCAAATTTTGTTCTGCAATGAAACATTCTATATATCTCGTAGGATCATACTTTTTAAGTTGCTCTGAGAATGTAGAATTTTTCATGTCACCATCCATAGCAATAACTCTTGGGTTATTTTGTGCAATTTTAACCAAAGCTGTTCCATAGGACTGCCTAGTGGCAAGAGATTCACCAATTTTGTAGTTTGGTGGTGAAGAAAGTTGAATATTTTTTATGCTCATTGTTGGTGCCTGGGTTTCTGGCTTTGGGATTGTGTATTTAAGTTGACCTGAAATAATATTAAAAAATTCATATGTTTGTCAATAAAAGAAATTACGCAAACACTTTAAGAAAAAGTGCCTGAAGTAAATTTTTAATAAATAAAATGACCGGTATATTTTACAATCCGAATAAAATATTTCTAAATCGACAAAACATGGAATTTATAAAATTGTTTTTCAAATTTCTTTTAGTGTACAATATTTTGTTCATGACAAATCAGCAATAATTTGTGTTTTCGATCACCTACTCATAATGTTATTGAGTTTTTGGAGTCGCTGGAAATGCTTCTCTCAAGCATGCCAGTTAATTCTAAAATTATTTTTTGTGGAGGTTTTAATATTAATTTCATGGCAGAATAGATTTACATCAAGTAAAGAAAACAAAAATATTTAGAATATATAGGTCGGCAAACTTTAATCGTTTCTGAAAATACAGTACTGTAATCTTTCGAATATTTTAATGAACTTCTTGTAAGCATTTTAAAGAAAAGTTTTCTTTCTGTAAAATTAGGAATAAAGTTAAAAAGCCGTGGATTACTTCTGATATAAAAACTTTATGTATTAATTTAAGAATATTACATATTTTAAGAAAATACATTGCAAATTAATTCCTCCACAGTTATTGTAATAACCATAGAATGACTTACAGACAACTAATAAATAATGCAGAGCAAATATATTATAGAGATAAGTTGGGTGTAGCATACAACGGATCCAAAGACAACTGGAAAATTTTACACGATCTTAGAGGTGGTTCGGCTTGAGTTGATCAAGTTACATGTAATGTAAAATCTCAAATTGATCCCTTATCATATATTGATGATGCACCTGTGTGTGGCCTCTTTTATTTAACCCATAGTGATCTTAATGAAGTAAAAGATATTATCAGTACAACAAATATAAGAAAACTTCTGGGATTGATGAAATATCCATCAGAATTTTCGAAAGTATCCCTGATCTTGTGCTTAATAAATACATCATTTGGGTCTGAAATATTTTATTCCAAAAATTTGCAATGGTAAACATTTTATTCAAGGCAGGTGAAGTATATAATCTCACGAACTTTCGACCTATTCCGTTTTTTTCGCGTTTGTTTAAGGTCGTGGAGTCATTCGTTAAGGGAAGAATGATCTTCTAGTGAACCAGAGTTGTAGTTACATTAAATACGTTGTATTTAAAACAATAAATAATATAATATTTGAATTTGAATAAACAAATTGCTGTTAAGCATAGAGATTTTATTTTTTATTAGAGGCATATATAAATTCATTATATGCTAATAATTTTTTTAGATTTTGAATCATTTATTTTTAATAATTTTAAATCAAGAATATCAATCGATAGCTGGGATGTGTATTTCATAGTCGCTTAAAATAATCTATTTCACAAATTTGGCTATACCAAAATGGATTAAAGTACTAACAGATGTGCTTTAATTGATAAGTTAATTATTAATTATCTGAGGTGGTCTTTCGAGTTTTTAACAGTAACTATACTATTTTAGTGTATGGTTGGTGATTGAAAACGAAAACATCCATTTTTTGTTTTTGGAATTAACAGAGCAAGTGAACGGCGACCTATTTAACAAGAAGTTTTTTATATCATTTACTAAATTATACGAAGTTCTTCTTTAAGTTCCAATTAATGGAAGTTTAACTATACTTGAAGTCAACTGATATCATAGCTTTTATAGAAATTTCCATTAATTTGATTTTAACGATAGTTTCTTAGAAAAATTTTTTTAATGTAACTTTCTTTTGTCATTTTCGTTTTGGATTCTAAAGTGAACTGTAACCAAATCCGGAACTATAGGTGAAATATATATATATATATATATATATATATATATATATATATATATATATATATACATATATATATATATATATATATATATATATATATATATATATATATATATATATATATATATATATCTTAGAAAAATTGGAAGGAAATTGAAATGTTTTAAATTTAATTCAATAAATTTAGTAAAGTTTTAATCTAATTAAATCTATATTACTGTAATATATAAATTCGATGTAAATAGGAATTTGATAATTTTTTTTTAATTCGCAAATTAATCACGAACGAAATTGTGAATCTGTATAAAGATTAGTAAAAATTTAGTTTTTTTTATAATATTATTTGGTATATTTACCAATATAATTAGGTTAATTTTTGAGACATTCTAGAGTCGTACTGTCAGACACTACTTTAAAGTTTATTTATATAAAGGAATTAAAGTCCAACACGTATAAAGTATAATTAATGTTCAAAAGAGGAGGAGTTCGCAATTCGGTTGCTACTTACGAGTAGATATACATTTCTTTATTTATGAACGATTACTTAGGAACTGCTATACCGATTTTTATGACTTTTTGACGCTATATCCAGGAAGTTGCTACGGCGATCTCATCGAATTTTGGTGCCAGTCAGTTTAGTTTAATTCAGCAGAGCAGCTACAATATGGCGGAAGAATATTAATTTTTTTAAATATGAAATAATTTTTTTAAAATCAAATATAGAGAATTCAACAAGGCGTACAAAAAATTTTACATTTCCTCCAAAATTGTTATAGGATGTTTTTAGGATCAAAAATCATGTTTTTTTTTTAGAATTCAAGATGGCGGATTTAATACTGCAGGCTAAATATTTTAGATCTTGCGAATTTTTCCGAAATTGATATTAAGGGGTTTTCGGAGGCATTCCTAATCCAAAGTTAATTTCTTAACTAAATTTTTGCATACTATAATTTATTTCAAATATTGTGTGTAGTATAACATTTCGAGAAGTACCGAGTAAACTGTCAAGTTAATTTCAATTAAAAATTAAACTAAAATTCCAAAAAAAAATTATTAACTGACATTTTTGAACTTTGCACCAAATTAATACTAAATGAAAATGTACCCATTAACACTACAAACAAATTGAATACAATAAAAAAGAAATCAAAAATAAAGTCAGTTAAAAAAGAAAGTTCCTTATGTAAAACAAAACTTTTAAAAAATTCAACATTACTGATAATTATGTAAGCCTATGAATGTGTGTTTTTAAATTATACGTTAGTTTAGGTTAGTTTAGGGGATGTTTTGTCTACCTATTTTTATGTATCATTTTGGCACCAACTTCAACTTTTAACTAAATTCGAAATATATTCACATTTATATAGATATATTATCCAAGTTGCAATATTAATTTATAACGCTTACAGTAGTAGTAGTAGTAGTAGTAGTAGTAGTAGTAGTAGTAGTAGTAGTAGTAGTAGTAGTAGTAGTAGTAGTAGTAGTTTTTGTGGAAGGTCAAATTATTAAAAAAATTTTATGTAGCTGCATTAACAATTTTTGCTTGAACGGGCGAAGAACAATTTTAAGAAATACAAATAATTGATATTTTATGAATCCTATAATAAATTAACGTATATTATAATGCATTACAAACTGTATATCGCATAATAAGAAACTAACAAATAATACTTTTTGTTATTTTTATACGTCCTTTCCTTAATTTTCTCACAGATTCAAATTGTTATTATACTGAGTTTCTGAGAAGCATGCTTCAGAGAGTGGTGATATTCGATCTTTGATGCTCAGGTCTTGTTGGGCTCATTACATCCCACCATGGCTGCAGATCATTAGAGGCGGATCGCCTTTGCGAATCAAAGCAGCGTCGTTACCTGACCTTGCCCAACTGGTTCTGGTGATATTATAGTATCTGCGAAATGTCTCTAACTCGTTCCGCTAAGCACCGGGTACTCTCTGAGAATATGGTCGGCAGCTTCATCCTTGTCCAGGCACCATCAGCACACCGGATCATCGGTAACGCCAATCCTATAAAGATAGCCTCGCAGGTGGCAATGTCCTGTCAGTATTCCCACCACGATCCGAAGTTCTTTCCTCTTCAGGAAAAGAACCTTGCTAGTAAGCCACAAGCTACTTATATGATTCTTTGCACTTTTCATAACTTCCCTCCAGCATTCAATGAATTTGCTTTCCAGTTACAGTTTCAGTTCTCTCTTTCCAGGAATTGGAACAGATATAACGGGCTGCTAAACGGTTCGCTTCCTCGTTTCCGTATATGCCCGAGTGACCCGACATCACCATGGCGTATATCTTGTATATTACTTTCGACGTCAATCCCCGTGTGCGCTTAAAGGCTCGCTTACAAGCCTAGGAAGCAAATGTAGCCTCAATACGATTATGCAATGAGTCCAGAATTGCTCCCAGGTATTTAAAAGCTTTCTTATATTGAAGAGTCCTTCCGGACAGCATAATTGTGGGTAGTTTTCCGGTTTTTCTCTTTTTTGTGAAGAGTACAACTTCGAACTTGCCCTGGTTTATTCCAGGCGTTTTTGCTCGGCACTATTGTTTCTCGATCCGGACGGTCCGCATCATCGGTCTCTCCAGATAAAAGATTTCATGACCAGGGCACAGGATGACCAGATCGTTGGCATAAACTTGTATACACAAGTCAGATTCGTTTAGCTTATTTAACCGTCTGTCCATTACAAAGCTCCACAGCATCGGTGATAAAATACCCCCTGAGGACAACCTCCACTTGACAGTGTTTTAATAATTATACTGTTAAGCTTAATCCTTGAGTTAACATTTCTCTGATCTAACCGATCACTGTATTAAAGAACATTGCATCTCGAATCGTGGGATATATGGGGGAACGCGTCCTCGATGTTAATAAGAGTGCGTAGAGCAGATCGGCCATCCGACAGTGCTTTTTCGACCCTTATAACTAGTGGATGTGGCATCGTGTTTGGGGATTTCCTGTTTGATAGGCTAATTGAAAATAATGTAAGGAACTATGTATTATTACTCCCTCTTTGATATGTCAAACCATCAACCTTTCCAATGGCTTTAGTAATAAACTAGTCAGGCTGAGAGGGTAAAATAATTTAAGATTGTGTAGTCTGTTTTGCCTACCTTAGGAATAAAGACTACTTTTGTGTCCCTCCACGCCATTGCTATGTATCCCGGGCTTAGGCACAGTGGAATAATTTCAGCAGATGAATTTTGTATAAAAGCTGGAAATACGAGGTTTGTTCCAAAAGTATCGAGCCTGCATTCATATCTCCGCATCAAAACTTCCGAGCGACCTCTGTGGGGCATGGGCGTCACCAGTAAGTCTTCACGAACTCGTTGGTGTGTGCAGTTACCGACTGGACGTGTTAGTTCGTGAACGGTATGCGTTTGTTTGCATTGTCTTTTTTTCGTTCGTCGCATTTTGTTATTGTAAAAAATTTCGGAAAAACTAGATCAACGAATTTGCATCACGTTTTGCTTTAATCTTGGAAAAACTTGTTCGGAAACAATTAATATTATGAATAAGGCATTTAGAGAAACAACGCGACAGTCTTCACAGTGGAAGTATTCTGAATCGCCAAGACCAAAAAAAGCACGTCAGAGTCGGAGCAAAGTGAAGACAATGTTGATTATGAAGGTGTTGTGCACCACGAGTATGTTCCGAGAGGTCACACGATCACTAAAGCATACTACGTTGAAGTATTGAAAAGATTGCGTGACGCAGTCAGAAGAAAACGACCACATCTATGTACAAGCGGTGATTGGCTGCTTCACCACGGCAATGCGCCAGCGCATTCATCGAACCTTGTGCAGCAATATTTAACAAAACACCAAGTCGTACAGCTTCGTCAGCCTCCGTGCAATCCCGACTTAGCTCCTTGCGACTTTTGGCTCTTTCCCACATTAAAAATGCCGCTCAAAGGACACCGGTTCGATGACAAAGAGACGGTTGAAACTAATGCGACGAATGCACTGAAGGCAATTCCGAAAACTGAATTCCAGGACCGCTTCAGGAAGTAGAAACACCGCTAGAAACGTGTTATTCAATTAAATGGTGTCTACTTTGAAGGATGTTACTCGCCGGATGATAAAGAATAACACCAATGCGGAGATATGAAGGAAGGCTCGATACTTTTGGGACAAAGCTCGTATATTATCCTTACCAGTAGATCTAAAGGAGGCAAAGATTTTTATTGACCATTTTAACTTGTCATATGTGACTATTGTTTTGGATATGTTGCAGTCAAGATGTACTAAAGGGAATTACTATTGTTCTACATATTAACCTACATATTGATTTGAGCCAGGAAATGCACTCTTAGTAGCTTCCCCAGGATCTTCTCTTTTGTTGTAACTTGATCTCCTTCAGATAGAGCTAGTGCTTCAATGAGGGCACCAGAATCTCTAGATAGTTTCTTGCAAAAGCGGAAGGCTGAGGACATATTTTCTATGCTTCAGCTTGTTGAAGTAAATTGTTGGAAGTAGTTATGTGGTATAATTAAGTAATTAATTAATTAAGGGAACGCTTTTCCGTAATAGTTTTTATATTTATGGTATCCTGATACTATAATCTAATGCTGCAAGTGATTTTTTTCCTTTAAAAATCTAATCAAACTAAAATCGAGTATGTAACTGAAGATACAATTTTTGATTTTATTTAAAAATAAGTAAAAAGTGATTAGCAGCAAAACAATGCCCTTGTATTATAATGTTTATACCTCTTAGAATTTGAAATTTTCAAAAATCATACTAAAGATTACATGTATAAGACACTTTTGGAGAAACTATTTTTCTTTACTTTGATAAATTCAGTAGATTTTATTTTGAAGAGGAAATGGTTCTTTTTTTTTTCTAGTTATAAAAATAATATTACACAAATATATTTTTCCGAATTTGTTTTTTGATATTAGTGTTTAACAAAAGACTTTTATTAAAAATATGGTTCTAAAATCTATTTTTTTATCTTATAGACTTATTACTGTAATCAAAGTAAGTAGACTCTTTTTCAGATATGTAATGAAATTGTTAAATTTCAACAGTAATTTTTTGATTTTAAGCTGATATTTTAATAATACATTAAGTTACAATAAACCTGTAGATAAAGTAGTTTTTATATACCTTGGTTTTTGAGGAGACCTGTAAGGTACGACAATACTCGTTCAGTCTCTTTTCCTAAGGGTTTTCCATGCCAGTTATCTTTGTCTTCAATATCAGGATATCCTTTTCCTTTGTAAGTTTTTGCAATAATAGCTGTGGGCTTGCCCTTGGTAGCATTAGCATTATCAAAAGCTTTTACAAGCTCTTCGACATTATGACCATCTACAACTAAAGCGTTCCAACCAAACGCTTCAAGTCGAGATTTGTAAATTTCAAGTTGATGTCCTATAGTTGTTGCTTCAGATTGTCCAAGTCTGTTAGCATCAATGATAAGTACAACATTGTCCAAATTGTAGTAGCTGATAAATGCTATGGATTCCCAGATAGAACCTTCTGCGCTTTCGCCGTCACCAATTAGACAATAAGTCCTAAAAGATATAGGCAATGAACAGGTAACTTAACCTAATATAGGTTTAGGTTACATGTCATTACATACTTCATACAATTATGATAATATTATTATTTGCCAATAGCTATTAAAACAATTTAAAGAACGGAGTTCAACTGGAATGTCATAATATATCGATCGCCGAAATACCGGTTTACTGGACGTATGGTTTAAATCTTTTGCTAAGATCTTATGCCAAAAAGTTTACTCATTTTAACACTGATATTTGATGTAACTTGGCCTAATAAAAAGATTTCAGTCAAAAACCAAATATAATAAAATATATATCCTATAAAATTTTTACAAAAAACATTGCCACCGAATTTTTATGTCTTTAAATTAGAAACTGAAATTACTAAAATTAAAAAGGTTTTTAGGCTATTACTTCCTTACCTCTTCACCTTGTTTGGTCACAAGTTAAATTCGTTCCAGTGGCAAATTCTACATTGACTCTCTATCGAATTCGATTTTGCAAACGGTTAGTCATTGTTTCATTGCTTTAATAGAAAGTTTGAGGACATTGTCAACTAAAAATCTGCCACGTACCAGTTAAAGTTTTCGTTGAGCTCTAAAAGGTCTAACCCTGATTTTATCCCGAATAAAGTTCAGTGTTTCAATGAAAGCTTTAGTGATAGTCACAGTTTTTGCATATTTCTATTAATAATTAATGAATTGAAATAAGCCAAGTTTCAGTTCGATGTCGAGATGTATGTAAAGCTATTCTAACGTCTGGAGGTGGAAGGGATGCAACAGTTGTTGTCTTAAAGTCCTATTTACTGTATCTTTAGAAACTCCAAGTTCCAAACCTTAGTGCCAGGCTTAGATTTTCTTCAATTCAACCGGTACTCTAGTAGTACAATTCCTTTCATAATTAATTGTATGAGCAAAATTACTGGTTTCTCGAAGACGCCTTTCAATAGCGGCATACGTTTGGTACGCGTCGATTTGGAAATCTTTCTCTGTAGACTTCCACCGATTCCCGACCATTTCCTTAGAAATACCCGTAAACTGATATCATATCGGTCATTTCCGTGTTACTGTGATGTTCGGCCATAGAAATATAAGAATTAAAAGTTAAGGTTTAAAATTAAATGATAAAGATTTGTCAAATCGAATTATTTTTCAAATCTTTTTTGTAACTATTGACGATACTTATTATTGCTAGCTCGTTCTTATATTATACATTCTTATTGTAGTTAGCCTGTTAACTACCAAAATCATAGTCGTAAGACTGTATAAAGTGTGAAGAAATGGCTCCTTGAATCGACAATTACAAATAACTTTGTAACAACTGTCAGTTGGAATTTTTGATTAGAAATTTAATATACTTAGGCACAAAAAGTTATGAAGTTTTATATGTACGTAAAGAGCCCTTTGTGGCGATCTCTGCAATCACATCGACACTCTGATCAAATATACATCTAAAAATACCAATGTATCAAATTTAGTGCAAATCAAGCTTTTACAAAAACAAGTATTTACAAAAGAAAATATTGTAATTTTTTGTTTTACTGCTTGTTTAATTTATCCCAGTTTCGGCCAATTGCACTATTTACCATACTAGAATAAATATGTTTAGAACTTTTAAAACTATGACGACTGTTTTTGTACTGTCCTGCATAGGAATCCATTTACCCGCTTTAAAGCTAGACAGGATATCAGGTATAGTGAGAGATGTTACCTAACTTCAATTTAAATAAATTTATCAAAACAGAAAATTAATATTAAATATTAATTATATGTTCTCAAGAATTAAAATTACAGTACTTAATTTCATGCATAAGTTTATACTGTGTTATTTGTTTAATTGGCCAAAGTAGTATATTTAGACAATCGCAAACTATTAAGGAAGATGAGGGCAAATTTCTATAGTATGTTTTTTCTAGAACGTACTTTTGATTTAATAATGTTTTCAAGGTGACGCTCTTACCTGGCATCAATTTTGTCATAATTCTTAGTTACGTAAGCCATACCAGCCGCAATGGCTAACCCATGCCCAAGGGATCCTGTACCTACATCAATAAAGTTTAATCTGGGTGTTGGATGTCCTTCAAGATCAGAGCCTAATTGTCTGAGTTTTAAGATTTCTTGTTCTGGAATTAGACCATTTTCTACCCAAGCAGCATATAGAGCAGGAGCCGCGTGACCTTTGGATAACACAAATCTGTCATTTGAAGGATCTTTAGGAGAACTGACTGTGTAACGCATTGTGTTAAAAAAGAGGACGGACAAAATTTCAGCGATGGAGGCACATGTTGTAGGATGCCTAAAAATATTAATAAAAAACGAATCAAATTAACTGCAATTTTAATAACATGCTTTTTATAGTGTGATTTATATTGGTTCTCGCCATTGTTTACATGTCCAAAAATTCGAAGCTATTTTTAAAAACTATATAAAGTACTTAAGAATTTCTATATGTAATAATAACAAATTTAAGGCAAAAATGATCTGATTCTAATAGTAGTTTGTCTAAATGAGAGAAAAAAGTCGAGGTGAATGGGAGTAATAGGATCATATTTCATTATTTTTTTCTCGCTTCGACACTAGTGTTATTTTTTCTTTTTCTTGATAATTTTTATTTTCACATCAAGATTCGACCGAAAACATTTTCCTCATTCTATTTCATTTCACTTCGTAGGCAAAAAAAAACTAACGTAAAAATTAATAAAAATCAAAGAAAAAGTAGTCATGGTGTTATTCACAAAAAAAGATACCTATTGTTTACTAACTGTGTAACATTCAAACATCCATACTTGCTTTCGTAATGATTTTTTAATTGAGTTTATTTGGGATTGTTTTCTTACTGTAGCTAGTTTGTTTCATTTAGTAATTTTCAATTCCATATAAAAATTTATAATTATTTTTCACTTTTTACCGCTGTCTGAAAACTCCCTAATCCTAATTTTGAAAAAACTTGAAAAACATAAATTCGTTTGTCTGTCAAATTGAATATAATCTTCAATCATAATCTACACCCCCAAAATTTTCTAATATTAATTTTAGAGAAAATAGGAAATGTAAAAAATTTTTAGCCTGCCCCATATTGTGTCTTAAGAAATTAAATTCTTAATGTATATCTTTGATAACCCTATAATCAATTTTCAAGGATTGAGAAATGTTAAATATTCAGTCCACCACATTGGATCCGTCATAATGAGTTCTTAAATAATAATTTTAAACTCATAATTTCCAAGTCCATAACTGGTTTCGGACAAAATCGAGAAAAGTAAAATTTTTAATCTGCCATATTGGTTCCGTCAAATTTGATTTTCTAAACATAATTTTATTATTATCTGTGGCCCTGAAAACTCCACTACAGTATTTTTGAAAGAAATCGGAAAATATTAAATTTTTTTGTCTTCCATATTACAAGCGCCATTTTATTTAACCAATTTCGACCAAAATGATGGGACCACTGTAGCAATTTTCGGTTAATATAAAGAAGCAGAGACGATCGCTGCAAAATATTTCTTGATCAAATTTAATTATTTAAATGTTTGAAAATGCACTAGTTTCTTGGTATGAATTTAATTTTTCTAATTCAGTTTTCATCCACCTAAAATAATTAATATTTGCTGATAAAAATGACAAAATATTTTTGTATCAATTATTTCAATTTTGTTTTCTTTCTAATTAATAACGAAGTCCAAGTTGTAAATATTCTTGGTTAATGTAAAATATATCTCCTAAAATAGAATGCTACAGATAACATAAATATCGCGTTGTTAAAACAACTACTAAGTTATTCGGCAGACATTATTTTGAAAATTTCTCTATGATAAAACCATAACCTTTATAATCTTTAATATAGTTGTCATAACTTTAAAATTTTAAGGTCAAATGAAAGTTAAGCAACGAAAATTATGCAATATATCTTGATAAACTATAAAACAATAAATTTTGGGGTTTTAGATATATAAACGTTGCAAACGACAACAATGAATTCTGCCCAGAATGTTTTTCTAGAAACACGATATAATGTTTGAAACTGAAATTTGATAAAAATTCTTAATTTGTTAGAATTAAAATAAAGAAAATAACATTATTGCTGAGTGTAATATTTTTTAAATGAGCTCTCGGTATGTTTTAGTTCATCTGTAAAATCAAACAAGTATTTTAAACAGATGATGAAATTTCTTTCATGGAATAAAATGCCACAATAAAAATTGTAGGTAGGTTCAAACAAACACGATATTCCATTTACTTTAACAGGTTCATTAATAGATTACTAGCAGCATTTCTCGACACCTGCATCAACTATTTGTGGATTTTAGACAGGTGTACTTGGCTTCCCAAAGAAATTAATCAGACTAACCCAGGTGTGTGTTGATGGCTCAAAGAGCAAAGTGAGAATTGGACAAGACCTTTCAGAGGTGTTCAATATAAATCACGGTCTCAAACAGGGTGAGGCTATATCCTCGTTGCTTTTTAATCTAGCTCTAGAATACGTCAGCAGAAAGGCGAAAATCCAACCGCCAACAGCGATGTTCTATCATAACGGTCCCAATTTACTTTTGGCTTTTGCAGATGATATAGACATTGTGGGAAACAGCACGCTGAATCTCAAGACGACCTTCAATAACTTCGAAAAAAGTGCGAGTAGCATTGGGCTTAAAATTAACGAGAGAAAACTAAATATCTGTATTCCACTAGACGCAACCAACACAGAGGCAGACTAGGCCAAAACATCACAATGGGGGACTACAACTTTGAACGCGTCAAAGAGTTCAAATATCTGGGAACGATGCTTACTGAAAACACTGACGGAACGACAAAAATTAACTGTAGAATCTAAGCAGGTAATAGGTGTCTCTACGCAGTACAAGACATCCTAAAATCCAAGTTAACAACAAGACGTACCAAGATAAACATATACAAAACAATAATAAGACCTGTAGTGATGTATGGGTGCGAAGCTTGGACATTAACGGTAACAAATGAAGAACGGCTCCGAGTCTTCGAAAGAAGAATTTTAAAAAAAATATGTGGCCCAACAGTGGATTCAACAACAGAACGATACAGAATCCGTACCAATAAAGAACTGGAGGATCTATATGGAGACACTAATATTGTACGAGAAATAAAATCTAAGCGACTGCAGTGGGCGGGACACGTAAGGGACACGTAAGAAGACTACCAGATAGTCGCACAGTCAAACTCGCGTGGGAGGAAGCACCGGTAGGGAAAAAACCACTGGGATGCCCTTGCCTCCGATGGAAAGACAATATTGCCAAAGATCTAAAGGCAATGGATATTGATAATCCGCTAGATGCCATGGCAGACAGGCAGCAATGGAGGAGTATTGTGAAGTCGGCAAAGACCCACCCAGGGTTGTAAGCCATGGAGTAAGTAAGTAAGTAAGCAGCGTTTCTCAATATTTCGGTATTTGTGATCCCAGTTTTTATATCAGTTTTATGGCAATCCTAGTTTAATTTAGTTTTTTTTTTTTGGATTTCGATCAGTCTCGAATATCTATAATCACTGTGTAGTATAAAAGAAGTTCTTCGTCAGCGACTGTCTGTATGTTCGGATATAGCTCGAAAATTATTCAATAAATATTGATCGGGATTTCACCATCTCCCGATATAGTTCTTTGTATCTAAAACATCAATATCTATTGTAAAGTAGCCGAACGACGACGGTGTTGTCAAATTAGATCAGCGATAACACAGACGTATCTGCGCTTAAAAATTGATTTAAAAAAGATAAACAAATTATTTACAGGGTGTCCGGTAAGTACCTCCTAATTTCTCGGAGCATACAGGGGATGTCAAAATAACCCTACTTTGTCATAGAAAAAAAAATACTTAAAGTGCCCCTTAACGAAGATACAGAGCTCTAACGAGTTACCCAGTGATTTACCTTATAGGCTTGTATAATTTAATGAACCGACTTGTATAACTTGATGAAATTTTAAGGGAAACAGGTAAAAGATGATTAGAAAATAATTATTAGAGTTATTGATTTAATTATTTAAATACTTTATACAGGGCCATTTTTGCTGCGATGTGGCGGTGATATTGCTGACAACCCTTCAAACAGCATAAGAAAGCTTGTGACACAAAACAATGTTACAAATGGATTGTGCATGAAACCCTTACAGAATAGTTACTTCACCAGTACCGTGTTGAAAAAGTACACGCTATTTCTCCGGATAATTATCTCGCAAGACTTCAATACTACAACTGGTTTATACAGCAACATAACCTAAATTTAAATTGTACTAACTTTATGTTGTTTACTCATACAATTTACATTTTTGGGCTGATAAAATCCCGTACACTATAATTCAAATCCAACCAAGGTTTATTCTAAATGAGTGGACTGGCATCATCGGAGATAACCTTAGAGTTCCATTTGTTTTGGAAGGAAGGCTTAATGGTGAGATTTACTTACAATTTTTGCAGCAATATTCAAACAATTTATTGGAAGACGTACGTCTTGATAGAAGAATGCAAATGTGGTACATGCATGATGGTGCTTCATTTTAACCGTATAGTACGTCAATGCTTAACTAAAGTTTTTGGCCCTCGATGGATAGGTCGGGGTGGGCATGTTTTACGATCACCAAAGTCTCCAGACCTAAATCTCTTACACTTTAACTTCTGAGGACATCTAAAAGAGCTAGTTTATTCAACTCCAGTAAATACTAGAGAAGAACTACTAGCGAGAATGCACAACATTCTAGCGAAGTCCGTAATAATGCCGAAATATTATTTGCAGTACAGCGGAAAAATATTTGAAGAATAAGAAAATGTATTAAAGTATGTGGAGCCCATATTGAACATTTGCCAAAATAACATTTAAACGTTTTCTCTATTTTTGCATTTTAATAACATTGTAAATTAATTGAGCCCCCATCAACTCGTTGAAAGGTTTCTGGACTTGACATTGTCTGAGCTGGAAACCTTTCAGCATAACATTTTCTTGCCTTCGAAGAGTGAGACAATACTTCCCCATACATAAAAGCACATCAGCATATCCTGCGTATTTTATTTTTACCTGTTTGTGTTTAGCATTAGTTACTTTTGAGTTTTCTGCATAAAAACGGATTTATCTCGAAAACCGCCTGTTTTATCGAAATAAGTTAAGAGCACTTTTTCTGAAAATAAATGACCACAGTAATTAAAAAATTGTTTTTCAGCTCTGTAAAATGACACCTGTCAAAAATTAGGCCCAACGAGTCTGGCAGCAGGTCCGTTTCTGACTTCTCTGATGATCTAACACGTCTATTGTAGTATAGTTAATGAGTCTTTATGGTTTCAATAAAATATTAGAATTTTATTCAATTATACAAGTTGGTTCAAAACTTAGAGCCGATAAGGTAAATCGCTAAGTACCTCTTTAGTGATCTTTATCTCCCTTAAGGGGTACTAGGCATTTTTTTATGTGAAAAAGTACCTCCTCTGTCTGCTCCCGAGAAATTAGAAGATACTTACCGGAAGGGCTGTATAATAAATACGAGATATTCGAGATCATGTATGCACTTTTTTTTACAATATCTTTAGAATTATCCAACAGAAATATAAAACGGTATCCTTCATTAGAATAGGCACTTTTTGTAAATCCCTTAAAACATTCTAGAGTAATTTTGGACATGCTATATAAGCTGGGTATTATGTAAGTAAATAAGCACACAAGCAAAATAAACCTTAATTTATTTAATTTCGAAATAAATTAGTGTAGTCATGCTATAAAATGGATAAGGAAATGTATAAAACAACTTATGTTTATCAGTATTTAAACTTATATGTTATGTGATTATGTAATTTTGAGAATAAAAATATCATTTTTTTCCTTGTTAAAGTTTGATATTTTAACCTTCAAAAGAGACAGGAAACCACTGCTACTGGCTACTCAATGTATGTGTGTCAGCAATATTTCTTTAATCCACTGTATATTTAGAAGGTATGAACTATTAGTAACGATCCTATTATCTTAAATATTATAGGAGCTAGTGGAACTAGCAAATGCAAAGTTTTTCTGTGGACACGATAAAACTTTCTTCAATGAAGTTAACAGTTTTCAAGATATTAATATCCAAAAACACAATTTTCGTTTTTAATAATAAGGATTTTTCTAAAAGTCAAAAGTTCAAACATGTCGTGTAATTTGTTAGTTTATACCAATCATTGAAAAAAGTGCCATCTATATTAGCTTCTTTGGAACGACTTAAAAGAAAGTATGAATTTAAAAACGGTCTACGGTTTTATCGATACCTAAAGGGTGTGAAGCCACATAAAATAACACAAAACATTTGTTAGTATGAGGACATCCATATGAATTGATTTACAATAATTAAAGTGAAAAATGGGGAAATGTAGTAACTGATAAGGCTTATGTATTCTTAGTCAAAATTGTCGACATTTTATAGTTAATTTCCAATTTAACTGGTAGTTCCGACTTTTTTAGCAGCTTTTCAGAACATCTCAGATTAAGATGTACGAGAAATTGGTACTACAAAGTGAAATTAGAAAAAAAATTATATCATACTTGACCTAAAAAAAAAAGAATATGTGGGTAGACGGAACTTACTTTTTTGTTACTGCTTTAATTTAGTTAGAACAGTGGTATGCTACTAATTAATACACTTATTTTCCCAGCCACCAAAAGATCTTCGAGGCTAGACATTATTTATTACAGAATCTATCAAAATATTTAATATCAGAATATAGAAATACCAATCATAAGTTAAGATCGTAATGGTTTAGTAAAAGTAAGTTCCAGTCAGTTTGACTACTACTTTTTTCTACATCCCTGTGACTACACATAGAGACAATCATTATTAATTAGTCACCAATCTGTTGTAAATCCATTTTAATAAAGTTGTGCCAAAACACGAAAAAATATTGATAAAATGAAACTTATTGATTACATTCGTGTATAATGAATTTGAAGAACCGATCGTAGTAACGTAGTGAGAATATGGTAGCGAGATAAAATATTTTGTTCAATTATAAGGATGTTGCACTTCTTTTTATACATAGTTGGCAAAAAAGGAGGATAATTTTTTTTATTGTTTGCATGACTATTTTTGGTGTCATTTTATTTCAATTTGATTTCAATTATTTTTAAATCCTAATTCTAATAAGTGTGCTTTAGAAACAATTAAATACAAACTTGAATAAAATGGTGCCAAAAACAATTTTAGGAAGAAATAAAAACATGCTAAATTTTTTATAGGTGGAAGTTTTTAAAAATTTCGAATTTCTAATCGTAGATTTGAAAACAAGAACTGCAAAAAAAGTTAGCCAAGTTTTGAACCTCAAACAAACAAGAATAAAAAATTTATTTTCTTTTATTTCGAAACTGCTTAAAATGAATAGTTTTGTTTATATTTTGAAACAACTACTATTTTTTTATCGATTTCAAGGTTTTATCTCTAAGTTTTTATTGTTACCTTTTCCATATAAGGATTTCTTGATATACATAATACAAATTATAAGAATATCACAAGAAAAACAAATCTGATCAGCTAGAAGATCTAACTTCCATTACAACTAGATTGTACTTAAAAGTTAAATCTGTTAATGTGTTCAGAGTGGAAGAGGGATAATTTTAGCAAAAATTTAATTTATTAGGTTAATATTAAAAAAGCGAGAATAGTAAATAAAGCAGCACACCTAGTCTTTAAAGTTATGTACATTTTAGGAAAAAATACTACCACGAAATTCATTTTCGCAATCCACATTCCAAAATTTACCTATTTTAAAAAATGGTTAATTTTGGCAAGATGTAGTATAACTAAATAATTACCGAAAGTAATAAATATATCTTGTTTTTAAAATAAATGAAAACACTCCCTTAATTATTTTCATATTATCCAACGGCGTTTAACAAAATATGCACGCTTATAATGTGATAGTAATTGTCATTGAAATTTTTTCATCACTGCGCTAGTCGCAATCGCAGATTATACTGATCTATAAAATCTAACTTTTGGTGTATATTTTAAATAAATGCTATATTTTTATACTAATTTGGGTTTACGGAATACGAAAATATGAAAAAAAAAATTAATTAAGCTTTTGTTTTAAAATTATCCCTAGTATGAAAAACTATAAGTAAAATGTCAAAGAACATAAATTATTTATTGATAAAAGAAACTTTGATTTATATATTTTTTTATTTTTTATTTGAAATTGAGAATATATAAATACTAGCAAAAAATTTAAATTTATTTCTTCAATAATTTCTTTACTTTCATTGCTTGTCTTTTGTAAATACTTTCAGAGATATCTCTACTCAAGTTTCAGTAGTAATCCGCTAACATTGACGCATTTCATCGGCCTTGGTATCTTCTTTCCATTGTCGATATATCTTGGTGGAATTGTTCACCACTTACATCACTGCAGGAGAAAAATCAAGAAGAGAGTGTAGAAAATAAATTTTTAGGGACATATTGCGACTCAGCTGCTGATACTTTTGTAGGAGATTGCTCACAAGCTTATCATAAGTTTCATATCTCCTATTGCCCAAAAAACAATGAACGACCGCCCTAAAAGACTCCTATGCCTCTTTTTCAAAGATCTGTAAAACTGAATCAAAGTTTAGGTCCTTCAGAAGCTCTCTAATTTGAGGACCTTCCGCTCCATTTTTATTGAAAACATTGACAAAATTCTTCATTGGTTCCTATTTAATATCTAAAGGTGGGAGAAGCATTTTTTGGAATTTTATTAGAGGAAGATGTTTGACATCCCTTTTCAAGGATACAGATTTAGTCTTGGTGCCAATTTTTTTATGTAATGTAAATATCTAGTCCGACTATCTCACTCACACAAAAAACAACAGTAATGTATTGTCCATTTGCAGATCTAACAACATGGCTACGACTTTCAGGTCACCACAAATTTGCCATTGGTGTTCTGAGTATGATACAGGGTCTAAAATTTATTTCATGTGTTCATATGTTTCTTTAGCTTGCACTGCGTGACAACGGCATCAAAGTTTGTGCGTTTCCGTTGTGAAGAAGAACAACTTTCAAACTCAATGTTAAACAGTCTATGAAAAGCCTCCATTCCTATGGATTGTATTCAATCTTCAAAGCGTCCATTATGCCATTTAGGTTATGATAATTTACACACTGATTTTCAGATTTAAAATAGAGCATCGTGTCTTTCTCACGATTCCTGTATAAATTAATTTTAACATTCAGTTGTAGCAAATTTCATTGTTTAAGTCTTGATCCCAGTAGTTTTGTTTTATCTTTTGACAAATTTATGTCTCGTATAAAGTCATGGAGTTCATCTTGCGAAAGTCTATGAGGTTCGTCACAAACAATATTTTCACCCGAAAACTCTCAATCTTGCGAGGTTGTAGGCTTATTGTAGTTTACTTTCATTAAATTAATTTCTTCATCAGTATCTTGCTGATAGTTTTCGGGAGGTTGAGGAACAGGAAAATTGGTTTTGTGTGGTAGTTGTCGTTACCGGTGTTACGTCAGGGTATATCATGTTTGTTTCTTTTTTTTCTCGATATACCCTGCTAGATGGGCGGTATCAAGCAAAATTAACATTCATTCACATGATTAGTAGGTTCCTTCCACATCATTGAAAAACTAAAAGACAGTGAATGTTTTTTTTTTTATTAAGCCACTTGATCAAATTTGTAAAACAAGTACGGCAATTAAAATATGGTAACCAAGATTTGTTTTTTTTTTATTTTGAATTCAAACATAATGGAAGTAAACAGTTTCGAAACGCTGGGTTACTAGGCATCTTTGTAGATTTTACACCCAAAATATGCCGAAAGTTATAAAAAAACTTATAAAGCTTCCCGTTTTAACTGATAGATAAAACATAAACTGCATTAGGCGCAAGGAACGAAAAAGTAGTAATAGAATTTACGAGGGTAAATCACAAAATATTTTGAGTTCTTAAACATTAAAGATATGGGTTATGATATAGTAGCATTTACAAAATACGATTTAATAGTAGATACATAAGACTAGGTAACAAAAAAATTTTAGAGCTTATTTCTGTAAAAGTTATTGAAACAGCTCACTTTATGATTGTGTTACTTATGATATGGCTATTTCAAGCAGTGAAAACGAATTATGTATGTCTGTTTGAATATAATGTTTTTGATGTTGTCAGCAATAAGTTTTAAATTTAGTTAGACTAACTTAGAGTTCTTCGATATAAATAACAACGTAATTTAAAATGCTAAACAATTGAAAGTTGTATTGAGTTAACATAGTTTGTTACTTTAAATTCAGTAGTTCCAGTTTATTTTCAAAAATAAAAAAATACTTTTCTAAAACATACGACATTGTTTTGTAACAACTGACATGGTACAAAAGTATATGTAGTGCCTCATCACAAAATATTCGTGCGTAATCTCGACAAGACCATAAATCGACAGTTAAACTAAATGGGTTGTAAAATGGAGGAGGAATTTTTGTTTACGATTCTTTCATCATTTCTGCACGTAGTATCCCTACCTATCATAAAATAAATTATGCAATGTAGACGTCAGTTTGAGTATTTCAGCTAATCTTGAGAACATCTGAATGATTTTCAAGTATTCTTTACTATATTTTTGAAAAATATTTAGGTTTATTAATGCTAAAGAACCGATATTAGTAAAAAAGTTCGACTAAAGCCTGGTCATATCACTATTGTGAATTAAAATTCTTAAATATACGAAACAAAAAAATGTACTTACCCAGAATTAGCTGCAGATGTTGATTTAACACTAAGAATTCTTATTCTTGTGGCAAGATCCCTAAGGATTTGTGGGTCCGTAACAAGCGGCATTTTTAAATTTTCGATATCTTGTTCCTGTTCCACCAAGTGCAGATTACAAAGTGAAATTTAAATTATTAATTACATTATTTAATTCATTATTATCTCTATTATGTATTCTTATCTCTTAAGTTCACAAATAGTTTATATAGGGTGATGCAGTTTTCTTTTTTATTGAATATAGAAAGACTTAAATATTAAAAATTTTATGAAAACTGTCTTAAGAATATTATGCGAGCTTTTTTCTGTGCAAGCAAGCTTCACCTTACTTAATTAAATGATTTAAAACTAAGTTGTTCCCAAATAAAAACACACAACTAAATCAGACAAATTTAATTAGGATCACATTTAACAGAAAATAGATTACTTATCATCAAGGCATTATAAAATTCGTTTTTAAATGAATAATGTTAAATAACGGGTATCCTGGTAAATCATGAAATAAATATCTGATATTTTATTACTTTAAATTTAAAACTTTCCATATCAAAATATAATAAAACAAATAAATTAATTCTAAATTGTAGTGTTTTCTCCAGTAGACTTTAAATTGTTTATTTCTATTCCAAAACACTAGCATAGTGTAGGCCTTATAAGAAAAATAAAATCTTTGTATACCATTAAAGATATTTAAGTTTGATGTTTTGACAAACAGCCGTATTTTGAGTTATAGACCAAATTTAAACTTCTTTTAAATAAAACATTCTGTATATTATCTGAGAGGTAGATTTCAATTTTTTCAAGCTTTTCAGTTGATATTTGATTTCACAAATAAAAAAAATGATTTTTTCGAAAATTTAAAAATAAATTCGCAGTAGGCTGTAATCACAGCTCCTCAAAAAAAAATCAAAATTTTATTTGCGGGGCCTGATTCACCTTAATATATGTAATCCACCATGCTGAACACGAATCCGAAGTTCAAATAACCCCATCTCGTCAGTTTTTTTTTCTAACCTTAAGAAATAGTCTAAAAATCACAAAATTCAATAAAAATCCAAACAAAATCCCATAATCATTTATCCCATCAACACTACAACCCCATAAGCTTAAAATACTATAACTCTGAACAAAAAGATCCCATAATCCAGTGAAAAAAAGACTAACGCACGTTCAAGCAGTGAAAATCAGTATATCTGAAATAGCTAAGCTCTTTAACACTACGACCACGTAACCTTGAAATCCCACAACCAAACACCTAAAATTTATGTATGTTTGCCGCAAATCTTACATTCTGACGAACCTAGGAACAACAACGTGGACGTAGCAGGCTTCTGTTCTCTTGGCGGTACTTTATTTACACGAGCTCCCTTGCCTCTCATGTTACGGGTGCTTTATTTTCGTGAGTCTCCTTGCCTCTCACGAGTAGCAAAAGTTGAATGAATTGATAAAAATAAGACTTCAAAATAGGAAAGTGATATATCAAATTCTATCCATCGTTATTTGATCGCTTATGATAAAGCACTTGTTTTTCTTTAAATGATCTGCGAAGTGAGCGCCGCTTATGATTCACCCTATCAATCTACATCTCGTTTCAGACTCCAGCAGTAGTCTGATATCGTGTTCACACCCCATATTCCTTGGTATCGTTTCCTTCATATCTTGATGAGTTTTGTCCGGAAGAAAATTGAGATGTCCAAAAATATAACTTAATGCTCATATCACAGCCTAAAATCTGAGAGTTTTCAATCGTATTACTCACTAATTTCTTATAATTCTCACTTTTCTTTTCCCCAGGAAGTTTTGACTGACTTGTGGAAACTAGTCCATGCAGCTTTCACAGCATCCGTCATATGTGTAATAAAATTCTCATTATTAAACAATGTTCGAATCTGCAGACCATCGAATATACCAACTTCAAATTTGGAATCACCCAGTTTGGACATTGTCTCGCAATGTACTGACAACAATCTCCTGTTTTATTCAAAGCTCTCACTTATTACTTCATCAATCCAAGTTTGACATGTAGTGGAGGAAGTAAAATTTTTCTTTCTTCTACAAGTGGTTCTTTTGTCGATCCGGGCTTTAATGATGTTCGTTGAGTCCATTCTTCCTTTTATAATGATTTTGTCGATCTCTACTGACAAAAAGGCACAAGAAACAAGAGTATTTAATGTCCCGCTTTGCATGCCCAGAACAATGCCAATGATCTTAAGATTGCCATAGATCTTTCGTTAATGCTTCGAACATTTTATTTTTTCATGAACCATTTTAATGTTATCGTAAGACTCTTTGAGATGTGTGGAATGAGCTGTTGATATGGGAGCCAGTGGATTTTTTTGATTTGTCACCTATGGAGTTATGTGGTTATAAGGTTATGAATTTTTTGAGGTTTTGAGGTTTTATGATTATAGGGTTTTAAGGGTACATGGTAGTGGGATTATAGGCTATAGATGTTTCAAACACATTGATTTTTACTGCTTGAATGTGCAATAGTATCTTTTTCACTGGGTTATGGGATTCTAGGTTAATGGGGTTATAGTGTTGTGATGCGTTTTACGTAGGGGAGCAAGTCGTGCCCTACGGATCTATTTTGTTTACGGCAGCGGAACATAGGTCAGTGAATATTTATTGTGCAGACAGTCATCGGACAAATGCTCAGCGCAGGGGCATCGGTTTGACGGTATCTACTTATAATCGGGATATCCCTGCTTTCTGAACTGTTCAACGGTTTGACTGCCTCGATGGTCAAAACATTCACCCGGTGGTATGTTCTCGGGCGCTATCCTCGGTATTAATGTGATCGAGGGCCCACTTATGCACCGGGCAGCTTGTTACAGTGGAGAAGCGGCAAGCCAGAGGTCAATTGCGCGTATGAATGCTAGCTGCCAGTTGCCAGTTGTTACCTGTAATGTTAAAAATTGGATCTAGGTAATGAAACAAACGGTTTAAAAATATCCTGTATCCCATATTCCATACTTTTATAAAGCTGTGGCTTAAAACTAACTTACTACCTAAGATGTATAACAAACTAATCAATTAAACAGTCTAAAGGGTAAAAGTATGTTTTGAGCGCTGTTCACACGGTAGCGGTAGACGGTAACCTTGCGGTATTATTCACGACACTATTCACGTTAGCTCGTACTATGCGTTTGCCATGCTATTTTATTTGTAATGCATCCACCCAGTTTTCAATCTCTATACTTTCATCAGTTAAGGAACCGAACATTATGTTGCGAGGCAATCTAAATTTCCTTCTGAATCAGATCTTGGCTGGTGTAATTCCGGTAGTTTCATAAACTGCGTATTGGTAGACCATTAAGAAGATTGGCAAATATTTGTATCAATCTTTCTGATGTCTGTCCACTACCTTTGAGAGGTACTTTTCAATGGTTCTATTAAATCGTTCACCATTTCATCGGACTGAGGATATAAAGCTGTTATTTTGGTTCTATGGATGCTAAGTGGTTCGAAGAGCTTTTGAAAAAGCTTTGATACAAAGTTACGTCCTTGGTCATGATATAGCTTCAAAAGAATTTCAAACCGGTTGAACACATTATTAACTAAGATTTCAGCTATTGTTGAGGTCTCCTGGTTAGGGATGGAAAATATCAGGCTATTTACCGAAGCAGTCAATAGCAATCAAAATGTATTGTTGTCTTTATCCGTTTCCTGGAATGGTCCAGCTATATCAAAAGCTATCCATTCAAAAGGTGTTTAATATTATACTCTTTAATTTTTTCTTTAGATCTTGTGCAGGAATCTTGGCTAGCTGCACATTTAGTGCAATATCTACATCATAGTTTTACATTTTAACAATATTTTTCCATTGTGAATTTCTTCTAAAACCACTGGAATTTTGTTTCTGGATATTATTAACTGAGTTTTGATATCGTTGCCATCGGTACTTTTCTAGAATCTCTTCAGAATCGGTCTTCAATCAATATCGAGTACCACGGAACTCAGTGTCTTTTCTATGCTGATATTTTCACGCCAAAACTTCAAAATTAAGTGGAAAGAAATTCAGTAATAGAGTATTAGCAAATTAATAAATACGTCAGAGTTCAGATGAAAGTTAGTAGCCGCATCAGTGAACAAAAATGCCAAGCTAACCCATACGCCTGAAAGTAGGGGTGGGTTATTCAGGGTACCACTGTATCTGTAGTCAAGTTGAAACCTTCCGCGATATCGTTAGGAACTAGCTTTCAACTATACACCTATAGGTACGCAAGAACTAAAAAATAATACCTACACAAGTGAACATATGGGTCAAATAAAACTCCTTAATAAATAATAATAATAAAAATATATGTCTGGCCGGCAGTGTACTGCAGCCAGCAGTATACTTGTCGCTACTGTAATGCGTAGACAGTACAGCCAGCAACGCCAGCTGTCCGCTGACTTTAACCATATATTTTCTCTACCTTTTGAACATCCCTTTGTCCTGATCCACCTACCCATAATTCCTTAGGACTACATTCTTTCAGTTATCCCATTAGGCCCGGCTACGAATAGATCCAGGGTTTCCCTCAACCAATCGTAGAAGGCGATTAAATGGGAATAAATTTCAGATTTTAAATATGAATATGTCGACTGTAAAACATAAATTACTCCAGGTGGATAGGAGGCGAATCCCCGTCGCACAAGAAGCTACAGCCCAACAACAATATAAGAGCCAAACAACAGCGGGAGCTCCACCCTCCGAAGGTGCTGCGCAGGAACCTCTGCCAGCGCTCACTTAGGCCGGACTTCCAAGCGTATGAAATGGACAACATCGATGAATGAAACAATAATGCACATTTTTTATAGGTTGCCCGAACTAGAACGAGAAACTATCGGCTATAAACAACAGCTTCTTGTCGAATTTCGTAGGGAATATCCACACTTAAAAGTGTCGCAACAGAGAACAACTGACCAATATAGAGCTATTCTCCGAAATAAACTAATCTCAGAACAACCAAACAATGGCATAAGAGAGAACATCGGTGAAGACCAACAGCAACAACAACTATACCAGCAGGAGGGCCAAACAATTCCAAGAGCTCCACCGCCAAAGATGCTGCGCGGGAACGTCAACCAGAGCTCACTCAAGCAGGACGTCTAAGACAATGCATAAAATGGACTATGCCCATGAATGAGTCAATAATGCGCATTTCTTACAGGATAACTCATCTAGGACGAGAGATGATCGGCTACAGGCAACAACTTCACGCCGAATTCTGCAGGGACTATCTACATATACAAGTGTCACAACAGAGAATAGCTGATCAATATAGAGTTATTCTCCGAAATAGCCTAATTCTTGTAAGATGGCTTAATACCATCAAAGCGGAAGTTGAACGTGAGATCAGGGGCACTGACAATAACAACGATCCGATTACTGAACCTGAGCCAGAGTCGGAACCCGAAGTCTAAGAACAGCAAGAACAGCTGAATGACTGTACCCAACAAGACAACCCTGAATTCTCTTACCAGAAACTATCAACAGAAATGAGTGCGGCGATGTTGGAATATAATGGGACCAATCCGTTATGTAGACCGGTACTGCCAAAAATTAGTTCATTTAAAGACTGGGTATCATGTTGGACAATCGGATTTTACCAGTTTATGTTTCAGAGGCCTATAATCTAGAGTCCTTACATACAACAATCTATTGTGCTGCAACTGCGATAGTTAGAGCTTTAGAAATGAAAATTACAACAGAGCTCCGATCAGCAAGATCGGAACCCAACACTCCACTATGGGAGAGACGTCTAAATAACAAAATTGAAGATCTTCGAAAAAATATAGGACAGCTGATGGAGTATATTAGGGACATGAGAACAAATAAATTTCAAAGACGAGTTGAAGAAATAATGAATCGAGCCCGGTACCATTCGCAACACGATTCAGCAAATGTTACGGCTCAATAATGCCTCGACACCCTAAAACAGAAGCTCTCTGCTATTGCAGGACAGCTAAAGAGATACAAGACCAGCAACAACCGATAAACTCGAGTTCTGGGGAAGCCAATTTTCCACACCCGCCAATTGTAACATCGCAGCCGGCTGGAGTGAAAAACACCAAATCTGCCAAGACTACAGCCAGATACAGTTTGAGCCATTTACCAGAATTACTGGCTCAAGAAGTTCTGGTGTATACACCATCAACTGGCTAATCTTATTAATGATATTTTTCTAAACCCAGCAAAAATGCCACTGTTTTTGACAGAAGGTATTACGTATCTCTTACCAAAGGATCAACATAACACACATGACCGAGCTAAGTATAGGCGAATCATCTGCCTTCCCACACTATTTAAGATAATCACCTCCTGCTTGTACATTTTGAAGAAACTCAACAGAGAGGAGGCACCAGGGGAGCAATGGGATGTAAAGAACAATTGATTGTTGACTCTGTCATATGTAACCAAGCCTGTACCAACCGAAGAAACCTCTTCGCTGCCTAAGTGGATTATAAGAAGACCTTCGACTCCATGCCATATGAGTGGCTCAAAACTATATTCAGAATGTATAGGGTCGATAATCATTTTGTTTCCTTTTTAGAATGCATCATGTCAACCTGGAAAACTAGGATCCAATTACAACTGCCATCCAGCGATACCATCGAAACTAATACAATCCCAATACGAGGGGGAATATTTCAAGGCGATTCACTAAGCCTACTGTAGTTCTGCCTTGCAATGACCCCACTGTAATGCCGTTGGAACTCCAAGACCAGGTTATTCAGACGAGGAATTATCGCAAGTTTATCATCAGAGATCATTCAAGAGAAAATGATCAATATAGATATGACAGAGACAATCTAGCACATGACTGGAGGACGTCAAGCTTTTGCCGCAACCGAGTATAAGGGAAGACATGACTCAGCCGCTAAGATACTCTACCAAGAGTATAGCAGATAAGTTAAAACTATTGTAGGTAGGAAAAGTGCTTTACTACAAATACAATTCGGAGTCAATTCTTGAAAACAACGAGTTCAAGTTATTTCGGGACTGTACGGTTCTAAAGGATCAAACAGTTGCTCATAATAGGTCAGACATTATACTAACAGATAAAATTTCTAGTTGAACTACACTGATTGACATTGCTATACCTAATAACAACAACCTAAGATCAAAATAAAATGAGAAGATCGTCAAATACAGAGATTTGGAGGTGCAAATCCGCAGACAGTGGGCATTGAACAGTGTCCACACGATTTCCATAATACTATCAACAATTAAAGTGATGCCAAAGAACCGTCTGCAGAACATCAAGAGACTGAGCCTTAGTAAGCGTTTGTATAAACCGATTCAGAAAGCAGTTCTCCTTGCATCCGTCCCGACCGTCCGAAAGTTTGTAGGAAGTACAGAAGACCAGGCCACCTAAGGTCCGATAACATGGAAAGGGTCCCCACAGAGTTTCATACATTTGGTGTCTTACTATACCTGCTATGAGTCAATAATTTCCGGAGGGAGTGCGAGGCCGTTTGGTTTGTACACTTTTAATTGAATATCTAGACATGTTTATCTAACATAAAGCACCATATGCGATAAGCAACACTTCATAATCACACAATTCTCAATTTCAGTTGATTACAAAATTTTCAACTTTAAAAAAATTACCAACTAGTTCAGAGTTGTGAAACTTAACACGATTTAATTAAAAAACTGCGAAACGACTTAAGGCAAAAAAAAGTATTAATATAGATCTGTTATACTATAACAAAGGATCTAATAAAATTTAATAGGTAACAAACTTTAATACTTACTGGAGCCAAAACATAACGCAAACGTTGTATATTCCACGATCATGGGATAGAATCCCGGAAAATTGTGCAACACTTTACAAATAAAGAATGGAATAAACTTAATGTGAAACATCAGTGCCCATTAACCGAATGTTCTTACGACAAGAAAAAAAACAGTAGATTTAACTAGTAGGAAAAAACAGTAGAAAGAACCAGTAGGAAAAACCGATAGAAGGAATCCTACAAAAAAAAAGAGCGTCTGAGACTACTTATAAAAATGAAATTAAAAAAAAAATAATAATTTGTTAATCAACCTTTTCCAAAAGGACAAAAAATATTTATCAATTGCTAAGTTATTTCTGTTTAAATTTAGAAGTTTAAACTTCCGACATATTCAAAAAAAAGGTGAGCTTAAAGTTGAGGTTTAAAAACAAAATGAAATATTAATTAATTACCAATGGGTAATAAATAAATATTTAATTTAAATTAATATATTGCTTAAACTGTTGAACTCAAGATAAGTAAGAGCAAAAATATATAAACTTACCACAAAAGTCGAGTCTGACTCAGGAGTGATCACAAATATTTAATTTAATATAAGGAAAAACAAAAGATTAACTTAACATAATAATTAATTACTCAACTAAATTAACCACACCATAATTAGAAATGATAATAAAATAAAATAGGTAATAATTAGGATTTGAGACCACTGGGCACTATAAATTCTTAGTTTTATTAACATTAATTACTATTAAACCAGTCAGCTTAAATCTAAATAATTACAATTTTAGTTAAGCTCCAAAGCAAATATAATAAACCAAAATATAGTCTTAACATTTATCACAATACTTACCCCTAGTTCCACAATCCATGGTAACATGAAGTGGTTAAATAACCAACCTTTGCAAGTTAACCATGAGTTTTCAAAGGTAGGTGTTTCACAAACAAGAATTGAGGGCTGGTTACGAAACCATTGGTTAAATTTTATTTGTCAATGTTGGTACCTGACTTTTCAGAAAATATCACGCACATTTTATGAAATTCGTTGGAATTAGGTTTAATGTCGTAATTAAAAAATAAAGAAGAATGATTGGTTTGACAACTAACCTCTATTTTTACGAGGGTATTTCAAAAAAAAATCCTCGAAAATAATTTTATTATTATAAAGATAATATTTGTGAAAATTTTATAACCATGGAGAAGAGAGAAAAAAGAGCTGTAAATTTCTCAAAAGAAGAAGAAATCCTTCTTATATCTCTGATAGACAAATATAAAAATATTACTGAAAGTAAAAAAAGTGATACTCACACTTGGAGTGATAAAGAAAATTGTTGGAAAATTTTATAAAATGAGTTCAACGGCAGTTGTACTGTAAATGGCACAATAAATGTCAAAGTTTTGAAAGAAAAATATAGAAATTAAAAAAAAATTGTATTCATCATATTCTTCAAAATAATCAATTCATGGTCTAAATATTCGGGGTCTTCTAGCTTCTTCATCACTACTATAAACATTGATATCGTAATTATCCATTTTTCTTATTTTGGATTATTCAAAAAAAAACGCAAATGATTTTTATTCTATCCGAACCGTCAACAAATAAAAAACCGAAGCAAAGTAATGAGATTTTGTTGTTTTGGTTAAGTAAGTAACCAGAAGATTGTCTGCTGGTAAACTTAACTCATGGTTAACTTCCGGTAAAACATAAATCATCAAATGTGAAACAAATAACCATCGGTTTTTTCCTAACCTTTCGGTGACTACACATTGTGAAACTGGGCCTTAGTAGAAGTCCAGGATGCACATACAGTATTTATAAAAAAAAAAAAACGATATCACTAAGGATTTTAAAGTCTTTTCGTTGAGTTATAGCAACAGTATATAATAGCTCTAGTGCTGGTCCACAAAGTGCAATTACCAATGCATTGACCATTTTTGGGAAGTTTTAGTTATTTGTAGTAGCGGAAGTTTCAAACTGGCGTTTATACATTATCCAAGATGTTTAACCTGGGTAAGTTGTGGATTTGATTTGGTGATTATTACTTTATCAGAAGGATCAACCTACTTTATTTTGTTGATTTCTGTCTGAAGGTTCTTCATTTTAGATTCTTTCTTGTCTACGATTTCTTTTACTCCTTGCCGCACTTCACCTATGTTTTGTCGCACAATTGATTCAATGTTATTTATTTCTTGGCGTACATCTCCTATGTTTTGATTTATTTCGCGTATCCCTTTCTTACACTTTTGCTTTTGTTCCAATATAATTTGATCAAATTTTTGATGTTTTTCTACAATGGCTTCTTATATCCATTGGCAAAGTTTATCTTGATCTGCGACGTTCTTCTTCTTTTTGGCGACGTTTTTCTTCTTGTTTTTCATTTTGGCGACGTTGTTCTTATTTTTGATGACGTGCTTCTTCTTTTTGTTTTTCTCTTTAGCGACGTGCTTATCCTTATTTTTTTTTGGCGACGTGCGTCTTATTCTTATTTTTCTTGTTGGCGATGTGCTTCTCCTTGTTTTTTTGGTAACGTGCTGCTTTTTCCAGTTTTTCTTTCAAACGACGTTATTTTCCTTTTTGGCAACGTTCTTCTTCTTTTTGGTGATGCTCTTCTTCTTCTTCTTTTTGTTTGTTTCGTTCCATAAAATCAGCTAGTGTTTTATTTTTATTTGCCCCATTTGGGATGTTTGTTGTTTAAATTCAGCTAAATCTCTTTTTTGATGTTACATTCGATGATGAAGTTAGTTTTTCGCTCTTCTAGTTTACAAATATAATGTTCTAAAACTCTGTCAAAAATTAAATTTAAACCATATTAGTGAATCCTGCTATAAATCTTTATCCTACCTATTTATATACATAATAAATATTCGATTAAGAGTCTACTAAAAGTCTAGAATCTCACTAGGAACGTGACTAACAGTGATGACTAATCGATATAATATTCCTATAAGGATGCGGCCGAATTACCCTAGTTCTTCGTTTCAATATAGATTGTTTGTAATCTAAGTTGGTATCGTTTCATAACAGTTGTATTATTTTTTTGTATTGTGCTTTTAAAGTTAACAGTTTCTTGTTTTTATTAGACTAATAAAGATTTCTTTAAAACTTTTTAAAGAGACGATGTGAATGTCTAAATTAAAACAAAAGACGTTTTATAGGGCGAGCCTAAGGTTTCAATTATGTATTCAATTTGATTGCCTTTTTGTCCACCTTTTGTCAGCCTTTCTACTATTTTTGATTTTACTGATCATTCGAAGCGTCCCTCGAAAGAATGATCGATTAAAATGTTTTGAACAAACGACAATAAGAATTAGTGACTTTTTTTTATATCACTTTAGAACGCATAATCGTTTGTTGGAAAATCCGATTTGATGGTTTTATAACACAATTTAATTTTTGACTATCTGTACTCGGTTCATTTAGCATTCATGAAACAGGCAAAATTTCATTTACAGATATTTCAAACCCATTTTAAAGCAATTATGCCGTGAAAGCGAAAATTTTGTTCCAATAAATCAATTAAATTTAAGTTTTCTTTAAAGATAAGGCTCTCTGTCGGCATATTTCTAAAAATCTGAATTAGGAGGGCAATTCCAGATACACCTAAAATGCTGTTGAGATAGTCATATCGACAAAAGAACATTTTCTGTATTGAATAAGGTTGTGATAACCAAATAACTCGAAATACCTATAATGGCTCAGCCAGTCTTATCTTAGTTTTTTATACCTTAAATTGAATACTTGTGGTGAAAACTCGACTAGTAGTTCGCATAGATTGACTAATGGATATATAAATAGTGTTTAAATTGGGGTTGGATAGGTCATTGGCAAAATATGATCCCCCAAAAGTGGAACCCCTCTAATTTTCAAACGGTAAAATTAAAAAATCTTAACAAATTTGGAATAATAGCTCTTATTAAATATTACGATAAGTTATGTCACATAATCTTCATTATTAAACTTATTCAAAAAAAGACGAGCAACGAAAATGCAGATAAAACTAACGCATTTGACCAGTTTTTATGATTATAATTTTAAAACCAATTATTAAATATTTAAGTTACGATATTCATAGATACAAGAATTGCGTCATATAATAATTCAATGGTTTACAAGAATTCAATATTTACCGAGCAGTGCAAATAATCGTTGAAAAGACAATTTTCAAACAGCAGATAAGGTTGATTTTAGAATATAAACAAGGTCATTTAACAGGTGTACAAATCGATTTCTGCGATGAAATTCCTCTAAAAATCTGCATAATGATAAATTGTTAATGTTCATTACACTACAGAAATAAATGCGTAGTCTAAAGTATAGTAGAAACGTATACCTGTGTTTTTGTTGGAGGGTAAACTGTTTATTCCAGACTGCTTAGCTATTGGAAGTTTTACCAATTTTTACCATTTATTCCGAAATTTCCCTTCGTCAGGTCAAAATAGATTTTACTTCAGAAATTTTAATCTTCCCACACAATTTATATGGAAGAAATATTTTCAAATTTTTGTGCACAGTATAGGACACAAAAAAACGTCATTCTCATTTCTTGTTTTAAAAAATATTTTATAAACTTAAATTTAAGATGATGAAATCACTATATGTATTTCACAAAATATTTTTTTTACTTAAAAAAAAAAACAAATATGAGAACAAAGTTTTAACTTTGAGGAAAATTTGGTTCCCAAGACATATATAGTAAGTAGTACCATATTTTTTTCCATTAAAAAAAATTCAACTTCCGAATTCATTTTATGAAAAATATTTTCACTGTCTAGTTTATAAATCAAGTTTCTGAACCAGGTCTTCCTTTAAAAAATTATTTGCAGTTGGCTAGGTCTACTTATTAAATAATTTTTGTAAAAAAGTTAAACCGACTTCAAAAATTGAACTAAAAAGTAAAAAAAGTTAACCACTGCTGTATTGTAAGTAATTTAGTAATTGCAGATTTACTTATTTACTTGGCCTGTTTTTAAGTCGACGCCGCGGAACTTGACGTTAAATTAATTCTTGATGGATTCGCATTTTTTCTATATTATTATCATATGGTTAACATAGCTTTTGATTTGTATTGCATTTCATTTTATCTTAGTTAAGAGTACTTTTGTATAATGACAGGTATTATCTAAAAATTAGAAATTTGGCCCCGACTGCTAAGTAAATAAATTTATAATTATTAAATTTTACTGGAAAAATAATTTCTTTCATTTTGTAGTCTCATTAGTCTTTAGAATGGGTAACCCTCATAATAATTTGACATGAATACATGAAACAGTTTAAGAAAGAGAGAGAAAAACGGCATTTTTTAAAAAGAAATACAAAAACAGGTTTTTTCACGTCTTTGTAGTAAACCTACCTTAGAAATGTCTATTCGAAACACTCTTGCAGTTACTCCTTACAATATTGTAAAACCCAAATTACGATATCTCACTCTTATTACAAGTTGTGTCCAAAAAAATTGGCTCGTCAACGATATCTTCCACTCTCGTCAAATCGATAACTTCCTTATTTTGAAATCGCTTAAAAATATCCTTGAATATTTTACAAGAATAATTTTCGCCTATATGGGCCACAATAGCTATGTAGCAGGCTCCAAACCCTAATAAAGGAGGAGAGTTCTTAGATCAGGGTAGCTCGAAGAACCTAAACCTTGCCTCGGAATAGAACGGATTACAAGTTGATGATACAAGCAAAGAAAGGAAACAAATTCTAAAAGAAAATTATGTAATAAGATTTTAAACATGAAACTTAAAGTCATTCATTAAAAAAGGATAAGAAACCCACAAATAGATCAAAACATCGGTATTTATATATTCCAAGAAACCAAAATAAAGGTAAAGGTAAGAAGCAATATGAAGACTAATTCAAATTAAGTACCTTAACAATATAAAAACGTATCACCTAAAATTATTACCGCTAAATGAGTACAAGTAATAAAAAAATATATATTTCCTCTATGTTCTAGAGCAATGGTTCTCAATCTTTTTCTTCATGCGACCCCTTCTCAAAACTGGAATAAATTGGCGATCCCATTGTGTACTCATTTGGAACAGTAAATGATGCAGTAAAATTGGGTTATATAAATTTATTTTCCATATTAAATAATAAACAGTTCATGACGAAAAACTAAAACTTATTCTTAAAATATTTATAGACAACATTATTAAAATTAAAGTGATGAGACTTAGATCAGGTTCTGCATTTAATCTGTTTCTGTATTTATCTTTCAGGCAAGTGTATGTTGAAAATCCTTTGTCACATGAGCTTTTCTTTTTCCAATAAAACTAAAGAAGTATCCGACGTTATACCTCATTGAAAAGCATTACGATCCAGTTGTTCGATTAGGAAAATAGTCGTTAAATGTTAACTGAAGTTGTTTGAGATGTTCAGTAATTTTTAATATTTTCGTTAGGTTAAATTTCATTTTTTAATAAAATGGTGCTGATAGAACCAAAATATTCGTACTCATTCACGTACAGACATTGAATCCAAAAGTTGAACTTCTTTAGCATGGCCCCTATTATACCACGTACATTTAAAATGGTGATACCTGGACCTTGTAAAGACAGATCTAAATCATTTAATTAAAAAAAAAATGTCGGCTAAGTATGCAAGTTCTTGCAGCCAAAGAATATCAAATACACAAGAGGACCAATAAAATGAATGGTTAAGAAAAAATGCTAGAAATTCCGACTTCAATTTAAACAAGCGGGTCAAAACCTTACCACGATGAAAAAGAAAAGAAACGTGGAGACTTCCAAAGTTCTCATAAAGTACAAGTAATATATGAGAATTTGTAGCACGCGATATTATAAAATTTACAATTTTTACAGTGTCGTTTAAAGTACTGCATAAATCTGCAAGAATGCGCTTATATGCCAGTGCTTGTCTATGAATACATCAATATGTCTATTTAATATTCTCGTTGATCTTTTTTATCTGCACCACAAGACTAGAAAATGTTTCGATAATTGATTTTGCATGCATGCAGAAAAACAAAAAGATTTTTTTTTTAAATAGTCATCGATGAAATCGAAAATTGCTGCACCTGTGGTTAGGTTTTCAGTGATTTTGTAAATAATATATCCTTGAATCGAATTCTTAAAAATATATTTAACATAGACAAGCAACACTGTAGCGTTTGCTACATCGATCAACGGATCAAGCTGAACATAGAAATAACTCAATTTTATTCTTCTAAAAAGTTCACTTTCCACATCTTTTGCCAAATCATTAATTCTTCACGACACTGTGTTGTATGTTAAAGGAAAAAGTCAATTTTCTCTTTAGTTTTTTTCCAAGCATATACTTCGTGATGTCTTTAGCACACGGTCCAACCAAATTTTGTGCCACTGTATGTGCTTGTAAAGATCTTGAGATTCTATAACTAAGTCGAAATGATGCCTCTAGAGCCATTTATCTATCTTCTTTTAAATCTGTTAAAAAAAAAGATACACTATACTTTTTATTACGGATGTCTTATATTTCAAAGTGTTTACAAAGAAGAGATGGTTTGACACTGCTGTTGGTTAATAATTCATTTCTGATTACACAAAGAGGTTTAAGTTCTGACTCTTTCCCGATAAAATGAAAACCCATTTGTAAATAGCCACTGCCATATTTTCGTTCCTTTCCTTTTTTTTCCTTCTGTTTGTCTATTTTTTCTTTGAATTCAGTTTGGTGAGACGGTAGATCACTACAACTGCCACCCTGTGTTGGTTCCAAATCAGGGACTGAAGTAGAAGAAGCAATTGATTGCTCGTCCAGCCTTTCGTCAGACTTGACAAATTATCCGCTTTTAACGGACGATCTATCATTTATTTACAGAGAAATAATTATTTGCTAACCTGAACTAACTCATTTATCTTTCTTAACTCTACTTTTATTTATTTGGGACTGCCGCTTTTTTATATCGGCAGATGTTACTCTTATTCTTTTGTGCGCATTAGGGAAAAGTTTTAGTTTGCAGAAATAGAAGTTGCCGGCTCGTTCGAGAATGTACGCATATCGCCAGTGACGTAGTGACTCGTCACGTTACAAATTGTTGCTAGTTGTGACTTCTGGGTGTTCGCGAACCACCACTTGGGAAATGTTGCCTTAGAGGATAGCAAATCAAAATTGGAATAGGAGAGTTTCTACGAGCAACTGCAGAACACGACTGACTTACTACCGAATGATAAAAAATGATAATCCTTGAGGATTTTAATGATCTCATTAGGAAAGAAGAAGTTCGTAGTAACAATGATTTAACGAAAATATTTTGAATCAAAATGGATTGATTTACAGATTGTTATGCTCTCTTAATGAAATTTCTCTATTACAAGATTAATATAAATATACTTTTCTAAACACCAGAGGCCATTGATTAGTTATTGGCTGCATTGTCATCAATAAATTCCTGTATCCTTCTCATATTTCAGATAGAAGGATCACAAATTCTATAAAAAAGATAGTGACCACAGCTGATTGCAAGAAAAAATTAAAATAGAATTCAAACATAAGAAGAATAAACCCACAGTCCAAATAAAAAAAAAATTATAGTCATTATGAGGCTTTTATACCCGATAGTGCTTAAGAGAAAATTGAAACTAACCCAATAAATGTACAGAACGATATCGAGTCTAGATGGGAAAGGCAGAAATATATTCTGATATACTAACTACAAATCAAATAAAAAAGGAACCCCTTGATTTTGTCAAGAAAACAAATTAATGTACAATAAATACGTCAGCCTATCTCTACTACAGAACTTTAAGGACGTTTTAACAATACACAACAATTTAACCATAACTCTGTAAGACCAGGAAAAAATAGATTTTTATAAAATTTCTGCGAATGAGTGGAAAATAATTTCTCCGGACTAGAAAAGCAGATATAGCACTTTATCAGGGATTAAAGAATGGAAGCTAGAGAATTAGTCGAAACTAATCAAATAAAAAGAATGAACTGTAAGCAGAAGACAGCGAAACAGAACGCTAGAAATAACAAACATTGAAACGACAAACGTAGACATTTCAGACATGGAATAAAAACCATCGTATCATTATATCTGTTCCAAAGAAGAAAAATAATCAAAATAGCATTATTGTACATTAAGAAAGAACAGTTATAACAGGAATGTATGACAAAAATTAGTGTCTACAGCACTAGCACGTACGACATCTCATTAGGCCTATTTCACTAATATGTGGGACCAAAGAATTTTCATCAAATATACTATAATTGTAATAAATGCGTCCGGAGTCCAGTTGGTCTGGACATATTTAAAATAATATCTTTGGACATTCCATAATTTAGAAAATTAGTAGGTATTATCTTTTATTTTGGACCTGCTGTCGCTACCTTATTTGCAGACTAATAGTATAAAGATTAAAAAACATAGAATATGGAAATCTTCTATAGAGACAGGTTATATGGAAAATTCTAGAAGGAAAAACATATATTATAGAGTATATATTTGTAACAGCTTCGGCGAATACTTAATTTCTCTTATGAAAGGAAATTGTTCTTAAATGCTAATTTTCATGGAGTAAATATTTTTAACTTGGGCAACACAATTGATTATAAATAAAAAGGTAAATTAGTCTATCTATTGGTGTTAAAAATTTATATTAAGATTTCTTAATACTGATTCTAAAAATAAGCGATTTTTCAAGCAGGTGTAGTGAAATGGTACTTTTGATACAAATTTATAAAATCCTTCTTTAATTTTGCAATAAATACTATTAACCTAAAATTGTCATATTGCGTTTTTTGTCACTAAAAATAAGAAAAATTGATTTGAATATAATTCTAGAAAATTTTCTAAAATGTGAATACGAGATTCTGCAGTGCGAAACAAGATTTGTTAAATATATAAAATAAATTGTTTAATACAAGTATAGTTAAATATCTTGATATATTATAGATTGGTATTAGTGGGCTGATTTGTTCCACTTAGTATTAGATTAAAGTTATCGAGATAATCAGATCGATATAAATTATTTTTTACAACCATTATTGAAATAATTTATGTTGCATTATAGTATGTTTATGAACTTTAATTGTTAATGGGTGGAGTAAATATTATTCAAATTAAAACGAAGGTTCAGAAAATTACTAATATTTAAACCCGCAAAAGTGTATTTTAATGACTTCTGCGCATAAAAAATGCTTATTAAAATAAAAATATACGATATAATGTACATATGTTTAATTTTTTATAACTCCTTGAATGTAATTTACAATATGCTTAGCAGATATTCCATAGTAGTCAAAAAGATCAGAACCCAGTCCTGATCTAGGTACTTTGGGTACAGCAAATTTTTTGACGTAAATATCCCTTTCTTCAGCAACTGCTGAAAGTATTGCCTCTCCAATACCTCCTTCTGGATAATGGTCTTCCACAACTAAAATTCTGCCACCAGATTCTCTTGCATTTTTAACAAGTCCCTGTTGGTCAATCGGTTTAATGGTAAAAAGATCCAAAACTCTGATATTAATACCTTGTTCAGACAGTTGTTCAGCAGCCGTTATAGCTTCTTGGAGGGTAAGGCCACCACCAATTACAAGTGCTTTGTCGTCATTTGAAGATCGGATGACGTTAGCCTTTCCAATCTAAAAATAAAGTCATGCAAGTAAAGTGCGTATCGTCAGATATATGAAAATCGAGTTCTATGTGCTTATAAGCGCTACGAACATCAAAAATCTCGTGGTTACGTTACAGGATTTTCACGCATAATTATCTTTTGATTACGAAGATTTAGCATTTACTTAACAAAATTAAACACTTTTTCACGTATGTTGCGAAAAATTGTAGCTGCATAAATCCATTGTGAAATAAAATGTAGACCAAGTTAAAGATGTTACCTTAGAATTTATTTTTCTCGGATAACATATAGAAAGTGTTTTATATCATATTTAGCTAAACCGGACCAATTTGTTGGAGTGGAAAGTACATAGCTAATTTATTTTAGTTTGTCTACTTTTGGGAAATAGAGTGATAGGGATTATAAAGAAGCATTCAATTTTCTTTTCTTTAACGAGTTGCCGTTATTCCTATTAAAGTAAATATCAGCTTAAGACAACAAGAGTTATAAATATATTTTTAAATTAACTCACTAAAAAACTACATTTTCAAAATTAAAGCTGGTTATATTTCTTATATATTCAATATTCTATACTAAGTGATGCAAAATATAAGTTATTCTATCAGTTTCTTTTAATTATGGCATATTTTTATCCAAAATTGAAGTAAGTAATAAACTGACAAATAAAATATTTTCCTCTTTCTATATAGAAATTCCCAATTTTTATACAGAATTTATAATTTACATAAAAATTTTCTTCATATACCACAGATCTGTTTTTTTTTTGACAAATGACGATGATTTTAAATTTCATAGATTTCTAATACAGTATAAACATGTCGATTTGTTATTAAAGAAACGATAAAATAAATTCACCGTATTAAAATATGAATTAACCTTTTTTTAAATATTTCATTCCAGGAACTCCTTTGGTACTCTTGGTTCTCATATTCTGTATGGCTGAATCAAAATATGAATTTTAATTTTGGCTCGAATTCACTAGTTTCTATAGAGTCGAAGACGTGTGGTTTTTAAAAAATGATACTTAATTAAGTTTCTTTTGTAAAAAAAGTTTGTTATAAGTATTTTTATTTTATTTAAACAATGTATCAGTTTTCGGTTTTTCAATTTGAGCAGCGTCTTGTTAAAATCCTGCTTCATATTCATCTAAATTTTTGGAGAAAAATTTTAAACAGGTGTGTAGAAAATGAATTTTAAAATGACTTATTTAAAGTCCCAGGCTTCGTAGGAATTTTTATTTTTAAAAAAATTGCTGTAATTTGAGCAGCGTCTTGTTAAAATCCTGCTTCATATTTATCTAAATTTTTGGAGAAAAATTTTAAACAGGTGTGTAGAAAATGAATTTTAAAATGACTTATTTAAAGTCCCAGGCTTCGTAGGAATTTTTATTTTTAAAAAAATTGCTGTAATTATTCTAAAATACTTTTTAAAAACCAAAATTTCAGTAAGGAATAAAGAAATCTATTTGCCGTATTTAAATAGTTTTTTATAGGTATTAAACTTTCAAGCAGAGAACAGGAAAGAATATGTACCTACAGTTTGTTTCCTGCAAATACAACTCTGGTCCTCTCTGCATACGCGTTTCGACCACCTTATAGTCTTGTCAGTGGAAATGTATCGAACCGAGAGTAACATTTGCAGGAAACCATTGCTATATAAAATATAAATTCCAAAGTATGTCGTACAATATACAATCACCGGAGTGGTGCGACATTTTTAAAAATCAAAATTTCAGAAAAAAATAGAGAAATCTATCTGCCGTATTTAAATAGTTGTTTATAAGTATTATCCTTTCAAGCAGAGAAAAGGGCAGAAGAAAGAATGTATACAAACAGTCTGCCTGCTGACTTCAGGTTGTTAATAGCCTATGGATATATTGTGGAATTTATAGTTTATATAGCAGTTGTTTCCTGAGAATGTTGCTCTCGTTTCGATTCAGCTCAACTGAGACCATAGGGTGGTCGAAATGCGTATGGAGAGAGAAGCAGAGTTGTATTTGCAGGAAAAACTGTTTGTATATATTCTTTTCTTTTCTCTGCTGGAAAGGATAATACATATAAATAACTATTTAAATACCGCAGATATGTTTCTTTATTTCTTATTGAAATTTTGATTTATAAAAATTTTCCACTACTCCGTTGATTGTATAGAAGTCGTTTGACTGGCGATATTTTTCAGTCTATCATTGAAGTCGGAAGGTTTTAAGTATCCCATCGACATACTTTGGAATTTATATTATTTATAGCAGTTGTTTCCTGCGAATGTTTCTCTGTGTTCGATTCGGCTGCACTGACGAGACCATAAGGTGATCGAAACGTGTATGGAGGGGGCCTTTAGAGTTGTATTTGCAGGAAACAAACTGTTTGTATATATTCTTTCCATTTCTCTGCTTGAAAGGATAATACATATAAACAACTATTTAAATACGACAGTATTTCTTATTGAAATTTTGATTTTGAAAAATTTCGCACTACTCTTTAATATCCTAATGATAAACTTTGGAATTTATTTTTTATATAACAGTTGTTTCCTACAAATATTGCTCTCGGTTCGATACAGCTTCAGTGACGAAACCATAAGGTGATCGAAACGCGTATGGAGAGGGAACCAGAGTTGTATTTGCAGGAAACAAACTGTTTGTATATATTCTTTCCTTTTTTCTGCTTGAAAGGATAACACATATAAACAACTACTCTGAAATGCAGTTTTATTTAGGGCTATTCCAAAATCATCAAAGTTTTTAAAGACCCCTTCTTCCATTTTGGCTTCATCTAAGCATGGAAATTTTTGCTCTAAATATAGAAAAACATTTTTTTTTCTATTAGAGACTTTAACTAAAATCCTTATAAGGTCAAATTTTATGGAGAGTGGAAGTAAATATAAATTTTGCTTGTCAACCGTAGTCTCAAGGGCCACATTTTTTTGATCTGGTATAGTACTTCCACGAAAAGTTACAATGTAATTTTATCCTTGGTTCTATTGCCCCTTTCACAAAAAAAGCACCATTATTGAGAGTATTCTCCTTGCCGTCCTGTAAGTAATGCTACGTCTTTCAAATTAGCCCAAATCTCTCATTGATGTTTCTGGAGTTTTATATTTGGCACTTCAGGTTTAACTCGAACAATAAAAGTAATAACCAATAGTGTAGATGGGTAAAAATGTCGTATCTGTGTAAGTTGAGAGATCTTACTGTTGGTATTTGGCTAAAGGGGTTAATTCGAGACGTTTTCCATACATTGATATCACATCCTCTCAAATTCCTTGAGAAAAGGTGAGTAAGTTCGCATTATTTGATGGTGTTGCCCCTCCCCCAAACTGAACTGATGCGAGATGTAAAATTCAATGTTGGATTTAAAATCAAATTTTCACAATATATCCATTAGTTTCGGAGGGAGAATCTTGATGACACTCGGTTTAAAGCAGATCAGTATTTTTTCCATGGTCTGCTCAGAGAAATTTATGTTTTAATTGTTATTTTATAACCTACTTCGATTTTGGGAGAATATTTTTTTTCTCAAATTTCATTATATACTGCGCAAATTCGATTCTTGTAAAAAGAAATTTGTTATTGACGAACATAATAAAAATTTTTTGCACACGATTTTTTTAATGATAAGAGTAAATAAATAACAAATTTTGTTGAGTTATCATAATCAGTGTTATTTTTGTATTTACCTATAACTTAGGCTAAAGAATTTTTATATAAGTCGTTAGTCATGAATTGGGAAAAATTAAGACACCAGGATGCTAGGAAGGTATCTGAATATTTTTCAAGCATCTGTGTTAATTAGATGTATCAGAAATGATGATTTCCAATGGCAAATTGCCGCCGAACTGTACATAAGCCGATCCGTTATGTCAAGAACGTTAAATAGGATTTTGGAGATCAGTGACGTAACAGAAAGATTATATGAACCTCCTGCATGCAAAACTACCTCTCGGCAGAACCACATTTTGGTAAAATATGCCATTATATGAGTTTAAATAAATATATTTTTAGAAAATCAAATGACATTAACATAAAATTATTCTTTTAATAATTCTTTGCTTTCCTATCTTGTCTGAAATTACTTAAAAAAATAGCTACTATGGTAATTCTAGAGTTGGATTTTGAAAGTGATCTTAAATTAGTTTTTTGTATTTTATAAAACTAAAAATTGAGAAAGAATTCTTCAGAATTTGTACGTTTGTGATAACTTTCCGACGTATTATATATGTTTCAGACATATAGTTATTTGTAAGTGCCATGGAAGTATAAATAAAAGTTCATTTCTTAATAAAACAAAAGTTACCTGAAATTGTTGATTATTTGGATATATCATTTTTGTTGAAGGTCTATTTGTTCTAATATAGCAAACACCTTTAGTATTGGCAGCTAATTCAACAGCTCTTTCACATGAAACTGCGTCAGCTGGATAAAACACCGTACTTCCAGGAATACATCTAAACATAGCAATGTCTTCTAGAGCCCATTTGACTAGCTCCATCTTGTCCTATAGATACGCCACAATGAGAGCCCACGAAATTAACATTTGTTTGGGAGATTGCACCCATACGAATCTGAAATTAAATGGCAATATTGAGACGCTTTAAATCATAAATTAAGACACTAAAGTACTATTTAATGTCTACTAGAAAAATTCCTAACGCTATTGAAGAGATGCAGTGCAACAAGAATTTATCTAGGTTTGCATTTTAAAAATATAATAATAAAAGTAGCTCACAGTAAATATTTTGTAACTTTAGGAAATAAGGAATTTGAATATTCATTTAAAGTCATACCAACATTATATTAAGATTTAATAATAAACATAGATTATGTCAATTTGGAAACAATTCTCAAGGTTATTCATTTGACTATATGGGACATTTTAGAGGCCTGTATGTCTTTCATGAAATTATAACTTTGACTCATTATAATTATTTGGTCGAGTGAAAATTTCAGAGCTCGAATTGCGAACTGGAATGGATAAAGAGGAAAGGGCCATCGTGATGGTCAATTGTGATTTGAGTATCTAAATTCTGGCCAGAGTCAAAATAAGATATTATAATCTCAGTCGCATCCAGTGTGAAGTAGCTATTCCATATCATACCGGAAAGAGAAAACAAAGTTTTTACGATAACATTTTAAATAATCATGATTTGAAACGTCCCTATAACTTAATTTTTAATGCTTAGTATTTATTTTCGTTTACTTCGTCAGTTTTTAAAAAAATGCCGTTTCATCAACGATATACTAAAAGGTTTCTATGACTATGATCTTACGGAAAAAATAATTTGATTTAATAAATGACAAAAAGAAAGGCTAATTATTTATAATATTCTGTTTAGAACCAAGAAGAAATAAAGAACTAAATCTGTTGTTTCAAGATTAATTACCCTAATAATATTTTCTATAATTTGGGGATTTTGGGGATAACTTAATTGTTTCTGTTTTCCAGTTAATTATTTAACATAAGGTAAAACGCAAAAATGATGCAACAGGGTTTTTGAATTATGTTAGGTCATCAGTATGTCAATTTTATTTTAGTAATTGGTTTTTCTGGATAAATTTCAAGAGTTAGGGCCTTTTGAAATTTATCCAGAAAAACCAGTTACTAAAATCAAATTACATACTGATGACCTGATATAATTCAAAAAATCTTCAGAAGTTTCGCAAAATCTGGCTTGATTAAGGTCATCAAGCTAACAAATATTGTAAGAATAAACTTCGGTGGGACAACTATCCCAGATCGCAGGATTCTAATATTACAATTTTTATCGCGTGAATATATCTTTTCTATTTCAACATTTTAAACGAATTTTTCGACAAACAAATCTTGAATCGAATATTGGTACACGTATATAACTCCGATGACAATGCAATACTATGGTATCATTGAGATGATCTGATGATGGAAACGAAAGATGGTTACGGGATCTCCGTTTTGACGAAAGTATTTCTACCAAATTTGAGCTCATTAGATGCATCTTGATGACTGCTCTGGTTCTCATTACACCTATGATCACAGGAACGATGCAATGCTGAATAGAGAGTTTGATATAGTTTTGTTATTCTCTTACCCAAGTCAAGATTTGTAGCGCGCCGAGGAATGAATGGGATTATGCCCAAACATGATGTGCTGCACTATCCTACCCAAGTTAACGTTTGCAGCACGCCGCACGTGTTAAAAGCTAAAAATTGAAAAATGGATAATAATAAATAATTTTTTTTTTAAGAAAAACGATTTTATTTTCATGAAAGTTGTGCATTAAATGGTATAAAATAACTTTCTAAATATTTCACACTACATTATTATATTATAAACTATAAAAATCAAAGTTATAGTACATTATGTCAACAATATAAAAATATGGTAAAAAATATTCAAAAAATAGAATCATACTTTAGATTACTAGTTCGATAGCTTATTTTAATTTAACTTAGTAGCTACTCTAATTTAATGACGAATGACTCTCAAATTAAAATACAGTTAACAAGTGATAACAAAATTTGAGTTAAACAAAGCAAGCGCAACCGGCTTTATAATCAAAATAAATTATCAAACTATTAATTTAAAATATAAATCTATTGTATATCACTATTTTTCATATATTTTTTTAACATATATTTATGTCGGTTGACATTATATGATATATCAACCCTGAATAACTTTGATTCTTACAGCTTATAACATGCTAGTAGAGTGTGAAATAGTTAGAAAATTATTTTATACCAATAAAAGCACGCCTTTCATGAAACTAAAATCGTTTTTCTTAATTTTTTTTTATTTATTTTATTTCGGTATTCATACAAATTCATACAAAAATCATTGTTCTGCTGCTTTGACATATTTGTCAATGAATCAAATGATTCATTTACTAATCAATTTCTCAATCAATTTTTATTAAGCAATATTACAAATAGTGCTTAGGATTAGAACAAAATATTAAGATCATCAGTCTAAAGTAAAATCTAAAAATTAAACAAAACTCTATTAAAAAAATTACAAAATTTGTCCAAGAAAACAACTAATCTTAATTATCTTAACTCTGCTAGTTTTTGGATACCTGAAGATTAAACAACAGAAGAAGACATTCTCAAGGGAACTTCAAACGAGACTCCAGGACAAGATAATGCGAAGAAACTGGTATTGTTATTTCCTAAAATTTCTTCAGGTCAATACACGGGAAGGTTGCCGGAATAGAATTTTTAGATCGACAATAGTTGGATGGTGATTTGATATAGAACAGGTTAAACAACAGCAGTATAAGTTTAGGTACATAGTTTAATTTCAAGGACGTACCCGTATATAAACTTCTAACCGCAACCTGCTCAGAGAACTATTAGTACTACTTGTACTTAGTAACTAAAATTTAATTACTTTTTGGACATTAATGTCGGTACGAAAATCAAGTTTGAAACAACACGGAATATTATCAAGCATTTTTTTTTAAATATAGACTATCTGGTGTTACAGAATGTATAATTGTTAAAGTAACAACAGTATATTTACCTGATCAAAAGCTCTGGTAAGAAAAGCAGCAAATGTTGAAACAAAAGCAACAACTCTATCCCTACATGCTGTACCAATAGCAACACCGACCAGGTTTTGTTCTGCGATGAAACATTCAATAAATCTTGAAGGATCGTAATCTTTAATATTTCTGAAAATGTAGAGTTTTTCATGTCACCATCCAAAGCAATAATCTTGAGTTATTCTGTGCGATTTTAACCAAAGCTGTCCCGTATGCTTGTCTGGTGGCAAGAGATTCACCAATATTATAATTTGGCGGAGAAGAGAGCTGAATATTCGTAATACTGACTGTTGTGCTTTGGTTTGTGGTTTTGGAATTTCATAAACAGGTTGGCCTAAAATAAAATATTTCTAACATATCCATTCAATTAACTTAATATAACTTTGTACATGCAGTTCTTACAATGTAAACTTTTTATAACTTGAATTAAATATTGCCAATGGAATAATCAGTTTGAGCAGAGAAAAATAGATCAGTTGAGCATATGCTAGGTATTTTTCAGATGTTAGAATTCAGAAATATCTAATTTAAACACTTATTGTTCTTTACTACTAAAAATTAAAAACGTTATAAAGAGAGAGTCAGTAAAAAGTTGTATGTTTACTTTGTACAGTTTCATACACTTAAAAAAAATTATTTTGTTGGTGGTTGCTTGATGGAAACTCATAACAGTTTTAGATTGGATAACTAAAACACACTTAAATTTCTACTGTATATTGTTAGTTGTACGACAGGTTTTACTGTACGGCAGCTTAATCAGGTGTGGTATAAAATCTTGTAGAGTTATGCTATTTACGACGTGATGTTATTTATAAACATCGGGTCGTTAAATTTTATGATTTTACAATTTAGGAAATTCCAGTAAATTATATTATAGTTTGATAAAGGTACTTTTACTTAAATAGCTTCAATAAAGGCGAGTTATTTAAATCTATTTGGTTATTTAATAATTTATTCTTGAAAGTCGGTCAATATTTTGACTAATAGGAGGCTGAAAGGATTTCCCATAATTAATCCTTCTTTACTGCTATAAATGTTGTCATTTAATTCAGAATAATTTTGTTTTAGTCGTAAAGTAAGTATTTCCATTATTTCTTGTTTTTTAATTTAGTTTATTTGACTTGATCTTAGTTTTTCGACATGAATCAAGTATCTTATTAAAATACTGGAAAATAACTTAGTGATATCGAAAATAATTAGCTCAATTAAGTTTTTTTTATTACAAATTTAAGAATAAATTTAGTGTCTTTTCGGATAATATTTATTGTTTTTAAGAATCTTTATATAATGGCGTGATAAAAAACAATATTATAGGTCTTGCAGGATATCCTTGTTTATGTAATTTTATTAAAGAGTATAATCTTTCAGGTTGAGTGCTCATTATCATTAGCATTTTTAAATCGTTGTCAGTAAACAAACTTTTGCAGTATTTAAGCATATTTTTTAAATGTCTTTGGTTCAGTCGTTCTTTAAAATTTTGTATTTTATTGGCCTAGAAAGTATAAGGTTTTTTGATTATAATCAAGTTTATTTAAAACTACAATGGCGTTAGATTTGTTTGCCTTAGTAAAAACTATTTGAATAGATTTTTCTCGTATAGATTTTATGATTTTGGTTTATTGTTTTGGATAAGATTCTTTAAACACAAAATTCCATAGGTAAATTAATAAAAAATAACAAGACCAAATTCAGTCTGCCCAAAATACCTATGTAGGTCAATCAGGTTGAAGTTTCCCAGAAATAATTACGGAACATTTTAATAGCTTTATAATCGGTAAAAACGATTTAAATTTAATAGGATTTACAAATTTTACATCTGTATGAACAGATGACGAATTTATTTCAGAAATGCCTAAATGGAAGCACGGTACCCAGCGAATGGAAAACTTCACTAATATCCGCCATACACAAAAAAGGAAGAAGGGATGAATGTGAAAATTACAGAGGTATAGCCGTTACGAGTACCTTAAGCCGAATATACGGGAAAGTAATAAAGGAAAAGATAGAACTGGAATACCAAGACATGGAGGCCGAGGAACAAAGGAACAAGCCAGATTTAGAGCAGGAAGATCCACCATGGACCATCTGTTTTCTATCACCCAAGTAATCGAAAAGAAGCTGGCTTACAATCAGGAAGTTCATCTTTTGTACGTGGATCTTAAAAAAGCTTATGACAGTGTACCACAAAACCGCTTATGGCAAGCCCTCGAGAAAACAAATATAAGTGCGACCCTTATTAAAGCTGTCAAGAACCTTTATGAAAATAGTAATGCACATGTAAAATTGGAAAATCAAATGTCAAACGGATTTAAAGTTAATCGAGGACTTAAGCAGGGATGTTGCCTATCACCCACATTGTTTAAAATATATTTAGAACAAGTACTTAAACCATGGAAAAGGAAATGTAGTGCTATGGGTATTCCATTAAACGATAATACGCTGTACACCTTATGCTTCGCAGATGACCAAATAGTGGTGGCTCAGGAGTACGATGACCTCAACTACATGGCAAGGAAGTTAATCGAAGAATATAACAAGTGGGGTCTGGAGGTTAACATAAAAAAGACCGAATACATGTGTATTGGAGGGATTCAGCAAGATCTTAAATTGGAGGATGGGCAATGTATTAAAAAATGCGAGAGTTACAAATACTTAGGGTTAAAAATAACAAATGATGGTACACTGGATAAAGCAATAAAGGAAAGGAGCACTCAAGGCAGGAGAGCTATAGCTATGATGAACGGAATTCTATGGGACCAGCAGGTATCAAAAACTAATAAACATCGAATATTTAATACGATAGTAAAAAGTATTATCACATATAGCTGCGAAGTGTGGCAAATCAAACAGAGGACGGAGGGTCAACTAAGAGCTACTGAAATGGACTACTGGAGACGTGCGGCAGGTAAATCAAGGATGGATAGAGTGACCAACGAAAGAATTAAGGAGATTATGGGAGTTACACATGACATAGTGGACGACATTAAAATTAAACAACTTACGTGGTATGGACATGTTCAAAGGATGCCTGAAGAACGGCTCCCAAAGCAGATATTAGAATGGAAACCACGAGGAAGACGGAAACCAGGAAGACCAAGAAGAAGTTGGAGAGGAGAAATTGACGAAGAAATCAGCATAAGGCAACTGGATAACGATTTTTGGCAAGATCGGGATCAGTGGCGACTGGAAATCGGAAGACGTAGAAGGACGTTATAAACCGACTATATATATATATATATATATATATATATATATATATACATATGGAAATCGAAGGACCTAAATTAAATCTACTTGAATCACTGGAAATAAACATGTAATATTAAATAACCAAATAGATTTAAGCCACTAACTTTTATTGAACCTCTTTTAAGTTAAAGTACAATTGTCAAACTACAATATAATTTACTGGAATTTCTTAAAATGTAAAATCAAAGTTAAGGACCCAGTGCTTATACATAACATCACATTCTCTTGTACTGATAGTTTAAATAACATAATTCCAAAAGATTTTATACCGTACCTGAAGAAGCTGCCATGCAGTGAATATGTCGTACAATGTGTTGTACCTATAAATAATTTTAAATGTCGTTTCCATAAAAACGTTATCATTTTCACTAAATTTTAAAAAATATTTTTAAAATACCTGGATTTTTAAGAAGGCCTGTAAGATAAGATAAAACTCTCTCAGTTTCTTTTCCCAAAGCTTTGCCATGCCAGTTATCTTTGTCTTCAATGTCTGGAAAGTCTTTTCCTTTGTAAGTTTTCGCAACAATAGCTGATGGTGTACCCTTAGTGGCAGCAGCAATTTTGAAAGCTTTTAAGAGATCGTCAATATCATGTCCATCAACAAGTAAGGCATTCCAGCCAAAAGCTTTAAGCCGAGCTTCATAGATGTCTAGTTTATGTCCAATAGAGGTTTGCTCAGATTGTCCAAGTCTGTTGACATCTATGATAAGTATAAGATTATCCAAAGTATAATGGCTAGCAAATGCGATTGATTCCCAGATGGAACCTTCTGCACTTTCACCATCACCAATCAGACAATAGATTCTGAAAAAGTTTTAGATTGCGGTAATTGATATGATTAATATTTTAAAATTTCCTTCGTTTGTGTGTGTTTTATTACTACTTGTATAAATTTGTCCTATATATATATATATATATATATATATAAATATATATATATATATATATATATATATATATATATGAGACAATCGGCATCACCCTGATCAAAGCTATGACCAAAAATAGAAGCAACCAAAAAAATCGACCAAGGGTTCATTTTAAAGTTTAGAGCATTTACTTTCAAATGCCGAGTGGGCCTTTCAAAAATCCAATATGGCGGCTCCAACATGGTGGCCGCAAGCTGGCGAAAAATCGAGTATATCCATTATATTACTTTCAGATTGTACTAAACATGATGCATCAGCAGTTTATTTGATACAAGGCAAGGACATCGTAACAGTTATGTCCAAAACGCATCGCATCCGACGGCGATAAACAACATTTCAAGGATAGGTCTGAAATGAACTTTTTGACACATCATAAGCGCGATTTTAGTAAAGATGCTGAATAGCACTGCTATTTTACTGCGCGTGAATAATGTTCATGCGATGCGGCTGGAGCATGCCTGAAATCTGCAGCGACCGGTTATAGTTTACAAGCACATTCAAATGATACTATTTTAAATTCAGTTGAACACTTTAATTGGGCAAAGCCTAATAGTCTATTTCTTAACCCACCTGCTGTGCCTAAAATTTAAAGCAGTCATGCATTTATTCCCTGTGGTGGAAACAAACTTAAAATTAAGAGGTTATCTAATGCAAAAGATGCTAGTTTTATGCAATATTAATTACTTAATAGGTAATAAGAAAAACAGCCCTCCTTCAGTGATTTGCTAAAATTTCAATACTGTTAAGCAATAATTAACTAAATTTAGTGTCCTGACGGACCTTCAGTCTGTCAAAATTTTTGACTTCTTATCAATCTTATTCAATTTATTTACTTTTACACACTTTTGATACTTTTAAAATATATAATATAAATTTCAAAACTCAAACTGGCATTACGACGACTTACTTATATGGATTATAATTGTCATTTACAAAGTAATGCCATGAATTTATACTAAGTGTCAGCATGTGTTCACACGGTAAAGGACACGTTTCCTATCATGCTGAATCTGCTTTCTTCAAATTGCTTGGGTAAAGTTGTGAAGTTGCGAAATGCTGCGTAAGCAGTTAACTTGAGAATAAACTTGTACAGTTTTCGCATAACAATGGTATTTTCGAATATAACAACTCCCCCTTTTAGAAAAAAGTTAATGCGGTGCATTAATTTTTATGTGCTCTCCCTGAGCTCGAAGAATTCATCTTCAGAGACTTCCTGGGGACGAATGGAGGGTCTTTTTCTTCCTCTTAGTCTAGGTTGTTTCCGTGGTGCTGGTCCAGATGGGTAGGATTGGTTTTCATTTATTGTAAGCCTGGGCAACTTCTTCTTACCTTGCCGAAAATGTAGAGGAGCAATAGATATTTGAAGCAATAGATATTTGAACAATGGTGAGGATTGTGAACCAAGACAGGTGTTTGTTTATGAACGGCTGGTTCATTAGTTGGTCAAGTTCTTCAGAGTAGTGGTCCAATTTTTGTTGGGCCACGTTAAGATCTTCCATATCGATCTTGTTGAGCTTTAGAGGCTTAAGGTCAGGAATGTGATTTTTTGAAGAAATTGTTTCGCAGCAAACGAATGGAATTTTTATTGGATGATTTTTGTAGGTAATATTTTGATATCTTTCTACGAGATATTTTGACTGGACTCTAGTGCCTCTTATGAAGGCATGACATCCTGGCTAGAGTTTTAGCAGTGAGTTTGTATTGATTATTTTGGCTCTCATTTCTTTGCCTTCGCATTTCGCTGTTACTGGTAACGGGTCGGAAACGGTGATTAACCAAAAGTTTTGGTCAATTTCTTTGACGTTGTATTCCTTAGCAGCGAGGACTATAACTTGGCAGGTTTTCGGAAGATAGGTTTTGGGCTTTAGAAATTGTGCTTCACACATGGCTTCGCTATCGATAGGATATGGTAGAACTTCGGAACACACAATAACATTCTTGCCTTGGTTTGGAGAGTTGCACTTTTCCAGGTTTCGAAGATATATGTATATATATATATATATATATATATATATATATATATATATATATATATATATATATATATATATATATATATTACATTGAATCGTCATCTCTCGCGATATATTTATGAGAAACAGGAATGATATGATAGAGACCTGTTCGATTATCGAGTACTAGTATAGGGTATAGGTGATAAAGATTGTAAGATTCAGGCTCGACTAATGCTATATTGAGAACAAAAACTACCTTTGAGTCGGACTGATATGCATCTAATTCAATTATGTTAATGTATTGTGTTATGCTAGAAGAATAGATAGGCAAGGGGAAATTGTTTTTCTTTAATGAGTGAGAAATTTGTTATAGAGATTGGACCAAATCTATCGGAGTAATTATTGAGCTGTGTAAAATATTAAGAAGTGCGAAAGAAATGGCATTTAGAACGTCATTGAGAAAGTTCTCAATGAAGGTATAGCTTTCCACTAGTGATTCTCAATATTCCAAAGTTCTTATTTGGGCATGGTAGAAGGCTAGATCGTTTGATAAATTTAAGATGGACTGATTAATTTCGTTTAAATCTTTATTAAAGGTTTCCTCGTCTATCTGCAATTTTTGTATCGTACTACTGAAATTTCTGATAACCGATGTCGTTACCGAAATTTGGCTTTTCAGAAGACGTTTGAATACTTCCTTAAGTCGTTCCATGTGTTCATGTATTGTGGCAGAGTAGACGATTATGTCGTATATGTAAACTAGACATCTTTCATTTTTAAGGCCAAGGAGTAAGTTGTCCATGACTCTTTGGAAGGTGGATGGTGCATTTTTCAGGCCGAATGGCATACAAACGAATTCGTAATGCCCATTTTCGATTGAGAAGGCTGTCTTAGGGATATCATCAGGATTGATCTCTATTTAATGGAATCCTGACGCGAGATCAAGTGTAGTAAAATATTGGCATTTGCCAAGCTGATCTAGCAAATCAGAGATGTTTGGGAGGGGATAGCGGTCATCAACACTGACTTCGTTTAATTTTCTGTAATCTATTACAATGCATCTAATTTCTTGGGTACCATCCAAACAGGAGAAGACCAGGGTGAAATAAACGCTCGAATAATTCCTTGTTCGAGCATTTTGGCGGTTTGAGTTTTTACTTTCTCTTTATGGACTTGAGGGTACCTGTATGACTTTGTAAAAATAGGGCGTGCATTGTTTGTTAATATAGAATGTTTATCTTTGTTGGTAAAAGTTAAAACATCGCTTTCGAGATAAAATATGTCGGGGTATTCTAAGCAAAGGTCGGTAATTAATTCTTTTTTTTCCGAGTTCAAATGTTCGGTTCTTAGTTGATCCTTCATTGTTTGAATTCTGTCAGTTTGAATAGGATTAGGTTCATTTTCAAAATTAAAATTTAGTAATGTTTCGCTAGGGGTGAAAGCTTCAATAGAAATATCCGAAATATTAATATTTTTGGGAATTGCATTAGCATTAATGACAGTTGTTAAGAATTCGCCGTTTGCATTGACATGTACCAGAGTGTTTGGTAATCTACCCGTTTTCTTTTCTTGAGAGTAAAGGACTGCGTCTGTATTTTTTACGTTGCATGTTAATTTAAAAATTTTTTCGATACGATCCTCTATAGAAATGTTATTTTTATTTTGTTTTGACTTAGAAGAAAACGTATTTTAATTATGTACCTTATGTAGGGGTACGGTTTTAAAACTAGTGATAAGATTTTTTTATTTTAAATCTATAATGCAATCCTAGTGCTCTAAGAAATTGAGACCAAGGATGCCGTCGAAGTCAATATCTAAATCATAAATAAACACTTTATGGGGATTGCCTATATTGAAAGGTATAAGGATGGATTGTGACACGTAAAGTTTTTGATTTGTTTTCCCTTGTATTGTCACATTTTCAGGAGAACAGTTAGGAAAATTTTTTACTGTATTTTCCTTAAAAATAGAAATTCCAGCGCAGGTATCGATAGTAATTTGAAGGTATTTGTGGAATCATAAATTTAGTACAGGTTTTTCGGATTGACTGCGAGTAAGGGATCTAAATGAAGGTTTGTTCCGGGAAGTTCAGATTCGGATTCAGGTCGTCGAAATTCAGGGTTTGAATTTGTTTCTGGAGCGCTGTGACATGATCTGTCTGTCTGTATATGTTGTCGGGCGATTGGTCTGGTTGAGGGAGTGAAAGAAAATTTTGGTAATCATGAGAATCCATTACCGGTTTGCAATTTTCATCAAGATTTTGAAAATCATAATTATCTTCTGCGTAATATTCGCAGTGGTCATAACTTTCGTTATAGTTTGGATACTCTAAATTTACGTGGTGTGTCTTTTGTTGATTCGAAGAGTGGTATGGGTTCCTTTAAATTATGCTGGGGCGAGCTTGGGTATTATTTTCTTGGATTATAGAAGGTCTGTTTGATTTTGAAATATGTTGGGTCTCTGTTGTTGTTGAAGGTGTTGGTTTTGTGGAGTTGCTTGTCTTTGGAAATTTGTATTATAATTTTGGAAATTGCGTGGATGCGATTGCATTTGAGAACGGCAATCTGCGGCTAAATGGCCCATATTTCTGCAATTAAAACAACGGCTAACTTGCATCGGGGTTTCCTTACAGGTTGGGGTAGTTTTTGAACGACGGGTTTGGAAGACTTTTGAGTTTTGAAAGAGGATAGTTGTAGCTTTCGTCTAATGCGAGACTGAGCTTCTAGGAGATCTTTAGGATTTCCCGCGCTAATTATCTGTCCTAGTCTTAGCTCAAGGCCTGTGAGGAGGGTGTTTAGAGCTATTGTGTCAATTAAGGTAGATTGAGCCGCCTCTTGTTCATTTATCAAAGATAATTTTTGGACATTCGCCAGCATTTTGACGTTCAGGGTTTTTAATCGATTAACGAATGTTAACGGCGATTCGTTAGAAAGCTGGCTTAACATTTGCAAATCTTGAATAAGAGACGAAAGGTCCCTAGAATCGCCGAAGTGGAGATTTAAAAGTTGTTTTATGTTGTCGTAGGTAGACGTTATTGGTCTCCCTCGAATTCGGGAATAATTGAAAAAATTTCCGAGAGCTTGTAGGGCTTGATCTCAGTATTAGTTCTCTGAGATTCTGAGATCTTGGTTCCGGTATGGTTTTTGTTTTTTTTTTTGGTAATTAAACTAAAATTAGTTTAAATTTTTTTAGAATGACTTTTAAGAAAGGTACTCAAAAATCGAACAATATAATACAGTTTTACTAAAACATAACGTGACGATCAATGTTACCAACACTGGTATATATCGTGTTTTGCAGGTCGGTGGTCGTGGGCGAAGTGTCTGCAGGACGTGGGGGCTTGCCTTAATTGGCTGGCCAAGTGGATGAGAGCCACGAAACTCTCTCCAAACCAACGTGGAATAGCATATGCCGAGCGCTGCGTGGTAAATGGGATGCTTTATCTCTAACATGTGAACTCTGAATACCTGGGGACCTGCAGTTTCAATAATCCTTACTCCTGCATGCGGGGCTCTGCAGAAGTCGACCTTACTTTCCGTAACTACTCGTGGGATCAACCATGGACTTTAGAAATCAAAAAAGGGGGCATGTCATCTGGACAACTCCGGAAATTCACTTGCCTCCTCAAGTAAACCAACCTCACAACGAAGGAGCGAGTGGGGAAAATGATAAAGAAACAAGGAAAGAGGAAGGCAAAACTTCCCTCTCTACACCCTCAACCTCCTTGATGAAGTGGAAAACCTTCCGTAGAAAAGAAGAAAAAGGAAAGGGAAAAAAGAAGAAGAAAATCTCGCTTCTAGTATTTGAACTAGGAAAACCTGGTGGCAGAGACGATGCTCTGAGACGAGAATTAAGTGGAGCAGGAGTTAAGTGGTATCTGTGCTATCTCAGTGAAGGGCTAGCATCAGAGGAAGCCAAAAGGAAGGCACCAGAACATAGAGCTACCGAACACCAAAAAACAAACTAAAATGTAAGCGATAGGAAGCAGGTGCAACTCCACCTTAAAAACCATAATCAAAGAAGAGAAGAACGGGCAAGGCCACAGTCACCTCCTACGCTGATGAGAGTTATGTAGCTGCTCTGAAATCATTCAAGATTACTATCTTTTCCATAAAGTTCCTTGAGAGTATCCTCAGTGCGAGCGAGCAGACGCGGGACGAAGAATGGGAATATAAGTTCCAGTTTAGAGGCATCCATTTTCGTCATGGTATGATTCTGATCGACTATGGAACACCACAGTCGGCAGAATAGCTCCGAGTGAAGGCACCAAAGCTGAAAGGCTGGAATGGGGTAGAACCTCGCACAGTGGCAATCTTCCTCTTAAAAGCCAATGAACAACGGCAGAAAAGCTTCTACAGCTAATAGAAGCCCAAAACGATGGGGTAAAAACAACAAAATGGAAGGTCATTAATCTAAAGGACGAATATAAAAGCCATATATTGAGGGCAAGAATCGATGATCTATTCTGCCAGAAAATCAAAGACAACGGGCACATCATCCACCATCGGTTTGGGAAAATCCTCGTGCATGGCCTAAAGAGAGACAAGAAGGAAACGGGGGAAGTGACTCCTAAAACCTCTAAAGACCACGATGTGGCAAGCGTGGGAAGTCACCACATCTCCGACTTCCATTTCGGAGCACCATAAGCTGACGAAACGACATCACCCTCATAGGAGTGGACATTATCCTCATGGGAACGGACGACACTGTATCCCAATAACAGGAAATGGTAGGCATCAACATCGCCCAAGTGAAGGTTCACCATGCTAAAGACGCCTCAGCTGTAATCGCTAGGAAGTTCACTAAGCGACTTTACCAGACATGGTATGCATCATTCAAAGAAGCCTGAAATTGGGCTATATACCAGAAATACGGAGAAGGACCAAAGTCACCTTCATTCCGAAGGCGGGGAAAAAGGACACTACACACCTTATATCCCTGCGACCTATCAGTCTCATATCGTTTAATTTAAAAACGATGGAGAAAGCAGTATATAATTATATCAGAACAGAAATTCTTGAACAGATGCCACTGCACCCTCATCAACATGTGTATCAAGCGGGTAGGTCTACGGAAACTGCACTGATACAATTTATAGATGAAATATAAGAAGCACTGAACAGGAAGGAAACTGTAATATGTGCCTTCGTTGATATAGAAAGGACTTTTGACAATATTCCACATGACGCACAAAAGAACACTGGACGACAGGGGAGTGGACGAAACGACATTCAAATGCATACACGATTTCTCTCCACTAGAATAGCAGAGACAGAGATAGGACAGGACTCTATCACCTTCTGTACCACCAGAGGATGCCCTCAGGGTGAAGTAGCCTTTCCACTTATATGGAACTTAATTATCGACCAACTCCTCTAATCTGACTGACCTCGGCATATCTTGTCAGGGCTATGCCGATGACGTGGTCGTGATCTCAAGAGGCAAATTCAAGATTTATGACATAGTTCAAAGAAGGCTTGGGTACACTAGAGAATGATGCCAGATGATGAAATTAAACATCAACCCCCCCAAAACCACCCTAATAGCCTTCACCAGGAAAAGAGACCTTTATCTGAAAATCATCAAATATACCGAGAGTTTGTTTTTTAGAGTCTTGTCTATATGTTCTTTTTTATAAACGTTTTTTTTATAGGGCGTCTTGCAGTATATTCGGTTGGCCCAAAAAAATTGCGAAAATTAAGAGAATAGCTCCAAAATTGTTGTTCCTTATGTCAGAAGCACCACAGACAAAATCGCAAAAATTTTCAAGTGACACAACATTGAAACCATTTTCACCACAGACCGTAAAGTAAAAGATTTCTTGCCAACACCTAAAGAAAGAATCCCTCTAGAAAACCAGGGAGTGTACGAACTTCCATTTCGAAGCATGCAGCTCATTTTACGTAGGCAAAACCAACCGTAAAATAAGCTTCAGAAGAGACGCGCATATAAATACTGTTAAGCAAAAAATAAGTTTTTCTGCACTGACCCAACACTGGTTGAACACAGGACATAAAATAAATTTCTCAGGAACAAAAATGCTATCGAGATGTGAAAACCTGTCCACAAGAGTTATAAGGGAAGCTATCAAGATTGCAAAAAGACCCAACAACTTAAATAGCAGAGATGATAGCCAGCGATTGCCTAATACTTGGAAAAATCTGCTTACAAAACATTAACCAGTAATAGGTAATAACGACACAGATTACAACTCGGCAACGTGACCCCAAACACTGGCAATAAGGCCGATTACGCGCAGCACGTTTCGCAACCTGATAGGCCAGAACCATGCGACCAACGAACGCGCCCTACGTACACACGGGACCAACAGCACCTTAGTCGCAGGCGTCAGTTCGCTCGTAGACGTCGCACAGTGAGCTTTGAAAATGGTGAATGAAATTTTACCGAAACATCAGCTGCCTTACAATCCTGAGAGGGACTCAGCACATACACCCGAAAACTTTCGATTATACATCACTCCTGTCAGAATATCCGACATTACAATTTATACATATATATATATATATATATATATATATATATATATATATATATATATATATATATATATATATATATATATATATATATATGAATCCTAATTTCTCGACAGCATACGGCTCTAAGTTTTTTACGGATATGAATAATTTAATGAAATTTTGGTATTTTATAAAGGCCATAAAGACTTGTTAGACTATAGTACAGTAAATGTTTTACATTTCAGAGAAGTCTGGAACTGACTTGCAGCCACACTCAATAAAACTGGCGGTTTTCGAGATTAATCGGTTTTTATGCGAAAAACTCAAACTAATGTTAAACATGATTACTAAAGAATAAAACTTTCCACTACCATTTGGTAGAGCCGCATATTCACTAAATATGATTCAAACAACGACATATTTTTAGAAAACATTTATAGAAAAGTCCCAATTATGATCTTTGCAAACTTGAATATAATTAAGTCAATTATTTTGATCACTAGTGTAACTTCATCTTGATGTAAATTTGTGGATTTTCTCCAACTGCTTATAAATATATAATATATACAGGGCTCATTACGCAGCCTTCAGCCGACCTATCTCTTTGTATCCAAAAAGTAATGCAATTGTTTAAATATATCATTAACAGTGCTCAATAAACTTCTTGGCGTTAACTATAAGCCCTCTGTACTTTGCTGGGTTCGTTTTTGATCTATATGATACGCATTTTACTGCCAGCTTTTTCCCTTATTTCAAACGACTTGTTTTTAAACGTACCATAACTACGATCTCGCAAGGTGATGTATTTGAATTACTTTATCAACTTTATTTAAGTGTAGTTGATGGAATGTAATAATTGATTTTTGGTAAAGAGACTATTGAGTACTAAATAGATTATTTCAAAATAGTAAATTTTATGTAAAATCCTCAAACGTTTAAGAAATATTATACTAATGACAAGCCATGTTAAACACTTACCTAGCGTCAATTTTGTCGTAGTTCTTTGTTACATAAGCCATACCAGCAGCAATAGCCAACCCGTGTCCAAGTGATCCTGTTCCAACATCAATAAATTTTAATCTGGGTGTTGGATGGCCTTCAAGATCAGAATTTATTTGTCTTAATTTTAATAATTCCTCCTCTGGAATCAAGCCATTTATTACCCATGCAGCATATAGAGCAGGAGCTGCGTGACCTTTAGATAGGACAAATCTGTCATTTGAAGGATCTTTAGGCGAACATACAGTGTAACGCATTGTGTTGAAAAATAGAACTGACAGGATTTCGGCACAGGAGGAACATGTGGTTGGATGTCTAAAAAAACAATCTATGGTTAAAAATAATTGGAAACATTTTATGAAAGATTTATAAAAATTTATAATATGAAATTTGTTATTAAAGTGTTTACTTTTCTAACTATTAAAATTTTAAATATAGAAGACCAAAGAGGGAAAAAACTACATAAAAAAACTCATCGTTGGGGGAAGGAAAATAGACAAGTCTCACAATGAACTATAACAATAAATATGTTAAAAATACGCATTTGTTTTGTCGGAAAAAGAATGGTCAATAGTAATTAAAGTTTGTAGAGTAGGCGACAGCGGCTTTAATTAAACCGATTTTTTTCCTTGTTATTTATACATAAATTACGTGAAATAAATACATACTTGGCCAGTCGTTATAATTAATTTAAATATATAGGTAAGAAATCATTTAAACAAAAATGTAACTCTGATGTTTTTACCATAAATAAGATTCAGTTTTCAGACTTTTATTTGGTTTAAGTTACCTGTTACGTAATAAATATAGTTTATGAACAAAACAAGTTTTGAGAGAAACAATGAAACGTTGCTCGAATACTTTATCATATGCAAGGAATATTTTGCATAATCATTGTCGCTATCAATTAATGCCTAAATAAACATTTATAGATAATTTGAAAAAATACCTACCCGGAACTAGCTGCAGATGTTGATTTGACACTAAGAATCCTTATTTTTGTGGCCAGGTCCTTAAGGACTTCGGGGTCTGTAAAAAGTAAAGTTATTGAATTATTGCGAAGTGTCCGTGTATAAAATAATCCACTGGTCAGCATGTTTATCCTGTATCATACAGAGTTTTGATGAAATAAAATTTAGGAAAATGGTGTAATTTTAGCTCGTTACTTTATAGCATATACATTTCCTGTATTACTTTAGCTATTAAAACAGATAACTTTAAAAAATAAATCTTAGTCTTAGTCGAAAATTTAATCCATTGTATACATTTGCATAACTGTTCTCGGTAACATGGAATTGTTTTAATCAATTCGGAATACATTTTATAACTGAAATATATATATATATATATATATATATATATATATATATATATATATATATATATATATATATATATATATGTATATATATATTTCTAATTTCGAACTACATATGTTGAGTAACGCCCAAAATATTTTTAAGTTTAAAAAAAATATATTTTGGTTCAGAGTATAGAGTATATAGCATATCGCAAAAAGAGTACTGAAAATAGCACCCTTAACAAGATTGGAACAGTTTGGTGACACCAGCCGTAGGCAAGTGTCATGAAGAGTCACTAGGGTCTTTAAGTAACGCCTGAATAATTGAAATTAGTTGACTCAATTTTTATTGGCCAAATACTGAAAGCCATCATCTTGATTTAAAATTCCTTATGAATAAGTCGATTTTCTAATATTACAGGGCGACAATGTTTAAATATAATATTTTTTTTTGGTTAGTAAGGTGTTTCTGACTATTTTCTGAGCAGTCGAAAAATTTTCTTTTTTTTATGATCTCAAATAGATTTTAGTCTGTACCAGAACTAATAGTTTTGGAGATATAGACATACTACCAAGGGCATTTTTACACTTAAGTTTAGGACAGAGTTACTGTTAAATCGCAAGCTGAAATTTTTGAATAGACAATAAGAGATAGGAGTGAGATAACTATTTTATTATAGGTTAACGTCAATTATAAAAAAATGTCTTATTTCAAATTTCCTCAGTACAGAATATATGTATAATTTAAAATGTGTCTAGGAGCAACTGATGAACTGAGTTGTTAAAAATATGCAGAGAATATTATTAGAAATTAGTTAGGTTTATTGATAAATATATCAAATTTTGACGCTTATGTATGTTTGAAATATTAGTAGGCTACCCTGTTAAAGAGGTATTATTACACTCAAAATTGGATGTGTTTTTAAATTATTTATATATATATATATATATATATATATATATATATATATATATATCTTGACGGTACATGATTTTTAATATCCTGTATATCGTTGAATTTTTGAACTCTGAATATATTTAGTCGTTGCCTTGAATGGTGTATCTTAAAGCTAAATGATTTACGGAAAATTTTGGTAGTACTAAAGCCTTGAAACTATAATAGAAACAAATTGTAATATACAATAGATTCAGACATATTTGCAATCAAACACGAACTGCCTTTAAAATCGCAGAATTATATAAATTTTGAGTTTTCATCAAAATATTTTTAAGATAAATCTAAAGATTAACTTTATTTGAACACCGTTCCATATTTTGTGCTAATTAAATTATGTTCAATTTTCGTTTTACAACAATTACAATAAACTTATGTTAGTTTAAAAAATTAATAAATAACAATGTTTTACCTACATTAAGAAAGTCAAAAAACATATTTTACCATAAAATTTTGAAAAATGTTATAAAATTGACATAATAACATTAAAATAGAAAAATGTAACAAATTTAATTCACTAATCATATATGATTTTTTTGAGAAAAAAATTTACTTAATTAAAAATGTACAGCCATCTCAATTTTTGAAAAATGAGTTGTTTTAAATTGGATTTCTTATTGGGAAAAGCCTTGGAGCCGATATGTAAGAATTAATAATTTCTCCTATATTATCAATTTGATATCATGAACTAATCTTCAGTGTAAATTATTTTAAAAAGAGGTTAGTATTTGTTTAAACCCATTTTATTGACTAAAAATATTAAAGCACTTTCACTGAATATATATATATATATATATATATATATATATATATATATATATATATATATATATATATATATATATATATTGATGCTCCTCTTGCCATATCCAGTCGAAATTAAATTTTATATATTCCTAGTAATTTTACTTCTTTATCTACATATTATACGTAAACTAAAACTATGATTTTTTTAATAAGTATGCAATGCAATATAATATCCATAAAACTAAACCTGACAATATTTTTAAAAATCTAAAAAGCGAAATATGAAGTCACAGTGAAATCAAAGTAACAAAATGGCTCTAAGAAGATTTTAAAAATGTAAAAAAATGACTGCCAACTACAGAGAACGGTAAATCGTTTTTTTTTTGATTATAACTTAAAATTTAGATCACCAGGGTTTGTCAAAGCTTTAACATTCTGCCAATTCTGATAATCAGTTTCTTAGATATTGCATTATTGCTTTTGTTTCTATTTACTTTGTAGGAATTTCGCTTTTTTACCATCGAGAGGTCTCTGCACTGTCGTAATTGTTCTCTTCTACCAGATCTTGGTATCCTGTTTTCAGGTCAGTAACAAGGTTTAATTGACTATCCCTATCTATGACGATTTTTTGTTTTTAGTGTCGTTTAGTGTCAACAAAAGAATGTCTGAATATGAACTTAAGTTTCGAATTGCGTTCTATTTTTGTATGTCAATTGTTGAGTCACATTGGTATTTTTTAAATTGAAATATGAATATTTACGAAAATGCTGCTATACAGCTTGAAAGAATGTTTATCAATAGTGAAAACCTATTATAAAAATGAAAATCACTGTGATGAATAGTATGTTATACGATCATATTGGTGAGCATAATCGACCATACCGTTTCTCCACTGAAAATTAAGAATTTAGTGATTGTTTTTGTCAAAATACCTTACCCATCATCCGTCGTAAAAGATCAGCTGAAAGTTATTGTACAACCAAACACCTCTATTCGGTGTCACCTCAAGAATTAAATCTCTAATGTAGCACTCTCGAATGAATTTTACATCTTCATACAAGATTCAGCTGACTAAAAAACTGCATCCTACTGAGTATGAATGGAGCAGAAATTTTACCAACTAAATCTTCAAATAGTTGCAAATTCAAGACGCACTCCATAACAAAATTATTTTTAGTGACTAGGCTTCCTTTCATATTAACGTTGTAAACAAATAAAATTTTCGAATCTAGGGTGCAGGAAATCCACATGCTTTGCAAGAAATTTCACGCATCCTTAAAAAGTGACAATTTGGTGTACCTTGTAGTTAGGAGAGCGAGAGGTCATTGGACCATATTTTCTTGGAAATTGTAAACTGGATTCAGTGACTGTCAATAACAATGGCTACCGTGGCATGTTGAGACTCTTTTTTGGCAAAAATTAGAAGGAATGAATGCATATTAATTGAGATGTGATTTCAACAAAATTACTTCATATGTGGATTATCGTGAGATGATTCAAGAATTCAAAGAAGAAACTCAACGTTAAACATCAAGAAATTGAGCAGTCCATACTCTAAAATGTAATCTGAAATTTCATACAAAGAACACATATTTGCTAACGGAGCCACATTGCTAGTTGGTCAATTCTTTATTTTCTATTTAATGTAAAGAATTTAATGTAAAGAATTATATATTAATACAAATTTTTAGGAAATTTATTAAAATTATGTGTTTCTACTTTATTTAATATTCCAATTCTTGTTGAGACATCCTCTAAATAAAATATGTGATTTTCAAGTTGGTAATTTTGTTATAAGATTTAAACACTACTTTCATTTTTCGAAATTTATTTAATTAACTTATTTTAAAAATGAAATAGGTACTTGTTTGTTTGTAAAGTTCATACAGGAGAGATAATCTACATTTAACAAAAAAAAAACTGATGAAGCAACTGAAATTATTTGCTTTCAATACCGAAGAAATCATAGATTTCGTATAAATTTTATTTCATTGCCTATAATATATACATAAACGTTAGATTTTTTTTGAAGAATATTTGGGTGCAAAATTCTTAAAACACGAAATTATGAAATATCCTTACTCAAGAAGTACTCTTAAGATTAAATTGTCTATCAACATTTTTATTTAATATCGTGAGATATACAGTACGCCAATAAGAGTATGAAAAGAAAATGATACAGAAATTACTGCTTGTTCTATCGTAAGTATAAAAAAGGTATACATTAAGTAAAAAGATTGAATCGTACACTGAAATTGAGCTGGAATCTGATTTATATTCTGGACAATAATTATGCTATGGTATTTGTTTTAATGGAAAAAATGTTTAAGACAATCTAAAAACGAATTAAATCTTAGAATATTTTCTACATATTTTTCTACTGAAGGTTACCTGTCATTGGGCGTATTATGAACACATAAAAGTGATAATTAGTTGATGTTCCAAGAACTAAAAATTTAAATCTGTCTTGTTGGGTTATGTGTAATTGACATTGACAAATGGTATAAATAATTATTATAAACCTGCCGTCTGGTTTATACAAACGATACTGTGCAAAAATATCGTAATGATTTTTCCATTAATAGTATCACAGATGAGAAAACAAATAGTATTTTAACTATGATTAGAACTGTCATTCAATCTCGACAGATTTATTTATTTGCATCCACAAAGTATCTAAATTTGTGGAAATATACAAATAAGACCATAAATTGCAACAGAATAGTGGCAACAAAAGTCGTAACTGCTAATCAAGGGCTCATATTGTGCACATATATTGTTCATATATTAATAAAATTTTTATAAAAAAATTGAACCGACTTTTAAAAGTGCGCTAAAAAGTGAAAAATAACTAGAAATTTTTATATGAAATTGAAATGTTTGAAGTCGGCGCCAAACTAATACCTGAGAAAACGTGATTCGCATAAACAGATTAAAAATACTTTATTTGTAATTGCTTTCTTGTCATAATTTGTATATATTAGTAGTTATTTATTTCATTTAGAAATTATTTGGCGCCGACTTCAAAAATTCCAATTTCATATAAAAATTTCTAGTTATTTTTCACTTTTTAGCGCACTTTTAGAAGTCGGTTCAATTTTTTTATAAAAATTTTATTTTTCGATTTTTAGTTTTGAATTTATTATGATATTCATAAATTATTTGAACTAAGTACTAATCGAGATTAGTGTACCTCGCAATGACTCTAAGGTGGCAAAAAAGTACTTATTTTTTCCATAATTATAAATCACCTTAAAATGAACCACTAAAAATTTTTCGATTCTTTGAATTCTCCAAATACCAATGACATTGTGTCAAACGAATATTTAGTCTGCCATAGTAAATCCACTATTTTAAATTTCAAATTAATTTTAGATTGGTAATATAGGCCCCAAAACCATCCAATATCAATATTTAAGGAAAATAAATTAATTTTTTACCCATCATATTGGATACGCCATATTGAATTTTTTAAAAATAATTTTAAATTCATCATGTGTGGACCCCAAAAATTCTCCCGTACCAATTTTGGCAAAATTCGGACAAAATTGATTTTTTTCTCCGCCATATTGATTTTTTTAAAAATAATTTCAGATTCTTTATGTGAGGCCCCGAAAACTTCCCCATACCAATTTTGGAGAAAATCGGCCAAAAATTGATTTTTTCGTCCGCCATATTGGATCCGCCATATTGAATTTGTTAGAAATTATTTCATATTCGTCATATGTGATCCCGAAAACTCCCCTCTACCAATTTTGGAGAAAATCGAACAAAATTGATTTTTTGTCGGCCATATTGAATCCGCCATATTGAATTTTTTAAAAATATTTTAGATTCATCATATGCGACCCCGAAAATTCCCCCGTACCAATTTTGGAGAAAATCGGACAAAACTGAATTTTCGTCCGCCATATTGGATCCGCCATATTGAATTTTTTAAAAATTATTTTAGATCGTCACATGGGACCCAGGAAACTCCCCCTTACCAATTTTGGTGAAAATTGGACAAAATTGATTTTTCGTCCGCCATATTGGATCCGCCATATTGAATTTTCTTAAAATAATATCAGATTCGTTATGTGCAACCTCGAAAACTCCCCCGTACCAATTTTGGAGAAAATCGGCCCAAATTAAATATTTTGTCCGCCATATTGGATCCGCCATTTTGAATTTTTTAAAAATAATTTTAGATTCGTTGGGTACAACCCCGTAAATTCCTCCATACCAATTTTGGAAAAAATCGGACAAAATTAATTTTTTTGGCCGCCATATTGTAAGCGCCATCTTGGATTTTACTGCACCAATTTCATCTAAAAAAATATGGGACCACCGCAGCAACTTCCTTTACATAACGTAAAAAATTTCATTCAAATCGGTGCAGCCGTTCCGGAGTAATCGGTGTACATACATAAAAAAAAATACATAGTCGACGAATTGAGAACCTCCTTCTTTTAGAAGTCGGTTAAAAATAGGTTTTATTTCTGTGGATGCCATCTTAATATAATAAAAAGAAAGATATTAAAAATTACAACAAAAAAAGATTGTATTCGTAAATTAGCATGAATAATTAGTTGTTCGCAAATAACTATACGAAATGTTTTGTACCCTATGAAATTTTACAATAAGAGACTTGTCTGTACCTGAAAACGATATATTTCGAGTAGAAATGTATCATATATAGAGGTACTCGTAAATTAAAGACTTCAATCGGAAAGAAAATATAGTGATATTTTACTCAAATCGTTATTTTTAAATCTAAAAATACTTAAGACATAACGTATTTCACTAAACTCCACTGGCATATGTTACGTTTTAAATTTTAAAATTACTAATTTGAGTACAGTGGAAATTTTAAGTGAAATTAGTATTTTGTTTTAATACATAAGCATAATTATTGATTGAGAAAGCCAGGAAGAAGACGGCAGAGCATAAAGATACCGCAGACAAAAAAAAAATAAACTAAAACGTAAGCGGGAGGAGGCAGGTGTAACTCCACCGCAAAAACCAGAATCAAAGAGGAGAAGAACAGGCAAAGCCACCACCATCTCCACTGGTGGGAGCTATATAGCTGCTTTGAAATTAAAGAAGATTGTCATCCTTTCCAAATCGTTCCCTAAGATTACCCTCAGTGCGAACGAGTAGACTCTATTGGAGGAGGCATTGGTAGAAGAGATGTACGTCCGGGTATGATCCTGATCGACTGTGAAATACCACAGTCGGCAGAATGGCTCCGGACGAAGATACCAAAACTGATAGGCTGGAAGGGAGCATAACTGATGGTGTGCGAGGGAGATGACATTCTAAAAGCTCACACAGTGAAAAAAAGCTTCTGCTGCTAATAGAACTGGATAAGAATATCACAATGGAAGGACATCACCTTCATAGGAGTGGACAACACCCTCTCTTAATAGCACGAAAATGGTATTCATCAACATCGTCAAAGTGCCCGTCTATCATGCTAAGGGCGTCTCAGCTGTAATCGCTAGGACATTCATTTAAAACCAGCTGGGGATTGCGCTGATCCAAGAACCCTGGGTCAACAGAAATCAGATAAAAGGATTACGAAGGATTAAAGATGTTAGTAATGACACCCCCAGCACATGTATTATGGTAAGGAAACATATTAATTATTTTGGTCTTTCAGAATTCTTAACGATATACCTCGTTTAACTGACGAGTATACTTCGAACTGAAGAATAAGAAGCTAGAGATCATTATAGCCTCACGCTACTTTGCAGGAGACGGGCCTGTACTATCGCCAAAAGTGCAAAGATTGGTAGAGTACTGTCAGAAAAAGAAACTGCCACTACTGTTGGGGTGTGATGCCAACGCTTACATCACAATTTAAGCTAGCAAGGACACCAAAGAGGTAAGCAACTTTTAGCATACATATTCAAATGTAATTTTACCATAAATAATATAGGAAATGCTACTACATTTGTAACAAAGGTAAAGTAAGAAGTATTAGGGGTCAAGGAATCCTAGGGAAACAGATTGGAAAAAATATAACACCAATCTGTAAATAAACTTATCATATTTTCAGACTAGGGGACGAGCTAAGCACCAACGGGAGTTAGAAAATGCCCTGAAAGTAGCAAATAAGGCAATACTTAGAACACACGAATCGAGCTGCCCTTCCTAAACAAGAAAAAGTTGTAGGAATGCACCTTGGTGGAATGATCATCTGTCAGAGTTAAGATCTAAAATGCGCAGACTCTTTAATAGGGCTAGACGGAGAAACTTACAACCTACAACAAATAAATTAAGATAATGAGTTTCAAGAAATTCTGTGAAGACATTCAATCTACACCTGTCGCAGCTAGACTACACAAAGTCATGGAGAAGGGCAGGGCCGACACAGTAGTAGCACTTAGAAAGCCAGACAGCGGAGTAGGCCTAGCACTGTTAATAAAGCAGTAGAACATTACGAAACGCATAAGCAGTAGTGGTCGTCTACAATGATCCTGACCTTCCGACCATTTAAAATCCCAGGAGTTGATGGTATAATCCAGGCCGTGCTCCAACGTGAGCACCAGGAGATTTTATCACACGTAGTACACATCAGCTAAAGTAGCCTGGAATTGGGCTACATACCAGAAATATGGAGAAGGGTCAGAGTCACTTTGATTACGAAAGCGGGAAAAAGGACACTATACATCAGTCTCACATCGTTTATTTTAAAAACGATGGAGAAAACAATAGATAATTATATCGATACAGGAAAATTTTGAACATTCTCCAATGCACCTTCATCAACATGCGTGTTAAGCGGGTGGGTCTAAGGAAACCACACTGGCACAATTAACAGATGAGATTCAAGAAGCATTGAACAGTAAGGAAACTGTAATATATATCTTTCTTGATGTAGAAGGGGCTTTTGATAACACTCCACACGAGGCAGTCTAAAGAGCACTTGATCACAGGGGAGTGGACGGAACGACGTATAAATGGATAGTCCGACTTCTCCTACTAGAAGCAGAGACAGAGATAGGACAGGATGTTATCGCCCTCTGTACCAGAGGATACCCTTAGGGCAGCTTCTCCATTTATGTGAAGCTTAATTGTAGATCGACTTCTCTGTGATCTGACTTACCTCGGCATATCTTGTCAGGGCTACGCCGATAACGTGGTCGTGATCGCGAGGGACACAATTCGAGAATACCCTCTGTTTGCATAGCCCAGAGAGTGCACACTAAGGAATGGTGCCAGAGGATGGGACTAAATATCAATCCAACCAAAACCACCTTAGTAGTCTTCACAAAGAAAAGAAACCTCAATTTGAATACCATGGGTGTGAATCTTATTGAGTGGAAGCCAGAGGTTTAATATTTGGGCCTGACCCTATATAATCAACTTCTCTGGAACAATCACGAAAAAAAGTAATCAGCAAGGTTACAAAAGCCTTGATTGTCAGTAGGAATTTTGCAGCAAAAAGCTGGGCACAAACTTAAAAATCCTGCAGTGGATGTACACTGCAATAGTACGACAAATCATCACATATGGGGCAGTAATCTGGAGTAGAAGAACCAGGCGGGCCAATACGAGAGCTAACCTCTCGGAACTTCAAAGACTGACTTGTACGTGTATAACTGGGGCAATGAAAACCTGCCCAACGGCCGCCATGGAAGTAATACTAAACCTTACACATCTACATATACTTATGGAGAATATGGCGAAGAGCACAATTTATAGGATGATGAGAGCTGGGGTCATAAAACGAAGGCCGAATCCATAAATCAACAAATGAAGATAAAACAAAGAAGAAATTCAACTTTATGAAAAACTTCAAGACAAAGTTAACTCACGAAAGAGAATGGGACAGAATCGCTGTTGAAAAACTTAACAAGAAATCCATAAAATGGTATAGAAATGGCTCCAAAACAACGAAGGGAACTGGAATAGGAGTGTATGGACCTGGCACTAAACACTACGAAAGATTGAGTAAGTTACCAAGCATTTTTCGGGCAGAAATACATGCCATTAGGAAATGTATTCACTTTAGCAAAAAAAAAATTATCGCATACAGGAGATTATCATCATGTCGGATAGTCAAGTAGCCATCAGTGTGCTGAGTTTTCAAGTAATCAGCTCCAAAATGTTCTAGGAATGCCTAGAGGAATTAAATGAATTGAATAAGGATAATCAGGTCATACTCATGTGGGTACCGGGACACACCGGAGTAGCGGGGAATGAAATAGCAGACAGGCTGGCAAGAAAAGAGGCCGAGACACCATTTCTGGGGCTCGAGCTTTTCTGTGGAATCAGTAGTAGTGTAATGCTGGAAGAATTTAAATGAGAGAAAGATAATAGGAGATCCAATTATGGGACGGAGCTGCAAGGATTGAAACAAGCGAAGAGAATTCTTGGGAACTATTATCAGAAGAGATTCAAGGAATGTTTAAACCTAAGTAAGAACCAATTTAGAGTTTTGACAGGAATCCTGACGGAGCATTTTCATCTGGAGGGACAGCTCAAGAAACTCGGATTGGTAAAAAAAGAAGAATGCAGATTATGCGAGGAGGAGGATGAAATCTCTATTCACATCCTTTCGGAGTGCAACGCTTTAGAAAACCCTAGATTGCTGTTCTTGGGAGCACACCAAATAGAAGAAAGGGAGCAACCCACTTTGCAGCCGTCCAAGGTTCTTGAGGGAAATAAAACTGGAGGATTTGCTTTGGCCACAAGGTATCCCTTACGATTTGGCAGCAGTAGGGAGGTACAATAGATCACTTAGGTCGCAGTGTACAGATTCACAGTTTTAAGCCCATTCACATACATAAACATGAATTTCCACCAACTAGTGGCTGAATTAATTAAACTATCTTTTTTTTTTAAATAAAAAAGGCCAACATAAATTTTAAAATAGATTTATTGTTGGTAAAATTTAATTATGTCAGCTTTTGTTATATAATAACAAAAATAAGAATAGGAACATTTCATCTCTATTTCTAAATAATACAGCTCCCAACAACGCCCTCTTAGGGTCACCAAATCATGATTATTCAATTCCTAAAATGAAGATTTTGCAATAGGGAGGAACCTAATTTTTATATTTTTGGGTTTCGATTTGCTTTAAGAATATTTATGTCTTGTATAGCAAAAAAAGACTAGGATTGGAAACATATTACATCTACATTTAAGCATTAAAGTTTTTAGCAGCGTTTTTCCAAACATGAAATGACATTTTTTTTATTCCAACAAAAAAAAAATAGCTTAGGCATAAACTGCCTATTAAGTAATAATTAAAACAGATTTAGAAACATAACATCTCTATTTTAAACAATAAAATTCCCAGCAATGCTATTTTTTTACATTAAAGAACGATTTTGCAACACCGCATTTCTTGAACGCAGGAACATAATGCCTCTTATAATCTTTATTTTTTTAAGTTTTGACCAATTGCATGAATTAATTTGTTAGCTTATTTTCTTTAATGGCGAAGTGGAACTATTATACCTTTACTTCAAAATGATAAAATAACCAGCAACAGCTTTTCGATCTAACCAAGTAGTCGTGAAATATACTATACCCAATTTGTCTTCAAAAATTATAAATATAGAATGATCCAAAAAAGCATATCATAAATGCAGTTAGAGATTAAAAATAAATTGATTTAAAAGATAATTTTAAAAAAGCCGGCTCGTATTTCATTTTATATTACTACCAATTGTACTATAACATAAACAAACTCAATTTATTACTCAAAAATTGATTAGAATAACAATAAAAGCGAGGGATACTATGAACACTATCTTTTGTTGGTTTATGTTATAATGTAATTATAATTAAGGCAAACTTGAAATGGTGTAATATTCATGAAAAAGTTAAAGATAAGAGTGTTCCTTAAAAAAATTACCCGTTTTATTTTTAAAGCTTTAGTACAATAACAGTTTCAGGTGCAGTTTCACAAATGTAACTCCTTAAGTATCTAGTGGATTCTCAAATTCAGGAATCCATAATGTCTGGTTTTCTTATGATTTTTGATGATGTGATGTTTTCATTGATTTTTAATGCTACGGCAGCTTTTTCTGCGGTTTATTTCGTTTATCGTCATTTTAGTCAATATTTTTAGTAAAATGTGGTAAAATATCTCAACAATAGTATGAAATACTAGCTAACTTTTATAAGTTAGCTAGTATTTCAAGTTTATACTTATCCTGGTAAAATATAAAACGAACTAAACCCTAAACTATGTGATTCAACTTGAAACCCAATTATAATCTTTTAAACCAGTGAGTCTAGAAAAGAAAGATTAGAAACTCTTCAAGCCCAGGATCCCTGCGTGTGAACCTTAAGATTTCAGCTCACCTACTCAGAGGTTAAAAAGTCCATAACCCAAAACCTTATAACCCCATTAAATAGTAAGTATAGAAAAAAAAGACCAGAAATTGATCAAGCACCACATTCATTGCATGTGAACTCTAAGATACATTCAGTACATCAACTGTACGGTAACCTCAGAATCCACGAGCTCATAACTTACAGTCCCTGTAATCCTTCCTAAAACTCAGTTAGTACAGAAAACTGATAATCCTATAATCCTACGACTCCATAAATCAGTATGTTTAGAACAAAAAGACAAAAAACTCGACCAGGCCAGAATTCCTGTGTGTGAACCTTAAGGCACCTTCATATTTTTCATTTCTGGAGTTTTTTGTTTATCAGATTAGGTAAAAGGGTTTCATGTTTATGATGTCTGGTTATAAGGTTTATAGAGTGATGAACTGTGCATTTTGAGACTTATATTGCTTGGATTTTCCGACTAATCAATCTCCCTTTTTATTTTTTTACCGTCATTTGGTGTCTGAGTTATGGCTGTTGGTTTTTGAAAATATCTTGTTACTTGAAGGATTGAATGAATTACATACAACAAATCCTGTGCTAAGTTTCTGTTCGTTCTCTTCTACACTTACTGATCCATCGGGTCTCAGAGTTATAGACTTCCTGGGTTACGAGGTTTCCAGATGGTTGAATCATGTAATTTAGGGTTTAGTTTGTCTTCGATACTGTTCGAATAAGTTTATGGGTCAGTAGATATTCCATCTCATTTTTGAGACATTTTACTCCATTTTACTAAAAATCTTAACATACGCTGCCAAACTGAACACAAAATTTAGGTTCAGTGATCCAAAATCTATATATTATCTTAAGTGGGTTACTAAAAAAAAACTTTTTTCTATGTTATTTAGCAATGTTGGAAATGAAATCCATTTTGAAAAGGCATTGCTAACATGACTACGGTAACTCTTCTCAAGTTTCACCATTTTAAATCTATTACCGTTTGGCGTTCTTAATAGTGGTTGTAGAATATGTCGCACTCTGTAAATGAATTAAGTCAGTGAGAAATAATTTTCTGTAAGGTAAAATTTAATTTGATTTTAATTCCTTACCAAGATATGCCTTGTTTGAAACAATTTTACATTAAAAAAATGTTTTAAAAAATCTTAAGTTGACTAAAAAATTTTCACTAAAATGTTAGTCATCTTATACTGAAATTTAGTTATTAATCGTGGAATTACCTATTTGTTTAGCACTGTTTTGAGGCCAGTGCCATAGTAGTTGTAAAGTTTATTCTTAAATGAATTCTAGGTGTATGTCTATTTTATATTATATATGAGTATTGTTTTCATATCTTTTGATTTAGGTACAAATCCTTTTTGCCTTAGTTGAGAGTATCTTTGTGTAATTTATAAGTATTGTCTGTAATCATATAATTATTTATTGAATTGTAATATATAACATTTCCCTTATTTGCATTTTTTCATGAAATTTTGTTAAACTGATTTATCATTTTTAATTTTTTTTTTTTTTAATTTAGTCTTTTTATTTTCAATTAATCTTTAAAATATAATGTCACACATTAAAGTAGTTTGACAGAGCATGAAAATGATGAAATTTCACTCCGATTAATGGTTGTGCGCAAAAAAGTTCAATTATCAACTTATTTTTTTTTAGCAGAAAACCTAATCAAAATATCTCACTCCTATCAAAAATTAAAAAACTATATATGCGTCTTATTAAGAATCTTCTTATTTTTTAGAAATCGGTTAAAAATGGCAAAATAATGAGTAAACTATTTTTTAGCTCTAAACAACTTTTACAAGCGGCTAAAAGTATGTTTTTGTGTAAAGATGGTACCATAAAAATGTGATGTTTTTATTCAAAAATTATTTGTTTATGCTATTTGCTACTTTTATAATTAGTTGGAATATTTTAGATTTGATTACATATTAACTAACTATAAAAAATATATCTTATAAAACTAAAAATCTCTTTTCTGTATTCAGTGCATTAGATTGACTAACACTTATTATTTAATAAGTTTAAAACAATTTTAATTCTTGTATGCTAAAAGGTTTAGTATGAAATATTAGCTGTACCCATAAATTATTCGTATATATGCAAACAAACGTAACTGTCACTTAGATTAGCAGTTGATTGTTTTACCTAATGATTAAGTCAGAGGGAATGGATCAACATTCGAAACTACATCCAAAATAGGTCGAAAAAAATATTAAGAATTCGTTCAATTTACCCTACACTGCAATTTTTTGACTATTAAAAGGGTATTATAAGTCTCGGCACTGAGACATTCAGATGACAGATTTTTGTTATAGCTTACATTTTAGATTCGCTAGAACCTCAATTATGGCACTATTTAGTGCAAGTGGAAGAGAGCGTGGTAGTCCCCATCTTAAAAATTTCACGAAGGTGGATTTGTACAGGTCCATTACATCTCTCGGCAATATATCCAAACTAGTAGGAAGACAAAAAAAACTGAGAGCGACCACAGTACTGAGCTGCTTTCATTAAAACTTTTGCAAGAAATATTTAACAAAATAAACGAAAAATAAAATAAATTGCAATTGATATGGTGTGGATTTAATGGTTTACAATTGCTCTTTGTACTTAAATTACATTAATGAAATTTTATATTGGCAATAGAAAAATAAAAGTCGAGGCAAAAGGGTATTCATTCCTCTAACAAGAAACGGTTCTGACACCTCATTCATACCATAGGTTAGATAAGGGAGGAATAGATAGGCCACTCAAAACTAATTTCTGTATTCGCGTTCTGCGCTCTCTGATGAAATGTTCGCTTACTAGCAGCTACGTAGGAAAAAAATTAATTAAGTAATGTTTATCACATAATGCAAAAATTATTTGAAGTACGTAGCGATGGATTTTTTGTCCCCTCGAATACAAATATTAAAAATTTGTATTTAAGATATGCTTTTGTTTTAAATTTAGTTCAGTTTTTTAAGTTAATATGTATATAAAAATTGTATGAAAATTACTCTTTTAGGTTGTATAAATAATTTGTCCAACATCCAGTATTTTTCATCATTTCCAACTTATTTTCAGATTTTTATTGACTATATCATTATGAGCTCCTTGATAAATTAAAATATTTCTTTTGTTTTGTAATACAGTTCGAGGTCTTTGGTACTTATTAGTTTATTTTGGTTTATCGAAAGTATTAATGTAATACAAATAAAAAAGTTTAAACAAACATAAAAAATGTGAAAAAATCATATTTTACACGAATAATTTTGGTATAATTTTTATAGAATTGTTAAGCTACAAACTGGAAGCAAATACATAAAGACCAAAAAAGGCCTAAACAAAAACTTTTCTATTTATATCTGAAGGCTTGAAAAACAACTGATCTTAACCTATCCTGTTTCTAATTGTAGTAAATTTTAATCAATTTTCAATATCATATCTCCTCAAAATTTACTAAAATTAAATATATTTTGTTGGTAATTACAAATAAAACTCTGATTCTGATCTTGATTCATTAAAATTTCCTTTGCAAATTTTAAAAAAGTTAAAATTAGTATTACTAATATACATGATAAAACTTTTTTTACCTTCACAGATTAAGATTTACCGTTAATTATTTGGGATTGTCACAGAGGAGAATCCACTCACCAAATCGTTTTTTATGATTTTCAAGATTGGGAAAACGATGTCTGATGGAAGTTGAATTAATAAGACCAGAAACACAACTGTCCCTTTATCTGCTCGTGTTTATTGACTTCACAGCAAAACTAAAAATATAAAAAATATTATAATTTCTAGAGAATCAATTAATATATCTTTTCGGTCAATATAACCTTAATCAGGAATTAAATAACAATTTCTTCACTACAATTTTTACAAACGATGCACAATAAGTTACACAATTCATACCAATATTTAAAAAAGTTACAAAACCTACCTCTGAGGGGCTGCTAGTCCTTCATCGGGCGCCTTCCCAAGGTGGCGGGTAGGGAAACAAATCCCAGATATGGGTGACACCGGTGAAATCAAATAGCCGGAGTGGACCAAAACTAGCACTACAGCGTCTGATCCAGAGTATTCGGCTGCAAATAGTGGCGGTTCTCCATGTTAGGGGCGGCTGAACCTAAAGCATGAAGGCAACTGGAACCACACTGCCAATGATTTCCTAGGATATTGATAAGGAGAGAAATAGAAATTTTACTGCCTCTAGTCCCTTTGATGGGTCAGGGGTGCTAAGAATCTCCCGGCTCAAAATAGCAAAATCTAATTTAAGGATAGGTACAGGGAATACCAGAAGCCTATACGCAGCTGGTAAGTTCGCCAATTTAGTTCAAGAGACTAAATATATGGGGATATTCATCATGGGAATAAGTAAACTGCGATGGACCGGTTCCGGAACGTTCAGACAGTCGGATGGTATTTTATACTATTCTGGCGGCGAAGACGATAATACACCATAACGCAAGAATAGGGTCGGTATTTTTATATAGTCGAAATTGGAAAAATTTGTGAATAACTTTGTCTTTATTAACGACAGAATAATGATTCTACAATTAAACGCCCACCTATTTAATATTAACTTCTTGCAGATTTACGACCCTGCAGCAGAAAAGAAAAACGATCACGACACTGAAGTAGTTTACCAACAACTAAATAACATAGAAAGAGCTTAAAACCCAACAAAATCATATACATTTTAAATAAATCTTTTGTTGTTCCTTGACAGCTGCTCGACTTGGAATGAGCGTGCCGGTCCCCTATCTTCTTTTTTATAGTTTGGCGCTTGCGTAGTTACACCTTGGTTCTGCCCGGTTGGTTTCCTTTCTACCCTGGGTCTAGGCCACTTCTATATTTCTGGTTAGTTATATTTGATTGCGTCTTAATTAGGGTTTTCTATGTATTTGACTTTGACTTTAATGTAAAAATTGGTAAAGGTCGTAGATCTGACTTGATAGGAGAACATGACTTGGGTGAAAGCAATGGGCCTGACGATAGATAGTTAATAAGTTTTATGAGTCACACCTTGAAAGTTTTCCTGAGTATTGTTGACTGAAGAATAAGAAATAAATGTGAAAGCGGCCTAGATGAGACCTAGTTTGGGTTTAGAAATTCCCCTGGTACTAGAGAAGCGCTATTTGCTCTAAATATACTTCACCAAAAATGTCGAGATCAACGTAAAGACATTTTAGAATGCTTTATCGACTACGAGAAAGCGTTTGACAGGGAACAACATGTAAAGCTCATAGATATACTGAGGAATGCTGGTATGAATGGCAGGATGTGCGGATTATAAAGAATCTATATTTACATCAGAGGTCAGTGGTTGGTATTTATATCTTCTTTCCACTGCTGTTTAATTTATATTTGGACAAAGTTTGTAAGGAAGCCCTACATAACAAAGTATTTGGGATTAGAATCAACGGGGAACTAATAAATATGATTTGTAACGCCGATGATATGGCCGTTATAAGTGATAGCCTTCATGGTCTACAACAACTCTTAGATTCTGTCAATAGGGTTGAGAAAGAAATTGGACTCAACATACTAAAACTAAATTTATGGTTTTCTGTCGTCTACCATATTCGGACGCTTTGCTACTGATAAATGGACAAATCAACAAGAGTTTTCCACTTCAAGTACCTTAGAGGTTACATTACTGAACAGCTTGACCCAAATAAAGAAGTCAAATGCAGATTCGAATGAGATCGCTGGTTTGCAATGATAATTTAAATTTCAAACTTCGCCAAAGGATGGTTAAATGTTATAATTGGTAAGTGTTTTTGTATGGAGCGGAGATGTGGACATTGAAGACTGTCACGATCAATCGTCTGCAGGTATTTGAGATGTGGTTACGTAGGCGAATGCTTCGAATACTCTGGGTAGCTATGCAGACTGATATGGCAGTTTTAGATCGAACAGATGTCATTCGTGAATTGCAGACAACCGTAAAATGCATAAAAGTAGCACATCTTGGCCATGACTCAGAGGGGATCGATACAGAATTCTTCAACTGATAATGAAGGGAAAGATCGAGTGCCGTAGAGGTGTTGAAAGGAAGCAGATCTCTTGGCTTACAAAAATCTGAGAGTGGAATACACAGTGCTGGACAATTATTTAGAATAGGAGAGAACCGTGACCAACTCGCCATTGTAATTGTTAACGTTAGGTGGTATAGGAAGAAGATGAAGTCAAAATCTATAAGATGACAAGTCGGTAAATTATTGTTCTATTTTTTGACGCATTGACACCACTTAATGGAAATGTTCGCTAACTAAAATTACCGCCTCAGTTTTTTCTTAAGGAGGGCCTAGATTCTGATTCATACAATTGATACAGATATTCTAGTGTGCTAAGGTATGTACCACCGTTTTCAAGTTTGTAGATGATATATTGTAAGCGGTATTTCACATGGCGGCATTCCCTTTGAAGATAAGAGGCATGGCGAACGGCGAGGAGAAACCAAGTCAGCAAGAAAGCAAGACCGGGCGTTGTTGTTATTATGATGATTTAGTTAGAAATTGTATGAGGCGTTGAACGCAAATAAATGTTTTTGTTTTTAAATAGATTTTTTATGCTTTTAGTTCAGAAGTGCGATATATCTGCAATAAGCCCACGGGTGTTTTTGTGTTTTTAAATAAGGCGTCAAAAAGTTTGTGGTGAACTTGTTAGTTTTATTAGTGAAATGGCTAATGCAAAAGAGGGGAATCAGGGCGAAGATTCCGAATACGATTATGAGCCCTTTGAGGAAGAAAATCGTGAAAATGAGGGCGAAAATAGCAACGAGGCGATGGTTGCCAAGCTTCTGCAAGGCGGATTGGCAGAAAGTATACAGCAGATTGTGGCAAAGGAGACTGCTAAGGCGTTAAGCGAAATTGCCAAGGCGAAAACATCTAAATCAGGTGAGGGCGTTCCAAATATTAATCCTAATAAATGTAGTAAGGCGAACTCTGCATGCAGTTCAATGTATTCTGGGTCGGGGGCGAGGGCAGGCGGTGAGATTCTTGAGCCCTTCGATCCAGACAATAAAGACAATAATATTACAAAATGGCTGAGCAAAATTGATCAGTTAGGTCAAATTCATGGTTGGACAGAATATGAGAGAGCCTATTTTATGCAGACTAAATTGCAAGGTGCAGCAAGAAACTGGTATAATGGGCTCGACTCGTATGACCTGACCTGGGACGAATGGAAGGCGACCATTTTGCAGGCGTTTCCCAGGGAACACGATTTTGTTCAGTTGTTAAAGGAGATGTTAGCAAGAGTAAAAATGGATGGTGAAACCATGACTCATTATTACCACGAGAAGCTAGCAATGATTCAGAGGTGTGACCTCAAAGGCACAAAGGCGTTATCGTGTCTAATTGATGGTTTACCTCGAGATCTGCAGGCGAATGCTAGAGCGTTTAGGTGTAATACTCCTAATGAGCTGTATACTGGATTTTTATCTTCATTCGATAGGTACCAGGCGGCGAGTACTTCCTCAGACTTAAAAAGGCGCCTTTCAACATCAACGGCGAATGTATCAAAAGTTCAAAGAAGGCAAGAAGATAAGATAGCTCCGATTGGCGGAATTCGGTGCTACAATTGCCAAGAAGTTGGTTCACACATTAGTCGGGACTGTCCCAAGCCTAAGGCAGATAGGTGCATGAGATGTGGACAGCCTGGACACAACAGAATCCAGTGCCCTAGCCATGGCGCAGGCTCAGGTGCTGTGAAATCAACTTCAGACGGGTTCAAGGCGCATGAATCCGTAGGAGGAGGAAAGAGATTTTCTCAAAACCGTTACCAGGTGAGACTCATTGCGGAAATTGATAATACTTACAAAAAATTGGCTGTTACTGAAAATGGTAGGCGAATTAGGGCGTACATTGACACGGGCAGTGAACGAAACATTATTACATGTGAATGTTTCGACTTACTAGGCGAGTACCATGTGGAGCCATCTTCAGTGATACTAAAAGGTTTTGGGGGTGGCGTGTGCACTGTGAAAGGCGAGGTAATTTTACCAATCACAGTGGACATGGCCTCGTTCAGCATTAAGGCGTTAATTGCTGACTGTGATCTTGCTGGCGCTGATCTTCTTTTAGGACAACCAGCGTTAGCTACCAAAGGCGTTCAGCTCACAGTGCAAGATGGCAAGGCGAGGCTATCAAACACTGAGTGTGCTGAAGAATTTATTCAAAGGATCACCCTTGACGAGACCGACATCGAAGCAAAAATCACAAGGCGAGTGCTGGCGCTGCAGAATGTAGTTGTAGAACCCGGTAGTGAAGCTTCGGTGGAGGTAGTCGTTGATGGGATGCACCTAGGCGAGCGGTGTTGGGTCCCGGCGAGGCGATATGAAAATAATGGCGCTCTGGTGGCGAACGGAAATCATATTTTAGAAGGTGGTACCTCGGGAATAATTACTATAGTAAATCTGGGTCATAAACCAGTGTCATGGAAGGTGGGGCAGACAATGGCGAGGGGAACAATGGTGGGACCTACCATACGCGTACAAAAGGTGGTGGTAAGTCAAAATTTAAATGCTTCTTGTAATAAATTTGATATGTCCAAAATAAAAATTGGTAGGATGAATGAATGTGATTTGGCAAAATTTTGTGAACTAATGGCTAGGATGAGTGTATGCTTTTCTCAAGGTGAAAATGATCTGGGAATAACTAATTTGGGGCATGAGGTGAGTGCTGAAGGTGTTCGACCAGGCGTAAGAAAAATTCAAGCCGTTAAAGATTTTCCAACACCTACTGATATACATGGCGTGAAACAATTTATGGGTTTGGCGAGTTACTTTAGGAAGTTCATTAGTAACTTTTCGATAAAGGCGAAGGCGCTAACCAATCTTTCGAAAAAAGATGTTCTGTGGAAATGGGGCGAGCAGGAGCAGCAGGCGTTTGAGTCATTAAAAACTTTGCTGTGTGAAAGGCCTGTGTTAGCATTGTATGATGATCAGGCGGAGACTGAGTTGCATACAGATGCTAGTAAAATGGGTGTTGCTGGTATCTTGTTGCAAGAACAGACAACTGCCGTCCTAAAACCAGTCTTTTTCTATAGCAGGGCTACAAATATGGCGGAGCAAAGTTGGCATAGTTATGAATTAGAAACGTTAGCAATTGTTGAGTCCGTGAGGCGATTTCGAGTATATTTGGTGGGTATTCATTTTAAGGTGGTAACTGATTGTTCTGCAGTCAGGGCAACGATGATTAAGAAAGACCTTGTCCCACAAGTGGCGTGGTGGTGGATGACCTTACAGGAGTATGACATGGAGTTTGAATATCGTCCTGGTTCTAAAATGCAACATGTGGATGCATTAAGTAGAAATCCTATAGATGTGTGTATGGTGACTTTATCTGATAATGATTGGTTTTTGACAGTTCAGCTCCAAGATAGCAAAGCGCAGGTATTGGTAAATGCTTTGACTCGAGAAATGGCTGATAAGGGCGTTAAGGCGGTGTATAAGGTAGTGAATGGGCGTTTATATAGGAAAACTTTGCATGGCGATCGATTATATGTACCTTCTATGGCGAAATTTGCTATTGTACGTAAGCATCATGATGACATAGGTCATCCAGGGTTTGAAAGGTGTTTGGAATTAATAAAACAGACTTACTGATTCCCAAAAATGGGACGTTTTGTTAGAAAATATATAGGGGCGTGTATAAATTGTGCGTTTGGAAAGGGCAACCATGGCAAGGCGACTGGTTTATTACACCCTATTGATAAGGTGGCGATACCATATCATACAGTTCATATTGACCACCTGGGGCCATTTTCTAAAAGTACACGTGGATACCAGTATGTGTTCTTGATAATAGATGCATATACTAAATACTCATTGGCGAAACCTACAAGGACCTTACGGTCTTCCGAGGCGATATGGAATCTTCGAGGCGTATTTGGCGAGTTTGGATATCCAAGGCGAATTATTTCAGATCGCGGACTAGCTTTTGATAGCAAGGCGTTTGCTAAATTTCTGGCGGAAAAAGGCGTAAAGCATGTGCGAAATGCAATTGCAACTCCTAGGGCGAATGGTCAGGTGGAGAGGCAGAACCGTACATTATTGAATGCTATAGAGACCAGTGCTGAATCACAGGTTACTTGGGACGCCAAGTTACCCGAGATTGTTTGGGGTATGAATCATACCAAGAGTAAAAGTACTGGGTTCTCTCCTGCACAATTAATGTTTGCACACACGAGTGGAGTAAATGCAGACTTATCTGGTGAGGTGCAAAAAGTTAATGTACCTATAGGGGCTAATGGCGAAACGTATGAAAATATACAAGCTGCTCTTCTCCAAAGGCGTCACAAGGCGAGTGAAAACCTGACTAAGGCGAAACAAGAAATGAAGGCGAGATTCGATAAACGGCGTAAAGCTGCAGCTGATGGCGACACCTTCAAAGTGGGTGATTTGGTGTTATGGCGTAAGGCGGGTACCTGTTCAAACGAAAAGGGTGTGAATCGAAAAATGATCAATAAGTATGATGGCCCCTATAGAATTGCTAAGATACTTGGTCATGACAGGTACTTAATAACCGCAGTTAAAGGCGTACGAGGCTATAAGTCCTTTAAAGCAGTTGTGGCGATCGACTCTTTACGGCGTTATCGTAGTACTACAACAGGCGTAGGTGATGAATATAATTCAGGCGAGAGTGATGACGAAGGCGACATCACAGATCGTCAAGATTTGATCGATCTACTTGAAAGTTGAGTTTTAATTAATGAGGACATTAATTTTGCAGGATGGCCGACTGTAAGCGGTATTTCACATGGCGGCATTCCCTTTGAAGATAAGAGGCATGGCGAACGGCGAGGAGAAACCAAGTCAGCAAGAAAGCAAGACCGGGCGTTGTTGTTATTATGATGATTTAGTTAGAAATTGTATGAGGCGTTGAACGCAAATAAATGTTTTTGTTTTTAAATAGATTTTTTATGCTTTTAATATTGTTGTATGCTCCTTCTTATCTCATTACGTACCACGTAATAAAACTTATAAATCGGTACAAATAGTGGAAAATAGAAGTTGGCGTAAGAATGGATATAAATTAGTAACAATATTTACAAGAAGTAAAATAAATATAACTATAATAGTAAGTAATTTACCAATGCAATCTATTTCTTAAACATGATGTGACGTTTGTGCTACAGATGCCAGTTGCAGCAATGCAAAACTCATATGCAATCATGTTGTTTCAGATCTTCAGTAAGTCCAAAAACTAAGCTAATTATTTATAGCTATATCAATAAACCAATTCTTTGGTTTATATGCTCAGCCTAGTCATTTACATCTGATATTTACGCATAATAGAATGCTGAGGCGTGTAACAACTTCAAGTAGTATAACTCCAATTAGGAAACTGCGAAATATAACAGACACACTATACATTAAACAAAATATATACAAAGTAGTAAATGAATTTTTCATATATAAAATACACAACTCTATATTAGGCAGGTCAAGTTATGTTTGGCTAATAGTGGAGTTCACTCTATGGGTCTATTGTAGTTCATACCTACTTTAGATTTTACCTAACGTATTTAATCTCCCAATGAAAGTAAGTATTGTGTTAGGAGAAAAATTGGCATAGAAAGTGTTCTGCCTTCACATGTACACACGCGGCATACCGCATCTTCTACTAGTCCAATACTGTTATTTGATAAAACTCCACGCAAACACAGTGACAAAATATCGACTACAAAGATACCGATAAAAACATATTTGAAGGAATGGACAGTTAATGCCAATAATTGGACAAACGGTATTAAACTAGTATAAATATAATATATTAAGTAAATTAGAATAATTTTAAAAAATGAGCGAGGAAAGAATAAATGAGGAAAAAAATTAATGAAAAAGAAAAATAAACAAATATAAGAGAAAAACAACCAGAAGCAATGCCAAGGTAACAAGATAAAAATATCTGTTTTATTTTCGATAGCTTTTTTCTTGATACCACAAATCAAATAATACTTTTTTTTTCTCTTAAATCTTAATTTTAAAATATATTTTTAAAACCTTATGCAAGAATGTCAAAAACCTAAACCTAATACTAATATTGGATTGTTTAAGTCATCTTCTTTTTATTGTTATACGACGTTACACCTTTAAAATAAAACAAACTAGAAAAAAGTTAAAATATTTTAAAATATGCTGCGTGAGACTGCAAAAAAGACATCGAAAACAGATCAACCGAATCGAAACAATAATTTGAACCAGAAATTCAATTATTATAGTATCAAATAAAGAATTAATAAATTTCTATGTACGTGGGTCTTTAATGGCTTTGGGAGGCGGCATGTTAAAATATATTACCAAGAATTGGAGAAGTAAAAAAGACAAAATACCATGAAGAATAATTAAAATTCTACTAAATAATAGATGTGAGCCCCCAAATTTATATTTTAATAATTTATTTAGCTAGAAATGTATGTCATATTTTTATACATCCGCATAGGTGTTATGATTTGTCAGGCACTTGCTCACTTATTTTGGTACTTAATGTGTATTATGAATATTTGTATTTTTAAATCAGGATTTGAATTATTGACCGTTTCGGTTGTATAATGCTTTCTTTTTTATATTTGCGGTTTGGTGGTCTTGATCTTAAAGGAAATTCGTCGTCACGCGGTTATAATTCGCAGTCTTCTGCGTTGGCATTTGTACATGGATAAATCATAACAAGGGAAGTGATTAGGGATATCGTCAGCATCAGGCAAATTAGGATAGGTGTTTATTTATAAAAGATTGGAAGATGATTTTGTACTGCTTTTTCGAGTTGTTCAGATCATCAAGTCAATTTTGTCCAGCTTGTTATCTAGTGTGGAATATTTGGGTGGAATCTCAATCTGTATGTCGCTATTAAAGATCGCTTAGTCAATTTTTAATTTTTGTATGATGGATTAAAGCCTTTAGTTAATGAAGTTGTTACAGATATTTGGCTCAAAACAGGTCTTTTATATCCAGTGATTTTTTCTATTCAGTCGTTCACCGTCACCACCAGTAATTCGGGTAACGGTTTTTCAGATTAATCTCGTTTAATTAATTATTCCGCGTCTTTTCCCTTAAATGTAGTATGCAATTATATGTGTCTATATAAGGTAAGTTAACTCGGAGGTTTGTCTGAGTATACTCATGTAAGTCTTATAAGCACTAAGTATGAGTGTTTGCGTTTGGTCAAGATTATCTAGCATGGTATTTTTGGATTTTATCATTATTCAAGATTACTTATATTATAGGCAGAAGTTTCTCGTAGACACCAAGTGTCCATTTGTTGTCTGATATTTTAATGCAACGAAGGTTTCATGGGTAGACTCCGAATAGGATGCAAAATCGGTAAAAAAAAATGATTACTCAGAGCAGGGTTTTAACATGTCAAATATGATTTTAGTTGATAGATTTGTATCAGAATTTATAAAAATAGCTGAAATTTGGAAAATTTCAAAAGGGCGGTTAAATACATTTTCGGCTTTTATTTTAATTTGAAATTCCTTAACGTACACTTCCACCCCGATTTTGCTTCCTTAAGGACTTTTTTCAACATGTAGTTGTGTCTTTCTTTTGATTTTTATTTTGGTGTTTTAGTTCTTTCTATACACACACACAAACATATATATATATATATATATATATATATATATATATATATATATATATATATATATATATATATATATATAATTATATATAACGGTTTTTGTATTTTTTTTTTCCAGGAGGACGCTTTACGGCGAAGTTTAATCCCCTTCTATCATTTATAGGCCGGCGGAGTTTGCCTCATATGACGTGATTTTGAAATTTATTGTTAGTAGACTTCTGATTACGTAGAAACTTTCAGAATGATAATAGTAATTATGTATTAGCTTACGTCCCAATTTCCTTTTTTGGGGAAAATTTTTTAACAATTAAGATGTGAAAAAACAGTTTTCTCGAGTTCTAGCTATTAATTTTCAATAAAAAAAGTTTCAAAGAAAAGTTGTGGGCATTGAAAATACCTACAAAATGAGCTAAGGCCCATCCAAGTCGAGCAATTCGTTTATTGGTTATTGCAAAAGAACTTGTAAAAATGGCTGTTTTTTCAATTGTTTATAAATAATAGAAAAATATATTGCATGGTTGCATAGAATAAGTGTTCAAAATTTCAAGTAAAAATATTTAATAGTTTTTTGCACAGTGAATTTGTTTATAACTTTTTATGTTTTATTGCTTGTTTTTATCCTCAGCGATCTAGAGGTCGTACAGCGGTTCGCGGATAAGTAAATGAAAGTTGCAACTTATACTAACAATAACAAAAAGGAACGAAATGGATTGTTAATCTTAAATTGTTGAAACAGATAAACAAAACTGGTTGGTTTTTTCATTATAAACAAATAGAATAACTCTTCGACAATTTTTGATATCGAAATGCCGATAAGTGGACGCGATAGCTCAGATTTTGATGCACATGTTGAAAAAAAAATTGTTTACGACCATTGGAAACTGAGATAAAGTTTTTTTTTTAAAAATCTCTGCAGAATTGTTTATTAACATTAAGGGATTACTTAAGCAGGAACTCATAGGGAGATGGTTAAACTATTGTTTGCAGCAGTTTTCAACTAATTTATTTGAAAATTGTTGATGTAGCAATAGGTTAAAGTTGCACCTACTCCGAGACTCAGAAAGTGAGCAGTGGAGGGGGGCGTTCTTTCAGCCTGTTGCGGGCGGAAAAAACGTGACTCGGGCGCTTTAAATTCGAACAATGGATGATATGTTTTTGTCATCAAATTATTGTTAAACATCGCAATAAACAAATTGTTGCACTTTTATACATTTTATGCATAATTATAATTTTACCGTACTTACGTGCGAAAAAATTGTTACAATGCTCAACAGTATACTATCAATTAGGAATATTAAAAATTAGATTGATTCTTACTGTACTATTAATATTTATCGAGATATAGCATGAAACAAATAACAACATTTGTTGATAGCATTATTATTTTTCGAAATTAAGAATAAATTACATTTCACGATTATATTGCAAGCCATTATCCAATCGAGAATTATTGTAATATTACTTTCAAAGACGATGAAACTGACAGGGGAGAAAATGATTATGATTATGATAATAATGGTGATGTTGATGATGATGATAATTCTATCAATGATTAGAGCGATAATGATAATGACGGTGAGAGTGATAATGTTAATGTTAATTGTAACGATAATAAGAAAGCTGATAAAGGTTTCAAAAATAGGTGACCATCGACGTCTAAGAAACGGAGAACGGAATAAATATTTTGTATAGATTTAAGCAAAAAAAATATGTATGTTAGTAAAAATTTTTATATGTGAAAAATATCCGTCCAATAAAATAAACAAAAAAGTTAACATGTGTTTTTCTTGTACAACAAATAATTTGGCAGCAAATGACGGTCGCAATTTGTTTCATGCTATAACTCCATAAATATTAATGGTACATTAAAAATCAATCTGATTTTTAATATTCCTAATAAGTAGTGTACTGTTGATCACCGTAACATTTATTTCACAATTTCAAAAATAAATGCAACAATTTGTTTATTGCTATGTTTAACAATAATTTGATTACAAGAACATATCATCCATTGTTTATATCTCGTCGAGAAACCACGAATTAAAAAATAAAACAAAGATTCTATGACCAAGTATTCGCCGAGATAATCCAAATTTTTCCGACGAAACGAATGTGAAGCGTCCGAGTCACGTTTTTTTCCTCGTGCCGCAGCCTCAAAGAACGCCCCCCTTCAATACTCACTTTCTGACTCTTGGAATAGGAGCAACTTTAAATTATTGCAAAATCAACAATTTTGAAATAATTGAGTTGAAAACTGCTGCATACAATAATTTAACCATCTCCTTATGAGTTTCTACTTAAATAACTCCTTAATAATAAACAACACAGCAGCGATTTAAAAAAAATCTCACCTTCTAGTGGTCGTGTAAAATTTTTTTTTTGGTTTCAAAATATGCGCCAAAATCTCACGTATTACATTCATTTATTGGCATTTCGATATCAATGATTGTCGAAGAGTTTTTCTATTTGTTTATAGTGGAAAAACCAACTACAAATTTGATTATCTGTTTCAAAAATTTAAAATCAACAATTAATTTGGTTCTTTTCTGTTATTGTTAGTATAAGTCTCGAGCTTTCATTTGCATGCCCGCGGATCACTGTACGATCTCTAGATTGCTGAGAATAAACATTCAAAACATAGAATGTTATAAACAAATTCACTGATGAATATTTTTACTTCAAATTTTTTATACATGTTGCATGCAACAAGAGGCCCCTTTCGGTTTAATATACAATCAATGCCAGATATTTTTCTATTGTTTATTAAAAATTGAAAAAACAGCCATTTTAGCTGCCTTTTTTTGTAATAACTAACAAACAAATCATCCGATTTGGATGAACTTTAACTCATTTTGTAGGTATTTTCAAAGCGAACAACTTTTCTTTGAAACCTTTTTACTGAAACTCGAAAAAACTGTTTTTTCACATCTTAATTGTTAAATAAAAAAATTTTCCCAAAAAAGAAAATGAGATATAAGATACTACATAGTTACTGTTATCATTCTGAAGGTTTCTACGAAGTCAGAAGTCTACTAACAATAAATTTTTTCCAGATACTAATTCTGCTGGCCTATTAAAGAAAACAGCTTGTGAAAGTTATCGATTGTTGATTGAAACTTATGATATTTTAACCCAGAAAACTTGTGAACGATGGGTTATACGCTTTAAAAGTGGTGACTTTGATGTAAAAGACAAGAAACATCAAGGTCAGCCGAAAAAGTTCGAAGGTGCAGATTTAGGAGAATTATTGGAAGCAAACTCAACTCCAACGTTAAAACAACTGGTAGCAACATTGAATGTTTCCCAATCCACTCTTTCTGAATATCTACATCTTGCCCAAGATTCAGAAAGAAGAAAAATGGATTCCGTGTAAATTGAAGAAAAGAGACATTGAAAGGCACAAAACTTCATGTGAAATTTTGCTAGATGAAAAGAAAAGGGGTTTTGCATCGAGTTATGGCAGGTAAAGAAAAGTGGTTCTATTTTGACAACCCGAAGCGTCAAAATTCGCGTGCGTAATATGTATAGAAAGAAGGCTTTGCTGTTTATTTGGTGGGATGATAAGGGAGCTGTGTATTACGAACTGCTAAAACTTGGTGAAACAATTACTGTCGTTCAATATCGGCAACAACTGATAAATTAAACCGTGCATCGAACAAAAAACGAACAATATACCCTGAAAGACTCAATGAAGTAATTTTTCAACATGACAATGCTCGGGCCCATGTTGTAAAATGGGTAAAAAACCATTTGGAAACATTAAATATAGCGTTCTACCCCACTCGTCATATTCATTGGACTACCATTTATTTCTATTAATGCAGCACGAACTTTTAGGACAACACTTACATTGGTTGACCTCAAAAACCGAACAATTTTGTTGGAGCGGAATCCATTCTTTAACAGAAAAATGGGAAAAAGTCATAGCTAACGATGGCCGATACTTCGAATATTGATGTAATTCATTTTGTTCTTGAAACAAGTGCTCATATATATATATATATATATATATATATATATATATATATATATATATATATATATATATATATATATACACACACAATTTTCAAATTATCTATTAATATAAATATATATATATATATATATATATATATATATATATATATATATATATATATATATATATATATATGTAATCGAAGGTTTTCGGGCATTCCGTGTATGTGCTGAGTTCCTCTCAGGACTGTAAGGCAGCTGACATTTCGCTCGTAGACGCCATACAGTGAGCATAGAAAATGGTGAATGAGATTTCACCGAAACGTCAGCTGCCTTACAGTCCTGAGAGGGACTCAGCACATACACGGGATGCCCGAAAACCTTCGATTACACATCACACCCGTGAGATGTGTTCCTACCTGTAAATTGACTCCTTCTCAGGTGAGTTTAGTTGTTTATCATATATCAATCAGATAATCAATACACAGAATGATTGAAACACAAAACATAAATTTTATTTAACAATATAAAAAAATTACACAATATTATTAATTATTACCAGATGAAAATAAATGGTCAATACTTTTATCTTTCAACAAACACTATTTCTAATCAATATTACTTATTATTTACTTTTATCTACCATGCATTGTCTTTTAACAACATCACAAATTGGCAACGTTTTAGTTTCCCAATGGTCTACTAGATGGGTATAGTGCAGTTTTAGATGGAACGCGTCGTTTATTTCTTAAAATAATATTTTTTAAAACAAATTATCGTGTGCTGTGTTGTGATTCAAGTAGTTAATATAGTTTGACGCCTAATATTGATGATGATAAATATTATTATTATTCTAGCATGTTAGTATATCAAACTATTATTTATTTATTTAATTATATTTATAAAAAAGTTAGGTTAATATTGGATGCTAGTTTTCAATGTCTACGAAAAATATAAAGCTTTCTACTGCCTTATCTAATATAAATACCTTGTTGTCTTTTCTTTTATTTGGTCCCAATACATTATAAAACACAATTCCAGTTTTTTTTATTTATTTTCTTCTTTGAAAAACTTTCAAATCTCCAAAAATATTTTCTGTCGTTTCCTATAAAGTAAGGAATTGACAAAATATTATCCAAAGTCTCGTTCCACTATTTTCTTCTTAATTGAATTCAAATTAATTTTTCTTATATTCTTCTTATCGCAATATTATCGTATTTGTTGTTGCCTGAGAGTTGAACCATTACTTTACAGAACAAAACTTGGAAACTTTTACTAATTACTTAAATTAAATTATGAAATTCTTTTTAATTGACAACAACAAAACACATAACCTCTTTTAAGAAACAAAATATTTTACTTTTGTTTTGTTGTGACGTAGGGAAACTTCCGTTTTCTTTTTTTTTAAACAATTGAAAATTTGAGGTTATATAAATTTTCGGGAGCTCGAAAAACGCAGTGATTTCAGCAAACTGATAAATTCAACTCCTCGAAGTTCCTACGCCTTGGCTTTTTATAGTCGGCCAAAACATAAGAAATTTCTGCAATATGATTGATCAGATTTTTGACACCTGGTAACTTGATAAATCTTAATACCTGAAAAATTGAATTTTTTGATGGCTTTTTAATTTTACTAATTTTGACTGTAATTTTGGTATTAAATACTAAAAATGTTTTATTAGAAGAGCCATGCGTTCGAGTTCGCATGTTTGATGACTTTATTTATCATATTGGTTTTAAAGATTCACATTTTAACATTAAGAAAGTACTCACAAATAAGTCAGTTAAATATTAATCGAGATAATCGTAAATTTACCAAATCTTTTTTCAATTTTTATAAAATGCTGGTATCCTGTCGAGTTTGTAAACTATGTGTAATGTTTAAAAAATTTTATATTAAGAACAAGCTTAATTCTTTTAAAAATTAATCCTCATTACAAGTTCGGAAATAGTATATTGTGTTACTATTTTTTACTGCTGCTAAGTTTCATTGCTTTGTGTGTGTGGTGTTGGTGTACCACAATCAATACATTTTATCATTCAGTATCGAACTAGAAATGGCAAATTTAAGGTGCGCACCTACACATTCTTGTAAAAATTTTAATATTTTTAAATTCATATAAAGCTTTTAATTGTAAAATAAGTTCTTAAAAAATTTTTTTGAATTGTCTTTTAACCTTTTAACTTTTTCTGTTAATATGTGGAATTTTAAACATAATTTGTGTATTTTAAATTTTAGGTTATTTGGTCAAGAAAAATGTTATTAGTATTATTAAATTAAGAAAAATAATATAAAAAAAAACTTTTTGAAAATGCCTTAAACGTCAAACCATGTTGTGAACCTGACTCCAAGCATACAAAAAAAACATACAGTACTCACGAACCATACTCACTCGTCAAAGGGCACACCTTAACCCTGCCAGTTTGAGAGCAGTCGCCAGCGTAGCCTCCACACAGAACAAAACGTATACAATTAAAATTTTTTTAAAAAATTTTGTCACAAATTAAAACTAAAACTAAAACATTCAACACACTAGTACATAGACATTATTGAAACAATAAACCTTTTTACTAAAAACCCAAAAGAGTGAGGTTATGCCACCCAGTCATAGCATAGTATAGCAATAAAACTGTCCAGAAATTAAAATTATATACAAGTATGTGTAAGCCTGAGTAGAGATTTTCTGTATGAGTTTTATTTTAATTTCTTGTCAATTGTATTTCAAATCAATAATTCATTGACAATGAGCAAAAAGAGAAAAAAAGAAAAAAAACAGAGAAAAAAAAGAGAAAAAAAGAAAAAAAGAGAAAAAAAAGAGAAAAAAAGAGAAAAAAAAAGAAAAAAAAGAGAAAAAAGGGCAGAAAGAAAGAGCAATTAAAGTTTATTAATCTACAGCGTTACTGTTATCGGTCATTCCGTGATATATTTCGAACACTTGGGTTCAGTGGCGTGAAATGATTTCCATTTTTGTAAAAAAGTAACAAATTACACGAACATAGGCGTAGTTGAAATTTGTTGAAATGTGTTAACTATTAATATATTTTTTAGAATGAAGTGTCTGAAACTGAAAAAGATGATCAAAATTATTATAAGATTGCACCCCACGCAATCACAGCTCCCAGACATTTAAATTGTTTAATAATTTAAGGACTGTTAAAATAAATTTTCACTTATCAGTCATACATTATTGCCATAATAATCCTATATTCAAAGCACTTTTTTCAAATTACAAATTTCATTTTAATACTCAGGGGATTTTGAAATCTTCATCCTGCTTATTCTTATTGATATTCTTTTTATTTTTATCAGCATTAAAATGCAGAATGCTTTCTGTGTTAACAATAATAGTTTCCTCTATTGATGAAATGACTAAGGTTATTCCTGAGGGTTATTTTAAAGTACATCCATATTATTCTTATTTAATGCAAATACAGTGTTAAAAAGAAAAATAATATTTTTAGGATTAAAAAACCTGGAGTTTTTCGTTTGCTCGAAGGTTATTGTGATTTATTTATTTTACTGCCAATTATTCCAGGAATTAGTGAAGTTACTGAAGATATAAAAACGAAGGCTGATGCTCATTTGCATTGCAGTAAATTAAACCTAGGTTAGCTAATTAAGGCTGCTATTATGATTTGTTAATTTTTAACTTATATGAGTGAAACATTCTAAATTCAACAATTCATAAACATACACATTTTGTGTCACGTACCACGAGTATTTAGCATATATACCATTTTTTACAAATTAACAGGTGTGCCGCGGCACTTGTTTTAATGAAACCTGACTGATCAAGAAAATAAAAAGTCCACCATGTTGGCAGTATTAATAATCATAAGAAATAAACTTGTCATAAGCTGTACCAGATTTATATCACTGAAATTTTCCAAAAATTATATGAGGTTATTTGCTAATATTTAATTATCCATTTCCATTTGGTACAAACAGAAAAAGATAAGTTCGGTACTAGTTAATTACTGGATAAACCCAATGATTTTTGCTTAAGTGTAAGTGTATTTTGCATGCAAAATAAAATTACCGATACTTGAAAAACTGAGATAAACGCAAACGTTTTTATTAAAATTATAAAGCCTACTTAAGTTATTTAAGCTATACTTTTATATCTTATATCTTTACATATTTGTAAGCTGTGTCTTTATATCCCTAAAAGTAGTTTGGCAAATACGCATAAATGATCCCACTTCTATTATTTTTCTTGGTTGCTCTCGAAGGATACTGGTCACATCAATAACAAAATAATTTGATTTGCTGAATTCCTTATTACCAAATTTACGAATTAGAAAATTATTAATAATTTTTGGCTACGTAGTTCAAAATTTTGATTAGAATGTAACAGGTTTCATTCAATTTACATTACTTCCGAAGAAAACACCATTTAGAAAGCTTTAGTTAGGTTAATCCTATATTTTACCTCATATTTTTTTATAGTTAATAATGTGTTAATTTTAAGAAATTGGCGAAGATGTTCGCCAAGCTAACCTTATTTTTTATGTGCTTATGGCTGCAAAATTTGAAGTGCTTTTTAAATTGTTATTATTACGCACAACGCAGAAAAAACTATTAGTCAATAAAACAATCACATTATTTTAAATGTATTTTATAAATTATTTAATATTCTTGCTGGTCTCAAATATTTTCTCAAATAAGTTTTATTTCTCATGAGCAAGGTTAGCAATTTAAAAAGTCGGAAATTTTCATGTAATCTCTTATATCTACATCTAATGATAAAAATTCCTCAATTATTCGTTGCCGGTTATGAAAATTTACGATATTTTTTTATGTGAAATAATATATTAAGAAAATTTATTCCAGAAGTCAAGCCATAAAGAGTCTAAAATTTGTTTCAATTTCCTTTATAACTTTTGAATTTCATGTTTGTTTTATTTATAGTTTTTGTTAAAAACATAACTATTATTTATTTTAGACCCAGAGCTTTCGTAATTCAAGCTTTAAACTTATTTGAAAAAATATCTGTTTGAAACAGATCAAAAATATGATTGAAGCAGAAAACCACACCAAAGAGGCCGGAGGCGATATAATTTAAATATAATGATCGTTTGTTCGGCACTTAAATTTAAATAAAACAAACATTTTTCTTCGGCATCGGCGGCGGGCATTAAGCTCCGGGAATCTTGTTACTGTTGAACGACACCGGAATAAATCGTTTGCCAATAGCAGGAGAAGCAGCATCAGAGCAGCACATTTGAATAGCAATTTGGCATAAGGGGGCGAATTCTAATCAGTTTTTACGAGAAGCGATTTTATAATAACAGCGCCCAGATAGCTGTGCGGCATGTCTGGATGTTATTAGCGTTTTGACTTCATGATGATATGGTGAAATTTCTGTTTGCTGCTTTTTACATTTTTATTTATCACACTGGGGCTGAACCATTTAAAAATGCTTGGATGAACTAACAATAAAATTTATCGTGTAGAGTAATTGTATATTCGAGAATTTCTAAAGTGAAAAAAATTCTTAATTGGGATTTGGATAAGTATTTTAAGCAAGTAATAATTGGAATGTAAAATTGAGCTGTAATTACAGCTCACACCTTGACCCTACTTTTGAAAATCCGTATTGGTACAAAAACAAATGAATTCAGACGTTATATCAACAGTATCATCCATTTAAAATTTAGCCATATGTCTTAACCTGGTACCTTTACATAAGATAAAAATTCTGTATTCTTACAAATGTGAAACATGTCAAATTAGGTGGCATCTTGACCATATTTTCTCAGTGTAAGAAATATACCGCAGACATAAAATTTTTGTATAAAACATTGACTTAACAACGTAATATACGTTATTCTCGTAAATTTCTTTATTTATTTATCAAAAAACTGATGAGTTATTGTCGTTTCCAAATAGAATTAATGTAGAATTGTAATATAATAAACTATTGCTGTTTATAGTGGCCTAATGCTTATTTGTCTATTTTAACCATGATTACTAGTGATGGTTTTAAAAACTGTAAGCAAAAAATATATTTTTAAGATTTGCGTGGATGATTAGCCTAAAAGTAATAATGTTTATTCATTGCTATTAAAATATGGTATAAAATAAATAACACTATTTATTAAGATAAAAACATCGTTCCTTTATGTAATAAGTCAAGTCTTCAAGAAATAATTTTTCGTAATAAACTTTTTAGACGTTTTTTTTTTAATTTAAATATTTCCATAGCCTATTGGAAACGCGTTTTCGGAACGCATTTGTTTTTCTTCCTCTTATGTTTCTATGGACTGCAAATGAGGTATATTTTTTAAGCGATAAATGTTACTGGCTGGAGATTCATACTGTAAGAAAAATTGTATTGTCGTTTACTGTATAAAAAATTGTTGTGCATATTTTTTGCTGAAAAATAGCCAAAAATTCTATTGTGCTTTCAAGTTAATAGAAACGAGAACCATCAACATGATATAAGTACTTCCTAAATTTTCTTTATCCTCAACAAAAGTTTAAATATTTTGGAGACATTCACAGCTAGTATTAAATGTAATTCAAGTTCAGGTTACTGTCTAACAATAGATAGCAAATTTGATGACATCAAATAACGAATTCATTATCAGCTAAAATATTCGAAGATGTATTTTTGGCTTAAATTAAAATCATTGATAAACACTGATGTAAAAACTGCTTAGTTCGGGTAAGTTCCCTTTACATATAAATCACAAAAAACACACCTGCAATTTTATTTTAAAGAACTAACTTAAATTATAAACAGAAAAGTTGAAGCTTGAATTAACAGTACTATCTTTCACTGACCAAACTTGAATCGTTCTGAATTATTTGGTAATATTTCAATATTGTTTATGTCTTTCAACCAAAAATCATTAGTCAGGTTATCGGTAATTTTGGAAATTTTTTATTTAATCTAGTCGTAGGATATTTTTTAACTTCATATCATATTTTCATCGGTAACGGTTCATTTATTTACTATTCGTTATTAAAAAATAAAGGACTAGGGGAATTCGGCTGGGTCCATATAGAAGTATTATATTTTAACGAAAAACAGTCTTAGTTTATATGTGTTCTAATAGAAATATATCGATGAGTTATCATTATTGGTCAGGCTTCTAGTGGAATTCTAGATTTGTATTCTTTCATTTTCTACAGGTGTATGAGTTTTTAGTTTAGTTGTGATATAATAGTTAAAGAGTTAACAAGTAGTTACTAAAGAGATTGAAAGTAATTAGTGTAAATTATTGTTTTATTAGAACCTAGTGAAAATATAAGAAAAGAAAATCGTAAAAATGTTTTTATTCTATTGTATAATATAGAATCTCCCAAGGTGCGACTTACTAAATTTTTATGCTATGGCTTTATGCAGTTTTATAGAAGCCTTAGTGTGTCTTACAACTCTAATATAGCAGAATAATGATTTAGGAGGCCATTCTATCTTGAAATAAAGTGAAATATTTTCTTTATAGACCTGAATAAAAGAAAACTTACAAATATATCGTGAATTACCTTCGATTTGATATTTTTAGTTATTGTGTTAGTTTGGTATTGCTCTGAATTATATAGAGCATATTTTAGCTATACAAAATTATTTCTTAACTATCTTAAAACTCCTATTCACTTGGGGCAAATTAATGATAAAATCATAAGAATATAAGAGTAATTAGCTACGGTGTCTCACAAGGCACAATACTGGGCCCTGTTACATCTTCCGGAAAAAAACATTTAATCAAATTTCAGCTTTAATATTCAATATCTAATCGATACGCGTTTTACAATTTTTAAATATTAGAAATTTTTGTTGCATTCACATAAAAATAAGATTTGACAGATAATATGCCTACATAATTTTATTTATACAGGGTGCCCCATAAGTAATGGTACATAGAACAACAGCAGATACCTTGTGTAAAAATATCCGGATTTAGCCAAATATTTATACCTTTGTTCAGCAATTAATAATAATTGAGATATATTGATTTTTTAAGTAACTATAAAAATTCAGTATTTTTTAAAACGGTGGGTCTGTTAAGCAGAGAAATTGATCCCATTCACTGTTTGTGTGGCTAGTTATAGAGGGCGCCTCTTGCGGTATTTTGTATGTCATTATGTTTTGAACCTTTGCATAAATTTTTTTGAAATAGCGACAAATTATATTTCCATCTCTTTTGTGTAAAAAATTGTATAGCTTGTAAATGTTGCTTCAAATAATTGCTTTCGAGATATTTGCTTTAAGAACTTGCAAATAACCAATTTTTAATAGGTCTAGCAAAATGCTCTTGAACATCACTCTGCCTAAAAATCAGATTTTGTGCCGATTTAGTGGTAAATAATCAAAAAAGTTGACCATTTGAATTCTGAGAAAATGTTACTGCAATTCAACACTTAAATTTGTAGTGGTTGTTGATACGGTCTCAAAATATAATTATCAACAATGTTGCAGAATGGAAAATCTTAATTTATATTAAAAGTAGTATACGAGTACTATGGGTCGATTTCTATGTTTCAAATAGGTTTGTGTTTGCTTGTCAGTAAATCTCGACGTGCAAACATGGCTTTATACGTAAACATTTTATTTACAAACATTGGATTATCGTATTACTGGACTAGACAGAAACTAGAAAACTTTAACCTTGCTAGAAAATGGATATCTATGCATGCATTAAGGCGCAACTTTCAAAGATACGACAAGTACTGCAATTAACAAGAGAGCTATGTACATAATCGAATTGTCGAGCAACACCAAATTTTATTGAAAACTTTGATTTTTTAATTATTTAAAAAATTTAAAAACTAAATTTTAATTTTGACATCCTGTGTTTTTGGTCTGAAGTAAGTTTAGTTAAATTGCAATATTATATAAGGGACACACTGTTGCCTTTTGTATGGGACACTCTGTTCATACTTCAAGATATGAAACTAAAGAAATGCTACATATATTTAAACATTATAAATTCTGAGCGGCTTATTAAAAACTCCCCTAAAATATAATAAATAATAGATAACTTACTCGTAATATTCAAGTACTTATTGAAATCTTCAGAATTACAGTAAGCACAGATTACGACTAGGTGGTTTTGATTTGCAGACAAGTTCCGGCTTTGCGAGTTTAACCCAGTTTTTTTTCTTTTTTGTTAGGTGTTCAGCTACTTTTTTTTAACTTTTGATTTTATTTTGCTCATATGCTTTTCTAATGATGTATTTATATTTATTTATTAAGCTTATACTAGGTCACTGAATTGTAGTAACTGTGATGATATATAAATAAATAAACAAGAAAATTCATATCAATATAGATAAAACGGTGATGCTTTTAAAAAAGCGACTGAAACTGATTAATGTGTCTTAAAACCACAGTAATTGTAATTGGTTATACTGTGTTGAAATTACAAGAATTTAAAAAAAATTATGCTTAAATTATCAATATATCTTATCTCTTGTGATCAGTTTGATTCTAAAGTGAACAAAGATTAATTATAATTCACTAATTACAAAACAATTGGCCTATATTTTTATTATTCCTTAGCAAGAAAGTATTTCAATTTATTTTAAAATAAAATTGGTAACATTCCATGGTGTCATTTTTATGAATAACCGATCACGAAATACAATAAGTTTAATAAAAATCCAATATCAGGTCAATTAATCACCTCAATAAAATTTCAAGTGACAATGCATGAGTCGTATAGTATTGTTGACCGAACTGACGAATTACAATGTGACCATTTTTCATAAAAAACACACCATTATGCCGCTTTTTGACAATCGTTGATGGCCGTGACTTTCGGTTATTATTTTATTAATACCGACGCCAGCCGGCTTGGAAATATACAATAATCCAACGACTTTTTAATTTAATGTGAATTTGTTGTAAAAATGTCTAAACAGTTGTGCTTAATATTTTTAACTTCCTTCACTCTTTATCCTTTTGATATCTTTACGCATTATTCTTAATTTTTATATTTTCTTTTTGCAATTTAAAATGTGTAAATTCTAAATGAATACATATTTTAATTTCAAATTGGCAAGTTTGGCATCGTTATTTTGAACTCCGAAAAAATTACAGAAAATAAAATTTTGTACTAAATTTTTCGACACAGGATATTTAGTGGAATCTGAAGAAGTAAAAAGGAAATATTTGATGAATTTTTATTTCTAACTGCATATTAACCAAAATACATGTAACTGAAAAGTAATTATATATAGCAATAATTATTGCTACCAAAAAGTTTTGATATCAGTTACTTCATTTCTGTAATCCGATTAAAAAAAAAGTTTATTTCTTGTTTTTTTATTTATTTTATATAGGTAAAGCTTGAGAATTGAATTATCTGATACAGGGTATTTCATAATTGCATGCAACTACTTAAGGCTATGAATTCTTTAATGATTAAAAAAAATCCATGTCAGTGGCGGTCAGCAATCGAGGGTTGTTTCAAAATTATATGTTTATATTTAAGAGTATAAATATGTGAATGATTTCAACAAAATAAATTCATGCTAATATAAGTCCGCATTCGCTCAGAAGATGGCGCTAGTACACCAATAAGGTAGTACCGTAATTTACCGACCTGTCATCAGTTACATTTCTTTCACTTTACGGTGGAGATTCATGAAATTTATTTAGTTGTGTTTAAAGTTTTGTGAGTTGTGTTTTGAAGTTATACAAATTTTAAGTGTTCACGTTATTTGACTTTACAATGTATAACATATTGTGCATTATTTGAAGAAATCTGAGCGAACGAATTGGTAAGCGTACTTAATTCTTGATTAAGGTTATGTTGACTGAAATAAAATTTAAGTAGCAACTTCTTTACCTTTTATATTTTCTACTAAATTATGCAGCTAAAGTTTTACAGCCAGATTCACTAAGAAAATTTAAGACGTTAACCCGATCTATTTGCTATGAAATTTAAATATTTTAATTGGCCAGTTTGTTCAGCTTATGACATTGTAATTAATATTACTTATATCAACAACCAAACGTTTATATAGGGATATTAAGAATAAAACTTTGCGATAAAGTCTTGAAATGTGTAAGAGAAATTGTTGTATCAGGAAAATAAATAAAATGCTACATTTTTGCCGGTTCAGTATAAAAGAAAATTATTATTTTATACTGGTATTTTTAGGGTTTAAAACTTGCTTGATTATTGTTGCTCTTGTCAGTTTAAGCCCTTTGCTGTCAATTTAGTATGTTTTTAAAGTAAAACCATGTTAGTGAATAAGTGAGGTAATATTTATTAAAAAAGCAGTTTCTGATAAAGCTGAAACTATAATCTATATTTCTAAATATTTTTTAAACACCATTTTTTCTTTAATAAGTTAAAATAGTGAAGGTATAAGAATATCCTCAAGCATAAAGACTAAAAGAATATCTATGTTATCGGTAGAGATGCAGTAAAAATAGCAATATATATATATATATATATATATATATATATATATATATATATATATATATATATATATATAAATAAAGCCATTTTTCCAAGATATATATAAATTATATTAGCGATATTTTTTTATGCTATATTAAAATATTTATAATAAAACAGCAATATCGAGCTCAGTAGTTACGTCATAATATATAAAAATCCCAAATATTTTTTTCGTTCAATAGATTTAAAGTTACTTTTATATTTCAATTATATTATTTTTTTTAATTTTGCTGTTCAGGCAATACAGGAACTGTTGTGTCACTCGTTACAATAATACAACTTCCAACAGACATTGTTTTCCTAATCCTGAAAAGGATAAAAAAGATTTGATGAGTGGATTCTTCCTGTGCGACAATCCCAAGTTGTTGACGTTAGACCCTAATCTAGTTTACAGTAGTTATCGTGAATGTTATCAGCATTTCAGTGAGGACGATGAAGGTTCGAATATGTATATTAAAAGTACTGCTTTACTTTCACGAAATTTGCCAGCAACAATAGAAGAGTTTTAAACATTTGTTACCAAATGTCTTAAGCTGTATTCATAAGTGAATAATTTTACTATAAGTACCTATATTTTGAGGTTTAATATACTACAATTTTATGTTACTAATTATATTTTATTTTTGTTCCTAACAGAGGAATTACCTTTTCATAGACGAAACAAAAATGAGAACATACTTGCTAGGCTAGTCTTCTCAAATTGAGATATTTTTATGCAGGTTCTTCCGTACAAAGAGAGGATACATGTGTAATTCCTACCACTAGAGAAGCTAGAGAGATATGCACTATAATTATTCTGTCAACAGATATCTAATAGAAAGGATGGTAAAAACTTCCACACGTAAGATTTTTGAGTTATGATTTTTTGAGCAAAAACTATTGATTATTTTAATCACATTATTTTAAAAAATAATCAAATTTATGTTTACCATAAGTTAGGGGAATTGTGCACAATCTGGCGACATCACGCGGGGGTGTCTAGGGATGACAACTTAACCACGGAGTCTCAAATCCCTAGGGATTAAAATAACGGAAGTACTCATTTAAACCCATATAATTTCAAATTTCACTCTGCCCCGTAGCCGAATCTACTTGTAGATGGCCCCTGTATACGAGAAGTGCGCCGTCACTTTTCAAACTTCCGATACCCGATATTTTTAGAAAATATCAGAAGTACGGAACGCCTATAAAAGCAGCTGGCCGGCAGTTGTATCATCAGTACTGGTTTAACACGAGTAGTGGTCAGTATTAGAGAAGCGAAGTGCGCGAACAAGCCGATAGTAAGAGCCTTGTATTAGTGTTCTCTTTTAGTGGAATAAAGTTATTTGACGCCTGCAAACGTAGTATCACATCTCTGAATCGACGTACGTAACAATACGAAGATGTCTAAAGCACAGAAACGTGGCTGTCTTAACCCCGCGGATAGTTTTTGCTAGATATGTGATCAGTTTACCCCTAAATCGCAGCAAAGGACAATTAACAAAATGTCTAAAGTAGCTTATCATAAGTATTTTGGATGTCTTATTGGTGATCAAAATCGGGTCTGGGCTCCTCGCATAGGTTTCCAAATCTGTGCAGCAAATCTAAATAACTGGTGAAATGGCAATGCCTTTTGCAGTTCCAATTATTTGGCGAGAACCAACAAATCATTTTAACTACTATTATAACAGACATACATTGAATATCCGGATATTCCCTTAACAATAAAATCGGTTCTTTATGGAGAAAGTTTACCAGATTTTAAAATGTATGATGATAAGGCAGAACCCGATCATGTATCAAAAAAAGACGATTCTTATTTTCCCGAAAGTGAAGAAGAAGCAACCAACTTAATCGAACAACCTGAATTAAATAATCTAATGTGTGTTTGTGTTAATCCAATTAGAATTTGTATTTAACCTGGACCAATGACGTTTATTTATAGATTCTTCTAAAATAAGTTTAAAAGCAGTTCTGCTCCATAATGGTAATAAAAGACCCTCTATTACTCTTGCACATATAGTTGACATGAAGGAAACATACGAAAGTATAGCACTTATTCTAAATACAATAAGCTATGATACGTATAACTGGCAAATATGTGGTGACCTAAAAGTCGATTACTAGGGCTTTACGGTGGATTACGAAGTATTGCTGTTTTCTTTATCTTTGTGACAGTAGAGCAACACAGAGCTATTACCAAGTAAAAGAATGGGTTCCGAGAGATCAATATATTCCAGGTTAAGCTAACGTAAAAGATATACGTCTTGTTGATCCCAAAAAGGTAGTTACCTCCATTATACATTGGGATTGATTAAAAATTCTGTTAAAGTATTAAATGATGAAGGAGGTGTGTTTAAATACCTTAAACAAATTTTTCCACACCAGGTGATGCTAAGCTTAAGGAAGGAATATTGGACCACAAATTAGAAAAATACTAAGGGAAAAACAGTTTGATTAAAAATTAAGTGATGTTGAATTAGCAGCGTGGGGTTCTTTAAAAACAATTGTTTCTGAGTTTTTAGGAAACAACAAAGTAAAAAACTTGTAGAAAAACTACTCGAAATCTACTGCAAAATGGGCTGTCACATGTCTCTTAAAATACACTTCTTGGACTTCCATTTTTTTTCCCAGAAAATTTAGGTGCAGTCAGTGCCGACACGGGGGAAAGGTTCCATCAAGACATATTAACAATGAAGCAACGCTACCAAGGTAGATGGGATCCAGCAATGATGGGGGATGATTGTTGGTTTCTTATGAGAGAAAGCGATCAGGAATATAAACGAAAATCAACATTTGCAAAAAAGTCATATACAAAAGACTTACTGTATATGTATTTTCATGTGTATTTTTATAAATAAATCCTGTTATCCTTAAAATATCTTGTTTTTTTTTGTGAGTTTATGTATAAATATTATACAAAAATTTTTGTATTAAATAAAAATAACTGATACATGCTATAACTTAAAATCTGCAAAATCTATACGTAATGGAAAATTTCAGTTGTTGAATTCGAAATCAGGGTGGTTTAAACTCCCACGGACAACCATTATAATATCTGTCGCATTATTAAAAAATTTCTTGACTATAACTTTAATCTTAAAATAACTTCCACGGACAGCCATATATCAGTGGAACTTTTTTTTCATTTCTTGACTAGTGCAATATATATATATATATATATATATATATATATATATATATATATATATATATATATATATATTGAAAGTATCATATTGTGACGCGTTTTACGTAAGAGGGAGAGCAGGTCGTGCTCTACGGATCTACTTTGATTACGGCACCGGAACATCGGTCAGTGGATATTTCTCGTGCAGACAGTCATCGGTCAAATGCTCAGCGCAGGAATATCGGTTTGACGGTATCTACTTATAATCGGGATATTCCTGCTCTCTCAACTAATCAAAGGTTTGACTGCCTGAAGGTCAAAACATCCACTCGGTGATCAGTTCTCGGGCGTCACCTTCGGGATTCATGTGGTCAAGAGCCCACTTATGCACCGGGTGACTTGCTACAGTAGAGAAACGGCAAGCCAGGGATCAATTGTGCGTATTAGTGCTGGTTGCCGGCTGTCAATTGTTATCTGTAATGTTAAAAATGGGACTAGGTAATGAAACAAACGGTTATAAAACATCCTGTATCCTGTATTCCATTTTTTATAAAAAGGCATGGCTTAAAACTAACTTACAATCTAAGATGGACAATAATATAAATAATTAAACGGTCTGGAGAGCAAGAGTATGTTATTAGAGCTGTTCACGGTAGCTCGTACTGATCGGTAGCGTTATAGACTGTAATCCGGCGGAATCATTCACGACGTTATTTACGTTACCTCGTACTACATGGTTGCGATGATATTCACGACGGCTCGTTCTCAAATTATCGCGCTTCGTGTCTAAAATCCGCGGACGCTGTTCACGGCGCTTCGTACTACAATTCGACCGACTGCGGTATACACGGTATGTCTAACAATAACCCGGCATCGATCGGCGGTAAGCAGGTCTCAACACGGCGTCGGCGATCTTTACACGCGACGGCGGCGACAAACGTCGGGGCGGCTGTTGTTAGGCGCCCTTATCAACGAACATCGGAGGGCACCTGGCAGTAAAACACATTCCTGGTCAATACGGAAACAAAAACAAAACTGACGGCATTCAGTGCGTGTGTGCATAGGTGACGGTAGGAAGGAAATAAAGGAACTGACGTTGCCCGTACTTATAAGGGTCCTCGATAGCGTCAGCAGGATGGAACGACATTCCCGTACTTACAAGGGTCCTCGACAATGTCGACCAATAGCGGTAGGAAATTAGGAAAGGAACCGACACTGCCCGTACTTATAAGGGTCCTCGGCAGTGACGGTAGGATGACACAATATTGCCCGTACTTACAAGGGTCCTCGACAATGCTGGCTATTAGCGGGGTAGGACGTAAGGAAGATAGTGTATGGTGAAACACCATATAAATACAAGCCTAGCCTCATCTACATTGCTAGACCAGTAAGGCGCCGTCCGGCAGGCGATCCAGGCAGTTCGTTTGGACTGTTGACCCGGGTGGAGAACGTGCAGTTCTCAGCGAAATAATGGTCTGCTCGAGCTTAAGCAGTCGGCCCGAGCTCTCACTATACTGACGAGTGACGGTGTGCGGTGATCGCGCATACAATACTGCTGTATACGGTGCGCGATTACTATGGTCGGACGCTCTGAAAATCATTGGAGAATTGTATTTCCCGGCATGGCGCGGCAAATCTAATTATATACCAGTAATATTAAAACTTTAAGCATTATTTTCCCGCAAGAATCAGATTTTTCAGATGTTTAATAAATAAATTAAATCCCGGCGAAAATACTCATGCCCAAAAATTAGTAACTTCGTTACAATATGAGATTCAGAATTAATCCGGGAATACATCCGTTCGTTCGTTTGGTTTCCTGTAGAAGTTTGCAGACGTTTCGCCAAAATCTCATTTGGCATCTTCTGTGCTTGGTGGTTATAGATCAACTGAAAGAAATTCAACGTTCAGGTTAGTTCAGGTTCAGTTGATTTACAACCACCAAGCACAGACGAAATCGGATTAAAATCGGGTAAGAAATTAGAGCCTGTTTAAGATTGTCGAATGATGCCTTACAATCTGCATTGAAATTAAATTCAGCATCTTTTTCGAGAAGCCTAGTGAGTGTTTTCGAGATTTTGGCAAAGTTAGGTATGAAACGGCGGTAGTAGCCTACTAGTCCAAGGAAACATTTTATTTCCTTTGGTGTTTTAGGTTCGGGAAATTCCTGAATACATTCTACCTTGGAGGGATTGGGTTTTACACTGTCTTTAGTAATAAGGTGTACAAGATAGGCGACTTCTTTTCGTAAGAATTCTCATTTGTCGGGCTGAATTTTGAGATTGGTTTTACGGAGTCTTTTGAAAACTTCTTTGAGGCGATCCATATGTTCATGGATAGTAGGAGAGTATATAATGATGTCGTCCATGTCATAATTTTGGGCTGTATTTTTTTCGAAAATGGATATGCCTGCTCCGGTATCGATAAGTAATTTAAATTTGTTAGATGCGTCATGGATATAGTATAAGTTTTTTGGGTTGACAGCAAGAAGTGGGCTTAAAGGAATTGCTGTTCTTGGAAGTTTAAATTTGGATTAGTGTCGTCCAGATTCAAATTATTGATTTGATCCTGAATAATTTCCATAGGGTTCTCGATCGAGGTAGTCTCGTTCGGGGGGTGATTATGGTTCCCGAGAGAGCAAACATTTGGGTTCTGTTATTCATCGCTCGGTGGTAGTAAGATCACCAGAATAATTATCATAATAATTATTTTCAAAACTCTGATCATATTCATAGTAATCGTGAGGGTTTTCCTCATATTGTGGGGAATACTCTTCATATGGTTCTGTTATTCATCGCTCGGTGGTAGTAAGATCACCAGAATAATTATCATAATAATTATTTTCAAAACTCTGATCATATTCATAGTAATCGTGAGGGTTTTCCTCATATTGTGGGGAATACTCTTCATATGGTTGCGTATTGTAATTCATATAGTGGGTTCTGGATTGGTACTGAAGATTTGGGTTTCGTTGGACCGTTGAAGGGTGAAACTGCGACTTATGTTGACCTTGTTGTGAGTACATAGGAGGCCTTGCTTGATTTTGTTGTGAAAACATGGGGGGTCTGAACTGGGGTTGAGAAAAGCTAGAATTTTGTGGCGGCTTTTGGAAATTTTAATTATTTTGATAGTAATTAGGTCTCTGCATCATTTGGGTTCGATACTCGTTTGTTATGTGTCCTAAACGTCCACACTTGAGACATTTCGGGGGTTGGGTTGGAAATTTCCTGGATTGTATTGGGGGTCTAGAAATTGTTGGTTGTTTGTTGACCTTTTGATTTTCGAAATAAGAAAGTTGAAGTTCTCGCCGGATTCGAACTTGGGCATTTAAAAGATCTTTAGGATTTTCAGCACGAATGATTTGACCAAGGCGCGGTTCTAAACCACTTAAAAGGGTGTTAAGGGCCATAGTGTCGATTAAGCTGGTTTGTACTTTCTTTTCATTAGCACATAGGTTCGATTTTTGGATATTCGCGTGCATCTTGGAATTAAGCACTTGTAATCTATTGAAAAAGGTCAAAGGTGATTAATTTTGAATTTGCTTTAGACGCTATAGATCTCTCGAATCGCCGAATGGAGGCATGAATAACTAAAAGAATCTTCTGATTATCTATCGCCATATCATTGGCATAATCGCATGCGTTTAAAAACGTACCTAATGAAATCTGATCACCGTCAAATTCGGGGATAATAGAAAATATTTCTGAAAGTTTGTAGGGTTCTAAATTTTCCTTTTCCTCGGTTTTACCGCCGGTGGTCACGGTTGAGCGTGGCTCTGGCATTTGGCTGCTTGAGCATCGGTCGTCTTATTCTTCACTATTTGCACCCAGGGGCTTCACCAGGTGTTCCTTCCATTGCAGTTGAGTGAGGATGTATTCTCTGGTTCTTCTTTCGCTTTAAGGGATTAGAATCCGCCGTCGACAGTGAGAATATCTTCTTGTTCTGCCAACGTAAACGAATCCTACCGACTACTCCAATTTTTATATTTTGTTGTTTTTAAAACACTTTTTAAAAAATTTTTACTTTATTTATTTAACAATTATTGTACACTTTCAAAATTAAATATAAATTAAATCCTAAATAAAAACTTAAACTAGTAGAGTAACAGCATTAATTGCTCTTTTTACTATTACTAACTTACAATAAAAAATAGGAATGTATTTATATTTTCCCTATAGCAACATCAGCAAGTTTGCATGATTAAAAGTTACGTAATTACATATTGCAACATTGCTGATTTTGCTTAATTGGAAAACAGTCTGGTTGCCATTGCGAAATCTGACACCTGCGGTCAATGAAAAATTATTATTTATAACATGAGCGTAGATTCGCATGTAAACATATATATATATATATATATATATATATATATATATATATATATATATATATATATATATATATATATATATATATATGTTCATGCGGCTTTCACGGATTCCCCCGTGTGAGATGCAATAGCAGTGGATATATCCACATTATGCCGTTGTAGTGCTGAAATCACATTCAGCAAACGTACAAACTATATGCAGCTCCGTATAGGAATGAAGTAAAATGCGAATAGTAAATGCAAACTTCGTTCCAACCATATCCTTTCCGTGTTAGAGGTTGCACAGTTTGAATAAATTGCTAAAGAACACAATTCATCCTATTCCACCACTATCGAGATGATGGCCTACCTGTACCGCTATACCGAGAAAGAAAGTCAAAACTTACCCTCCCCGCCACAGTGATACGGCAGAGGTACATGTTTCGTCTCTACTAGACTCATCAGGGTACCGACATGCACCTGGCTGTGCAAAGGACAGATTGGAAGGAAGCATGCAAATACTGAAGGCGGCTTCGCCGACCTCCCGCCGGATGGCGTATATGTTTATGCTGCTTTCACGGATTCCCCCGTGTGAGATGCAATAGCAGTGGATATATCCACATTATGCCGTTGTAGTGCTGAAATCACATTCAGCAAACGTACAAACTATATGCAGCTCCGTATAGCCGCATAAACATATACGCCATCCGGCGGGAGTTCGGCGAAGCCGCGTTCAGTATTTGCATGCTTCCTTCCGATCTGTCCTTTGCACAGCCAGGTGCATGTCGGTACTCTAATGAGTCTAGTAGAGACGAAACATGTACCTCTGCCGTATCACTGTGGCGGGGAGGGTAAGTTTTGACTTTCTTTCTCGGTATAGTGGTACAGGTAGGGCATCATCTCGATGGTGGTGGAATAGGATGAATTGTGTTCCTTAGCAATTTATTCAAACTGTGCAACCTCTAACACGGAAAGGATATGGTTGGACACACAAAAAAATTCAAACAATTGACGTTTCGCCCTTTATTTAAGGCATTTTCAAAATTCTTTGTTTACTTTCCTTTCTAAAAATATTTTTTATATAATTAAAAACATTCACACAAAAACGTAGCTACAATTTTAAAAGAAAAACAAACACTCTAAAACACTATTTAAATTTTTGAAAAAATATTTAATTTTACCAGTACACACCTTGATATTTTTTTTATTAATTAATGATATGAAATTCAACCTTTACATCGTCTATTTAGGTACTGAGGATACAGCGAATGCGAGTGTGTTTTATTTTTTATATTTTACAATGCACAAAAAAACCAAAAAACGCATACATTTAATTTTATGTTTAAGAGGATATTCAATTTTTGATGTGTATTAACAGGATCGAATACTTAATATTTTTTTTTTTTAAATTAGGCTGGTGTAAATGTGGCTCAAATTTCCTATATCCGTTCTGTCATTTTCAGTGTTTTTACCTTTTTTAATTTCTATCATTTCCTTTATCTGTACCATTCATATCTTTGTTTTTAATTCTGGTACTGCTATAATCAAAAGTATGGTTTTCGTCCTATATGTGTTTGTTTAATGCTGTTGAGGCATTTTTCGTATATTTATGGCCATTCAAACTGTTCTTTAGTAATTGGCTTGTCATGCCTTTATATTTTTTGGGACAATTTGTGCAAGGGATCGAATATACTACATTTTATTTATTCATGAGAAGAGTTTTACTTTTTAAATTAGTGCACAGTGTATTTAATTTATTATGAGACCTGTGGCATACGATAATATCATACTTTTTTAAAATGTGTTTTATTTTTTCTGACAGCTCACGAGTGTAAGGTAATGCCACATATTTTTGCTGTTTATGTTCTATGTTTCTTATTATTAGGTTATTATAAAATTCGTATGTTCGTTTATTAATTATCTTGCTGATAGTATTTTCATTGAAATTACTATTTATTAGTATCCTTTTTACTTTTTTCAGTATTCTTGGTAGGAACTCTGGAGATGTTAGAGAGATAGCACGATCAGACCGACAGATTATAACACTATTTTTTAAATTTTTTGAATGATTAGAGAAACAGTTTAGATATTTACCTGACCAAGTTGGTTTGGTGTACCATTCAGTTAAAATTTTGTTTTTTCTGCGTATAAGTTTCATATCTAGAAAATTTATTTTATTATTATTTTCTGTTTCGGCCGTGAATTGCAATTTTTCGTTGAAACTGTTAAACACTTGGAGAATTTCATTTATTTTATCTTGTGGCACGGCTGCTATGCAATCATCGACAAACCGTTTGAAAAATATTACATTAAAATTTAATTTTTCTAAAACTTTTTCTTTTAAATATTTAATTACTAACTGAGCAATGGTAGATGAAATTGGTGATGCCATAGCACATCCATCGAGTTGTTTGTAAAAGGTATTTTCGTACTGAAAGTAATTTGAATTTAGAACGAGGTCAACAGCATCCATAAAATTATTTTTTGATAGAGATGTATGTTTCTTTAAAATTTCCCATTTTTCTGCTAAAATAGTGTGGACAAGTTGATTTGTATGTTTGTTTACAAAGATATAACATCTAGCGACATGAGTCTGTAATTTTCGGGTAGGTTTACTGTATCAATGAATTTTTTAAATGCGAATGATAAATGAATAAAAAAATCGTTTTTTCCTGTTATATTTGAAATGCAATCCGATAAGAATTTTGATAAATGATCGAGTGGCGATTGTTGATTTTGGTGGTGTATTATGTTTATGTAATTCTGGTAGGCCGTATGATTTTGGTGGAATAGCGTTGTGAATGGTTAGCCTTTTTGCACCTTTTTTGGTTTTTTTGTGCATTGTAAAATATAAAAATAAAACACACTCGCATTCCATGTATCCTTAGTGCCTAAATAGGCGATGTAAAGGTTGAATTTCATTATTAATTAATAAACAAAATGTCAAGGTGTGTACTGGTAAAATTAAGTATATGTTTGAAAAATTTAAATAGTGTTTTAAAGTATTTGTTTGTCTTTTTAAATTGTAGATATGTTTTTGTGTAAATGTTTTTAATTATATAAAAACATATTTATAGTAAATGTAGTAATAATTATAGTAAATAAATTGTAGTAAATGTTAATATATATATATATATATATATATATATATATATATATATATATATATATATATATATATATATATATATATATATATATATATATTAACATTTACTACAATTATTTTTGTAACTGAATAAATCGTTAAATAAGATTTTTTTAAATTTTTACAAAATAAAGTTCAAAGTGACGTTTTAAACTTCTTAGAAAATTTAGTCATCCTGTATATCTTGTAAATCGGTATACCAATTTTATTTATTTCGTAATATATCTAATTCTTTTACTGCTCGATCAAGTGTTTCTTGCATTCAAACTAGAGCATATCTTGTTGTTTTAAAAATTTTCAAATTGTGTTCTGCTAATTTCTATACTTCTATAAAAGATCTTACATAAATTTTAAAAAAAGGTAATTAAAAAAAGGTAAACGTAAAAAATGTTACATATAACCTATTTCGAGAACAAGTACTTGATGAGCTACTAAAGCAACTATGAATGTCATGGGATATTAAGAGTTATATCGCGAGCTACAAAATAAACAGGGTATGTAATAAAAATCTTTAAAAAGCTTCGAATCCTTTACATTCATCGAGGGCCCTTATCGAAACAAATCGAAGCTAGCTTTCTGCACAAAATATTTTTTGTTCGAGTAAATTTTAATCAGATACTCACGATAGTAGTGAACATAACCCGATCCTCATTATCCCCCCACTCTTCGACCTTAACCTTGCCCTTACCCCACTCCATCTTTGGTCCCGTCCACGTGTCCTTCTCGTTGACGTTGAAAACGCACGCGTGCTTTGTCCTTGGCCGCGACCTGGAAAATGTTGCGTTCAAGGTTGTGCGTGCGACCTTGACATTTCCCGGGCGACCTTGACTTTGTTGGAGGCCACCCTGGGTGTGTGATCTTGGAGTTGTGTAACGTGGTTTGGGGTGACCTTGAATGGTTTTATATATGGTATGGGGTAGTTTCATTCATCAGTTGCCTCTGACTTGCGTAGGTAGTACACGTGTTAATATTTGACAAATCATAGCATATGTGTGTGAAAATTGTGGTTCTAAGTTTACCAATAGTTATAATATGAGGCGTCATAAAGGAGAATCGTGTGCGGCGAGATTTAATGAAGTGCCTGGAGGAAAACGGCTCCGAATTGAAGAGTATACATCGACGATTCCGGTAATTAATTGCGCTACATGTAATGTAGATGTTCCAATAAATCATTTGTCAGCGCATAGACGAACACAACAACATAAAAATAATTCATGTTTGCCGGTATGTCATGGTGTGCAACTCGTTGAATGTGCATTCAAAAAGAGAATTGCAACCTATCGGGTTAGCGGTGATATGGAGCATTCCGATCATGTAATGTTCTTTGCAGGCATTAAATCGAAAGTGGTGGAACTTGTTAATAATTTATTACGTGTGCATCATGCTTTAAAAGTTAACATGACAGCTGTTGACGAGTACATGATTCCATCACAAGAAAGATTCAGTGAGAAATTCTTCAACACTGCTAATCAAATAATTAGTGTAGAAAGTGATTTGGATGCCGTTTACCATTCTTTCACCGAATTAATAAAAACGCAGGCGACAGAGTTTCAGGAGAAAGATAAAGGTATGGAAAAATCAAAACCCGATATATTAAACTGATTTTTTATATATTACTTTTCTTGTTATAGGAAGGGCTCTTGTGCGAATTTTATATTTGGAAGTTAGCATCAACAAGTATACGCCTATGGGTGGCTCATCATACATCAAGTTGCCGTGTTCTATTGAAAAGAAAGGAGCTGTCGTAAATGTAATTAACTAGAACAAATTTTGCTTTACCTGGGCTGTAACATCAGCATTGTTTCCTTCAACAGCAGCGCCTTCACAGCAGACATCCTACCCCCATTTTTCTAGAGTGCTAAATTTAACAGTATGGATTTTCCAGTAAAATTACGTGACATTAAAAAATTTGAGGAAATGAACAACATATCCATTAACGTATACGATCTCGAATCTAAATACGAAAATAATGAAGTAATACATGAAGTTGGTCCACTAAGGTATGCGTCAAAAAAGTTGGATAGACACGTAAATATATTGTTAATTACAAGAGACTGTAGTAGTAAAGATGGCGGTGAACATTTTTGTGTTACGACTTGTTCAAAAAGTCATTATTGTTGGATTAGGGATTTATTAAGTTTAGTTTCAAGTCAAATTAGTTGTCAACAACATAAAATATATTTTTGTGATGGTTGTCTCACTTATTTTAGTACACCGTCAGCTTTAACTTTACATCAAAACTACGATTGTAACCACATTTTCACGCAAACACCTTCAGTGGATTTAAAAATCAATAAATTTGGAAAGAGTGTGCCGGAAAATATTTTAAAATTCGAGGATATAGAACAGCAAATGCGCGTTCCATTCGTGGTTTATGCAGATTTCAAATCTGTTTTAAAACCTGTTGAAACGGTGCAACCAAACCCACAAAATTCTTACACTGTTAAAAGTTTTAAACAAGAACCATATTCTTTTGCTTCTTTAATTAAATACTCTTTTGACGACTCTCTTTCGAAATTTGAGCTATTTCGTGGGAATAATGCAGCTCAAGTCTTTGTGGATCGTATCGAGTGTGATTTAAGGGCTCTATATAACACATATTTAAAGGATATTAAGCGTATGAAACCGTTAACGCCTGAAGAAAAAAGGGATATGTGAAGACCCTTTTAAAGACGGTGAGATTAAAGTACGAGATCATTGTCACATAACTGGTGCAAAAAGATTTGGTGCTACACATTCCGTTTGTAATTTAAATTATAAATTACCCTCCTTTATCCCTATCATATTTCATAACTTAAGCGGCTACGACAGCCATTTATTTATGAAAGAGTTATGTAAATATGGGGATAAAATTGGTGTTTTGGCTCAAAGTAAGGAAAAGTACATATCCTTTACCAAAAACATTTATGTGCACGATTATTTTGATAGTAAATGTGTAAAAGTTAAGAGGAAATATTTAAAGTTGCGATTCATTGACAGTTTTAAATTTCTGTCAACATCTTTGGAAAATTTAGGCAGCGGTTTAAACGATGACGATTTTATTGAAACGCGGAAACATTTTTCAAATATCGACCATTTTAATTTGATGCGTCAAAAGTGCGTTTTTCCCTATAGCTTTATTGACTCTATAGAAAAAATGAAAAATACATGTCTTCCAAGTAAAGATCAACTTTATGATAATTTACGGGAAGAACACATTAGCGATGAAACCTATAGACGAGCAAAAGAAGTATAGCGCTTGTTTGGGTGTAAAACTTTGGGGAACTATTCAGACGTGTATTTAAAATCAGATGTGTTGCTATTGTGCGATGTTTTTGAGCAATTTCGGAATAATTGTTTAAAATTTGATAAATTGGATCCAACATACTACTATACCTTTCCAAGTTTATCATTTGATTGTATGTTGCGTATGACTAAGGTAGAGATAGAGCTCTTAACTGATATAGACATGATACATTTTTTAGGAAAGGTATACGCGGCGGCATTAGCCAGTGTACAGAAAGGAATCACATCGCTAATAATATTTATTTACCAGACTATGACCCAACAAAACCGTCTTCATTTATAACATACCTTGAAGCTACAATTCTATATGGTCATAGTATGTCACAAGCATTACCATATGGTGGTTTTCGATGGTTAACCGAGCGCGAAATACTCGATTTAAATATTATGGCTGTTGGTGATGATAGTTTACATGGCAACGTTTTGGAAGTCGATGTGCATTATCCGACTGAGTTGCATGATGCACATTCTGATCTTCCATTTCTAGTAGAAAATATCATACCGCCAACAGAAAACGCCAAATTGCCGAAATTAATTCCTTATGTATAAGATAAAGAAAATACATTGTACACTATAGAACTTTAAAACAAGCCATCGCCAACGGCTTAGTCGTAATGCAAACTTATCCAGTATTACAGTTTAAGCAGTCAAAATGGTTAAAAACGTATATTGATTTTAATACCAATTTGCGTAACAAGGCCACCACAAAATTTGCGAAAGACACTTTTAAATTAAAAAATAACGCGATTTTTGGCAAAACTGTGGAAAATGTGGAAAATCGAAAGGATAAAAAATTAGTAACGCATTGGGAAAACAGTGTAGGCAGAAATGGAGCTAGAACACTTATATCCTGTCCCAATTTCAATAGTAGCTCGATATTTACCTAAATCTTTGTTGCTATACATATGAATAAAATTAAAATATTATACAATAAACCAATTTATATCTGATTTTCCATATTAGATATATCAAAGACTGTAATATACGATTTTTATTATAATTTTATTAAATCCAAGTTTGGCGATGACGCTACGATGTACACGGAAAACTTTTATCAAACTATATCAGAAAACCCTGAAAAATTTGATACATCAGAATACCCCGAAATTAATAATTTCAACATAATTAAAAGTAATTCTGTAGTTGGTAGAATGAAAGATGAGTTTCCTGGTGACCCGATAATAAGTTTTTATGGTACCGGCGCGAAGGCTTATTATGTAAAGTTCATTAATTATGAATTTAAAAAAAGCCAAAGGTATCAAAAATGTGTTATCGAGAAAGACCTTCATCAGGAAGACTACCAAAGAATTGTTGAACGGAGTGGTTTTATATTAACAAACATGAATACATTTAGAAGTGAATTACATAACATTTATACCAACATAATAAATAAAGTAGCATTATCACATAGCGATAATAAACGTTATGTAATTCCCCATTCCACCAAAACTCTACCTACAGAGACATGCAGACATAGATTTTTACAAACAGACCCGGAAGAAAACTTCGCAAATTTAGTCAGTTGTTGTTTCTAAGTCAGGACAGCACGTAATCTGGAAAATCTATATTTTATTATTTGTATTATTTTTATTAGTTCCATTGAACATACAACATTAATATGTAACGGTAGTATTATAATTTTTTTTTAATAAAAAAGATGTATTCATTACTTGATTGCTTTTTATTAAACCTTTATTTTAGAATTATAAATATAATGAATTGTCGACAAATAATATTTAATGTGAAGCAGTTTTGTTGACAAGATCCTCCATAGTCTTTTCAATTTTCAACATTCTTGAATTAAGTTCATCACACAGTTTGTTTTGCCTAAGTTCATATATTGCAATAACAGTATCATCAATGTATCGTCTAAGTTCTTGACCGGTTTCAGTTAACTTCTTGCGTACGTAACCTTCAAGTTGGTTTCTGAATATATCTTTAATAACAATTGTTGAATCATGTAAAGCTTTCTGCGTATCTTGCATACACTGAGCAAGGTTATTATCAACATAATTTCGTGTGGCCGCATCGTCTCCTTCAAGAGGTTCCGCTAAGTAGCACACACTTTTGCTTCCCATGTCGTAATCTCCATTAGGTGTAAGTTTAAATCCTATTCCTGAAAGACCTCGCATAAAGTTAAAATCCTTAAATTTTATTTTGCGACCGAACTTATTAATAGTGTTTACTTCTGACATTGTTACGTGAGACTAATTTGAAACCATTACATTTCACTCTAATATATGGTTCTATTTCATTAATAAACAGACTCTGTAGAAAAATATGGATTGCAAAACGTATTTTAGGTGATGTTTAATAAATACACATACAGATTCATTTTACTATTGTTTTATTGGTAAAAAAAAATAAAAATATAAAAGATTGACTTTACTTTTTATTATTAAAAAATATATATAACAAACCAAAAAAAAATAAAGAAATAAAATACATAAGTTAATTTCTTCTGTACAGGTAAGTTTCTTCTATGACCCAATTTCTTCTCCTAATGGCGCGTTCATTAATGTCCTTGAACTGGTAGTAAACTAGTCCACAAAAACCTCATTGTACAAATTTGACCCTGAGAAGGTCAATGTAGTTGAAATCGTACATAAGATCATTCCGCCAGCAGATATCTTGTATTTTACAATGATGACAAGTTAAACAAAAAGTTCTTGGGATATGCCTGTATGTTTTAGCTGCTTCACCAGGTTGTTCATCAGTTGGCAACATGATGTTTGAATATGTTGTACTTTTCAAACGCTGTACTCTATTTATGTGTTACTTTTTAAAATAATCTTGACAGGGACAAAAAAAATCCTTAAAAATTACAACCTCGAAAACGACTCTGGCATTGCCGGTTACGTTGGCCTTGGCGTTCACAGTTCAGTGCTAAAGTAAAAGTTTAAGTGAAAAGTAACCAAGATATCTTCCGAATGGCAAAATGTTGCATCACTTTTGGATGCTTTTGAAGTAAGTTGCGGTTCCCAACAAGAAATGTTGGAAAACATTAGTGGAGTGGAAATCTTAACTCCGGGGGTGCTCGAGGATTGGCAGCGAGAGAAAGACGATGCTGAAGCAGACAAGGCGCTCAACGATGGCCGTGATGAGGAATTGGTGAAATCGGCGGCGGACTTTCTCAAAACATGGACAGAGGAGAAGGAGCCGAAGATCAACGTGATTAGTGATGTGGTGGTTCGAAAAGCTTCGCAACCAAATCGGGCATCTTCTCCGAAAGCTTCCAAGTTGAAGAAGCTTCTGACTATGCGGAAGTCGGAAATCGCCGATAAAAAAACCTTTTATTCGGAGATTAAAGGTGTGGGGTAAGGAAAGAAGAAGAAGTTTAACTTTAAGCGTCCTTCCACCTCTATTCCATTACCTGACTTCCTCGAAACATCACCGCAAGAGCCGTTGTCTGTCGAAGTGGAAGTAATCGAAGGCCCCGATGGACCAACGCCACCAACATCGGCCAGTTTAGAAGAAGAAGTAGTGTCGGAGGTAAAGTCTTCCCCAGCGCCACTGTTTCCGATATTGGGATGCCGCAAACCTATGAAGAAGCGGTTTAAGCAGTGTTTTGAAGGTGATGAAGTTTCCGCTGCTTCGTCGTCGTTGTCTTCATTATCAAACGAAACCGCTTCTTCTTTAATATGTTCTGAGACATCTCAACCGGAGTGGGTTGAAGACTTCACCAACTCGCAGAAGAACAAACTCTCGGATATGTTTCGGATGAAAAAAGACATAGTGAAAAAAGTAAGTGCGTGTGAAAGTGAAATTTTAGAACTAGAAAGACAATTAGAACTAAAAAAGATGGAATGTGTGAGATATGAAAGACAATTGGCGGACTTTAATAGATTTTGTAGTAGGTGCTAAGTAGTTGTAGGTATTAGCTTTTAATTTATAGTATTAAATTTGTAAATATATATTTTGTAGTTTAATAAAAAAAAGCCTTTGATTAGATTTTCATATTTTACAAAGAGAATAAAAATGACTTGAAAATATATTTTTGGTGTGTTATTTCGTATTGGACCTTTCCCACATAATATTAGGTATTAAAAGAGTGTCAGTAATGCACTAAAACTACGCAATAGCAATAGTTGTAAATATTTTTTGATTATATTTTCAAGAATGTTAAAACATGGTTCGGTTTAAGAAGTTAAGGTTCTGTCGCCAGAACTTGTAATACTTTGCGTCTCAATATTGTATGTTTTTATAGAAAACATATAATATTGGTCATAAAGTATTATAACCAACTAAAACTACTATCAAATTATTTTGTGGTCCTGGAATGGACCGTTTTGTTATAAGGACGGGCACGCTTCTCTCTTTATGATGTTGTAGAGTCGCACGGCCCGTCATCAACGGTGGTGGTGGCGCTGTCCTCCATCCATTGAACTATAAATTCCCAGAGTCCATCCCACCTGGGATCATTCGACTCCCATTCGTGACAATCGTCCGTGGTAGAATCTACCACAGGGCATTGGATGGGCTGTTGTTCATTGTCAGACATGTTGAATGGAAATGATTGTAATAAGCATTGGTGGTCGTATATATAGAGACAAATTAGTGGTGGGGGTAATGATTTGTTGTGTGGTGGGAGCAACGAAAAATGTCGTATTACGTATTGAGACCAAAGTTGATTGTGGTCTCAAATACGAACGAACGATTTTGCTGGGTTCCACCAGCACCTAAGCTTTTAATACTTTGTATCCAATATTGTATATTCTATACATACAATATTAGTAACAAAGCACTAATATGAACTAAAATTACGATCAAAGTATTTTGTGGTCCTGAAAAGGACCGTTGTTGTGTTCCCTTAAAAAGGGACAGGGAGAGTGTGGGGCTTATGGTGCCCTATCCTCACTGGTCGACTACTAGCTTGACGAATCGCAGGGGCCCTGCGTATCGTCGGGTGTCGGCGATGCTGGAATTTCCAGCACCGCATCTTCCGTCGAATCCGGCTCTGGCTGCGGCGACGGAGTGTCGAGTCTTTGTAGAACCCAATCGACTATGTCGTTGAGCTCCACAACATCATCTTCGTCGTCGTCGATTGGTATATCTAAGTCCCAATCCCAGTCGTCCTCTATATCGTCCAAGTTGGCCATATTATTGTCGATGGTCTCGTCGCTGTATATCGACGAACCTCGGCTGGCGGGTCTTTCTTGTTGCATGGTGTTAAGTGTATGAACGACAAAGTATATATGACTGTGTAACTCGCCCGGCCTCAGTTATATAGAACTACCCCCACCAGCGACTACCCCCACCAGCACGTCCTAAATGTTGTGTGTGTATTGGAGACAGCTTATTGAAATATTTTTTTTGAACTTGAGACAAAACACGGAATTTGTTTTTGGTTTTGAAATAGGACTAATTGTTAACATTTTGTGAAGAATACTTAAAAAAACAAGATTTCTATTTGGACTTTTAATATTGTCATAGGTCGCAGATTAAACGATTACCTCGTTCTCAAACCTATAACTTGACACTTAAGCTATGAGGCAAATCGTGGTTAAACGAATATCTCGCCCCATAAGTGACGATTACTAAACTACGATCAAAATATAATGTGGCCCTGAAAAGGGCCGTTTTTTGTGGCCCTAAAGGGCCGGGGGAGGGTCGGCTGTCTACCGTGGAGTAATATCCAACGTATTAACACCGACCTAGGTGCAGCCCTTGGTCTTCTCCTTGGCTGCACCACGAGCTCGGGCTCCCAAAGCCGTACTGGCTGTGCTGAAGGTGCCGGCGGTGCTGGAGTTGCCGGCGTTGCCGATGGTACCGGTTTGTATTCGTCACACTTGCATAGTGTTCCCGGTGCGAATGGCCTTACAATGCCAATAATCTTTTTTGGTGCACCTTCCATGTTAACGGTCGAATGAGTAATGATGAAATAATTCTAATACCGGCTTTTATATACGTTCAAAAAGTTAGAGGGGTAAGGTGGTGTGCATATATGCAGTATATAAATGTTTGAGAAAAACATGATATTAAAAATCACCGTATCTCTGTTATAGACACAAACTACCCCCCCCCCCCTCCACTTTTCTAGCATATAGTACTGAAATTCCGTAGCGCGTTAGCGCGGAGCTGGCACAATAAAAAAAAAGAAAGAAAAGAACCCTAAGAACCTCCCCTACAACTTTCACCTACTCCCTTTCCGCGCTCCAGCTTCCTAACTCGAGAATTTCAATTTTTTTGGTCTTAATTTTTATCGTTGTTAAGATTTTTCAAATTTTTTTTTCACCATTGAATTCTAGATTATTAAAGTACTTTTATTTTTTCTCTATCTTGAATGGTTCCCGAGCTACAGCGCTTTAAAAAATCCAAATTACTAACTTATTATAACTCTTTTCTACAAATTTCATCTTTCCGAATTTTGAAAAATACTACCTTAGGTAGAAAAAAATTTTCTTTCTAATTTCTTAATATTATTTTGCTTCAAATCTTCAACTTTGGCGCGCATCCACCATTTTTTAAATAATTTTTTGAATTTTTTTTTACGTTTTTACTATCGGGAAAAATGCTTGCTTATAGTACTCTATTTTCTCTATAATTTTTTCCCATAACTCTTTTCCCCATTCCTAACCGTTACTTTCCTACAAATTTTCTAAATCGTTGTGTTCATACTTTTTCTTAAAAAATTTTTCTTGCATTTTCTAATTACTTTTTTCCACTAAATAAACCCCCATTTTCTAAATTCCTGTACTCCTTTCTTAAGAAGCGGGCTTTTCCGTCCGCTTTTTTTTTGTTGGGTTTCAAATAAATATAAAACTACTACTTCCCTTTTTACAAATTTATTGATTCAAGTACCATATTTTAACATTATTTTGTGTTACATATAATCGATACATTAAAATAAAGATTTATTGGTCACGGAATCGTTTAATACATTATAACTAAAAAATGAATCGTGAATAACTAATGCGTATACTTTAGTGTCTTTGGGGAATTTATTCTTCTCGTTTTTTTTTCAACAAGGTTAAAACTGAAATAAATATATCCACAAAAATATCTTATATAAAAATTTTTTATATTTGTATCCGGGAGGCCGAAAAACAACTGATCATTATCCATATCTGTATATTTCACATAATTTTTAAATTACGTCATAAATTTAGATCAATTAATTTTTTCCCTACTTTGCTGCTAGTGTGCGTCAATCTCAGCATAGGAGGCAGAACGCGGTTAGGGAAATTAGTCTTGAGTGGTCTATCTATCCCTCCCTTGTTTAACGTATGGTAGGATTTCGACAATCGCAAACCACGCAATAGATATTTTTGCAGATACGGAGATATTTAGAAAATAATAACTATTAATTTAAATATATTCCGATATGACACATTTTAATAAAATAAGATATAAAACTTGATTTTCAAACATTAGTACACATTAATATTTTCATGGATGTTCTTCCGTCTTAATAATATTAGGTTTATGCATTATCCAACTAGTGAGGAAGTGATCAGAAAACTAAAAAAATAAGGACGTAAAGAGTATTCTTTTCCCTTGTGATATTCACAGCAGTATGTAGTTTATCGCAACAACATATTTTATTTCGAAGATGACTTGCAAGGCAACACTTTTAAAGAGGAAAATCTAACATAATTCTGGATGTGGTAGGGAAGAGTGGGGTTATCAAGAACGACGGGTAATTGGGAACGGTGTCACATTTCGTACTTCACGCCACCCCACTTCATACCGTATACCCCTAATATGCGCAACGAAGATCATTTAGTGCGGCTGTGGCGCTGGATGCTGAAAGTTGTGCGTGTGTTGTAACAGTAAGGACATCTAAAATATTATTGCTCTTTTGTTATAATTTTCGACATTCAAACTATTGAGTAAAAACATTATCTTTCTGTGGGTTCAAACAAACTGTATTTTACTTTCGTATTTTTGTTTAATTTTAGATTAATATTGTGTTGCACATTTGGTTGTATGCACGCCTTTTTTCAAATGTCAGCCATTTCGTCTTTGATTGAACGGTTCGGATAATTAGGAATGGTAACAAACGGGAAATTGGGAATGCTTTCAATTACTCTTAATCCGAGTAACTATCAGAGACGTGAAAAACAAGCAGCTGACTCTCGCTCAAACCGCAATTAAATATTTTGTGCCAAAACTACAATATTTAAGCTAGTGAAACTAGAAGCATTTAAAGAACCAAAAAAGTCTACATTCTCTGTTTAATAAAGGTCACAAAGACCAATCGGAAAAGTACATTTTGGATTGCTGCAAGGGCTTTTATGTTATAACACTATTAACAATTCGAAAACTGCTTACATGATTGCTGAGAAAACGAATTGAAACATAATTTCAACCGAAACTTTGCAAATAGCAGGCAAAGACTGGTACTACCCATTGTATCCTTCAGTCAGACTCAGAACACCAGAAGCTACATCGCTGTAGAGGATTATGCCCATTAATGCCGATAAAGTTAAACTGTTTTTTGACCAACTTGAAAACTTGCTGGAAAGGTTTGAATTTCCAGTTCATCGTATTTCTAATATTGATGAAACTGGTATCAGCATATAGAAGCTTGAACGTATACACGCTTAATCGAAAACACGGTCTACATATTTTATTTTTGCCGTCACATGTATTACACAAAATGCAACTACTGAAATTTTTTAGCGCACTGAATCTGAGTTATATATGGTGAAAAATATAGGAAAAAAAATAACCCATTATGATATTGATTAACTTTTTACAAAGGCTTTTAATGAATCAGCTAATATAAGTAAACATGTGAGCGGAATCAGAGTGGCTGGAATTTGTCCGCTTGATCCAAACAAATTTAGGGACTGCTATGAAATCGTGTCGTTGGACGAGGCTAATGTCAGTTAATGTACTGAGCAAGTAATTGATCACGATTTGTCTAGGTCTGTTGGTGCATCCATGGAAACTGTTAGCTAATTTATCTATATCTGGTAACAACAATGAAGATTTTTTTTAACTCGTCCATTATTCCAGCGCCATTTATTAACGCTCATCTTACTGATATCCTTAATTTACCTTCAATTTCTGCAAAACAGTACGTTCTAGGCGATCAAATAAAAAGGTCTCTCAGATCTTGTCTAGTACTCCGGTGAAGCAATAGAGACAAACAATATAAAAACCGATGGAGAAAAAATAAAAAAAGCAAAAACTGAAAAAAAAGCAGGAAAATGGAAAGTAAAGACTGAAAAAGTAGTAACCAAAAATAAAAGCTTAAAGAGAAAGAGACATCAGTCAGAAATTTAAAACGCTTTAAAGATTAATCTTTTTGTTTATTTTACAATTAAAAATTTAAACCGCTACGAGAAGAAGATTCGATTATTACCTCACCTACTGGTTCAAGTTCCAAATGGACCTCGAGAAGGAACATGGTTTCATCATTATGATGCCCCAGTTTATCATACAAGGCCGAGCATAACTGTTTCATGGCCTGTTAGATCTCTAGATTTAACTAAAATAGATTTTTGCATATGGGGGTGTGTTAAAGAAAGTTTATACAATATCGCTTATAACAAAGGAAGAAATGAGGTTCAGAATAAGAAATTGTTTTCTAGATACTAAAATTAAATTGTATCGCAATTTGCTTTGTCGTAACTAGGTCCATGTAAAATGTACAGACGATAAATTTAGTGAAGGATATATTTGTGATGTGTGTCAATTAAGCAGCCTACAAGTAAATAATTACTATTTAACTTCTCTAGCTCCTTATTGCCCCACATCGTACCAATCTCAATTACCCCAGGTAGTGTTGGGTAAATAGGAACTGTGATGATTTTGTTTTTTGTTTGTTAAATATATATAAAATTTTGTTTGGAGCTTCTTTTGATTTGTTAAACTGATAAGTAGAATACCAAAGTTTATATTTCAAGAAAAGTTGATTACATTTGTGATATTGTTTCTTTTTAGGCCTTTTAAGTTAGGGGTTCCCAATTACCCCAGTTCTCCTTATGTTCCAGCACTACTTACATATATTTTCAGTATATAGGTATTATTTATTGGATGTTACATTATAAAAACCTATGAAATTCTCGCCTTCTTTGTATTATGATACTATCGAATTTAATTATGTTAATAATTTAAATACTTATAAAAAACTTTTTTTGGAATTAAAAGTTCAACAGAAAGGATACCAGATATTATATGTAATAAAATTTTATTAAATTTAATTTAATTATATGTAGATATTGACAATATAATTACACCAGGTATTTTCTTTAAATCTTATTCAAAGAGATAAGATTGGAAAGGGGAGAAAAGAGAGTAAGAGACGAAAGTATAATACTGAACGCCTTCATTAGATTAAGAGATAATATTTCCTTTTAAATAAACTTTATGTAGAAATTAAGAAGGCGCTCGCCCTGGGAAAATAATAATTAAAACAGCCCCTAAACCTTATTTATTCATTTTACAAAGGCTCAATTCAATGGCGTTACAAGAAAATTTATTATTTTTGAAACAATTTGTAAATCATGTTAATACCTAATACAAATGTTACACGTATAAACCACATTTGAAAGTGTCAATAAAGTATATGTTTACTATTAGGGGAACCAGAAAGTAATATCGTTTTTTGTAACAAATTCAAAGGGATAAGTTTTTATTTTTAATCAATGATGTAATCACTCTCATTATCAACAACTTTTGCCATGTAGTGCCTAAATTTTTAATGTCGGATCAATAAAAATCAATTGGTTTTTGAGCAAAATATCTGGATAATATCCAAATTTTCAAATATTGAAGCGATCGAGATAAATGGCGCAATATCGGGAGAGTATGGAGGTTGAGGCAATTCATTAATTTTTTTCAGGGTTCGTTTTGCGCAGTGCAGTCTTGCATTATTGTGTTGCAGAATAACGCCTTTTCTGGTGACAATCGATGGACACTTTTCAATGAAATATTGATTTACTCGATCCAATTGTTCACAGTGAAGGTCTGCATTCACAGTTTTGCGGGACTCAAACACTTACTTTATCAATCTGCTGCAAATGTTCTTGGATGATTCATCAAGGATGGTTAAGAGTATTTGACAGTTTTTTTGACTGTCTCACACGGATTTGCTTCTATTTCCACCTCTAACATATAATGCAGGATATGTACCTCTTCTGGTATTTGGCAGGCCATTTCATCATAAATTCCAAAAAAATTCAGGGATTTAATTATTTACGAGTAAACAAATCAATCTAACCTTAAAATGTTTTATTTTTCACGAATTTGACGCACACAATGAGCTGATAAATGACAAACGTATATGAGCATACCCAGAATTCCCCTAGTAATTGTAACCTCAAGCCATGGAAATAATATAGATTGTATGTTTTATAGAAATGAGTGCGTCCGTGCGTGTGCGCATTTTTGAGCGGACGCGCCAACGTTTGTGTGGTATTCCGAATGCAGGAGGGCTTTAATGATTTATATTAACAATAAAATAAAAATACTTTTGGAATTGTGAAGTGGAATAGGACCTATATAGAAAGTATTCAGAGGAAAGTCAAAACACTCCTGATAAAGGTACACAAACATCATCTTCATAGTGCTACTGAATGGATAATGCTATCAAGATACGATGGAGGAAGAGGATTGGTGGATATTGGTAAGCAACTGGATCAACAAGTTTAGCAGAATCTTATGTACTACAGCAGGCACGGGACCATGAACTGACTCTTCGTCGCCAGCCAGACCAAGAAAAGTTTCAGGTCTGGCTACAGAAACCTTTTCATGGATGGCGCCCAAATGTCGACAAATTAGCATCGAACTACTGATTGATGTCAAGAGAAATGTTTCCTGAAACTGAAGGCTTTTCACTTACTATCCAAGATCAGGTCATTTAGAGACCTCTCGATTCGGAATGACTAATGCCGATATGAATATCGAACATCAGATAACAGGAGGATGTCAAGCATATGCCGCATCGGAGTAAAAGGAGAAATGCGATTCATCTTGACTGAAATGTGATCGTGTTTTCTCAGTCAAAAACAAAGTGGCAACAGGTATTCTGTACAACTTGTAAATGCTTTCTTATTTACAGATCTAAGCAAGGAAAATAAAGAATATTACTATAGTGATATATCTGCAACAGAAGTCACTCTTATAGTTTTTCCGCATTTTTCCGCAAGCATAAACCTGGTTTTGAAGGTCGTGGACAAGGATGTTTCTTGCGAAGTAGTACATATGTATTGGACTTCCATATGGTCCCATTTATGATGCATTAAGTTTTAGTTTACAATTACTAAGAAGCAGCAGCCGAACCAGCCTCCCTCTTTCGTGCGGGGGGGGGCGGATATCAAAAATACAGTATTGATAGCGAAAGCTAGGGGGGGGGGAACGCCATCAGTTCTGAATTTGAAGCATTTGGGGAAGAGGCGATCGCGACGGAAAGAGAATTGTCGATGGAGGGGGGGAGATGCTAATAACATTCACATTCCTAGGGAAGAGGTAAGATCGGGTTTATTTTTGTAAATTCAAAGTTATTGGGAGGGGGCGATCGCAAGCGAACGCTAGTTATCGACGGAGGGAAGGGAGATGCTAACATCATTCATATTCCTAGGTAAGAAGCAGAGTCGGGTCTATTTTCCTGAATTCGTAGCTTTTTTTTTTTGGGGGGGGGGGATGGGATCCGCTCCTGCTGAGAAGTGGTTGCTCCATTTCCCATATATCTAAAAGCGGATTAGTAAAGCAATTCGTGTTCTGACTTAAAATCGCGGCTTCTTTGAATTTCCGTTTTCTTCAATTGTTGTCCTAGGTGCAGGATTTTAGTTTTAGACCATTTTATTGGATTACCATGAATCTAGGCGAGATGTGTTCTTTTGGTACTCTTTAATCCTTACTTTAATGGGTCTCTTTGTTTCCTCAACGTAGTAGTTGCCACATTAACATGGTATTTGATACATTCAGTTTTTCATGTTCCCTTGGATTATTTGTTGTGAAAGAGGTATTTGCTTAGAAAACAACGTTGATGTTATATTGTTTTCCTATTCTTCTAACCTTTTTTTAAATGCTTCTCGCATAGGGGATGTGCAACACAGGTTTTCATTCCCTCTTTGTCGAACTTGTCCTATTTCTGTGTTATTCCAGAATCATATCCACGTGATTTACTGGGTGTCTGTTGGCGGTCAGGTTATTTTAAATGTGATCTATATCGTTCATTAAGTTTTCGTTGCAGTTGCAAATGGTTAATCCTCTATATATGAGGTTTTTTACAATTCCATGTCTGGTGTTGTTGAAGCGGTGGTTGAATAGATTAATTATTGTCCTGTGTGTGCGTGTGGATTTTCTGTAGACTGAAGTTTGAATTTGCCTGCCACTTCTTTTAACCAAAACATCTAAGAATCGTAATTTATTTTGTACTTCTTTCTCCATACTACGTTTAATGGTAGGTGCTAATATTGTTGAGATGAGAAAGGAAGTTTTGATGTTCTTCGTCGTTTACATTCCAGATAATGAAAGTGTCGTCTACGTATCTAAGCCATAATTTCACTTTCCTCTTTGTGAATTCAATTGCAAGGGTCTTGCACTATTCCACTAAAATGTTTAAGACTACCGGTTATAGCGAAGATCTCATTGGTAGTGAAGAAATTTTCCTTTTCTTCGAAATATGAACTGGTCAAACAATATTCCAGCAAGTCCATGGAGTGTGGTAGTGGAGATATTCTTTCTGCTTAGGTCTGGTTTCCTTCAAGTTTCTTCCTTATGATTTTTAGTCGCTTCTTAATTGGAACGTATATAGGGTTTCAACGTCAAAGCTGATAAGAAGATCTTCTGGTTGTTCTTCCATTTCGTGTATAATTTCTATGAAATGTTACGAGTTTCTGATCCAGGATGACACATACATACATGGAAGAGATGTATAGTTTTATTTCCTTAGAAAATCGTCAATTTTTTGATTGTATGTCTGAGCATTCATTACGAATGTGCCATTTTCTGTATCCGCTGGTAGAATCTTAATACTGGAATATTTCTGTTAGTTCGATGCAGCAGTTGCCTCTTCTTTGCTGATGTTTGTTTTCGTTTTTCCACATTTTTGCGGAGTCTCTTACTTTCCGCTTGAACTCATCTGCACAAGGATATTCGATGATTGTTAAATCCGCGACGCTCATTATGTTGAGAATGGGAACCTCTTTCAGAGCAACCGTGAAGTTCAAACCTCTGGCAAGTAATGAGTTTTCGACTGTGATTAATTCCTTGGCAGATATGTTAACAATTGTTCTTTGACCTTGAGATGGCTGTTGTCGTTCTTGTTTGCTCTGGTATTTGAAAAGTTTTTTTTTTCGTTTATTTTTCATTGTTTTTTTCTCACTTTATCACAAGTAGCATCAATTTTCCTAAGACTGGAGACATGGTCTTCTAATATATATTCTTTAATTTCTTCGAACCGTTGACGAGTGTCTTCTAGTAGTGATGCCTTTTTGAAACCATGATAATTAATTTGTAAACATATTAATGCCTTACTAGCATTGTCCAATATCATGTTTCCTTGCTGTCATAGAACTGAATATTTAAATGGAGCTCATCCGTTTTATAAACCTGAGCTTAGATTTCTCGTGGATACGAAATTTGTGACTTATGCCCGATAAACGACATTAAAAGTAGTAGCTTAAACAACTTTCATTCCCGCCTAACTTTTTTGAAGTAGCCTTTTAAAATGTTCTCTAACGTGTGTTAATGTAAAGCTCAAAATTCTTTTTACACTTTAAGAAATCTAAATTAACATCCCCCAACTTCAAATCCATAGAATTTTGTCGACATCTTTCCGAGGAAAACAAAATCACTTGAGTCTTACTAAGATTAATTTCCAAGTTGTACTTCCTGTGATCAGTGATCACTGATACCATCAACACACATTGCTCCTGCTTCTACAACAGCTTAAGTATCAGGAAAAAGGGTAAGGTCAATCAGAAACGAAGTAGAACCTGTCACTCGAGTTGTCAAATGTCAAGTCAACATTCACATCACCAAGACTTGCCACAAACTCATACAAGGGTTAAATTTCAGTGCGTGAACACAATCAATCGCATTATTCTTTTCTGGCCTATGATTCCAACTATCCTTAGTGCTTTGCTGATCATCTTTATTTTCACCTACATATTTCCAAATTATTGCCCAGAATTACTCTGTCACTCTGGAAAAATGTTTTAATGTAAATACCTACACCTCCACCCTTCCAATAAATTTGATTATATCGTAGAAACTTGTACCCATTCAACGATGAAATATCAGCATTTAACCACGTTTCCATGACTGTAACAACATCAAAATTATTTGCCACCATATTTGAAAACTCCTGAGAATCTGTATAAACTAACGTTAGATTTAAATATGCTATACTAAAAATATAAGATTTATTTCTATTAATATTCATGATAATTTATTTACTATTTATAGAGAATCAGAGAAATAATCAGTCTTTATGAACACTAATTAACCTTGGTAAAGTGGGCAATCTATACTTAACGCTCTATGTTTTGGGTTAATAATGTTGATATTTTTGTCTTTTTACTTTTTTCACAATTTGTACTATTATATCTATGGACGGACATCTTTATATGAGTGATTACCAGAACACTTAGAGCACACCTTTTCTAAGTTATAGTCTTTCGCAAAATGATTGAAGCCCATACACTCATAACACTGTAAAATAGTAACGTGACAAATAACACGACTTCTTCATCATCCCATTCCTACTTAAACTTGCTGCAACAAAATACTATGTGTTTTTGGATCTGATTATAAAATTAAATTTATATTTTTGTAAGTATTTTTAGCCTTCTTTAATCATTTCCTATGAAAATGGTCAGTAGTATTCACATTATTTCATTTATTGGCTCCACAGTGTTTTCATAAGAATCTTCAACGCTAATATGTTCACTGTTAATGTTGACAATTTTTAATTTGGGCTTCTTTACCGGAGGTATCTCTACCGAATAGTTTTACCCACGTTCACTTTTCAACTGTTTCTGCAAATAATTCACATTCTTTTTTTTCTGCACTGCCAATAACAACACTTGGTGATTTGGTGAAATTCAGAAACATTAATATTTACCGAAGTTCTTTGCCTAATCCCTTTTTTGTCAACTTTCTATTCTGTTGAATTTTTGGTTTTATTGATAATACAGATTTAGCAGTATCTTTCTTTATCACTTCAGAGAAGAGACCCGCAAAACGTAAGCCTGAAGATTGACTTGTTATCCACTAATTTTCGAGAGCTACAATCCAGGTGCGCAATTATTTATTGTTCACCTCCAGATATGTTATATTTTATCTTTCGCCTTAATAGTTTTTTGATTTTATTTAAAAACTGTTCTCTCTTCCCTCTCAACTGCAAAACCTTAATATCAGAAACATTTATATATGCAAGAACATCAGTTTTACACAATAGTATGTGACAGCAATCACAACCAAATATTTCAGCTTCCTTACTTACTTTATTGCAAGTATCACATTCCATGATCTTCAGAAATCGAACTAGAAATATGGCAATGACTCTTATTTTTATCATTGGCGTTGTAAATAAAAAAAATTAAATAAATTCCCACTTTCGTAATTTGTCTTCCCAAATATAATATATTTAGATTCACTGTCCTCTTCAAATATACAAAGTCAGTCTGTCTATTCGTGAAGCATCGGACAATATATTAATATAATCGAGGTAGAAAGAACTGGCAGGTTTCACAGAGATAATATCCAAAACAGGATATTGTGGGCCGTAGAATCGTTTGAGAGCTATAGATAACTGGTATCCCATGAGAATATCCCAATGCGTCTCAAGCAGAGCAAAAAGCTTATCACTCCAGTGCTATGTAGAACTCTAAGAACAAGCATAGCTACAGGATATTTATTCTCGGTTTGGGAAAGGTCTAAAATTATTTATATACCGAAGCAGGCGAACTCGTTTAGATCGTTTAACTACATGTTAAAATCTTTTTTGTTGAAGCTGATAGAGAAACTAGTTAAAAGGCACATATGGGAAACCTCTCTAAAAAGAGGCCTCTACACCCTAATCAACATGCCTACTAATCAGGAAAATCATGTGAGTCAGCTCTACATTACCTAGTAATGAGAATAGAGTCCGCCATGAAAAACAAAGAAATAGCGGTATAGAAGAACATTTGACCATACCTTCATTTCTAATATAACGTCCGCCAGAAGACATGATATTGAAGGTACTATATGCGGAACATGTATCAAGGCTTACAAGCACAATCAAATCTATTGGAAGAAACGGAGGTGTAGCCAAAAGCTATCCACAAAGAGGGATTTTATCCCCCCTTCTGTGGGATCTGGTGGTCAACGAACTCCTGATAAATTTCAACGACCAAGGAGGTATGCTGGCGATAATCATCGTAGGGAAGCATGGCAACACATTATCAATACTCATGCAGAGAGCATTGACTATAGTGACGAAGTGGTGCGCTAAAGAGCATCTTAGGGTTAATCCTGGAAAAACCAAACGCATATCCTTCACTAAAAGAAAGAAGCTCAACTCACTTTAATACACAAGTGCAGAAGTACCTAGAGGTTATACTGAATGCAAAGCTTACTTGGAACTTACATTTGCAGAAGGTTATTACCAAATGTAAAATGGCGGCGAAAAGGATGCTGGGCAAAACGTGGAGATTAAAAGTATATCTTGAGCACTGGTTATATATTGCAGTGATAAGATCAATGGTAACATACGGCTCAATTATATAGTGGGCAAAAATCACTCAGAGGCGGGCCACTTTGAAGCTCTCCAAAGTTCAGAGACCGGAACGTCTATTCATCCCGGGAGCCATAAGAAGCACCCTGAAAGTGGTTATGGAAACCTTATTAAATCTTCCCCCTCCTTGATAATCAGTGCTGAGGCGAGGATAGGCACATAATGGCTGGAACAAAAAAAAGTCTGATTGACAGGACTTGCCTTCGGGTACACCAGCATCAAAGGCATGGTGACAAACTCATTGTTAGTAGTGAGCGGTGACACCATGCCAATAGCCTATAACTATTCGTATTGACTGGAAGGCAGGAGGTAATCAATTACTAAGTCAGTCAGGAAATCTAATTTAATTTTACAGATGCGTCCAAAACTGACTAGGGTACAGGAGCCGGAATACATCAGGACTTGGCGACAGTTTGGCAACTTATCTAGGAATCAGAACTGGTAGGTAAAACCATGCGATTGGTTGGCGGGTTTGCGTCCTATCCTTGTGCCAGCGGGCAGTGCATGATTTGAAAACAAAAATTCTATAGACCAAAGATACAATTTGTTGCTCTTCGGCTCGACGCCGCGACTGAATAAATCTCATCCATTAGTGCTTTCGGTGACAGTAGTGGCTGATGTCTTTCTGTGGCTGATAGGCCTAACTCACACGTAGGTTGCTCGGATCGGTTTGTAACAAACACTTGGCGGTACTTGTGGTTAGAATTCGTTCTTCGGCCATCTTCTTCGGAATTTCTTCCACTGTTTATGTCTGAAGCTGGGGATGCTTCTCGTTGAGCGGTCAGCTTGGAACTGGTACTATTTCAGACGGTTCTTAAATTAATAGTACTATGTGGTGGGAGTGTATAATTGCGGTACGCACATACTCTTCCTCCCAGTTTATTCTTCAGTTCGCATGCGCGATAAAAGCGCATTCTACATCAATATTTAACAAAAATCGGTAAAACTTGCGGTATCTCGCGGTAAATTGAAAATTAACCTCCCGGCGGTTGAAAAATCAAATCTATGATCCAAAATTAGTCGAAAAAGCCATAAGGCTTACATTTTTGCCTCGCGCATGCGTAGAACTTGGCAAACGGACTTGATCGGCGACGAAACAGCGTTTGCTCAATATCGGAACATATACAACGCTGTCGACGATGACTAAAAAAAAAACAATAGCCCTACTGCTAACATTATATGATGGTGCACTACGGTTTATATATTTTGGATAGATGGTCCGCATTTTTATTAATTATTGCACTTTGTACTAGATTTTATGTCGTACTTCTAAAGTATGAGGTGCCACTGAGTCAATCTGCTACCGAGATTTTTATTAGAAAAAAGCCAGACAAGAAGCCTATAGTCGGTTATAAAGATAAATTTTCTTCCAAAAAAATAAAGGCTATCGATAGATCCCTACTTACGAGTTCTTAAGAGAGTACTATACCTATTGCAAATGCTCTTCCACCTGTGGTAAGAATAAAAGACTTTTAAAAATTGGCATAATTAAGAACGGGATCTGAAAATATGAAGATCTTTTAGTTTTCAAATGTAAATTTACATTCAACATAGAAGAAGAAACTCCTCTGTGCCAGTCCCAAGCCTGGGATCTCATCAAGCAAGAGATGAATGAGATGAGAAAGGAGGAGAGGAAGGAGTAACAACCTCTTTAAAAAACCAGGGTTCATCTGGCCCGAATAATGGCACCCTGTAAGGGCCTCTATCTAGTGTATAGGTGAAGCTGCTGCCTTGCAGTTGGACGTTGGCTCGTCAAAGGCTAGAGGAAGAAAACCTCGACAAAAAATTACCAAGCCCTCCAGATTTGGCAATGTTAAAAAAACACTCGGTAGCCTCGGAATAGACATAATTATAAACGACGACAGTTGCTAAGAACTAGGACTGATTTTTTGGACATGGAATATAAAAGGAATTTTCCGAAAATTGAATGAAGTACAAGTGAAATAAAGCAGCAAAACTTAAATTCAGTAGTTATAACCGAAACAAAAGAAAATGATCTAGGTTCAAAAAATTTGAGACAGCGAGACTATTTTTTTAGCGGAGTAGGAAGGTGAAGAAGAGCCCAACAACATAACAACATCGTGAAAAGCAATTAAAGAGCTGATACTTTATGGACATAAAGTATCAGTACTGGGCATATACGCCATAAACGATGCCTTACTGATCAACAACAAAAACGATTTTTTCGAAAATCTAAATAGGACTATAACGACCATTGAAACTTCTAGAGAAGGACCTAAATAGTAGAGTCGGAAAAAAGCAGAACAAGATAGTAGGAAGGTATGGAAAGGAGTCAACCACTGGTAACGGAAAGCGACTCATAACATTGTGCGAATAAAATGAGCTGCATATAATACATGGGTATTACTGACATCGCAAAATTCACAAATACACGTGGACACAAGAGAATAGAAATTTAAAATCCATCATAAACTACACAGTAATACGATAAAAAAACCAGATAGATTTATTAAGATGCACGGGTATACAGGGGTGCAACCTGTGGAAGAGATTACTAGTTACTAAAAACTAAAATAACCCTTGCAACAAAACGTGAGAACGAAATAATAAACCAGAATAATAGTGAAACTATAAGCCAAGAAAAAGCTTGTGGTTTTAGGTACAACCTCGATAGCATGAATCACGATAGTACAAAGATTCTTTACCGAACCAGACTGGATATTAAATTAACTAACCATACACAATTGAGAACGCGAAACAACATTATATACATATTAAAGATTGTATCCATGTGGTAGCAAAAGAAATTGGCACAAATACCCCCTGGTGGGACGAAGAAATAGAAACAGATTTATAGGAAAAAAGGAACAAGTACAAAGCATATTTAAGTTCTAATAAAACGAGGACAAAATAAAATACAAACAATCACAAGCACTGGTTCATAGAAAAATAACTATATGAAAAGATTATATGAAAATACAGCAACTAGAATTAAAATAGGATGCATAGTCTCTGACGGGTTTATAGTCAATAAAGGACTGAAGCAAAGATGCTGCCTTTAGAATAAGTATTGAAATCATGAAAAAGAACGTGGAGTAACATGGGAATGCTCTTAAATGAAAAAATGATATATATTTATGCTTCATGGATGGCCAGGTAGTACTGGCCCAAGAAGAATACGGAAAATGGGGACTCGAGGTAAATCTAACAAAAAGTGAATACATGTGTTTTGGCGGTGTACAACAAGATTTTACTCTAAATAATGGTCAATGCATAAAACACTGTCAGGTCCATACAAACTTGAGAATATAGATCACAAACGATAGTACGTCAGATAAAACTATAAAGGATAGGAATGTAGAAGGAAGAAGAGCAATATCGATGATGAATGGAATATTGTGGGATCATCAACATGTCTAAAAAAGCAAACAAATAACTACTTTAAAACACAATAATAAATATCATTGTTATATATATTATTATGGCAGATAAAGGAAAGATCAGAAAGATATCTTCAAGCTACGGTAACGGATTATTGGCAAGTCAAAAATGGAGAGAGTTATCAATGACAGAATCCGGAAGATCATGGGGACTACGGGTGACGTTGTAGACGATATTAAATTTAAACAACTTAAGTGGTAAGAACACGTAAAGAGAATGTTAAAAGAACGTCTTTTGAAGCAAGTTTTGAACTGGATGTCAGAAAAAGAAAAAGAGGAAAATCGAGAAGGGACAAATAAGAAAGTCAGGCTAAGAGAATCTTCACAGCTGAGAATTTTCTATTTTATTTTAAAATCTTCCGGCGAAAAGTTATTATATATATATATATATATATATATATATATATATATATATATATATTATATATATATATATTATATATATATATATATATATTATATATATATATATATATATATATATATATATATATATATATATATATTATATATATTATATATATATATATATATATATATATATATATATATATATATATATATATATATATATATATATTATATATATATATATATATATATATATATATATATATATTATATATATATATATATATATATATATATATATATATATATATATATATATATATATATATATATATATATATATATATATATATATATATATATATATATATATATATATATGGACATGGGTTTGTTAATAAACAATGTGCGGAGAACTCCAAGACAATAAATAGATAAGCTCCGGGTCCGATTGTGTTGCTCTTGTGTTATTGAGTGATGCATCAAGATGTCGTTATTCATGTCTTGTCATTTTTTTTTTAAATTTATAAACAGTATATAGGGCACGACTGCGAGATGATGGGTTGTACTGGATGCAATGGCCTGATGAGTCCCATATAAGGGCGAAACAGCGATATCGTCATTTTTTGGACCCGGAGCTTTTCCATTGTCTTGGAGTTCTTCTCACATTGTTTATCAACAAACCTATGTCCCCACCGCTGAAAATTTTCTATTTTATTGAATATATATATATATATATATATATATATATATATATATATATATATATATATATATATATATATATATATATATATATATATATATATATATATATATATATATATATATCCAAAAAATGACGATATCTCTGTTTCGCCCTCATATGGGACTCATCAGGGTATTGCATTCAGCATAACCCATCATCTCGCAGTCGTGCCTTATATAGTGTTTTTAAAATGAAAAAACAGCTGACAAGACATGAATAACGACATCTTGATGCATCACTCAATAACACAAGAGCAATCACACGGAGGAATCCGTGAAAGCCGCATAAACTTATATACGCTGCGTTCAGTGTTGCATGCTTCCTTCCGAGCTGTCCTATGCACAAACAGGTTCATGTCGGTACCCTGATGAGTCTTATAAGAGACGAAACATGTACCTCTGCCGATCACTGTACAGGGAGGGTAAGTTTTGACTCTCTTCTCGCTGTGGTGGTACACGCAGGCTATCATCTCGATGATTGTGGAATGAGATAAATTTTGTTTTATCGCAATTTATTTAAACTGTGCAAACTTCAACACGGAAGGATATGATGGAGAGAAGTTTGCATTTCCTGTTCGCTTTTATTTTATATATATATATATATATATATATATATATATATATATATATATAATATATATATAGGAAATTTTTTTCTAGGAAATTCACATTTATTCGGCTAGATTTTTCATTTAACTTTTCGAAGACATTTGAATACTTGTATAAGTCGTTCCAAGTGTTCGTGTTTAGTGGGGAGTAACGATTATGTCACTCATGTAAATTAGACATCTTTGGAAGGCGGATGGTGCATTTTTTAGGCAGAATTGCATAATATGTATTAGTAATAACTATTTTTATAAAAAAATGTCTGTCTTGGATATGTCATCAGGATTAATCTCTATTTGGCGGAATCCTGACGTACGATCAAACTTCGTAAAATATTGGCATTGGCAACAGATCTGGGATGTTTGGAAGATTATATCGATCATCAACGATGTACCTCGTTTAATATTCAGTAACCTATGACAATGCGTTACTTTTGTCTTGCATCTAATCTTTTTAGGTACCATCCAAGCGGGGGAAAATAGGGTTAAACAAATAGTTGGATGATCTCTTGTTATAGCATTTTGACACTTAGAGATTTTACCTCTTCTTTGTTAATTTCAAGATATCTATATGACTTTATAAATATAGGACATGCAGTTTAGATTTCTAGAGAATGATTAACTTCGTCGGTGAAAGCTAGGGTGTTGTATTTGAGGTAAGATATGTCTTGATATTCAAAACAAAGATAGGAAATTAATTCTTTCTCTTCCGATTTCAAATGTTCGGTTCTGACTTGACTTTTATCATTTGAATCTTATCAACTTGAATGTTATTACTTCATTTTCGGAATTAAAGTGTAATTTTATTCCACTATGGGTGAACGATTCAATAGAAATATTCGATAAATCAATATTTTTGGGAATTGCATTAGCAATAATAACGGTTTTTAAGAATTCGCCATTTCTCTTAACGTGTACAAGAACGTTTGGTAATTTAACCTTTTCTTTTTCTTGAGAATGTAGGACTGATTCCATATTTTTTAAGTTGCACGTTAATTTAAAAATGTTACATGCGTGGGGGATTTTTTTACTGGCTGGGATAGTTTTCGAACTGTAGGTAGATCAGCTTTTTGGGTTTCGAAATATGACATTTTGGTATTAAGTGCTGGTAATTGATTGAAAAATGTTAGAGATTATTCGTTGGAACGTAGAGTAGCCAAAATAAAGATTTAAGACCTGTTTAATGTCGTTGTATGTCGACGGGTTTCTTGAATTAATCAACTGAGCTGCACGATTTTTTAACTTATTTTAATAGAAGGCATTGGTCAGTTATTGTGATCCTATAGTATGATAAAAATCTGCATTTTTAAGACACAAAAGATGGTCAATATTGTACTTACAAAATTAGTAGAAGAACCATTGGCTTTTGTTTCCGCAGCTAGTTGTCAAAAGTTTCACTGGGTGTCCTTTCCAAAACTCTTTTGAGTGAGAACGCCGCCTTAAAGTTCTTTTTCTCCATTAAAGTATGAGAATAAGCCGCCAAGAATTAAACTTTTTTTTATTTTGTTTATGTTAATAAAATTACCATTAACCTTTTAAAAACAATTTATTTATTTAACATCAAACTACACTTTAACAATTTCAATATTTAACATTTAATATTACTTTTGAGTATGAGTTTTCTAACTAGTAGAATGACAACTTAAATTGCTATGTATGTATGTATATAAATGTTATTGCAGTGTTAGCATGGACTAATATGTTTTAAGGCTCATTTTGCAACCATATTCAATCTATTACTTGAAGTAAGTCGGGTTAAGCTACTGTTTGCGAAATTCAGCGTAAGCAATTATGTGTGAATGGATTATATAGTTCTGGCATAACAATTATATTACTCTTGCATAATTTTTAAAATGATTTTTAAAAGTGTTGGTCCTTTTTGAATGCGGCAAGTCTTTTGGTTTTGCTTTACATCCCGTATAATCTTTTAAAGTTTCATAACAAACCTTTATAAAGGTTGACCCGCTTATTTATAGTACAGTCCAAGACGGGTCCATTAAAAAAGCACCTTCACATACATTTTGTGTTTACAAACATAAATTTTTTTCATTCGAGAGACACTAACATTATAAGATTTGATATACCATTTATACCCTAAAATTTTTCTTGCATTGTTTTATAAAACACACAAATTAACACCGAAAATGATCAGGTTTTGTTCTGAAATCTCGAAAACGCTAATTAATAAACTGGGCAAGAATGTTTTCATACGATCATAAAGGATCTACATTTATTTCAGCTTAGGTTGTTACACTTACTTTAACTTTTGTAATTTAAAGCAACGAATTTTAGGTTGTTAATTCCATCTTTATTCCTGCACAATAAAGCTGAGGACATTATTTTTAAATTTTCATCCCCTACACATTATTGATAGTAAAACTCAGCAGGTTCCAATCTAAAGTTAGAAAATATCGAATTAGGAAAAAACGGTATGTGTGCAAAATAAAAGTCAGAAAGAATATTTGGCAATTTATTAACAATAAATGTGAAAAATGATTATTCACAAAAAAAAATTAAATTGACATGCCAAAAGGTTAGCACTCGTACCTGACAACTATAATACAGTACGGGCTGTCAAAATTAAAAGTTAAAATTTCTTAATGGGTATAAAAAAACAAAGAATTCTTTTTATACACACTCTGTATATCAAAAAGGTAAAGAAGTTGGCCTTCTTTACTTTTTTAAAACTAATAAGACATTTAAAAATTTAAGTTTACAATAATAACAAAAGAAGAGAAGAAAGTTACAATAGTAGTGCCACAAGAGAAGAAATTTAGAAAAGTTGGTCAAATATTAGAAAGGACCACGACCAATGATACCTTTATAACAGACACCTGTTAACAAAAGATATAAGCAGATATTTCAAGGTACTCTGTGCTAAGGTGTTTTAAGAGAATTTGTCTTCTGCAAAGATACGTAGTCCTCCTGATGAAGTAGGTTGGAACTCAAGTATCCTTCTTCCTATATTTTGGCCCAATGTTCTTTGTGGAATGTTTGTTTGCCAAGTTCTCTCAGGTAAGCAATATATCAGCTCATAAATCTTAGATTCTCTTAACACAATATTAAGTTGCCAAAATGCTTTAATACCAGGTAATTTAGGTCAAGAAAATAGAGAATTTTGGTAATTTAAATCAGCAACAGGTCTTTTAAGTTAGTTTGATGGATTCGGGTCAAGATGGCCGACCATGAATTATGAAAAATTTGTCGTAAAATGCATATTATCGTTAAAATTCAAATAGAATTATGTACGACAAATACATTGAAATATGGTTAAGTAAAACAAAAGGTGAAATTTATCTCAGAGAAAATGGAAAAAATCTTGAGAAAACAAATAAATACGAGAGTAGTGAACATAACCCGATCCTCTCTATCCCCCCCACTCCTCGACCTTGACCTTGACCTTGCCCCACCCCTCTTTGACCCCGCCCACATGTCCTTGTCATTGACCTTGAAAGTGCACGTGTGCTTTGGCCTTGACCTTGTGTTCAAGGTTGTGTGTGTGACCTTGATCTCGACCTTGGTCGAGACGACCTTGACTTTGTTGGAGGTCATCTTGGGTGTGTGACCTTGAAGTAGTTATTTGTGCATTGTAATAGTGTGGGATGATCTTGAAATGATTTTGACCTTGCAAATTGTTCTATAAATTGTGTGAGTCTATTTGCATTCATTCAGTGTGAAATGTCAGATACGGAACTATCTAAAGAAAAAATTATAGAGCATGTCGGCAGAGTAATTTGTTTATATCAGAGTAATTTAAAAAGTTTGTGTGATTTTGAAGAGAAGGATCTAGAATTTTTTCCTCTCGAATATTTAAAAACTTGCGTTGATACGCTGAGTTTACGGCAAATTTGGGATAAGCTGCCAGCGCCATATCGGTGTGATAAGGAACTACAGTTAAGCTTACCCTGTTACATTCACTATGAACAAATATATCGCCATTATATAGATGGGCCACCACCAGCAATAAAAAAGTGTCGTGAATGTAAAAAATGAGTGAATAATATGAATAGTGCTTTGCAAGAGACAGTAAAAAAATTGGGCGATGAGTTCACTGAAACGGCTAGTAATTATTTCAATGATGCAATGAAAAGTCGAGCAGAATGGGCGTCGCGCTATTGTGATTTGGCTTATGAATATGAAAAGGCTGCGAATGCATGTCGTAAATATTGCAGCAAAACAATAAATTTACAAGACTTTGTTCGTGAGATAAAAAAGTTGGGGTTTAGTGACTGTTTGGAAAAACTGATTAGGTTCATTGCAGATCCGGTTGTGTTAGATGAAATTAGAGTGTAGGACTTAAGTTTAACGTAGTAGTAGTTAATATGGAAAGTTTAGTGCGAGAAATGTACGAGGAATTTCTAATTTCTGCAGTCTGTTCGGAATTTTACGCATATGAAATGCAAGATTCGGAGGCTCAGGACTTTAGTGTATTTTTTAAGTATATGGACCATGCCGAAGTGTGTCTTTTAGCTAGTATAGTTTGTAAGAATTTTCTTAGATATAAAAACAAACAATTATTATTGAACAAATTAAGGAAATTAGGTTTAGGTGATAATGTTAAACGCATAGAAGAATGGCAGAAAAAAATCAATGAATAAAGTACATAAAATGTAGTTATTTGTTTCATTATATTTTGTCCTTGAAGTTATCCTTATACCAATTTAAATGTGTGACGTCATTTGACCTTGAATACTCCTCCCACTATTTCTATCGTTAAGCTACCCCCACTATTGTTACAATTCGACCTTGAAACCCCGCTATAAAGGTTCGTGGGAGAAGAAGTGACTTCAAACAGTCGCAGATATCAGTGGCATAAACATCAAATATTGTGTTCGTGTAGTGTTCTGAAAGTGCTTTTATATTCACGGTAATTTTTGGATTTATATACCATTTTTTTCAATAATGAGTATTGCAAAAGAAACTCTAGATGAAATTAATGAAATGTTTAGCAAAGATTTCGAGGTTTTAGAGAAAAAAAAAGGTTACCGAAATGATTGTAGGCAAAGTGTATAAAATTGTAAAGATGGTTTCAATGACTACACGATTTGGTAAAACTCTTTTAGTGGCTTTACACGATGACGGTGATAATAGCACATTTGAGACTTTTTTACCAAAACGTGTGGCCGAAACACTATCTGACGATATTGTAGATATTATGAGTAAAACTAAAGATAAATACACTCTAACTTATTTGGGGCAGGGCACTAGAGTTTTTGGAAACAATACTCGAACATTATTACGTTTTGGCTCATTGGAGTAAATTGTATGTAAATTGTTTGAAAAAAAGGATGTAATTAAATTTAAAATATAGTTGCACATGTCAGAATACTTACGCGTGTTCATTATTTCTGTTAAAGATGTCTGCTGATGCGACGACGACGACGACGACCGCCAACGAATGTGTAGATAGATACATATTTTGGTTGGGGAGAGAATTAAGAAATAGGGCTCACGATATGTTAGATAGCGTAAATGATTGGTCGCATATTGATGTAACCAAAGATCAATATAAGAACGAGATCAGGGATACAATCAATTTTATGGCTGGGGCACACTTGTGCGACAAATTTTTATATGGTTCCATAGACATGGATACATTTTGTGCTGAAATGGTTGAAGAAGAATTAAAAGAATACCTCGTCAATATTCCACATTTACCAGGTGAGCTTGCTGCAAAATATGAATTGGTTTCTGCAACAGCAACAGCCCAAGACGTTGACGATCGAAATAGTGTCGGATGGGATAGAATTTTGAGCAACGAAAACGAAGACATGGAAAACTAATTTTTTATAATTTTTGTATTTGTGCAATTAAATAACTGTAAATAAATATCTGTTACAATCACAGTTTTATTTTATTTCTTTTATAAACATACCAACCCAGTAGATCATAGTCAGTGTTTCTTTTTCTCAGCTGAAATATTTAATATAAGTAGGGCAAATAAAAATAAAATAGTTTAGTAAAGATTGAAAATGAGTCGAGGAAACAACACAATTGATAAATTTGGTCGTCAGAAATATAATGAAAAATATCATATATTATCTGGGCCACAAGGGATTGGTTTTAAACTTACAGCGGATGGGCAGTATGATATGGGTGGAAAAATCATAACCAACTTAGGCGAACCTAAAGATGATGACGATGCTGTGACAAAACACTTTGTTAATAGAAAGTTTTACAATTTTGCAGTTGTAATATGTGACATATTTAACAAGGATGTCCTCCCCATGATATACAAAAATAATAGTGAGCTTAAAACAAAAATTGAAGTTATGCAGAAAATACTCTATCATCAGCCTTTAAATGACTCATTAAGCGCACTGTCGTACGGCTCGATTTCAAAAAAAAATCTAAAAAAAGGGAAAACAGGTTAAAGAATAGGAGAACGCACCCCGAGTGGCATAGCTTTGAAGATAACGTCGTAGTCGTCGGTGAATTGGACCTTCCCTCCAAGAATATTGAAATGTTATTTATGTGTATGATGTTTTATTGTCATTGTTTTTAATGATGAAGATTGAAATAAAAAACTTTATTTTACAATATATTGTTTATTTATTTTACATTTTAAATTAAAAATATAGTCATACAATATGTTATTTAAACAATATTAGCTTTATCTATCCAAGAGTTGAAGTGGTTGGGAAATCCTAGCCATTTGACAAATAATTGATCGATGTGATTTTTCTTGCGTTATCTAAGGACCTTTTCTACTAGATAAACGCCAGGACTGCTTGTTTTTTGTAGTTCTGATTCGTAAAAACACCCTCTTATAGGCTGACCTTCTAACGATTCCAACAAGTAAGTAGGTGGATTTGTAACGTTAACTTTTACAACTTTAAACAATTCGGTTGACCAAGAGGGCGTATATCCTTTCTCGAATAAGCTTTTGTACTTGCTAATACGCACAATGTCACCCATGGAAAACTTAAATTTTTTAGGTACAATTTTTAAATAATCATATGCTTTAATATGTGTTTTTTCTTGCATGTCTGCAGGCTTCATTCCAATGGTGCGATGTTTCGAATGGTTATAGGTTTTTGTTACTGCCGATAATATATGTATCCATTTGTAAGATCCTCTTGTCGAGAATTGTTTATATAAATTATTTTTTAAAGTCCTTATGACTCGCTCAACAATTGCAGCTTTCTTTGTGCTGTAAGTGGAATAATGATTTATATTATATTTTTTCATCAGGGCTTGAAAGTTTGTATTATAGAACTCCTTTCCTTGATCACTTTGCAGATTTGTTGGTGTATATGATGCCTCTTCAATGATGCTTTTCATCGCATTAGTAACTTCTATACCAGTCTTGTTTTTTATGGCTTTGGTATAGACAAATTTAGAGTAACAATTTATACAGACCAAAATATAACGATATCCATCGTTTTCATCAGCATACTCTTGCATTTCTTACAAAATTTTTTCTAGCCGTTCTATGTAGTTCATTAACAATCTTGATTTTTTCTAGACTGGGCTCCATATTATTAGTAATATTAAAGGTTTCAGATCGAAGGAAGAACTGAATAATATCATTAAATATTGAGCTTAATATATTATATCTTCTTCTCGTAATTCCTCTATGATTGACATAATTTCATTTTCGTGTCCAGTGTGACCGGCCATTTTGGAACTCCACAACAAACGTAAACGATCCACCAACTCTTTAGCTTTGTTCCAGTAGACATATTGAAATTTTTTCGAAGATAATTTCTTTTTTGTGGGTAACTGTAGTTTTTCCGAGAGATTTTTTCTTGTAATAGTACCACCTAATTTTGTGCCCATTATCAGAGGTTTAATAATTCGTAAATATTTGTTCCATCTGGTCTCCCGTAAACCATCACTTTTTTTAAAATTGTTGTAGACAGCACTCGTTGATTCCAAAATTTCCTTGTACGTTGAAAGTACATTATCACTTAATTGTTGTTCCTTGCCTACACTTGGGGGTGTTTTAAGAAATAACAAATCATAAAGTGCCGGTGATCCACCATATTCTGCAATATTTTTCCCTTTTCTGTATAAGACAATATTTCCATTTCGAAAACGCACCTCTAAATTACCAATAAAATTTTTGTTATAATCTGTTTTTGAACCAAAACGTACACCATATACAGTATCGTATAGAGATGGTTTCGAACGTAATCCTTTCAGGTGTGCGTTTAAAGTATCGGAAGTTGTGGTGTCAGCGGATGCGAGAGATGTATTAGTTGATGTCGAGGGTGTATCAAACACCGATTGGCTAATATCTTCTTTTGAAATGCGATGCTGCTGCTGCTGAATAGGTGTGGAGGTTTGAAAGGAATGTGTAGGTTGGGGAAAACCTGATATTTGAGTCGACTGCACTGATGTACTGAGACTATGTGACTTTGTAGCTGGATAATGTTGTTGCTGTTGTTGTTGTTGTTGTTGTTGTTGTTGTTGCTGCTGCTGCTGCTGCTGCTGCTGCTGCTGACGTTGCTTAACCACATCAGATATAGTTGTCAACGGCTTAGAAATGGGTTCGTAAAACTTTTCCAATTCCACAACATTAAATTCTTTAGCCGCTTTAATTTGTTTAAATTTTTTTCTGACGGCATTGGTAGCTTCCACTAGTTTACGTTTTAAGTCGATCGCGTTATTCATGATGTTAACAAAGGACGTTTCAACAATCAAATGAGCGTTTTCTCTTATTATTACAGTAATATATAGCTATCAAATCCTTTGCGGTATCTTCCCGATTTCACATCACTGTCTTTATCAATTACTAAAAATCCATACTTATTATCCCAACATTTTGAGCACATTTCTTGAAATTGAGTAAAAGTTAGATCCGGTGAAACGTGGTCGGAAAATATGTGTTTCATATTCAACTCATCTTGTTTAAACATAATAATAAAATTGGCGTTGTCTCGCACAAGCTGTTTAGGCACTCGCGAATATGTTTGCGCTAGGTAAAAGGAGTCGATATTTTTATGACGTCCCATGCTAAAGTACGATCTTATAACATCTTGTTTTTCACATATAACATCATCAAAGATAAATATAGAGTTTGGTTTTGCATCGGACGGTTCCACAATATTACTGGAATCACTAAAGGCATAGTAGCCTAAACCTTTGATGGGCGCTAAAATTTTCCTTAAATACTCATATTTCGGTTGATACAGAGATTTCGAGTAAATATAGACATTTTCGAAACGTAGCCCAAGGGGGTGTGTAAGCAGCGAAATCATGACATTAGTTTTTCCACAATTGGATGGACCAATTAACAGGCTGCGAATAGAGGAAGGAAGTAGAGGACCGTGTCTCTTCATTATCTTCTTTTCAAATCCAAGTCCGAGTTTTTCATCGAGATTGTCAATAGGAAGTTTTTGTTTAAGATCGATAACGCGCATCTTAGGAAAATTTGATATTTTATAGGCAATTTTTCACAAAAACTGTCATTCAGATGCCGAGCGTCAAACGAAGTGGACGGTCTCACGTTTCCAACAAAACTGGATACGGTATTGTGAATTCGTTAATAAATAAATTACCATTCGAGGTACACATTCCTGGTTATCAATATTGCGGACCCGGAACAAAAGTAATAAAACGTGTAACAAGAGGTGATCCAGGCATTAATCCTTTGGTTGCCGCATGCAAAAAACACGATTTAGCCTATTTACATAATAAAGACAACATAAGTGCGAGACATCGAGCGGATTACGAGCTCGAACAAAGTGCTTGGAATAGAGTAAAATCGAAAGATTCCAGTTTAGGTGAAAAAACAGCAGCTTGGTTAGTTACAAACAATATGAAAGGAAAACAACGTTTTGGTATGGGTGTACCATCATCATTATCAACAAAAAAAACATCTAGTAAAGGCACACGTCATACAAAAAGGAAAGGTGTTAATAAAAATCGACATGTTCGGAAAGCCAGTTTCGGAACAGCTATTCGACAAGCAGTTCGAAGGGAATTATTAAAAGCCGGAAGTAAAAATGTGTTGGAAAAAAATGTCATGAATGCATCTAAAATAGCTCTGTCGGCAGCACGTAGATCGGTAAAAGCGGCAGGTGGCAAAAGGAAGATTCGTACACCGAGAATAATACCGATTCCTAAAACTGGTGGAATATTACCATTAATACCAATTTTTGCCGGGTTATCAGCTTTGGGTTCATTAGCCGGTGGGGCAGCGGGAATTGTGCGCGCCATAAAAGCAGTAAAAAAAAGCAGCGAAGATAAAACCGGTGCCGGCCTGTATTTAAAATCGAAAGGAAATGGTTTGTTTCTAAAGCCATATCGTAAAGGTATGGGATTATTTTTAAATCGTAGATCAAAAAACTAATTGAATCCCTACCTCGAAGACCACTATCTAACATCGATATAGAAAAATATGCCAAAAAGAAAAGAATAGGACACTTTCGAGGCGTTCATATGAGGGATTTATTACCTAGACAAGGTCCTCGACGTTACGAAGCAGCAATAGTGAATTTGGATAGTACGCGTGGTGCAGGGACTCATTGGGTAGCTTATAGAAAAAATAATTCTAAAGTAACATATTATGACAGCTTCGGCGATTTACCCCCACCGATCGAATTGGTACGATATCTACAAACGGGATCGGAACCATCAAAAATTATTTACTATACATACGATCGTCAACAGGATTTTGGAACAGTCTGGTGTGGACATTTGTGCTTAAAGTTTCTTGTCGAATCATCGGCGTAAAAGATGTCATCATCATCGTCACCATTAACACCGCAAATGGATCGCAATAACTATACTAAAATGTTACAATCACTGAAAGCATTTCATCTAGCCGGTGGATTAAGGAAAATGACCGTGAAACAGTTAGAAAACATGCCCAAGGAAGTAATGATTGCATTAGCCCCAAATGAAATTCCATTCGTTTGGGAAAAGTTGCCCGAGCACCTCAAAAGCGATATCGATATATTAAAATATCAGTGCGGTTGCAAACATTATTTCAGCAGCAGCAGCAATTTAAACGAGGTTACGGCTGATGAGGATCTTACGGCTAGAAAAATATTTTGTTGTTATTGCAAAATCAGCCATGTGCGCATAAAAGCAGAAAATAGCATAAAAACAGCACTATCTAATGCAGTGAGAAAAGGTGTGAAGATGAATCTTTTTAAATGTTGCCGCTAAGAATAAAACCGAGATGTGTGATGTTTTAATGGTTAGTCATGTCTTATACGTTCACACTAACAGGACACTCGAGCGTCTTAAGCGCCGATTTTTATCCACCAGTCGAATTAAATAGAGAAAACAAATAGGGTCTGGCATTGCTGGGATTTTACACATACAATTCAATTTTTAATGTGGACGAAAGCAACAATAAGTTTGCCTACATGAAGGAGGGTTACACCACCGAGTCGATACAATTGCAGATTCCACCTGGGGCCTATGAAATAGATGAGATAGGTAAAGCTATGTTGGAGGCTTTGAGGATTTCAACTGAAGAAAAGAACGATGGAATCTTTTACTTGGTCGCTAATAATAATACGCTGAAATGTGAACTGAAATCCCAATATACTATAGATTTCCGGGGAGAGGCGAGTATCGGTAAAATGTTAGGATTTAATCATACAGTGTTAAAAAGAGACAAAAAGCACGAATCAACCGAGATGGTGGAAATAATGAAAGCACGCATCATACGCGTAGATTGTAATATAATTTCCGGAGCATATATGAATTCGGTGGAAGGTCATACCTTGTTCGAATTCGATATCGACGTGGAGCCCGGTTACAAAATCAGTAAAGAACCACAAAATAATATTTATATGCCGTTAATGCCGGCAGGACGTCAGTTTATCGACAACATTACTCTTCGCATCTTGGACGATAGCGGTGATCTAATCAATTTTCAAGGCGAGAAAATAATCGTGAAATTGGAACTGAAGAAACTTTCATAAAAATGGGTTTTTGCTTCAATCGTCAATTGTGTGTGCTGTCGACTAAGATGGGGGAACCGCCGAAACATAATAAAAGTAAAAGAAGAGTTAACGTCAAGGTTAGTAGTCGTCCAGACGTTAGATCACAAACATCTCAACAGTTATCTGCCGAAGACTATAAATTTTTAAAATCAATCGGTCTTAAAGTGCGAAAATGATTTCCACCACCAGCGATAAAATAGAGGTTTTCTCCGAGCCCATCTTGGACAATTCCATTATTAGTCTAGAAGAGCATACGTATAAACCATACGGATCTCCATCATTCAACAATTCGGATGAAGTCCGTATCCCCATTAATTTTCAAGATATTATACTGGATATCGCCGAAAGTTACATATATATCGAAGGAAAATTTAAACCCATAGATGCAACGAAAAGATGTTTTTTATCAAATAATGCCCTCACATTTTTGTTCGATGAAATTCGCTACGAGATGGGAGGTGAGCAGGTCGCCGTGGTTCGTAAACCTGGAGTTACGACGACATTAAAAACCATGGTTTCATTCGGAATTTTGCAACAAAGATCTCTCATGACGTGCGGATGGGGTCTCGACGAAGCAAACCAAGATACCGTAGACACGGCAAGTAACGTATTCTCCGGGAAATTACCCTTAAAATATCTTATGGGATTCGCCGAAGTTTACGCAAAAGGTGTTTTCAACGTAAAACAAGAGCTTATTATGATTATAGCTCGCACTTTTACCAATTGTTACGTCGGCGAAGTAGAGGCAGAAATTAGTATCGACAAAATCGAATGGAAAATTCGTCACATCATTCCAGACGACAAGCAAAAATTGAAAATACTGTCTCGCATTAATAAAGGAGGAAACAATGCCAGTATTCAAATGGCATATCGTAAATGGGATCTGTACGAATTATCAGCTTTAAGGCAAACATCTTCCGACGTGTGGGCCTTGAGAACGAGTACAAGTCTGGAAAGACCGCGCTATATAATCGTCGGGTTTCAAGACAGCAATAATTGCGACAAGAAAGAAAAAAACGCAACCCAGTTTACCCACGTCGACGTATGCGACATTAGACTGTATCTGAATTCAACCGTTTATCCATACGAAAGATGGAATTTAGATTTCGCCAAGAAACTGTACGCAGCAGCCTATTACAATTACGAAAACTTCCAAAGCAGCTACTACGGGCGCGAAATAAACGATCCGATGATAACGTTCGCGGAATATATGAAAAACCCCGTTTTTATTATCAATTGCAGTCATCAACCAGAGGCGATTAACTCATCGACAGTGGATGTAAAATAGGAGTTCCAAACGAGAAAGAATAAATTCCCCAAAGACACTAAAGTGTACGCATTAGTTATTCACTACTCATTTTTTAGTTATAATGTATTAAACGGTTCGGTGACCAATAAATCTATATTTTAATGTATCTATTATATGTAACACAAAATAATGTTCTTGAATCAATAAATTTGTAATGAGTGAAGTAGTAGTTTTATATTTATTTGAAACCCAACCAAAAAAAAGCTGACGGAAAAGCCCGCTCTTTAAGAAAGGAGTACGGGAGTTTAGAAAATGGTGGTTTATTAAATGGAAAAAAGAGCTTAAATAACACAAGAAAAAATTTTTAAGGCAAAATATGAAAACAACGATTTAGAAAATTTGTAGGAAAGTAACGGTTAGGAATAGGGAAAAAAGTTATAAGAAAAAATTATAGAGGAAATCGAGTACTATAAGCAAGCATTTTTCTCGATAGTAAAAACGTAAAAAAATTTTTTTTCAAAAAAAATTGAAAAATGGTGAATGCGCGCTAAAGTTGAAGTTTTGGAGCAAAATGATATTAGGAAATTAGAAAGAGAATTTTTTTCTACATATGGTAGTACTTTTCAAAATTCGGAAAGATGAAATTTTAAGAAAAGGGTTATAGTAAGTTAGTAATTTGGATTTTTTAAAGCGCTGTAGCTCGGGAACCTTTCAAGATAGAAAAAAAATAAAAGCACTTCGATAGCCCAAAATTTTGAGGAGAATGCGATGGTGTAAAAAAAATTATAATTTTTTTTTTTTTGAAAATGCTGAATACGCGCTAAAGTTGAAGATTTAGAGAAAAACGGTATTGGGAAATTAAAGAGAGAATTTTTTTCTACATATTGTAGTATTTTTGAAAATTCGAAAAAATGAAATTTGAAAAAAAGGGTTATAGAAAGTTAGTAATTTGAATTCTTTAAAGCGCTGTAGCTCGGGAACCGTTCAAGAGAGAGAAAAAATAAAAGCACTTTAATTACCTAGAATTTTGAGTAGAATACAATGGTGAAAAAAAAATTTGGAAAATCTTAAAAATGAAAAAAAAAATTAGACGAAAAAATTGAAATTCTTCGAGTTTGGAGGCTAGAGCGCCGAACGGGAGTATGTGGAAATTGTAGGGGAGGTTTTTTTTTTTTTTTCTAAGTGCCTCCACCTCCACCCACCCACCTAGGAGGGCGGAAAAATCGATTTTTGATGGTTTGAGAGCGATTGCGCGGCTCATTCACCATTTTTTCGCAATTTTTGAGGTTTCGATTTTTTTATTTGCGGTGACAGAAGTTCGGAAATTTTTTTTTTTGGATTCTAGAGAAAATTTCCCACAATATATGTATTTTTCCAATTTTTTATCGTCCACCGTTACGACGCCAGAGCTCATCCAAAATGAGATGAAAAATTTTTTTTTATATTAGCGAATCGGGAAAAATAGTGTGATATACTTCAACTCTTCCTTATTACGATTCCGTCAAAAGATTTTCAAAATTTTCCTTACCTTGCCTGAAAATAATTAAAATATATGCATAATTTGCATTTTTTGTAAATATGTAGCAAAGTAATGGTTAGAAATATCAAAAAAATTTATTTGAAAAAAATGTAGAAAAAGTCTAGTACTATATGCTAGAAAAGTGGAGGGGGGTAGTTTGTGTCCATAACAGAGATACGGTGAGTTATAAAATCATATTATTCTCAAACTTATATAATGCATATATGCACTCCACCTTACCCCCTCCAACTTTTTGAATGTATATAGAGGCCGGTATTGGAATTATTTCATCATTACACATTCGATCGGCAAGATGGAAGATACACCAAAAAGGATCATTAGCATTGTCAGGCCATTCGTGCCTGGCAAAATATGCAAGTGTGAGGAGTGCGGGGGTACCGCACCAGGAGCGGCACCTTCGGCACCGCCTGCAACGCCGACACCACCAGCGACGGCGACGGTGCCGCTAATGAGAAGACCAAGGGCTGCACCTAGGTCGGTGTTAATATCGTTGGGTATTACTCCACGGTAGGCACCCCATCCTCCCCCCAGGCCCTTTTAGGGCCACAAGAACGGTCCTTTTCAGGACCACATTATATTTTGATCGTAGTTTAGTAATCGTCACTTATGGGGCGAGATATTCGTTTAACGACGATTTGTCTCGTAGCTTAAGTGCCAAGTTATATGCTTGAGAACCTATGAAAATGTTAACAGTCCAAACAAGGTTTCTATTATTTTTTTTGTAATGTATTCTTCACAAAATATTAAGAATAAGTCTTGTTGTCTAAAAAAAAACATATCTAATTCCTTATTTAAAGTTTTTGAAAAAATCAATAATTCTATAAGCTCTCACCAATACACAACATTTAAAATCCGTTGGTGGGGTGGGGGTAGTTCTATATATATGAGACTGGGCCAGTTACACAGTCATATATTCATTAACCCTCATACGATGAACATGGAGGAAGAAAGACCCGCCAGCAGAGGCTCATCCATCTTTAGTGATGACACCGTAGCCGACAACGTTGGAGACCTGCAAGTCTTCGACGACGACGAAGAGGTGGATTTTGAAATTGACGTCCTACGTTGGGACGACTTGGATGAGCCGATTCCGCTAGTGTATGACCATGATCCGGGTCTAGTGGAATTAGACGATGCGGGCGATTGGGTCTTACAAAGACTCGAAACTCCGTCGCCGCAGCCAGAGCCGGACTCGACGGAAGATGCGGTGCTGGAAATTCCAGCATCACCAACACCCGACGACCCGCAAGGGCCCTGCGATTCGTCAAGCTGGTGGTCGATCAGCGAGGATAGGGCACCATAAGCCCCACACTCTCCCCGGCCCTTTTTAAGGGCACACAACAACGGTCCTTTTCGGGACCACAAAATACTTTGATCGTAGTTTTAGTACATATTAGTACTTTGTTACTAATATTGTATGTATAGAATATACAATATTAGATACAAAGTATTAAAACTTTAAGTGCTGGTGGAACCCAGCTAAATCGTTCGTTCGTATTTGAGACCACAAACAACTTTTGGTCTCAATACGTAATACGACATTTGTTTTCACCCCCCCACCATTAATTTGTCTCTATATATACGACCACCAATACTTATTACAATCATTTTAGTTCAACATGTCTGCGACTGAACAACAACAACAACAACAACAACAACCCATCCAATGCCCTGTGGTAGATTCTACCACAGAGAATTGTCTCGAGTGGGAGTCGGACGATCCCAGATGGGATGAACTTTGGCGGTTCATCATCGAATATACAGAGGACAGCACCACCACCACCCCCGTTGATGATGACGGGCCGTGCGACTCCACAACACAATAAAAGAGTCGCATGTTTTACAACCAAACGGTCCTTTTCAGGACCACAAAATAATTTGATCGTAGTTTTAGTTGGTTATAATACTTTGTAACCAATATTTTATGTTTTTTTCATAAAAAAATACAATATTGAGATACAAAGTATTAGAAGTTCTGGCGACAGAACCTTAACTTCTTAAACCGAACCATGTTTTAGCATACTTGTAAATATTATCAGAAAATATTTACAACTATTGCTATTGCGTAGTTTTAGTGGATTATTCACTCTTTTTTTATTACCTAATATTATGTGGGACAGGGCCTATATGAAATAATACACAAAAATAAATTTTCAAGTCATTTTTATTCTCATTATAAAATATAAAAATTTGATCAAACACTTTTTTTTATTAACTACAATATATATATATATATATATATATATATATATATATATATATATATATATATATATATATATATATATATATATATATATTTACAAACTTAATACTATAAATTAAAAGCTAATATCTACAACTACCTAACACCTACTACATAATTTATTAAAGTCCTCTAATTGTCTTTTTAACCGCACAGATTCCACCTTTTTTAATTCTAATTGTCTTTCAAGTTCTAAAATGTCACTGTCACACGCGTTCACTTCTTTCACTAAGCGTTTTTTCATTTGATAAATGTCTGTTAATTTGCTCTTCTGAGAGTTGGTGAAGTCTTCAACCCACTCCTGTTGCGATGGCTCGGAATATATTAACGAAGAAGAAGCGATTTCATTTGGTGAAGATGACGATGACGACGACGACGACGACGACGAAGCAGCGGAAACTTCATCGCCTTCAAAACACCGCTTAAACCGCTTCTTCATGGGTTTCCGGCACCCCAATATCGGCGACAGTGGCGCTGGGGAAGACTTCACCTCCGACACTATTTCCTGCTCTACGCTGGCCGGTGTTGGTGGCGTTGGTGGTGTTGGTTCATCGGGGCCTTCTATCACTTGCACTTCTACCGACAATGGCTCTTGTGGTGCTGTTTTCAGGAAGTCGGGTAATGGAATAGGGGTGGAGGGACACTTAAAGTTAAACTTTTTCTTCTTCCCTTGTCCCACACCTTTAATCGCCGCATAGTCAAGAGCTTTTTCAATTTAGAAGCTTTCGGAGAAGATTCCCTAGGCCGCGATGCTTTTCGCACAACCACATCACTTATCACATTGATCTTTGGCTCCTTCTCCTCCGTCCAGCATTCGAGGAATTGCGCTGCCGACTGAACTAACTCTTCGTCGCGACTATCATTGAGGGCTCTGTCTTCGGCATCTTTATGCTCCATGCCATTCCAATTCTCGAATACCCCCGGACTTAACACTTCCAAACCACTAATGTTATCCAGCATGCCTTGTTGCGAACCGCAGCTCACGTCAAGAGCATCTAAAAGAGACCGTACACTCGACATCTTCGATATTAAAACTCACACTATTAACTTTATCTTAGCACTGTACTGTTTGGTGTTCTGACGAACTGTGAAGAGCTCGAGCCAGCAAGTCTGCTTTTATGTCCATTTCCCCCACTACACCACCTTTATTCCTTTTGTTCGATGCATTAAGTATAATATTTAAACTTGTCAGATGCAAGGCCAAGACCAAGGCCGACGTAACCGGCAATACCAGGGTCGTTTTCAAGGTTGTAATTTTCATGGATTTTTTTTTTGTCCCTGTCAAGGTTATTTTAAAGAAGCATATAAATATAGTACTAAACTTGTCAGATGCGAGGCCAAGGCCAAGGTCAAAGTACCCGTCAATGTCAGGGTAGTTTTCGAGGTTGTAATTTTCAAGGATTTTTTTTTTGGTCCTGTCAAGGTTATTTTAAAAAGTAATACATAATTAGAGTACAGCGATTGAAAAGTACAACATACTCAAACATCATGTTGCCAACTGATGAACAACCTAGTGAAGCAGCCAAAAGATACAGTCATATACCAAAAGCTTTTTATTTAACTTGTCATCATTGTAAAAGACTAGGTATCTGCTGGCGAAATGATCTTACGTACGACTTCAACTACATTGACCTTTTCAGGGTTAAATTTGTACAATGCGGCTTTTGTGGACTAGTTTACTACCAGTTCAAGGACATTAATGAACGTGCCATCCAGAGAAGAAATTGGGTCATAGAAGAAGCTTACCTGTACAGAAGAAATTAACATGTATTTTGTTTCTTAATTTTTAATTTTTTTGTTTGTTATATTTTTTATTTTTTTTAATAATAAAAAGTAAACTCAATCTTTTGTTATATTTTAATTTTTTTTTTCAATAAAACAATAGTAAAATGAATCTGTACGTGTATTTATTAAACATCACCTAAAATACGTTTTGCAATCCATATTTTTCTGCAGAGTAAACACTATTGATAAGTTCGGTCGCAAAAGAAAATTTAATGATTTTAACTTTATGCGAGGTCCTTCAGGAATAGGTTTTAAACTTACACCTAATGGAGATTACGACATGGGAAGCAAAAGATTGTGCTATTTAGCAGAACCTCTTGAAGGAGACGATGCGACCACACGAAATTATGTTGATAATAACCTTGCTCAGTGTGTGCAAGATACGCAGAAAGCTTTACATGACTCAACAATTGTTATTAAAGATATATTCAGAAACCAACTTGAAGGTTACGTACGCAAGAAATTAATTGAAACCGGTCAAGAACTTAGAGGATACATTGATGATACTGTTATTGCAATATATGAACTTAGGCAAGACGAGCTGCGTCATGAACTTAACTCTAGAATGTTGAAAATTGAAAAGACTATGGAGGATCTTGTCAGCAAACCTGTTTCACATTAAACATTTACTCGTAGACCTGTGCGTTTAATTTACTATTAGACAAATTTTTCAACAATAACTTTTACAGTTTGTTATTTGTCGACACTTCATTATATTTATAATTTTAAAATAAAGGTTCAATAAAAAAGCAATCAAGTAATGAATACATGTTTTTTTATTTAAAAAAAAAAAAATTACAATACTATCGTTACATATTAATGTTGTATGTTTAATAGAAATAATAAAAACAATACAAATAATGGAATATGGATTTTCCAGATTACGTGCTGTCCTGACTTAGAAATGATTCCAACACGGTGACTAAATTTGCTAAGTTTTCTTCCGGGTCTGTTTTGTAAAAATCTATGTCTGCTTGCCCCCAAGGTAGAGTTTTGGTTGAACTGGGAATTACATAACGTTTATCATCGCTATGTGACAATGCTACTTTATTTATTATGTTGGTATAAATGTTATGTAATTCACTTCTAATTGTCTTCATCTTTCTTAATATCAAACCACCCCGTTCAACAATTCTTTGGTAGTCTTCCTGATGAAGGTCTTTCTCGATAACACATTTTTTGATACCTTTGGCTTTTTTTTAATTCATTATTAATGGACTTTACATAATAAGCCTTCGCGCCGGTACCATAAAAACTTATTATCGGATCACCAGGAAACTCATCTTTCATTCTACCAACTACAGAATTATTTTAATTATGTTGAAATTATTAATTTCGGGGTAATTTGATGTATCAAATTTTTCGGGGATTTCTGATATAGTTTGATAAAAGTTTTCCGTATACACTTTTAATATAAGCGAGTCAGTATCGGTGTAAAGTAACGAAGCATCATCGCCAAACTTGGATTTAATAAAATTATAATAAAAATCGTATATTACAGTCTTTGATATATCTAATATGGAAAAACCGATATAAATTGGTTTATTGTACAATATTTTAACTTTATTCATATGTATAGCAACAAAGTTCTCGGTAAATATCGAGCTACTATTGAAATTGGGGCGGGATATTAGTGCTCTAGCTCCATTTCTGCCTACACTGTTATCCCAATGTGTTACTAATTTTATATCCTTTCGATTTTCCACATTTTCCATAGTTTTACCAAATATCGCGTTATTTTTTAATTTAAAAGCGTCCTTCGCAAATTTTGTGGTGGCCTTGTTACGTAAATTGGTATTAAAATCAATATACGATTTTAGCCATTTTGATTGCTTAAACTGTAATACTCGATGGCTTTGCATTACCACTAAGCCGTTGGCGATGGCTTGTTTTAAAGTTCTATAGTGTACAATGTATTTTTTTTTATCTTGTAAATTAGGAATTAATTTCGGTAATTTAGCGTTTTCTGTTGGCGGTATGATATTTTCTACTAGAAATGGAAGATCAGAATGTGCATCATGCAACTCAGTCGGATAATGCACATCCACTTCCAAAACGTAGCCATGTAAACTATCATCACCAACTGCCATAATATTTAAATCCAGAATTTCGCGCTCGCTTAACCATCGAAAACCACCATATGGTAATGCTTGTGACATACTATGACCATATAGATTTGTAGCATCAAGGTATGTTATAAATGAAGAAGGTTTTGTTGGGTCATAGTCTGGTAAAAAAATATTATTAGCGATGTGCTTCCTTTCTGTACACTGGCTTATGCCGCCGCGTATACCTTTCTTAAAAAAATGTATCATGTCTATATCAGTTAAGAGCTCTAACTCTACCTTAGTCATACGTAGCATACAATCAAATGATAAACTTGGAAGGGTATAGTAATGTGCTGGATCAAGTTTATCGAATTTTAAACAATTATTCCGAAATTGCTCAAAAACATCACACAATAGCAACACATCTGATTTTAAATACACGTCCGAATAGTCCCCCAAAGTTTTACACCCAAACAAGCGCCATACTTCTTTTGCTCTTATATAGCTTTCATCGCTAATATGTTCTTCCCGTAAATTATCATAAAATTCATCTTTACTGGAAGACATGTATTTTCCATTTTTTCTATAGAGTCAATAAAGCTATAGGAAAAACACCCTTTTGACGCATCAAATTAAATTGGTTGATATTTGAAAAATGTTTCGCGTTTCAATAAAATTCGTTCGTCGTTTAAACCGCTGCCTAAATTTTCCAAAGACGTTGACAGAAATTTAAAACTATCAATAAATCGCAACTTTAAATATTTCCTCTTGACTTTTCCACATTTACTATCAAAATAATCGTGCACATAAATGCTTTTGGTAAATGATATGTACTTTTCCTTACTTTGAGGCAAAACACCAATTTTATCCCCATATTTACATAACTCTTTTATAAATAAATGGCTGTCGTAGCCGCTTAAGTTATGAAATATGATAGGGATAAAAGAGGGTAATTTATAATTTAAATTACAAACGGAATGTGCAGCACCAAATCTTTTTGCACCAGTTATGTGACAGTGGTCTATACTTTAATCTCACCCTCTTCAAAAGGGCCTTCACATATACCACATATTTTAGCATCATTAAACTCCCTTTTTTCTTCAGGCGTTAACGGTTTCATAGGCTTAATGTCTTTTAAATATGTGTTGTATAGAGCCCTTAAATCACACTCTATACGATCCACAAAGACTTGAGCTGCATTATTCCCCCGAAATAGCTCAAATTTCGAAAGTGAGTCGTCAAAAGAGCATTTAATTAAATAAGCAAAAGAATATGGTTCATGTTTAAAACTTTTTACAGTGAAAGAATTTTGTGGGTTTGGTTGTACCGTTTCAACGGGTTTTAAAACAGATTCGAAATCTGCATAAACCACGAATGGAACGCGCATTTGCTTTTCTATACCCTCGAATTTTAAAATATTTTCCGGCACACTCTTTCCAAATTTATCGATTTTTAAATCCACTGAGGGTGTTTGCGTGAAAATGTGGTTACAATCGTAGCTTTGATGTAAAGTTAAAGCTGACGGTGTACTAAAATAAATGAGGCAACCATCACAGAAATATATTTTATGTTGTTGACAACTAATTTGACTTGAAACTAAACGTGATAAATCCCGAATCCAACAATAATGACTCTTTGAACAAGTCGTATCATAAAAATGTTCACCGCCATCTTTACTACTACAGTCTTTTGTAATTAACAATAAATTTACATGCCTATCCAACTTTTTTGACGCATACCTCAGTGGACCAATAACTTCATGTATTACTTCATTATTTTCATATTTAGATTCCAGACCGTATACGTTAATTGATATGTTGTTCATTTCCTCAAATTTTTTAATGTCACGTAATTTTACTGGAAAATCCATACCTGTTACATTTAGCACTCTAGAAAAATGGGGGTAGGATGTCTTCTGTGAAGGCTCTGCTGTTGGAGGAAACAATGCTGATGTTACAGGCCACGCAAAGCAAAATTCGTCCTGGTTAATCACATTGACGACAGCTCCTTTCTTTTCAATAGAACACGGCAACTTGATGTATGATGAGCCACCCATAGGCATATACTTGTTGATACCAACTGCCAAGTATAAAATTCGCACAAGAGCCCATCCTATAACAAGAAAAATAATATATAAAAATCAGTTTAGTATATCGGGTTTTGATTTTTCCATACCTGAATCTTTCTCCTGGAACTCTGTCGCCTGCGTTTTTATTAATTCGGTGAAAGAATGGTAAACGGCATCCAAATCACTTTCTACACTAATTATTTGATTAGCAGTGTTGAAGGATTTTTCACTGAATATTTCTTGTGATGGAAGCATGTACTCGCCAACAGCTGTCATGTTAACTTTTAAAGCATGATGCACACGCAATAAATTATTAACAAGTTCCACCACCTTGGATTTAATGTCTGCAAAGAACATTACGTAATCGGAATGCTCCATATCACTGCTAACCCGATAGGTTGCAATTCTCCTTTTGAAGGCACATTCAACGAGTTGCACACCATGACATACAGGCAAACATGAATTATTTTTATGTTGTTGTGTTCGTTTATGCGCCGACATATGATTTATTGGAACATCTACATTACATGTAGCGCAATTAATTACCGGAATCGTCGATGTATACTCCGTTTTCCTCCAGGCACTTCATTAAATCTCGCCGCACACGATTCTCTTTTATGACGTCTCATATTATAACTATTAGTAAACTTAGAACCGCAATTTTCACAAACATATGCCATGATTGTCAAATATTAACACATGTACTACCTATACAAGTCAGAGCCAACTGATGAATGAAACTGCCCCATACCTTATATAAAACCATTCAAGGTCACCCCAAACCACGCAACATATCTTCAAGGTCACACACCCAAGATGACCTTCAACAAAGTCAAGGTCGTCTCGACCAAGGTCAAGGTCAAGGGCACACACACAACCTTGAACACAAGGTCGAGGCCAAAGCACACGTGCACTTTCAAGGTCAATGACAAGGACATGTGGGCGGGACCAAAGAAGGGTGGGGGCAAGGTCAAGGTCAAGGTCGAGGAGTGGGGGGATAGAGAGGATCGGGTTATGTTCACTACGTACGAGTATACGTTGGTCTTTCGCTATCGGCAAGCAAAGACCTCAAGTTCATGATTTCGGCCTTCTACTACGAAAAAAACTTTCAAACAAAAGACGTTTGACAGATTTTTTAATTTAGCAGAACAAACCAATCGAATCAAAAGATGACTAAACAAAAAAATAATCCAAAACTCTTCTAAACTAAATGAATTATGTTATATAAAAATATAATTACCTTTTTTCTTTTCACCAAAATAATCTTTTGAACACAAACATGAAAAAAAAATTGTTGAATTAACGCCGTTTACTTGATTACGTAGTTGGAACTACGAGGGTGTTAGAAAAAATAGAGTGACGGAATTATAACAATTCCGTAACAAAGTTTAAGAAAACAGCACACTTTAAGAAATCTGTTGGAGTAAGCTAATGAAAAAGAGGCCCTCAGATGGTGGCAGTTTTAGTCGCTTTTTTAATTGATAATATTTATTGAACGGTTTCCTTTGTATGTGAATGAATTTTAGATAAAAAAATTCAGAAACAAATTGGTTTTCATAACTATATTTAACACAGCAGAAAATTTTTGAAATATTTTACAATTAATTAATAAGTTATTTCATGTAATAACTTCTTAATTTTCAACTGAAATGAATTGCAGGCCAATGTTAACATAGAAATTATTACCTCCAATAACAATGATTTTTATGTTCTTTTTGTTTTGTTTATTTATTATTTAGGAGATTTTTAAAGATATGAATCTCTATAATTTATTTTTTATACCTAATATACTATGTATATATATATATATATATATATATATATATATATATATATATATATATATATATATATATATATATATATATATATATACATATATATATATATATATATATATATATATATATATATATATATATATATATATATATATATATATGACAATCATCACAAAGTGATTTTTCAAAATTAATTGGTAGTATTACGAAATAATGTTAAATATTTTATATTATTCATTACATACCGGAACTTAACTTTAGAGTAGATTATTTTCATGTACTAGTGAAATCTACACAAACATAAGGAAAAAACTTTTTTATTTATAGTTAAAGAAAAATTAATGCCAACTATTTTTTCATTTCGATTTGTTAAACTTTATTTTAAACTAGCTTTTACCCGTGACTTCGTTCTTATGAAATTTGGGGAATAAATAATAAATACACTCATTATAAACAAATCCAAATCCAGCCTTTATTATTCTTGTTGACCTCCTCTTTATATCTGTAAAGTTTCATCGAAATCGGTTTAGCAGTTTCGAGGATTAGTCCAGACAGACAGACTTTAGCCGTTTCGATGATAAGCTTGACAGACAGAACAAAAGCCTATTCCACTTCTGATAACCTGATCTTTATGTCTGTAAAGTTTCATCGAAATCGGTGCAGCCTTTTCGAAGATTAGCCCGTACACAAGACAGAAAAAAAGCGGCCTATTGACTCCTGACAAGCTCCTCTTTACGTCTGCAATGATTAAACTGGACATACAGACACTTCAATTTTATTTATGTGTATAGATGGGCTTAGCCAGACAAGTATGACGAGCCAACCCCCAAAGGGCAATCTACAGGGTGGACCATTTTAATTTCTGCATCCAAATTTCTCCGTCAGTCAGCTAGACACAGAAAAATGATTCAGACGAAAGTTGTTTAGGACAATGGGTATTACCTATGTGTGCTGGTGATTTTGATCTTCAGTTCGATTTATAAGGCCGTTCGAAGGTCAAATTGAGTTTTTTTAAATAGAAACCGCAATTTTCCATTGCAGAAATCGAAAGTGGGGAAATTTCCTATCCACTGATATAAATAGCAAAGGGGATAAAATCACCTCTGGAAATTATTTGAAAGACAAATATTTTTGTACCATGAATTGGTGTAAATTATCCAATAGCTCGACAACTAAGAGTGACGGAGAATAATTTTTCCTACAAAAGTTTTAGAAAATCGAACGGTGAATCTTAAAATGATCTTAAATTTGACCTTGACCTCGCCCGTCAAACTTTTTTGAAGGTCAAGTACGTTTTTCTCAATGGAACATCGGGCATGGAAAGAGCGCGAAATTTTACATTCAAATATGGTTGTGGGTGACTCACTTTTGATTTTATGGTGAATTTTTTGGAACGATAAATAAATAATTGAGTACATAGTCTACAGAGCATTCTGTGTTAGTGACCTTGAGGTCAATGTGAGGTTCCATAGAAAAGAATTGATACAAATGGATTATTGTCTCAATTATTTATTAATCTTTCCAAAAAATCCACCACAAAATCAAAGAAAGGGTCACTCTGAATGTAAAATTTTACGCTCTTTCCATTCCCGATGTTGAAAAGAATGGAGTCCCATTAAAAAAAAAGGAAGAAGCCTTTAAATGACTTTGAAAGACAAGATCAGGGCCAAATTTGAGGTCATGACATGCACCGTGTAATTTACACCAATCCATGGTATAAGAACATTTGACCTTCAAATGATATCCAGATGCGATTTTACTCCCTATATTATTCTTTGCTTTCCATTTCTGCAATGAAAAATGGGGTTCCTATTTAAAAAACTCAACTTGACTTTCGAAGGACTCGTAAATTAACTTTAAGGTCAAAGTCACCAGCACAGATAGGTGACCCCATTGCATTAAACAACTTTTGTTTGACCCATTTTTTTGTGTCTGGTTTACTTATGAAGAAATTTGGGTTCATATATTAAAACGGCCTACCCTGTATATCGAAACTTATATTTTAATATCGACTTGATGTACGAATGCGATTTGAATGTGTTTTGTCGTCGCACTCGAGTTTGACCCTGAGATATGGAAAAAATAAACGTATGTATGATATATTTCGAAAACTATTTAAGCTAGATAGGTAAAATCAACTCGAGGTTTCAGGTAACTTCAAAAAGCATATATTATATTTTTTTTTGGATTTTCTTAATAATTACGCACATTATTAAAAAATATATTATTATTCTTATTTCAGTGTTCTTTGTGACTTACAATCACCGAAAAAATATATATTGTAATATTTGATATGCACTATTACGGATTAAAATTGCGTTAGAAGAAAGTTGGTGTAATACTTCGAAAGAAAAAATAAAATTTGACTCGCACCCTATCATATAAAGATACATACTTTTCATAGGATGTATTTAAGTATTTATGAATTGGAATCATTGCAACGAAATGAAGTAAAAACAGTAGATTTTTAATTTTACTTATTATTTTACATTCATGATTAGTAATCTATAGCCAATTTTTAATTATTAATATCTTATAATCTTAGCTATTCGGGTATCAAAAGGATGGAACCCTTTCCATATTGTTGGGATCTACATGATATTACGGTCCTCTGTTTTTCCCGTAAACGGTGGATAGAATTATGGGGATCGTCCAGATGCTATTCATTCCCCACTCTCTGCGTATTTATACTTCCAGGAGCCTGTATTTGATGATCTTCACGTTATGCTTATGTTTTAGATTGTTGTTATTACGGATGGCGATTTCCATTAGTGTGACTTTCTTGGATGTTGTATCTACTAAAATGAGATCTGGTTGGTTATGTGAAATCTGTATGATCCGTAACTACAGTTCGATCCCAGTTCAGTTTGGACTTGTTGTTCTCCAATATAGGCTCTAGGCTGTATTAACAGTATGGCAATTTCTCTAGCTTCCACAGTTTCTATTTCTTTGTCAACTCTTGATTGATCATCTTGGCGGCTGAATCGTGTCTTTTCTTGTATTCCGCAGCAAGGATTGTTCTATATCGAAGGGCCTCTGAATGTGTGTTTCAGATAGTTTCTCGATGGGGTGACCTGATCTTAGACTTCTGCTAGGAAGCCTTCGGTTTAAGGAAACATTTCCTATGAAGTCAACCAGTAGTTCGATGCTAATTTGTCAACATTTTCTTGGCTGACCTCATTTGGGTGTTGTCGGCTTCTGAAGCCAAGCATAAAGCTTCTTTAGGTCTGATTGGTTATAACGAATCAGTTCCTGAACCACAGCGGTGTTGTATTTTCTGCCTCGCATATTGCCCGGTGCAGCACAGAAAACTCTGCCAGCCTGTGAAAATATGAGAGTAGGTTAATTAATTGTTGATCCAATTGCTTACCAATATCCACTAATCCTGTTTCTTTATAGTGTTTTGGTAACATTGATGTTGGTGTGCCTTTGTCAGGAGTGTTCTTCCTTTCCTCTGCAGACTTTCCATGTCCCGTCGTGCTCCATTTTACAATTTCAAAAGAGTATTTCAGTGCAAAGTGCGTGCAGGTGTTGAGTGCTTTAAATAGATTTGTACTGTTCAGATTGCTTCGCCATACTTACCTCACTCGTGTTATGAACCCGTTGGCTAATTCGGTCTTCATATTTCGTTGGTCAGTTCTTTGGGCCTGTTTCAAGCTCAAGTATTTATAAGTCTTTTCTGCCTCCATTGCCGTAAAGGTTTCACTATTTTATATCTCAAATGTTCCTAGTTGTATTTTTCCTCTAGTTGTATTTATATTGTGGCATTTATCAAGGTCGAATAGTATTTACATATCCCCGGAGACCTCCTCCACAATTTTAAGCATTTATTCCAGCCGATTTCTAATGGCAGCCATTAATTTAAAATCAACCATAAACAGAAAATAATTTAGTCTTACCATCTTTTCAGGATTGTTTTCAATACTTAAGCCGCATCTGAGGGAATTTAAGCAGTGTGATGGTAGGTACATGACAAGGGAGAAACATAATAGGCTTAATAAATCTATTTTAGATATTCCCCTTCGTATTCGTCTCGATATTGTTGCTGAAACCTATTTGCATTTGGATCCTAGTTCTCCAAGTGTTCTAAAAAGCACACAATATGTACATCGACTGTATATGCTCAATACAGCTGCCAGCCAATAATGTGAAACAAAGTTGAAGGCTTTTTGGTAGTCCACGTATGCGGCGAAAAGGTTCTTTCTTTTAATAAGTTGCCACTTGCAACCCATTGTACTTCTGGCACATCTTTTTTGCTGAAATGCAAATTTTGTTGATTTATTATTATTATTAACTTCTGAGTATTATTCAAATTATAAAAAAAAAACATTCTTAATCATCTTCACCATGGTATTTAATTAAGGTTGGAATATTTTGAGTATTAAATATCATTATTTATATCTCAGCGACCTGCTATGGATAAGTACCGTTCATATGATAGATAATAAATTATAACTGCTACATGAGTTTATCATTCCACTGTGCGGTTACCATTAGAACATTTGCGGCAATAACTTTGATTGCTATTGTAATCCGTACCGTCAGAAATGTAGTCAATGTAAACACGATAGACTTTCTTACTTATTTGTCTTAATTTTACTTCTGCTTTAATGGTTTCGCATGTTGTAAGGAAATATTGTTTTGATTCCAGAATAATTTGAACAAATCAGATAGGGAGAGCCTGTAACAATAGATAAGAGCCTGTAATAAGAATCTTAAGTTGATCTTCATTTAAATGCGGAAAATCAAGTTCATTGAATTTTTCGATTCGCTCACGTATAGCTTCTTGACTCAGCGTATTATCTATGTCCTTCATACTTTTCATGTATTGTACTATAGCATCGTTTCATTTTCCATCCGAATCGTCTTTTACAGTAATGGTTATGTAGAAGGCGAACGATTTTGTATAGCAGCTTCAACTTAGCCAATATTTTATTGTCAACAGAATGATGTGAGAGTTTATATTTTTATGCAATGTTGCCGTATACAGCTCCGACTATCCACCTAATTTTTGTGACCGTTCTCAACGTATTAGCTTCCTCTGTACTTAGTTGAGGTTTGTTGCTTCCAAATGCTGGCATAAGAACACTAAAGCTCTTTTGTTTCAAAAATTCAATGACATCACAAAATCCGTTGTCAACAATGAGTATATCATTTGGTAACAGAAGTCTTTTCAGGCTTAAAAGACCTCAAATAATGTTTGTAATTAAAGCATTATTTATAGTGCAGTAAAAAATCCAGCAAAACCAGCGACAAAACCATTTATTGTGCATAATGTGGGGGCTTGCATAGATGTTTTTTGTCTTGAGTATGATATCTGAGAATAATTATTTTTACTTATTTGGTATCGAATATATGTATCAACTACAATCAATATAAAGTGATTTTCATTATCATTTAATATTTTTTGTAGCGTCACAAGTACTGCTTATAAGTTTTTGACGAAAAACAGCGTTGTATCAGAAATGGTATGGTCAAGATCTTTTTCAAAACTTATTTATGGTTTGTAATATTTTGACCTGTTGTTCTTAAGGTAAACCCAAAAAAAATATTCGGAGTAGATTTTTTAAGTTGCTGGTCTTGAGTTTGAGAAAAAATATAATTAAAGCTTGTGTAACAAAATATGTGCTTGTGTCTCGCATTTTTAATTGATTTTCAGACATATCAAATTAGTTCATTCTTTCATGATTGAAAATTGTGAATTATTTGCAAATTTGCTAAAATTTTTGTTCATAATATTTTATCACCGTACGGCACTGTCAGCAACAGTAACTTTTCAAACGAAAATATAATATCTAAATTTCGGTTGATTAACACGGGTCGGTGCGGTGTCTGCCGCTCTGCCAGTTCGCTGATAATGAATGCCAAAAGAAGTATCTATTAAAAGTTTAAGTACAAAGGGCCCAAGGTATTGTTGTGCATCAATATGGCCGTACACATCACCTCAATTAAAATGTAATAAGAATCTTCTCTTCGTCTTTGGCTTAGAAACTCATTAACATCGGAGCAAAAGGGTTCGGTTTAAATTAAAATTTTAAAAGGCTTGTCCTCTCTGGTTTTTAGTTTCCTTGAATTTCTTACTTATTACAATCACTTATTGGGAATATTTTAAAGGGTACAATGAAGTAAGGCAGCACACTATGATTCATAAACAACGATGTCATTCACAAAAAATGTTCCAAAATGTTTTAAATTTTTATATGGTTTCCTAGAAAAAGAACGTCTTACTGATATAGTAATTTTTATTCTGGAAGTGAATTATCATTAACTCTTACAAAGCAACTACACTTATTTTTAGATAAAAAATAGTTAATAATGGTCTATATATATATATATATATATATATATATATATATATATTTTTTTTTTTTTTTCTAATATATACCCAAGAAAATATTAGAAAAAAATATTTAACAAAAGGTTTAAGAATACAAAAATAAATTATATATATATATATATGTATATATATATATATATATATATATATATATATATATATATATATATATATATATATATATATATATATATTGCTTATTACATTTTTTGTTATTTCTTTCTTAAGCCATTCTGTTATATCATTTTTTTATATTTTTGGGTATAGGTTTGGTATTATTTAATAGAAGAATTTTAATGGTTTAACATTTCGCTTATCATATTAAGTTTACTAAAAATGATGATTTTTTAAAATTTTTCCTACTTTGACCCACAATCTAAAATTAATTATTAAAATATACATGAAGAAACCATATTTTTGCAATTATAATAGGCTCAACAATCATACATAACATAGCATTTTAATTTTTATTCCTTAAACTAGAATCATACGATTTCCCGCAAAATAAGCCTTGGCTCCTGCAACTTGAGGCATGTTCTCATATATTTTGTCACACTTTTCGCCTAACTGCTTAATGTTATCCCTTGCGGCAGTGGCCAGCGACTGGTTAAAAGCTTTAGATGATCACTCCTAGATCAAATGTATAATACTGTTCATTGATAACTGCTCCCAAAGACGTGGAGCTAAGTTATATCAAGCTTGTTTTTTTACCTCCAAAAGGGACGAGCAAGTTGTAACCGATGCACTAACGAGCATTTGGCCTCAAAAACCGGATAAAATTAATAACGTCGTTGTTTTTGACTCTAAACTTGTCAAAATCAGTATCTGGAGATTTTTGAGGGTGATAAGTTGATTTCTGGCATTATTTTACTAATCGGGTGAAGGGGGACTGATTAGGGCGGGGAGGGGAAGGGGAGTAATATAAAAAAAACGTAATGGTTATCGTATTATATGTTTTTGGGTGCTCCGATTTCATTTCTGGCATTATTTTATCAATTGGGTGAAGGGGCGCTGACTTAGGGTGGAGAGGGGATTAATATTAAAAAAACGTAATGGGTATCGTTTTAGATGTTTTTAGGTGCTCCGATTTCATTTCTGGCATTATTTTATCAATCGGGTAAAGGGGCGCTGACTTAGGATGGGGAGGGGGAGAGGAGTAATATTAAAAAAACGTAATGGGTATCGTTTTATATGTTGACTTAGGATAATTGTACGTTTTCCCATAAAGAAATCTATCTCAAGATAAAAACAAAGTCTCTTTACTGTATGATCAAGTAGGTCTTGAAGCACAACTTCAACACTCGTCTCCGTCACTCGGATTGACTTTGGTTTTGGACAGCAGAGGTTCTTTGCTTCTCTAATTAGAGTATAACAAGGAAATATACCCTTATTGGAATCGTGTAACAAATCCCACTGCCTCCTTGTAAAGTCACCTTCAACAAAGATTTGCAAAGCTTGCTCAGGTGTGTAATTTTTTACTTTCGGTTTCTGAGCAGTATTTACCTTCCTGTAAAGTTTGACTCTTGTTGATGTTGAAGTTGCATCTATTATAAGTTTAGAGGCTGCGGCATTTCCAGAGATTCGTTGACGTACGCTAGCTGCATAGGTAAGCTCCTCAACAGGTGCCTGTTCGCGGAGTTCTTTTGTATTTCGTCGTTTACTACGATCATGTAATTCTTGGAAATGCTTCCTTGGGCGCCCCGTAGAATTCGTGGCCCAGTTATGTACTGGTATTGATGTATTAAGCCATTTCTCGTTTTTTTTAAACATCTTTCTTCAATATAATTAGATGATATCCATCTTTTCTTCAAATCACTATTAAAATGTTTTAAATCGTGACTTAAGGTATGGTACTCGTTTTGGAGACATTTCATCATTTCGCAAAGCTTATGTTCCATAAATGATACCTTATCTTCAAGTGTTCTGGATGTGCTTTGTTTAAAAAGCATGTATAGCGCTTTCCGATATACCTCCATAACATTTGATGTCAAATTTGTACCTATAGGAAAAAAATATATATATGTAAGTAAAAATAACCAAAATTATTGCAAAAAAAAAAACGTGGAACTCAAAGCGGTTTTTTTAAGAGGTGGAAACATGTGGAAAATGTTTTAACTGTTATGATATGGCTAATGTCTATAGTTTATTATTAAAAAGAATTGTAGCCCGACCTAGCTCGGAACATTTTCAAAAACACTAATTAGTTAAAAAGAAAAACAAAAAAATAGAAAATTTTCTTGCATATTGTTTTAGGTCCATAAGATACTAAACAGTCATTATATTTTTAAATAATATATATTTAAATTAAATATATACCTTGTTCTTCAGATTCCTTCACAAAAATTTTTTTTTTAATATTTACTTTACAAAATACCAAACACCAAACACAAGTCTAAAAAAAATCTATCAAGAACGAATGCGTGCATATTGAACGAAGCTTAGATTGCAATTAACTGTGCGGAGCGTAGCTGCGGGGAGGGGCCACTTTATCATAATTTGATGATAGTACGGTTACTCAGGTATACAAAAAAAATAATTTCGGTGATTACTTGTATAGTTTGCATTTCTCCTTTTTGTCCGGTTTTTGAGGCCAAATGCTCGTTAGTGCGATGGATCGAAGCATTATAAAAGTCCTCAAACAAGGTTATGTAATACGACTGATACATTACTATCTGTAGGAAATGTACCACCCTGTTTACAAAAGACCTTTGAATGTGCATGATGTGATACTAAACATTGTAATGGCATGGGAAGCAATTAAGCCCGAAATTATAGGAAACTATTTCAAGAAAGCGACTTTTCGAAATAACAAAGATAATATCATTTGACGAAGCAGAATCCGCGATACTGCAGAATTTTCTTGGATATTCTTCCATTGATGATAATGTTGCTACCTACGAAGTCTGTTTAATTGAAGATCTTATAAAAAGGGAAATAACACTCAAAAAGTCACCTTAAATGATAATGACGATGTTGAAGTACTCTTCAGTTTTGTCAAACAACCAGGCTTTATCAGCAGTTGAATATTTACGGCGTCATATATATTCTTTGGGTCATAGCGAAAACGCATTTCAAAGGAAAAGTTATGCCTAAGTCTTGAAATTACTAATGAACCAAAATCTCTTTGTCAAACCAAAATTCCAAATTTTTTGCTGGGAAACTGCGGCTTGTGGATAGTATAAGTGAATGACCTGTGTGAATTGTCTTGAAGTTAACGATGTCCGGAAAATTACAAAATTATCTTTAAATTTTTTAATTGTTTTTTGTATTTGGGCAAATTTCATTGGAACCGTGTTTATTAGAAACCGAAGCTGAAAAGGTCATACCACATTTTTTTACTAACTTTTTTATTTTTTATATGCCTTTAGAAAATTACCTATTTATTGGTATTTTCTTGATAATAACTTTTTTGATGCTATTGGAGAAGTGTTTCTTAGAAATATGTGTAAAGAGTGTGTCAAGTTTTTACACTGAATTTATTAGTAAAAATAGGTCGCTTATAAGAAACAAGGTGTTGAAAATTTATTAAAATAATATATATTTTTAATATCTTAGCTCTCCTTTATTTTAGAAAATGCTCAGCGTTCCAGTTATTGACGATTTTATAAAAACAGTGAAAAAATTCTAAATACCGGACGTGTTAATTCCGTATTTTTCCTAAATGTTTTTTTTTTTGGTATTCTTTGTATGTACTCGTAGGAGTACACTAGTTAATTTCAGCTGATATACTTTCATATCTAATTTTGTTCTCACCTTTGGGGCTACATTCGTTCAGTGTTTCTTAAATAGACATAACGAATACTTTGAGGATTCTGAATTCATATCTATTGGGTTAGCCATACATGTACACACTTCATTTACATACACATGTAAAGTGCCTGTTAGTCAAGACTCTGTAAAAAGTAAAACATAAGAACATCGGTACAAATATATGTAAAGAATTTAACAAACTATTTGTTTTAGCAGAATATAGCTGCTATAATATACTAGAGCCTGAAAAGCTGTTGTCTATCCATCCAACAATGACTACATCTTGATTATGTATTAAAAAATAAACTTAGTAAAATAATTTTTAGAGACCAACATGTATTAATAGACCTGCAGTGTCAATGGTTCATTACTCGAAAGGAAGTACTAAATTGCTTTATTTCGCCTGTAGGTCTGATGCCTGCTCAATGATTTTGCACAAGTGCGTTATGTTACTACAAAAATGTACTGTTTGTCCTCCTAATGTACCACCTTTTACGCAACTTATTGAAAAACAAATTCTATGTATTGCCAATTCTTACGTTCTTTCAGAAGGTCATTCTCGATAATAAGAAAATACTATATAGAGCCTGTATGATTTTTAGAAGTAATACTTTTGCCACAAATAACTTTCCAAGCAAATCTATATAACATAATTTTTTAATGTCAGAAATTCTAGGAAATTTGGATTATTAATTTGTTAGTTTCGTGTTTTTTAGTCCATTTTTGTTCAGTTGCCATTTTCCTTTCTTCAGTGTTTCATTTTTTTGCTAAAATCTTTAAAATCGTCTGTTATTTACTTGATAAACATTAACAGCTGTATTCACTAAGAGGGCTTAAGTTTTAAAGGTAATTCTTGGAGAAGGTGAAAACAGAGGATTTTCAGAATTTTTCGATGATTTTTTTACATACCTCCTATTTTTTGGTCGTAGAACACGAATATGTTGTCAATTTTCGCCGATCTTGCGTAGTTTTTCCAAAAAAAAATTTCACATTCTCCAGTCACTTTTCTGTATTTTTGGACCTATCTCATTAGAATTTGCCACTTTCACTTAAACACATATGAATATTCTGAACTACGACATATTTTTCTTAACATTATACACAATATTTTGCCAAAAATATAGCGGAAAAACATGAAGAAATTGAGCCGGGAAACGAGACCCTAACAAAACAAGTTAAGACAAATACCGCCATCAACATATAAGAAATCAGTGTTACCATAGAAAAGTTACTCTTCGTCAAGTTGGCTCATGTTTTAAAAAAGACAGGGCGTTTTTGAGTACTACCTGTCTTTCTAAAGGTAGAGCTAAGCACGACCCTCCAAACGTCATTGGATTTCCTTGTCACCTGATCAAAATTAGAAAGAGATACTAGTTTACGAAAACGTTCTATCTTTTTTTAGCGTGAGCCAACTTTTTTTCGTCAACAGGATCCATAGTCTATTTTAAGTAATACCAATTTTTCTTACGCCTGTGAATACCGCAAAATGCCGCGCATTGTTGTCAAATGCTTTTCTATAAAATTGCATAACTTTTGTATAGACTCTTCATTCTTTTTTGATACGTTCTTCTCTTCGTGTTCAAAAATCTTTTCCAAATAAAAGATGGAATGATTTTTTAAAAAGTATCGATAGAGACAAATTATCTCTGACGTCACAAAAGGATATATCTGGCTGAACTTGAAAATTATCGAATAGGCATAAAGTAATTTCCCTTCATAAATTAACCGTTTTACAAAATCCTGCAGTTTGCAGAAATAGTATTGCTTTAGCGCTTCAGATGTTAAGTTATATTTTTTCGAAAAAAATGGCTATGGATAGACAAGACTTTTGTGGCGGTTGTTCTTTGGACCTCATGAAAGTTCATGAAATTGTAGCAGATCAGGATAAGTTATTAAATTTTCTACATATGCATGGCGTGCTTAATGCTAGGTCAGTGTGTGTCCAAAATGGGACAAACCCTGCAAATTATATCCGTCCGACAAACTTCGATTCCACTGTACCAATAGAGTGAAACCTAGGGGATATAAGATGAAAGAGGGAGAAAAACGGGTACCGTGTTCTTTCAAAATTGGGGCAAAACGGGGAACTTTTTTTGAAAAAAGCACATTTACCCCTCGAAAATATTTGCAGGTTTATTTTTTATTGGATAGTCATGAAACCCAAACACGAATGGCTTATGGATGAGCTTAATTTAGCTTTAGACACTGTAGTAAATTGGACTAATTTTTGCAGGGAAGTATGCTTGGTTAGCTTAGTTGACAGTTCGGAAAGAATAGGCGGTGAAGGGACCATCATAGATATTGACGAATGTAAAATGGGGAAAAGAAAATACAACAGGGGTAGAGTAATCGATGGTCAATGGGTTTTTGGACGTTTGGAACCCAATTCCAAAAATATTTTTTTGGTTCCAGTTAAGGAACGTTCAAAAGAGCACTTGTAAGGCGTTATAAAAGAATGGATACTACCGGGTACTACCATTATATCTGATTGCTGGAAAGCTTATAACTGCTTAGCAGGTGAAGATTTTCAGCATGAAATGATTAACTACACTAAAAATTTTCTTGACCCAGATATTGGAGCTCATACTCAAAATATTGAGAGAGCCTGGAGAGATCTATGTGGAAATGTTCCGAAATTTGGTCGTCGTGAAGCTCATTTTCCCGGCTATTTAGCAGAACATTTATTTAAGAGGAAATATCCTAGCCACAAAGATATGTACCATGCATTTTTTTAATACATGGCACAAGTCCTTCCCCCCTCGAACAATATTGAGATTGAGACAGGTGATTAATTTACTTCTGGAGTATAAGGAAGGTAGAATAGCTTGTAGAAAGTAGGAAAATGTAGATAGCGTGAGGAAAGTAGAAAAATGTAGAATAACTTGTGGAAAGTAGAAAAATTTAGAATAGCTTATAGAAAGTAGAACAAGAAAAAGCCAAAAAAAAAAACAAAAAAACATCTGAACTAACTGTGACAATCCCTTAGAATAACTTGTAGACCTTTCCCAACTCCCATCCTGGCAGAGAGTGTTCCGCCTCCCCGTGGTCTCTGCTGGACCACAACATTTTTTAAAGAGTGTGAGAAAAAAATTATTAGAAAGTGTTGTTGACTAAGTTGGACAAAATGTAGTTGCTTTAACGGGGTACCAAATATAAACTAATCACCGTTAGAGGCTTTAAAGTTGTATGCAAGAAAGGGATTTATACGAAAAATGTTTATTTCGTAAAATCTAGTTAAGTTTGGCTCCAGTTAGTTCAGGTCAGTTCAGGTTAGTTTAGTTACGATTTTCGTTTTTAGATGAACGTAGCTTACCGTTTTTACTAGTTTATGTTTGACATCCCAATTCTGTAAGTTTATAAAAGTTTTCCATTCCCATAAAATTTAAAATCCACGTCAACGTGGCAATATCGCATCACATGTTTTTTAATATAAACCGTAGATGCATGCTCCGCCCAGAAACAGTATCAAATGACAACCCAACGGTTTTCTTACGTTTTATGGAAAATTCGCCTTTTTCCTCTGTTATTTATGTAAATTTTACTAAAAAATGATTACATTTTGTGTAGTGTTTGTAAATTTTATTAGAAATGCTCAAAATTTAAAGTTAGTGATCGGACAATACAACTTATATGAGTAAAATTGAATTTTTTTTTTCGGAAAAGCCATGCGAGATCGGCAAAAATTGACAACATATTCGTGCTCTACGACCCAAAAATATGAGGTGTCTAAAAATTCATTGAAAAATACGGAAAATCCTCTGTTTCCACCTTCTCCAAGAAATACCATAATTCACATAATATACATAGGTCAACAGATAAACCATTAAGTAGATTTATTTATAAAATAAAATTTTTGTAAAAAAAATAAATCGACTTCTATAAGTACGCTAAAAAGTGAAACATAACTATAAATTTTTATAAGAAAGTCGGCGCCAAACTAATACCTGACAAAATGTGATTTGCATAGACAGATTAAAAATGCTTTATTTGTAATTGCTTTCTTACCATAATTTGTATATATTGTAGTATGTATTTATTTCATTACAAATAATTTGGCGCCCACTTCAAAAAGTTCAATTTCATATAAAAAGGTCTAGTTATTTTTCACTTTTTAGCGCACTTTTAGAAGTCGGTTCAATTTTTTTATAAAAATTTTATTTTTTATTTTTAGTTTTAGAATTCATTATGATATCCATAAATTATTTGAACTAAGTACTAATCGAGATTAGTGAACCTCACATTGACTTCAAAGTGGCAATAAAGTACCCATTTTATCCAAAGTTGTAAATCACCCTAAAATGAACCACTAAAAATTCTTTGGTACTTAGAGTTTTCCAAATACCAGTAAAATTGTGTCAAACAAATATTTAGTTTGTCATAGCAAATCCACTATCTTAAATTTCAAATTACTCAATACTGCATATTGAGTTTGTATACGTCTCAAAAACCCCACAATATCAATTTTCAATATTTAAAGAACCTGAGATGTAAATTTCTTAGCTCGATATATTTTATACTGCATATTGAGTTTGTCTTCGCCTCAAGAACACCACAATATCAATTTTAGACAAAATCGGATTTTGTAAAATTTTCTGTCCCTCATATTATATCTTATCAACCTAATAGTTATAAAAAATTATTTTCATATTCGTAATACACGACCTCGAAAACCCTCTAATACCAAATCTGTAAAAATGCGAATAAGGTAAAATTTTCTACCCACCATATTGCATTCGCTATACTGGATTTAAATATATACGCTTCAAATCCCCCTAGTACCAATTTTGGATGAAATCTGGAAATTTAAAATTTTTAGACTTATATTCGCTATTTACATCCTCAAAAACGATTCAGTCCCACCTTTGAACAAAATCGAAAAATGTAAAATTTTTAGTCAACTATCTTGGATTTGCCGTATTGAATCCTGAAAAAAAAATTTTTAAATTCATAATTTATACCCTTAAGAACCCCCTATATCAATTTGGGAGAAAATTGAAAAATGCGAGATTGAGTTTTTCAAAAAATATTTTAAATTCATAATTAACACTAACAAAAATACCCCAATACTGATTTTAGATAAAATCGGGAGATGTAGAATCTTTAATCCGCCATCTTCGATCCGCTATATTGAATTTTTAAAAAATAATTTCAGGTTCGTTATGTGCGACTTCGAAAACTCCCCCGTACCAATTTTGAAGAAAATCGGAAAAAATTGATTTTTTCGACCGCCATATTGAATCCGCCATATTGATTTTTTTAAAAAATAATTTTAGATTAGTTATGTACGACCCTGAAAACTCCCTCGTACCAATTTTGGAGAAAATCGGGCAAAACAATTTTTTTTTGTCCGCCATATTGGATTCGCCATATTGAATTTTTTAAAAATATTTTGGATCCATTATGTGCAACCCCGAAAACTCCCCCACGCCAATTTTGGAGACAATCAGACAAAATTTAATTTTCTTGTCTGCCATATTGGATCCGCCATATTGGATCCGCCATATTGAATTTTTTAAAAATAATTTGAGATTTGTTGTGTACGATCTCCAAAATTCCCCCTGCCATATTGTCAGCGCCATCTTGGATATTACTGCACCAATTTAGTCCAAAAAAATATGGGACCACCGCAGCAACTTCTTGAACATAACGTAAAAAAATTCATTCAAATCGGTGCCGCCGTTCCTGAGTAATCGGTGTACATACATAAAAAAAAAACATACATATTCGACGAATTGAGAACCTCCTTCTTTTAGAAGTCGGTTAATTAGACATCGGTTTAAAAAACTAAGTACCTGAAGTCGGCAAGAAGGATAGTTTTCTCCCGAAAATAAAATTTTTGATTTTGCCCGTTGAGTAAAACAAGAAAACATTTTTTTTAATCTTGTATTTATAAGGTCAAAATTTGAATGATTTATTGTGGCACTTGTCAATTTAAATTCTTTGCTATCTTAAAATACCAGTTTTAAAATAAAAAAGGTTATTAGAATTGTACTGCCTAATGTAGATTTTTATGCAATTTTTATTTTTTATATAAAGATCATAGTAAAAAAGGAAAAAAGGCAAATAAAACATTGACAATCTAACTTCCACAATAGATCTACAAAATTGAACATTTCCGAGAAATTTAGTTTTTATTTTTGCAATCTACGTCCTAATGTGCATTGGTCCTGAAGTAAGTGTTAAATTTGGCGTGTAGTTTAACTAAATAATTGCCGTAACTACTGAATATACATAAGCACACCGAAGGTACGGCTTATTCCTAGTCGAAATCCATTCTGTTCAATGCGGGCTGAAGTTTCAAAAAGCCTAGTGACCTACTAATGCATTTTTGAGATGTTTTACTCGTTATTAGATTATATTTTGTAGGGAAAAACTATTCATACATAATGTAAAAGAGTCCGTGAGAAATGGAAATAATAAAGATATCAGTAAGGAAAATACTAATTATTAAAAGTATTAAAGTAATTTTATTAAAAACACGTAGAAGTTTCGATATGAATCAAACACAAAAAATTGTGGTTAATTTGCCTATCGGCGGTTCAGTTGCTAGAGCCAATTACAACTCCATAATTTTAATAATTTTATGTAATTATCAAGAAATAATTGAAAATTTAACAGGTACTGTGAGCAAAATATTAAAAATAGCTTTAGTGGTAATTTTGTGAGGTGTAATAGCTACATTTTAATAAGTAATACGTTTTAAAACATGACTGAAAATTATTGGTCAATGTTGTAATAATCATCCATGGAGCTATCGAATGAGTAACTGCCATATAACTCGCTTATAGGAATAAGCACTCAAAGTAATTTTAATTTAATGAATATGAAATTTAAATGTTTATATTGAGGTATCAGTAAAATGTTTTATTTATTTTTGATAACCAAGTCATTTATATGGAAAATTGAAAAAAATTTCATGGTTAGTTTAGGAGTTGCCTCAATATGAAAAATATTGTAATTAAGGGTAGCAATTTAAAAAATAATCTACTCAAAACATAACCTCTTTTAATTCTCATGGTAAATAATAAAAAATTTGATTGTTTATTATTTCTTATGTGTCAATAGAATTTAAATCGGAAATAGTTTTAAATTGTTAGTTTACACTTAATAAAAAAGTAAGGTCAGTAGTTATAAATGATCAAATATCGTTTTCCAACGTGCAAAAAATATTAGTGGAGTATCCAATTTACGTACTTTTTTTGTATTTGTAAGTTTAATAATACAAATTAATGAGGTGTTATTGAAAAAATACCGCCATTTTTTATTAAAAATGTAACTTTCGTTATGGATTTAATACTCAAGCCTAAATCATAATAGATACACTCCCCAAACTATACAAATATTAGCATTTTGGTTAAATTATGAAAGAAAGTGAACAAAAGTTTTCAAAAAGACGAGCAAAATAATTTAGTTCATACGTTGAAGTAATTTTCGTAAAAATTGGTGTACTATTATTTATTTATATTTAGTAACACGAATTTTTTCTTCGATATGTTGATATTTAAATGATATGTTTCTTTGATAACTATTATTTTTCAAAATGCTTTGAATAAAGTCGTTTGGTTTTAAGTCAGTGACAATAATAAGAATACAAAATAATATTGAGTCCTAATACTTATTTAATTTAAAAACCAAAAAACATCTTATGAATAGGTGGTCTTTGATCTATGTAGGGTTAAATATGTGTCAGTTTTAATGTTTAATAATCATTCAATAGACGATGTTTGAAATTGCCTTAAAGGAAATTCAAAATATTACTTTTTAATTAACAATTTTGGACAACTTGTATAGAAAAAACTTAAATATTGTACTATTGTAAGACAAAAAGATCTCTACTAAAATTTCCCAAAATTTTTTACAAAAAAATAAAAACCCGTACCTTGAGTATTAAAGCTGATATAAAAGACTGAGAGTTAAAAGAGGGTATAGAAATTTTAACTCCGATAAACCAATGTAGGTAGTTATATTAAGAAAATTATAATAAAAAAATCATAAGATACCCTGTGTAAGGTAAACTATTTTTAAAATGTACCCCGTTTAACCCTGTTAACATTCCGCCTATCAAATTTTTCATTGACTTAAGGAGGTATTAACTCCGCCACCTTACTGTGACAAGAAGATTTGAAATTTTTTGCATTTCCGACAGACCCAACAGAAAGAAAAAGATGAATTTCTTTAATAAGTTATCTAATTATAATACCTAGCATTAGCATTTATGAACAGAAATACGTTAAAGAAGAAACGTGGCAAAACATTTTAATACAATTTTATTTATAATTTCAAATTTGTAGAAGAGAAGGAAGAGAACTCTAAGAACATTGATTACTTTGTGACTGTCATTTTTTTAAATATGAACTAAAAAATGGATAAATCATATTTGAATTTAACATTTAAAGGAAATTTAAATCTTCTGCAGAAAAATGGCATAAATCTATATCAACATATAAACTTTTTTTGAGAGGCTTGTTCGTTATATTTGTATTTTTTTGGTTAAAATCTACAAATATTATAAAAGAAAATGTTTTGAAATGAGATTTAAAAAAAAAATAGTGTTACTGTTTTTAAGAGAATTCCATATTTATAGAAAGTTTCTCCTTTAAGCAAAAGAAACAGATGACAAGGTCATTCTTCCCACAGTGTAAGTAGGAGTTTGGGGGCATCTTTAGAAATTGAAAATTACTTTTCAAATTAGGAATTAGAAAAAATAAATAAAAAATAAAAAATATCTGCATATGATTCAGTCACCTTGAAAATCTTGATTCTCATGCGCTTATGTACACTGGAAAACCAAAAAGTGCCTTATTTTTGACACTGTCCGAAACTATGGACACTTCTAATATAAAGTATTATGCAGCTTACCAAGTTAAACTGCTATCATATTTTACTCAGATTCTGATAACCTCAATAAAATTAAAATTAAATTTACCTCATTCTCTTTAGTTTCCGTAGAGCTAAAGCAACAAATATAGCATTGCACGACGTTCTTTTCAACTAATTAATGAAGACAAAAAACTAAGTTTGTTTGCTATCAGCATTTTATATGATTAGAAATTGTAGAATATTACGTTACACTGAAATTTACTCAGCAATTCTACCAAATCTAGAAAGTAAGCAGTGTTTTGCACGTTGCAGATGATGTAAGGATATTTCGGATGATTCTTAATATAAATGACGCCCTAGAGCTGCAGGGAGATATTGACATTGTTCGGAATTGGTGTAATTGAATATTGATAACTGCATCGTAATGACTTTCTCCAATAAAACCAACTCTTTATATTTTAAATATACTCTAAACAGGCAAATACTTGAGCGAAGTCATTCTTTTAAGAACTCTGGAGTCACTTGTGTCCCAAAACTTTCGTTCTCGAAACACATCAGTTGTCAGAACATGTTAGTCATGTTCGGTTGAAATTTGAATATCATATGGCATCCTATCTATGATAAGTATATTAATTAATTAGAAGGGGTGCAAAGAAAATGATTAAAATATCTATCATTTAAAAGTGTCGGACTATTCCCTCAAAGGAGTATATATGAAGAGCAGTTACTGAGGCGATTTAACGTTTCATCTTTAATTAATCGCAGATATTATATGTTAGTTCAGTTTCTGAGCAAGCTATCTAGATCTTATACCGATTGTTTTGATTTATTGTATCAAGTTAACTTTCACCCTCGAGACTTGTCCGATTTTTTCATTACTTAGCCCTGAAACAAATTTTCTTATAAAAAGCCTCTATTTTAAGCCATGAGTATCTTCAACAACACTTGCAGTGACATCAATGTTTACAGCATCCCCCCTAGGAGATTAACACAAGCTTTAAAGTTTAAATGTCTAATAAAAATGTAAAGTGTTTTTTTTTTGTGAATTATTGTATGAATTAATCACTGATTTTATTTTTTTTATAATTTGATTTAATAGCATATTAAAGTTGTATGTCATATTGTCTTATAAATGGATGTTATCTTTTAGACAATAAAGATTATTATCTATGGTTTCAAGCTAAACGGCTTCGTACTCCCTCCAGGGACTATTGACTCATACTCCAAATTTCTGTATTTGTTGATTTCTAGTTGTATTTGGCCTTAGGTTGTTGTTGTTAGGTACAACAATGTCGATTAGTGTAATTCGCCTAGAAATTGTATCAGTTAGTATAATGTCTGGTCTATTATGAGTAACCGTTTGATCCGTCAGAACCATTCGGTCCCAATATAAGTTGAACTGGTTATTCACAAGAATAGGCTCGGGATTGTAGGCACTTTTCCTACCTACAATAGGTTTAACTTATCTGCTAACTCTTGGTGGAGTATCTTTGCGACCGAGTCGTATCTTTCCTTATACTCAGTTGCGGCAAACGCTTGGCATCATCCAGTTATGTGCTGGATTGTTTCTGATGTTTTGCAGCCATATCTACATGGGTCATTTTCTTTCGAGGGATTTCTGATGATGAACTTTCGATAGTTCTTCATCGGAATAACATGGTCTTGGATAGCTAACAAGAAGCCCTCCGTTTCCGGAAACATCTGTCCTAAAATCAACCAGTAGTTCGACGCTGAGTTGCCGACATTGTCTTGATTGACCTCATTGGGATGTTTGTAACTTCTCTTGGTCTGTTTGGTGGTGAGAAGCAATATCCTGTTCCCTCAGCTGTAGCGGCGTTGAATCGTCTGCCTCGCATATTTATCGATGTAGTGTGAAAGAGTCCGTTAACCTGTGGAAATATAAACGTAAGTTTATTATTTGTTGGTCGAACTGCTTACCAATATCTATCAATCCTCTTCCTCCTTGATGTCTTGGAAGCATTCAATAGCATTCCGGGGGTGATGTTTTTGAACTTTTTTTAGGAGTGTTCTTATCTTTCTTTGCAGGTTTTGGATGTCCGTCCTGCTCCATTCTAAAAGAGTAGCTAGGTGCAGAAAAACACTCATGTTGACTGCCATAAACCAATTTCTACTATCTAGGTTTGTTCATAATATCTTCCTTACCCTCCTGACAAATTCGGTTGGCAATTCGGCTTTCATTTTGTGATAGTCAATTCTTTTAGCCTGTTTCATACCTAGGTATTTGTATGTTTATTCTACATCTATTGCAGCTATAATTTCACCAGTCTGCATTTCAAATGCTCCTGGTTGTATATTACATTTAACGATGTTCAATATACGGCACTTGTCAAGTTCAAATTGCATTCCGATATTCCCCGAGAACTCCTCTACAATTTTGAGCATTTGTTCCAGCTGGTTTCTAGTAGCAGCCGTCTGTTTAAGATCATCCATATATAGGAATATGATTCACTCTTACTGCCTCTTCGTTGTTATTTCTAATACTAAAGCCGTATCTGGTCGAGTTCAAACGGCGTGACAGTGGGTTCATTGCAAGACAGATCCACAATGGGCTAAGCGAATCGCCCTGAAATATTCCTCTTCGTATCGGAATTGTGTTAATTTCGATGGTGTCGCTGGATGGCACCTGCAATTAGATCCTAGTTTTCCAGGTAGACATGATGCGTTCTAAAAAGGAAACAAAATGATTATCGACTCATGAGGCACCAAGTCGCAGGCCTTCTTATAATTCACATAGGTAGCAAAGCGATTTCTTCGGTTGGTACAGGCTTGATTACATCTGACAGAGTCAACAATCGATTGTTCCTTGCATTCCACAGCAATGTTGATTAGTGTCGTTCGTCTAGAAATTTTATCTGTCAGCATAATGTCTGGTCTATTATGAGCAACTGTCTGATCCGTCAGTACGGTTCGGTCCCAGTATAACTTGAACTGGTTTATCGCAAGAATAGGCTCCGGATTGTATTTGTAATAAGGCACTTTTCCTACCTGCAATAGGTTTAACTTATCTGCTAACTCTTGGTGGAGTATCTTAGTGGCTGAGTCGAGTCTTTCCTTATACTCGGTTGATGCAAACGCTTGGTATCCTCCAGTTATGTGCTGGATTGTTCCTGATGTTTGACAGCCATATTTGCGTTGGTCATTTTCTATTGAGGGATACCTGGTCTTAGATAGCTAACAAGAAGCCCTCCGTTTCCGGAAACATTTGTTCTGATATCAACCAGTAGTTCGACACTGAGTTGTCGACATTGTCCTGATTGAACTCATTTGGATGCCGTCCATGAAGTGGCTTCTATAGCCAGGTTTGCAACTTTTCTTGGTCTGTTTGGTGGTGAGAAGCAATATCCCTCAGTTGTAGCGGCGTTGAATCGTCTGCCTCGCATATTGCTGGATGTAGTGTGGAAGAGTCCGCTAACCTGTGGAAATATAAACGTAAGTTTATTATTTGTTGGTCGAGCTGCTTACCAATATCCACCAATCCTCTTCCTCCTTGATGTCTTGGGAGAATTGTACGTTCAATAGCATTCCGAGGGTGATGTTTTTGTGCTTTTGTTAGGAGTGCCCTTATTATTCTTTGCAGGTTTTGGATGTCCATCCTGCTCCATTTTACAATCCCAAAAGAGTAGCTAAGTGCATAGCAAGCATACGTGTTGAGCGCCTTAAACAAATTTCTACTATTTAAGTTAGTTCGTAATACCGGCCTTACCCTCCTGACAAATTCTGTTGTCAATTCAGCTTTCATAGTGGGATGGTCAATTCTTTTAGCCTGTTTCATACCTAGGTATTTGTATGTTTGCTTCCATTGCAGCTATAGTTTCACCGTTCTGCATTTCAAATTCTTCAATTATTATTATTATTATTGGCTTACTGAGACCTGAACATGTCATAATTACTTCAAAAAAAAAGCATAATACATGTCTTTAAGGTTAGGATATTCACCTCCTAATTAAATGTTTTATTAAATAACCAAAGAAATATCGACCAAATTTCAGAAGGTTTCCACCAGTTTCAACTTTTTGTGACGTCACCATACTAAAACTATTACAAAAATTAAGAATAAACATGTTTAGTCTAAGCTAAACTCAAATAAAGTATTTCGTTTAGTTTGCTTACAAAATAATGGTTAAACTGCTTAACGGTGATCTGATAATTACTCAGAAAATTTTTTATTTGTTGCTTCATGTTAACATTCAGCTGGCAACTCTGTTTGGCTCCTAGATAATTCCTCTAGATCATTTAACGTTATAAGGTAACTGGACCGATCATGTAATAAACCGAAAATATTCGGACCATGCTACCCGCTATTGTGGGGATAGTTCCCTTATGACAACGGTGAATTTGCTGTCGCCAATATGAAAATTATACGTGATAAATATAATCGGTTATCATTAACTGACAAGTGTAGAAGCATTTTGCATAGCTTTCCGCATTTTTATCCTCATAAATAGTTCAACGAAACGGATAGTAGAGAGATAAACTCACAGTATTACGTTATGAACTCACCCGACTGATGCAATTTGTGTCAACTGATTATAATTTCTGGATGTGGATACTGTTGGTCGGTCGTAAAAGTAAATACATTAAAAATTTTTATTTTATTTTTGATTGATAAAAATAACTCGTCATTAAAAAAGCAGCATGTTGATGAATCGTTCCTTCTAAACTTTTTAATTTTTGAGAAACAGTGGAAATGTTAATTAGGTGGTACTAACGTTATGTTAAGTATATTCTAAATTTGAATTAAACTATCCTTAGAAATTGAATGTATCTCGCAAATTTCAAGTAAATTTGAGATTATAGACATAAAAAATTATTAGAAGAGGTTCCGTTTTATCTCAACAGAATAAACGTGCTATTTAAAAATGTATTTCTACTGCTAGTTCTGATTATGGATTTAACATAAATACTGTTGTTCATATGAGCATAACAGCCTATCCTAAAATAGGAAGTTTTTGCTGGGAGCGACATTGGTTTTTCAAAGGTGAAATCTAAAGATGGAAATTGACATAAATTTCAGATGTAAATCTTTTTCCAAGTGGCTCATAAACGATAGTGAATGGAAAAAATGTGATAAATTACACTTCGCAACAAATTTTAGTTTATTTGTTGTATCTTGTACCAAAAATGCATTTTTTTGTTAATTTTGAGGCGCTGAACACAAAAATAACAATGAAATTAAAAACCTAGTTGCAATTTTCAAGAACAGGTTTTTTAATAACAGTGCAAATATGCCACGTCCATTCTTGCGGTTATATTGTTAATATATAGGGAGACATGACATTACGTATATCTAAAACTTGAACTAATATTAAAAAGATAAGTTTAGTTTCGGTTTTAGCGCACCAAAAATATAAGATTTAATATATATTGCCTTAAATACATTTTGGCTGCTGTCCAGTGTTACTAGAAAATTTTAGGATATCATAGTATAAGATTCGCCATGTCTGACAGGCCATTAAGAAATTAATTTTGAAAAAATAGAATTTTATACATTACTATTTATTAAATGACAGTGAATATCAGTTTTATGTCAGTTTATTGGTGAATGTATTGAATATTTATGTTAGTATCCTAGTTTTTTATTGAAAAATAAAAATGCAACAAAATTTCCATTCTATTGATACTTTATATACCATAATAAATAAGAATTCTATATACATAGTGTCCAAAATTGGTGATCATAGCATTGCAATCTCGAAAACTATAAGGGGTATAAAGGAGGTTAAATGAGGAAATCTTTAAGAAATATATCTTAAGGTTATTGGTGCTTGTACATCAATTCTGTTACATTTATATTTACATAACTTATTTATTTCCCAGTTTTTTGGAACTATCATCAATTTGTTTTTCCCTATGACACCGAAGAGTATTTAATTTTTTCAATAACAGTATGTGGAACGCTAATGCAAAACAACGTTAAAACCTAAAAATAACTAAAAATAATTTTTAATATAAATTTGAATATTTGACAACACCGAAATTTTAAATAACTCTTTTACTTAAGAATAAATTCAAACTAATAACATCTCCTCTCTATAAGACTGGGTTTCCTGTCGTAAAAATTTTATTGAATAATTACAATTTAGCTAGTCAGACTAAGGTTCAAAATGTCTACCATTTTTTTCAATACACTATTAACAATTTTTCAAAATGGCTCCAGTTACACAATTAATGGAATTTCGATTGATATTACCAAGAATATTGCGAATTTTCTGTTCAAAAACTTCTCTGCTTCCAGGACGATCAAATTCGTATGCCCCATTTTTCACATATTCCCATAAATAAAAGTCTAAATATGTTAGATTCAGAGACTATCAGGCTAGCCTACAGCCCTACTGTTGGAGATTATCTTTTTACCAAAAGTCTTCGTTAAAAATGTTTGTACTTCCCTGAAATTATGTTCGGGAGAACCGTCTTGCTGAAACCACATATTGTCAACTGATCATTTGGCGGAACTTCTCGGATGGCAGCAATAATTTGATTTTGTAACAATTCATGATATCTTTGACCTGTCAATGTTTGGACATAAATAAATGGGACAACCAGATGATTTGCTAAAAATAATGGAGATAATTAAAAAGATAAATCGTAATTATTATTATATTAACAAATATATTTTGAAGATAAACATTTGAATCATTTGACAAACATTTAAACCTAAATAGGATATGCAATGTTCGTGCTGTGCTTAATTGTGGGTTTTCAAGAGCCCAGTTATGGTGATTCTTTTTATTACAAACTCCGCAGTTACTGAAATATGTTTCATCTGTCCATAAAACTTTATAGGAAAAAGTGATCATTACATATTACAAAAAACGATTCTCGTATCAAAATCATCTTCTTGAAGTCCTCATACAACAGTTGGTTTACAAGGATTGTATTTAGTAACTTTTAAAACATCACACGATGTTGGATTGCGATCAAAATATTTCTATTACTATTCTCATTATTTTTTTTTATAGAATCTTTGAGACGAGATTTTTTGAAAGTACCAAACGCAAGGAAGTTTCTAATCAATTTAAGAAAATAAGTTCTTCTTTTTTATTTCAAACTTTTATTCGTTAGAAAAAATTAATACCATTGTAAAAATGTTTATTAAAACGTCAAAAAGTCCACTTAAAAACATATGTAAAAGTTCGATTAGGTTGACATAATTTTTTAGTTTGTTATAGGAATTTTTTAAAACTTTTGGAAAATTTTCACCTACAGAAGGATAAAGAAATATTGTTATTAATTTCACTTTCTTAAGTAAAAATTTAAAATTTCGGTGTTGTCAAATATTTAAATTTTCATTAAAAAAGTGTTTTTAGTTATTTTAAGGTTATAGCCACTAATGGTATGACAATTTTTTTTAAATAAGCTGCCGCGAATGAGAATCGCACATATTATTCCAATATGCTGGATGTTTAGTAAATTTATATCATAATTGATTGAATGGTTTATACAGGGTATCCGGTAAGTACCTCTTAATTTCTCGGAAGCATAAAGGGGAGGTCAAAATTGCCAAAATTCTAAAATGAAGATACAGAACCCTAAAGCGGTACCCAGAGATTTACCTTATCGGCTCTAAGTTTTGAACTGACCTGTATAATTTAATAAAATTTTAATATTTCAAAGAGGCCATAAAGACACATTAAACCATACTACAGTGGATGTTTTAGATCATCAGAGAAGTCAGGAACGGACTTGCAGCCAAACTCGTTGGGCCTACTCTTTGACAGGTGCTATTTTACAGAGCTAAAAACTGATTTTTAAATATTTTGGTCATTTCTCTTAAAAAAAGTACTCTTAATTTTTTTCGATAAAACTGGCGGTTTTCGAGATAATTCGGTTTTTATACGAAAAACTGAAAAGTTACTAATGGTAAACAATAAAAGGTAAAAATAAAATACGTTCTCTCACTCTTCGAAGGCAAGAAGATGTTATGGTGAAAATTTTTCAGCTCAGATATTGTCAAGTCCAGAAACCTTTCAAAGGGTCGATCGGGGCTCAATTAATTTACAGTGTTATTAAAATACAAAAATAGTGATAACGTTTAAATGTTATTTTGGCAAATGTTCAATATGGGCTTCACGTATTTCAAATTTTTTTATTCTTCGAATATTTTCCCGCTGCACTGCTATTCTCGCTAGTAGTTCTTTTCTACTATTTACTGGTATTGAATCAACTAGTTCCTTTCGATATCCCCAGAAGTAAAAGCTTAAAGGATTTAGATCTGGAGACCTTGGTGACCATAAAACAGCCCAGATCGGCAAATCCATCGAACGCCAAAAACATTAGTTAAATGTTGACGTAGTATATGATTAAAATGAGACGGAGTACTATCATGCATGTACCACATTTGCATTCTTCTCTCAAGAGGTACGTCTTCCAATAAATTATAGAAATTTTGCTGCAAAAATTGTAAATAGATCTCACCATTGAATATTTGTCCCAAAACAAATGGACCTATAAGGTTATTTCCGATGCCAGCCCACCCATTTACAATCACCCTTTGTTGGTGTTTGTTTTGAATTATAGTGTGCGGGTTTTCATTAGCCCAAAAATGTAAATTGTGTGGGTTTATTACGCCATCTTTTGTTAAACGGGGCTCACCGGTAAGCAAAATAAGGTTAGAAAAATTTATATTTAGGTTATGTGCCAGTTGGAGTAGTGAAGTCTGGCGGCATAATCATCCGGAGACATAGCGTGTACTTTTTCAACATAGTGCGGGTGAAGTAACTGTTCTGTTAGAGTTTCATGTACAATCCATTTTGTAACATTGTTTTGGTATCGAGAGCTTCATTATGCTGTTTGAAGGGTTATCAGCAATATTTTGTAGTATGGTTTAAATTGTCGTTATGACCTCTATAAAATATTAAAATTTCATTAAATTATACAAGTCGGTTTAAAAGGTAAATTGCTGAGTACTTCTTTAGGGCTCTGTATCTCTGTTAAGGGTCACTATAGGATTTTTTTTTCTATGACAAAGTAGGGTTATTTTGACCTCCCCTATATGCTCCCGAGAAATTAGGAGGTACTTAATGGACACCTTGTATAGTTGATAGGATGATGGCTTTTAGTGACCCTACGTAGAACTGTAATTTCCATTGTTTCAAGGTTTATCGGTGCTGGCTTTCTGTAGTTACTGAATATAACGGGCATATATTCCAACAGACGTCGGCATATTGCTTTGTATATATGAGTTGTTTTTTTATATCCTTTTTCTTTATATTTTACCCTCCTAATGTGTTTTCTATATGTATGTATGCATTTTTGTTTTACAGTTCTAGAGTGCCAATTTAAGATAATTTTGTGGTCTATATTTACATCTAAATATTTGACTGCTGGCTTGATCTATATTATGTGGTCTATAAGTAGTATAAAATAAATTTAATCAAGGTAAAAAACAAAAATTTTCATGGCAATCAACATCTTCATAACTATAATGATTGGTTCATACTTCAAAGAATTATAAACTACCACTAAGAATTTCCATTATCAACTTTCATTTTCAAGTTAAATAATACACATTACTTTCATCGGTTCATGATCTCAACTAAAAATTAGCAACTATCAATTAACAACTAAGAAGTTGGCCAACTAGAACTTTTTAAAAATCGGCATAATTCGTGTCCGCTTTCAGATGTTATCAGCTATCGGAAAATTTGACAAGTGCATAAAAATATAAAAAATAACATTAAACACTTAGTAAAAATGTGTTATAAAGTAGTCAAAACACTTTAGAATAAAATTAGGTAAACAACCACAATTGAAAAGCAAAACATTCACCTTTTATATTTAGATTAGAATATTTATGGGTATTTTGATTGGCTATTTTTACTTATTGTTAAATTTTGAAGTATGAACTACGCATTTTTATTTCGTAGTGGAAGTTTTAGTTTAGTGGAAATTCTTAGTCATAGTTAGTAATTTTTAGAAGTATTAACCAACCTTAACAATAATTGTATGTTTTTGACTCTTGACGATTAATTTGACGTGCCAAAACCACTTCGTCTCCACAATGGCGACGAGCATACTACGGATATTTTTAGTCTGATAGCTTAATCTGTCATTTATTTGATTTTATGATATCCATGGTTATGATACGGTGACAAGTTTAGGGATGCAAAAATGACAAAAAATATCGATACCGATATCAGCTCAATGCTTTTTTGCAAGGTATCAATGGCACTCAATATAAAAAGTATCGTAACCCTCAGATATAGGCATTGAAAGATTTATATTACAGTTTTTAGAAATAAGCTTGGATTCTATCAGTAGATTTAAGCAACAATAAATTTGTTTTAACGTTGTTTATTGATTATCGGTAGGGTATAGGCTTTTTTGATGTTTAACAAGCATAAATATTTTTATTTAATTTTGTTTACAGTTGTTTTTGCTTATCGTGACTTCATTGTGTTTTTTAAAATTGTGTTAAAAATTCTTCAAGTGCAAAGTTTATAATTATTTTTAACAAAAAAAGGATTTTAAAACTAATTTTAGATATTATTTACATATATATGCCACCAGAAATTCATATTCTCATATACTTTATTATCCGATTACTTTAATTTCGAACTGACGTATCTATTAGCATGTTCTACTAGTTTAAATAGTGCAATTAGAAAAGGATAGTATAGAATCGGTGCGGACACCAAGAAACAAAAGAACTTCCACTATTTATCAACATCTTTCCAAATATAAACTCTAGTTCTGCCGATATGTTAATGCCGCAGGAAAATTCGTTTAGCCAACTATATATTTGATTTCAATATCAATACTACAAACAAAATACTAATACTTACTTGGAGTCGAAATAAGACCATCGATGAAAAAATGCTTGATACTTTAATAAAAGTATCGATACTTTAGAAGTATTGAAATATCGTTTACATCTTTAGGTAAGTTCCTGTTTCGCATCTACTGCATCAGCAGTACACACACGCAATCAAAACGGGAGAATTTTGATGCGAATCTGTTATCATTTTAGTATATTGTTTGAAAAAGAAAGTAACAGCTGTTAATTTTGGAACTGCAGTTGTGGATAGGTTTAAAAATGTATGATAAACAAAGCGAATGAAAAGTTCAAGACATCAACAAAGTTTTCATCTAATACACTTTAAGTAGTGGCTGTGAAATATAGTTTAAATTTTTCAGTATCTTTAAAAATAAACTCCTTGGAAAATAAAAACCAAAATAAATTCTTCACATATAAACTTAAACTATATTATTCTTAATTTTACTACAGTTTAATTTCTTGGTATCGTTACTTTTCCCAAAATTTCTTCATATAAATTCATTTCGGAATATCCTATATATAATGTAATTAGTAAAATCCATATTTTTCGTTTTTGCATTTTTCCACAAAAATAAATTTCTCATTAAAACGTAAACTTACTCTAACTCAACATGTCAAATTTGTGTATTTATTTACTTTGAAGAATTAATAAAGAAGCTGAAAAGCAATTTAATCGTGGAAAAACTTGGCGACAACGATCAAAACATAAAAATTACCATGCAAATGAATTCGACACTAATAAAAACATAATCTAAATTTGGTGCGTGTATTCAAATGATGCGCGCGTCAAAAGATGTTCTGTCCCTAATTTGAGTCCTGCCTACCGATTCTGGACAAATTTTGAACGCTGAATGTATTACAGGGACGGATTGGTTAGGTAACGAAATTATATTTTAGTTGTGTAAAATGAGTTCTTTTTTAAAATTAGTTCCTAAACTAAAGTTTTCAGTATCTCGTAATACTAATCTGTTATAATTTTTTTTAAAGCTAATGTAAACTAGTAGGGACAAAATTAAGTCAATAATAATTTTTTTGGATGCGAGAAAACTGTTAAAAACTTTTTTAGAACTCTAATTTAAGTGGCTTAGGTCTATAATTTGTCACTATTGTTAAATTATTAACCTTCTAATCAGTCATTTATTAAGGGAAATTAAGCAGAAAATATATTTTTTTGTTTGCCGATAAAGTATTAAATTTCACTTTTAATTCAACTTTTTTGAAACCCTGATATAAGTAACATAGGTTTGCAATCTAACATTGTTAAGGTTGGTATTTTCTAATTTCTTATTATTTTGTTCTTATCGCTTTTGATTTGGGTTTCATTTTCACTAGTCTTCGAGTACTTATTTACTATAAATTGTAATAGAAGAGTAGCTGTCGTACATTTATTTATAACAATTTTTAAAGTTAGTGAAAAAAAAGTAAAAAAAAAATAATATACCAAAGTCAAATAATATGACAAAAAATAAATATATTATGATCTTTCATTTTTACTACAAATAGCTAAACGGAATTTGGGTCAGGTCTTTTACCTGTTCTTCACATGTAACCTTCCAGAATTGGAAAATAATTCTGCTATCTCGTTTTGTGATGACACTGTCATACTAGTGAACGGAAGTGAAGAAAAAACAGTTCATATTGTGTTCAAGCATATGTTAATGAATATGAATGACTGAATATCCCCCTATGCTAATTTGGCATATATTGGTCTTGCCTTAAATACAAAGCTTCGCTGGAAAGCTCGCGTAACAAGAAAAATAGAAGAACCACGTATCAAATATAAAAAATTTACGGGCTCCTGGGAAGCCGATTTGTCCACATATAATACGTTTGTCTCATTTAAACAAGTATTAAGACCAATGTAGACTTATGCAAAACAAATCTAGGGCTCTAGTAGAAATCCAAAAATTAAAATTATACAAACTATTGAAAATAAAGTACTGTGGAACATCGTAGATGCTCGTTTGTACATGTCATAAGAAGATCTCCATAGGCAGAACTGTATCATTTTTTCAAAATAGGTGTTTTTTTCTTTGCGCGAACTTTATATCCCTTTTTTAACAACGAAATTTTTTTTTAACACAATGTAATAAAAAATGTTTTTGTTAATGCGTATACATTTACCGGTATAGTTTCCTTCGCAATTACACTAGTTGCGGCAAATTGTAAAAAAATAGTCGGGCTATCTAAATGAATTTATTTCTCTTATATCTTTAAAATACTATTAATAATTTATAAAAATAAAAATCTCACCATCTGAATAGAACATTATTCTTATGCCAACCCTGACTTTTCTTCTCTTTTGGTAACATGATAATTTAATACAACTCGATTTTAATTACATTTTCTTTAATTAATATGCTAATAATTTTGCATAGTAATTATCGTAAGCAATCTAGCGCGAGCTCGCCGTTGTCGCTTTGATGTGTCTGTCTGTACGCCCGCTCGAATCTCCCGCAGACCCAGAAACCACCCGTTCTGTTCCAATCTCTCTTATTTTACAATACGATTTAGAATGATGCGATCGATAGTCAATATCTTGCATGAGCTTCTCTCTGACATGAAGTCAACTAACAGAAAATTAATCATGTTGTGTTATACAGTGTGCAAGTAAATCTACTAAATGACGTTGGCAAATATCTGGGTTACCAAATAAATTAATAATATAAAATGATGGACGAAGATATCTTAAAGCTGTTGTTTTACTATTTTAATGCAACTGTATTTTTTCAAAACCTGTCAAGCTATTTTTAGACGTAAATATTTTTTACTGTGAAAACCTTAAATATGCCACAATTTTAATTTAAGCAACTTTTAAAGAATTTCTGGTTTCTATTTTTTAAGTAACAAATGAAAATTTATTTTTAAAGATGGTTGGCAACGAAATTACATTAAGGGTACCTTTAAATTAATGAATGTTTAGCGTCTCATTTGCATGGGGATCTGAAAGTCAGAACTGGCGGTTACTAGTGTAGTTGGAATTGAATGCAAACAAAATCTACAGGCCTCTGTTAAAAAACTGATCGCTATATAAAGATGCTTTTGACAAATATATAGGATTTCGAGAATTAGTAAGCTCTTCTGAGAAATGGTTTAAGATGTTTGACGACTCTAGAGTGGAGAAAAAGCTGGAGCTCGAGGTGTCAGAAAAACTTATCCTTTCGAAGAAAAAGTGATGATCTTTTAAGCAGAAATTTATGCTATTATACAATTTGGTTATCTCTATATGAAGAACAGGAACATAAGTACTTCTATAAATATACTCCGAGGCAGTCAGGTACAGTGTTTTAATTTTAGCATTGGTATCAATCTGATTCATGAGGGTCCTGGGTCATTCGAGAATCCATGGAAATGCTGTCCCAATTAAACATGTTCTAACTACTGTCGGAAAAATTTATCGCTAGAAAATATGTTTGTTGAATGTTGGGTAGTAAAAGATGCATAATGAGACCTAATGTACGCGCGTTTTATAAGGTTCTTCTCCTCTGAATGGAAGATGACTAAGAGTCATATCACCTGCTATCTTCATAAAAAGTCATATCACTTGCTATATTCATAAGATTTGGATCATAGTGGTCCGGTATGCAGATTGAATGATATAGCAGGCTGGACTGGAGAAACACTTACACTGCAGCCCAGTGATTTATTATGTTGCTAGTTATATATGTTCTGTGTGAACAGGTTGGTTACTTTGATCAGATTTAACAGTCGCTAGTTTGTTCTCTGGACATAAGCTTTCGGGACTGATCGATCCTTGAAGGTGTCTCCAGTAGGTTAGAGCTTCGTATTCATAGATGATGTATGGCGCTGTTTCATCCATTTTGTCACATAGTCTGTTCGTCATTATAGATGCCCATTATGTGCAGATGTTTCCTTAAACTGCAGTTTTCGATTATTAGTCCTGTCACCAGCTTAATATGATGTATGCTTAAACGTGGGATTTCACCACTTAAATTGTCGGGTAGTTTGATCGGCAATAGTTTGCTGTGCCCTAAGCTCGTAATGTGGTTCCAGTGAGTATGGTATTGATGGTTTATCTATCTGGATAATCATCCACGATAAGGAGCCTTAGTAATGCCAAATACTGGTTCCTGTCCACGGTATGCAGCTACTGTTTAGAGGATGATGAAACTATGGATCATATTCTCAGAAAGTGTCTTGAAGTCAACAGATTGAAACAAATACATATTGTATATAATATTATCACCTGAAGTAATGAGGTAAGTTCAGTTTTCGAGGCTGTCAGGATTCACAAATTTCATTGGCATAGAATTTCTTGCGATCATGATGAGTTGTAAGGGGCCCAACGAGACTTAAATATTGAAGTTCAGGGATCACCACTTGGTTATTCACAATGATGGAGGATATTATGGAAAATCATCGTAGATAGTTGAATTATCCATTGCCAATTAGTGAATGATAAAACATGTTAGCTTTGAAATAGTCATCATAAATTTCAACTTATCAAATCCAGGCGAGCCTGGTTCTCAAATCAAATTACTTTCAATAAGTTGAGTCCTGAACCTACTTATTAAGAAATTAAAACTGGTCTATACTCGAGGCAGATGATTTCCTGGTTTTCTAAATCTTTTTTTGAATACCGATCCTAAGATTTACATAATCACCGAATCGTTTCTATTTAAAATTTTTAATCGTAAGTGTGTTTCAACATTAGCTACCAGTTAGTCATAAAATTCTACCTATCATGAGGGAAAAAGTGTCTATATAGTGCAGCATATTAACTGGGGCCGTTAAAATGCATTTCGAAATTTTATATCGCATGTTAAACGTACTGAAAGAAAAAATACAACTGGGGGCACATAAGATGACAACCTGTCAGACCTTTACAGCAATGGCGGCTAAATATATATACAGATACCTAGGAATGAAACAAACACAGATCATAGAACTAAGACTGCGTTATGCAGGGAGTAATGTACGGTAAATAACAAAAAAAAATTCTGCATCCTTTGGACTAGAGCAGGAGCTACGAAAGGTAAGTACACTCTTGAGAAAGATACATGAACATTACTTTCGTAGTATTCCTGAACGTACAACGCTCTAGAGACATCAAGAAGGCTAATATTTTTTTCTTTAATATCAGATTATTCACATTTATATAATAACTTTTAAAAGTCTGCTGAAGAGTTGGTAAGAGTTTCAATCAGTTAAAAACATGTTAGTCCGAAGATTTGCTGCCTTTTTTCACCTATCTACGGGCATCGATATACAATGCTGTACTGTCGTCCTTGGTCGATCATAGAGTTATAAAGGTTCATTCCGTGCAGGACTTTTTTCTAACATGTGTCCTGTTATTACTCTTTTAGTTGTTTTTTGCTTATTGGAATTAATTTTTTATCGGATTGAGGTCAGTTAAGGTCAATCCGCCTCTGCTTTTTCAATGATTTTTGAGCTCTTTTGTTGATTCTATTGTTTCATATATTTTTCATAACGCGCACTTTGACACCCCAAGACTAGACTGGTGACTAATATTTTAAGAAGACAAACCCTTTATAGCAAATTTGTTATCTTTTTATTGTTATATACGAGTATGTCTTTGTATCCTGTTATATAACGTGGTTTTTTAATTTTTCCGGAGTTTAGATTATACCTTCTGTTCTATCAAACCTGCTTAACTATCTAAAGATCCACTCTTTAGTATAATCCTTAATTATTGTTACATTTCTTAGAGATGAAATATTCTATACTATTTATCCCAAAAAAGACACATGTCTCTTCTTAGTTGCACTCCATATATTCTAGCTACCAGTATTCTCTTTAACTTTTTAACTGTACCGGATTCTGTATGATGTTTTTGAAAAGTATATTGTATCGATACCTTATGGTTATATAGCCTGATTATATTTTCAAATTAGGGCCCCAACTTTGTTTCTTAATACTTCTTGATCAGTCATTCGTATAAGGGTATTCGAAAGTGCTATTAAATAATTTGGTCTCCCAGTTTTTGATACAAGAAACAATCGTGTCAGTTTCCATATTACGCATGTATGTTCTAAAGCTAAACTCGTCCTTAATATGAAACAAATTATCAATGACCAGATATGTTATGCGTAGCATTGCTGAGTTAATCCCTTCTGATTCCTAAGATTAACCTGGCTCAAGTAAACTCATAGCCCGTTTTATTTTATCATATGTAATTAAACTTTGAGAAACTTTCCAATTTTCCTTAGTGACTATAACGGCACTGTTAGCTGTCTTTCAACTCTCCAAGTTTTAGGAGAACCCTCTATAACGTTTGAACCGTGAAAATGAGTTTAAAATAATTCATCCTAGTTTTTTTTTCTGGTAAAAGTGTATTCTCGAGTGTTACTGGAGAGTTTATAAAGATTTGTGTCTTTGTAAAGTGCATTTTTTGACGTTCAGCATACTTTGGGATACTTTCAGTAGACACGGAATTTTTCTGTCAGTCTTATGCAGTTTTCTATTATACTGTCAGATAAGTTTTGTGTTATTTGATATCCTTGCTTTATTCCGGGTTTTTCTTTCCTGTCTTCTTCTCACTTCAAATTGAGGTCGCCACCATTGTATATTCTAAGCGGAGTTCATAATGATATGAGAACTGTTAACTTCGATAGTGAAAATTGTAGCAATACGAGAGTTTTTTCGTAATTAATTTTGCGGGGATTGCGATATATAAGGGCAGCATTTTGAGATTGTTGTTATATAGAGGTTCTTGGTCGGTCAGATATTCTACACTATATCATCTCACATTTCACCTTCGAGCGAACTTTAATTATTTCTTATTTTTAGAGCCATTTCATAGTTCTGCAGGATCCTGCACAAGACAGCTGAGTTTACCCTGCTATAAATAATCTTGACCTGTATCACTCTAATTTTTTTGGTTAAATTTACTGTAACAAACTTGTCAAAATACTTGAACGATCCGCATCCATCGAAAAGTCCAGGCTAGACCTTTCACTTTTATTTTGTTTATTTTCTGACTCAAGTTTAACCAACAGTTAGTTTTTAAGCCTGGGTTTTGAATTTTAATCCGAGTTCTGATTTTTCTAGCTAGTTTGCCTATGGTATCCATATGAGGACTTTCGGTATTTTAGGAGAGTGCTTGGATTAAACTACAATCAAATCTACTCCTTGCCATATCTCTCCTATTTTAGCAACAGTCTCTAATAGTCAGATTTTTCTGTTGATATTTGCACACGGGATCCATAATTTACTTTTATATACCGGTTGCCCTTAATTGGCGGTGCTGCCAAAAGGTGTTCCATCTTGAGCCTGCAATTATTTTGTTTTGAATTAGGTGACAGTTCATAATTTAATGTGATATGACGAGGATGACGTTTATGTATTATAGCCATTCTGAGATCACCTAGTTCCTTACTTTAAGAGCTAGTATGTCCTGTTAGTTGTTTGTGGAAGAAATTATTCTCTGAGTGTATTGTAACAAGTAATGTTTTAAACGGTAAGTATAGGTGGTAATTTTTTTTGGCGTTTACCGTTTTTCCTTTTGGGGTAACTCATAAGCTATATTAAAAAGCGCTACTTGTTGTTAGGCCCTTCTGTAAGAAGAATTCATGATGACAGTGAAAATAGAAAACATCAATATACTTAATAATGTGCTAAAGTGCCAATAATATTATACCTCTCTTCAACAGAATCTGACGAGGGATTACATGGGCTGGACTTCTATTATTTTCTCCGTCAGTAGTAGTGAACAATATCCGGTTTCTCTCGTCCTCCACTCATTAACCTCGACATGGCATTGACTTTCATTTCTATATTTAACAATGCAGGGGCGCGGCCTTGACCTTGAGAGATGTCATGCGTTCAATGTGTGACGTTGACCTTGATTTTGCCTAAAGTTGCACTGGATTCTGACTTTAATGTTTTACACATATATTCGTGTATATTTGACTTTGATGTTGGTCAGATATCAGTTCTTATTGTTTTGTAATTTTTGTCATTTAGCCTTGAATGAGTTTGTTATACAGGGAAACAGCAGAGATTATACAACGCAAACATCGCTCGCATAAACATAAAATATTGTATTCGTGTAGTGTTTTGAAAGTGCTTTTGTATTCACTGTATTTTTTTATATCATTTTTCATTAATAAGCATTCCAAAAATAATCTAGATGAAATTAATTAAAAGTTTATTAAAGATTTCGAGGTTTTCGAGAGAAAAAATAATACTGAAATAATTTTGGGAACAATTTACAAAATTCAAAAATAGTTTCCATGAATATACGATTTAGCATAACTGTAGCAGTTTTACAAGATGATAGTGATAATAGCATATTCGAAACTTTTTTTGCCAAAATGTGTAACTATCAGATGATATTGTAGATAGCATGAATAAAACTATAGGGATATATACTCTAATTTATTTGAAGCAAGGTACTAAAATTTTTAAAAACAACGCGATAACGTTATTAAATTTCGGCTCATTAGAGAAATTTGTAACTTGTGGTTCAAAAAAGATCTATTCAATTCGAAAATTGTTTGCCCAAGTCAGAATACTTACACGTTTTCGTTATTTGTGTGATGAAAATAATGGTGATATTGTCGTCGTTCGTCAAGGTAATACGAACAAGTACAACTCTGAAAAAGATGCGTTATTTCGTAATCGGATCCCAGGACAGGTGTGTGACAAAAAAGAAGGGAATGCCACGCAATTTATTATTGCCGATAAAATCGACGTTAGACTACAGACTGAATTCCACCGTATTTCCGCACAAACGATGAAACTTCAACTGTTCAAAGAAATTATATGCCCCAGGGTGAAAATTTTTGGAATTTCGGTGTGATTTTTTTAAGACTAGAAACCTGAGCGTTAACGATATTATTAATTTTTAAAAAATTGTTTAAAAAATAGAAGTTAAGTATTTTTTTTGTGTTATACATTTTTGGCCCAAAGTGACGGGATATATCTTAAAAAAAGGAATGAATATCGAAAAAAGAGAAAAAATTAAAACAAAATATCGCGTAAACAAAACTCTGAGTTTAATACTTGTGCTCAAACTAAATATTTTTTGTTCTTTGCATGTCGGGAGATCCCTTAACAAAATTAGTGTAAATGGAAAAAGGCAAAAAATCAAAACCAAATATCGCGTGAACAAAACTCTGAGTTTTATACTTGGGGTCAAAAACAGAACGACAAAGGCAACATCTCTATGGTTCACTTGATAACACAAGAACCACACAAATTAACAAAACTTATAAAAACCGCCATGTGGTGGCGCGATGGTGAATTAAAACAGAAATCTATACAATCGAGTACACGAAACGTGCTGCTCAAAGGATAGGGGTCGCAGTATTGGGTACTAGGCAACCAGATTTCACCACTGATTTTTATGCCTTCTCTCACTCCGCTGATAGCTTCCTTGAACAACGTTTTCAATTACGCATTGAATAACGTCGGAGACAAAGTGAAGCCCTAGCGAACTCCTTGTTTTCCTGTGATTTTGCACTATGTCGAATGCTTTTTCCAAATCGATAAAGCATGCGTATACATTGCAGATTACGAGCTTTCTGTATTAACACTTGTATAGTGCGTAGAGCTTCTCGCATTTCAAGTCCGCTTCTAAAGCCAAACTGAACATTGCTTATGTTTTTCTCAAGTCTTACATATATACGAGAATGAATAATATTAAGAAGGATTTTAAGTGCAGGGCTCATTAAGCTTTTAATTCTGAATTCAAAGCATCTGATGACGTTTGCTTCCTTAGGAAAAGAAATGAAGGTGGAGATTAACCAGTCTGTAAGAAATTCACCAATTTCAAAAACTTTGTTGTATCCGGACCTAAGCGTCAAAACGCATTACGTTGTATGACATGAGCGGGTATCAATGAGTGTCAATACGCATACCGTTGTATGATATGAGCAGCTGTAAATGAGGTAAACACGTACTAGCGACAATGGTCCCTCGTTACTCTACACAAAAATCGTTTTTTCCCAGGACAACAAAATAGTTCGACCGTAGTTTTAGTTGTTTATAATACTTTGTTACCAATATTTTATGTTTTTCATAAAAACATACAATATTGAGAAACAAAATATTAGAAGTTCAGGTTACAGGATCTGAACTTCTTAAACCATATCATGATTATTCGCAATTTGTGTCGATTATTAAAAAAAAGTCATTTCCCATCACTTGCACCCGTAGAACTTTCCATCAGATGTACGGAGCTAGTGGCCTAAGAAACTAAACTACTCTCAAAAATTTTTGTTGTCCTAAAAAGAGCAGTTTTTTTCGCGGTGATTTAGATATGGTATATATGGGTTAGTGGCTTTGAGGGTAAATGGTGTCAAACTCCGCTCTAGTAGCCCAAATCATCTTTTCCTATCCAGCTCGGTATCGTCATCTCCAGTGTCATTATCTTCCGAAATGCCTGATCCAATCCTGAATCCAGTCATGTGGCGGTAGCGGTAGAACCCCCTTTCGCGTGTCTCACTAACCTGGTATTCATTACAAAACCGACTTATTTCGTTTAATGTTTTCGGAACTAAGCAACCTTATTAAGTTTCAAAGTGACATGACGGACAAATACACCAATTTTTAATAACTTTATTTCTTTGTTCCACATTTTTGTTTTTGATAATGCCAAGATCGAGAAGCATGTGGTTCTAAAAGCCAATCTGCTTCCATTATATAGGCCCAAGCTCCACTCATCGACCCTTATATACTTCTCATATCAATGGTTAGACCTCGCGTGAGAATTCATTTAGTTCCTGTCTAATCAATTACTGTTATAATCAATACACTGACACAAAACAACTGTTTTCAAGGTCACAGAATACTCTGGGTGTAGTTTTAGTTTTATATTTTTAATACTTATTATTATTATGCTAAAGGAAACCACAAAATTATTTTTTAAACTCGCTTTTATTTCATTTCTAGAAATATGTATGTTTAAATATAAAAATCTATTTATTAACAGAAAATTTTATGAAACTACAAAATATATTTACAAACCTATAACTTCAAAAGTAATACATTTAATTTAAAACTATATCTTAAAATTAAAACCTACAACTACTACAAAATTTGTTAAAGTCTGCAAATTGTTTTTTGAATGGTTCACTCATAATTCTTTTAGTTGCTAACTGTTTCCCTAGCTCTAATATTTTTTTGTCATTTTCACGAGTCTTTTTTAATTTTAAACATGTCCGACATTTTAAAAATTTGATAGCTAGTAAAGTCCCATTCCGGTTGAGATGTCCCGGAACATATCGGAGAAGTAGTTTTATTAGATAACTACGTTGTAAAAAATTAAACTTTTTTTATATGCGAGACAGTCAGTTATATTAGTAAACGTGATCACGATCCCATATACGGAGTGATACTTAGGGGTTATATTCTAAACCACTGTTACCACCATAATTTATTACTATTTATTTTTATTTTAGCTGGAAGGTGTAACTTTTAGTTAGCGCATAGCTCGTAATAATATATTTATTTCCTTTATTTTATCAACAAAGTTTCAGCTTCTCACCTGTTCGTGTATTTGTAACTCATGTGTCAGTCAATAAATGTTGAATATTTAACTAATTCTTTTATTTTATTTATTCATTTATTTATTTATTTTTCTTTGGAGTAGATATTGCAAAAAGTTACTACGAGAACCAATGGCAGATTGCACTGCAGCTGATTTGGAATTGTTGGCGCCCTAATTGAACGAACATCCTCTCTCTGAGCAGTCGATGATTTGCTCACTGAACCCAACTGCTTTTTCTGCAGGGCCGCTTTTAATTGATTTGTCCTGATTCCTTTTTTTTTACTTTTTACCCTCTGCTTTCAATCAAAGGAAGAGTGTAGCAACCTTTTGAAGAGGAATCCTCGGTTCCTTCTCATCACCTCAACTTTTAAAAAAGTATGAAGTTGACGTTGCCAATTCCTCATCATGTTTATCGTTAAGGGCCATTTCCACTTCTGCTTCTTCTGGCTCCTTATGCCAGGCCTGGAACATCTCTGTAGTTAACACTTAGATGCTCGTTATGTTTAGTAGTTTAGTTTGCTGGGATGCGCTGCCTGCATTCAGGGCATCCAGAAGTGAACCTACACTTTGCTGCCTGGAAGACATCTTGATAATTTAGATTTCACTTTAACTTTTATGTTAACTTTAGCACAACACTGTTCTCTGTTCTAACGAACTCTGAGGGGCTCAAATGAGCCACTCTGCTTTTGTACCTATTTTCCCCACATTGATAAGGTCGAGGTTAACGTAGCCGTTAATGCTAGAATCATTTTTGAGGTTGTAATTTTCAAGGATTTTTGCCCTTTGCAAGGTTATTTTTTTTTAAAGGAACATGTAAATATAGTACAGTAGCTAAACAAATTCAAATATCATGTGACTTACTGATGAACAAACTTGTGAAGCAGCCGAAACTTATAAACATATACCGAAAATTTTATTTTTAACTTATTGTCACTGCAGAAGGAATGGTACTTGCTGGCAAAATATACAATTTCTATTACGTTGATCTTCTCAGGATCAAAATCGTGGAATAAGTTTTTTCGGACTACTTCATTATCGAGGATAGCTCAGCCAGAGAAAAAAATTGATTGATAAATGAAAGATACGCTAGTAGATGAAATTAGGGTTTTTATTTCAAATCTTTTTTTTGGATTGTTATATTTTCATTTTGTAATAATAAATTAATAGTAAAGTAAAATTAGGTCTATTTTTAGTGATGGGACCTACAGTTTAACGTGGGTTCCGAACCACGGTCCTCGACACTCAACTAACTCCGAGTTTTCACTCTTTGTCAGTTTCGTGTCTACCGACTAATGGATCTATCCTCTAATGGTCTGACAACTTTTTTAAATGAGTTGCCGCGCACGGGGCTTGTAGTCATCTCTATCAGTTCTAGAGCTTTAAACGGTTAGGCTAATCCCACGCCCTGTATTTAACAAACAGCACTTAAAATACGTTTTCTAATGAATGTTTGCTTCGTAGTATATTTATTAATAAAATAAAATTATATATTAAGGTGAAATGTAAGCCACTTTAGACGCTTATATTTAGGTATGAAACAACTAAATTTAAAATATTTTATTGCGTTTTTGAAGACCTATATAATTTTACTCACTCAATCGGATCAATAAAAAAAATTTTCAGACTTCGTAAATTGGTGGACGTAACTTACATGTAATAGTTTTCGTTGTTGCTATTTTTTCAAATTTTTAAGTTAGAAAATTAAAGGACGGTGATATATAAAAAGCTCCTTTGAAATAAAGTAAGTAAATGAAAAATATGATACTATATAAAGTATTTGTTTGTATTTTAAAAAGATTTATCGAATGATACCCTACTCGATGGAGTGAAGGAAAAAACTATTTTCATCGTCAGTTTTCGTTCGTCGCAAATGACTGTAAAATTTCATTGCAAGAGATTAAAATTAACCAAATTTGAAGGCGGTGACATGCAGGCAGATGCATTGATAGAGGCGAATTGACATAACGCAAATATAAAGGTTTCTACAGGACCCTATAAATCGAGCGTTGTCACAGTCACAGATGATCTAAACATGGTACTATGAAGGAATCCCAGGTATATTTGGGTGTAAAGGATACTGATATTCTTCCCAAAGTTTAAAAGTAGTTTTTAACCGTACATAACAAACTAATATTAAATTTTCCCCTTGTTTTAGAACCAGATAAAACAGGTACCCCCTCATGGTGTATTATTTACAAAATAAAATTAACATAAGATATAAGACTTTTTGTTTTATAAATAAACTACTTTATTCAGTGATAAGGCAGCCTATTTTGAATATACCCGAAAAACATTTAGGCAGCAGGACAGTGTAAATTTTAATAGTAAAAATATTTTTATTTTTACTTAGGAAAGAAAACCTTGATCCCACGAATAAGGAGCAATGTAGTCTGCACTGAGACAGTCCTAATTAATAGTGTAAATGTACTTACTCTGGGAGTTCGCTCAAAAGGGTTTTTAGTAGCATCTGATATGGCCAATTGCTATTTACTTCATCTGCATGGGTGGAGTAACGCCTTAGAATTAAGCCATGTAATTTGCAAGAATGCATGGGTGCTCTCGTTCACAGAGTGACACAGATATAATCTGACGCCAAAGCAAGATAACGTTTAAAAGTGAATCTTGCAGTATAGGCACAATTGTGTATTCTTATTATGGTAGTCTAGTTTCTATATAGAAAAATATTTTCAGCAGCTTTAAATTTACTGACAATTTGCCATTGATATAGCTCTCTGAGTCCAAGAAGCCCGCAAGCCGTATCCATGCATCAAGCCAATGATATGTGGGGCTGTGTAGAGGATTGATGAATATTGATAAGCCACTGAATTAATAATTATTTAATTGTTATCAACTATCTCAGACTAGCGGAGTATCTCACACTACACTGGCAAGATGAGAGGTGGACAAATCTACCTCGCTACGGTTAATGCGGCATAAAATGGCTTGAGAGACGAGTTCCTACTGACTGTACTAGATAAGCCATTCAACAACACTATTTGAAATATATTATTAAGGATCTCTCGATAAAACACAACCTATGCCAATATGGATGCTAAATATGATAAACACTCTGGCATATAACGGAGAATGTCAAGCGCTTGCCACATCGGAATATAAGGATAGGCACGATTCAGCCAGTTTTTGCGGAAAAACTAGCCATGTCGCAATCGTGCCTTTAGAGAAACGTAGAACGGTAAATTCTGAGTGGACATAACTATCTGTTTAGAGAATTTAGAGAAACAAACCGGATAGATGGATCTTTCGTTATCATGACAATGCGAGCTCTAACACATACGCTCAAACAAGTAATTTTTGAGCACTCAAAACTTGAAACTATTAGGTCATTCACCAAAAAGCCCTGATTTGGCACCTAGTGATTTCTTTTTATTCCAGTACATGCAGAACAAACTGCGTAGTCAACGATTTTATACGCCAGAAGAGGCAATTGATGCGTTCAAAAATCATGCTCTTTGTTACTTCACTGACGCAAAAATGCTTTTCGGATTGGTTCAAATGCATATAAAAATGTATTGATCATCGTGGAGAATTCTGTGCAAATAGGAAAACCGTTTTCAATGATAAATATTTGTTTTTCTCGAAATATGAACGGCTGCTCGTGTATTCACACTATTTGTTCAGTTGTTGAAGAACATAAAATTTATATATTCAGGTATACGAAGAAACCACTAATTAATTTATTTATTATTAAAAAATGATCTATAATCGTCACCATTATTATAACGCTATAACATAAAAATGAACGATGTTTTTAAAGTATTACAAAATCTTTTTATGATCACTGCGTTAGCTATTCATAAAAATTATAAAATGTCCTCAAAAACTTAATTGCGCATTCTTAAAAAATATGCTGACATAAAATTTCATAAAATCGCAACTAAATATGAATCCTTTTTATAATTGACAATCATGTCAAATTGCTTTTTTATTTGTCATGCTTATTAAAATTTACGGAAAATATTTAGGCTCCCCAAAAATTGAACATTAACAAAATATCACAAATATAAGTATATATCTATGATTACCTACTTCTTGTAATTTTTCATATAGAAAAGGTATTTTGTTTTGTTTCTTTATTTTTAATGTTATGTTTGTCACATTTTGGGTAGTAGGTAAAAACTCTAATCATTATTTATAAATTAAAGATTATATGCAGCATTAAAACCATAATTATTTTGTTATTTGCAATTGAGAAATTACATTACTTTACAATAATTTTCAAAAAAATGTTCTTCGGAACTGTTTATTAACACATTTAGAGATAAACTGTTTGCCTAACCCCTGTTTCATAAAATTCATTCTATGGTAAATTTTTCCTAATATTTCCTTTCAACCAAATAAAGTGAAAAGCCCTGTAGACATGTACTAAGTAAAACTATTAAAATGCAAATATTCTTTCTCGAAATGTATTTCTACGTTTCAGAATAAGTTTGCAGGACTTTAAAGATACAAGGTAGGGTGTTTCCCATTATGCTGTACTGTAAAGTTTCCATGGTATAAATTTAGATATAAATGGCCAATAAAAATGAAACATATTCATGATTTTTCCGGGCGGAAATATGCGAATATTAACCCCTACCAATTGGTTTCCTTCTGGTCGGTCGGCATTCATTTCTTTACACTCTGATGACGAACGCTCCACCGCTGCGGGGTTGCATTTTTATTGGGTATTAATATTCATAATGCCTTTCGGTATTAAGAAGACATTTTAGAGTTTTATTGAAATTGCCTTTTCGACTTAGACAGGGCTCTTTGTGGTCGCCGTTTAAAATATTTATTGCCTTTTTTATTTTGGTTCCATTATAATTTATTTTTCCACAAAAAATGTATGTTATTCTAATAACTGAACAAGCTAATCTAGATAATGTCATATTTGCTTTTTTAAAAATAATTTGTTCATAAATTACCTCAAAATTCAAGAAAATAGGATATTGGTTTATATTAGTTTATATTTCATATTTACCAGAGGTCAAGCGCTTTTAGCCTATGCGAAAGTACGTAAATAAATATTATTATAAAAACACATAATAAATTACGTTTCAATATGGTCACTTTGGAGATATTTGTGTATCCCTAATTCTAATGTTTAAATTATTTAGTCGGATATAATCATTGCCAAAAGCATCATGGGCGAGTCAATGCTCTTTCGTACGTCCCTACTTTAGTCAGGAACTTTTGACGCTGACTATAACCTCCCACACGAGTAAGTAGTGTGTAAATAAGGAAGCAAGAATTCGGCAACATTGTGTATAATCCACGTGGGTAGAACGTGTCAGTGTCAAGTATCAGTGTCATTATCCTTTCAGGCAAAGGAAAGGAAAGAATGTATACAAACAGCTTATTTCCTGCAAATATCACTCTAATCCTCTCTCCGTACGCGTTTCGACGACCTTATGGTCTCGTCAGTGGAGCTGTATCGAACCGAGAGCAACATTCACAGAAAACAACTGCTACATAAAATATACATTTCGAGGTATGTCGGTAGAATATTAAAAACCTGCCACCTGTCGACTTCGATGTCAGACTGAAAAATATTGCCAGTCGAGCGACATATATAAATCACATGAGTAGTGTGAAATTTTCAAAAAAAATCAAAATTTCATTAAGAAATAAAGAAATCTATCTACCCTATATAAATGGTTGTTTATATGTATTATCCCGTCAGGCAGAGAAAAGGATAGAATATATACAAAGAACTTATGTGTTCGAAACGCGTATGGAGAGAGGACCAGAGAGGTATTTTCCGGAAATAAGCTGTTTGCATATATTCTTTTCTTTTTTCCGCATGAAAAAATAATACATTACACAACCATTTAAATACGGCAGACAGATTTCTTTATTTTTTACTGAAATTCTGATTTTTTAAAAATTTCACACTACTCCGGTGATTCATAGATGTCGTTCGACTGGCGATATTTTTCAATCTGACATCAAAGTCGGCAGGTCGCAGGTTTTTAATATCTTATTGACAAACCTTAGAATGTATATTTTATGTAGCAATTCCTTCCTGCGAATGTTGCTCTCGGTTCGATACAGCTCCAGTGACGAGATCATAAGGTGGTCGAAACGCATATGGAGAGAGGAGCAGAATGGTATTTGCTGGAAATAGTCTGTTTGTTTATATTCTTTTCTTTTTTCTGCCTGAAAGGATAATACATAACAACAACCATTTAAATAAGGCAGTTAGATTTCTTTATTTCTTACGGAAATTTGATTTCTTAAAAAGTGTCAGTAGTATCTCAGATTTAATCACTATATCTGTGGTAGTATTCACCGCATCTAACGCATTAAATAACCTATAGGGGTAAAACTACTTTCACTAGAATAATAAAATATTACGTTTTATTGGAAACAGTTTTATTAGTGCTGATAAGCAACGGGAAAACTATGCCTGCTACGTATTTGGATATGATATCGAGGTGGCTGTAGCAAGATGCAGTTTTACTCTCTGGATAAATTATTCTGGAATGATGCCAGAAATTGCCGTATGCCTCACTCTATATAGGTAGGCTCGAAGGGTCTATTAATACATATTAAATGTCAAATATTGTCGATTTTCTTAATTTTTTACATTGTATCTCCGTCAATATTAATCCTACAGCAAAATGTTACAGGACATAATTTGTCTATGGGAAAATTTTATGTTATCTCAATTTTCGAAATTGATAAATTTACTTAAAAAAATTGAAAAATATGCCAAAGACGTGGAAAAAAATTTATTTCTTCAAATGAGCGGCAAACAACTTTAAACCCAGCAAAGGCTTTTGGACATATAGAATTTTGCATTTTAATAAATAAATACATTATTATACAATAATTTGTTAATCCAGGTCGGTGTCGAACGTTTGATAAATGTTTAATAATCATCTCATAGGAACGCCAATTTTTTCACATATGTAAGAAGGCTAAAGATTTAAAACCGCGCAATTGAGTGATAAAATAATACCTAATAAAAAAGGTATTTCTTATTCGAGTTGATAAATTACACCGTTTAGGCGTCAATTAGAATTATAGTTTTTGTACCAGTAAAATTAGTTTTTCAAGGAAATAAAAAATCAAATTACCATGCTTCAAATTTGGTAATATCTGGCAATTAAATGATCTGACAGTTAATTTAAGTAATGCAACTTTTAACACAAAATAAATATTTTAAAAAAGAAAGATAATTATAATACATTGTTAAAATGGCTTCCATTCGTTTCTGTACCTTTCTTGATGTTCCCAAAAAAATTCTGACCATATTGTGTATAACTCGGACTCGATTTAAAAACGAGTTTTACTAGTGATAAAAATTTGTTAAATTTTTAAAGAAATTGTCTTAAAAACATTTAATAAAAATTTTTTTAAAAAAATTGAACCGGCTTCTAAAAGTGCTCTAAAAAGTGACAAATAACTATACATTTTTATATGAAATTGAAATTTTTGAGGTCGGCGCCAAACTAATACCTGATAAAATGTGATTCGCATAAACAGATTAAAAATACTTTATTTGTAATTGCTTTCTTACCATTATTTGTATTTATTAGTAGTTATTTATTTCATTTAGAAATAATTTTGCGCCGACTTCAAAAATTTCAATTTCATATAAAAATGTATAATTATTTTTCACTTTTTAGCGCACTTTTAGAAGTCAGTTCAATTTCTTTTATAAAAATTTTATTTGTCAATTTTTAGTTTTGAATTCATTATGATATCCATAAATTATTTGAACTGAGTACTAATCGAGATTAGAGTACCTCGCAAGGTGGCAAAAAACTACTCATTTTATCCAAAGTTGTAAATCACCCTTAAATGAGCCACTAAAAATTCTTTGATTCTTGGAGTTCTTCAAATACCAATGAAATTGTGCCAAACAAATATTTAGTTTCTCATAGTAACTCCACTATTTTAAATTTCAAATTAATTTTAAATTGGTAATATAGGCCCCAAAACCTTCCAATATGGATATCTACAGAACTTGAGTCCCACCTTTGAACAAAATCGAAAAATATAAAATTTTTAGTCTGCTATAATAGATTCGCCATATTGAATCATGAAAAAATAGTTTTAAATTCATAATTTACACCCTCAAGAACCCCCCATATCAGTTTTGGAGAAAATCGGAAAGGGTAAAATTTTCAGGACGCCATATTGAATCCGCCACATTCAGTTTTTCAAAAAATATTTTAATTTCGTAATTAACACTAACAAAATTCCCTCAATACTGATTTTAGACAAAACCGAGAGATGTAGAATCTTTAATCGGCCATCTTGGATTTTTTATCAGCCACACTGGACACCAAATTTTTTTTTTTTAAATAATTTCAGATTCGTAATGTGCGATCCTAAAAACTCCTCTATATCAATTTTGAAAAAAATCATTAATTTTTTGTCCGTCATATTGGATATGCCATATTGAATTTTTTAAAATAAATTCAGATTCGTTATGTGCAACTCCCCCATACCAATTTTGGAGAAAATCTGACAAAATTGATATTTTCTCCGTCATATTGGATCCGCCATATTGAATTTTTTAAAAATAATTTTAGATTTGTTATGTATGACCCCCAAAAGTTCTCTTGTACCAATTTTGGAGAAAAACGGACCAAATTGATTTTTGTCGGCCATATTGGATCCGCCATATTGAATTTTTAAAAATATTTAGGATTCGTTATGTACAACCCCAAAAACTTCCCCACACCAATATTGGAGAAAATCGGAAAAAATTAAATTTTTTTGTCTGCCATATTGGATCCACCATATTGAATTTTTTAAAAATAATTTCATAATCGTTGTGTACGATCCCGAAAATTCTTCTGTACCAATTCTGGAAAAAATCAGACAAAATTAATTTTTTTGGCCGCCATATTGTTAGCGCCATCTTTAATTTAGTAAAATCCAGTGTAGTAGCACCAATTTCGTCCAAAGAAATATGGGACCACCGCAGTAATTTCCTGAACATAACGTATAAAATTTCATTTAAATCGGTGCCACCGTTCCGGAGTAATTGGTATACATACATAAAAAGATGCATAGTCAACAAATTGAGAACCTCCTTCCTTTAGAAGTCGGTTAAAAATAAGATGCTTGCCAAACCACAGTTTCTGAAATGAAGCAGTTCTTTATTTTTAACATATAAATTCTACATTTAGTTCTAGATATATTTCTTGAACATTTCTTAATTAAATAGTTTTTGCCATATTTACATATAAAAGGTAATATTTTTACACTTTGACTAAACGGCTATAGAAGAAAATACTGAAATTCTTGTCTTAAAGATTTTTATTACCTTTCAAAAATAGTTGATCATATCAACATCTGGGGTAAGACTTTATTAAATTGAACTGATTCACTCTAAATTCAACATTATAGAAGTTCTGGTAAATGTAATAACCAAGAAAATTTTGGTCCAGATTATAAAATAATAATTGGGTATAAATTCTATACTTATTTGTCATTGGTCAAAAGAGCTTTTGATTTGATTCCTGATGGGAGCCTTCTATTTTAATTGAGTCGATGGTGCGAGTCAGACCGCTGGTCAAAATATTTTTCTGAAATATCTTGTCTGCTAGCTGACAGGATACCAGCCGGAGATACCTTTAGTCATAGGAATAATAAAATAACAACTCTGCTTAGAGAGTTGGAATTGATTGCGAACAGTAACAAGATATCTATTCAAGATATCTATTCAACATATATGGTACACCACATAACGAATTAGAAGGCTACGGAAAACCGCTACATAGGATACAATTCTTAAATATGGCGGATTAAGAGGTGGTAGAGGCCATATATTTCTCGTAACGTATAGATTTTAAGAACCAAAACCTTTACCTGTCATCAACGCCCTGTTATGACACATGAAAAAAAAGCAGAAATTTTAAATAAAATTCAGAATAAAATATAATGCACTTTTGATTTATTTATGTATATATTGCCGTTTTTATTTATATTTTATTTAAATTACAATAACATTTTCAGTTGGATGGATGAAACACTAAAGTAGGCTTCAGAATATTTTTCATTGTCACAAGAAAATAAATCAACCAAGCCTATTATGGCAACTGCCGATACTTAAAAATATAAGAATCTCAGATATTTTTACTAAAACCTTTAATGGCCTTGTTGTCATTTTGGTTTGAATATTGTTTTGTGGTATTTTAATCTTAATATTAGACGCTTGCTCTTGAAAAGTAATATAAGTTTTAATTTCAAACGTTTGTAAAATAAAAACGGTTGATATTCATCTAAAATAACAAAATTAAATTAAACGAATTTGTTTTAAAAAGTTATTTATTTAACCTATTATTTATGAGTACAAAGTCCAGATCTATAAGAGAACCTTGTATTTATCTAAAGCTACTGTACTATATTTATAATAACCCATTAAAAGTTAATACGAAATCTGGTAAAATCTGAGTTTTATTATAATTTATCTGCTAATATTGGAAAAATGAATAAGTTTTTAGGCTAAATCCGAGAGGCGATTAGAGGAAAATCTTAAAACTAACGCTTTTGCTGCTACTGCGGATCCGCGGATCCCATCAATCTCATAATTAATTCCATTCCGTTTAATTCTTTTCAAGATGACGTTAATTCAGGCTATAATGGATTCCTTTGGTGATTTATTCTTTCGTCTGAGCCAAAATATGTTTTGATACAATTCATATTGAAAGCATTGATTAATCTTTTGTAAATTTATCATTGCATTTAAATTTTCAGATGAAAAGAGCTTTATATAATTATTTTATAAAGTTTGTTTGCAATATAATGGAACAAAAGATAAAGAATTTGTTTTTAAATAAATTATCAAAAAAAAAAACTAGTAATTTCAGTATGTTCTTCCATTCTGGACGTATTACGAAGGATATTTTTAATTGCATTTTGACATATTTTGAACGACATAGCATTTAGGCTTTGCTAACATATTTTTTAATGGATCAAATTTAAAATTTCAATTTTAGTATATGCTGGATGTTAGTGGGTTCATTATTTCTGCCTTCAAAATCGCAAGAGATACACTTTAATATATTTTGTAAACGTCGACAGTGCTGACAAATTCCTTATATTTTCTTAAGTATGGTCTAAAATTTATATTTCAAATATCTCTGAAATGTTTTATGTTCGCACAGAAAATAAAATGAAAAATTCTAATTTCTGTCTTTCCATGAAAGGCCGTTATTAAATTTTAACGTATATCTTTGAGTTGCTACTGTCAATTTTGGTTTTGAGATACATTAGATTTGTTCCTCGTTTTAGCGCCCTCTAAAACCCAAATAATATCAATTTCGTTTTTAGATAGACAGGATTTCTTGTCTTCATTATTGTATATTGTAAATTGCCCATTAAGTATCACACCTAATATCACTTTTCTATAATGGCGCAGTGAGTAAGAGTAGTGAACGTTCACTACTAGTAAGAGAAAGGTGGAGACAATAATTTGTATATGAAGCTCTTAATAGTTTATCTACTTATATGTATAACGTAATTTGAGGACTCAAATTACTATAAAAATTAATAATTCAAAAAAAAAAAAAGTTGCCTATGGTAACTCAAAGATAAAACCTTATATATACATAATTTTTTGAAAATTGGTAAGTCACAATTCTCACCCATTTTTTCATGTGATATGGAATAAACATACACTGTGTGGTCTATTAATGTTTTAAACAGAGAAAGAAAAAATTAATCTCTAAACATGGATAAAAAATAATTTTATTTTATTACCGAGATTAACGAGAACAAATGGTTTTGTTTATTTTCCGGAGACGATTATTCCTCTAAACAATTTTGAGTCCTAATCTCTACATTTTTATTCTTAATATTCCTATTTAAGCGTTTATTTGTTGTTATCAGTTAAAACAATATCACAAGTACAATGAAACTAGCAAACTAGAAGATTTAAGTTCCATGGTATTAGTAAATTATACAGATATCAAAAATATAAATTAAAAGTTAGTTTAATCCAAATATTATTTAATGGCTGTTTTCTATCCAAAAGTTAAAACGTCATTGTTTATCTTCTTTCTTTGACCTCGACAACAGTTTATTTTCAGCAAATACAACTCTAATTATCTACCTATATGCGTTTCGACCACCTAATGATCTCGTTAGTGGAGTAGTATCGAACCGAGAGCAATATTCGTAGGAAACGATTGTCCATATAAAATATAAATTCTCAGACATATCGGCAGAATATTAAGACTGCCAACTTTTCGATGTCAGACGGAAAAATATCGCTAGTCGAATGAAATTAACACGTCCCCCGGAGTAGTGGGGGAAACCTTTGAAAATTCATTTGCATACATGCGAAAAGCATACATGTATAAAAAATATTAATCAAGCAAACGATGTTGATCTATAACTTTAGATTATTCACATATTTTTAAATTTATGTTGTTAATTTTTAAAATTATTGCTATTATTGGATCGCCCGGTATTGAGTTCCTAATTGGGTTGAGGCTCTGCATTCAGGATATTTTAAACACATTTAGAACACTGAGGACCATTATTAGTGCGACCGAGCTCTTAGATCTCACTGGCTTAGTTGGTGTATTATTCAGGGTAGTGTTAATATACTCAGGTTACTTTTTGATTGATTGATTGAATGGTTGAGAAACCCGTAAACTCTTATTGCGCGTGTTACTTCTGTTCTATGTGAACAGGCTTGTTGCCCTAATCAGGTTTAGCAACTTATTCACTAGTTTATTCCCTGGGCATAAGTCTTCAGGATTGATTGGTCCTTGGAGGTGTCTCCAGTCGGTTAAAGCTTCCCATGCAAAGCTGATATGTAAGGCTGTTTCGTTCTTTTCGTCACATAGTCTATATCTTAATTCATGACTATAGAAGCCTATTGTGAGTAGATGTTTCTTTAAGCGTCAGTGGCCGATTATTAATGATGTCACCTGCCTAATCTGTTGTTTAAACTCAGAATTTTGTGGCTTATATCGGGATGGTTTGTTCAGCAATGCTTTGCTATGTCTGCGATTTTCAATATGATTCCAGTGGGTTTTGATGTTTTATTCACCAGGATATCCATTCACAAATAACAGCCTTTATAATGCCAAATACAAAGTTCGGTCCAATAAATGTAGTAGCAGACTGTTGTAAATAGGTACACTTTTTTATTGCTTAGAATGTCCTTGTGTCCTGGTGCCCACGCATGAGTAATCTTGTTTTTTGCCAAAAAATAAGGTTTAGGGTACTTATTTAATGTGTGGGTTACTTTTTTTTGTTTTTGAACAGGGCGGGAGTCATGGTAGATGCTCGATATTCATTCTCAGACCGAGTTTGGCTAATAGACTTTTAAGTTTTATGTAATAAATATATCGACCTAATTATAAGAAATCATTTTTTACTATCTTTAAATTATTGTTGCCCGATTCTGTAGGCAAAATTGGCTATTTTCTTAAACTAAATAAATTATAATTATCTACAAGAAACATTATGATACCATGCATAATTCAGATTTTATTTTTTCTTATTTTTTAATAGACTGCCAAAAGAAGGAGGTTCTCAGTTCGTCGCCTATGTATTTTTTTTTACGTATGTACACCGATTACTCCGGAACGGCGGCACCGATTTTAATGAAATTTTTTATATTATGTTCAGGAAGTTTCTGCGGTGGACCATATTTTTTTGGATGAAATTGGTGCAGAAAAATGCAAGATGGCGCTGACAATATGGCGGCCAAAAAAATTAATTTTGTCAGATTTTCTCCAAAATTGGTTTGTAGGAAGTTTAGGGGTCGTACACAACCAATATAAAACTATTTTAAAAAAAATCAATATGGAGGATCCAATATGGCGGACAAAAATTTTATATTTGTCTGATTTTTTCCAAAATTGGTATAGCGGAGTTTTTGAGGTCGCACATAACGAATCAAAAATATTTTTAAAAAATTCAATATTGCAGATCTAATATGGCCGACAAAATTGGTACAGGGGTGTTTTCGGGATTACACATAACGAATCTGAATTTATTTTTACAAAATTCAATATGGCGTATCAAATATAGCAGATAAAAAAATTAATTTTGTCCTATTTTTTTAAAAATTGATATGGGGGAGTTTTTGGAATCGCACATTACGAATATGAAATTATTTAAAAAAAAATTAAATATGGCGTATCTAATATGGCGGATAAAAAAAATCAAAATGGCGGATTAAAGATTCTACATCTCTCGATTTTGTCTAAAGTCAGTATTGGGGGATTTTTGTTAGTGTTTGAAAAAACTGCATCTCGCGGATTCAATATGGCGTCCTGAAAATTTTACATTTTTCGATTTTCTTCAAAACTGATATAGGGGATCCTTGAGGGTGTATATTATGAATTTAAAAGTATTTTTTCGTGATTTAATAAGGTGAATCCAATATAGCGAACTAAGAATTTTACATTTTTCGATTTTGTTCAAAGGTGGGACTGAATCGTTTTTGAGGATGTAAATAGCGAATATAGAATTAATTTAAGAAAATCTAATGTGTCAGATGTAATATGACGGTCGAGAAATTAAAAATTTTCGGATTTCCTCTAAAATTCGTGCTGGGAGGCTTTGAAGGGTTTAAATTTAGATTAGATTAGGACGTTGTTAAGATACAATATGAGGGATTGAAAATTTTATATTTTTCGATTTTGTATAAAATTGATATTGCGGGGTTCTTGGGGCGTATACAAACTCAATATGTAGTATAAAATATATTGGGCTAAGAAATTTACGTCTCAAGTTCTTTAGATATCGATATTGGAAAATTTTGAGGTATATATTACCAATTTAAAATTAATTAGAAATTTAAGATAGTGAATTTACTATGACAGATTAAATATTTGTACATTGGTAATTGGAGAACTCTAAGAATCAAAGAATTTTTAGTGGTTCATTTTAGGATTATTTACAATTTTGGATAAAATGGGTACTTTTTTGCCACCTTGGAGTCATTGCGAGGTACTCTAATCGAGATTAGTACTCAGTTCAAATAATTTATGAATATCATAATGAATTCAAAACTAAAAATCGACAAATAAAATTTTTATAAAAGAAATTGAACTGACTTCTAAAAGTGCGCTAAAAAGTGAAAAATAATTATACATTTTTATATGAAATTGAAATTTTTGAAGTCGGCGCCAAATTATTTCTAAATGAAATAAATAACTACTAATATATATATATATATATATATATATATATATATATATATATATTAGTATATATATATATATATATATATATATACCGGATGTCAACGAATCTATTAGACAAGTCATAATTTCTAGAGTATTATGTGTATCAAAATGAAAATTGGTACAGGTAAATGTTATGTGAAGAGGAGAGTTTTCGCATATTTTCCACTTTCCGGTCACTTCTGGTTTCACCGGAAATGGCCCCGGCTTTGAATTCTTAAATAGAACACCCTGTATATTTTAACATCTTTGGATTTCTGAGACAATTATAGATCAGAATGTGACATTTTAAAAACTTTTTACGTCTACTTCATTTTTTTAGAGCCACTTTTAAAATTGCATCTAGGTGGCCATGATCGGACGCAAACTAATCTAACGGCCTTAGGTGATGTCAAAAAAATACAATCGCAAAGTTTTAGTTACTAGTATGAAAGACAGGAATAAGACAAGTTGACAAAAAGACAGGAATTGGATTAAAAATTTAACAAAATTAACAAAAAACTAACAAAATAAACTAATAACTTAGACGACGCACTTAAAATATTTGAAAGTACAGTAGCTGAATTTGTTAAAAAGTTTAGTGTAGTAAATGTTCAAAGTGCATTCCTTCTTTTTCACGACACATTTCAGCTTGTTCAATTGTTTCTCTCAACACGTTTTGTAGCATTTGGGGCGTTATACTTCTAAATGCCCGTAAAATTCTTTCTTCTAATATTTCAAGAGTAGCTGGGGCTGCTCCATAGTAAATTCTTTCTTTAACATATCCCCAGACAAAGAAATCGAGCACAGTAAGATCCGGTGAGCGGGCTGGCCACCGTACCGGACCATTGGTTGCAATAATTCGATTATTAAAATGCTCTATTAAATAATTAAGAACTTCTCTAGTATTGTGAGGCGGTGCTCCATCTTGTTGAAAGTAAATTCGCCGTAAAACTGCTAAAGGTATATCATTGAGATGATTTTCGATTTCATTTTCAAGAAAACCTAAGTATCTAACCCCTGTTAACTGACCTTGAAACAATATTGGCCCAATTATTCTGTTTCTAATGATACCAGCCCAGACATTGACGCCAAATCTTTCTTGAAAATTGCCCTCTCTCATTTCATGTTGATTTTGTTGGGCCCAGTACCGAGTATTTTGCTTATTGAACATACCATTATTTGTAAATCGGGATTCGTTGGAAAATAGAATAAAGTCGATAAAATTTGGGTTAACTCTATGATTTTGAAGCAGCCAATCACAAAATACTACCCGTCTATCGCCATCCTCAGTATACAAATGTTGATGTAACTGATATTTAAATGCTCGATATCCATGCTTTTTCAGTATTTCTCTTGCTGATTCATAACTTATCTGCAGTTCTTGACTAATTTTTCTTAACCAAACTGTTTTATCAACCTCAACCACAGCAAGTATATTAATCTCAGTCTCTTCATTTATGATAAACCTCTGTTCCACCTCTTGATTTCCTATTTGCCTAAAACGAGTCTCGATATACGGAAAATACTGATGGGCTGGATGTTGCCGATTCGGATATCTATGAGCATACAACTCGGCAGCATTCCTTGAATTTCTATGACACTCTCCAAATATTAATAACATATCCACTTTTTCACTTTGAGTATACATTATTTTAACGAAAATTTAAACTAAACTTAACGAAAATTAAGAAACTTTTACGTCTGTTCTTAGAGCGTATGTCACTGTCATTATCTACTTAAGTGAGTGCTTTGTTTTCCAAAGAAGACTTGATAAAAACAGTTGCAAATTATTATGCATCATGGCTGTCCATGGCGCACTTGTCATAAGTAAATAAATTATCCAGTATTTTGCTTAATAATATTTAATTTCTGTTCTTATGTCTAATCCAATCGCAAATAAATTAGTACCGTTAGATTCGTCAAAGAATGCTTTTTTCGAAAAGTAGTTGTCAAAAAGGGGTCGCCATTTGAAAATTAATAGTTAGAAAAGAAAACGTAATTTTGTCAACTTGTCTTATTCCTGTCTTTCATACTAGTAACTAAAACTTTGCGATTGTATTTTTTTGACATCACCTAAGGCCGTTGGATTAGTTTGCGTCCGATCATGGCCACCTAGATGCAATTTTAAAAGTGGCTCTAAAAAAATGAAGTAGACGTAAAAAGTTTTTAAAATGTCACATTCTGATCTATAATTATCTCAGAAATCCAAAAATGTTAAAATATACAGGGTGTTCCATTTAAAAATTCAAAACCGGGGCCATTTCCGGTGAAACCGGAAGTGGCCGGAAAGTGGAAAATATGCACTCTCCCCTTCACATACCATTTATCTGTACCAATTTTCATTTTGATACACATACTACTCTAGAAATTATGACTTGTCTAATAGATTCGTTGACACCCGGTATATATACAAATTATGGCAAGAAAGCAATTACAAATAAAATATTTTCAATCTGTTTATGCGAATTACATTTTGTCAAGTATTAGTTTGGCGCCGACTTCAAAAATTTCGATTTCATATAAAAATTTATAGTTATTTTTCATTTTTTAGCGCACTTTTAAAAGTAGGTTCAATTTTCAAGTCTATTGTAGAGTGAATGAGTTAAATAATATATATATATATATATATATATATATATATATTCCCATTGAAAAAAATATAGGCTTACCTAGTTGACGAATTTTTATTTCCCTTTTATTATATATATATATATATATATATATATATATATATATATATATAAAATATATTTATACCTAAAATAATAACACAAATAATTACAAATTTTTTGAATATGAAAATCTCATTCATTTTATCACACTGTACGACAATTTGGGATACTAGGCACTTTGTTCAAATACATTACTTCCTTACTAACAGAATTGTTAAAATTGAATTATTCGTTGTAAGAGAGGTATCGTAACAAAGGATTTGGCGAAAAAGAAATACACATTTAAGAGCTTTGTGTATACAAGTCCAACAAGTATAATTTTTCCAGTTTTACTGCTAAGATCCATGGTAAAATAACATCATATAAACCTACCATATATCTATTAATGATGTAATAATTTTGAAGTAGTACTCGTTAAATTACTAATAATTATTTCCAGTATTAAATAAACTACTGTAGTTTATTTAATTCATAAGGGTGAGTAGCTAGAGCAAAAATAATCTTAATAATAGAATCTGACTCTGGATACGAAATTTTTTTTTTGTCTTTGCAGAAACTAAAATGTTAGTATCCTAAACTAATTTATTTCTGATCGCGTGGAAAAAAATTTGTCATAATGGTTACAATTTTTTACAGTTACTGATGACTTCGTAGATAAAATATGTTCCTCTATTTTTGCACCTACGAAGCTTAAACTATCAAAAATATATAACCCTTATTTCTCCATCCATCTTTGCAGATCAAATATTTCATATTCATAAAATACATTTGAGGACTGTGTTTCAACGGTGCTTCAAAATCAAAATTTTAATCCATTGAGAGTTTATACTAGGTGATTTTTTTGTACAGTTTGAGTGGTTGTGTTTATCAATTTATTATTTGTAGATATTACAGAGTTTTTGGAGAGAGTCTATTTTCTGAAAAATGAATCTTTTAATATTAACGACACAAAATCCTTACTGGTAGTAGATATTTAACTATTTTTCACATAAATGAGACTCTCCTTCTTCTAATTAAAATATTATATTCTACCGCTTTTTCTAGTTTGTCTTTGAAATGTCTATCAAGTTAAATAATTATAACATTTACATAGTAACAACACATAGAGAAAAGTTTCTAAATAATTATTGAAGTGAATGTTTATTGAAAAAACTTTATTCCTTGAGTAAGTTACTTCATATATTTTCCTTGTGGCCTTTTTATCAGTTAAAATTAGTTTCCCATAACTTATATTCAAAAATTTTACAGAAAACATAGTAAATATTAAAGTCATGTTAAATTAGAATACAGTTTTCTGTCAACAACAGATGCTTTCTTAGAAATGCAAAATCGAGATGACAGGATGCTATAAATTAAATAAAAAAGCCTGCAAAAACATTTGTTTCCTTCAAGGATTTTGACCAACTAAATTAATTGTTGTGTTCTTTTTTTTTGCTGAAAACGGATTACCCAAAAACAGAGAATAATCACAAAATAGTTCATATATTAATTTTTTATTAAGAAATATTAAATTATCTCACATATTAAGAATAATAATTTACCTTCCGAGAAAGTTGTACTTGCAACATTGAAATACTCAGTGTTATATTCGCGTCCTATTACCTATGTTTAAGGGGAGGAAAAGTGACATATCTTGCTTGGGGGTTATTTACGCGCAGTAATAAACGGTTTTACCCCCAGGTTACTTGTGATTGCAATTAACACTGGCGAAATTATTTACGAGCTTTGTAATTTGCAATTTAGACGTCGTTTTTGGTTTATAAAAGAGCGACCAGGTGATGAATGAGACTTTCTCTATGTGGAGCTATATGCGACGAAGGGGTAAATTTGAATAATTGCTGTTTTGTTAGTAGAGTTGTTTTGCCACTTTCTCACCTTTGAAAATAATTACTTTTATAGAGATGTAATATTGTGAAACTGGGTAGGATGTGCAATTTCTGTTGGAGAATATTTATTTATTTGTATAAAGAGTAGGAAAATCGATAAATACATTATCTTTTTTCCTACTCATTAAAAGAAATTTCAATATAACGCTTATTCCTCACAATTCTATGTACGTATTATTCGATGATCACTTCTTCCAAGCAGAAGAATTAGCAGTGTTATGAATTGAAAAAATTATATAAATATCTTAAATTTTCCTAGGTAGAAATAGTAATAATTTATACATCATTATTATGTTCAGTTAAATATTCATTAATATTTATTAGGGTTAAGAAAATTAAACTGTTTTTAAATTATTGTTTTAAATAAATTTATTTTTTACAAAGTGAATTTAATTTTATACAACCTAACAATTGACTTAGTCTGTAAAATTAGAAAACGTCAGCAAAATACGAGGCCATCTAACTGTTGACGGTGAATATTTATCCTTAAAAACGAAACAAAAATGATCAAAATAGGCTTCATAAACTTAATAACCACAAGAGAAGTGAAAATCCAGTGAAGGATTTTTTGACTCAACTCGTTGAAAACAAGACGACAGATGCATAAATTTATTGTTATCCAAGTTACATTATTTTCTTTTAAGAGTTATTTGTTGAAACTACCTGTAGATTAGATAATGACTAATATTCTAGTAATCCCACTTTGCTACAGTATCTAACCTAGTATAATGCGATGGAATATTACTCCTCGATTTCTGGAACATTATGAATGTGTAGTAGATTTTAAGTCTAAGAAACTAATAGAATACGTTAAAACCATTCAATTACATTAGTCGGACTCGAACAAGCTCACACTAATACTAGAAATGTAATTTTTATGCAGGGCCATACCTGACAAATATTCAAACTGAAGTGTGACTTAACAAATCCCGACACTGTATTAATTGTGCAAGAAAAGGAACAATTTTAGCTACTACGCGTCCTTGTTCTTGTAAACGAAAATGAAAAGTTTAAAATACTAATTATTAGCGCGAACGCAATGCCAACGATTTCTAATTCTTTGCATTTCTCGTTTAAACCTCTAGAAAGTACTTAACCTACCTTAACCTTCAATTAATGAGAAAGCAAAACAAAATCGAACAAATAAATTAAATTTATTTAATTAGGAACTAATTAAAAAGAATATGCTAAAATTATTAATCATCTACGAGATATGTCCCAAAAATATCCGGCCTGTGTTTACAATTTAGTAATGTTATTATTTTTCTTCATCTGGCAGGTGGCATTTTCTCAAAGTAATCCCCATTCGACTAAACAACACGCTCCCATTGATATTTCCACATGGTGAAGTAAAGCAAAAAGTACATTTGTCGGAATTATTTGAATTGACTGTATATCGTCCAACCGGTGCCCTTTGAGCGGAATCTTTAATTTTGGAAATATCCAAAAGGAGTTATATTGGGACTGTATGAAGGCTGGTGAAGTTGAGTGATTCTGTATTTTGCTAAAAATATGTCGCACAAAGTTCGCCAAATGTGCTGACACATTTTCGTGGTGAAGAATTCAGTCTCACTGCGTCATTCAACCTTTTAAGAACTCCAAGCTAAAATTTTTTTATTGAATGATTTAACACTGCGACTTTGACGTACTTTTCCGCTATGTTTGAGATGAGAGCTTCCACTTTGAAAACTGTTGTTGTGTTTAAGGATCATATCAATAGATTCACGATTCGTCACCGGTAATGATTTTTTTGAGCATATGCTCACCATTAGAGACTGTTTATCAAAACGAAGCATTTTCTGCTCTGTCGTGAGGAATTTTGGGATGAATTTTGTACGCATGTGAGTCATTTTCAAATTCTTCTTTACAATTCTCGAAACCAAAGTTTTTTGAATACCAAGATAAATGTTTAAGTTACGAACAGTCAAACAAAGATTTTTTACAATTACAAGTCTCACACGCTTGGCATTTTCCGGTGGTATTGTGCTCGAAGATCAGCTAGAACGTAGATCAGTGTAAACAGAAGTGCTGCCATCTTTTAACTGCTTGTACCAGTATTTTATCTACGCTTTGTCCATATACTTGTCTCTAATGGCCTTCTACTTTATTTCAATACCTTGCTCATAAATGTTTCGGGTAGTAAAACTTATTGCAAATTCGTTGTTCACATCTCTACGTCATTTTCAGCGATATCAAAATAAGATGAAAATAAAAAAGGCAATGTGAAAAAATCACTATAGGTGCAAATTAATAGTGCCAATTAATAGGTACTGTAATCGGCGAGCTCGAGAGGTCTTTCATATGTCATGGCGTGAAGATATAAACGCAGGTCAGATACTTTTGGGACAGACCTCGTATTTACAAAGTCTTATAGGTACCCATAACCTTTATATTACCTTAGCCTTCCTCTACGTAGGTTCTGCCAAACAAACAAAATGTTTCCGGGAAAAAAAAGCGTGAAGTGATAGACTATCGAAAGCTTAATAAATTGACGATGAATAATCAAGATCTTCTCAATGTTGCTGAACTTTCGGACTAACTTGCAAAGTATCAGTAATTTTTACCTTAGATCGTCCACTAGTATTCATCAGAACAAAATATGCCCAAATGATTTTTATTAAACTGCCTTTTCACTCAGTAAGTACTACTCTGAGTTTATACTCATCACCGAAGCAGTCTTGATAATGTAGTAGTCACGTTATTGGCTCTATATTATTGTATCAAGTTCGATTCCCAGTAGTCTTTAATGTTTGTGATAAAAAAAAATACACGGTCCACTTCATAGTGAGGCATAGACGATATAAACACGTGCTATCCTTCTATCCATAAACTTATAAGTCATCTCAAAAATGTTTTTGAAAAACTCCGCTAAGCTAATCTTAAAATTCAGTCGGATAAATGTGGGCTACTTTGGACAACTTGCCACTAAAGATAAAGTAAAACTAAACTTCTTCAAGGTAGTTTGTATGCAGCAGTTTCTCGAACCCAAAACACTAACCAAAATAAAGTAATTTCTTGGGTTGACTGTTACCGTCGCTTTTTACCTAATTTTGCCAAAACCCCTAAAGTTCCTAATAGACTTTTTTAGAAAACCAAATTTAATTTATGTTCAAATTATAAAATATTATTAATGAAGTTAAACAAGTCCTGGTTTGCGATTCCATTCAAATTTATTCCAACTTTGAAGAGCCATTTCTCATTACAATTGACCCAGGTGCGTTCGCAATTATGCCACATCTAGGACTCTTTATTCTTCAGAGACCAAGTAGCCCTGATTGAACGAGCACTAGTTTGAGTTTTAAAATATATCAAACATTGGGGAAATATATTAATAACTATAAAATCTACCATAAACCTGACAATATAAATAAAACATTATTATGCCTTAACCAGAATTAAGAAATCATTTTTATAGTATGAAAAATTCTAAGTAAAAATAAGGATTAATTCATCAAATAGCCAGGAAATAAAAAAACAAGTATTTCCGAATAAGAAAATGATCCTAATGACCACCAGATACCACAAAAATACAACAATTTTGTCGAACCCTACAAAATAACATCTCTGATAGTATATTCGAAATAGAAATTAAAACATTCACTTTTTGGATAAATTTCATAAGAATATAGTCATCTTTTTCTGGAAAGAAAAATTTCAGCTCAAAAAAATTGTTGATAACATCTCCAAAGAAAATATCGATTTTAAAACAACAGTGATTAATATAGTCAACTACAAGTCTAAGAAACAGAAAATATTTCATTGTGCTACTTCCGTTTGATCCAGAAATTATAACTCAACACTTTTTTATGTTTATTTCAAGGTTCAAAAATAATTTAATGCCTCAAAAAGATCCTGCATTAAAAATAGTCTTAAACTTCCAGGTTTAGATACATTTTCCTGTAAAATTTCAAACAAAGACAGAGTAGTTAGAACACTCTTAGAATCCTGCAGATGTTAGATCACAACCTCAGCGGAAAAACTAATTTACAAAGAGGAATAAATGATATCCAATTACTATTTGGACACTTCGCAATAAGATGCCGCAAAAAACTATATAATCAAAAGGATTTTATCTCCAAATATGAGAGAGATCTCAAAAATAGAATAAAAGAAAGAGACGATCAAACCATTACAATCTATACAAAAAAATTAAGAATTGACGAAGAGGCTGGTAAGAACGACATACAAAATATTCAAATTGCCATAATGGACGTACCAGAGGACTTAGTTTTCTATAACAGAAACTAGATAATTTAAATTTGTGTGAAACTCTTATGAAAAGCTACTCTTTCATGTAAAAATACCATAATGACATCATAAATGCTATCATGTTTGCTCGCCTCTAGATTTGATCAAGTCACTTACACAAATTTCGTAAGCATTACATAAAAATGAGTTACCGCTCCCGATCTACTTTTGCAGTCTCGCCTAATAAAATGCCATTCTGGAACTTGAAGCACCTGCTAGACTCTATCTAAAGTAGTGTGTGTCTTGAAAATTCCGCTGGTTGATCCTGAAACTTCTACTATCTATCGTCTTCAGGCCTTCACCACATCATCTCTACTACTCAAAAATACATTTTAACATGTGGACCATATTGACACTACTATAAATACCATGCAAATACCTTGGCTTTTCCAATATACCAAACAGCCATAATTTATACACCGTTATTATGTCCATTTATATACATATTTTTATTTTATAAAATTGATTAAATTAAAAATATTAATTAATATTAATGTTATAAAAATATTAATTAATATTAATGTAATAAAAATATTAATTAATATAAAAGTTAAATATTAATATATAAAACTTATACATACCTACTCAGCCGAAATGTGCGCCCATACGGCAAAACCAAAAGAATCTAAAGTCAACTAAAATGAAGGTTCTCAGAATAATAAAAGGAGTCATCCTGCAAAACCATGTAAGAAACACAACCACTGCAGATGATTGTAAAAACCAGGTTAAGGCGTCGCGATTGTAGAGATCATGTAAATTGAATATCCTCTGAAAGATTAACCAAATGGACTAAATCAAAAAACTTCGTCATCTCAGGACGGCTAAAAGAGGAAATAAGAGGATAACGCCCTACCGTAAAGAGAGGAAGAAGAAATTAATTTAAATTTTAAAAATAATTGTTTAAAATAAATACTTTTTTTTTGTCGGTGACTGTTGTGCAAAAGTAACGACAGAGAAATATGGATATAGTCCATCATTTATTAAGGCTGGACACACAAAGCTTTCACAGGATGTTAACAGGAAATTTATACAATGTGACTTTTGTAATAAGTTATTTCATTAAACAGTAATAAATGGCTAAACATAGAGTTAATTATTATACTAATTTGTATTATATGTTACTAGATAATACTATTCCATATTACCCACCATTTTTGAAGTCTCAAAAAAAACATTTAACTCGCTAGTCATATCTAATATACTTAAGGTTAATATTATACTGTAGATGAAAAATAAAAATACGTATTCGATATTTACCTAATTGAATATAACTCTCTCTCTCTTTCTCTCTCTTTGTCTCCCAAGTTTAGCCAAATTTAAAACATATATGGTACTTTCACTTTAAAACAAATTTTATATCCTTTCATAAAAATATGTTAATACATTTTCTCAATAATATTAACAAATCCATGATGATCACACATTCCAATAAGGGATAACCACAAAAAGCAAACAAAATACTTCAAAAGAATAGGGAAACAAAGCATTTCATATGAAGGTTATGAAGAGCTATAAAATGCCTGTTATTGAAAATTACATTCCATTCTTTTTGTCTGTATGGGAAACCATTATTTAGACGATTTGGCTCTGTTTTTATCAGCGGCGGTCCAAGGATAAAATTGGAAATACAATTTTTATGTGATTCTTTAGTATTATTATTTTGATCTTTCGGATAATTACTGTTTTGGCATGTTAAATTCATAGTTACTTTACAGAGTAATTAACTAATTTGTGCCATAGAGGAATACTAAATTCAATCTAACTTTAACAATTTGCTTTCAAGACATAATGGACAAATTTCTGAATATTTTTTTTGTTATTAATTCATTTTAAAGAATAAGGAAACTAATTATATTTCAAATATAACTAGGTGCATGTTTGGTTTTCTAAGATATTTAGGTATACAAAATATAAATTTTTATAAGATTTGCGAATATTGTATTATACGGTACTAAATTAAGTACATGAATTTACTGTGATTTATAAGCTGCAAAATATGTTTGCCTGTAATATTATCGGTATGTTATATTCTACTTCACATTAAATTTAATACTGTAATAGATAAATTAATTGATGATTAGGTAGTTTTCCTACAAAGTAACTCAATGTATTTATAACCTTCTTTTACTTTTGTCTGTGAAGGATTCAAACTCTTTTATGCTTAACATTTTTAAATCTCTTATGTATTCCTGGTGTTTACCTTTCGTTTAATCTCCAGATTTAAAGGATATTCATTTTGACATTGACTCGCTCGATTAATTACCATACAAATGTTAAGGCACATTGAATGATCTTAGAATACTTTGCCTCCTTGGTGGAGTTGAATCCAAATACAAATTTATTAAAATGAATATCTTACCAAAATGGCGGTCAAAATGAAAAATAACTATTTAAACTCTTATATGTGACTGAAGTCATTGAAGGAGCCAAATTAATGCATCAGCTAGCAGAAGAAATCACCTATACAAACAAACATGCAAACATAAATTTACACAAGGGATCTTATAACTGAATTTATTTGTGATTGCTATTTTACTTTGGATAGTTTATAACTAATATCAGTAGTTATTTTTCATTTAATACTAATTTTGCTCAGCGTTGAAAAATCTCTTGTACATATAAAAATTAATAGAATTATTTTTGTCATTTAGCGTTTTTTTTTTAAATTTTGTATAATAATTTTTAGTTCAATTGGAAAAATGTAAAATTTTGTAGACGCCATATTAAATTTTAAAAAATTTATTATAGATTTATAATTTGTGATCCCAAAAACCGCTATATGAGTTTTGGAGGAAATTTGGGCAATATTTTTTTCCTACCCTATTATAAATGCCATCTTGAATTTTATTGAAACAATTTCAGTCAGAATAACATCGGATCACCGAAATAACTTTTTTTACCATTATGCCAAAAATTTCATTCAAATCAATGAAACCTTTTCGATGCAACGGTATACGTACATTTAAAAAAACACATTTGAGAATTGGATGAATTAGAATGTAATTGTTTCTATATCCTAAATAAAGCATTCGTTACACCTAAAAAGTGTAATCGCAAAAATGGCAAATTTACAAGGGTAAAACGTATAGTTCGGCTGGTTAGATGACTCGCATATGAATTTAGTTAGTTAGTTGTAAATGGTTCATGCGATTTTCAAAAATCTGCTAATGAAAGGTGTAAGAGAAATTAAATATTTAGCTTTTCAATTTTTTTCTTTGCTTTTTACCATTTTTGTCCTTTGTTGGGTCTTTAATTTTCTCTAATAATTTTGTTTAGTTTATTATATTCTTTTTTTTACGTCATTAGTTTCTGCCTCTATCAATTATTTTGTTCCATTGATACTATTATCCTCTTTTCTACTTTTTAACCGACTTCTAAAAGAACGAGGTTCTCAATTTGTCGACTATGTATTTTTTTTTATGTATGTACACCGATTACTCCGGAACGGCTGCACCGATTTGAATGAAATTTTTTACGTTATGTAAAGGAAGTTGCTGCGGTGGACCCATATTTTTTTAGATGCAATTGGTGCAGTTAAATCCAAGATGGCGCTTACAATATGGCGGCCAAAAAAATTAATTTTGTCCGATTTTCTCCAAAATTGGTATGGAGGAATTTTCGGGGTTGTATCCAACGAATCTGAAATTATTTTTAAAAAATTCAAAATGGCGGATCCAGTATGGCCGACAAAAAGATCAATTTTGTCCGAGTTTCTCCAAAATCGCTAGAGGGGAGTTTTCGGGGTCGCATATGACGAATCTAAAATAATTTTAAAAAAATTCAATATGGCGGACGAAAAAATCAATTTTGTCCGATTTCCTCCAAAATTGGTACGGGGGAGTTTTCGGGGTTGTATATGACGAATCTAAAATAATGTTTAAAAAATTCAATTTGGCGGATCCAATATGGCCGACAAAAAAATCGTTTTTGTCCGATTTTCTCCAAAATTGGTACGGAGGAGTTTTTGGGGTCGCATATGACGAATATAAAATAATTTTAAAAAAATTCAATATGGCGGATTCAATATGGCGGACGAAAAAATCAATTTTGTCCGATTTTCACCAAAATTAGTATGGGGAAGTTGTCGGGGCCTCACATAAAGAATCTGAAATTATTTTTAATAAATTCAATATGACGTATCCAATATGGTGGATAAAAAATTAAGTTATTTTCTTTAAATATCGATATTGGAAAGTTTTGGGGCCTATATTACTAATCTAAAATTAATTTGAAATTTAAGATAGTGGATTTACTTTGATAGACTAAATATTCGTTTGACACAATTTCATTGGTATTTGGAGAACTCTAAGAATCAAAGAATTTTTAGTGGTTCATTTTAGGGTGATTTATAATTATGGATAAAATGGGTATTTTTTTGCCACCTTGGAGTCATTGCGAGGTACACTAATCTCGATTAGCACTTAGTTCAAATTTATGAATATCATAATGAATTGAAAACTAAAAATCGAAAAATAAAATTTTTATAAAAAAATTGAACCGACTTCTAAAAGTGCGCTAAAAAGTGAAAAATAACTATAAATTTTTATATGAAATTGAAATTTTTGAAGTCGGCGCCAAATTGTTTCTAAATGAAATAAATAACTACTAATATATACAAATTATGGTAAGAAAGCAATTACAAATAAAATATTTTTAATCAGTTTGTGCGAATCACGTTTTGTCAGGTATTAGTTTGGCGCCGACTTCAAAAATTTCAATTTCATATAAAAATTTATAGTTATTTTTCACTTTCTAGCGCACTTTTAGAAGTCGGTTCAATTTTTTTATAAAAATTTTATCTTTTAGCTATTTTTAGTCTCGTCTGCAAAAGTTATCCATTTAGATGGCACTATTAGTTTCGTCGGTATTTATTATGCTCTTCTGTGTGTTATTTTAAATGTTTCTTTTAGAATTTCTTCATATTTTTTTTAAAAAAATATGGCGCCTGGTGCGCGCAAACCCTCATGCTTCATCGTTTCTGGCTTGAACGACCGGTAAGCATGAAGATTCCGTAACATATGTCACTGTCTGGTACTAAACAAGAAAATAACAGCCAGATTCATTAACATGGTTTAACTTTAAAACTAATCCAAATTTACAGTAAAGGGTTTAGACTGACAAGTATAACAATAATTCAAACAAGTTTTGAATCTTCAAAATAAAAGAACATATATAATACAAATTTTAGCAATATCATTAGCAAATCAAAACTGGCTAACTAGGAGATCTAACTCCCGTGGCTACAAGATCAGGTTTAAGTTGAAACCTTCTTAGTGAATATGGCTATTAAATTTGATTTTAGATTAAATATCCTGTATCACTAATAAGAACGACAGCTTTCACAACTTTGGCTAAGTTCAAAATCATGGTTCTTGGGTTTAGATCGTGTCAAATTGGAACTATTATCACACGTTTCGCCTACGTTTGCTCGAGGCATCTTCAGGGATCTTTACTCCACGTGACTAGAACAATGAATCATTCTAATATCGTGGAGTAAAGATTCCTGACGATACCTCGTGCAATTGTAGGCGAAAGGTCTGGTAATAATTCCAATTTGACACGATCTAAACCCAAGAACCAGGATTTTAATCCTATCTCACTATTAGAGAAACTGGCCTATTTTATTTGGTAATATTGTAAGCTTATGATAAAAAAGAATGAACAAATTAAAGTTATTTTCCATTGGTTTTTAAAATATCCATAATTCACAGAAGTTTTGTCAAATCGAATTGAAATAAAAAGGTTAACTTCATGATATGTTGCATATACTTTATACCTGTACTGAAATATTCACTAGCTGGTTTATTCAAAACTGTTGTCAGTTTTAAATTTCCGCATTGGCTTTTACAAACTAAAAACAATTTTAATAGTTTTTAAAATATTTTACCTTTTCTTCGCACACCCTATATACCGTCATCAAATACTGCACCAAACATGTAACAGTCACGGCAGATTTTCGTTTCGTAATTTATTTGTTACATTTTTAACTGCTCTAAAAGTGAATAATCATCATTTCAGATTCAATATTACAGAGTTAATGAAAACAATATATATTAAAAATATATTCTTCTTACTATTTTTTTAAATATACTTTTCAATATTTAAAATCATTAATTACATGCGGGATCACATTGTAACTTACCAAAAAATAATAGTTTTAAGAAGAAGTTTTTAACATCTCTTTATAAATATTATGATAAAACTAATTAAAGTAGCATGCTGTGAAAGTCCGTTCTAATTAAAATTGTTAGAGATTTCGAATGTATTACAAAAATATTTGTACACCTTAGAAATGTTCTGTTGATATTCTCTACAAAAGGGTTAAAAATGATGAAATAAAAAAGACACTGCGGACAAGTCTTTTATTTAACATATCAACAACAAAAAAGTATAATAGTAGGGTGTTTAACTAATCTGAAACCGTTTTACAAATTTATTGGGTCTTTTATTATTATGATTTACAAGCCAAACGGCTTCGAACTCATACCAGGCATACAAAGAGACCAAAAGTATGAAGCACTGTTAGAACCCTTTCCATGATATCGGGTCCTAGGTGACGTCTGCTGTATTTCCTACGAACTTTCGGACAGGTCTCGCGGTTGCTAGGAGAACTGCTTTCTGCATAGGTTTATACAGATGCTCACTAAGGCCCAGTCCCTTGATGTTCTGCAGGAGGTTCTTTGGTATCACTCCAGTTGTTGACAGTATTATGGGAATCGTTTGGACGCTGTTCATTGCCCATTGTCTTCGGATTTGGACCTCCAGATCTCTGTATTTGGCGATCTTCTCGTTGTATTTTGGCCTTAGCTTGTTGTTAGGTACAGCAATGTCGATTAATGTAGTTCGCCTAGAAATTTTATCTATTAGTATAATGTCTGGTCTATTATGAGCTTCTGTCTGATCCGTCAGTACGGTTCGGTCCCAGTATAACTTGAACTGGTTTATCGCAAGAATAGGCTCCGGATTGTATTTGTAATAAGGCACTTTTCCTACCTGCAATAGGTTTAACTTATCTGCTAACTCTTGGTGGAGTATCTTAGCGGCCGAGTCGTGTCTTTCCTTATACTCGGTTGCGGCAATCGTTTGGCATCCTCCATTTATGTGCTGAATTGTCTCCGATGTTCGACAACCATATCTGCATTGGTCATTTTCTAATGAGGGATCTCTAATGATGAACTTCCGATAGTTCTTCGTCGGAATAACCTGGTCTTGGATAGCTAATAAGAAGCCTTCCGTTACCGGAAACATCTGTCCTGAAATCAACCAGTCGTTCGACACTGAGTTGTCGACATTGTCCTGATTGACCTCATTTGGATGCCATCCATGAAGTGGCTTCTGTAGCCAAGTTTGTAACTTCTCTTGATCTGTTTGGTGGAGAGAAGTAATATCTTGTTCCCTCTCAACTGAAGCGACGTTGAATCGTTTGCCTCGCATATTGCTCGATGTAGTATGGAAAAGTCCGCTAACCTGTGGAAATATGAACGTAAGTTTATTATTTGTTGGTCGAGCTGCTTACCAATAACCACCAATCCTCTTCTTCCTTGGTGTCTTGGAAGCATTGTACGTTCAATAGCACTCAGAGGGTGATTTTTTTGTGCTTTTGTTAGGAGTGTCCTTATTTTTCTTTGCAGGTTTTGGATGTCCGTTCTGCTCCATTTTACAATTCCAAAAGAGTAGCTTAGCGCAGAGCAAGCATACGTGTTGAGAGCCTTAAACAAATGTCTACTGTTTAAGTTAGTTCGTAATACCCGCCTTACCCTCCTGACAAATTCGCTTGTCAATTCGGCTTTCATAGTGCCATGGTCAATTCTTTTAGCCTGTTTCATACCTAGATATTTGTATGTTTGGTCTGCTTCTATTGCAGCTATAGTTTCACCGTTCTGCATTTCAAAAGCCCCCGGTTGTATCTTCCCTTTAACGATGTTCAAAATACGGCAGTTCTCAAGTCCAAATTGCATTCCGATATTCCCAGAGAACTCCTCTGCAATTTTAAGCATTTGTTCCAGCTGGTTTCTGGTAGCAGCCATCAGTTTAAGATCATCCGTGTATAGAAGATGATTCACTCTTACTACCTCTTCCTTGTTATTTCTAATACTGAAGCCGTATCTGGTGGAGTTCAAACGGCGTGATTGTGGGTTCTTTGCAAGGCAGAACCACAATGGGCTAAGTGAATCGCCCTGAAATATTCCCCTTCGTATTGGAATGGTGTTAGTTTCGATGGTGTCGCTAGATGGCACTTGCAATTGGATCCTTGTTCTCCAAGTTGACATGATGCGTTCTAAAAAGGAAACAAAATTATTATCGACCCTATAGATTCTCAATATAGTTTTGAGCCACTCATGTGGCACCGAGTCGAAGGCCTTCTTATAATCCACGTAGGCAGCAAAAAGGTTTCTTCGGTTGGTACAGGCTTGGTTACCTATGACAGAGTCAACAATCGATTGTTCCTTGCATCCCATTGCTCCCCTCGTGCATCCTTTCTGTTGAGTTGCAATGATGGTATTTTGCTAACAATGTGCATAGATGCGTTTGGTCAAGCAGGAGGTAAGCACCTTATACAGTGTGGGTAGGCAGGTGATTGACCTATAATTAGCTGGGTCATGTGTGTTATGTTGGTCCTTTGCTAGGAGGTACGTAATACCTTCGGTCAAAAACAATGGCATTTTTGCTGGGTTAAGAAAAACATCATTAATAAGATTAGCCAGCTGATGGTGCATACACCAGAACTTTTTGAGCCAGTAGTTCTGAATCCCGTCGAGACCTGGAGCTTTCCAGTTATGAGATTCCTTGATTATTCTTGAAATTTCCTCGGCGGTAAATGGCTCAAACTGCATCTGGCTGTAATTTTGGCAAATTTGGTCTTCTTCATTGATCCAGTCAGCTGCGATGTTACAATCGGCTGGTTTGAAAAGTTGGTTTCTCCAAAACTCTTCTATCTGCTCTCTATTGGGATATCTATTATCTGCTATATTAGGTGGAGAGTTTAGCTTACGGTAAAAAGTCTTTTCTGATCGTTGGAAGAGCGCATTGTTTCGTTTTCGGTTATTGCTGGTCTTGTATCTCTTTAGCCGTCCTGCAATAACAGAGAGCTTCTGTTTCAGCGAATCGAGGCATTGCTGAGCAGTAACATTCGCTGGATCTTGTTGGGAATGATATCGGACACGATTCATGATTTCTTCAACTCGCCTTTGCAGTCGACTACTTCTTGTGCCCCTGATGTACTCCGTCAGCTGTTCTATATCTATTCAAAGATTTTCAATTTTCTTACTTAGACGTCTTTCCCATGGTGGTGTGTTGGGTTCTGTTCTTGCTGATCGGCATTCTGTTGTAACTTTAATTTCTAGAGCTCTAGCTATAGGAGTCGCGGTACAGTAGATGGTCATATGTAAGGACTCCAGAGTGTAGGCATCTGAAACATAAGCTGGTAAAATCCGATTGTGCATGATGTCTAACATGGAACCCAGTTTTTTGGATGAATTAATTTTTGGCAGTGCCGGTCTTCTTAACGGATTGCTTCCATCATACTCCAACAGCGCAGCACTCATTTCCGTTGACAATTTCTGATAAAAGATTATTATTATTATTATACCACAAGTTACAGTTTTTAAGGTGAACAATTTGTTTTTAAGATCCTCGCTTCTTAAATCTTAACGTCATGCAATGCAAAAATATTTTCATGTATTTAAATTTAAAAGAAATCAGTTTCTTATTATAAATGCAATAACAAAGCCAACTACAATGCAACTTAAAGGCTATTTAATAATTAACGAATAATTTTCCGGTATGTGAAATATACGGACTGTAATTAGTTGAGTTTGTTTTTATTGGAGCAATCATCGGGCCCATTAATCATTCATTATGACACGCGGCCGATGAGAATTCCGAAGGTTATTTCTGTGCAGTCATTTCCAGATTAAATACGGCACAATTAGAGGAAATTTGATAAGCTGGGTGTGATATCAAGTTATTAGTATGGGAAAAAGTGGTCAGTTTATAAATACCTGTTCTTGCAGTAAAAAACGTGTTTGTTATTAAAATAATATAAATGTCTTTTACTCAGTTACCTATTTGTCATCCAAACAGACGGGAAAAATATTTTTTAAATTATGAAGTCAAGATTATTAGAGAAGCAGAATGCCAAGAATGGGTTTAGAGAGCTTTGTATGAAAAATTTTCAGCCGTCTGTTCATTGTGACTGCTTGTTATGTACGAGCAGCCATGCGTTTTGGCTGTTTTGAATACATTTTAAAAGAAAATTTGGCACAATTATTTATGAATTACACATTTTCATATATTATATAAAACATGTAAATGAACCGAAATAAGACCATTCGAAGATATCCGAATTATTAAAATAATTTGTTGAGAATAATAGAAATTTTAAATTTTAATAACTTTAGTTAACTAAAGCGGAAAAATGGAGGAAAATAAATTGAGTATGGAAGAGGTATTACATTTCGTATGAGTTGAAATCTATTTTCTTTCAAAATAAGTTTCCTTGTAATAGAAATCTAATTTGATTCGGTAAGTAAACAATTACAAAATTCTTTTAAGGAACGAATAACACTAAATTATGCTAAATGAGTCAATCTCTCCTACCCTACAGTTTTATTTTGTCGGCGCCCTTTACACTATCTACATTGAGAAAATTTATTTTTCAAGGTAGATCAGAGATTCCCAAATTTTATTATCTCGTAGCCAACGAGCTAATTTTTTCTATTTTCCGTAGATACCCAATGTCTTTCCAATATTAAGTTTAACGTGCTGAAGCCTTAGTCTGTACATTTTTATTATTTTCCATTCGAGTGCAGTCCCAGAATTAACCGGCCTGACATATAGATGGCGGTAGTTAGTCGTACCAACCTTAGAAAGATCAAGTTTTAATTTTGAAGACGCTACGTCGTTTTTTGACAGCCATCAATAATGAACGCTCTCAGTGAATTTGTAAACATGGTTAAAATTGGTCATTGTTATGTGATTCAATACTTTCATTTGAAAAGACTTAGTGCAACCAATATCAAGGCCGAGCTAGACTCTACTTTGGGAGAGTCTGCAGCTTCGTTTTTAACAGTGAAATATTGGATTGCATAGTTTAAACGAGGCGGTACGAGCTGTGAAAATAAACATCGCAGTAGTCGGCCAAATGAGGTGACAATTCCAGAAATGGTTAAAAAATCCACAAAATGGTATTGAATGACCGTTGACTAAAAGTGCGCGAGTTAGCAGAAATGGTAGGCATTTCAAAAAGTGCTGTATATCGCATATTGACTGAACATTTGGACATGAGAAAGCTATGGGCAAGATGGGTGCCGAGTTTGCTTACAATAGAAAAAAAGCAGCGTTGCGAGAATGTTTCAATTGAGCGTTTGGCCATGTTTCGCCCCAAGAGTTTTTGCGTCGATTCACAACTAAGGATAAAGCATGGGTTCATCATTACACATTTGAGATGAAGGAACAGTCAAAACAACGGACAAAGGGGAGAATCGGCTCCAAAGACGGCAAAGATGGTTCCATCTGTGAGCAGGGTCGAGGCTTCAGTTTTTTAGGATACGTATGGTATAATTTTAATTGATTATCTTGAAAAAGGAAAAACCATCAACGGCGAGTATTATGCGAATTTATTGCAGCGATAATGTTAAAAGAGAAAGAATGTTTAAGTTACCATTCATACCTTTATTAATTAACTCGACATGAAATCAAATCTTGTAAAATTCTTACATAAATTAAACACTCCAAAAAAATAATACTTTTAATCTACTGGTAAAATTTTATTGCAGATGGGGGACGATGCATAGAATGTAAAAATCGCTACAGTTTTATTTTCTTTTTCGGAGCATCGTTTCCCACCTGTCATAAATTTTGACAATAGTTATAACATACTTTTAGTGGGATGAATGCTTTTATAGTAAATGTTTAATTTGAAATTAGTCCGGTTTAATCTTAAATCTTCTTAGTCAGTGATTTCCAACCGAGTTAAAACCCTTTCCACTAGGTATGAATTGCCATCGTCTATAATGTAAAATAAGTAGAAGATATGTCTTTTTGAAGCCAAAATTGTTAATATCTATTTCTAAACTGGGCCTTAAGATATTTGTTAATACTTATTCTGATCAGTTCTTCTTGTAATATGGCATCCTATTTATGTAACCATATTGGTTTATAATCCACTGTGGTATTTTCATGGTCTAAACGTCCTCAAATCTGATTTTAAAGTCTATGTACAGGGCATTTAAATGTTAAACGTAGGCCGAAACGTCATCATTCTGGTAGCAGGTCTGATAAGTTGGGGAGCTGGGTAAATTCTCGCTGTCGAAAGTTTTGCTTCATAAGGTTAACTCTGGCAAGAAAAGCTGCAATCATGATCTTTGTTTTATCAAATTCATATTTTCAATTGTCAGTTAACCTTATTAAATTTCGTAAAGAAATCTGTTATGTCGGCAATTCCTGGTATCCATGTAAGTTTTTTTTTGAAATATCATCTTTAGCATCCAAAAATTCCAAACAGTCTTGAAAACCGAAAAAGTCTTGTCAAACATAACATAAGCCTTTCGACAGCCAGCGTACTTTAGTACGAAGGAGCAACTGATGAAAGTTCTCGTTCTTTTCTTCATACAATAGCGAGAATAATAGAATTCAACGCGTTTCTCCGATTTTTTTTTAAAGACGTTTAAAGACTCAAATTTTTATCAATGGATGACGCAATGAATTTCAAACAGTTCGGGTACATTTTGTTTTAAATGGCTTATAAAATCTCGATAACGCCCCACTATAACAGGTGAACTATCTGTTGTTGCTGAAATTATATTTATAAAGGAATCACTTTTTCCGAGAAATAATCTATTAAGATAGAATACTGATTCGCCTTTAGTGTTGCAAAGAGCAGTGCAAGAGGTCCATAAGAAAACCAAGATATGTCAAAAACAGTGCTTCACTACTAGATAAAGTTGTCTCGTCCAGTTGAATGGTGAACTGGGTGGTTTGAAGATAATAACACAAGAAGCTTTCAGCATCATAACCCATTTCATCAATAAGTCTCTGGACTGTGTTGTTGCTCAAAATTATTCTTTTGAGTATATCATTTGCAGGTTTGTTTAGAATAATTTTAACAATCTCTTCAATAGCTGACAAAATTAGCTCTTCTCTGATAGTATGTGGCTTTCCTCATTTTGTTATTAGTAAAGAGATTTCGTAAGATATCAGCAAGCCATCACTTCACATTTTTCAGGGTGAAATGAACTTATTTTCTACCGTGGATCTCTTCTGAAGGTTTATTTCAGGATTTGAATGTATTTCAATTCTTTATTTCTTTTATCAGAATGACACGTTCTCAAATGATCCTCCAACTTGCATACAATTCTGTTCTATATAAAGCGCATGGGCTGATGTGTGTCTGACAATGGTGAAATTAAACCAAACCCCAAATAATTAACGCAATACTGCATACATTTCCTTTGAGATTCGGCCATGTTTAGTGGTAGTTATTTCTGAAGAAAAATGTAACAATTTAAATATAATACGATTTAGTATTTCTAAATTGAGTCCCTACATAAACCTTAAATCAATCTTTAAGGTAATCGTTGGTTTATAGAGATTCAGAGAGAGGAGAAGAAAAATCAGAAAATAAATAATATCTACTGTTAAAGTGAAAAAAAACCAATAAACTAATTAAAAAAGTTATTGTTGATATGAACGTCATAAGAACCAATAATGTTTAATAAAATAGTTTATCATGTAGCAAATATAAGAATTCAGGCATGGCAGACAATGATAATTAGCCCATTCATTTTAAAGGAATTTTAACAAATATTGCTTTAGCGATAGTTAATATTACATCTGCAATATACAAACGTTTTAACAATTATAACATATATTTGGGGTATTTTTTATTCAGTCAATTTCGTTCATCTAATTCTTTTTTTTTTTAATTTTTTCTAATTAATTTTTAATTAAATTAAAGTCTTATATTGAATATGTTGCATCTAGATAAATGCTAAAGTGAACAAATAACAATTTTATTAAACGTTTATTACTTGAACTATAATGTTACAGAAAATATAATAAATATGATGATAATTCTAAATGATTTTTTTCAAACTCACAAAATCTCATTTTTATTGTATTTTGCTGTACTAAAAGATATACAAACAAAACTCATTTAAAGGGGTTTGTTATTTGACCGTGTATAATTTGCTAAATGTTTCTGTTCTTATCTCCATTATAAAATCTCCACTCTAGGTTAATAATTCAGCCTTCAACCCTTTTTAGAGCATCTGTTTTCACCACTGGCCAATCAATACTTATTTCCTTTTAGATTTGCTGATGTTTTAAACTGATTAGATTATAAAATGCACAACTAACTGGTCATATTATTTACAGAAAATATTGGTATCTTTAGATATTTTTAAACTTACTAAAAAATTTGGGTGGAAAAAATTTTTAGAGGAGAAATCATAACAGTCAGCTAGAGTAACTACCCAGTAATATGGATTTTTAGAGGTTTGATGCATTGTATAAAAGTAAATAAATATCAACAATTTAGAGGTATTGATTTTGTAAAAATTGACATAACACCGAAACTTACAGTACTATACGCTGTACACCTGTTAAGAAAATTTACAGTATATAATATGGGTAATATAGTCCAGGAAGATTAGACTGACAGCAAGCAATAATATAAATAAAATGTATATGGAAATTTTTACTTTGTAAATTATTCTTTCAAGGGATACAAACTACTCTCATTCTTGGTGTCTAGAATTTTTTTTTGGTAAATAATCATTTTTATGGGGTGAGAAAACTTTTTGGCTAATTGTACCCAGACGCATTAGGGATCGTTTTGTTTCTAAAGATAGGAACTAAAAAGGAATTATCAAGTTTTGCAATATAAATTGTGCAAAAAGTACATAAATACAGATACTTCTTTTCGCTTATAATCAAATTAAAAATGCAGTTATTTATGCTTTGTACTTTAAATTTATGAAATTCGAAAGCTGGAGAAATAATGTAAATGACTTTTTATGACCAATGAAAGTCGAAATAAAGTTTCTTTTTAACAAAAATCGCTGCATCGTTATTAATTAAGAGTAGAAATTTGGCCTGTTTCTAAAGACAGGGCGCCGGAATAAGGAGAGTCGCAGTTCCAACAAATTTGGCGGACGAGTACCACTACTTTGACTAGTTTTTATTTAACCAATTCTACGTCTATTACAAAAAAAAATTGTATGCTGTAGTTAGGATTTACACTGAGAACAGGCGAAATTTCTGCTCTTAAGGTTAATAAATAATGACGCAGCGATTATTTGAAAAAAAATCTATTTCAAGTTATATTATTCTTTTAAATGTGCCTTTTTTCACAGCTTTGGTCACCGTTGATACATATCATCCTAAATAATTGTATTATTTAATTTGTGTAGGTACAAGCGAAAAATAAATACTTTCTTCTTGTAATTTTTGGACAATTTATCTAGCAAAATTTCGTAATTTTTTTTAAGGACTATAAGTACAAGTCTTTTGGCAGAAAATGATGTCTCTAGACGATTTGCCAAAAACTTTTCTCATCCTTTAAGAAATAATAACTTTTCACTTGCAAATTGCAATGGTACAATTATTATTGAACTCTCAAATTCCATGTTGTACCAACTTTTTGTATAACTCATTATGTATTATTCATAGGTTCAACGATTTCAATAATTTTCTGTAAAGTTATTAGCAAAAATAAAGAAAAATATTTGCCCACCAAAATTCGATCCGCTAACGATGAGAGACGTTTGATATTCCCTGGAAGAATGATTTCCAAGTCTAGTATTCCCGGACTAATAGTTAAATTTCTACTTTTTACTTTTGTTTTTAAACTTAGAACAGATACAAATATATAAACCATTGAGAGGGAGTCTCATTAAGATACACAAAAATAAGACAGCTGGTTATTGGTTAACTAAATGATTTCAATGCGGAATATTTATAAATTAAACTTTTTTAAATTCCATATAGAAATCTAAACGTAAATATATTTTTAATATAGCTGAAAAATGTTTCAAGTAAGTAGTATGTAGGACGGGTTTCTAGGCCCAATTGTGATTTCAGTGACAAGTTCCATCCGCATCTTAAACTGAAAAAGGGCAAAGCCAAGTTTTTTAGCTGAAGAAGTAAAATTTTACATAAGGACGTAATTAATAATGACGTCACATAACCAGTTGTTGTTGATCAAAAATATCTTAAAATTTTTTGGTCGATACAGTTGAAAATATCACGCAATTTCTCTCTCTGTCTCTTCCTCCCGCTCCTCATTCTCTCCTTTCATCTCTCACTCTCCCTCATTCTCCGATCGTTTTTTGTTTATTATTTTAAATATTCTAAAAATAGCAACAATAACAAAAGGAATTCATAAATACCAGGACAACAGGAAAATGTATAAAGTTATAATTTGCTAGAACTACAATATTAAAAAAAAAAGTTGTATGTGTTTTTCTTTGTTTTGCAGCATTTGATGCATTGGTGATTTCTATTTTATTCTATGCTTTAAGTTTGCCCCAAAATAAGGGTTGTTTTTGCAATGTACATTTTATATCAGATGCAATTTTTATAATTACCAGAAATAAATTTTTACATTTACAGTACAACTTTTTTATTTGCCTACAATCAATAATCATGCAATCCATAATCCGACCATCCCTAATAGTGTTTTAAAATTTTCCAATAAGATTTAAAAAAAATATACTTTCATTACGTTTTTTACATTAAATCAAACGAAAATAAGATACTCAAAATTTTGGACTATTTGTTATATTTTCCAAGCAGTACAGATTTTTTCTGAAATATAACATTTTTTCCTTAAATCATCTTAAAAATTGTAATGAGTCACGAATTGTTCACAAAAACAAAACAACTTCGTATAAATTAAACATTCCCTTAGTCTATCGATGGGTTGCTAATAAAAAAGTAAATCTAACGATTAAAAATTCTGAACATAACAGAATTTTTTTTTCTTAAATAGCCCCATGGAAAATAAATTGCTTATATAAAATTAATTACTCGTTTATCGTCACCTAGATTCAATGAAAATTTCTATTGATAATAGTGTATACGTTGTGTTCAATTGAGTTTATAATTTTTTTATGAACATACAAAAGTACGTTTATTATTAAACTGATATTGATAATCAAATATAAAAGATTTTAAATTTTTATATTGCGTATATAAAATTAATTACTCGTTTATCGTCACGTAGATTTAATGAAAATTTCTTTTAATAATCGTGTATACGTTGTGTTTAATTGATTTTATAATTTTTTTATGAACATGCAAAAGTACGTTTATTATTAAACTGATATTGATAATCAAATATAAAAGATTTTAAAGATAATATTTTTATACCATTGATTTTTTTGGTGAATTGTTCGTTTTGATAACTATTATCGTTTAAATCTTTAAAATTTGAGTTTTGAAAATAAATTCAGACTTAATTTTTCATTGTTTTCACCTTCTATGAAACTTAATACTATTTATTTTTTAAAGGTATTTTAAATGAGTTATTTAATAGATAATTGAAAGTGACTGTAAAATAAAATAGATTGTTCTGCCAACATGTTCATAAATATTTTTAACCAAAAGGTAATAAATAAGAGAATCTGTATTTAAACATAAGGATATTGCCTAGTGTCTAAATTTTAGTTTTATATATTTGTAATGTAATATATAAAAGTTTTGGATATAGAAAATTCTGCGCTAATAGTTTTATTAAAAGTAACATTTAATTTTAGCATTTTTATTAGAACCATGTTTTCATCAAAAATAATATCAGTTTGTTATTAATTCCACATCTTCATATTTGCGTATATTTTCCAATGTTCTATCGTAATTTACGTTTTTAATAAGTTTACAGAAATTTCTATCAAAATTATTTTTGCTTTATTTTCTAAGCTCAGTATATAAGTCGATACGTTTGTTACATTAAATCAATTGTATTAAATTAAAAGTTGTATCGATACTGTAAATCGTAATAATTAAAGAACCTTTATTCCCGGGTAGAAATCATGAGATAACTTAAATTCTCTACCCAAAGTCCATTTTTCCTTTCTCTAGCCTACTTAGACGATATAGATGAATGGCTGTATCATTACTCGATCAAGGTTATCGAATAGTTATGACCTAGGCTCAATATTAACCTGACAGGTGGCTATTACATATTGATTAAAACTGCTGTAATACTGCAATAGAGGATGTAACAGAAATTCACTCCATTAACAATCTCTAGTAAAATCATTACGGCAATGACAATGACAGAAATAAATGGTAAAGTTAATAATCATGGAACTGCGAATTAAAGATCGGCAAGGAAGGAAGAATGCAATTGAATCACGAGGCCTCCAAGATCGTTATTCAGGGAACTTCCTGCGATTCAAAGATAAATGAAGTTTTGAACAACTTAAAGATTGCGAGCAAGAACCTTAAAAGCGTGTACCAGTTTGGAACACTACGGTATATAGTGAAAAAGGAGGATCGGGTAAAGATTGATATTTTAGGTATTACTGATGTCCAAGAGACAGGAAAAGTATAGCTAATAACCTAAAATGAGTAGTTGTATTATACTGTAGAAACAATCCAAATCATAAATATGTAGTAGCCTTCATAATTAAAAATAATATCCAAAAGTCACTCCTAAATGTATTTTAATACTCCAAGAGAATTATCCTTTTACATCTCAAGACCAATACTTCCAATATCAATTTAATTAAAATTCACTCTCCTACGCCAGATAACGGCAAAGATAGATGGAAATAGTGAAAAATGGATATATTGTTTTAAAATTATGAAGTCTTAATGCTAGGAAATGACAAGGAACTGTCAAGAATTTGGTTGGTAAAAATACGTGGTTGTAACGAATACCTGGTTTAAATTTCTAAAGTAGGCTATATATTTAAACATTACAAAAATATAAATAAAAATGGATAGTATGAAAATAACTCGATTATATTCTTATAAATCAATGATATAGAAATTCACAAATCTAAAGAAAATCATATAAATAAATTAAAATACATTGGCCATAGATGAAAATGGAAGAATATTATAGAAGCATGCTTAACAAAGAAAAACCAAACTAAGTCCAAAATATTGCATGAAAAGAGGGGATGACTCAAGAAATCCTAAAGCTTGCAGATAACAGAAGGAAATATAAACTGAATAATATTGTCGAACGTAGGGAAATAAACAAGACAATTAGAAATAAAATAAAAAAGCGAAATAAAATTTAAAAAAATATAAATGCCAAAAAAATTAAAGAACTAGAAAAGAGACGATAATTTTAATCTGCAAAAATCAAAGAATTTACAGGTATAAGCGAGGATAAACTTAAAGGAATAGTTAAAGACAAAAATGAATATATCATTCCAAGGACTCAAGAAAGGCTCAAAAGATGGATTCAGGATTTGTTTTACGACTAGAGAGGAAATAACGATTAAGTAATAACGCCAGAGGGATATACCATTATCAAACCAGCAACACAATATACTATTAAAAATATAAGAGTTGACAAGGCAGTAAAACCGGACGAAATTCCATCGAAATTAATCAGATTAATTATGGCCACAATATAAAATTGTTGTTTAGTTTTATACCCTTAACGTTTGCATTATTGCCTAGGACAAAAACGCTAAAGAAAGCTCATAATATCGTACTTGAAATCTAATTAGCTACACCCTTAAAATGCTTCTTAAAATAATCTACAACAGGATACCTAAAAACCTAGAAAAATATATTTGATAAACATATTTTGGATTCCGCAATGATATGGGAACTCGAGAGATGTTATTGGCTTTTAATGTCTGGATTGAAAGATGTTGTGATGTTAACATTGTAGTAGTTAGGTTTCATTGAATACGAAAAGATATTCGATAATGCGTGTATTTGAAAGAGATCGATATTTGTGAACGTGTAAGTCAGGGATGTATATTGTCTCCAGTATTATTTAATTTCAACTCTGAGAAAATATTTCGTCAAACTCTTTTTTATATTACGACTGGAGTAATAATTAATGGAAGAAACATAAATAACATCAGATATGCTGACGATACTGTCATTATCGCCAGTTAATATACAGGCTCTCTAGATCTTAGAAAGAGTCACCCCCTGAAGCAATAATAGTTACGGCATTAAAATAAACTGGATTAATTCTCAACACATAATAAAGCATTGCTCAATGTACATTAAGTTCTGGTAATTAACTAGACACTTGTTGAATACAATAACCAGAATTTTATATCTGGGAACCACTATAAATCGACAACATGATCATACCGAAGAAATCAATAAAAGAACAGAGATGGCCGAAGTAACGTTTATGAAAATTGAATCTTTGCTTACTAACAAAGCCTTGAGTTTTGGGTTGAGATCACGGATGGTGTGGTGTTGCGTCTTCTGAACCTTTTTATATGGAAAAGAGGCTTGGACGCTTAAGCAATTTTGGAATGTTCAAAGAAGAAACTGGTTGTGCTTGACGTTTTGGACAGAAAGGCACATCTTTGTGGAATTTATAAAATACATTGGAGTATGATAAATATACTTCAAAACTCTGGCCGATTCGATTATTGTCTGCAATATTTTCAATTTCAATATTTTTCTGAAATGGATTATAAGAGTAGTGGGAATAGGGGGCTTCTAGTTGACCCCCCCACCACTTTTTTGATTGGTCAGCCAAGAATGACCTTGTTTCTGATTGGCTGCCCAAGTTCGCCCCCCTATTCCGATTGGTTTCATAAACTCCGCCTCTTTTTGCTCCACCTCCTACCTCCTTCCTAACCACCACAGTAGTTGGAGGGGAGCTGGTAGCAGTTGGAGGGGAGCTGGTATTTTAAACGTTCGAATCTGAGCGAACTTCAGTCATTCGTGCGCGATGTCAAATAGCGACCAACAACAACAACAACAGCAACTCATTGAACGTGTAGGCCAAGTAATAATTTCCTACCAAAATAACGGAAAAAATCTTACCGATTTTGAAGATCAAGACTTGGCCTTCTTTCCCATCAACTACTTGAAAACATTCGTCGATTCACTTAGTTTACAACAAATTTGGAACAGGTTGCCGGAAAATTATAGAAGTGACGAAGAATTGCAGCTAAATTTGCCGTGTTTTAAACACTATCCACTATATCAACACCACATAGACGGCCCACCATTATCAATAAAAAAGTGTTGTAAAATTAAAAAATAGTGTGAACAAGTGAATCGAGTTTCATCGGACAGTCTTCGAAATGGATCAGACACATGTATATTTAGATTCTGCTTGCGATGAAACGATCCAGTCAATGTACAAAGATGAAACAACTCATTTTAACTTGGCTGGAAGAGGAAAGTTTCACGCAAGACAGGATTCTCTGATCACTATTGATCGAAATAATTTCGAAGACGACGATGAAGATGAAGAAGATGATGGGATAGAGGATAATGGCGTTCCAAACGGGTGTGGAGAAGAGGGGCTCGTGAAAGTGGCAAAAATAAATGCAAGTGATACATTGACACCAAATTACCTTACGCGAGAAGTGTGCGTTTTTCAATCTTATGTCGTAATTATTTCATCTTCTGGCGGTGCATATAATTTATGTTGTGAATGTTACTATATACATGCTCTAAATTGCCCAAATGGGAAAAATAATTTTGTTAATAGCCACTATAAACGATCCTTTATATGTTGCGAAAAAGATCTGCAATGCAACACGTGTGAAAACGATTTATTCATAACAACTCCTTCACAAGCATGTATAATATGTAACAAACCAGAACTAAAGAATATGCAAAACCATCTAATCGAAAAATCAAATTTTAAATAAATTTATTTCACTTGCACTTATTCATGCACTATGGCATTTTTAATATTAAGTTTAAGTTTAAAATATTTTATAAGAATTTAGATTTTGTTCTGCTAAGTTAAATAAATATAAGAAACTATGTAAATAAATATAAGGGAATGATGTGAATAAATAAGAATTTGTATTTATTCCCATTGAAAGAAATTATAATTTTGTTCTTTCAGTGTAGAATAATTCTTTTCAAATAATATGCACAACAACCCTACCGATAAATCAAATTTAAATAAATGAATTTGATACTCCACTTGAATTTATTCATGCACCCTAGTAGTTTTTGAATATTAAGTTTAAAATGTCAACTAATTTAAATAAGATTTCATATAAAATATAAGTTGTAAGATATAAGTTATAAGATATAAGTTATAAGATATATATTAAGTTTAAGTTAAATAAATATAAGGGTGCCATCTAAATAAATAGAAATTTGTTTATATTAAGATTCGAAGAACTAATGATTTTGTTCTTTCAGTGTAGAATAATTTTTTCTACATAATATGCACAATCAATCCTATCGATAAATTGAATTTTAAATAAATGAATTTGATACTGCACTTGAATTTATTCATTCACCCTAGTATTTTTTAATATTAAGTTTAAAATGTCAACTAAGACATTTAAATAAGATTTTATATATAAGATAAAGAACAATTAGGTTTAATTCCCTGACAACAGACTATGATTTATTCTTCCATGTTAAAAAAAAAACCTAGTTTTCATTACTATGCTTGTAAAAAAAATTATATTCATCCTATTCATAATAATTCTTTCAAGTTAAAGAAACTTGGTTATTAGGTGTGATTCTGTATAAGAAATAGAAAAAAATAAAATATTTTCTTCAACGACTTTGTTTTTTATTATTCCTATATCCAAAATACAAATATACATATATACATAAATACATATTTATAATTTATACCATTTTGGGTTGCTGCTGCATGCCAGAGGTTGCTGCTGCATGCCAGAGGTTGCTGTTGTCTGCCATAGGTTGCTGCTTTGCCATCGGTTGTTGTTGTTGTCTGCCAGAGGTTGCTGCTCTGCAAGAGGCCAATTTATAATTTATAATTTATTGGCCTCTTGCATTTTCGAGGGTAACTCTGCCTTCGCTGCTGCTGCTGCTGTTGTTGCTGTTGTTGTGGCTGCTCCTGATGCTGTTGATGTTGCTGTTGATGTTGCTGTTGCTGCTGTGGCCTCTTGCATTTTCGAGGGTAACTCTGCCTTCGCTGCTGCTGCTGTTGTTGTTGCTGTTGTTGTGGCTGCTCCTGATGCTGTTGATGTTGCTGTTGATGTTGCTGTTGCTGCTGTGGCCTCTTGCACTTTCGAGGGTAACTCTGCTTTCGCTGCTGCTGTTGTTGCTGTGGTTGTGGCTGCTCCTGCTGCTGCTGCTGTTGTTGCTGCTGTTGTTGTGGCTGCTCCCGCTGCTGCTCCCGCTGCTGCTCCCGCTGCTGCTCCTGCTGCTGTTGTTGCTGCTCCTGCTGCTGTGGCTGTTGCTGATAAACCGGCAGAGGCTGCATTCTCATTATTTCATCCAGAGCTCGGTCAAATTCGACGGGCTCTGGATCTAAGGAGGGCTCAAACATATTGAGGAATTCCTCACTTGGCAAATCATCCATGAGGAATTCATCATTAAATTCCTCTTCCAAAAATTCAGCCTCTGACGGCGGCGGCCACATCACAGTGTCTTCTGAGTTCGGTGAACGGCTTCTTAGGCTATCCATCAGGTTCGCCTGATGCTCTAAGAAGCCTATAAAATCTTCCAGAGTTAAAAGGATGAAGGTACTCATGTTATATTTTAAATTCAATGAATGCTAAGTCAAGACGCTGTAAATCCTTATATACAATACTGAAATACCACTTTTCCTACCTCCAGCGGCAAAACCAGTCCGAAGAATGAGAAGAAGAAGAAGGCAAAGATAGCGTGAACTCGAGAGAGGTCGTTCAACGGTCGTAAGTTGTTTTGTTCTTAAGAAAAAGACGAGTAAAGAGGAGAAGAAGAAAAAAAAAAAGTTGTTTTTTGGAATAATATAAAAAAAAAAAAAAAAAAAAAACTGTTTTTTATATTATTCCAAAAAACAACTTTTTTTTTTTTCTTCTTCTCCTCTTTACTCGTCATTTTCTTAAGAACAAAACAACTTACGACCGTTGAACGACCTCTCTCGAGTTCACGGTCTCACGGTTCCCGTCGTACCATGCAGTGCCACGCCGTACCAGCCGGTACCAGGCTCTTGGCTGCTTTAAAAGGCGGCTGGGTACGAAGCGTCTCTTCAGTTTACATCTCGCTATTAGCGTACGCTTGTAAAATTATCGAATCTGTTGTGAATATATCTAGATAGTCCGATTTATTTCGAATTGTGTGACGTAGTGACATATTAATTTTTATTTGGTTTGTATTGTTGATTTCATATTTTTGATTTGATATTTTTGATTTAATATTTTTGATTTAATATTTTTGACTTAATACTTTGGATTTTCATTCATTTTTACTTAATCTTCTAAAAGCCAATTTTTGATTTTTGTTGATTTTTCATTTTTGTGGATTTTTTTTGATTTTTTATTGATTTTTTGATTTTTTTATTGATTCATAATTTTTTTATTTTTTAATTTATAATTTAAAATGTCATTTTTAAATGTAAAAATTGAAAACATCGACTTAACAGCCTTCGATTTAAACGACGCTTGCCTTGTGCATGATTTGATTGATTGTTCATTTTGTGGGCTAAGCGACGAGGAGCTAGATATTAAATTTAGGGAAATTGATATTAATACATTTAACAATTCATCTGAATCTGGCGATTCTTCCGAAATTGGTGAAAGCGATATTTTGACACAGCTCTTAAAAGTTTTGGATGAATCTATTATCCCTGATATTCCTCAAGAACCTCTTGAAACAATTAATTTCGATGATTTAAATAATGATATATTAAGGAAAAATTTAATTAACAATTCTGAAATAAATGAGGGATATAATTTGGAACAACTTTTAGATATATTAGAAGGGGGTGAAATTTGTGAAAATAGCTCAGGGCAAAATTTAATTAAGGGTGATGTGGAATATCAGGAGACTTTTGAGAGCTGTGAGGAACAAAATAATAAGGGGGTTTTAAACAATAATAATAATGGGGTTGGTAACGAGGGAGCTTTAAATAATGATAAGAGGATTGGCATTGGGGGTTTTTCGAAAAATAATATGGAAGAGGTTTATCGCCCCCACTATTCGCCAATTTCAGATGCATCGTCAGATTCATCAGAGGATTCCAACGACAGCGTTGAGACTGTTATAAACGTCTCAGCCAAAGCTCAGCATAATTTTATTAAAGTGTTGGATCAAAATTTAATTGAAGGGTTGGATCAAAATTTTATTCAGGGGTTTGAACAACCATCCAAATTTGGCTATACCAGAAATTCAGTAAATTCGGTAGATGTTTTTGATTTGAGTTGTGGCGAAATTGTGGGGGACATTGAGGTATATACTTATACTGAAAATTTTGAAGATGAGCAGCCTCAATGTCCCTTAATTTCTTCCTGTAATCAAAATCAATTTTTGAAAAATCCTTCTGGCCTAAATTTAGAACAAAGTTCTGAAAATTTAATTGAAAAAAATTTACCCAAAAAACGTTCTTTATCAGAAACAAATGATTGTTCAGATTTAAAAAAGTCAAAATTGGACGGTGATATTTCTAGTTCCCAAACTTTAGGGGCACAAATTTCAAAAAATTCTTTACCAGTCGCTGTAACAACAGCTCCGAAAATCAATCCAACAAATAAAGTCGCTATTGGAGAATTAGATAAGTTTCTACATAAGAAAACTAAGCCGAGCTTAAATAGGAATGAAACAAGGTGTGCCACATCTAGATTTAAGTCAATGGTTTATTCCTATTTAAACTTAGATAATATATGTAATAATTTATCTAATTCGACTTTAAAAGACGTTAAAAATTGTATTCAACGACAAGGCGATCTTCTTTTAAATTTGGGAAATATATTTTTTAAAAAAAATCCATGTTTTTCTTCAAATTAAAAAGTGAATCCAAAAGTTAATTCAAAAGTAAATCCAAAAGTTTTCTAAATTGCGCGAGCTGAAAAAATTGCTAATTATTCTATGTCATTGGGTCTTGATAGATCGAAATTTTATTTATTTAAAAGCGACACGGCCCTAACCGATTCCATTTTAAAATGACTCTCCTTTGCACACACTGCTTAAGAGAATTTAAAAGAAAATCACATATTGTACGCCACCTTCGAGAAAATGTTGTTAATAACGAAAACACCTTTAACTTGGAAGATTATATAATTAATCGTAAGTATTTTTTTATAACATATTTAGCTATAATTTTCCTTTTAATTTTTTTTTTATTATTAATAAAGGTTTACAGAGGAATTAAAAAATAATAATTGTTTCAGTTGATGAACTACTTTCAAGACCTCCAATGCGATTTTGCCAAGATTGTGAAGTAATTGTCAAATCTAATTCCTGGAGCACACACTTGAGGACAAATATTCATAAAAACAGGAGCTGCATAAAATATGGAAATGGAATTGACATTATCAGGAGTGCATTTAAATGTCGAATAGCTTCCTACAGAATATATTCGCAGAATTATCACATCGACATCAAAAAGTTTCAGCAAGATGTTGGTAATAAAGTGCAAACATTAATACGCCAGCGTCAACAGGAATTTACATGTGCTAAAGTAAATTTGGAATTATTTGGAATATATTATTCTCCAACTTTAACCTCTACTTCAATTAAGTCATTTAATACACCGTTCTTCATTGTAACCCATACAACTGATCTACAACAGCTTTACGATGATTTATTCAAGATTATTGAAACCAAAGCAGATGAATTGCCGGAAAGAGACTCAGGTAATTATTATTTAATCTCAAGAGCTAAGTTTTCTTAATCTCAAGAGCTAAGTTTTCTTAATATCACTTGTACATCTCTAACAAATATTATTCAGAACTAATTTTTTAATTCCTATTACAGGGTGGGCTCTACAAAGAATTCTGCATTTGGAAGTCAACATCAATAAGTACAACCCATTGAATGCCTCCTCCTACATTAAGATGCATCACTTTTCTAAATCAATAGTGAATGTGATGAATGAGGACAATTGCTGTTTCGCCTGGGCAGTGGTTTCAGCAGCATACCAGCCAACCGGTAATCCTCGAAAGACCTCATCATATCCAGACTTCAGAGACGCTTTCGATTTTACAGGTATTGAATTTCCAGTAAAATTATTAGATATAAAAAAGTTTGAGGAAAAAAATAATTTGTCCATAAATGTATATGGAGTTGAAAATTTTTTAAGGGATAATAAAAAGGTATATGAGATTGTCGGTCCTTTACATTATAATAATGAAAAGAAAAAATTACATATTAATTTGCTTTTAATAAGTTCTGATGATGGAAATAACCACTACTGTTGGATAAAGGATTTAGGTTGCTTGGTATACAAACAATTATCAAAAAAGAAAATAAAAAAATACTTATGTGATGGATGCCTTCAATATTTTGGAACATATGAAAAACTTAACACACATTTAGAACGTGATTGTAGTTTTGTTCGAATTGAGCTTCCTTCAGATAATTTGATTTTGGATAAATTTGGCAATTATATTCCTGCAAATATATTAAAGTTTCAAAATATTCAGAAACAGTATAAAGCTCCTTTTGTTATTTATGCCGATTTTGAATGTTATTTGAAAAACATTGAGTGCCAACAATCTACACCTGATTCGACAACCTCATATACTATTAAAACTGCTGAACATATACCCTATTCATTTGCTTATTATATTAAATCATCATTTGATGAGAATGTTGTGTGTCTTAAACTTTATAGAGGTACAGATTGTGCTATAAAATTTATTGAATACATTGAAAATGATGTAAAAGAAATTTATAAAAAATATTTAAAATATCAAGTACCATTGAAAGATTTATCATCTGTGGAACAGATTGAATATGAAAATTCTAGCATTTGTTATGTATGTGAAAAACCTTTTTCAAAAGGAAATTTCATAAAGTGTAGGGATCATTGTCATATTACAGGTAAATATCGAGGAGCCGCCCACTCAATATGTAATTTGCATTTTAAACCTCCAAAATATATACCAATAGTATTGCATAATTTAAAAAACTATGATTCTCACCTATTTATTAAATCGCTTTGCTATAATAAAGAAAATATTAGTGTTATAGCTCAAAATAAAGAAAAGTATATTTCTTTTAGTAAGGAAATTTTCGTTGATAGTTATGTGTCAGAAAAGCGGAAACCAGTTGCTTTGCGACTACGCTTTATAGATTCTTTTCAATTTCTCCCAGAGTCTTTAGAGTCCCTATCACAAACTCTACAAGATTCACAATGTTTTGAAATTAAAAAGTTTTTCTCAAATGCTGATGAATTTCGATACATTAGACAAAAAGGGGTATTTCCATACTCTTACATAGATTCCAACGAAAAATTAAATGAGAAATCTCTACCATCGATTGATAAATTTTATAATAACTTAACCGATGAAAATATCTCTCCTCAAGACTACAATCGTGCTGTAGAAGTGTGGAATCTATTTAAGTGTTCTACAATAGGGGCTTATTCCGATATTTACTTAAAATCTGATGTTTTATTTTGGCTGATGTTTTTGAAAATTATAGATCCACATGTATTAAAACCTATAAGTTAGATCCTGTTAATTAGTATCCATCCAATAATCCATTCTTAGAAAATTTTAATCCTGAAAGACCTACAACATATATCACTTACTTAGACGCCACAAATTTGTATGGTTATGCTATGAAACAATATTTGCCTGAAAAAAATTTTGCTTGGGTACCTAAGCTCGAAATAGAAACTTTAAATATATCCGAACTTTCAGATACATCATCTATAGGATACATATTTGAAATTGATTTAGAATATCCAAATTATTTACATGATAGTCATAATGATTTCCCATTTTGTCCTGAACAATATACACCACCAATTTCAAACCACTCCAAATTAATTCCAAACTTACATAATAAATATAACTATATCATTCACTACCGATATCTGAAACAATGTCTACAATTTGGACTCAAAATCATAAAAATACACAGAGCAGTTAAGTTTACACAATCACCATGGTTAGCGGAATATATAGATTTAAATACAAATTTACGAAATTTATCTAAAAATAAATTTGATAAAAATTGTTATAAATTGGCAAATAATTCAATTTTCGGTAAAACCATGGAAAATGTTGATAGGCGAGCAGATATTAAATTAGTATCTCAATGGGAAAGACAGGGTAATAAATTTAGTGCCGAAAAACTTATTTCTAAACCTCAATTAAAGGATTTTAAAATTTTCTCTGAAAATCTAGTTGCTCTTCAACTTCAACAGGTTTGCATTGAATACAATAAACCAATTTATGTTGGGATGAGTATTCTGGATATTGCAAAAACTGTAATGTATAATTTTTATTATGGGTATTTAAAAGTAAAATATGGTAATAATTTAAATTTATTATATACGGATACTGATTCCTTAATTCTTGAAGTTCAGACCCAAAACTTTTATGAAGATATGAAGCTAAATCTGGATAAATTTGATACTTCTAATTTTTCTGAACAAAATATTCATTGCATGCCTATTACAACATCAGTTGTTGGTAAATTTAAAGATGAGTACAAAGGAATTCCCATTGAAAGTTTTTATGGAACTGGTGCTAAAGCATATTGTATAAAATCCAAAAATAGTGTAGATAAAAAAGCAAAAGGCGTTAGTAGATCATGTATAAAAAATCAATTAACATTATCAGATTATAAAGATGTTGTTGAGAAAGGTGACAAAATATTCTGCACCATGTATGTATTCAAGTCAGATATGCATAATATATACACTAATTTGTTAAATAAATTGGCATTAACAACTCATGATGATAAAAGATATTGTATACCAAATTCCACAAAAACTCTTGCATGGGGACATAAGGATATTTTGGAAACAGATTTTTTTGATAAAGATATGAAAATGATGTATGATACTCTAACTTTCTTAAGTTCTGGAAACGAAAATGGATCTAAAAATAAAAAACCGCGATTAGAATTAACTACTCCTAGTAATTTTTCATCTTTATAAAGACATCATTTTATATGATGATAAATTATGTAAGTCGTTTTTGAAGCTTTAAAAGTTGGAGGGGGAACTGAATCCAAAAACATATATATTGTATAGAAATACCATTATTTGTTAGTAATATTACAACAATGACTGCTGCATCTTTAATAGTTTTAGTTTCCCTTGTTGGAAATGTGATATATGTAAATTACATTTCTAATACAGTTAGGGCTGATATATGTATAAATGCCCTCAAAAATGAAACCGACTGCTACAAACAGATGAAAATGACATATCTTGTTGGAAATTCACACTTTTTTACCTATAATGTAACTGATTCTGCTTTGTGTGAAAATACATACATAAAAATTAAATATTCCATGACAAACAAACCATTACAATATTCAGATTGGATTCCTTTCAATAATAAAAAAGAAGAATCTTGTCATTGTGTTATTTGTTATTATATTTACAGCAGCAATATTTATTTGTACATGTTTAATTTTATTGTATTTCATGAAAAAATATCTATAAAAATATTTAATAAATGTTAAAAAAATAATATAAATTTTGTTTTTTATTGATTCTCGTTAGTATAAAGACATTTAAAGTTTATCCCCTCCTCTTAAATGGAGAGGGAAAATAAGTTTACCCCTCCACTTGAGAGGAGAGGGAAAATGTATAAAATTTAGGAGCAAACGGATTGATAGTTAGTTTTTTGAGAGCAAGCAGATAGCCAGTTAGTTTTTGAAATACATCATTTAAAATGTTCAGTAATCAGAGTAAAAATATATTTGAAAATTCACCATTAAAAAAGAAAATAAAAAAAAAACAATTATAAATTCTACAAAATATAATTTAAATAATTCTAACTCTAAATATGCTGTGATTGGTTTGTGGGTGGAAAGTGATTTTCTACCATGCATTGAACTTGGTGGTAAAAATGGTCAGTCTGTGATATTAAATGAAGATGATTGGAAGAACTTATTGCAATATCAAGGAGTTATAACAAATTATATGTTTTCATCAAATGTTTTCAATGAACCGATATATTTGCAAAATTTATCTATTCATTTTGAAAAGATTGGTGAATTACCAATAGTGAAGATTGTGAAAAGCTGTGATTTTATTTACTATGGAAATGAAACTGTCTGCAGACTATGGGAACAAATTCCACTTATAGAATATAGACTAAATGTTTTACAAAAACAAAACTTTCGACGTTATTTCAACGTTTTTAGAAACAACAATTTTTACGACGGAGATTCTTTTGACAAAATATATAATGTCCTTTCTCCAAAACAAAATCTAAATAGTGAAAATGTGTGCTCCATGCTGGAACTGCTGTTGAATCATCCCGAAGAACTAGAACAAAAATTAAAGTCTAAGCACTATTATGAAGAAGACAGTATCTATTGATGAATCAAGAAACCAAATTCATCTGATGGTTGCTTGGAACTTCGCCTACAGAAAAGCTCGTATGACTTCTGAAGAGTTTATAAATCAAAAACATTTTAGAAGAAGGATTAAATTGACTGAAGAAATTTTAAATCCCATATTAGACTCTGATTATAGGAATATTGTATTTAAAAAAATGTTTATGTAATAAGCTTATTTTTAAATAAAACAAATATATATAAAAAATCATTTTCTTTTTTATTACAAACATCAATTATTATTACAGCATTAATTACTATTACATCACATCTCTCTTGAAGATCCAAGAGTTATAAGATTTATCTAATCCTAACCATTTTACAAATACTTTGTTTCCTTTCTTTCTTAACACTTTTTCCACCAGATATACATTTGGGTGTCTTACTTTTTGAAGTTCTTCTTCATAGAAACTTCCTTGAATATCTATCCCATTTCCATCTTGAATCAAATACGTTGTTGGATTAGTAAGCTGGATTTTTTTTATTTGAAAAATTTCGTTTGACCAGTTGGGCGTGTAACCTTTAGAAAATTGTTCGCGAATCTTGCTTATTCGTACTCTATCACTGACACGAAATTTTGGTGATCTGGGATCCACAGTTTTCCTATGAGTATAAGCTGATTTCAAGATTTCCATTTCATTCTTTTTGTTAACTTCGTTTGGTTTTTTTCCGATTGTTGAATGCTTAGTATTATTGTATTCTGTAATTATTTCTTTAAGAAAGCTGATCCATTTATAATTACCTAGTAAACTAAACTTTTTCCACATTTTGTTTTTTATCGTTCTATTTACTCTCTCTACAATACTAGCTTTCATATTAGAAAATGTGTTGTAATGATTAATTTTGAACTGCTCCATAAGTTTCTGAAAGTCTTGATTAAAGAATTCTTTACCCTGATCAGTATTCAGATTTGTTGGGGGAGTTTTTAAAGTTAATAGAATTTTTTTCATTGCAGCTGCTACATCTTTACCAGTTTTGGATTTTACAGGTTCTGCCCATACAAATTTAGAAAACACATTTATTACCATTAAAATATATCTTAAACCCCTATTAAATTTCGCATATGGCTGCATTTCTATCAGATCAGCTTGAAATAGATCATTAAGCCCTTTTACAATTGTTCGTCTCCTTCTATATCGCCTTCTCGCCGGTTTATGTAATTCATTTACAACGTCTTGCTTAATTTTACTCATTATTAATTTATACCTTACTCTCGAAAATAAATCCCACAAATAACTTTACCTCCTTCTAAACCGTTTATAAAAGCCCTTTATCGCTGATGTTGTAAAATATAAAAAAAATCATCTCAGTTTTTTTTTAGTAAGTTCTTTAATTTTATTTTCCATTGCTTCAAATGATTTTTTATTTTCATTTCTAATTTCTTTTATTGATGAATTTATTTGGGTGATGTTGTTAGTAAGATCAGAAATTTTTACATTAAATTTATTTTCCATTGTTTCAAATGATTTGTTATTTTCATTTCTAATTTCTTTTATTGACGAATTTATTTGGGTGATGTTGTTATTAAGATCAGACATTTTTACATTAAATTTAGTTTCCAAAAGAACATTTGATAACGTATAATCTTTTTTGAAACCACCTAATGTTGAATTCATTTCTTCTCTTGCATAATTCATTGTATCATTAAATTCTTTTCTAGAAACTTCAGCAGCTCTTTGAACTAATTCATTTAATGATTTTATTTCTTTTACTAATTTATCTTCTAGATTTTTTAGATCTTTTCCTAATTGAAATTCTGCATTTGTTATATCTAATGTCATTTTTACAATTTTTTTTTCTATATTTTTTATATCTGCCGCTGTCTTTTCAGCTTTGTGTAATATATCTGTATAAGATATTTCAAGTTCTTTTATCAGTAAAGAAATCTCCTCGATTTTTGAACTATTATTTTTAATTTTAATTAATACATCCTTTTTAGAAACTTCCATTATAGCTTGCACTACTTCTAGTAAGGATTCTAATTCTTTTTGTAATTTCTCATCGATTGCCTTTGTAAAATTTCCCTCGTCAAAAGACGTTTCAGATTTGGTTTTTAGATGGTTTAATTGCTTTAGTATATCCTCGATTTTTTCATTATTTTTTGTAATTTGATCTTTGAATTTTGTTTCAATTTTTTCATTTTCGTTTTGAAAATCCTCCTTCAATTTGTCTTCTAAATATTGTAAATTTGATTTATATGCATTGATTTTAATTTCAAATTCTTTAATTTGTTCTTTAAATTCATTAACTTTGTCGGTATCTTTTTTGTGAATTAGGAAATGAGTGTTCATTGATTTTTCAAGATTTTGTGTGTTTTTATCCATAACGTCATGTATTTTCTTAAAATTCCCTACTTCTTCTGCTACTCTATCATTAAGCAAATTAGTAAAATTTTGAAACTTTGATGTAATTTCCTTGGAAATACTGTTCTTGGCATTGTCAATTGCTGAAGTATCCTTAATTATTGATTTAATTGATGTAATTTCATTTTTTATTTCATTTTCAAAATCATCAACTTTATCATATTTTAACTTCACTACGTCAAAGTCATTTGCATATTTAGAAACTTTCTGAGAAAATTTTTCTACTACATCATCATTTCCATCAACAGTATTTTTCAAATTAATTATCTTGTCATTATATTCAGGAATAACTTTATCCTCAAATAACTTAATCTTTTTTGCAATATTTTGTATATTGTTATCATATTCATTTATTCTCTTATTTAAATTATTAACATCGCTTTTCAACCCGGGATCTAAATTTTGAATTAATTTGTTTTCAATATATTTGACATCGCTTTTAAAAATTTTTATTATTTTCTCTTCAACATTTGATAATATTTTATTTTCTAGTGATAATAATGTGTTTAGAGCAGATTTTTTTGAAATATGACGACCAAATTTATCGATGGTCATTTTAGAAATGTTTAAAAGTATCTATTATGTCCTTTTATATAATAATATTCGCTTCTCTTAGTTCTTCAATAATGGAAATAATTTCATTGTTATGACCAGTGTGTCCCGCAAGCATGGATGCTACCAATAGTCGAAGTTTCTCAACAAGTTCGTTTACATTATCCCAATATATGTAATCTGTATTAGGTTTATTAACTTTTAAAGTTATACCAAATCCGGTTTTTTTTGAAGACACTCGACTTTCTCTATATGGAGCTTTGCGTCTTTCAAAAAATCCCTGGACTGCTTGTTGAGATTCGGGATTTAGAGTTTTAGTTTTTGTAATTCCTTTGCTTTGCAAATAAGGTCCTATTATAGAAATATATTTATGTGATCCATTCCCCTGCACCTGCTCATTTGGATCATTATTTCTACGGTATGCATTGGTTCTTTTTAAAATATCCATATAATTTTCCAAATCTTGTTTTTTATACCCTATTGGTTCTTTTTTAAATAATAACTCATATAAACCTGGTGTACCTGTATAGGTTATTCCTTCAATTTTGATGTTTTTACCAATAATTTCGACAGGTTTTTGAGTTAAACCCAAAAAGAATTTCTCGGTTTCCAAATCATGAACTATTCCATATTGGTGATCAAACTCATGTTCAACATCTTTTACACCGCTATCAATATATTGGCGAGGTAATTCATCAAATCCTAATAAATATTCTTTATATAAATCTGTATCAACAAATGTTCTAACTGTTTGCCGTGTTTGTTCCAGTATATCTGAAAGATTTCCTATTGTGGAGTGTGAACCTGAAGAAGGGTTTGTTTCTGCAATAATACTTGTTTGTTGTATAGATGGCATTTGACTTGCTGAAGCTAAACTCGCGTCCCAGTCAATAATCGATGGTATTTCTGTAGGAAGGAGTGGAGTTTTTCCCGTCTTTCTTTTTTCTGGTGTTGATGTTCCATATTGTAATTTTCTCTTTGGTGTTAGTGTTTGAATTGATCTTTTCTGTGGTGTTTCATAAATTTTTTTAATTGGTGTGTGTAGCTCTTCCTTTATTTCAACAGGTTCAATTTTACCAATCGTTGAAATTAATTCTTGTAAGGGTTGAGTTATCGGTTTATATGTTTCCTCCAATTTAGTTTGCGCCTCAAATTCCGCATTTTTTAAACTCTGATATTTTTGTTTAACAGCTTTTCTTGATTTAACTAGCTCTCTTGCTAAACGTTCATCCATGATTGGTATAATTTACCATCAAACGTTTATTTTTATAAGTAAATATATGAATCAAATCCTTTTCGATATCGGCCAGATTTCACATTAGAGTCTTTATCTATTACTAAAAATCCAAATTTATCTTTCCAACATATTAAGCACAACTCATTAAATTGGTTTAATGACATATCAACATTAACATGATCATCATAAATATGTTTTAAGTTTGTTCGATCTTGTTGAAATATAACAATTAAATTTGCATTGTCACGAATTAATTGTTTCGGAATAGAAGAATATGTTTGACATAAATAAAAACAATCAGTATTTTTGTGTCTTCCGAAACAAAAATAGTCCTTTACAACATTCTGATTACAACACACTATATCATCAAATATTATTATAGAGTTTGGTTTAACTTGTTTTGGTGAAACAATTGTTTCTTCATTTTCAGATTCATAGTATCCAATTTTTTTCAAAGGTTTAAAAAGTGTTCTCAAATATTTATACTTTGGTTGATATAAGGATTTTTAATAAACATACAGATTTTCAAATCGCAAACCATTCGGATCTTCAATCAAACTAATAATAACATTGGTTTTGCCACAGCCTGACGGGCCAATAATTAACCCTCTTTTACTATTTCCCTCAAACAGTTTTCCATGTTTTCTAAAACCATTCACTGAACTTTCATGATCCTTAATTGTTATAGAGTATGGTTGTTTCTCAACTCTCATTTTATATATAAAACAAACTATTAATATTCAGTATTGTGATGTAACTGGTTAGTTATCACTAGGATTGCAACTATATATAATGTTTCCATCACATAATAAACGAATCATTTACAAGACAAACAGCAAAAGGAAAGGAAGTGGTTTAGTAAACTCATTAATAAATAAATTACCCTTTGAATTGCATATTCCTGGTTATAATTGTTGTGGACCTGGAACAAAATTGGAAAAACGATTGTCAAGAGGTGATAAAGGTATAAATTTATTGGATGAGGCTTGTAAAGAACACGATATTGCTTACTCACAATCAAATGATATAAAAAGAAGGCATTTAGCTGATAAAGTATTAGCTGACAAAGCTTTATCAAGGTTCAAAGCTAAAGATTCTAGTTTTGGGGAAAAAACTGCTGCACTAGGAATTACTGGTGCTATGAAAATTAAAAGAAAATTAGGTATGGGACTTCGAACGAGAAGAAAGTTCAAGCGAAAAACTCGAAAAGGACGAGGACTATCATTATCTCAGGTAATTTCAAAAGCTAGAAAAGGAATTAAGGGGAAACGTTTTAAAGACCTAAATGAAAGTATTCAAACTGCTTTAAAAGCTATTAAAAAAACTGGTAAAGTGTTACCTCCAAAGAAAAGGGTAATTCCAATCCCAAAGACTGGTGGATTTCTTCCACTTATACCTTTATTTGCTGGTTTGTCTGCTCTTGGTGCTCTTGGAGGAGGGGCTGCAGGTATTGCTAAAGCAGTAAATGATGCAAAAGCAGCCAAAGCGAAATTAGAAGAATCTAAACGACACAATCAAATGATGGAGTCCATTTCGGTAGGAAAAAAAGGAAGTGGACTTTATTTAAAATCCTATAAAACAGGATGTGGATTATACTTGAAACCTTATTCAAAAAACTGTTAAAACATATACCTCGAAAAGAACTTACAAATTACGATCTACTTAAATACGCTAAATATTTACAAATTCCCAACTTTCATGGTATTTTTATGAGGGATAAATTACCAAAAAAGATAAAGTTAATTGAAAGTGCAATTGTCAATCTAGATAATCACAGTGGTGCTGGTACTCACTGGATAGCATATACAAAAAAAGGAAAAAACATAATATATTTTGATAGTTATGGTAATTTGCGACCCCCTTCTGAATTAATTAAATATTTTTATAGCGACCAAAATAATAATATTGTTAATTATAATTATAACAGTTATCAAAACTTTAACAAAACAAATTGTGGTCAATTGTGTCTAAAATTTCTTTATAACCATATGTAACACCTAATTTTAGTTTATTATTAAACATATTTTTAAAGTAAAATGTCATATAGTTTTGTTCTTAGCGGCAATTCCGCTATTTTAACATCAGAGTTACATCCTCCAATATATCTAGATGAAGATGTTGAATATGTTATCGGTCTTGTAAATTTCGAAACATTTAATGCAATTCCCAATATTGATGTTGGGAATAATGTATTAATTCATAATGAAAATTTAGAAATAGCCATACCCCCAGGTAGCTACGAATTAGAAGACATAACAGATTTTTTAAAAAAACACTTGGATGAGGATAAAATTAGTTTTAATCTTCATGCAAATAATAATACTTTACGTACACATCTTAAATGTTCAGCCCCCATAACTTTTCGTGAAGGAACTATTGGTAAATTATTAGGGTTTAAAAATGGGCGATTGGAAGCCAACATTGAACATATATCAGATTTCCCCGCAGAAATAATTAAAGCAAATTCAATAAATATAGACTGCAGTATTGCAGAGGGATCATATTTAAACGGGAAACCTGTTCATATAATACACCAATTTTTCCCGAGCGTTGCTCCAGGATTCAAAATAATTGAGTCACCTCAAAACGTCATATATTTCCCAGTCACCGTTAAAGTAATTGATAAAATAGCCATTAAAATAATAGATCAGGAAGGTGATTTGGTTAATTTTAGAGAAGAAACCATAACCATCAGACTACATCTTAAAAAAGTAGATTAAAGATGGTAATATTATATAACAATAAATCTGCAAACTTTACTAGAAAATTTAATAATAAAAACATTAATAAGACAAGAAAGAAACCAACTTCCTTTAGTAGGAAATCAAACTTCCAAAGGTTAACACCTTCTAATAGAAAATTTCTTCAAAGTTTGGGTTTTAAACTTAAATAAAAATGGATTATTTAAATGTAAGAGAAAATGTATTGGTTGATGAATCAATATTAAGCTGGGAAATTCTTTCTTTCGATCCTTTTAATCCTACAAAACTCGGACCAAATGATGAAATCAGAATTGCTTTGCAACAAACAGGAAAATATCCTTTAACTTGCAAAAGTGAAATTTATGTGGAATTGCAAGTAACTAAAGAAGATGATTCCCCTTTAGCTAATACTGTTTTAATTAATAATGCTCCGGCATTTTTATTTAAAGAATTACGCTATATTTTAAATGGTGTTACTATTGACTCCGTTCGGGATATTGGTATAACTTCAACTCTTAAGGGATATATTTCATTTAATCAAAATGAAAGTGCTAAATTGGAAAATGCCGGTTGGTATCCGAAAACAAAATCCAAAGAAAAAATTATGACTGATGACAAAGGTAATGTTTCATTATGTATACCATTAAAGATGTATTCAGGATTTTTTGAAGATTATAATAAGATTATTCTTAATTCACAACAAGAACTTATTCTAATAAGAAGTAATGATGATACAAATGCATTATTATCCAGTAATGAAGATGAAAAACCCAAAGTTAAAATTACCAAGTTGTGTTGGAGAGTTCCTCATCTCACTGTAGCGATTCCGCAAGAATTAGCACTTACCAAAATTATTGACAAAAATAGTGATATACTAATAACCTTCCGAAGCTGGGAATTAGTTGAATATCCAGAGTTATTGGAAACTACGAGGCACAACTGGCCCGTAAAAACATCTACAAAAGTCGAAACGCCACGTCATGTTCTAATTGCTTTTCAGAAAAATAGACGTGGTAATCTAAAAATGGATATGAGTAAATTTGATCATTGTAATTTAAGAAATATGAATGTCTTTTTAAATTCAGAAAGATATCCTTACAATGATCTTCAACTTGACTTTGAAAATAATAAATTTGCTACTCTGTATGAAATGTTTACAGACTTTCGTCAAGGGTATTATAACTCTCCAGTGGAACCAATTTTTAATCCGAAAGAATTTAAAGAAAATGCTCCTATAGTTTACATTAATTGTTCACATCAAAGAGATTTACTACAAACAGGTCCAGTAACCATGAGAATTGAATTTGAAACCAAGGAAAAAATTCCCCCTAAAACAGCGGCATATTGTGTTATAATTCATGATAACGTTTTCAGTTACAATCCATTAACAAAAATTGTGAAACAGTTGTAATACAATTTCCTTAAGATAAAATACTCTTTTTAAACAAACCGCTACTTACGCTTAAGAGCGCACGCGTCAATTTTGATATTTATTAACGTAGCCAACTTCAGTTGCAGAAATTAAAAAAACAAATAAGTGAATATCAATTAAAAGTAGAAATGATCAAGAAATTCAAATATTTGAAAATATGAAACTTATTCTAGATCTTCAAAGATTCAAAATTGAAAATAATAAATTTATTGTAAAGGAATTAGCAGCGTACGATGGGCAAAAGACAAGTCATTTTATTTTCAAAGCTCCATTTCCGATGGGTTATTTACCATCCTATTTACACAAACAAGCTCTGTGGTTAATAAAAAATTACCATTGCATTGAATGGTGTGAAGGATTTACACCATTACACAAATGTGGAGATATCATAAGAGATTTAAGCGCTAAGGTGGACTATGTTTATGTAAAAGGGGAAGAAAAGGCAGATTTCGTAAAGAAGTATTCCATGAAACCAGTTATCGAGATTGATGAACAACCCACCCTAAAGAAAATGGATCCTTGCTGCTTTTATCATCAAAAAATACCATGTGTATGTGCATTATCAAATGTTTATTACCTTTACAACAATTTTTTTATGTAATAAAAGACTTGATTACAAATTATGTGTTTTATTTTCTAACATTGTTTTAATACATGAAATATTATTATTTAATCCTAGTTCTTGAAGTTTACATATTAAAATATCTATATTTTTATTTTTTAAATATTCGCTACAACATTTAGCTGCTAGTAAACATAATTCCGCATGTTCCATATAATTTAAAAACAATATAATATTCTGCGCTTCACTTTCTTGACCTTCATATGCATAAAACTCGGAACAGGCTGCGGACATCAAAAACTCTTCATACATTTCTCTTATTAATAATTCCATAATAAATCCTACACTAAAACCTCCCTGTTTCTCAATATCTCTTTATCTCTCTCTTCCTCTTCCACGATTTCTTTTAATATATCAGGATCCTTTATATAATCCTTCAATATCCTTAAAAAGTAACTGAATCCTATTTTCTTTATTTCATGAAAGAACTTCGGCAAATTTTGGGTTTTTCTATAATTTAAACAGGCTTCTGCAGCTAATTGGTATTGGAAGGCAGTCTCATAATATACCTGTGCCCACTCGGGGTGTGTTTTCCTTAGCATTGCATTCTTTAATTCGGAATTTTGAAGTTTAGTAAACTGTTTACCTAATTTGATTATTTCATTTTGCAAATCACTGTTCATAACTACCACTTATTTTTAATTTAACACTGTTCTTTATTAGTGGTGAATCTTCTATATAAGCTTAAGACTAGTTGTAAATGAATGTAGCTCGCTCAGATTCAGTCCTTTAAAATACCAGCTCCCCTCCAACTACTGTGGTGGTTAGGAAGGAGGTAGGAGGTGGAGCAAAAAGAGGCGGAGTTTATGAAACCAATCGGAATAGGGGGCGAACTTGGGCAGCCAATCAGAAACAAGGTCATTCTTGGCTGACCAATCAAAAAAGTGGTGGGGGGGGTCAACTAGAAGCCCCCTATTCCCACTACTTATAAGCTTTACCGTATCATTTTGAACATTGTGAAATTCCATCTCGATTATCTTTTTCTATAAATAAAATTATATCAATATATATTAATAATTCACGTCCCATATTTGACAATTTTAAAAATGCATCAAAGACAAATCAGAGGATGGTAATATAATGTAATCAGTCCAATTTATAACTAGAAATATAGATGGCTCGAATATGTTCAAAGATATCAATAAATAAAATAATATCAGATTTTAGTTTAAGATATTCTTGACTATTTTTAATTTTAAAACTATTCCATCATCAATATAAGAGTTATATTAAGGAACTATGAAAATCTGTTTTGCTATAAACACACAATTATCAAAAATTCGCAGGGGACCTCCTTACTTAAACTAATTATAAAACTGTTTATATCTTTACAATTTATAGAATACTTTAACAAATTTTCCTCATATATAAAATTGTTAAAACAATATTCACACACCCAAGATCTATTTCAAATATTTTTAATTTATTTATTTACCAAACGAGACAAAAGTTTTACATCAGCAAATATTAGTATCTTCATATTCCCTACAAAGAGAAGATTGTTGTTATGGTTATTAATAACGCTGCTGGTAAGGTTATACAAAAGCCTACGCTACCATAAAATTTTCTATTGGTTCAGTGTAACATGGAAATCATCTATATCGGTCGAAGTGAGAAGGATGATTATAAGAGTTTCTTTAAATGATATTTACAGTAATATAAATTTAGTTTAGGTAATATATAATGTTTTAAGAGGTAAGAATAGGTGTTTCTTAAGTGAATTACATTTCTTATAACAAGGATCTATTGCTTCAATCTAACAAAAATAAATATCTGGTTTGCTTAAGGCAACGTGATAATAAAGAAGGCATCTTTGAATAAACTTTCAGCGATTTTTGTGTTTTTCAGTTCTCATGAATGCACATATGTTTTTATTTTTTAATAATGGTATTCTTAGGGAAACATTTTACAACATCGTTGGTTATTTTACAATAAGTAAATAATATTATATGACAAACAGTGAAGAAAAGCGTAGGGAAACAAAATAAAATGTAGTGCAATATATTGAATTTCAACATTGTTTAGGTAATGATCGGCCGTCGAGGAAGCATCACTTGAAAATGCCAGCTGAGATGTTAGCTAAACGTCGTGACGATTTTTCTACTAACGAACGGATTTAAAACCGGTAAAACATCAGTGCACATCCCACCATCTTTGAAAAGCTACGTTAAAACACACACACACATACATATATATATATATATATATATATATATATATATATATATATATATATATATATATATATATATGAAGTAAAATGCGTACAGTGAATGTAAACTTCGCTCCATCATATCCTTTCCATGTTAGAGGTGGCACAGTTTGAATAAATTGCTAAAAAACAATTCATTCTGTTACATCACCATCGAGATGGTGGCCTACCTGTACCACTACACCGAGAAGAAAGTTAAAAAAACTTAGCCCCTCCGCTACAGTGATAAGGCAGAGGTATATGTTTCGTCTCTCACTAGACTCATCAGGGTACCGACATGCACCTGTCTGTGCAAAGGACAGATCAGAAGGAAGCATGCATCATTGAACGTGGCTTCGCCGACATCCCGCCGGATGGCGTATATATGTTTATGCGACTTTCACGGATTCCTCCGTGTGAGATGCAACAGCAGTGGATATATCAACATTATATTGTTGTAGTGCTAAAATCACATTCAGCAAACGTACAACTATATGCAACTCCGTGTGTGAATGAAGTGAAATGCGTATAGTGAATGCAAACTTCGCTCCATCATATCCCTTCCATGTTAGAGGTTGCACAGTTTGAATAAATTGCTAAAAAACACAATTCATCCCGCTACATCACCATCGAGATGGTGGCCTACCTGTACCACCACGCCGAGAAGAAAGTTAAAAAACTTACCCCCTCAGCTACAGTGATACGGCGGAGGTACATGTTTCGTCTCTCACTAGACTCATCAGGGTACCGACATGCACCTGTCTGTGCGAAGCCGCGTTCAGTGATGCATGCTTCCTTACGATCTGTTCTTTGCACAGACAGGTGCATGTCGGTACCCTGTTGAGTCTAGTGAGAGACGAAACATGTACCTCTGCCGTATCACTGTAGCGGAGACGCTAAGTTTTTTTAACTTTCTTCTCGGTGTGGTGGTATAGCTAAGCCACGATCTCGGTTGTGATGTAACAGGATGAATTGTGTTTTTTAGCAATTTATTCAAACTGTGCAACCTCTAACATGGAGAGGATATGATGGAGCGAAGTTTGCATTTACTGAACACATTTTACTTCATTCACACACGGAGTTGCATATAGTTGTACGTTTGCTGAATGTGATTTCAGCACTACAACAGCATAATGTGGATATAACTGCTGCTGTTGCATCTCACACGGAGGAATCCGTGAAAGCTGCATAAACGTATATATATATATATATATATATATATATATATATATATATATATATATATATATATATATATATATATATGTTATGTCGGATATTTTCACGGGTGTGATGTGTAATCGAAGGTTTTCGGGCATCCCGTGTATGTGCTGAGTCCGTTTCAGGACTGTAAGGCAGCTGACGTTTCGGTGAAATCTCATTCACCATTTTCAAAGCTCACTGTATGGCGTCTACGAGCGAACTGACGCCTGCGACTTCGGTGTTGTCGGTACCGTGTGCGCGTCGGACGTGTTCGTTTTCCGAATGGTTCCAAGCCATCGGCCCTGTTGCCAGTGTTTGTGGTTGCGTTGCCGAGTTTTAATCTCTTTCGTTACTAAGTGGTACTGGTTGATGTTTTGTAAGCAGATTTTTCCAAGTATTAGGCACACGTTGGCTATCATCTCTGCTATCTAAGTTGCTGGGCCTCTTTGCAATTTCAATAGCCTCCCTTATAACTCTTGTGGACAGGTTTTCACATCTCGATATCATTTTTGTTCCTGAGAAATTTATCTTATGTCCTGTGTTTAACCAGTGTTGGGCCAGAGCAGAAGAAGTTGTTTCTTGCTTGACAGCGTTTATATGTTCGTCCCTTCTGGCGCTTATTTTACGGTTGGTTTGGCCTACGTAAGATGAGCTACACTCTGGAGCGCATGGAATTTCGTACACTCCCTGGTTTTCTAGAGGGATTCTTTCTTTAGGTGTTGGCAAGAGATCTTTTACTTTACGGTCTGTGGTGAAAATGGTTTCAAATGGTACAAAACATCAACCAGTACCACTTAGTAACGAAAGAGATTACAACAAAATGAATAGGATGATCCACACTAATGGTTACCTGGTAGAAAATAAAGGCTAGTACTCGCAATAAAGATGGAGAGGAAAATAAGGGCGAGAACAAAATGCCCACAAACCTGTGCGTACCTAGAAATACAGATTAAATTGAAACAATATACTTAGTTTTAAAGGTAGTCGTTTTGATACCTGCTTACTTTTAAAAACTTTATTATTATTCCAAAGACATATTTACTTAACGGTTTTTTCTAGAATGAAAAATCAAGATATGGTTATAGTTTCGGTGTGGAAGGCGCCACCAGAATTACTGTACCTACATTTTCAGCTTCATAATTTTTTTGTGCCCCTGTATTTTAAATTTTTAATTAAAAATTCTTATTAGGTGTCACTTCGAGCACTTGTTTGTGGATATTCGAATTTAAATGTTTCATTGCTTACTCCCCTCTCCACACTTTATCCAGGCTTAAAATTGGTTCAAGAAATTTGTAGCGTATTTAAGGGCCAACAGACTAACAGGTCAATAACAACAGAAATTTACATAGCGAGAAGCTAACAATAATAAGTATCGTCATTAGTTATAAAAGAGTGTTGTCGAACGAATCAATCTGACAAACCTTTATCGTTTAATTCTAAAGTTTATCATTTCATTTTTACCCCTTAATTCACTAAAGTGGTATAACTTTAAAACTATTCTAAATTAACAGCAGATGATTTAAACTGACAAGAGCAACAATAAGTCCAGCCAGTTTTCAACCCTAAAAATACAATATAATATAACAATTTCCCCTACATATTTCAAGGCTTTGTTGCTAGGATCTTCTCTTTAATGTCATTATATAAACATTTGTTTGTTGACATATATAGTATAAATTGACAGTATCATAAGCCAAACACAAGTGGCTGACTTTGATTTAACTTCCATGCCAACTACAACGAATCTTAAACCATTTTAGTAAATGTGGCTGTTAAAGTTTTCGCTATGATTCAAGGTTACATTACTGCAGAAATGACAGATATGATATAAGTTTATCGTTATAGCCAAAGAAATGGTCGGGAGTCGGGGAGAGTATACAGAGATAGATTTCCAAATAGACGCGTATTAAATAACCAAATATTTGCCGCTGTTTAACGGTGTTTTCGAGGTACCGGTAGTTTTGCTCCTGCAACGATTAATTATGGACGGATTACGACCAGGACACTGGTGGTTGAGGAAGAAACTTTAGAGAGAGTTAAAGTAAATACAAGTGTGAGCACTAGACTCTTAGGTTTGCAACTTACAGTTTCTAAAGGTACAGTAAATAGAAATTTGAGAGAACAGCTGTTGCATCCATTCCACCTACAGAGAGTACAAGAGCGTTTACAAGAAGGGATATGACAAGTTTACATAATGAACATGTTTATGCTGACGAAAACCTGCATGCCATAAAGGTTGTACAGTATCGATATGAATTCGAAATTCACGCAGGATCTTATCACCTCGCTTTATAATTTGAATAACCTAGAAAATCTAGTAAATTTGCTGAATTTATTGAATTCACTGGCAACTAGACAAAATATGTGGTTTATGAACGACGGTGCACCTGCACATTTCACATTGGGTTAGAAATCATTTAAATGAGCATTTTCAAAATCAATTAATCGATAGAGGTAATGATGCTCATGCTCAGAAATTTTCCTCAGTGTTCTGTAAGACCTTCTAGAGACACTCTGTATATAATATTGCACCGTCCACACCACTGAAGGGCCTTAGGCAGGGAATGGCAGTCGTACTAGCGTTGCTATGTCCTAGGTAACATGGTTTCTATTTTGTTACATAGGCTTTTTCAGGACTGTATAATAAGCTGCGCTAATGTAATCTATAATTATTGTTAACTGAGTGGTTTTACGGTTTAGTCAGCTATTAGGAAAAGCGAACGAAAGAACCCTTCCAGATCGGTTTGGTTGGTCGGGAGAAAACGTTAAGTTCCACCGAAATAAAGATATATTCTCACTTCAATACCCTATCGTTCCACTGCCTTGCTTGTGGTCAGCAGCCTAAGAAATTAAACACAACCGCTACCGTTACATATGATCCGGTGTTATCGTTTTAGGACATATTGAAAAATGTGGAAATCCCTTGTCCCAATAATTCGCGATGAAAACATTGAGAGTTTCGGATATCAATTTCACAAAGAAAGTCATCATTATGGTGAAAAAAAAAAGAAAGTTGTATGTGGATACTGATACTTACAATCTAAGAAAATATTAAATTCGTTACAGCCTTATTGCATGTAACCATTTCTTTACAGTATTTTTGACTTTGTTGTCACAATGACGTTTTATCGAAATTACAATAGGAAAAAGAGTATATTAGGAAATTATAGCAAAAAGGTAAATGATTTTATTAGTATAACAATCTTCAAAAAAATATACCATTTGAAAACGTAGTTTATAGTTTATGAACAGAAACAAATTTTAAAATTATTTTCGTAGTATGAAAAATTAATCAAATGCGTGTCGGACACGCATTACGTTAGGATTTCTTAGCAGATTTTAACTTCACCGCAATGGATGAAATTTTTGTTTGGAAACATATTAAAACAAATTTTATTTAATATTACTTTTTAACCAACTTCCAAAAATAAGGTTCTAAATTTGATCGTTTTTTAATATTTTATTATGTATGTACGCCAATAATTACTCCAGAATGGCTCCACTAATTTCAATGAAATTTTTTGCGTTATGGTCATTTAGGTCGAACTTGGTTCAGTGAGTTTAAATATCGGGCAAAACTGGTATGGGTTTTCGGGTCGCACATAACGGTTTAAAATTATTTTTAAAAAATTTAATATGGCTGACTAAGAGTTTTACATTTTTCGATTTCGTTCAAAATTGGTACTGGGGGCTATTTGGAAATGTAAGTTACCAATAATTTTTTTTTTAAATGCAGTGTTGCGGATTAATAATTTTACACCTTTTGATTTTGTTGTGGTGTTGGGGGTTTTCGAGGGTGTTACTTATGAATTTAAAGTTATTTTTAAAAAAAGTGACAATGGCGGATAAAATATGCTGAACTAAATAATTTAGATCTTTCAATTTTCTCCACAGTTAGTTTTGGTGGGTTTTTGAAGGTATAAAAAACAAATTTAAAATTATTTTTTGAAAATTCAATATCGCGTACTGAAAATTTAACACCGCTCGATTTTATCCAAAGTGAGCACTGGGTTTCTTTGAGGCATAGGTTAAGATTAGATTAAGGGTTAAACAATTTTTTTCCAACATGGTGGGATGAAAACTTAATGTTTTTTTTTTCTAAATTGGTACTAGTAGGTTTTGAATTCGTAGATTGCGAATCAAAAGTTAATTTTCTAAAATCAAATATAACGGATATAATGTGGGACACTAAGAATTTAACATTTTTCTGATTTTGTCCAGAATAAATATTGGGGGTATTTAGAGGCATAGATTACAATAAGATTTATATCAAAATTGGGTTTAGGGGCTTTCAGGACCAGATCTTATTTTTTTCACTACTTAGGCCACTCACATCTACCACTACAAATGAAGAAATAGTCGAGTAAATTGTTGTTCGTGATTTTTAAAAATTGAATTAAATTCTAACAATCCTGTCATATTATGCCTTTAAATATAACCAGAAAGTTTCAATGGTTGTTTTTTTTCTTTGTTTTTCGCATATATACTTGTTTCATATTCAAACCACTTTGGTCAGTTTCTTAATAATTATAGGTTAGGTTAATATTCTAACTTTGTAATTAATATTGTAAAGATGTTTTGAAGAAGAGAAAAATAAATTCTCGAAAGCTTGACAGAATTAAAAAAGGTTTTTTTTCTTATTAAGGCCTACAAATTTTAATAGACTGCATCCTCAATATGTATATATATATATATATATATATATATATATATATATATATATATATATATATATATATATAACTCCAATAATAATTTGATGCCATATTTACATCATAAGAACTGCAATTTCCTTACATCACTCTATTATATTAGGATGTAAATATTACGTAGTCGCAATGTCATATTTAAGTCACACTTATGAAAATAATTCGTCATCATTATTACATCAGCCTTCTGTCCCATTGATATCAGTACGATCACAATGATGTCATACGGATATATCAACGTCATGTTTATTACATCAGGGTCTGATGTAAGTAAGTGTGAAATAATGAGTTACATATGACTTACATGTGACTCACAACTTATGTAAAGTTTGACATTACATGACATAAGTTTGATGTAAAATTTACATAAATGTGTTTGCTGGGATATTCCCACTTTATATAAAACACTAATTTCTATTGTTCTTAGAAGTAATTTTTTTGTTATGCTTTTTTTTTGGTCCAATTTAATTCAAAACTGGCATATGAAGAACCCTTAGAATAATAGAATCTTTTATTGTTTAATTTAGTATGGTTCCCAATAACTTTGGCTAAAATGGATGATTAAATGCTATTGGAAGTACTGGAAGGTACACTACACATCTCGTATAGATCCAAATTCAATAACACTTTTATTAACAAAATTTACATACCTTATAAAAAAGCGCTGAAAAGTAAAATAGGACAACATGAATTTTATATGGAATTGAAATTTTTTCACTCGGCGTTAGGAAGAAATAACTACTTACACGAGATATAAACAAGATATAGTAAGGAAGCAATCACAACAGTTCGCACTCTCATTTTATTAGTCACATTTTTTAGGTTAATGATTTGGCCCAGGCTTTAAAAATTTCAATTCATTATAAAGAATAATATTGTTATTTTTCGCTTTTTAGCCTTTTTTTAAAAGGCGGTATTTTCTTTTTATAAAACGCAACTTAATCATATAAATTTTTGTTTAAAAGTATTTACTACGTCACGGGAGAGAAAAAGATTTAAAATGAAAACGAATGAATGAAAAGTAAATATTTAATGCTTCTGTACAGGTGGTTGTTTTTTTAGCGTTGATTGCTCCTTCTTTTAGGGCAGTGCCTAGGCTAGCATGCCGGAGATTAGGGGGGGGTTATATAAATTCAAAGCGCCACCTGTTTTAGGCCCGTCGGTAAGAAGAAGCGACGATGTTATCGAAAACAGGAAACAACTAGATCCCAAAATAAAACACACCGATTCCAAAAACAATTAATATCTATATTTAACAATAAAAAAAAAGATTCTGTTTTACAAACTATGTGAATTTTAATTTAATCTAAATAAATATGCGGCTATTTGCTACCTGGATTAGAACAAAAAAAAACAAAGAAACAATGAACTACTACAAGTATGACGTCATCTGCACCATACGCCAAGTCGGTTTAGATGTAGGTCAGGCCTTAATTTTGACTATCGGCTGAACTGAATAACCTTACTTTTTATGTAAAGTTGTATTTTGCACTAATAAATCATCTAGTAGGCCGATTAAGTCTAAAATTATGTTTACTTAAGCCTAATTAAAAGTGTTGGACTATTAATATGTGAAGTGATGTTTTAAATTACCTAGTGTATACGCATACCTTCGGTTTACAAGGTATTTTAAATGAAATTAAAAATAAAGTGTCCTGTAATTGCTCTCATAAAGTCTTATTAGTTCCCAATCACAGGGGAAAAAGGAAAGTATACATTAAAACCGGTAATTTTACTGTTTATTACGAAGTTCTAATACCTGAAAGGCAGTTTTGTCATTAAATCCAAACACTTTCGGCAAGCTGGATAGCCGATGGCCTCTATGGAGCAGTGGTGTGTAATATGTCGGCTCTGGCAGGCAAATCCAATTTTAGACAGGATGGCAAAATCCCGGTATAATACGAACTGTTTGTGGCATGTACCTGATTATCTTTAAGGGTGCACCAAGTATTAAAGGTCACAAAGATGGTGTTTTAACTTCTTAGGTGCGATCACTTTCACTTAAGTGTACTTAACGAAAAACGAATACAATAAAAACTTTGTTTATCCTCAATATCTGGCAAATGATGCCTTAACGCACTAAACTATGATTTTAGCTGCAAACAGGAATAAAAGTAGTATTGTACTCTGAGAAAATCAGCAAAAAATCTCTGCTTTCTGAGTTTTTGCCAGTTTTCATAACCAAGGCTTGGCCCAGACTCTCTCTACTGACGCTTTTTTAAAATCTCAAGAGCGCCAAGAAAAAAACAAAAGATTAACTAACTACACCCTTGAAGAAAGTGGCAAAAGTGGAGTTTTTGATACATTTCTAGGCACACGTGATCTTTTTTACAAAACCGGTTTTTGGTGTGACAGTGACAAAAACTTTTAGCTTTTATTTTATATGTATTAAAGAGACTACTTGATGAAAATAAGAGTTTAATTTATGGTGAGTATTGGCTTGATTGTTGGTATCTTGGTAAAATTATTTATAGTTTTGTTCGTAAAATAACAAAACTGTAGCATATTATAATATCAAATTTTTTAAAATTTTTAAAATCTGTTGAAAATGCGCTGAGGAACATATTCCAAGCACCGTTATAGATTCATATTTCGGAAATAATGTGACTAAATTAGAAATATTATATAAGACATTGCATTTTTGATGGGTGGTGAGAGAAAAATATCTCTCTAACTTTCTACATACAGTTACATTCCCGTTTATGTCGCAATATTACGCAACCTTGCATAAGCAATTCTCAGATTCTAAAAGCGTCTGTTCCCATGCAAGATCAGCATATTTGAACTTATAAATATAACCAATATGCATAATGTTAGTTAGTTTTATACAGCTTGTATCTCATTCTAGTAATAAAGTTGTTTTTTAAAAAAATTACATCAACCCCGAGTTGATAAGTGGCGCAGTCGGTAGGATTCACTAGGCGGCTCATCGAACGAAAATCGAGGAAAAGTATTTGTCTCAACAATTAACTAGTGAATCGATCAAGAAAAACAACCTGGGAAGAAAAATAATCAAGCCATTAGTAAATTGCATCGAGCAAGAGAAAGTGACTAGTGTCAACCCCAGAATTGCAGAGTGTGTGCAAGATTGTGTGGCTCACCGACCAGGGAGAAGACGAAGTTCTATGTCCTATTGGTGCGAGAAGAGAGGAACAAGCATCGTCCTACTTCTCATAAATAGACTCCACGGAGGAGACAAGCATCGCTCATCCTATTGGAACTTAGGCTAGGAAGACAAGAAAAATCAAATGAAACCAGTAATCATCACCCTCATCGGAATTACACTGTAAGTGCAATCCATTCACTCCTTTCATAAAACCCCATTGAAATATTGATAAATAAACAAATTGTTTGATTGTTATATCGAACACACTACTAGTTAATACGTTAATCAATCAAATAATTAAAATACTGTTGATTGTTATATCAAACTGTTAAGATACCACTTTAATTGTTATATTAAACGCCGAAATAATTAAACATAAACTTTAGAAATCTTTTAATTTTAGTAATACTAGTAATATTAGTAATAGTAATAACTGTATAATGGCAAACCCAGACTACCAACTAATAAGATTCCAAGCAGACAACATCCCTCTGTTTGATGGTAATTCTAAACAAATAAACAGGTTTATCAGTGCTTGTGATAACATTTACAAAAATCATAAAAATGAAACAAATGCTAATGCACCTATAAATGTTTGTCTTTTCGATACAATATTGAGCAAACTTGTAGGCAGAGCAGCAGACCTAATCGCCTCGCGCATAGAATTAACCTCGTGGCCTTTAGTTAAAGACGCGATTATTACCACCTTTACGGATCAAAGATCAATAGATTGCGTAGTTCAGGACATAATTACCCTTAAACCAGAAAAAAATGAAACCTCTCACGATTTTGGCTTAAGATTACAAGACGCAAGAAGTCTTCTTTTTTCAAAAATAAATTCGTCGAATGACACTCGAGAAACAAAATTATTAAAAATCGCAGAATACGGCAATCTAGTTTTAAAAACATTTATAAACGGATTAAACTACCACATGCAACTAGTAGTAAGGTTAAAAAATCCACAGACCTTAGAACAAGCCATGAATTTCACTTCCGAAGAAGAAAATTTTCTGTACTATAAAAACCGTAACAATTCTTTAAATAAAACAACTACAAATCACAATACAACAAATAAACCAAAACCAAATAATTCGCATTATCCTGCTTATACACCTAGACCACATTATCCTGTTAATGTGCAACCCTTAAACCCTTATTATTATCAAAAATCACCCCCACCTTTTAACAACAGACCTCAATTTCTAGGATTTGGCCAGTGGCGTTACAACCCCTCAAATCAAAATAATTCTGGACAACAACCAAATTTTTATTCACTTCCAAATATTAACCCTCAAAATATTCCAAGACCCTCGACTTCGAGAATTTCACGTTTCACGTCCCATCGAAAACCTGAACCAATGGACACCCTCACACCTCCGGGAACTCCAACATAAATAAGAAACCACAAACTTTACAAAACAAACCGAAATGGATAGTCGAAGAATTATTTAACCAAGCAGTTGAAACCGCGAATAATGACGAAAATATCCCCCTAAATAACGACAAATTAAATCACCCGCAATACAATGAAAATGCTTCTATAGAAAACTATTATTATGACGAGGAAAACCCGTACGAAAACCAAAATTACCATGATGACGAAAATTCAGATGAAAATCAAAATTACCATAAACTCAAAATCCAAGATAATTTCAGCGAAAAAAATTTTCAGGAGATTACTTTTCCGAACAACCCACCTTAATATATCTACATAACCATACCAACGTCAATCTACCAACTATCTATATTTCTGAATTAAATGCAAAATTTCTCATAGATACAGGTAGCGGCAGAAGCTTTATTAAACCCGACTTAGCATATTCAGTCTACCCAAATTCCATATTTTTCGAACCCTTCACGGTACCATCAGCTCATGCAATTTCAATGCATCATGAGGTAGCAGACATTCCAATATTCCCTTCTTTTAAAATCACTGGAAAACATAAATTCTGTATATTTAACTTTTCACCTAAATTCGACAGACTTTTAGGTACCGATTTTCTAGAAGCTACTGAAGCAGAGATAAGTTATAAAAATCATGTCTTAAAAACGCGAAATGTCATTTTCCCATTCATAAACGAAAATGCTAAAACGCCTCTTAACCAATCGAATGATATCGATAGTTCCAAAAGCAATAATTTCGAAAATACTAAGATACTAAAACCACAAGAAGAAAAAAATGATTCTACTGCAATAAATTCTACAACGAATGCATACGAAGAACAAATCAATCAACCAACATCTCCTATAAGGAAAATAATAGAATCCCCATCTACTAAAACCATGATTGAAAAATTCCAAAAATTATAACACAAAAAAATATCAATTCTGAAAATACCGAAAACCCTGATAAAGTAAACACAGTAAAAAATTTCTCTACCCCAATATCTGTTAAAGAAAAAATAATTGAAAGTGTTAAACAAAACCCTGCCAAAATTAAACTCGACAAAACCAAAACTACAGACGGAAATAAAATAAACTTTAAAACTAGAAAAAAGGTTAAGATCAAAGAACGCATACTACCCCATCGCAAGAAAAGGAAAAAATAGAATATGAACGCAACTAACGTAGTCGAATCGTATTATACGTATTAAAGCTAGAATTAATCCCATATATTAGAGTTAGAATTAAAGTTTAATTAGACTAGGCAACTTCAGCCAAAAATCAATAAAAACTTTCTAAAATAGAAAAAATATTGATCAAGCTGTAGGACAGAATACTAAAAATATAACAATTTAAAAATCCGAAATAAATTTTTGGACGAAAATTTAAGATTTATACGGATCATCAACCCCTTGTTTGGCTATTTAACCTTAAAGAACCCAACTCAAAATTAATAAGATGGCGACTCAAACTCGAAGAATACGATTATGAAATAATCTACAAGAAAGGAAAACAAAACACCAATGCTGACGCACTTAGTCGAATATCATTAAACGCGTTAGAATCAGACTCAATTTTAAATAACCCTGGCGACATCAGTCAAGAAATCGATAAATTTTTAGACGAAAGTTATAGTCAATTCAATCCTGAAAATTTAGACCCAGACGATGCAAGTCGAAATATTAGTCAAACTCGTGAACAACCAATCGAACCAATAAAAAATCAAAAACCCAAAATTAGAATCCTTCAAAACATTCAAATAAGACCCCCAAATAATTCTCAAGAAACTAACACAGTACATAGTACTAATGCGACAGAAAACTATTCCAACATGACCCTATTAGACGAAATAATCAATAATAAATCTTATCAATTTATAATCAAAAAATCACCCTATGGTACTTATATCAAAACAGAACGCGAAAACTTTGAATTTCGAAAGAATTACGGCCTTATTTTCAACAATCCATGAGTAATCTTTTCAAAAATCTAAAACTAATAGAATGCACAAAACTCATCAACAATGTTAAACCCGACGAAAGAGAATTAATGATAAAGTATAGACACGAAGGTAAGACAAACCATCGCGGAATTGAAGAAACCCGAACTTTTCTAAAACAAAATTATTATTGGAAATCGTTAAAATCTGACATTGTAAAATACATTAACAATTGCGAGATTTGCCAAAGAGCAAAATATAACAGAAAATCACCGGATCAACCCCTAATATTAACAGAGACACCAAGTAAACCCTTTGAAATTGTCCATATAGACACATTCATTATCGGAAAACAAAAATTTCTTACTATTATAGATAAATTTTCAAAATATGGTCAAGCTTTACCTTATGACGGAAACGCTATATCTTGTTGCGAACAACTAATAAAATATTTTTCATTTTTACTTATTCCAAAGCAAATAGTTTCTGATAACGGATCGGAATTCAAAAACGAAAACGAAAGAAATTATCCACATAAACGAAACTAAAATAATACCCATTGTTCCAGATGGAGCTGGACCAACACAAACGCAGTAAAATTCCACAACCTGAATGATCACCCAGGAATACTACCCTATAGGTTAGGAACGGTACAAATCAAGTCTAATCATTGGACTTTTATTCAAAAAATTAATCTTGCTCCTTTAATCACAAAATTTGAAACTCTAAAAAATCATGCGAAAATTGTTACCACTAATATGCAAAACAATACCAATTACCACGAAACATATTTTAATTCACTTATCTCCTTAAAGACATTCGAACGAAGAATAGTAAATTTAATCGAACAAATAATTCCGTTTAAATATACACACAGAAATAAAAGAGGCCTATTTAACCCATTAGGAACATTTCTGAAAAGTATTACGGGAAATTTAGATCAAAACGACGCGGAACAAATTAACGCAAAAATCAAAAATCTACAAGAAAACCAAAATAAATTAAAAATAAGTATTAGCAATCAAATTACAATTCTAGACTCTACAATCGGCAAATTCGAAACAATGATAGCAAATATTACGCATAACGAATATGTGTTAAAATCGCATATTTTACAAACAGAAACAATAATAAAAAGGTTGAACTTCAACAAGCTAAGTTTGAACAAAATTATTTAATATATAATGTAATAAACCAAATTACATTACTCTATCAATCTATTTACGATATTCTCGAAAAAATCGAAGTTTCAATAACTTTCGCAAAAATTAACGTTCTTCATAACTCAATTATTAAACCGGAAGAACTACTAAAAGAAATACAAAAATTAAATAACTATCCAAGCACAGATAAACTACCCTTAGACGGTAATTCTGAAAATTTATTAAATTTTGAAAAAATCTTAACAATTAAAAGTTTTCCAGAGGCCTTCAATATAATCTTTATAATAGAACTTCCACTTGTCGAAGAAAATATATATCAATATTTCAAATTGTTCCCAGTACCAATCCCCAATAATAGATCATTTCTTGTAAACATCCCTTATAAACCATACCTGGCACTTAGTACTGAAAAATACGCATACATGGATCAAAGTTGTTCCGAAATCCAGCCAGAAAGTTACCTCTGCAAGGAAGTCCACACGTCTCATATAGAAAACAACCCTTCCTGTGCTGTTCAACTAATCAAACACGAAAAGAACATTACGTCTTGCCACCCCTTTGAAGTTCAGCTACACGAAATTCAAGTAACAAAAATCATTGATGGGAAATGGTTAATTACAGTACCTACCAATTTAATTGGCACAATAAATTGCCGAAGGACAGAAAATAATAAACCCTTATTTGGATCCTATCTACTAGAATCCACAGCCGAATGTAAAATTCGAATAAAATCAATAATATTCGAAACCTATAAAACAAGCCAATTGGGTTTCTCTAAAGTCAATCTACCAGTATTGAATTGGAGCCATATTAATCAGCAAAAATCAATAATTTACGAACCACCCACGATGGACCTCAATTTCATAAACCTCAAGGCAACCAAAGACATCAAGACCAAACTGGAAGAAGAAAGAAGAAAAATAGAAGAAATCAATGTACCGATTTATATTGATAAGTCCAGTATTTGGACAATATTATTATATATCATTATTGGAATTATTATTATATATATTATCTATTATAAAATTGTAAAAGAATCTAAGAATGCTTTAAAAAACGAAATAAGTCACGAACAAGATAATAATGAAATATTTTGAAAACATATACGAAGTATAAGTTTTCAACTTCAGCGCGGAGGAGTTACATTCCCGTGAGAACGGTTTATGTCGCAACATTACGCAACCTTGCATAAGCAACTCTCAGATTCTTAAAGCGTCTGTTCCCATGCAAGATCAGCGTATTTGAACTTATAAATATAACCAATATGCATAATGTTAGTTAGTTTTATACAGCTTGTATCTCATTCTAGTAATAAAGTTGTTTTTTAAAAAAATTACATCAACCCCGAGTTGAAAAGTATACTATATTTTTTTGCAATTTCGATACATCCATATTTTCGTTTTAATGGAACTCTCTGACGTTTTAGGCCGTGATATACAAACAGACAGATGAATGGCCATGAATAAACTATAATATTTACGGAGCCCATAAAATAAAAACAAATAACTTAAGTTTGCTGTGTTTCGTTTGATTATTTTATTACATTAAGGAAACAGATTGAATACGTTTTACACATGAAAGCTGAAGTCAAATTTATAAAACAGATTAATTAGAAAATAACAAAAATGTATAATTTGTGCCAACTAAATAAAAACCAAACTGTGTAAAATAAAATTATTAAATCAAGTTATGTCCAGTTCAGCATTCAATCAATTTGATAAAATTTCTGTCCTCTCGGTTGCGAATTCCGCAGGGGATATTCCAAGTAAACAAAATTAAATTTAAAATCAATTGAAATTCTTTAAATTCGTTATGCCCATAAAATATAGCTGCTTTCTGTTTAGCACTAACAGAAATCCGACTGTCAGTATATGATAATATTTTTGCGTCTTGGAAGCTGGTAGTATTTGAATATATTAATAGATATTAGGACATGATGTTAATACGACAAATAATTTTTTGAATTATATATATATATATATATATATATATATATATATATATATATATATATATATATATATATATATATATATATACAATACCTTGCCTTCATGTCGGTTTTTTGTGTACGAATTAGAGGCTCTTGTTTCTGTTAACATGTTAAGTCACAGTGCTCTACCCGGGACTGTTTTTGGACTGAACGGTGTTTTAAAAAGCAATGACATCTTCTGTTTCGCCATTTTTTTTTTTCAATAACTCTTCTTGGGTAAACATTTATGCCTAGATTCACTAAAAAGTTTTAAAGCTTAAACCCGATTTTATTGTCAAAGAAGTTCGATCTTCTAGTTAGTCAGGTTTGTTTTGTTTATGGTAATATTCTGTATTTATATCAACAAATAAACCTTGATATATTGAAATTAAAGATAAAAACCCAAGAGATAAAGCACTGGAATTAGTAAGAGAGATAGATGTCTAGTGAAAATAATAAAAATTTTCTATTTTTTCTGATTAAAGAGTAAAATAATATATTTTTTTTTTATTTTTAGGTTAGTGTAAGGTTCAAAACTTTATTAACTTATTGTTACACTTGTCTTTCTCAAACTCTTTACTGTCGACTTAGGCCAGTTTTAAAGTTAGACTATGTTAGTGAATTACGAGGTAAATTGTAATTTTAGGTATGCAGTACGTAAATTGCAGCACCAACATCGATTCATCTTATCTGGCAGCGGTATCGAATTGAGAATACGTCCAATGTGTCTATCAGGGCCGTGAGATGGGAAATATCGTTGAATATGACCTTCAAACAAACACTAGAATTTTCTATTTGGAACTACCTATATCGATTTTAGTCTATTTAACAATATTTAAGAAACTCATATTAATAATATGTGTTTTTTATAAGAAATTATCACGTCGATTATAGAGTTGTGATTAAAAATGCGAATTAAATAAATATTTATGAATATCAGTTGGCAACAAAGCATGACATTTCATTATCCGTTTAAGACGCTATTTCCAATTTCCTGCATTTTTATTTAATTTATCGTGTTTTTGGGCATATAAGCGATTTTTTTCATCTCTTTTGGAAATGTAAAATACAGATTGGTTTTATAGTTTTAGAAACATTTGTTCTAGGGTTTATCGTTTGTGCTTTGTTATGGGAGACATAGGTTGATGGAATTAGTTTTTTAGTGATGTAACTTCACTATTTTGGTGGCTAAATGCAGATATTATAAATATAAATTAGTTTTTAACTAATAATTAATCTAACCTGTAATAACAATCGTTCCTTAATAACTGTTTTAATTTTATTTTTACTAGTAGAAGTGCTAAAACTTTTTCAATTTTTATTGAATTAATTACTAACATACACATTTTTAATTACTGTTTAGTAAGGTTCGTTTGGTGATAAAAATTTATTTGTATGACGGTTTCTGTAGATTACTAAGTAAAGTAGCGGTTTTATATTATATTATTATTGCATTCTCAAATTTTGCCCCTATCCTCTCTTTAAATCTTTTGTGTTCAGGAAACTATGTTAGGCACTAGCATGACGTAAAGTTATGAGCCCAAGTTCACGTAATCTATGAAACCAGTTCTTAAACTATTTTTCCGCTGCAGTTTTGGAAAAATAACATAGTCCTTTTTCAATACATACAAATTACTTCTAATGAATGCCATAATTTAATACTAAAGTAGACCAATAATGATAGTAGTAGTAGGTTCAAAAATGTATTAATTCTTTTACAAAGTTATCTTGTTTTTTAGAAGTCGCAATTGAGAATTAGCTTCTTTTTTAACCAATCCCTTATCTTAGAGTCTTAGAGAAAATTTATTTTAAAGTTAAAATAACAAGAATTTAAACATGATTATTTAATCTATAAATAAGAATATTGTGTAATGTCTCTGTTATAGGTATTTTTTATTAAATTTTAATTTTTGAGATAACTGAAATATTATAAAAGAAATTATTAATTACTTTATACCTTACTGTGCTTTTAAACAAACTTCATCAGCCACGGTGAGCTTATGCTCGTAATGTAAGTTTTTTAAATTTAACACTTATTTAAAATATGATTTTTTGTATACGTCTATGGTTAAATATGCTCAACGCAATAATTAATACCTAATATTAATATTACATCAAGAAGCTCTAGAATATAGTAATCTTTTAAATCGAATTTTAATTATTTTTTGACAAAACTATAAAATTTTAATATTGAAGCATTGGTAAAAGGCCGAGAATAATTTGTACCAAAAAATCATTATGAAGTTTCTTTTATAGAATAATAAATGATATTTTTCGTGTTTTTTAATTACTGATAGGCGTTAAATTTGAGTTTTGGTAGTTTAACTATTTTTATTATAAATTTTGATCGCCTAATGGGAAGGGTAACTGCTGAGAAGGCAGGATGATCTTAATTGTCAATTCAGCGTATTATTAGATTTAATTCAGCTCGGGTAGTTATACTATATATATATAATTTGAATGTTGCGTTGTTCTAATGCTTAACTAGATTTAGCATTAATTTATTAAATGTAATTATTTTTGTTATTATTTAAGAAACATTAAATAAATAACTTTGTGGTACTTTACAAATTTAATATTTTTCCACACAAGTACAACATTATATTTATTATAAATTCCCAAAACTGTACTATTATTTTTTAAGAGGATGAAATGTTTTACATTATAAACGTGATATAGTTGCAACTATGGAAGGACTAAATTGTCTTATTATTTTAGGCATAACTATTATTTAAATTCATTATATTAAAATTATATATTTTTAGTTAGGCTTAAATATATATTTGTTGTAAGTTTAAATATTTTAGTACCTTCAGAGAAAAAACTTGTCTAATATAAGGTTTTGTTAAAAAAACTTAAAAAATTAACATTAAATATAGATAATTTTTTAAAAAGCATTAAGCCGATAAAATAATGGTCTTCATTAAGTCTTATATTAGGCAATTTCAACACATCCTTCTGCGAGTGAGATTGCTCACTTTATCAAGGAATGGCCTTGTGTGTCGATTCAAATACATTTTTTTAATCTTTCTTGTTCTGGACTGTCTGTGACAGTATTCACCTACGCTGATGCTGATTTCAAGTAATCGACTTTACTCGGTCGACATGGGGGCCCTAGTTTCTAATAATTTGTTATATCAACTTTTTGCTTACGTACCAAATGTTAAGTTTTGAATTTAAATTTTTATTGTTTTATTAATATAAATAAATATTTTTAATATCCAGAACGCTGGTAATTATTTAAAATAAAAGCATATATTTTTATAGTATTTAAATAATACATACTTGCTTGTTTGGTCAAAAGGTTAAATTTTAATCAAATAAGAATAAATTCTAAAAAAAAACATGGGGTTATAAAATTTGTAATATAATGTATGTATAATATATTTCAACTAAATGTAATATTTTCGATTTTCTTAGATATCCATGCCAAAAAAATGAAAAAGTTGTCAAAATCAATTATGTCTTTCTCTTCTTAAATCAAAATTTTGTTTTCCTACTGCCAATTTCATACCAAAAAACTTTAAAATGGATATTTTCGAGGCTAAACTGGTTGTTATGACAAAAATTCGCACAGAGGGAACGAATAAGGGAATCGTGCTATCTCTCTTGATTGGCCAGTGCGATTCGATGAGAGTGAAAATCAAATAATATATGTATGGTTTAGGCATTAGATAAGCAGATTATTTGTGTTTTGGTTATTAATGCCTGGGCTTCAAGGAAAAATGTATAAATAGCTTTTCTAGAGCTTTGATACAAGTTCTAGTATACACTATGGCACTTGAAACCACTTGTATTCCATTGTTGGCCAATATATTTATAAAATAACTAAATATAGAGAATTAACCGTAGATCAATGTTTCTCTACAATAGAGTCGCTATAATCACGTGACTGGAAAGGTACATTTTCCCTGGAACTTTTTTGGTTTAAATTAGTAAGATAATTTTTATTTAATTATGGCATAATACACAGAAATTGAAAAAGTATAGGTAGCTATTTTACTAAAAAAATTTGAAATTTTTTTTAAATAAAATTTACAAAAAAAAAATGTGAATTTTTAATCCAAACCAAGAAAAACATTTTGAAAGAAATAATTGTTTTATAATGCGATGTTGTCATGTTAACGTAGTTGTTAATTGTATTTGGATGGAGATTTAACTGACTAAATTGCAAGTGTATTTATTCCAATACTGTAGCATGAAATGTGATCAAGCTGATTATGACATTATCAGAGCAGTATCGACATAGTATATCGTAAGTTTTCTTAAAGTTTAACTAAACTACATTTTATATAATTTAGTCAACAACAATATATCTTTATCATTATACTGATTATTAAGGCTACAATTCTTTTAAGCTAATTAAAAAATATTGTAGCCGTGTGCAGAACACAGGGAGCCGAAACACCTTCAACCGGGTGGGAGTTGGAATTGGTTCTAAAAGTTACTCTAATTGGTTGTTGAGGGTAGGTCGGATTAAACTTTTTAAATTTAATTTGTTTTTAATTTTTTGTTTTTGCTATTTTAGGCAAACCATTCTACATGCTATAGACTCTAACAGTAGATTAAATAGCAGACCTAAACTTATTAAATATTTGAGAGCGGATAGACTTGTCTCATGTGTTAAAAAAAGATGAAAAAAAAAGAGTATAAAGTTTGAGAACTATTTAGATTCGATAGGGTAATCGTTGACACAATGTGTTTCAAAAACAATGAAAATAACAGAGTAGTCTATTAGTAAGATACCGTTCAATTTTTTTACGTAGCTAGAAATAGAAAATATATATGTAAAGGTTACATAGGCTTCCAGAATGCTTATTTTCGGAATATTATAGTTAATATGGGACAAACAAATGTTACATATTTCATAGGAACTGCGTCAAATTATTAAAACTAACCTAAATTAAGTATATTTATAATATATTTTGCCCAGTAGAATCACTGCGGGAATTTGTTTTAATAGTTTCAATATTTTTTCTTCTAGGATTAAATAAAAATTAAATAATTTTTTATGCAATACGTTTATTTTCTACAAGGCACACACACATAAATATTTACAATAAATACTTGCATCCTGACCTTACAAATATAGCCATATACACAAATGTAAAAAACTGGATCCAGTCAGGTAACCGCAGGGTTTGAAAATTTTACCAGAACGGCTATTTAGGAATTATGCTAACCAACTAATTTAAATAATATAATACGTAAAATAATCTAGATATCAAAGAAAGTAGTGCAAAAAATTATCACACCATAAAACCAAAAAGAAACATGTGTGCTGTTTCTAATTTTTGTACGCCAAATTGTTGTTTATTTAAACTTTTAGCAAGTTTTATGACAATAAATATAAGAAACAATGATCTAATAAAGAAACATCATCTGGAGATAAATTATATGTGTGGCTATTTAAAGATATTTTTACCAAACTTATGACATTTTGTTTTGTTTCCACTAGACTGGTCCAACTTTTTAAGCTATTCTATAATACAACTATAAAACTGTGTTTCTAACCTAGTTATGTTTATATGTAGAATATTTTTTTATTGATAAATGTAAATTTCGACGTAAAACGCACATTATTCTATAAAATTAGCTAGAAAATAATTTAATAAAAAAAATGTACCATCTTAGATAACTTAAACACAGAACTATAAAGTTCGAATACTAGAAATTCACTTTACATTTTTGTGGTACACATTGTAATGTTAAAAGTTATAATTATGATTGCAATCGGTAAATAATTTGCCTTCTTTAGCATAAACCCTCAAATTAGTTTATCTTAATTAAAATATTAATTTCATATCTTTTAATGATAGCAACGAAATTATATTATATTATAAAATAAGTTTAAATATCAGAATTTTACTAATAAACATCATTAAATTATTATTCACAACTTTTTATGGTATTTCTTATCTTCATTTATTTTGTATGTAATTATGTAAATACAGTTTTTTACAATTTATTTACGCAAATCTTTACAGCTGTATAACAATTTATTTTACATTTAATAGACAATTACTGACCAAAAAGTACGGATCATATATTGTGTTTGTTTCTTGCAATACTAGTTTGAAAAAAGTAGATTAAAAAATTATATTAAAAATGTAAGACCGAAAAAGAAATTATTTCATATTTCTGTAATTTTTCGTATGATTGTACGAGAGTTCTTCATTCTATAAAATTAGAAAGCTAATTGAATGCGTAAAAATACAAGTGAAATAGTTAAACCTGACCTGTTTGAATGGGTACAATGAATTTACATTTCTATAATATTTTTTATTTAGTTCTAAAAATATATTTATCAAAAAAAAGGCCAAAACCTTTTAATCAGTGTCAATAACTATGATCCATGATTTTCGTCAAATAAGATAGGCCACTGTATCATAGCTAACCTACTAGCCTATTTTTTCAGTATATACAAATAATGCCCAGTAAAAAAGCGAAGTTTTTTTAAAAGGATAAAAACGTTGATTGTCAAGTTAGCGTATACTACTGACAAGTTTCCTAACATATTATTTGCTTAAAAAACGTAGGTAAGAAGCAAATACCATCATAGCCAATCTTAAACAGACTAGGACATGCTTAGAATATTTTTTTACTTGAAATTTTTACAAGTCGTTCAAAATAATATAATCTACAAATTAACTATTGGTGTCATTAGAAAAGAAAGGTAAAATAAAAAAGCTATAGAAATGGATATTAGTATTCCCTGCTATTTGTAAAATCTACGAGGAAAGTTGTCTAAAAAATAAATGCGCACTCCAAACTTTTTCGGAATATTAAGTTAAGAAAGTTAACATGATCTGTTAAGCTCTATAGGTTCTAAAATATTAATAAATAATTACTTGTCTCTTTACTCGATTTAAAGTCATATCGCAACGATACAAACATTATCAACTCCTGATTTACGTTTGATATTGTTGTGTTGTTTTCAAAACTTATGAAATGTGTGACTTACTGTGGATTTGAAGGATAACGAATCATTTAAATGGAGTTAAAATATAAAACCACTTAATTCGCTTTGTCACTACCAAAATACCAGTTTAAATATTTTTGTGTAGATAGAAATAAGTTTTGAAAAAGTGTTTCTTTAACAATTTTGGTTTTGGCCCAAAATAGGCAATTAAACTATTGCAGAAGAAAATGTTTCTTAGCTTCTTTTAACGCTGACCTTTTCAATTACTTTTATGAAGTTTAAGAGGCACTCTCTATGACAATTTTATTAGTTTACTTGTACAAAAATTATATAAATTTTAAAAATTATTACTTTTGAATAGTGATCTAAGAGAAGGAAAGCTTTAAATCAAATAATGAAAGGAAAAAATAAACAATTTTAAAACAGATTATCGATCGCAAATATATCTTAAAGCATCAAATTACTATAGTAAGTTACAATATGGTTTTATTCAAAGGATTTGTTCGTGTTTTACTGATATAAAATTTCGAGCCATTTCACTAACCGAAATGAATATTTTAGTTTGTTATTGGCATCTAATTAAATTGACGCGTACCATATGAGTTAGACTGGAACCCACCCATTGGCCTTTATTATGTTTAGTGTTGACATTTTGGTAAACCTGAACTTTTCTCAAATACGTAGTATTAAAACCCGGTCGGTCCTGGAAATTGGAGTGCATGGCAGGCCTATTTAAACTATATGGTTAATTTTGCTTTATAATGACAAAGTGGATGTGAACACGAAAAAGTACGCACTAAATAAGAAATTCATTCATTTTGACAGTTTTTTTAAAACAATAATCTTAGTAGTACTTTTGTAATAACCAATAACTATAAAATTGATAAAATGATGTCTTGGGGACATGATACATCGTGAAAAATGAAAATATTTTAAAGATCTCTTTTTTATTAAACTTCAGAGTATTTCCATAACGATGTACTAATATTCCAAGTACGAAGTTAAGTGTTATAAATTGACTGATTTTGCCTGAAAAGTTTTTTCTAATTTTCTCAAAAATCTTTTTTTTTTTGTTATGTATATTTGTTATTTCGTTTGTATTTGGCCACCTTAAGCATAAATTATAATTATTATTTACTTTTGTCGTAGCAATCTACATGTTTTTTTCTTTAGATCATTAAAGGACAAGTAGACAGTTTCCGGTTCAAGAGCAAAATTCATAGAAAATAGTCATGTATATGATATCCTTACTCTGAGACATATCGGTAGGATGCTGTAACCGTTCAGATTTTTTTGTTTCATTCAGTTATTTATTCAGTATTATTATATAGGTTAATGATAATTTAATTGTATAAATTTAGAATAATTACGAAAATAATTCAGTAGTGTGTCATTTTTTAAATAGAACCTCTTGGAAAATAATTTAGGTAATTAGTAATGAAATATTTATTTTTAACTGAATTATTCAGGAATAAAAAAATATTTATATAATAATGAAATTTTGAAGAAATTGCCAAACTAAAATAAAGAAATTTGTATAATTCTGTATAATCATGCATGTACCACTTCATGATTTTTTTGAAGTAATCTAATTTAGGTGTTCTGCGGTAACTGATCTGATCCATCCCATTCATAAAGGTTCTAATTCAGGAAAAATTCACAACACGAGAATTAAAAAAGTTTAAAACTAACTGAACTAAATCAAAGTTGAAAAATAAGTTAGGTTGGCCTTGTTTTAGTTTAGGTCGTTGTCAGTTTAATAAATAACTTATTTTGATATTTAATTCTCCGAAGATTTTAACAAGATAATATTTTATTTTTGGTCTTCCGTTTGCTGACATTAATAAAAGGTTCTATCTCTTAAAATTTTAAATGTTTCTTCCATGAAAATTAATATACGAAATAAAATATTACACAAGAAGCCCTGTCATGGTTTAAATTTTTCCTTGCGATTCCTAGCCTTTTACAAAATCGATCATACGATTAAGGATTAAACTTAATTGTACCTATTAGCCTCTATTTGGAGAATTTTACTACATCTATTTATTTTCAAAGAATCTAGCATTTAAGTTAGTGTTTTAGGAGTAAAACGTTGAGTCAGTCAATAATTTAATATAAAATTAAAACATTGATTGTCTTTTTAAAAATGCCGTTTTTGTTACCGGTAATCGATAAATGAAAACAGTAGATTAAGAAAAGAAATTTAAAGATACAGGGTATTTTTTTATTTTGTGGTTAAATATACTTTCGCAAATAGACGTGGATAAGCTAAGATGGGCGTAGGAAAATTGACATCGATTACATATTGACAATAAACAAAGAAATATTATTCAAGCAAAGAAAAGGAAAGAATATAGACAAACAGTTTGTTTCCTGTAAATACAACTCTGGTTCTCTCTTCATACGCGTTTCGACCACCTTATAGTCTCATTAGTGGAGCTGTATCGAACCAAGAGCAGCAATCGCAAGAAATAACTGCAATATAAAATATGAATTCCAAAGTATGTCACTAGGATAATAAAAACCTGCCGAATTCGAGTCCAGATTGAAAAATATCGCCAGTCAAACGACTTCTATACAATCATCGGAGTAGTGCGAAATTTTAAAAAACCAAAATTTCAGTAAAAAGTAAGGAACCACCTTATGGTGGTCGAAACGCGTATAGAGAGAGGACCAGAGTTGTATTTGCAGGAAATAAACTGTTTGTATATATTATTTCCTTTTCTCTGCTTGAAAGGATAATACACATAAATAACTATTTAAATAAAGCAGATAGATTTCTTTATATTTTACTGAAATCTTGATTTTCAAAATCTCGCACTACTCCGATGATTGTATAGATGTCGTACGAATGACGATATTTTTTACTCTGGCATCGAAGTCCGCAGGTTTTTAATATCCTACCGATATACTTTGGAATTTATATTTTATATAGCACTTGTTTCTTGAGAATGTTGCTGTCAGTTCGATACAGCTCAACTGACTAGATCATGAGGTGGTAAAGATGCATATAGAGAGAGGACCAGACTTGTATTTGCAGAAAACAAACTGTTTGTATATATTCTTTCTCTTTCTCTGCTTGAAAGGATAATACACATAAACAACTATTTAAATACGGCAGATAGATTCCTTTATTTTTTATTGAAATTTTGATTTTTAAAGCAAAGGAATACTAAAGAACCTCGAGGTATTACCCCTGTATAGTACGTGTATTAATGATAGTGAAGCCTGAGCAAAACTACCCATACATGTGAAATAAGAAAGATGAAAAACACTAAATATAGGCAAAAATCATAGAGAATTTTGTGTGATACCAGAGCAAAATTAGAAACCGAATACAAAACAACTAAAACAGCAGGAATAATAGAATCGGCTAACAAAATATGTCCTAATCAAGGAACACCCATTCTGAAATGCAACTAAATAGTTACTAAAAAAAAATTAAAACACAAAAGAAACGATGTAGCATTAAAACATGTGGAACTATACAAATTGATAAGAACAACTATCAAACAAAACAACTCAAAAAACAAGAACAGATAAAACAAGTAATTGAAAGAAATTAAAGTTCTAAGAAAAATTCACATAAAACTACAACTACAGTTGTAAAGAACAAGGAAGAAGATGAAATAACGACGAGGGACCAAATAAGTAAAATAATCAAGAGATGTTACGTAAAATTGTTTAGACGTCCACAAAAAAACCTCTCTCGAAATGATACATCCAAGAAAGTGTTAAATATAAACTTGGAGGAAATGCCAAAGATTAATGTTGATAAAATAAAAAGTACACTAAATGGTACGAAAAATAAAAAGCACAAAACAAAGATTATATAACAAAGGTGCTGCTATCAGAGGGTGGGGAAGAAGTCATTAATACGCTAAACATAATATTTAATAAATGTCTAAAAACCGAAAAAATTGATACCGCATGGTATTAATATAAACAAGAATTATTTAAACTATCTAAAATATGGAAATGACAACAAATTATATGCTTAAAACAAAACCCAATTAGAATCGATGGTAGAATAATTAAACGGAAGTTCAGAAAATGTCGCCCTGCAGTTAAATCTTTCTAAAACTAAAATAATGACAAATATACCTTGGTCAAGACATAACGCTCAACAAGGGAAATCAGGATATGGAAGTCAAAATAAAAGTGCCTCTGGATTGGATCGCCTTCGGTAAATTGCGATATATACTCGCGAATAAGAAAATTCCACAATACCTCAAAACGAAGGTTATCGATCAATATATACTTCCAACTATGACATATAGGACCCCGGTGTGGACTTTTAGAAAAAAAAACATTCTAAAACCAATGAAAGCACCAAGAGCAATGCAACCACAAATGCCACAAGTTACACTAAAAGGCAAGAAGAAAAATATGTGACTGAGGAAAAAGCTAAAGTAGTAGATATTAGCTTAAAATGCAATATGCAGGATACAATGCCAGATTAGCAGACTCTAGATGAAACGTTCGGATTCAAGACTGGCGACCATTGCTGGGGAATGAATGAATGAATGAATGAATGAAAAAAGGTGGTGATACTAGATTATCGATGCCTAGGCCTATACTGGGCCCTTTATATCCCACCATAGCTGCTGGTCATTCGAGGCCGATCGCCTTTGCGAATCCCAGCAGCCTCGTTAGTTGAACTTGCCTAACTGCTTCCGGTAACAAAATTGTATCTCCTAAATATCTCTGTCTCAGTCCGTTGAGTGCTGGGCATTCTCTGAGGACATGGTCAACAGTTTCATCCTCCTCTAAACACTATCTGTGTTCGTCTTCGACACCGATTCTATGAAGATAGCTTCTCAAGTGACAATGTCCTGTCAACAATTCCAACACAATTCGCAGCTCTTTCCTTCCTAAGGAGAGAAGCTCTTTAGTACGCCGTGCGTTAGGTTTAGTTATATGTTCCTTAACACACTTCATTCCGGGAGCTGTTCTCCACGATTCAATAAATTTTCTTTCCAGCAACGATTTTAATTCCTTTTTGCCAATAGTAATTGGGACAGGTAGTATTGGTTGGGGTCCATACGGTTCAGTTGCCGAACCTACTACGCTAGACCGTCTGCTTCCTCATTCCCGCGTATGCCTGAGTGACCCAGGACCTACAAGAGTTGAACTGTGCACTCGTTCCTTGTCATACCATTCAGTAGGTCCTTGCACCCAGACACCAGTCGCGAAGTTACCACACTGGACTTCAGTGCTAATATCGCAGCCTTACGGTTTGAGCATTTATTTATTACCCTATTCCTGTCTAAATCCCTCTCACAGAGATGGACACAATGCAGAATAGCACAAACCTCCGCTGTAAAGGTTGTCGCACATTGTCCGAGAAGACTCCTGTACTCTTGCCGAACACTCCGGGTCCAGCTCTTTCATCTTGTCGAGATCCATCAGTATACCACCAGGATCCATTTTTCGGAAGATTTTAGGCTCCCTCTCAATCCTCTCTACTTGGCAGAAATATCTACAGGGAGAGGTTAGGTTTTCAAAGCGGCGTCATGTAATCTGCCCGCATGGGGAGTGATGGACACCTCTCCACACGCTTTCCCAGACACCTGAGTAGCCGCCCGTTCCAATTCCAAGATGCCCTAGGCAATTGAGACGATAAACAGTCTTCAGAGCCTCGTTCTCTATGTAGAAGTGAAGCGGAAGCAGGTTCACCAGGATTTCAAGAGCCCTAGTGGGAGCAGTCCTCATCGCACTCAATATTTCCACACAAGCCATTCTTTGAACTTTGTCAAGTTGAAGACTGTGTTTGCGCTTTGTTGTAATACGCCACCATACAATAGCGGCGTACGTTATCATGGGGTGGATCACCATAGTGTATATCCAAAATACTGGCTGGGGAATTATATTCGTAGTAGACCCCAAATGCTCTAGAGGATGACATCAAGTGATACGGTGGACTAGCCTGGAAGAGAATGGCACAAAACAAGGAACAGTGGGACAATGGGTTGATAACAAAAAATAGATCGAACAACGGTAAAACATACTTTTTTCTTTTTTACCACTGGATATATTTTTTGGACTTAAAACAATTGAATGTAAACAGCTGTTTATGTGGTTATTGGGAAATTTTTAGCACACATAAAATCTCCATATACTAATCCTTGTTTGCATTAGGTAATACTAAATCATCAAAATTTAAATGTTTAATTTATTATTCGTCATCAAAACATTATAAAACCCTGTAATATATAGTTTTCATTTATTAACAGTTAAATAGCTTTAAGCAAATTTTGTTTTGCTATATTACTGAAAAATGTACATGTCATTAACTTATATCTTATTTTTAAATAAATTATGCTAATTTTTTAACAAAACTGAAATAAATATAATAAATTTATTACATTGTAATGTATGTATAAGTTATGCAAATTTGCAATTCATAAGCAAATATTATTTTCATTATATAAAAAGTTAATCTACGCTAGCTATAATAACCTAGGGGATATTTTACATTAAAACATATAGTCGTATGTTGCATAATCACAATTATTAGATCATTTTGTAATTAGTTTAAACTCCATTTTCAACTCTTATACAATAATTTAATAAATTATTATTTCAATCCAAAATACACATAATTCTGTAAATCATGTAACCAAACGATGGTTAAATTTTCTGAGCTACAAACTGGAAATGTTTAACGATAAATGGTTATATTTGTAAACCGAAAAAGATTAATAATTTTCAAAGAACTAAGATATCTAGTTTTTATTTAAATGTTATGAGAGAGAGTAGGATATTGGAAGAATATTTGGAATTTTAGCTAGAATAATAAGGGTATTCGATAAGCCATGGATCAATTCGAAGGACCTTCCGATTGCTGGTTACTGAATGACAAATTTATTTTGTTTTTTATTTACGGAAATAGCCCTAAACGAATATTTATGGAAACAGCTCTAAACAATATATTATTAAAACATTATTTTAAGAATATTCTTATTATTCCGAATAAATTAAACACTATTTACAGAAATTTTTTGGATAAAGTATGTGTTCTATCACCTTCTTTAGTTTGATTCATGGTGTATAAAACAACCTGTATAAACTGATATTCTCAAGCAGTACCAATTTTACAACTTTCCCTTAATCATATTCTCATGAAAATGCCACGTTGGTCAAATAAGAATAATAAATATTTATAATTGTAATAATTAAAAGTAGATTTTATTGTTCTAGTTGATAATATTTTTGGAAATAAGTTTAAGAATTTTAGATTTTTAGCGACTTTTTTGGTCACTACTAATATTTATTATTACAGAATCAATTTTGTCTTATAAGCTTCAATATTTTAAAAATAAGCAGTTGAAAATTTTATTTAGATATATGTGTATGAAATATTTTCTATAATATTTGACGGTGGAAAAAACGTAGCAAGATATTTCTATTAAAACTTAAAAAAATGTGTATAAGCGTAGGTTGCTTTATTATTATTATACTCTTTAAACTAACTATACTTTTGTTATTTTAATGACAATAATCGTTTTATATTGTCATTCTCGAGAAAAATAATTAAGATGAACCAGAAGAAACATTAAAAGTTAATCATCATTTCGTAATATAGTTTCGGCCGAGGGAGTTTCATGAGAGAGAGTATATAACGGGCATAATTTTTTTTCCTAGCAACCATTAACATATTACGAACATTTTGAGGGTAATATTTTATGTGGCAATACTTGTAAATAACACAGCATTTTTGTAATATCCTGTGCGATCTTGTAATGGTGATTTTATGTCTCTTTCTACATGCTGCTGCCTGGTTTTTCTCTCCATTTCCAATTCTTGTGCTTATGAATATAATTCCAGTTTAGAGTTCGCTAAAAACTTTCGCATTGGTTTAGAGACAATAATAATAATTAGATAAACAATAAAGTTTTTAAAAAAGCTTTATTGTAGAAGCGAGGTTTGACATTCAATAAAATTTGCCGAGAAGTGTTAGAAATTCATAGGAAATAATATTGTAACGTGACTTGATAATTTTTCAATAAATTAGATAAAAACGTTTTATCATTTTAAAGTACTTTTTATTCTAACATTTTTACGAAAGACACATTTTTATGTGCATAGATTTGTCAACAAACAAATTGCATGCTTCTTGAGTTTAATTACTAATCAATGGTAAAAAATGCAATTAAGAAAAAATGTTAATAGATAGAAATACAGTTCCGGTTATTAAAGCATTCTAAAATTAGTCATTAATAGAGTTTCCATTACTTTCAAAATCTTTAAGAAACGGTAATTTTCAATTAAATTACATATTTACTATAGTAATATCCTACAACAATGTATTGAATTATTTTGGTAGAAAATTAATAAAGATCCTTACCACATATAACTATGGACTTATTTCAGTAAATTTTCAACCTTGTTTTGTTTATTAACGCTTACATAATAAAGCAGAATACTATTCTATATAACGGACATCATTTTTTCCCTAGTAACCATTAACATATTACGAACATTTTGAGGGTAATATTTTATGTGGCGCTACTTGTAAATAACACAGCATTTTTGTAATATCCTGTGCGATCTTGTAATGGTGATTTTACGTCCCTTTCTACATGCTGCTGTCTGGTTTTTCTCTCCATTTCCAATTCTTGTGCTAACGATTCTGGAAAAAATAGACTCTAATTAGTAAAGACAAATTATAGAAAGGGTAATATTATTTATTAATTATATTAGCAAAACTCAAATTCAGTCTAGAACTGAGATACGTACAGAAAAGGAAGTAATTCTACATTGTTGTTGATGGTTTACTAATAAATAATTTTTTAATGTATTTTTGGTATTAACACAAATATTTTGTTAGTAGAAGAGACCAAAATGGATTAATTTGATTTGCAATAACATTTTTTCTAACAAAAATAATGTGCAAATATATAAACATAAAATAACACTGCTTAGAGCCAATTTTTCATTGTAATGTAAAAGGCAGTCTTTGGTTAATTTTTGGTCTCTAAATGCAAAAATGATGGTAAAAAATTCCCAACGCGTAAGATTTTTGAGTTAGTTTTTTTTCAGCAAAGAGTGTTTTAACAGCATTATTTTGAAAAGTAATTTGTAATATACCGGAGTACGACGTTGTCAAATTTACGTTTTCCATAAGTGAGGGAAATTATGAACATATTTGACAACACCATGTGGAGGTATCTAGGGATGACAATTCCACCACGAAGTCTCAACCGCCTTAAAATAATAGAGGTACCTATTTAAACCCGTATAATTCCAAATTTCACTCATCCCCGTAGACGAATCTACTTATAGGCCCTTGTATACGAGAAGTACGCCGTCACTTTTCGAACCTTCGATACCCGATGTAGGAGTGAAGCTCTCTAGTAAGTCGTGCATTAGGTCTAGTTATATGTTTCTTGGTATACTTCATTTTTATTTAATTCCCTTTTACAACGAGAATTGAGACAGGTAGAATTGGCTGGGGTCCATATAGCTCAATCGCAGACCCCATTTTTACCAGATGGTCTGCTCCTCATTCTCCTGCATACCCGAGTGACTCGACACCCAAATCAGTTTGATTGTGTAGCCATTCCTTGTCAGACTGTTCAGTACATTTTAGCACTCACACAACAATCGCGAATTGACAACACTAGACTTCAGTGCTATTATCGGAGTCCTACTGTCTGAGCATATGTTTATTATCCTATTACTGTTTATATCCTTCTTACAGAGACGGCCATACTGCAGAATAGCACAAATTTCCGATGTAAAGGTCGTTGCACGTTGTTCGAGAGAGTACTTGCCGAATACTCCGGCTTCAGCTCTTTCATCTTGTCGAGACCCATCTGTAAACCACCAGTATCTACTTCTCGGAAAATTTGACTCCCTTCCTCCCAATTTTCTCTACTTGGTAAAAGTATCTCGAGAGAGTGATTTGGTTTCAAAAGTAGCGTCATGTAATTTGATTTCATAGAGAGGAGTGGACATCTCTCTACCACGCATTCCCGGATACGCCCGTTCAGGGCCAATGTATCCTAGGCCACTGAGATGATAAGCAGTCTTCAAGGCTTCGTTCTCTATGTATAAGTGAAGAAAGGGTGGGTTCACCAAGACCTCCAGAACTCTAGTAGGGGACAGCATCATCTCACTCATTATTCCCACACAAGTCGATTTTTGAACTTTGTCAATTTGAAGAAGATGTTTGCACTTTGTTGCACTAGGTCATCATACAATAGCGGCGTAAACGATCATGAAACGGATTATCATAGGGTATATCCACATAACATTCTCAGTGTCAGACCCCATGTGCACCCAAATGCTCTTTTACAAGCCCAGAAAATATATATGGTCTTTTTTGTTTGAGCGTCGATACGGTAATTTCAGCTAAGTAGTGAGTTTCGAACTACTCCCAGATATTTAATTATTTCCTTGCATTCAAGGATCCTTTCAGTCAATATAATTGTGAAAAGTTTCCCCTTTTTTCTCTTTTTTATACCACCTCGGCCTGAGTCCATCCCTGTTGCACCATCGCTCCACGATTCCGAGGGTCCGCATCATTGATCCCCTAGGTTTCGAAGATTGTGACTAGGGCACAAAATGACCAAGTTGTCGGCATATGCCTGTGTATATTAATACAAGCCTCTTTTAGTTCACTCAGAACGCTGTCCACTACACGATTCCAGAACAAAAGCGATAGAGTTTCTCCCTGTAGACAGCCCCTGCTTGACAGTGCTTTAACAGTTACATTTTTAAGCTCAGCATATATCAATCTCTGAGTTTACATTGCTTTGATCAATGCAACTATGGTCGGTTCAGAGCTTTGTTGTTGTAGATTATTGTATATCAAATCGTGAGATGTGTTGTCAAACATCCCCTCGATATCGATAAAGGTACCTAAGGCTGATCCACCAACTTTTCCAGTATTATAATCAGCTGAGGCTGATAGGATTGAAAAACTGGTTTTGTATAGTCTGTCCTTCCTACTTTGCGAATAAAAACTAATTTTGTTTCCTTCCACACAATCAGCATGTACCCTAAGCTCAAACACTAGTAGAATAATTAGACCAGATAGCTTATTGTAGTATAGGAGGAAGTAATAAGACTGGAAATATACCATCCTTCCTTTTTAAACCTATTTTAATATATATTTTTTGATAATTTTTAGGGATTCTTCAAACTTATATTTATAGTAATAATCAAAAACTGTTTGGGTCATTCTTATGATGTTAGCAATACAAGTAGTGTAATTATACTTCATATTTATTATTTTATAATTTGTCTCTGAGAAATTGTTATTTAACTTTAAATTTTCACAATTTATAACATTTGTAACAAAAGGAACTGCAGTTCTATTTATACTAATCTTAGCCATGCACTCTAAAGATAACAGTAGAAGGTCATGATAGCCGACATCTATGATCTGAAGTAGAGTTCCATTAATCTTAAAAGGTTTTTGAGTGTCTTGTAAGCATTTTACCATTAAAAGGAAATAAAACTACTGTTAAGATACAAATATTTATACTTCACACATCTTGGTTTGCCAGTTAACATATCAGTGTTAACGTCACTTAAAGAAAACATCCATGGTTTTTAGCTTAGTGAATTGCTCATCTAGAAATTCAATTGCACCAAAAAACCTACCAACCAACCTGTTTACATAAAACATGTATAACAAGTGACACAATTAGCCACTAGGCTGCAGTGTCAGAGCTTCTTGACCCTAGATGGCTGTATCATTCAATCAATCACCATAAATCTAATTGTATTTAAGTTGTTAAGAATAATATAATAAAAAATAAAATATTTGTGGAATTCTTAAAAGTGGTTGTTACTATTTTAAATCATATAGCACTCTGAAAAAAAGTGCACAGCTGCTACTTCTCGGGGAATGGCTTGCTTAGATAGATATAATTTCAGGTAAATTATAATATTTTTCCTCTTTTGTTCTTAATGAGATTTCTACCATAATTACAATTGATATTAGTAAAGAATGCAAGCTTTCACGGCTTTGGTCAAATTGAAAATCATGCGTCTTGAGTTTAAACAGGAATCTTTACTTCATCCTATTAGAACATTGAATGACCACGGAGGAGCAACAGCCCAGTATTTATACCCAACTAATGCTCAGTGAAACTTGATCCAGCGTTACAATCGTTTTCCACATGTGATGTGGAGCGTAACCTACACCTCTATTAATATTATTTGGATAGTTACAAATTTCGATTTATTCTCTAATTTTACGTCCAAAGAAACCAGATACTGATGGTAGCGCCTTCGTTTCTTTTACATAAAGGTGTAACCTGAGCAATGCTGGTGTTCAGTTACTGCAGATTATACAATTTGTTTCTTCCTAATACATGTCATGTTCCTTAAGCCTAGTGGATATAGACCATCCTGTTTCACTCACATACACTTTACCACAAGAGCAAGGTATCTTATAAAAGTCTTCTGTTCGTAATCGTATTTCGTCCTTGGGTGATTTCAAACATTGTCCACTTTTTACATGTGTTGAAAATTTTCCAAATGTTTGATGTTCAGAGTAATCTGGCAATCTTATCGGTGATTCCATGTCTGTAAGGCAAGACAACACTGTCCATAGGTGCTACATTTATAATATTGTTGAGCAGTTTGGTCTTTATATTTATTAATAGAACGTCTAATATCTTCAGCGCAATATTCGTTGCCACTCAGCATTAGTCCGTTTTTCTGTTTCCGATTTCAGTGATTGTTCGTCACATATTGGAGACGCTTTATATACCAAAGAGTTAATGACGGATTGTTTTGATAAGGTTGGTGGTGTGACGTTGTATTGAGATATCGACTTGTATGGGTTGGTTTTTTGTACCCAGAAGGTCGTAATTTAAGAAACAGACAAACTGACTAATGCTCTGACAGGCAACGCATATTGTGCTGAAGATATTATACGTTCTATTAATAAATATAAGAACCCAACTCCTCAAAAATATGCCATAAAGGTACCACCTATTGACAGTGTTGTCTGCCTTACATACACGGAACTAATATCATGTACGGCAGGATAAAATGTCCTGTAGAAACATTTGTCCCTTTTAAGTCGCCTGGTAAGCATTGCATATTTCCAGTCTAATTACAAAATTTCTCCGATATTATCACAAGCCATCTAGTAAGAATATTCTGCTCATGCCTGAGTTTGGGATGCAAACCAATGCTGTGGAGGAGGAATAATTAGTCTTTATTCCTAAGATAGGAAGAATAAACTACACAAATCCTAAGTCATTCCATCCTATAAACCTGGTTAGTTTCCTACTAAAGACATTGTAAAGGTCGGTGGATCGACATATCGTGGAGGGAGTAATGGTACATAATCCCTTATATCGCTTACAATTTGACTATCAAACAGGGAAATTCACACATACACACACACACACACATGTCACTAGAGTAGAAAACGCATTGGCGGGTGGATGATTTACTCTAAACACCTTTATTAAAATAAAAGGGATGTTTGACAACATTCACCATTCGGTATGCAATGCTTTTCAATGACAGTCGTCGACTGGATCCGATTAATTTTGACGCCAAAACTAATATGCGGTTTAACAGTGTAACTGTTAATGCACTATCAAGTAGGTGCTGTCTGCAAGGAAGTATTTTATCAGTGGAGCCTCGTAGTAGGGGCTCGAAATAATTTGGGAAAAAAGAATGGCTTATGTAAGAATGATGAGTGCGATGAAGGCTGCCCCTACTAGGACACTTATTTTGAAAGTAGCTTACGATATCAATTGCCTGATATATCTAAGAGCCGAAACTGGCGGCTACCCGTGTGGCTGGAGGAACGTTGTGGAAAGATGCCCATGACGCCCTATGCAAAGAGACTACGTGGCGCCAGCTTGAGATACTTTTACCAAACAGAGAGGATTAGGCGAAGAGGAAAATATTTTCTGAAATGGAATCTGGTGGTTCCAGACGGATCTCGGCAGGTAAAAGAGCCGGAGCTGGAATGTTCGGTGGAAGCGTTCGAGTCAGAGAGTGTTACTCTCTGGGATTACACACAATAGACTCTTAAGCAAAAATTTATGCTATTTTGCAATCAGGCCATTTTTGAGGGAGAATAAGCCGAAATGGGACTATTAACATATGCGTAGTAGCTTCACAACAGGTATCAAATTGCACGGAGGTAGTGAATAATCTAACAAAGAATGGTTGCAATATCAGGCTCATGTGAATTCTTGGTCACTCGGGTATCCCTGGAGACGGGGAAGCGGATTATTTGGCGGCTTAGCCATACGTCCCCTAACCCATTATTCCTGTTTCAATTACTGTTTAAAGAGAGAACTAAAACTGTTGCTGGAAAGCAAATTTATTGAATGCTGAAGGGAATCCCCTGGAATGAGACGTGCCAAGGAACGTATAATTGGACATAGTGCGCGACTTACTATGAAACTTCTCTTTTTGAACGGGAAAGAACTGTGGATCGTGGTAGGATTGCTGACAGGACATTGTCACCTGTTAAGCCACCTTCATAGAATTGGCGTCGCCAATGCCGCAGTATGTAGATGGAGGAGGATGAAATTGTTGACCACGTTCTCAGAGAATGAAGGGTAACGGATTGGGTCAGAGACATTTCGGAGATAGAATTATAATACCTAAAGCAGTTAGACAAGGCCAGGTAACGAGGCTGCTTGGATTCGCAGAAAGGATCGGCCTGAATGACAAGCGGTTATGGTGGTATGTAATAGGTCCAACTTGACCTATGCATCGAACCGAGTATCACCACTCTTATTCGCTGCATAAAAATACCAAACTATTGTCAGATAAAGAAAGATCTCAATAAAAACCTAAAAATATTTTAAATGTCGTACTTTACTAGTTAAAAAGTTATAAGCTACTTTTGACATGTTATTTATTAAAAAATTCTTTGATACATTGTATTTTCAAGAACAGCTGTAGGCAAATATATTGAATTATTATTTTTTATAGAATATCTAAAAACACAAAAATATGTTGTTTAAAATACCGAAGTTTAGCTTAGTTTTTGATATAACCGGAAGTGACAGAAATATAAAAATATTTCAAAAAATTGGCATCACTTAGATGTACCAAAATGTTAAAAACACATATTTGTTACTCCTTGAAATAAGCGGCTCACCGTGAACAACTTATATTGTCATGATTATTTAAGTAGGTTCATGTAACCGAAAAAAATTGGTGAGATTTATTCCCATGTATACAAAGTTTTATCAATCTTATAGTGTATACGTAAATTAAGTTCAATAAAACTAAAGTCTCAATAACTATTAATTTTTGCCACATGATCTTATTATGAAATTTTGTTTAGATGAATATTTTATATAAATTTCACTTGGCTAAATGAAATATGCTCTTTTTTTCCTTTAAAGTATGTTATCATGAAAATTTTTTCTTTAGAATTAATAATTTTAATTATGAAGTACACGCATTGGAAAAAGTATCGAATATTCATAAATTTTGAAAATTTTTTATGGAAAAATTAAATTTTTGATGATTAAATGATTAAGTAATTTTTCGCGGTATACTAGGAAGAATAAATTAATTTACAATATTATTATTATTATTATTATGAAAAGAAAATCATGAAAATAAATTAATGCTAATGTATTTGATATGGTATAGTAAAACATAATTTTACAGAATGTTTCTGATCTCACAATCATTAGTCACTTCCACGAGTTCGATGCATCTCCCAACTAATACCTGCTAACTTGACTAACGCCCTATATGAAATCACAGCCGTTCTCAACTCTTCGATAGACCTAACTTCGTCCAGCTATTTTCTTCTCATACTCACACAGAATATTTTGTCAGTTCTCGATATTCCACTCAATTGAAAGACGCGGAACTTTGACAAGTCGTGTTTTGCCAAACCTGTTTCTTTTATTCTTTGACTATTTTTGAACTAACACTAATTTCAAGGACTTTATGGAGCTACCTGTTACTTTCTGACAATGCATTTTTACAAAAATAAGAGTCTGTTATCAATAACATGGGAATTGCGCTAACAGACTTCCTTGACGTTGAATAATCATTTGACTGTACCGCCTTCATTTGTATGATAGGCCGCCAGAAGACATGGTATAAAAAATTCTGTATGTAAGTGGATACAAGACGAGTGCTATCAAATCTGTACGAGAAGACTGTGGAGGTGTCGGCAGTCACCGACAGGAAGGGATACTATCTCTTCTGTGTAAATTCCTAGTCAACGAACTTCTGGTAAACCTCAATAATCTAGGCAATTGAATACAGAGGTATGTTTACAAGGTAGTTATACTCATAGTGGGATAGCACGACAAACCATTATATAAGAAGTTCTGACTATCGTTGAAGAATGGTGCATTAAGGATTACCTTCCGGAAAATCCTGGGCAAATTACATTTGTACCCTTCCCGAATAAAAGAAAGCTTGGCAAGTTAAAACTACCAATACCAAAGATAGAAAGGCCACCATCGCAACAAGTAGGTCGCTGCGCAAAACATAAGGATTAAAATCACAAATTGGATATTGGCTGTACATAACAGTGGTAAGGCCCACGAAAACCTAGTTTGGTGGCATTGTGAACCAAAAACACTTGTGTATTATGGGAGCTATGAGAATCTATCTACAGCACCCATGGAAACCCTACTATATATATATATATATATATATATATATATATATATATATATATATATATATATATATATAAGAAAAAGCCAACTAAACCGAAAGGTTTAAGTCACTTTTGTGGGGCTGCAGTCAAAAGGCTGATTGGCTACAGAAGAACCAAATGGTTTATATAGACAATAAACCACTTTCCTTCATAAATTTAAAATTGTGTTTCAACGACGTCCACGTGCTAGAAATTAGGTTCTTAAATAAGTTAAGGAATTTTTGCTATTCAGAGTATTTATTTTTACATTATGTGGTCTTAGTGTTACGTGCATAATGACTGTCTCTGTTGAACAAAACCTGTTTTTTTTTATACATACTGTTTGATAGTCCTAACTAGTCCAGTCACGAGACTACCTACTTTTTAAATATATATATATATATATATATATATATATATATATATATATATATATATACATATATATATTTATGGCTCTAATTAGAATTATTTTCAAATAGTAGTATTAAGAAAAAATATTCGATAATTCTGTCTATTATTACATATTTAAAAAATATTTTTATTCATGTTAAAAAACATTTCTAAGTATATAGAATAATGCGACAACCTCTAAAGAAAACAGAAAGCTTTTTAATCCACTCCTGTACAAAATAAACGTTTATTCGCAGTTAATGGACTAACGCCAGCTTTGTAACGAGATTTGTGCTAAAATGTAATGACAAAGTCGAAATATATAGGACGAACAGACAGACACTCTGACCGTCAAGTTGAGAGGGAACAGGGTGGAAAATCTACCCTCAGGGCTGTTTAGCGCTCTCTGTGTGTTATCTTTAATGTCGCAATATCTCGGTTCGTTTTGTCTGTGTGTTAAGTAAAAGGGCTGGATTTGGTTTGTCGGGAATTAAGTTAGAGTATTCAATTAAGAAGTTTTGTTTGGGCAGCTAATCATCTAAGCATTGCTCCTTTTGGTGTTTTTGATGATTAGCTATTTCTGGAGACTTTACGTTGATTGGAAGTAAATTAAAGGAAGGAAATAGGTTAAATACTGTATTGCAAATTTGGTATTAGGTAATATAATACAAACAATTTTTGATATAGAATATTTGAATCATAGACATACTAGGTGCTTTTGTTATTATTGTTACGTATCTATTACTCCTTTAACTTAATTTTTGCTCTCGAGAATAAATGCCCAGAAGTTGTAGTAAATTTTAAAATAATAAGAATTATTTTGAATCTAATTAAAAATTTATTTCTATATAAGCGAATACTTGTAGTTTGTTACTTCAGGTTAGTTTAGATTAATTTGGATTAGGTCAGGTTAGCAGTTAATTCATGATGTAATTTTAGCTGTATCTTAGGCCAGAAGTTTATATATAAGGAATATTCACTATAATAAAACATACAGTAAGGGTAAAAAGTATGGAAACCCTTAAATATTTCTCAAATAACTCGTTATCCGAAAAACCCCTTGAGAAAGTAGAATTTAGTTTACTTTTTTGAATTTTATTTAAATTTTAAAGGATGCATCAAAAACCTGAACAAATGATAATAATAAAATTTTTATATTTTAAATAGCAACTTTACATATTTTCTGCTTTTTCAAATAACTCAAGAAGATTTAAATATTTTATGAGTTATTCCCAAAATCTTATATTTTCTGAATTATTCATGTTAAAAATTTGATTTTGGAATTCCAATGAATTTGGGAGAATAAGTTCAAAGAAATCTAGGCTTGTTTGTTCTTTTCGTGAAAATTTCAGATAATACAAAAATCTACAGTTATCAAAGAAATAAAGTTTATTTTTAAAAGTTTAATACAAATACCTTAAAATGCTATAGCTTAAAATACTAGGAGTTGTTTAAAGTTCAAACAGAAATATTATGAGTTGTATATATATCAAATTTAATTTTTTTAAGTTAAAGATTAAATTAAAGTTCCAGTTGGAGGCCATTTATAATTAGACCGTATTCTACGCCTGATAAAAATTCATTTGGTACATTATTAATTACCATGCACAAAATTTGACAATAAAGTCTCACGATAAATTCGGGGAGCGAGCGGATCATTTTATTTTTCTAATTCTGCCTATGCACCGGTGGAGAAATATCAGATTTAAGTAGTCTCTTATCGGTGTAATGTAATGAGACGGGAGATATTCTTATTGGAGTCAAATATTTATTTTTGTACTATTTGGATGCTCTTGATCGCGATTTAAGTGTATTACGGCATAAATCAATTCAAAAACTTAAAATTCCAGGATCTTTTTCCATTTGTTATTTGTTTAAACAATAAATTCAGGCCTCTTAAACTCGATTATTAGTATATCAGATTTGTTGATTATTTACTTATATATATATATATATATATATATATATATATATATATATATATATTATTTATATTTAATTTTTATCTTTTTAAAAACTGTTTTGTATAGTTTCACAAAACAATCACAATCGAAGTACGGATTTATAACCCATTTTAAAATTAACATCTACTTGATATCCCAGGAATTTTTTTGATGCGCTAACATTTAATTTGTCATTATTGTTAATTTTAGGGCGGTCGCTTTTTTACAAATATCAGACTATTTCAGGTATTCTGAATTTAGAAACAATTTTTCTTAGAATATACCCACTATTGCCTGTCAATTTTGATGCACTGACAAGTAACCCTAATCAAGTGTAACTCTCCGATTTGAATAAAATTTTTGTAGTGGCCATAACTCACTTTTAAGGGTAAATACCCCTTGACGGTGCTATGAAGGATGGTAAGCAAGTAACGGAACAGCTAAAGATTTCTCCAGGGATGATTTGTTTCGTAAAACTTGAGAATATACGTGAAGCAATTTTCAACGTGAAACAAAATGGTGAACTCAGATTTGATCTTGACAATGACCTTCATGGTAGCGATAACTTTAATTTCCAGATATACTAAAAAATTTGACCTTCACAATGTCCTTCATGATTATTTCAAGATCAATTTTTTTCTCTTTCATGGCTATAAGATTTTGAATCATAACCCGGAGAAACCATATATGATTTAAAGTTTTGCAAAATTTGTTTGTTTAAATTTTTCTATCGAAAAAAATAGGTCCGATTTAGTTGTTGTAAGTATTAACATGCAATTTGTTACAAATTGTTAAATAATTAATTTTGTAATTTTAATAAATTCACTTAGAAGTAAATAAATAGTCATATATTCTTAAATTAAATTATGAATTTACATTTGTCATTATTATTGCAAAATTAATTTGCTTAAATAATTTGTTTATAAAAAGTTAATTTTGCCATAATTTGTTAAAACGAATTATTTAAAATAAATTAATTTTGCAATACTAGAAGCAAATTTGAATTCAGCGATATCTCGGATCGCTTAAATCACATATGTTTTCTCTGGGTTGTAGTTTAAAACCTTACGGTCACGAAAGAGGAAAACAATTGACCTTGAAATAATCATGAAAGTTATTATGAAGGTCAAAGATTTTAACATATTTGAATGTAAAATTTACCGCTCTTTAACGTGCAGATGTTAAAAAAGAAGAATTCTAATTGACAAAAAAAGTTTATCTTCAAATAAACATGAAGGTCAGTGTCAAGGTCAAATTTTAGGTCACCATATCATTTCCCGTTGAAAATAACTTTAGGTATGACCTTAACCTTTCCCAAACAAATCATCTTTGGGAAAGTCTTTTGCTGTTCCATTATTTGCTTACTACCCTTTATTACGCCGTCAAGGGGTAGTTTTTACCCCTAAAAATGACTTATAGCCGATACAAAAATATACGTTTCTAGTATTTTTCAATTTTCTATTCGTATTCCAAGTTTTATTCAATTCGGTGAGTTACTTGTAAGTTAAAAAGTCAGCAAATCTTTTCCGTAGATCATGCTCTATTTTCCTACCAATCGCTATTAGAACTTCCTATTCGATCACCCTTACTGAGAAACAAATCCTTACTTTACTTACATAATGTTATTAAAAAAATTGATAAATATCACTTTGACCTGTAATAAAAATACAAATAATGCTTAGAGTGATCAAAATCTGTTGAATTAACTACCCACCTAACTAGTATTTGCAGATTATTTAAAGACAGTGATAAAAATAACAAAAGAACTCCTTTAATAATTTGAAAACGATTTTATGTACTTAGATATAAGATATGTTTTATAGGTAATGTTCCGAATTTCACGGGGAACTCGAAAACGCAATAAAGTTGCATGGTTGCCTTTTGTAAAAAATCAAAGTTGACATGTATTCAGCAACCCATCCTGTATAATATCGAATAACATGAAAAATGTAAAAAATAAACCAAAGTTGATAGGTTCCAGCATTTTTCGAATTAATAGAGTAATTGTACTTTTTGCCGATGCGTGCCTAGATAGTAAAATTTAAATTAGCCTTGAGGATGAACTTTTGTTTTTAAAATAAAGTTACAAATTCATTTAAAAATAAAATAATAATAAGTTTATAATTGAGGAGGTGACTCTACATGGTAAAATAAAGGTTGGTGTTTATATAATAAAAAGTAAAAAAGTCAATACTTCTCGAGTTACAGCTTGTCCAAGTTCTTTTTTTTTCTTATTTCTAACATCTTGCGGTTAGTCTTTAACCTATCAAGTTGATATTTAACACAGTGATTACGCTTAATAATTTCTATCATTCTGTTATAAAAATGTTTCTCCACAATGCCACTAAAGGTCACTTTATCTAAAATTCAATTTTTTTTCATATATATTTTTTGTTTTGATATTTATGGAAAAAATGACATGTCATTTTAAAGATAAAAGAACATATAATAAAAAATTTACTCTTTATTCGAGTCTATGAACTACACCGTTTAGGCGCAAACTGAAATTAGAGTTTTTGTTGCCAGTAAAATCAGTTTTCCAAGGAAGAAAAAAATCAAGTTGCTATGCTTCGAATTTAGTTAAATCTAGCATTAGATATCTAGAAGGTGATCTGACAAAACAACGATAACGGTGAAAATATTTTTATTGGATTTAAATAAATGAAATTTTTAATACAAAATTAATATTTAAAAAAGATAAAGAATTATAAACTTAATACATTTTCATAATGTCCAATGGAGGAAATGAATAGATATTTCTATACGTTTCCTAATACTTTTCAAAAAATGCTGTTGAACTCTAAAAAAAATTCCGGCCCTATTTTGTATGACTTAGAATCCATTTGAAAACCTGATCTTAATGGTAATAAAACTTCAATTTCAATTTGTGTCTAGATATCGACTCGAGTACTTTTTTATTATTAGGTATTCTTCTGTCAAAACAAAAAATACATATAAAACATAAAATCTGAATTTGGGGTATAGTGATCTCTGCTGATAGAGTCGAGAAACATTTTTATAACAATATGATAAAAGTCATTATGCGTAGTCTCTGTGTCAAATATCAATTTGGTAAGTTAGAAATTAATCGCAAGGTGTATAAAGTAAGAAAGACAAATGAACTTTGATAAGCTGACCGGATTTTCGACTTTTTGTTATATGACTTACTACATTTATTTCATCATGTAGAATCACCTCTCTAAGTATTCTGATACATTATCCGAACATCCTGTATATTAGATAGAACTCACGCTCTCAGTTGACTTGCAAGAAATTGCGTACTTATTTTAGTGTAGAAGTAAGGCATTTAAGGAAATTTGTCTGGTAAAATCAAAAACAATATATCTGAAAAGAATTTTGTGACCCATAGTGATAATGATTAGCGGCACTGATTTGAATGAAATCTTTGAGTTTATGTTCAGGAAGTTGCCGCTGTGGTCCCGTACCATTTTAGCCGAAATTGGTTTAGTAAAATCCAATATGGCGTACATAATATGGCGGAAAAAAAATTAATTTTGTTCAATTTTCTCTAAAATTGATATAGGGGTTTTTTGAGGGTGCAAATTATGAATTTAAAGTTATTCAAACAAAATTCGATATTGCTAATTCAATATGGCGGACTCGATTTTGTTCAAAACTAGTAATGGAGGTTTCCGAGGGTGTAAATAACGAATTTAAAATTATTTAAAAAGTCAATATAGGAGGTTCAATCCAAAAATTTTACATTTCCGGATTATGTCCAAAATTGGTACTAGGGGATTTTCGATGGTGTAGATTGAGATTAAATTTAGAATTTTAAATTATTTTTTTGAAAATCAATATGGCGAATCTAAAATAATGAGATGAACATTTTATATTGGTCCTATTTTTTCAAAATTGGTATTAGATGGTTCTCTGAGTCATAGCTTATGAATTGAAAGTTAATTTTTTTGTAATTTAAAAGGGCAGATACAATATGGGGGACTAAAAAATTGATATATTTCCGATTTTGTCTAAAATTGATATGGGTGGTGCGTTTATTACGGATCTTAAATTAATTAAATACTAACCTGAACTAAATACGCAAGATTAAATATGTTGGACTAAAAACTTTACGTGTTTCAAGTTCTTGCATTATCGGTATTGAGGAGTTTTGGGTTACAAATCAAAAATTAATTTCTTAAAATTCAAAATGGCTGATATACTATGGCAGACTAATTATCTGTGTAATACAATGCTATTGGGAGAATTCTCAGAATAAAAAAAAATTTAGTCGTTCAATTTCTTGTAATTTTCAACCTTCAATAAAACGGGTACGTTTTTGCGCTCTTGGAAACATTGCAAGGTACACTACATATCTCGCTTAGTACTAAGTTAAAATAATTTATGGATATCATAACGAGTTCAGAACTAAAAATCGAAAAATAAAGTTTTTATCAAAAATTGAACCGACTTCAAAAAATACGTTAAACGCGAAAACTAGCTATATACATTTTTATCTGAAATTGAAATTTTGAATTTGGCGCCTAATCTGACACTTAAAAATATTGAGAAATGCTATATTTATAATTGTTTTCTTACCTCTAGATTCAAACTCAATTAAATCGAGAGGCACCCAAATTCCCCTTAGCTTTGCGAACTAGCGCATACAACCACTACCGCAACTGAATTATATAATAAATAAACTTAGGATAAATACCATTTTATTCCAATGTGCAAAAATTTGAAAACGTCCACGGTAGTGCTGGTGAGATACCGATTACTCGTCACCTAAACAAACGCTACTCCTATTTATATTATTTTCCGCTTTTTAGCGCATCTTCAGAAAAAAATTCTATTTTTTTTATAAATTTTATTTTTCTTCAATAAATTAGGAAAGGTTTATAATTAACAAACGCTACAATCCTACCTCGTGCATAAATTTCGTTACCGGGTCCTACCTCGGCTTCTCCTTAATACACTTTGAACGGGACCCGAAAGTAAATCTTGTAGTTAGTAAACTTGCACAATAGTTTCGTTATCGGCTAGCGAAGACATAGTCAGACGATCCATATTAATCCTCCAGTAATTACAGTTAATTCAATTCGATCCTTCGCCACTGGGGAACAATGGGAAAGTTTTGCTCGCGGGAAGGTTTCTGCGGGTTGTATATAGTCTTGTCCTAATGGGTCCCAAGACAGAGTCTTGCGTGGACAACAGGAAGCCCCGGATAGATACATCCGCGGAGAACTAATTACCTATTCATTACGCGGCTTAAAGTGGCAAGTTAGTGTTTTGAATTATTCCAAAGTCCGTCGGAACAACCGGAAGTTACCAGGGCTCGGAAGTGAGGTAAGACTTCAGGAAGACGTGTTCCCTAATGCACATAACTAGTTCCTTTAGCGAAATTTCGGATGTTGCGGTGAGATTTCTTATTAGGATTGATTAGCCCAGGCTGATAATTTGCATTAAATGTCTAATAAGAATAGGAAATTAATGTTTAGGTATTTTATAAAGAGAACCTGACATTTTTTAATATTATTCTTCTACGAAAAAGCGGTGTATTAAGAGGTGTATAAATCAATCATGTGTCAACTGGTCATATTTGAGTTTAAATCTGTGAATATATATATATATATATATATATACATATATATATATATATATATATATATATACATATATATATATATATACATATATATATATATATATATATATATATATATATATATATATATATATATAATGTATGTATGTATGTATGTAGATGTATGTATATATATGCATATGTATGCATATGTATATGTATGCATATGTATATGTATATATATGTATATGTATATATATATATATATATATATATATATATATATATATATATATATATATATATATAATTTTTCCTAATTTTGTATTTTCTTGGGTTTAGGTTCTATAATTAATAAAACACAAAACGATTGACGTTTCGCCCTTTATTCAAGACATTTTCAAAATTTTTTCCTTGACATTTTGCTGTTCTGTTTTTAACGTCAATCGTTTTGTGTTTTATTAATTATAGAACCTAAACCCAAGAAAATACAAAATTAAGAAAAATGATATAATCTATGGTTCAAGAATCAAGAAAATTAATATATATATATATATATATATATATATATATATATATATATATATATATATATATATATATATATATATATATATGGATATGTATATATAGAGGATTTTATTATAAAGCTCCTGAAAGGCCAAGTTTATTTATTTTTAAACTGTTTCATGTTCACGTTCAGTTTACATCAAAGACCCAATAAATTGACCATTCTATTTATAACATTTAACAAGTAAATATAATAATTTTGCATGTTTTTTCTTATAATTTCAAACTCTGTTAATTACTGTTTTTAAGCACATTCTGCAGTTTTCTAGAAAAGCAAAAATATATAAAAATTGTTTAAAAATTATCTTTCCATCGTTTTTGGGCAAAATGATGAACAGAAGTTTGAAATATTTCGAATTTCATCAATTGCTGTTCAAAAAAGCACAAAAAAAAGTTCAAGTGCCGAATCATTCGAAAACACTTTTCGAGTCTACTTTTTTGTACTCATATGATAAAGCTTCGTCAGGATTCTGATTTTAAAAAGCACCTCCAGTTAAGATTATATAATATCTTATACTGATTTGACAATGACAAAAATAAATGAAATAAATCACCTTTGGGTTGACAGTGATTCAATTTTGAGAGATTGTAGGATAAAATTTAAAACTTTTTTATCCTGCTTGGGAAAACTCCTAAACAATATTAAAACAAATTTTTGCTTTTTAACCAATTGTTAAAAAATAAAAATGTAAAGAGATAAAGACATGTTTAAACTTTAGGAAATAATAAAGATTATGCATTTAATGTATGGGCTATCTTTGGGTTATAACACATCCATCACATTTCCCGTGGAAAGCTTTTTTCTCAAAATATACATAATTTAGCAAGTTTGTCAATCTGCAAGTTATAATTAACTCTCTTAGTATATATATATATATATATATATATATATATATATATATATTATAATTTAAAGTTTAGGTATATTAAATAAGAGATTAAGTTTGATCCAAAATCAGACGCATAGACATTTGCAACTGTGTTTTGGGCTCCACATCATGGACCATGGGATTTAGAAATATTTTTGACTAGGATATATATATATATATATATATATATATATATATATATATATATATATATATATATATATATATATACATATATAAAAGTAATGGAATTATGAAATATTTGTCTTTAGGTAAGTCACTTTTAATATGTTTTGTTTCTTAAATATAACCATAGAAACATTTTTTTTATATATCTTTTGTATTTTATTGTTAGTCTCTCAAAATGACATACAAAAATTTCATAAATAGCCAATGAGGCAGATAGGAGTATTTATTTTATCTTAATCTGTTAAAAAATGATATTTTGGATATAAATAATGAAGTTTTTGCCTAAATTAATATTTTTATTCAATAGGATAACTAAAAAACTTTTTGACTCGACATTATATTATGTAGTTGGTATTAGAATAAAATTTTACAAATATAATTTTTGTATAATCAAAATTACATAAACTTAAAATATTTTAAACCAAAAATTAGATACAAGATATTACTAAGAGTGACCGAGGAATTAAAAAAAAAATTCTTGAAATCCATTAGCAAGATATTTTAGAATTGTTTTTGATGCATCGTATACATTCCATATTTAGTGTTAGTATATGTTTTACAATTTTCCCTATAGGTACGATAAATTTAAATCAGTTAATATTCACACCTCAAAATTCCCAACTGAAATAAATCAAATTGCTAGAGCAGAACGAAAATAGGGGTGGAAAAGCTACTCAAAACAAATTTTCCGTTTATTTGGTTTCACAAAGTGTCTATTTGCTTTGTAGCAGAAGAACGATGAATACTGATTTGTTTTGTGAACAGTGACAAAACACCGAGATTTAGAATGTGGGTTGGAAAACGTCCTTAAATTCAGTGTAGAGGAATGTATCTTATATAAAATATTTTTAAAAATATTAGATTTGGAAAATACCACGGTAATTATATATTTCTGGAATATTACAGAAATTTTCGATAGGGGAAAAATTAGTTACCAAGATTTTTCGTCTGAAATGTATTCTTTATAGAATACATAGTGATATAGTATTAAAAATCCTTTTTGAAGGATATTGTTAAAAACATCTATTATATATAGTAATGGCACTTTTTCAAAACAACAACAATAAATGTATAATTAGCTTCACACAAAATATTCTTAATAAATGTATTCTAGGAAAAATTGAAATTAAGTCATTAATCTTTCGAAGCCAAATATAATAAATAAATAAATACAAAGCTATAGTAAAATTTGATCAATAATGCAAAGAAAATAGTACATTTTCAACATATATTGGTTATTACAGATATATTTAAACTACAAAGCAAATTGTAATTTTAAATAACACAGAATAAAAAATAATCAGTATATATTTACTTATCAACTTTTTTTCAACTGTATCTGACAATAAACTTTTCTACTGCAAAATGGACTCATTAATATTATTATTTTCTTTTTTAGTATACTTACAGTCCAATTTCTATCCATAATTTCGAAAATATATTATTACTTTTTCTAATAACTGCTTATTCTTTATGTGTCTTTTGCTATTTCTACCTATTTAACTAAGGGCGGTTTTAGCGCCTTTCTTGGGGGTGGGGGGCTTTCACAAGAGCAAAAAAAATATCGAAATTTTTTCTGAATTCGAACCCCCCGGTTCTGTCCCTATATTTAACTGTCAAACAACATTTTAATTAAAAATGTCTCATACAAATAGTAAGGGAGTGATTCTTTTTTTGCAGGTCATTGTAAGATACGATACCATACTGAATTTTTGTAAGAAAAGGGCCAAAATAACAATCCCAAAATAAGTTTGTAAGAGCTAGCGAAACATTTTTCTTTAGATGGTTACTTTCAATAAATACTATTATTTTTTTAGCGCCTGTGGGTAAAGAGCAAATTATATTAGCGAATTTAGATATTTGTTTTATATTTAAAATTGTAGCTTGGAATTGTAAGGAACAATGTTCCCTATACTTCTGTCCTAATATACCGAATTTCCGGAATTCCTGTTTGTATATCTTGTGGAGCAGAAGCCTGGACCCTTACCGATGCTTCATGTAAATGTATAGATGCATTTGAGATGTGGTGCTACCGCCGCATGCTTAGGGTTCCTTGGATACACCACGTATCAAACGAAAACATTTTACAACGTATCGGTGGAGAACTGGAATACCTTACAAATGTCAAACGCAGAAAATTGGAGTATTTTGGACATATCATGCGGAATGAGAAATATCGCCTGCTCCAACTTATCCTGCAGGGGAAGATGGAAGGCCAGAGATCAGCTGGACGAAGACGAATATCATGGCTGCGCAACCTACGGACATGGACTGGAATGACATCAACAGGTCTGTTCAGAGCAGCAGTGAATAAAGTAATATGGACCAATGTGATAGCCAACATCCAAAGAGGATAGGCACTTTAAGAAGAAGATATCTTGTAGGGGGAGATTCTATAGGTGAAAACGTGAACAAATTTTTATATGAACATAGGTCCGCAATTGCGTCATAAAGGAGCTATGGCCGTTTAAATGTGGCAGTTATTCCTTTTTTTTTAATTTAATTTTTTAAAATATACACTTGACATTAACTCCAAGCTACTTGATGTTTTTTCGCTTTAAATTTATGATAGTCATAAGCCTACTTTGATGTATAGTTTAAACACAAATAAATCAGAGGCTAGGAATTTATTTAATTAAAGCGAATTTTCTCCTAAACTATTAGTGTAGTGATTTTTTACGAGAAAATCTTTTTTATTTAAATGGTTTTACGGAATCATAATTTTTAGGTTGAAGTGTCATGTCAAAAATAGGGACAAGAAAACAAGAGTCCGAACGCCGCTGACTCTTAACATCAAGCAATAGCATTTACTGATGTTAGTTCGAATACTAGAAAACACATCGGTGCTCCAAGCAGTTTCAAAAATATTAAATAAAAACCTATGTCCAAGGGCAACCTTGAAACGGTTATATATATATATATATATATATATATATATATATATATATATATATATATATATATAATGTCGGCAGACGACGCAGAGGACCTGCACGCTTATTTCAAGTGAACCAGTCGTCGATGAAGCATAACTTGAAATGCCAGCTGAGATGATGGCGAAACGTCGTGAAGATCTTTCTACTGACGAACAGATTGAAAATCGGAAAAACACCAGTGCACACTATCAGTAAAAACCTACGATACAAGACGATTCTGAAGGGATCCAGCAAAAAATGCGTGTTAAGCGGGAACGGAAAAATGAAGTACATACATAAATGTGGAACTATTTTCTGTATTTATAAAATAAAGTTATAAAGATTATATTTTTGAAGTAGCTCACTATAGATCGAGTATAATTATTTTCATATTACCTATTTTGGTTTAACAAAGGGATTTTGATATATTAGTAATTACAAGACCCTCGATATAATTTAACTTTTGAAGTGCGTCTTCGCTATCAGCCACAGAAGATACGTAACGCCTTAAACCATCAACTGCTGACAAAGTCCGAGCGTTTGAGAAAATTTAAGCTGACTTCTCTTCATCAACATCGTCATCTTCACTTATGGTCGCTTTTTGGGTGATATTCGCATCTTTAATAAGATCTTCATTTGAAAGGACTTCCTAGGTTGCAATATTGTCATCGATGAAAGAATATTGGATAAATGTTCTGCAGTACCGTGGGTTCTGCTTTTTTTTAATACGATTGTATCTTTGTTACTTCGGACATCTGCTTTCTTGAAAAAATTTTGTATAGTTTCGTGCTTAATTGTTTCCCATGGCGTTGCAATTTTTAGTATGGCACCACATTTAGGGGTCTTTTGCAAACAGGTTCATTCATTTCCCTCAGATAGCGCTGTATCTGTCTTATTCTACAACCTTGTTAGAGAACTTTTATAATGCGTTGATCCATCGGTTGAAACTTGCTCGTGGCATTTGGTGGTAAGAAAACAAGCTCTGATAGATATGCATTAACTCAACATCTTTGGGATGAGCAAGGCAGTTATCAATGAAGAATATTATCCATCAATATTTTATTTGACAGTGATGATTTAAAGCTTTTCATCAATCGCTCGCCGTTGCCGCCTAAGATAACATGTAGGCGGTGGTCAGTGTAGCGGGTGGTAGATGACGTATTAAGTGGAAAGGCAAATCGTGACAAAATATATGAAAACTTGTTTCAAGTTATCGGATTAAACGTGCTTATATTAAGCGTCTTTTATATGCTGATGACTTAAGGATGTATAAAGTTGTTGAAGGATAGAGGACTGTGTGGCCTTGCAGAATGACCTAGATACTGAGTGGTGTGACCGCAGTTTCATGCAGCTTAATTTAACAAAATGTTCTGTGGTGCTTTAAAGCTTACTGACTGATTTCAGCCGTATGTAGTGCTTTAAATCTGTATACTGCTCAATAGTTCGACCAGTCTTGTAGTGTGCATCTCCAGTCTGGTCAGCAAGCTATGAAATTTACAAAAATAAATCGAGAGGGTACAAGTGAAACTGGCTCTTTAAAGCCTTGTACCTTCAGCGGAAGACCTCAAAATATAAGAACAGTGCAGCTCGAGGAACGAATACTTCAGTCGGTCGAGGCAAATCCTGATTCTAGTAAAAGAACAATTGGAAGAATGGAGAGAGTAAGCCATATGGCTATCCAACGAATTCCCATACAATCTGCAAAGGGTGCAGGCAATTTCTGCCGAGGATTATACTCCACGTCTTGGATTTTGTAACTGGTTTTTAAATAAGATCAACCAGAATTTTTTTTTTTCACTCATCCATCTTATTTTCTGACGAAGCTGGATTTACAAGGAATAGTATAACTAATTTCTATAATAGTCTATTGGCTGATGAAAATCTGCATAGAAAAATACAAGCAACGATTTTTTATAAACCTTAGGGCAGGAATAAGTGGCGATTTTTTTATTGGTCTCGTGGTATGACTAAATCGATTAGATGGCTTAACATATCTGGATTTCCTTAAAAATGGATTACAACCTTTATTAGAAGAAGTCCCACTTGACACACGCCAGCGGATGTGGCTTATGCATGACGGTGCTCTAGCTCACTTGTGAGAGAGTACTTTAATGATACGTTCCGGAATAAATGGTTGAGTACTGGAGGGCCAAGAATAAGGCCTCCTCGTTCCCTCGTAATCTGTGATAATGCTTTGTCTCTAACCGTGTTAAAAGTTAAAAGTTTTTTGGATTAAAATCGCGTCAGTTAAGGAAACCATTTGGCGACTGGATCTATAGTTTAATGTGGGCTCCATATCACGGTCATGCGGTCTTCCTGAGCGGTTACTCATCCAGCCTCGCCCGGTATCGGTTCATTTCAGTGATCAGACATGAGAAAGAAGACCACTGAACTGAACCTGCGGTTTCTAACTTTGTTGGAACACAGTACGTCTGTCCCTATAGTATAAGGTTTTTTTTCAGTTTGTTGAGAACTAAAATAGTTTCTCTAAAATTAGTGTATTTATACACTCAATTACAATTTGACTTTGATTACTATTGATATGTTTATTTTTAAATATTTCTAAGACAATTATAGCTTCTTCTCCATATGGTAATGTTTCCAGTAATTTTTCTTGTGACATAAAATTTTTGATTTCTTTTGGTATATGATTGCTAATTTCATCGGATATTTGTAATACCAAATGGTGAACTGGTTTTCTTTTAATGCGTATATGTATCTAAGTAAGTGTAGTAAATCACAACAACACACATTTATCTGTTTGTTAGAAATTATGTGACAAATTAAGTTATTAAAATGGATTTTTTATTCAAACTAACAGAACTGTTTATAATTTAATATGTTCATTATTAAATGTATGAACGAATCTGGTACAATAATTGTAAATTTAATAATATGAAGAAACATATTCATTCTTTAACTTAAATGTACCAAGTTAAGCTATTAGTGGAGGTATATATATATATATATATATATATATATATATATATATATATATATATATATATATATATATATATATATATATATATGTACTACAAAAAATATTGAAAATAACTATTATAATTTATATTTTTACATAATACTAAATATTTTCTTTTATTTTCACCTGTTAGGCATTTTTGTAATCAGTTCTTTTTATTATGTTTTTGGGATATTAGAATGGATTTTTTATTTAAAATAAAAGAATTGGTTATGACTTATTATGTTTGTTATTAAATATATGAATGGATATGATACAATCATTGTAAATTTAATAATATAAGGTAATATGTTTTTGCTTCAACCTAAATTTACTAGGTAAATTAATAGAGGTATATACATGTACTACATAAAATATTGAAAATAACTCTTAATAATTTAAATTTATACACAATACTAAATGTTTTCTTTTATTTTCACCGGTTATGCATTTTGGTAATTAGTTTTCTTTTAAATTAACTATAAATTTTATTTGGTCTCCGAGTCTAATTATTGTTCTCTAATGATATACGCCTAATAGGCCCCCTATCATCGTGCACCCAATATGTCTTTTGTTCTGCAATAGGTTTGGCATACTAGTTTAATTTTAATAACCAAACTCGTCAAGGCAATTAAAGCCAGAAAATTAAAGATCTCCAACAAAACATTCAATTCCAGTAGTCGGAGTGGCCACAATACGTATTGGCGTGAATTAAAAAATACCTGAAAAGGAATCATTTGTGATTTCCAATAAAGGCCACACAATGCGTTTCATTTGCTTCACCAGAAAGGACATTCAAGTCAAAAACATCGAATCATGCTAACGTACTAATTTTAAAATTAAACGGCTGTTAGGGAAAGGAAAAATACTTGAAAGGATTCAATTTAGAGGTTGATATTTGACAATTGGGATCGTGGAGTAAAATGAAATGAGTACATTATTTGAAACATTTATCACGCTGCCTATTGTGATGAGGAAGCAAAATAATAATTATGGTATAAGAATTTTACTAGTAATTAAAATAACATATATCATTGAAAAATATAAAATAAATTTGTAAAACAATAGTAGCTGGTATAGTTCTATTTTTTTTAAGTGAATTATTTTGTTCGAAACTATATGAGGTGACTTCGTTGACAGCACGAATGAAAAAGAATAAAAATAATTTATTTTAATGGACAAGTTATCTTATTTAGTACATGCAAATTAGAGTTAGGTACAGTAATTCAGAGCTATTGTATTAAAATTAATTTTATTATTCAATGAAGTTTTGAGTGCATTATCTTTTTCTGCAAGATTTTGATTATCAAAGTTAATCTTACACTTTTTGTTTCTTAAATTATCTGATAAGATCTTAAGTTAAATATTTAAGTAATTCTAATGAAAGTCTCCTTAAACATCAAACACCTTGTGTGGTTGTATTGTTCAAAGACGTTATTTAACTAGAGCCTTAATATTGCATGGCGGTGGCTACCGGCCATGAATTCTAAGCACCTTAAATCCGTACATACAACATCTAAACCCAACTAGAGAATTGTCCCTGCAACACATTCCTGTGGGATATTCTTGCATATATAGCCTAGCTTTGTATGTTATGTAAAGTTAAGAAAATTCATGTTAGACATCAGTGGTGTACATAAATTAATTTAGTAGATTATACAGTTACCTAATAGGATTATTTTATTGCGCAATAACAATTTTAATTGCATTTTAAAGAAATTAATATTAAAAATAAGATTCTAGCTATTTACTTTCTAATTAGTTTTAAACTTCAAAACTTGAATAAACCAATAATAATATACGTATAAATAGAGGAGACAATAGTTTTAAATAATTGTAGGATTTCTGTAACCTCACTCGTGGTAATCAACATTACTTAATAAAGAGTGTAAATATTACGAGCTACCAAGAGTCTTAGTAGGCTTAAATATGCTCGGTGTTGCGTTTCGAGTCTTTAGTAAATTATTTCCTAAATAGGAAGCTATTTTAAAATTTTTGTTGCGGTTTTGAATCTACAGAAAATTAAAAATAAATAAGTATCTTTTCTCTTTAGTGCGCTGCCAATGGTTTGTAATTTTGACTTAACGTAGTAGCATTTGATAGAGTGACATGCTACTGTGAGCTATTTATAGAATTGTTGATTTGCCTATTATGACTTGTCTAAGAAGCAATAGGCTGCCACTTTCTACCATAAAATAATATGTTACACTTTATGGAAGCTTTTTGCCTGTTAATTTAATAAAAGAAAATACTGGTTTTAACTTTTTTGTTTTACTGTAATATTTTTAAGCGGTAATGAAATTATGTCATGGATGTACTTTCTATGATTAAATTAACAGATAAAAATGTTCACTTTATTTAACTGAGTAATATTAGGTTTTTTTCTATATTGTGTAGTGATTAATTTTTGGGGATAGCTGGAATTGTGCTACTGGTGGATTTTTAGAAGACACAAAAAATTAACCACGTATTTTCAAAGTTTTCAAGGAATTATTAATCTGTAAACAGATTAAGTTATTATGTCTTTGACATACAGAGCACTTCTGGATTTTACCATTTTTAATATCTTTCTAATGGTCGGTTCAAACTTCCAAAAATTGGCATCTACCACTAAGAATTTCCCATAAACTAACACCCATATTACGAAATAAAAATGCGTGGTTCCTACTTCAAAATTTAAGAATGAGTAAAAATTAAGAATGTCCAATTAAATTGCCCATAAATATTTCAAACTAAAATAAAAATGGAAATTTTTAGCTTCTCAATTGTGGTTATTTAATAAAATTTATTATAAAGTGTTTCGACTATTTTATGACACATTTTCACTAAATTTTATTTGTTTATAATGTATTTTTTTATATTTTTATGTACTTGTTAAATTTTCCTCCAGCCAATAATATCCGAAAGCGGACACGAATTATGCCGACTTTTTAAACAGTTAAAAGTTGACTAACTTCTTAGTTGATAATTGATAGTTGTTAATTTTTCTTTGGGACTATGAACAGGTGAAAGGAAAGTGTATCATTTAACTTGTAGGTGAAAGTTCATAGTGGAAATTTTTAGTAGTAGTTGGTAATTTTTGGAAGTTTCATAATATTCATCATGTTTATAATTTTTTAAACTTTAAGGGAGAGTTTTAATTTTTATGATATTATATTGTATTTTTTACTAGAAACACTTGAATTTGCCAATAGTACTTGTTAATTTATGTTATTATTTTCAAATCGTCCACTATTATCTAATGGGTGCCAACGCACTTTTACATGCTATATCTATCACTCACGTTATTTTCTGAAGTTTATATTAACATGAGCATATACGTACTTTGGATTTCTAAAGAAATGTTTATTGAATCTAATAATTTTTGTAAATGAGAAAATAATAAACAGCGAAATTCAATTTTAGCAATAGTTGCACAAAACCATTTTACTCAAGAAACAAATTTAAAAACTTTGGAGTAATAAAATGCTACATATAAGGCGGATTTCAATGCGTTGTTTCTCTAAAATTTCGAAATTTTTTAAATTAAATACAATCATAAACATATTTTAAATAATCTACATATAATATTTAAATTTTGTAGCGATGAAAATATATTACGCTTTGTGTATATTTTTTTTATTAAAATAAAGAAATATATTATTTAATAGATGATTTAAGGTTTATGTATTAATATTAAGATTAGCTGGAATTTCGTTACAAAAACAAATAGGTATGCTTCTAATTTTGGTTTGCTCTTTTTTGTACCAGCCGACCATAGCCAATGATCTTGGTCCATACTCGACGGTCGATCGCTTTAGGCAAATAATATTTGTTAGTTCTTTATGTCAACAACATACTAGTTTAAAGCATCGAGATCATTGTTAAATTGATATGTTTTCTTTGTTTTTTTATCCGGGAAAGAAGAGCTAATCGATTAAGGAAATAATGTTACTGAAGAAAATGTAAGAGAAGAATTATTAGTTAATTTTTTTTTTCACAACATAAAGACTTCTTTGTATTGTTTCAAAAACTGCTTTCAGATATAAGATATTTTTTTCAAATAAAGAATTTAATACGAAATCGAAATCATAATTTATCGTTTCTATAGTATTGTGCAAATTTAAGTTTTTTGTATATATATTTTGTAATTTTTCGGATAAAAATAGCAAAATAAAACGAACACTATTTTAGCGACTTCTAATAAAAAGCATGACACATAATTTGTTTATTTACGAGTAGTAAGAAACCGTAGATTTGATAATTCGCCGGCTTCCTACATCACTTATGGTCTACATGAAGATTAAAAAACCAGTTCAAATTTTCTAAGAGGCTAATTAAAAATTGCTAGTATGTCGAAACCCCATATTTCAGTTTTTAAATGATGAACCATAACTTTAATAATTTGTCAGTAAAAAAATATTATGAAGAGTAAAAATTTTTGAACAAATCAATAATAAAAATATTATCATATATTGCAGGTATTTTAATGGTCACTGTATGTTGAGAAAAAAAAATTAAAATTTAACTAAAAAATGTTTCCTTAATATTATAATTTGAGGTAATAAGCAATAATAAAAATAATTTATTCCAGCGCCACTGGTCACGTGGATATGTCGTTTTCCACCAGAACGTACTATGCCGCAGCATAATTTCCTTCAAGTTTCCTTCAGGAGTTTACTCTTAGTTTACATAATGTGTTTATGGGCGGAACGCCTTGTTTGCCTGCAAGTTTACGACGAATGTTGCCGCTAAGCGAAATTCAATTTCGGTCTTATATTTGTTTGTAATATTGATTTGATCCCCTTGCCAGAGTTGGATTAATTAATGCCAGCTGAGGCGGTACTTTGGGACCGCCCAGAGTGATTATATGTTTGATAATTTCAGCACAATTTGCATATAAAACAAATAATTCTATGACGTACGTAATTGATTAGTTAATATAACATTAAACTTTGAATAATGGTTGGAATTTAATTTTGTCAAACATTAAAATTTAAATATAACGAATATTCAAAAGTTAGCTTTAAATAAAACACTTTTATTTAAAATACCAATTAAAATATTAAATGTTATGTTAGAACAATTGACAAAACTAGGCTTTAAACATTTTACTATCTCAGTCTTTAAGTATTGGTATTGATTTGATCCCTTTGGCGTAGTTAAATTAATCATGAGAGTTGAAGTAGTTGCTTAGACTGCCCAGGGAAAGCCAATTCTGTCTTGGTAGTAGTGAACGAAAAAAGTTTTCGTCTCTGTGACACGGGGTATTAAAATTTTTATTTATTGTATTATCCCGATATTAAAAAATTAATTAATGGCTTGCTCTGAAATTCCGACAAATTAACTTACTTAAAAGCATAAATCGAACAAGAGACTTAAAACGAGCTGACATTAGCATTAATTTGTCAAAATAAAATGTGTGCAGGTAACATTTTTATTTTCTAACGATACAATTAAACGTAAAACGTAAAAGCTATCATTTGACGTTTTTTCGATTTCGCTTAAGAGACAAATAAAATTTTATTATGTTACGAATCTCTTCACAGGACACTGTCCTCTCAAAAACATGGGGTAAAGCTGAGGATGAGATTTTCCGTTTCCGTGATCCTGTAGCAAGAGACTTAAATTTTTGGAATGATTCACCTTGGCGCTTGAAGAAATAAAGTACTTATACTCTAAAAAAATAGTAAACTTCATGAAAAGTCCAAATATTGCGAGGTTATATTAGGTTAGGGTAATGCACAAAAGATCTTATAGGTAAAAGTACTACAGAGGGGCAAGAAAAGCCTTAACGACCCACCCACAAATTACAATCTATGTAATACTACTAATATTAAATATATCTTTTAAAATTTCAAGATAACATTAGTTTGAGTTATTTATTACCTAAATTATCTACCTCTCTTACAAATGGTGCTTTATAATAATCATTAAACCATGAACAATTCTACTTTCATCCAACGTAAAATTTTTTGTCCCTAAAATAGATAGCGAGTAATAAAAAGCTAAGGAGGAAAAATTCATAAAGATTTTATGTTGTGACGAAGTCATCCTGGACTTTCATCAAAAATAGAGTTAGTGTACAAAAGGTTATTTTGGAAGAGTTTTCATAAATTTTGAAAAACACTGTTTTCGTACTGCATTCTTGTTAATTGATTTGCCAAGTCTATCCAATATTTTTTCAAAATTATCATTATAATTAAGAATTATATAAAACCTAAAGATTTCCGTAAGAAATAAATAAATCTATTTTTTGGCCGTATTTAAATAGTTGCTAATATTTATGTATTCTCTTTTCAAGCAGATAAGGGAGAGAATATATACAAAGAGTTTATTTCCTGCAAATGCAACTCTGATTCTTTCTCCATATACGTTTTGACCACCTTATGGTCTCGTCAGCGGAGATGTATCAAATCGAGAGCAATATTTGCAGGAAACAATTATCTATATAAAATATAAATTCAGAGACATATCGCCAGTCGAACGACATCTATACATTCACCGGAGTAGTGCGAAACTCAAAAATGAAGATTTCAGTAATAAATAAATTTATTTTACTGCCGTGTTTAAATATTTGCTAATGGAACCGAGATTAACATTCGAAAAAAACTTTTGAAAGTTGATTGATTTTAATCTCCTACTGTCTCGGAATTTATATTTTATGTAGACAACTGTTGCTCTTGATTCGATACAGGTCGACTGACGATACTATAAGGTCAAAACGTGTATGGCGAGAGAACCCGAGTTGTATTTGCAGGAAATAAACTGTTTCTATATATTCTTTCCTTTATCTGCTTGAACGGAGAATATATATATATATATATATATATATATATATATATATATATATATATATATATATATACATATACATATACATATCCATATTAGCAATTATATAAAAATTTTTAATAATATTGATGATTTTAGTTTAAAACACATTTATATTTATGTTACTTTTATGCTTTTTCTGAAACAACTCTCCTTTCTTTGGTTTTAAAGAAGGAAACTCATTTTTTCTATTACATAGGAAAACATGATGAAAATTCAAAATTATTGATTCTAGTAAATCGCAATATAAATGGTTGGTAAACCAAGTTGCTAAAACAGAGATCCTTAACTAGTTTGAATTATTAAAGAAATGCTCATATTTCTCAAACTTTTAGTGTTATTTTGGTTGTGTTATTACTGTTCATAAGTGGTTTAAAGTGGATTAGGTGATGATGTTATGTTCCATTTCTTGAATAATCCACAGAGCCTGAGCTAGCTCTTACTGTCGTGGCATATATGAACGGGCGAGGTTTTAATGATTTACGTGCTACTAAATATAAAAGCATCACTTTCTGGGGTTATTTTTACCGTAAGTTCAAATTTAAGAGGCCATCTGTAGCATAAAACCGAAAAACTGGTAACTCCCGAATGGCTGAGTTTCTATAGACAGACTTTTCAGGATATCCAAATCAAACTCAAAATATTAATATTGAACTATGAAATTTAATTTAGTAATTATGCTCGTTAGCAGTAGGTGTCGAAATGACACAAGTATGGTAGTTGTGCTATGTATATTATAAGATAAAAATGTCAAATATATGTCAAATAAAATGCCAGAGATATTTTAACTTTCGCTATATTCATTATATTTCTCGTGTCACCGGTCTTGTTGCAAAGTAAATTTTTTCGAAAGAAGGTGTCATAAAGCCTTCCAATTAAATAAAAAAAATTCTTTGAGTCCGCACCAAAAACTGACAAAAGAGGATCCCTGCGAACCTGGGTCGTGTTATTCGTGAACAATATAAATATTATGACGCTTTTATTATCTCCCTTGACGCTGGCGCTGAAGTCAGCAAAATTCAAAGGAGGCTCGTCACGAGCGCAACTATATTATGTAAAAATAATTATTGTATTGGCAAGAAAACATAAAAAATTATCATTTCTTAAATCGATTTGCACTTGTTCAATAAATTAAAAAAAGAATTATATAGAAAGAAATATATCTTTTGATCAGCTTGTTACTTATTAGCTAGTGGATTTTTAAAATCCTTTTAAATAAATTACAATATGGATTACAATAAAAAAACAGCGGACTACGAGACACCATAAATTGCCTCGCGAATTGTTAGTACGAAACGTCATGAACAGCGTTCTTGAATAATACCACTAGGTTACCATGCATCGTACCACCACGAGACGAAGTGAACAACATCATAAATATCACCACACAAGCATACTCTTGCCCTCCATACCATCATTTGATTTATATTGTTTTCTGTCTTAGGTTGTTTAATTAATTTTAGGCCATATTTTAAAGTATGGCATATAGAATACAGGATGTTTTAAAACCGCCAGTTTCACTACATAGTTTCCATTTTTTTACATTTTAGGAAATATAATTGGAAGCTGGCAGCCAGTAACTAACACTCCCAAATGACTCCTGGCTTGCCATTTCTTCACTCTAACAAGCGCCTGGTGCACGTGAGCTCTCCATCATGTTAATTCAGAGTGTGATCTAGATCGATAATCGGTAGATGTCTTGACCACTGGACAGTTAAACCGTTGAATAGTTCAGAGGATAGTTAGCGGTGCCGATAGGGATATCTCGACCGGGAATATTTAATGTAATTATGGGATATTCTTAGATTAGGGATCGCTTGACCTCTGAATATTTGATCGATGGCTGCGAGTTGGATACCCATCTACTGATGCTTCGCTTTTTTACCAAGACATTCGTGGATTAGTATTTAAAAAAATGCCATTACAAGATGACATATGAGCGTGTTTTGCACTACCTCAAAATGAGAACGGCCCTGCCCCTATAACCCATCGTCAGATTCTCTGGAAAACATGTATTCATAGCATTTATTTCTGTCTAGAATAACGCGGTATTCTTCCCCAATTCCTCACTTTTGGTAGTCCTGAATATTGCTCCATGTATTTCAGCTCCAGTGACGTAGTCAGTTTTGGATCCATCCGTAAACCCAATGAGATTTTTTGGCTGACTTAATAATCGATCAGATGCTACCTTATAGTCAGTCTAAATAGTGTAGGACCGGTGAAAGTTAGCCATAGGTTATCGTGGGTCTTACTACTGCAGTGGACAACAGGGGCGGATCCAGCCACTCTCTTTTGGGGAGGCGGTGATATCACAAAAGCACAGTATGGCAAGCGAAAGCAAGTTGTCGACGGGGGGGGGGGGGGTAGACACCAGCAACATTCCCATTTCTAGTGTAAAAGGCAGGGTCGGGTCTATTTTTCTGAATTTGAAGCTCTTGCCGATGGGGGGGGGGGTGCAAGCAGCATACATATTCCTAGTATGAGGTGGAATCGGGTCTATTTTCCTGAACTCAAAGCTCTTGGGGGGGGGGGGGCTATCGCAAGAAAAATAAATTGATATCGGGGGGAGTGCTAGCAGCATACATTATTCTTAATATAAAAGGCAGAATCGGTTCTTTTTTTCTGTACTTAAAGCTCTTGAGAATGGGAAAGGCGATCGCAAGCATACTCATTCCTATATTCTATTCAAGAACTAGAGAGAGTAATAAAACTGTTAGCGAAACCTCCAAGGTAACTGCTCCAGTGCCGCAGGTAATTGAGGACTGCCATAAATCTAATTATATTTAATTAGATTTAAATATTATAAGGTTTTGTATATTTACTGCAACAATAAAATTTCTGATAGTTCAATCTGATTTCTGTCAGTGAACAAAGTACACCTTACAGTGTGTCCTTGTTTGTGCTTGTTTTTATATATTATTTGAGATATGGCTTTCACATCTATATTTATTCCAAAATCGTTAAACCAGGGCATTTTTTTCTCAAAAAAAAACTTATTACAATCAATGTTTATGATGCCTTAAGATATCAATATCTAGATAATAATGTTAAAAGCTCTGTTGAGATGTGTTCCAATATGATAGAAGTTGGAAAATCTACTATGTACCGAATACTGAAATAGAAGAAAACGACTGGAATTGTTAGTACTCCCAACCCACATTCGATCACAGGCAGAGGAAAAACCTCGTTGGAAGAAGAGATTCTAATTAAAATCAATGAAGATCGGGATTTACCTGAAATTAAAAGAACTGAGGTCTGGAAATTGCTCAAAAAACGTAATTTTTGCTGGGGAAAACCAGATAGGAAATCTGTTCTTATAGATCGTCCGAAAAATGTCTGTTGGAGAAGAAAATATCTCTCTCAAGTAAAAAGTAGAGTGTGCTAGAAATAACACAACTTTCAAAATTAGTAATTTAACTGAACTTTTGAAAGATTTTTTTGATTGAAGTTACTGCAGAAAATTGGGAAAAATCCATATAATAAAAGAATAAAAGAAAATATGGAAACTCGATCTCATGATCGATGAGATAGAGGAACCAATTATATATTAATTTGAGCGAAGATAGCTTCACTGACTTTGATTGTGAATTAGATATGTAATGTTTACCAGCGTAAACACAATTTATTACTTAAATTTTCTGTAACATATAAAAACTAATTACATTTGAAGCCCGTTTTAGTTTTTAATTGTAATTCTGCAGATGGTTTAAGAAATATATAAACTGAAACGTCAAATGTCCTAAAAATGTTTTTAATTAATAATAAAATGACCGATAGCCCCAAAAAAAATTTAATATTATATGGACGATTTTATTTTTTTATATTTGTTTAACTTGTTGTATTTTTGACAATGGGTATTTTGTAAGTATTTAAATTATGACTTAGAATTTTTTGAGAGAAAAAGGCTACGTTTTAGTCTGAATGTGCCTAAAACGGTTCCTATGCCAAAATTGATCGCCCCCACCGCCCCCCCCCCCCCCCCTTGGATCCGCGCCTGGTGTACAATGTGTGGTTTTAATCTCCATGTTTTACATAGTGTCCTTTTTGCTGCTATGGTGGCCAATTTACTTTTGGTATAATATATATATATATATATATATATATATATATATATATATATATATATATATATATATATATATATACAGGGTGATTCAAAAATCGATCACGAAACTTAAGGGGGTGATTCTACTTGACAAAATAAGGGTAGAGCTTCATATAATTTTTTTTCAAAATGTCATTCGTTTTCGAGTTACAAGCCGTCCAAGTTCAAGTTTTTATTTTTTGTTTTTTGAATTACTCGCTTACAGGAAAACCGATTTGACTAATATTTGAAAGATAGGCTAAGTCTTCTGCGCTTCATCATTTTAGTAACAATTCACATTGATTGTTTGCCGCTAGAGGGCACTTTACCTACATTGAAAATTGTTTTTTTGTCATAATTTTTTTAGTGTTGACAGCTACAGTAGTTTTTGGCATAATTTCTGAAAGACTGATGCCAAGCCTTTAAAAAAGGTGCTCTTTATTTACATCGCTAAACCCAACGGTTTAGACGTAAATCACCCTTAAAAATTAAGTGGTAAATTTACTTTTCTCATTTCATTACCACCAGCTACCAGGTAAATAGCTATCAAAGTATACTAGAGCTGTCAGTTTAACATCAAATAAATTCGCTTTTTAAACTATTTAATTTATAATATTAAAATAACTAATAATGGCTAATCAGTAAATATTCATATTATGGATTATTGCGATATACATTTAATTGATAAAAATTAATGAAACAGTACTAAACAAACTAAAAAAGATTCTCAAAATGTCCCCCATTTTCTTCCATACATTTCCTAACACTCTTCAAAAAATGTCGCCTAACTCGATGAAAAATTCCTGGTGTTTCTTTAATAATTTGGCACTTTTCGATTATCCTGAAGCGAAGATCCTCGACGTTGATTACTGGAATATCGTACACCAATTGTTTCAAATGACCCCAAAAGAAAAAATCCATAGGATTAAGGTCTGGTGACCTCGCTGCCCATGCCAATGGTCCACTTCGTCCTATCCATCGCTCAGGATACGTTGCATTTAAATACTGTCGGACACGTATACTAAAGTGGGGAGGAGCTCCGTCTTGGAGGATCCACATGTTGGCCCTTACTTCCAATGGCACATCTTCCAGATACAATGGGAGACGATTTTGGATAAAATCTAAGTATACGTCACCAGTTAATGGGCCATCAAAGAAATGAGGACCAATAAGGTAATCTCCTATTATCCCTGCCCACACATTTAGTGAAAATCTACGCTGATGTTTCGTTTCTACCACATTGTTTGGGTTCTCGTAAGCATATGTGTGGATGTTGTGTAGATTTGTTATGCCATCACGAGTGAAACCAGCTTCGTCAGTGAATAATATGACGCCAATTAATCGATTATCGTGTTCATACTTAGCTAGGATCTGATTGCACATTTCCAACCGTCTCGGCCGATCATCGTCATAAAGAGCCTGCACCTTTTTTGAATGAAACGGGTAGAGTTGTTCTTCTCTTAGTATCCTCCATGAACTAGCCTGACAGAGCCGCACTTCATTCCCAATTTTTCTAGTACTAATACCTGGATTATCTTCAATAATTTCAAGCACTCTTTCTTCTTGTTGCACGTTTCTAGCAGTTCTAGGTCTTCCCCTATTTCCATTATAACTTTTAAAGGAACCACATTCCGCAAGCCTCCTGTGCACACTGGAAAATGTTTGAGCATGAGGGATATTTCTTTCCGGATAACTCTCCATATAATATCTTCTTGCCAACTCTGCATTACCATTTGCTTTTCTATAACAAAAATGGATATCACAATATCCGATATTTGAATATTGGTGATTAGCCATTATTAGTTATTTTAAGATTATAAATTAAATAGTTTAAAAAGCGAATTTATTTGATGTTAAACTGACAGCTCTAGTATACTTTGATAGCTATTTACCTGGTAGCTGGTGGTAATGAAATGAGAAAAGTAAATTTACCACTTAATTTTTAAGGGTGATTTACGTCTAAACCGTTGGGTTTAGCGATGTAAATAAAGAGCACCTTTTTTAAAGGCCTGGCATCAGTCTTTCAGAAATTATGCCAAAAACTACTGTAGCTGTCAACACTAAAAAATTATGACAAAAAAACAATTTTCAATGTAGGTAAAGTGCCCTCTAGCGGCAAACAATCACCTGTATATATATATATATATATATATATATATATATATATATATATATATATATATATATATATATATATTGAACTCCACTAGATACGGCTTCTGTATTAGAAATAACAACGAAGAGGTAGTAAGATTGAAACATCTTCTATACATGGATGATTTTAAACTAGTGACTGCTACCAGGAACCAGTTGGAACAAATGCTTAAAATTGTAGAGGAGTTCTCCGGGAAATCGGAGTGCAGTTTGGACTTGACAAGTGCCGTATTTTGAACATCGTTAAAGGAAAGATACAACCAGGAGCATTTGAGATTAGGATCGGTGAAAATATAGCTGCAATGAAAGCAGGACAAACATACAAATACCTAGGTATGAAACAGGCTAAAAAAAATTGACCATCGCACTATGAAGGCCAAACTAACCAGCGAATTTTTTAGGAAGGTATGGCGGGTATTACGAACTAGTTTAAATAGTAGAAATTTGTTTAAAACGCTCAACAAGAATGCATGCTCTGCGATTAGCTACATTTTTTGAGAGGTTTTTCCCACATTGCAAGTATGCATATATATATATATATATATATATATATATATATATATATATATATATATATATGTGTGTGTGTGTGTGTGTGTGTGTGTGTGTGCGTGTGTGCGTGTGTGCGTGTGTGGGTGTGTGGGTGTGTGCGTGTGTGCGTGTGTGCGTGTGTGCGTGTGTGCGTGTGCGCGTGTGCGCGTGTGGGCGTGTGGGCGTGTGGGCGTGTGCGCGTGTGGGCGTGTGGGCGTGTGGGCGTGTGCGCGTGTGCGCGTGTGCGCGTGTGCGCGTGTGCGCGTGTGCGCGTGTGCGCGTGTGCGCGTGTGCGCGTGTGCGCGTGTGCGCGTGTGCGCGTGTGCGCGTGTGCGCGTGTGCGCGTGTGCGCGTGTGCGCGTGTTCGCGTGTGCGCGTGTGCGCGTGTGCGCGTGTGCGCGTGTGCGCGTGTGTGTGTGTGTGTGTGTGTAATTTGGCAATAAGAAGCTATTCTGCTTTTAGCATATGTTTATTTAAATTTAAATGGCTTTTTTTCAAACCAGTCACATATCGTCGGATTAAAAATTGTTGTCAGTTAAAATTGCAATAAATTATCGTTCCCGTACTAGTATTTGGGAATATTCCAAAATACTGTATTAGCATTTTCTTATTATAATCGCACTTATTTTCAGACATTATTCAAATTTTCAATACTTAAACATTCAAATTTTCCCCAATAAGACAGAAGTCAGTTATCTGAACGACCGTGGTCAGTTAAGTTATTTAAAAATTATGTTTGACAAAAGAATTTCGGGCTGTTATTTGGAAGACTACTATGCTATGCTACTAGTAAGGTATATTAGTAAAATATTATTTTAAAATATTTCGACAATTCAAAATGGCGGTTGTCTGCGCGTGTCTAATTACTTCATTAAAGCGCCATAGGTCGTACCCGTCGGGCTTTAATTAGTTACGTGATTCGTCGTAAAAAACAACTCATTATAAATATCAGACCAATATCGCCATGTCATACCTGGTCCATTATGTTCGGTATCAGTAGAAATAATGTAGATGAAAATATCAATTATTGTTTGCTCATCAGGTTAATGGCTGCTGAATACAAAGTATTTTAATATTAATTTATTATCTGAAATTTTTTTGATGAGTGGCATAAAGATATTAAAAAGGGATTTAGTTTTTTTTATATGGGCATAAAATGCAGTTTAAAGTTGATACCAAAGTGTGCTTTAGGACTATTAGAATTAATATATATATATATATATATATATATATATATATATATATATATATATATATATATATATATATATATTTTTTTTTTTTCTAATATTTTCTTGGGTATAGGTTTTTCATTAGAGAAACAAAGGACAACAATTTTCTTTCTGACGTTTCGCTCTACATAGCGAGCTTCTTCAAAAGAGCTTGGTATATTTATTTTACATCTACAAAAATTACAGAATTTTTTATATAATAAACATATATCACAGCAATTACATTTTTACATTTTTAATTTAATTAAAATTAATAAAAACAAAACAGATTTTAAAATAGTCTTATAGTTTAAAATTTAAAACAATACAAACAGGTTAAAATAGTGAAAATTATAAAATAGTACATACCTTGAAAGTAGTTTTGTGTGTATGTTTAAAAATAAATTCAAATATGATCTTTGGTATGCAATTTGTATAGATAGATTTATTTTTATAAAAAGCAAAAAATAGGAAAAAAGATTATTATTTATTTTTTAATAACGTTCTTTCACCTGTATGAGTGTATATGAAATCGTTCCAAGCATCATTACATTATTTCTCATATTTATTATAGAGTCGCTTCAAGCATGTTTTATTCAAAAATCAAATTATAGTATATCTGACTTAAATTTTTGACATCTTGCTTGTCATTTACAACATTTTTATCTTTTTTTATGTGTATCATTTCTTTGATGACTAATTTATGATAATTTCTGTCAGTATCTAAAATATGGGTGTTTTTAAAATCAAATTCATGCTTAGATGTTTGTTCATGCTTATGTAAAGATGTCGATGCGTTTTTAGTATACTTGTGTCCATTCACTCTATTTTCAATATATTGTGTCGTCATGCCAATGTATTTCTTAGGACAATTGAGGCATGGAATTGCATATATTACGTTAGATCTTTTTTTGGTGGGAACTTTGCTTTTTAACTTCGTATAAAATGACCCAAGTAAATTGTTCGCCTTATGGCATACCGTTATGTTATGTTTATCCAAAATATTGGTATTGTTAATTTTATTTTTTTTGTTTGAGTTATAATGTAAATAGGTTCTTTGTTTAATTATTTTTTTTATGAGTAGTTTAGGAAAATGGTTCATTATTAGGGTCTCTTCTACTTTTTTTAGCACTTCTGGGCGAAATTCGGGTGAAGATAATTTTATAGCTCGATCAACTAAGCCGATTATGACACTATTTTTTTGTTTATTTGGATGTTCAGAGTTAAAATTCAAATACCGGCCCGACCAAGTATCCTTCGTGTACCATTTTGTATGAAGACTATTATCCGTCTTATTCCTGTGTATAGTAAAGTCTAAAAAGTTTATTTTTTGTTCTAATGAACCATTTTCCTAAACTACTCATAAAAAAAATAATTAAACAAAGAACCTATTTACATTATAACTCAGACAAAAAAAATAAAATTAACAATACCAAAACACAAAACACTTTCATTGCATTACCGTATATATACCAACTGTCTGAAAAAATAAAATATATTTTGGATAAACATAACATAACGGTATGCCATAAGGCGAACAATTTACTTGGGTCATTTTATACGAAGTTAAAAAGCAAAGTTCCCACCAAAAAAAGATCTAACGTAATATATGCAATTCCATGCCTCAATTGTCCTAAGAAATACATTGGCATGACGACACAATATATTGAAAATAGAGTGAATGGACACAAGTATACTAAAAACGCATCGACATCTTTACATAAGCATGAACAAACATCTAAGCATGAATTTGATTTTAAAAACACCCATATTTTAGATACTGACAGAAATTATCATAAATTAGTCATCAAAGAAATGATACACATAAAAAAAGATAAAAATGTTGTAAATGACAAGCAAGATGTCAAAAATTTAAGTCAGATATACTATAATTTGATTTTTGAATAAAACATGCTTGAAGCGACTCTATAATAAATATGAGAAATAATGTAATGATGCTTGGAACGATTTCATATACACTCATACAGGTGAAAGAACGTTATTAAAAAATAAATAATAATCTTTTTTCCTATTTTTTGCTTTTTATAAAAATAAATCTATCTATACAAATTGCATACCAAAGATCATATTTGAATTTATTTTTAAACATACACACAAAACTACTTTCAAGGTATGTACTATTTTATAATTTTCACTATTTTAACCTGTTTGTATTGTTTTAAATTTTAAACTATAAGACTATTTTAAAATCTGTTTTGTTTTTATTAATTTTAATTAAATTAAAAATGTAAAAATGTAATTGCTGTGATATATGTTTATTATATAAAAAATTCTGTAATTTTTGTAGATGTAAAATAAATATACCAAGCTCTTTTGAAGAAGCTCGCTATGTAGAGCGAAACGTCAGAAAGAAAATTGTTGTCCTTTGTTTCTCTAATGAAAAACCTATACCCAAGAAAATATTAGAAAAAAATATTTAACAAAAGGTTTAAGATACAAAAATAAATTATATATATATATATATATATATATATATATATATATATATATATATATAATAGAGGTTTAGTGTATATCACTATCTTTTCATTTATTAAATGGCGAATTTAAAATCTAGTCATCTTCAATATCTTAAAAGGGTTGTAATTTTGACATTAATTCATAATTTCTGGACTTTAGACTGTACGACAACTTAAGAAATGTTAATTTAAAATGTTTACGTGAGTTTTATAAATATTTTCATGGAATAATAGCTCAGTCAAAATTTCCTTCGCGTTAAAAAATTAAAATATCGAAAGGATATAAAAATTACGTCTTTTGCTATTTATGTTTATTACCTTAATATTTTAGGAAAATGTTCCACAGCAAAACATTTTGAAATATAGGCAACTATGAGATCATTTATGCTTTAATTTCGTAGTTTTTACTATAATTAGCCCTTTAATTCCACCGTAGGGTTACAAATAGTAATTTAGTTATAAACTTATGAAGAGAGTATGATTTTTTCAATATGATCAAACTGATTAATCCTGTAAAATTTTACAATTCTTACAATTTTTTTCTAAACTCTGCTAAAAGGTAAGATTTAAAATGAAAAATTTTCAACAGTGAAGACATTATAGTGCGGTTGGGTGTATAAATATATTTATAATAGAGAAACTATTTTAATTTTCAAGCAAGTGAAAAAACTTCATACTATAAGGGTAGACGTATTCTAATACGGTTTGACATAAATTACCATCTCAGATTACAGGGAAATACCATGTAAGGGTGGAAGCCTCTCCTATGGCAGTGCTCTGCCACCTGCAGACCGATTTCCCTGCAATCTGAGATAGTGCTTTGTCTCAAACCGTGTTAGAAAAGAATGCATCTGCCCTTATAGTATAAGGGATTTCTAGTTCATTGAGAACTAAAATAATTACTCTAATATAAATGTATTAAAACTTTGTTTTTCAATTGTAAATATTCTTTTTTATTATTGATTGTTTTAGTTGCACCACTTAACCAACTTCAGAAAAGAAGGAAGTTCTCAATTCGACGAATATATATATATATATATATATATATATATATATATATATATATATATATATATATATATATACTTTATAAGGCAGCTCTACAAATTTAAATTTAATTTTTTGTGTTATGTTCGGGTAGTTCTATAATATTTTTGCCAAAATTTGGTCAGAAGGCATTTATAATACGGCGGACCAAAAACAAACCGTTCTTAGGATCAAATCTTATATTATTTAAAATTAAATATGGCAGTCCAATATTTTCTCAGTTCTGTATTAACATTAGTACTATACTAAAATTAGATATGATTGTTCTAATATGGCGTGTTAAAAAATTTATTTTTGTACATTTTATCCAAAATTAGTACTAGTGGGTTCTCGGGGTGATAAATTACAAACCTAAAATTAATTTGTTAAAATTCAGTATGGCGGATCCAATATGGCTTGAAAGGATAATACATATAAACAACTATTTAAATACGGCAGATAGATTTCTTAATTTCTTCCTGAAATTTTGATTTTTAAAATTTCGCATTACGGCGGTGAATGTATAAATGTCGTTTGACTGGCGACATTTTTCAATCTGGCATCGAAGTCGGCAAATTTTTAATGTCCTTACGACATATTGCAGTTTTTTTTTGCGGAATGTTGTTCCCGGTTCAATACAGCTCCATTGACGAGACCATAAGGTAGTCGAAACGCGTACGGAGAGAGGATTTGCAAGAAAAAACCTGTTTTTATATATTCTTTTCTTCTCTCTGGTTGAAAAGATAACACATATATACAAATCTCTATAAACATTTTTAAAGTAGATGATCAATTATTATTAATAGGAACAAATAATTACTAGATATAAGCTACAATAAAAAGCAATAACTAATAAAGCCAGCTTTAATAACATTATGTTAGCTTATTATGTTTGTATAATATAGGGTTAGTAAGTTGTAAGTATCTTCTTCTGCGAATCGGTTTTATTCCATAAATTTGGCTTCGGCTGAAAAAAATTCGATTACATATAAAAACATTTTAACATTTTGAGTTCTATAGAGCTCTCTGACTATAAATATTTGATATAAATTAAAAAATTCAAAATGGTGGATTGATAATGACAGGCGCAGCATTTATAGATCGATTCGACTCAAAATTGTGTTTTTGGAGCCGTTAAGTATCAGTTTTAACCAAAATTTAAAAACTCAATACGACTGATTCAAGAAAGTAGACGACTTTTATCATTTATAGTTTTATTCGACTCAAAATCTATATCTGTGGATTCTAGGGGGTCGCTACGTACAAATTATTGGTTGAAGTGAGGAATTTAAATATGCTGATCTATCCCAATATGATTCGATACGTTCCGAGGCCTGAAGGATATAGACATATCATCATTAGTAGAACCATAAGGCATCAGGTACCATTAATTATATAATGTTATATAAGGGTATTGACTTTCTGCACGGATTTCTAGCTGGCCGACCACTGAATTGTCGGATACTCCTGGAATTAAAATGAATTTAACCCGGCACTAGGATAAAAATTACCACTGGGATCTTAAATACACATATTTTTAACACTTCTTAATTGATTCTAATTTTAATAAATAACAAAAAATAACCTAGATGTTCAAATAAAATAAATAAACATTATTCTGTGGGATACTTTTTAATCTGTAGAGACTGGACTTGCTTATATTTGGACTACTCCTACGGGTGAGTTAAATAACAGCAGCTCAACTGCATCTTCATCGATTACTTCAGTTAATAAAAGTATTACAAGATACAAAAATAAAAATTTATGATTTACAAAATTAAAAATCATTTCATCAAAATGCATTAAAAATAAAAAAATAAGATTTTTATTAATTCTTAATAAGAATTTTAGCTTTTGTTATATATATATACAGGGTGATTCAAAAATCGATCACGAAACTTAAGGGGGTGATTCTGCTTGACAAAATAAGGGTAGAGCTTCATATAATTTTTTTTCAAAATGTCATTCGTTTTCGAGTTCCAAGTTCAAGTTTTTATTTTTTGTTTTTTGAATTACTCGCTTACAGGAAAACCGATTTGACTAATATTTGAAAGATAGGCTAAGTCTTCTGCGCTTCATCATTTTAGTAACAATTCACATTGATTGTTTGCCGCTAGAGGGCACTTTACCTACATTGAAAATTGTTTTTTTGTCATAATTTTTTAGTGTTGACAGCTACAGTAGTTTTTGGCATAATTTCTGAAAGACTGATGCCAGGCCTTTAAAAAAGGTGCTCTTTACTTACATCGCTAAACCCAACGGTTTAGACGTAAATCACCCTTAAAAATTAAGTGGTAAATTTACTTTTCTCATTTCATTACCACCAGCTACCAGGTAAATAGCTATCAAAGTATAATAGAGCTGTCAGTTTAACATCAAATAAATTCGCTTTTTAAACTATTTAATTTATAATCTTAAAATAACTAATAATGGCTAATCACCAATATTCAAATATCGAATATTGTGATATCCATTTTTGTTATGGAAAAGCAAATGGTAATGCAGAGTTGTCAAGAAGTTATTATATGGAGAGTTATCCGGAAAGAAATATCCCTCATGCTCAAACATTTTCCAGTGTGCACAGGAGGCTTGCGGAATGTGGTTCTTTTAAAAGTTATAATGGAAATAGGGGAAGACCTAGAACTGCTAGAAACGTGCAACGAGAAGAAAGAGTGCTTGAAATTATTGAAGATAATCCAGGTATTAGTACTAGAAAAATTGGGAATGAAGTGCGGCTCTGTCAGGCTAGTTCATGGAGGATACTAAGAGAAGAACAACTCTACCCGTTTCATTCAAAAAAGGTGCAGGCTCTTTATGACGATGATCGGCCGAGACGGTTGGAAATGTGCAATCAGATCCTAGCTAAGTATGAACACGATAATCGATTAATTGGCGTCATATTATTCACTGACGAAGCTGGTTTCACTCGTGATGGCATAACAAATCTACACAACATCCACACATATGCTTACGAGAACCCAAACAATGTGGTAGAAACGAAACATCAGCGTAGATTTTCACTAAATGTGTGGGCAGGGATAATAGGAGATTACCTTATTGGTCGTCATTTCTTTGATGGCCCATTAACTGGTGACGTATACTTAGATTTTATCCAAAATCGTCTCCCATTGTATCTGGAAGATGTGCCATTGGAAGTAAGGGCCAACATGTGGATCCTCCAAGACGGAGCTCCTCCCCACTTTAGTATACGTGTCCGACAGTATTTGAATGCAACGTATCCTGAGCGATGGATAGGACGAAGTGGACCATTGGCATGGGCAGCGAGGTCACCAGACCTTAATCCTATGGATTTTTTCTTTTGGGGTCATTTGAAGCAATTGGTGTACGATATTCCAGTAATCAACGTCGAGGATCTTCGCTTCAGGATAATCGAAAAGTGCCAAATTATTAAAGAAACACCAGGAATTTTTCATCGAGTTAGGCGACATTTTTTGAAGAGTGTTAGGAAATGTATGGAAGAAAATTGGGGACATTTTGAGAATCTTTTTTAGTTTGTTTAGTACTGTTTCATTAATTTTTATCAATTAAATGTATATCGCAATAATCCATAATATGAATATTTACTGATTAGCCATTATTAGTTATTTTAAGATTATAAATTAAATAGTTTAAAAAGCGAATTTATTTGATGTTAAACTGACAGCTCTAGTATACTTTGATAGCTATTTACCTGGTAGCTGGTGGTAATGAAATGAGAAAAGTAAATTTACCACCTAATTTTTAAGGGTGATTTACGTCTAAACCGTTGGGTTTAGCGATGTAAATAAAGAGCACCTTTTTTAAAGGCCTGGCATCAGTCTTTCAGAAATTATGCCAAAAACTACTGTAGCTGTCAACACTAAAAAATTATGACAAAAAAACAATTCTAAATGTAGGTAAAGTGCCCTCTAGCGGCAAACAATCAATGTGAATTGTTACTAAAATGATGAAGCGCAGAAGACTTAGCCTATCTTTCAAATATTAGTCAAATCGGTTTTCCTGTAAGCGAGTAATTCAAAAAACAAAAAATAAAAACTTGAACTTGGACGGCTTGTAACTCGAAAACGAATGACATTTTGAAAAAAAATTATATGAAGCTCTACCCTTATTTTGTCAAGTAGAATCACCCCCTTAAGTTTCGTGATCGATTTTTAAATCACCCTGTATATATATATATATATATATATATATATATATATATATATATATATATATATATATATATATATATATATACTGTTGCGGAGCATGTGCTAAATAAGGGTAATATAATGAACTTTGAGACACTGAAAATCCTAGCAAATGAAAATTATTTTCATAAAAGAGTCTTTCTAGAAATGGTTCACATAAACAACGAACCACTTTCCATGAACAAAAGAGGAGACATGGAAAACCACAGCATAATATATAATTAGTTACTACAACTAGAAATCAATGGAAATCGATCGCCCACTGTTCAGTTTTCTCAGTCGAATACTTTTTAGTTACTGTTCTGAATGTTACTATTACACTTGTCTAACTGGTTGCGGAGTTCGCCTTTCTTGATATCTAAACTGCATTACGCTTTAATGATTTGAGTCATAATTTTCATTTTTCATCGTTTTTCCGCTTAATAACATAATACATTTCAAGAACTGTTACCTCCGCTCCCAGAACGATTACCTGTTCTTGGGTGGTGTAAACTTTACCTATTAAAACGATCTTTTGGAGTCCAGTGTTAAGTGTCAATTTCATTTATGAATTTAATATGGCGGCTCAATCGACGTTCATCTGCTAAAAATTTTCTTAATTAAATTAGATAATTTTTACCTTTTAAAATATTTCTTTTCATATTATGTGACCTTAGTGTTAAGTGCTAATGACTATTTGTCAAACAAAACTTGGCTTTTCATATATACTCACTTGGGAGGTCGTTTTTCTTTATTTTTATTTTATAAGAATAGAATTTTAGTGTTAAAAAATAATCTAGCGGTAATATATATGAGTATCTCAGTTTTAACTGTGTCTTCTAAAGTATTTTTATTATATTAGAAGTTTTATACCATCTTCTAGACCTATGTAGTAATTTGTATTGGAAGGCCTAAATAATTACAGTGCCGTAGCAATCTAATCTGAAGCCCTGATGCTAAGTGATTTTCAAGGCCCCCTCCATTCCAAATAAAAATGATGATATAAATAAAATTAAGTTATTAAAAAATAGAAAATGTAAGTATAAATTTTGAACTTAAGGAAAGAAAGTTAAATATCCATTTAATTTTAACCTATTATTACACATAACTTGATATTTGGATATAAAATTAAAGACAAAATGGTGAGTTGTTCTAATAAACTAACATAAAAATATGATATGTAAATAATATTAAATCTATATTTTGGTACTAAACGATATAATCAAGGTTTTAAAATATATTTTTAATTGTGAAAGTTTGAATTGTAGTCAGTATAGGCGCACCGGACAAAAGTCAAAGATAAGTAATAATTAAATAAAATAAAAATAGTAGTTTATTTAATTGTTTTGAAATATCTTTTTTTATTTAAGTAAAAGGTCCTAAAAGCTCTCCAAAAATCCGAATGGGTTCCACGAAACCCTCAATTACGCGGTGCCGCGGCATTACACACCGATCTGTCATATGATAGCTATTTCACCGAATTACTATAATAACTTAATCTAAAACAATTATATTTTTCGCAAAAAGACGCAGTTAATTTTTTAAAATTTATAAAGGTCCTACATATTCTCGAATGCGATCCTGGTGTCAATAATTCAGTTTTGCAATCAAGTACCTCAGGTAAGGCACATTGGCGTGTCTAAAAGATCTCGAGCATAACTTCAAAATATACAATATGCCTATGTTTAGGGAAATAAAATCAAGTCTCGATGTGTATTGTTTTTCGGAAACTCGATTTTAAATGTATTCAAATTACAAGTTGCGTATGAATAATTTTGCCCACACATGCAATTTTTCTACCATAATGAACGCTGTTTAAAATAGCGGCAATCATCAAAATGGCGGAGAAAATGGTTGGCAGATACTTCTTGTACAATATGAATTATATATTATGTCTTAAAATAAATTATATTTTAAAAACACTTTAAATGGATATTGATGGAATGAAGAATGTGATAATACTATAACAATATCTGAATCACCTGTGTGGCTTAGCAATTGTTATTAAGTCCTTGTCTAATTCTAAAACTTGCAAATACATAAATATTTATATTAACACTTGTTCTCAGTTTTTTCGATGCAGTCAACAATATTTACAGTATTACAATAATATTATGATCAAAACTTTATATTTTTTAAACTATATTCTGTTTCAATTTATCTATTTTCGACACTCCTTTTTGATGAATTTCACTTGTAATATTATGTTTATTTTTAGTGGTTCATGGCTTTATTTTTTATGATTTATTTGACTTCTTTGCGTTCATATTGTAAAGTTTAATGAACAAATAATTTTCATTTAATGAGACAGCATCTCTATGTTTTTCTTTGTCGTAAAGAATTTTTAAGTAATATTGCAACTCAAACCATATAATTAGAATATTATTATCAATATATAGATTGACGTGCATTTTATTTGTTTTCGTAATATTTGTTATTTTATTCTAAATTATTGCAGTATTTCCTAATTATATTTAAATATAAATTTATGGCATAACATTTTTTGACAATCGAGTTTTTATCGGCAAGAGATGTGCAAAAGAACGAAAATACAAAATCTCTTCATTTGAAAAAATATTCTGCATAAATTGCCCCTGTTTATAATTTTATTCTTTAAATAAGCAATTATGGAAGAATTATCTACCTACATATTGGGCATTAAAAGGTAACGGAAAAACTCCCTGTCTAATGCTGAGTGGTTTTTTATATTGTAAGTTGCGAGATAGCGAGCAATTTAACTTCACACTAACATTTTCTTCAACCTTGCTATCATTTGTACCACATTTTCACAACAAACAATAGTTGAATAGATATTTTAATACTTTCCAAATGAAGTATTACATAATCTTCTTTCCATTTGAAATATTACTGTTGATGGTAATTTTAGCGTCACCTTCTGCATACCTTTGATGCATTAGGCTAATGTCCTGGTTGCGAAGTTCTCAACTTATCAAATTTCGAAGTAGAAGATATAGGTTGGACTTTTATTTTTTGTCGAATATCATGGCTTTTCGGCTAGTACTTATCTCTAGCCATTTTTAAGTGAAAGTGGATAAATTCTTAAGCTACCCAACTATTAGGACTAAAAGTAATAGCAGTTTAGTTGACAGAAATGAATACAATGATGGGAACTACGCTCATAGTTTTAATTTAAATCTATTGTTGCGCTATGATCCGATTTATGTTGCATTTAGTTTCAGTTTATAATCACAATAGTAGTTTCTACACTTCTCTTATATCTAAAGACGGTTTACTAAAGCAATTCGGATGCTTATGTATAACCGCGGATTCTTTGAATTTCCGTTTAATCCAGTGCTGTTCTCGGTGATACTCACATGTTCTTTTGAGTTGTTGGTTTAACCCTAGTCAGCAGCAACATTGATATTATACCGTTTTCCTACTCTTATAACTTTTTCCGAATTGCCGATTCTCGATCTATGAGGTTTCTTACAACTCTATATTTCGTGTTGTTCAAGGGATTGGAAGAATAGTTCAGATATTGTCCTGTGTGTGTAGATTTTTTGTAGACTGAAATTCGAATTTGCTTGCCATTTCTTTTAACCAAAACATCTAAGAATGGCAATTTATTATGTTCTCCTTTCTTCATAGTGAGTTTGATGGTTGGGCTAATACTTCTGAGAAAGGAAGCTTTGAAGTTCTTCGTCGTTGCCATTCCAGATAATGAAGGTATCGTCTACGTATTTAAGCCATAATTTTGGTTTCCTATTTACGGATTTAATTGCAATGGTCTCAAATCATTCCATAAAAATGTTTGCGACCAACGAAGTTCCCATTGGTAGTCCATCATCCTGGATGAAAACTTTTCTTTATTTTTGTAAATAGGAATTGTTCAACAATATTCCAGCAAGTCCATGATAGGTGCTATTGTTTCAAGATTAAAAGAATGAACTTGGCAAGCTATGAAGTCAGAGAGTTCCGGGATCTTTTGATAGGTAAAGGCAATTTATGTTTATGTATCTTCGGGAGTCCATAAGGATGTGGAGTTTTGTTGTGGTATGACGTTAACTTAGTTCGAGTCTTTTCAGAAATACCGTTCATATTTCTTGAAAACGTGATATATTCTCGCTCGTTGTCTATTACCTTTAAACAAACACTAGAAGTCCAGTGACAAATTTCGCGGCTAAGAGAAATCTAAGATTAAGTTTACAAAAGAGGAGACACGCATCCAATTTTTACATCAAGCACGGGATCAGGGAATAATACCTGATAGTTTCCATATAAAATCTCCAGTTACAAGGCAGCTAATAAACATAATATTTGAAAATGCTGGTAAGGTATTAATACATTCACAAATTAATTATCATCTTTCAGAAAAGCATCACTACTTCAGGACATTCGTCAACGGTTCGAAGAAATCAAAGAATATATATATATATATATATATATATATATATATATATATATATATATATATATATATATATATTAGAATAAGACTACCCCATCCTAAGAAAAATTGACGCTACTTCTAATAAAGTGAAAAGAATCAAGGAGATACACACTAAAAGAAGCTTTCCAAATATTAGAGCCAACGAGAACGACAACAACCATATCAAAGACAGAGGATAATATTTAACGTGCTTGGCAAGGAAAACACAACCGAAAACTCAATACTTGCCAAAGATGTCAATTTCAGAGTTGCTCCGAAAGGGGTTTCTATTCTCGATATAATTAACGCCGCGGATTCAACAAGCATCGAAGGTCCTTTTGCAAATGAGACGTAAGAGAGATTCTACGACGATCTGGAAAAACAAAACCTCAGCAAAGGCGAGACAACTCTCCGAGCAAACCTACAGAAAAATTCCAGTATTAAGATTCTAACAGTGAATAAAGGAAATGTGACAGTTGTAATGAATGCTGAAACATACATCAGAAAAATTACCGAAGTTTTAAGGAAAGAAAACTATACATCTTTTGCTAAAGATTCTACATCTAAAACTGAAGGAAGAATTTATGGCGTTCTTAAGAAACATGAACGGTATATTTCTGAGAGTCCCAGTTTACGATAACGCCACAGCACAGCAAAACTCCATATTTTTATATTCTCCCGAAGATACATAAACAAGACATGATTTTACGGCCTATCACGAGTTTCTGAAACTCTCCGACTTCTGAGCTTGCCAAGTTCCTTTTTCCAATTCTGAAAGTATTATTAAGAAATATAGAGTTCTGAGTCAAGAACTCGCAACATTTCGTTGAAATTATAAGTAAAATGGTCGTAAATCCAAAAGACCATTTATTAGCTTTAAAGTTGAAAGCCAACACACCGACGTTCTAGTTAAGGAGTCACTAAAAATCATAAGAAAGAAACTTGATAAAGATCAAATCACAACAGGAAGACTATTTTGATCACGACATGCATCATAAACTTACTGGAATGTTGTTTGACCAATTACTATTTCCAAGAGAAGAAAAAATAAAAAATTCCATGAAAATAAAATTTAATATAATGGACTTTCATTTTTATGGAATGTTTCAAGACTCTTGCAATTGAATTCGCAATGATACCTTCATTATCTGGCATGGAAACGACGAAGAACTTAAAAAATTCTTTTCTCAACTCAAGAATATTAGCACAACAATTTCAACAACACCAATCATGGAATTGTAAGAAACCTCGTAGATAAAGTAATAACTCTTTGGCAACCACTCTGTAATAATTTTAAACTAAAAGTAAATGCAGCGTAAAAATGGACCGGAGCACAGCAAGCATGTAGTTCGTCATGGTTGACTGCTCTAATTGAATCTGGAGATAAAGTTTCAAAGGCTTCACGTACCTTTGCCATACGATACATCGTTGACACCAGATTACAATACACGATTTTTTTTGGCGTCTCTCATATAAAATAATCTAAGACAATCAAATCAGGAGAACGAGGAGGCCACAGAACAGGTCCATTGTTGGCAATCCACTTGTCATAAAATGTTGCGTGAAAGAAGTTAGTAATTGGAACGGTTCTGTGTGGTGCGGCGCCATCGTGTTGGTAAAAAATTTGACTATATTCCGTCAGAGGCAAAAAAATATTGATTGCCTAACTCTTCAAGAATACTTAAATATCTTTCTCCTACAAAAGTTAATACATAATTTAAAATGGGGGACATAATTTGCTTTATATATATCGTTAATATAAACTCGCAAAATTGCACTCTTTTCATCAAATCAGTATCTCTTAGTTGTTGAACCAAAGATATTAAATAAGGGTGAAGTTGTATTTCAACTATGTCATAGGATATGCCGAAAAGTATCCCAGAATTGCAATATCATTTTCATCATTGAAAATAAATTTTTTTATATATTTTTGCCCTAATGATGCCAAAATTTTTGAAGTTTTCCCATATTTGTTTATCAATGTTCCGTGACGGTTTCTGTTTATTTGGATATCTATCAGCAAATATCGACATATTCTTGATAAAACTTTGTTATGTTCTCCATAGACAATAAACAAATTTTTTTGTGCGTGTAATTGAATTCCTCTGGCATGATTTTTATTAACAATTGTCAAATGACAAGAAATATGGACATCTCTGTGTTTAATTTCGTTGCAAGCAAGAAGACATCAACTTTCGTAGATCCGAAAATGCAATCATATTCAAATATTTTAGCCGAGTTTTCCTCATCGACTTTAGTTAAGTGCCATATTTTAAAAATTTTCCCAGAAAATAATTATTTTTAATCAAAATATATTCAAAAGATGACTTGAGTAAAACAAATAATTATATACAGGTTTGCTTAATTGCGACTAAACCTGAAATGGAGCAGGCAAAAAATGCAAGCAATGATAGTTGTATTAAACAGCTGAAAATTGCTAAATAGATAAAAAATTAAAAAAAAAACAGGCAACTTGTTCCAGTAATATTTTTCAAAATTTATGCAAGTTTTATCAATTTTTGAAAATACAATATCAAAGTTGAGTTACACAACATCACGTGATTATTCATACATAAGACATTTTGCTTTATTTTTTAAATTTGATGGGGAAAATTAAAATTTTACCAAACTAATTATAAAAACTTTATCTATGACAAGTACAATACCGTTGGCTAACTGATTTGTCAAATATTTTTTAAGTAGAACTAAATACAGGGTAGTTCATATGTTTCGAGAAGATTTTAAAAATTGATACTTTTGTCATAGATAATTTTTATCTTTGCTTTACAGATTTCGGAACTAGACTCGTGGTAATTTAAACGTAGATAGCTCACTATGGATTCGCTGCTTGAATGATATAACAAACTAGGGTTGAGAAACCCATACACTGCATCGTGAGGCTATGGGGTTGCTTGTTATATATATTCCTTGTAAATAGGTTAGTCGCCTTAATCCGGTTTAGAAGCCCGTTCACTTGTTTGTCCTATGGGTAGAGCGCTGCGAGATTGATGGATCCTTGATGGTGTCCCCAGTAGGTTAAAGCTTTGCATTCGAAAATAATATATGAAGCTGTTTCTTGGTTACATAGTCCATATGTTAGCTTTTCATAATAGATGTCAATTGTATTTAGACACTTTTCTATGCAGCAGTGGCCGATTAGCAGTCCTATCATCAGCTTAATTTATTTTTCGTTTACGATATTGTTGCCCAACAATAATCTACAATGCGTGTGCCAGTGATTCTGGTTTAATTTAACCACAAAGATATACGTCCACGAAGAGCGATTTTGGTGATGTTAAATATTGGTTCTGGTTCGATAAATATGATAGTCAATTAGTGCGATGCAGTGAACCAAACGAAGATGTGTTAATATAAAAATTGTTCTAACTGAAATGACTATGCGCATCTAAATTACACGTTATCAAGGATCGGATTCTATGACTGACTGACTACGTACTGGTAGATCTACGTTGAGCACAAAATATTCAACGTCTATCAGCAAGTGTGAAAACGATACATGACCATCAACTAGACATCATTCCTATGAACTGAAATCGAGCGGAACAACTATCCAGCATATTCTGGCTTAATTCCATTTGAACATCACTTATATCGCAAGATCACCAGCAACGACTCCAGTATACTGTTTATTGTCAGCTACTTTGAAGAGAAGAACCTAATTTTGTAAACTGATTGATAATGATTAGTGCAAAATAAGCAAAAGAATAGAGTTTGGATAATAAAGAAACCAAGAGTTATTCATGAAAAAAATTGCATCCGATACAATGCACCGTTTTATTAGACATTATACCTTCGAGTATCCTAACGTCTGCTTCCATATTTACTGGACTGGAACCAGTATTAAGCATTACTAAAGCTGCTATTCGTGGGTGGATATTTTGATGGATAAACCATCGATATCTGACCCATAGAAAAAACAGTGCGGGCTACAGGCGCAGCAAAATGTTGCTGAGCAAATTAAGCGGCGTAATCCTGCATTTAAGCAAGCATCAGAATAGGCTGGTGATAGGAGTAATAAGTTTAGGGAAAAATCTACACATAATAGACATTTGTAATAAAGAACCAATATGTAAACTATGTGACGAATAGATCATATTCGAATGTGTAGCTCTAAACTACTGGAAACTAAGGATCGATCAATCCTGAAGGCTTAAATCCAAAGAACAAATTAGGGAACAGGCTGCTGAACTTGATTTAGGCACCCAACCTGTTTACATAGATCAGATATAACAGGCTAAACAGTAAATTACTAGGTTGCAGTGTAGGGGCTTGTCAACACTAGCTTGTTATATCATTGGATCAATCAATCTGCGCATTTTCAAATCCAGTTTCTTTTAAACTGAAGACACAGGTTCTTAGATAATAAATAGTAAACTACCCATACAAAATATTCTAGAAATTTGGTTTTAGCAAGATGGATTCTAGTATGACCAGGCTAGCAATACAACTTCTAACAGAAGTGATTGGTAAAAGAATAACTTCAAGGCGATCTGAAATGTCATATCCAACATATTTGCCTTTTTTGTGGTATTATATAAAGGAGAGAGTTTACGTTAATAATCATAAAACTTGCGACAGTTAGATATTTTATTGACTCAAACATACGTTACACAGAACCAGAATATATGAAGCTGAAAAACGGAAGGCATTTGTGAGATGTATTTTGTTCATGATGTAAACATCATAAGCTTGTTAACCTTGGAAGAAGAAAATATAAGTTGCTTGGTTTTATAAATCATCTAGGAGCTTGTGGGCTCCTATGCATAGTATAACAATATTTTTTGAACTGAGAAATTCATTGAAAGTTTGAAATTATGTGTGGAAGCCGAACAGATTTGAGCTTGTTAAATGACACTGTTCATTACTTTTCGTTGATTCCAGAGAACTTGCGGTTAAACTATTTTAGCAAAGGGGGAGATTAGGTGTCACCGAAAAATAATTCTTAATAAAGTTATAATTGTCCCGAATGAGAGACATATGGCTTATTGAAAACAGATCTTTGCTGGTGTATTGATGGACTAACATTTTTTTTTTAGCATCTGGCGATATCGCTTTCTACTCAGAGGAAGATAATTTTCTGTGTCATCCTCAAAACATAATGTCAGTTAGACCTTCACACCAAACACAGTACTAAACTGCTACTCGAAGAGAACGTAACAGACAGTCATTCATTGATACTATGGGGTTTTCTTTACCCGAAATATGGCAATTTTTCTTATTAACATAACCTGAACTTTTCATGTAAGTCTCTTTTCAATATAATACGTAATTATATTTGGCCGACGAATACGTCTTTTAAGAACAATGCCTGGTCAAAAATTTTTCTTTACTTCCTGGAACTCTTTCATCATTTTCCGGTGCCTGAACAGTAATAGTACGACCACACTGTGGTATGTCTTTAACAGCACCAGTTTCCCTTAATTTGTCCAGATGTTTACCAACGACCGAACTGTATTAATACTGGGTACATTGTTACCACAAAAATCTTGTTATAATTTCCCTAAAGTGGCGGTAATCGACTAATTATTCTCATAAAAAGTTTTAAGGCTCTGTAATTAATTTGCCATACTCTATATAACACGAAAAAAGTAGTTTCTGCAAATATCTGCCTTAAAAATTGCAGGAAATTTAAATTAATATCATATGTATATGTAATCTGGTTTCCTGCTTGCGACAATCACTTTTATATAAAGGTTTTACCATTATTTGAAATATTGATTTATTTTAACATTAATATTTTTCAGCATTTAACAACAACAACAAATCTATTTATGTAACCAAATATAATAAAGTAATTTCAAATAGAAAATCCATCGCATTATAAGAAATCAGATATTACTAGCGAAAAAAATAGGTAAAATATATTATTCTCAATTAGTTCTGATCAGCGTTAGGTAAAAGTTAGGCGTATAAGTAGTAATATTTAAAAAATTGCTAATATAATGATTTGTGTGTTATATTTAAGAAATGCAAACAATCTCTAATATTAGGTATAGAAATCAATTTATTTATGTCATAGGCAATTTAAAGGACCAAACATTATTTGTTGTTTTTATCTTGATATCAGATATACTATGATAATTATTTATAGATTATAAATTTGGACTTGCTTGAGAAGATTATGATATTCCTCAAGAATAAATAGGAGTATTTCATTGTCCTTGCAACTCGTTGGTGCGAAATTGCTGGATTTGTGTATGTTATTATGCCAGACTTGCAAAACACAAATCAAAATAAATGTCACATGGTCATTAAAATTTTATCCAGCACTTATTTACTCAAAGTACTGAGAGAACTCATCGGTTTGACAGCCAAATGACATTAAAGTGTTATCTATCTTGTGATATCGGAATTTCACAATTTCCCTAGATCTGTAAATTATTGTTGCGTGGCATAATAGTCCAAAGTGGCTAAAATTATTATTTTATTGTAGTCTTTTAAACTCGTTAATAATATTGTGCGAAAAAATTTTTCCTATACTTTAACCCTTTATGCTATGTATTTAATGTCTGTAATTGGAATAATTTTATATAAAGTCCAGTTATGAACTAAAGACTAGGTATACCAAGACTTTTACCTCTTATGGACGCCTAGGAAGCTCTTTTCGTTATTTTTGAAAATTCGCAAAATGAGAAAATTCTTAAGTGTTAAATCGACCTCATTCATTAGAGCTAGTTATAGTGTAAGAAGTAAAATGGCAAGAAACGATATCATGAAGTGTTGCCGTGTTGGCTAAACTACGGGTACAAGTTTTTTATCCCTTCATTTATATTCATTTAAATTGACAAAGGGAAAATTGTCATGAATCAGACGATAATTTTGTATTTATATTTATGAGTTTTTATGGATGTGGAACAGAACTTTATTCATTCCTTAGAATCAACGGATCATATACACTGTTAAAAATAACTTTAAATTTAATGTACGTTCACTAATTCAATTTAATGATTTCGTACCTTAAATCGTGATGTTACATGTACTTTTGAAATTAAAGCATTGTACATTAAATTTAATTGAATGTTATTTTAAATTTCAATAAAGAAATTGAAAATATACTAAATTTAATGTGTAAAAACATTAGATTTAATGTAAAAATTATTAAATTTAATGTATTAAAGTTACATGTATTTAATAAACGGTTTATGAAATTTGCTTCCAGCACTTTCCCTTAAAATTAATGTGAAGTATTTTATTCAGCGTACTTGAGTTTTTAGATAAGGTATATATATATATATATATATATATATATATATATATATATATATATATAAACCAAAAAAAATTAAATCGCATTTCAAAAAAGCCTTAAAAAACTTTCATATAAAATTAAAATTTTTGAAGTCGGCGCCAAATTATTACTAACACGAGAAACAGATAAGTCATAGTAAGAAAGTAATCAACGAACAAAAGATCTTACTAGGTCGAGGTGCTGTAGAGGGGCAAGAAAAGCCTTAACTGCCCACTCACAATCTTTGATCTACAATTAAGCAGTTACAATAAAAATCAGTTATCAAATCATTAACACTCTCTATCTAATAATTTTCCACCAACTTGAGAACATTCAAATCCATTTAAAACTTTATATTGTTATTTTTCGCTCTGGAATGCTATTTTAGGATGCAGTTCAGTTTTTTTATAAGCATTTTTTGTAATAATATTTCAACTTTGAGAGTAAATGAAATCTAGAGATTTCAATAATAGATTCACACAATGCAAATTTTTTAATATGAAAAGGAAAATCTTGCTTCATAATTAACAGGATTTTATTTATCTAAAAGATTTTACAGTGATTTGATAGAAAAAAAAGTGAATTTCTTATATTTCGTATTCGAATTAAAATAATGATTTTGGTTAGAATATTATTCAATAAAATTAAAAGAAATTCTGATTTTATAGTCGAATGGTATAAGAAAAAAAAATTATTTTTAATATTATCATTCTTAGAATACTTTATAGAAATTTTGCACTTATTGTAGAGATTTGTTTATATTTGAAATATAAGCAATTCTTAATGATACTTTTTGTCAGATTAAGGTTTTGTTAAAAAATAAAAAAATTGTTAATTTCTTGAAAAAAAAATAAGATATTGTGTAATACCACAGTATATTTTTTATGTTGTAAGTGAATAAGAGAGGTAAATTTACCATTTTCTTTTACATTTTTTGAGGGTATTTTTTCTATCACTGGACAACAGCCAAAATGCATCTAAAATAAAATCGACTAAAACTGACCATTTTGGTGTGCCGAAACTAGACTCATCTTTTAATATTAGTTCAAGTTTTAGAGATGCGCGATGTCATGTCTCTCTATATATTAACAATGTAACCGCAAGAATGCACGTGGTATATTTGTATTGTTATTAAAAAACTTGTTCTTGAAAATTGCAACTAAGTTTTTAACTTCATTGTCATTTTTGTATTCACCTCCCCAAAATTAATAAAAAAAGCACTTTTCATACAAGATACAACAAATAAACTAAAATTTGTTGCGTAGTGTATTTAACAATAAAATTAACTTTTAAAACATGTTGGTCAAAAACTAGTTTAATGGTTCTTATGTTCTAGGATTTTTATGCTACTAGTTGTAAGTATTTTTTTAGATAGCGTAACTAGGGCTATCAGATGACAGAAATTTTCCTGACATGTTCGAAATTTTGGCCTTCTGTTAGGAAAACAGGAGAAAACTGTAATTTTCAGGATTTTTTTGAAATTGATAAATAAAAGGCTTTTTATTATTGTCGACACTTGCGGAGTTGCAGATATATTTTCAGGATTGACTCAGTGGCTGAAAAAAGGCTCAACTATCTTCATGTGTGAAGCGCGAAATTTCAAAAATTAGGCGCGCGGCGCAAATTTTGAAAATCTCGCCAACTTCACATGCCACATACTACAACATTCAGACAAAATGTCAGAGAATTGTGTAACCCTAAGCGCAACGGAGTAAAGAAAACATTTCAGTTAAAAAAGGTAGGAATAAAAAAATGTCGGAATATACCAGAATGTAGATAATTTTCTTTGGTTTGAGCAAAAGTAAAGTTCTAAGTTATGAAAGTTAAAAAAATATTTAAGATTTGACTTATGTTTACTTTGATATCTTAAGTTATTCAATAGAAACGTCTTGTGATTTATTAGTTTTTCCTCTCCAGCTTAAAAATTATTAGTTATTTAACAAAAGATGCAGCTTTGTACTCATTGTGCGAAGTATTGCCAAAGCCACTAATTTAAAATTGCGCATGATGCATTGGTAGAAATTATGCTAGGTTTATTACAAAATAGTACATAAGAACAGTAGAAATGTATTAGAACGAACTTTATTAGCAAGAACAAAGATTTGAAAAATTAATTTTATAAGTACGGGTTTTCATAGTTTCATTGTTGCCAAATGTTAACATCTGTTTTTCCACACTTAGATATGTAAGCTAAGCGCTTTCTACTCAAATCAGTCTCTCTGAAAGTCCGGAAAAATATATAAAGATTTAACAAGTGTTATTCTAATTCTGTGAGTTGTTTCTTTTTAAACACTAACACTGCTATATTTTCGATGTTTTAAGGGTCAGCAATTTTTTTACGACATGCTACTGCCTTAAATTGGCGGTTAAGAGACACTAAGTTTAAATATCTAAGCAAGTACATAATAGTCGCAAAGTAATATAGAGTACAAATAAAAAAGTTTTATTTGAAGGGATGTTAATAAATTAAAGAAATTATGAACTTACATGCTATATGCAAACAATAATGCTTTATATCTTTTCAATTTCTTACGCATGAATTTCTTTATTTAACTAACTTATATGTCAACTAAAATTAGACAAGGGTCATTTAGTTATTGTTTTAATGTAAAATTACCAAGCGATGGATTAAATGGACAAGTAAACTCAATGTTTAAAGTTTTAATTGTTGTTCTTTCAACAATAAAGTGATATACATACAAAAATATTGATCACAATATATAGAAAATGTTGACAAAAGAGGCCAAAATAGCTAATGGAAAAAAGTGAAAATGTTTAATAAAATTAGAATGATGTCAGTCTTTGACGAACCTTTTCATAAGAAACTCTCAGTTAAAGGGGTTTCAATTTATTATATTCTATTGGGCTTTATCTATATTTTTAGCACTTCAAATGAACCATTTTTCAGATTCTTAATATTGTACTATATATAGTTGCGCAGTACGATGTCTCCCATTTCTAGGCAATTAACTTGCCTAGTTCGACCAATGTTAACATATATACAAAAAACAAGTAATATTATATTACAATAAATGACGCCATTTTATAAACAAATTCTTAAAATATAACAATATTGACTACAAATAATACTACCAATTAACTTGTTTTAATATAAAACTTTACTAAGTTAATAAAATTTACGAACATCCGAAGATAAAGAACACCTTTTTAGTTAATATAGAAAGGAATATTTCACATTTAACTGTGACAGCTATAATTATGAATAAAATGATTATATTTTATTTTACTAAATACAAAGTCATTGTACATGATTTTATTTTATTTTACTTTTGTAGACTTTACAGGACTGTGCATCGTTTTAATAAAAAAATTACCATCGGTTTATCCAATTATTAATTATTCCAACTAGTTTTTACACGCGAACATTTAAATGCATACTTAACGTGCTTATTTAAATAGTTCCTCACTATCTCCATTTTCAATCTCACAGTTGTAGTAAAAATTTTTAAAACAGATTGTGTTAATTTTTGAGAAATAAACAATGAAAAATGAAACTTATACAAAAAGCAGTAATCGAAACATCACGAAATCAATGATTTTTAATCGGAAAACAAAACATTCAAAAGTGTAAAGAAATGTTTTATTGTTACTTATTATTGTTATATTGTTCGTGTGTAAAAACCACATGGAATAAGTAATAATTCGAAAAACCGATGATAACTATATGAAATAATAAAAAAAAAAATTGTATCGAGCGGGGATCGAACCCGAAATATTCACAAGGCATTATTCAAAACCTGAGAACTCATCAAAATTGGCTAAATCATTTTGAACCTACTTGTTTTTAAAGATGATGCTAAATATTTCTGTTGTTTTTTACGAAGATTGTATTAGTAAAAAATCACTAAAAATAAAATAACCACAAACTTACCGGAATAATTTTGCCAAAATGCAGCTCCGGTGTTTATAAGATCCAGCCCTGAGTAACCCCATCCTTTATTTTCTTGTGGGTGGGGAATTGATTGCTCTCTCAAATCTCGTGGAGTAACATATTGTGGTGGAGATTCCTCAATTTCTTGTTTGATTCGTTCAGGAATTCTTTCTGGTGTTGGGGGTGGCATCATATTTGAAGGCTGTGGAGTGTGTGGAGACTGGTGTATTGAAGGTATTTGATTTGGAGTAGTTGATGGTTTTGGCTGTGTTTGTTGTTGCTGGTGCTGTTGATGGTGGTGGTGCTGCATATTTTGATTTTGCTGTTGTTCTTGTTGTTGTTGAATTTGAGCAATTTTATCTTAAACAAAAAATAACAGATACAGGTTTATCAATACTCTATTAGTGATATGTACAATATATTTTAAATAAAGATTTTGTCCGATGGATATATATCCATATCCAAAGAATATTTTTATTACATATTAACAAACTACTAATTTTCTTATTAGAACATTAGTAGTTGGTTAATAAGTCATAAAAATATTTTCGTAAGCGGCAATTATGCTATTAAAACTCTCTTACACTTTCACTAAAAATGTACTTGCCCCACGTGATTTTTTGGAATAAATACACAAAGTTAAAAACCATAAAGAATATTCAAACGAACATATAATTTATAAATTTGCTTTTTAAAATACTAATTGGAACTAATATATATATATATATATATATATATATATATATATATATATATATATATATATATATATATATATATATATAAGGGGGCAGTGCATTGCAAAAACGAAAAGGTTTCTAAATTTTTTTTAACCATATTTTTCGTAAAGCCATCAACAACATATTTACACAATATATCCCCCACTTGCATGAATGACTGCATACATTGTGTTTGAAGTGGTTCTCAGTGATGCGACGTTTAGATTTCTGGACTTATTCAACTACGTTCTATAAATATAAGTCCAAAGAATTCAAATCTGGGCTGCTGCGATGCCAGAACTCGTTCTTGCAACAATGAAGTCATCTTCAGGGTCGTGGGTTAGCCAACGATCATTCCTTCGATTGATTTGCGGATCGACAGTAAAAATTTTCTCATCAGAGGAAACCTGAATTGTCCGACAGGATTGTTTCTTAAGGAACAAAAAGGCAGGTTGCAGCGTTCTATTCGCATTGTCTTGACGGATTCGAAAATCCTCTGTTTCACTTTAATTGTCTAAGACGGAGGTCCTTCTTGACAATTCGTTGCATAGTTTTTCGGCCACACCAACAACCGACGAGAATTTTCGGAAAAATTACTTGATTAAATCCGATCATCTTGAAAATTTCGAAAAACCAAAAATATATCGTGAAAAAATTATTATTAGTTAAATCCCGTTGAAGCTCTCAGTTTTCTATTGACCATTTTTGCTTAAAATTACTCACTCGGGGGTTTTTGAGGTCGCAGAACGTGAATATGTAATGAAAATTTTAATTTCCCAATATCCCAGATGACGGACTCAAAATGACGGACTTTAATCTTTTTAAAAGTTAATTATTAATACCCTTCTGGGGACGCTGAGAGCGAATCTTTAATTAGAAATTCACTTGTCCAGAATCCCAAAATGATATTCCAGCTATTCCAAAAATCTCTGAGCGCAAATTACCTCTGACATCAGCGGAAGCCAGCACCGTTGAGGGGCATCTTTTGTTTTGTTTTCTTTATATTATTTGTTTTTTTTTTCTTGTGGCCCACATAACTTAGGCGCAGCAATTCCAGGTTCCTAATGCGACAGGCAGCTGAGCGGACCTGTTTTGTTCGATACACTGATAACTGAAGCTTTCAAATCTACATAGCCTGGGAGAGATATTTCATTTTATTTGTAGTGTTCTTATTTTAAAGCTGTTATTTCATAACATATTATTTTTAATTGTTTCTGAGGTTTCCATAATAACTACAACTAAAGTACTAACTGATCTTCTATATCTGAATTATTTTCTTTTATTTATAATCTTGTTGATTATGAAGGAAATCTGGCTAAGAAGTTAAAATGAAATAGATTTAAAAGTGAAAAAAGTTGAGATGTCATTCGCCAGACCACAAAAACAGCGATAAACAGCAACAAAAATAAAAAGAATAAAAACAACATGAAATGAGGTTTTAAATTCTTTTCACAATCTTCTGACAACCCCAAAAACCCCCAAATAAGTATTTTCAGGGTAAATACTAAGCTTGTAAATAAATGAAGGTTCGCCATTTTGAATCCGCCATCTTGGATATTGAAATTCTCATTACAATTTCGTGCTCAATGTCCCAAAACCTACCCGAGTAAGAATTTTCGGACCAAAATTAGATCTTTAAAAAAAATTAGTGTGCCCTTTTGAATCCTCCATCTTGGATATTGGAAAATTATAGTTCTCAGTACATATCCGCACTCTGCGACCACCGAGTGAATAGTCTGAAGCCAAAATATCGAATAGAAAAACAGGAGCTCTAGAGAGATTTAAATATTAACAACTTTTTCACCATTTATTTTCGGTTTTTCGAAATTTTCAGAATGATTTGATTTAATGAAGTAATTTTTCCACGCATCATTCGAAAGCTTGTAATTTTCTGATAATTTCCATACTTTTGTGTAACGTTGGGAAATAATGACCCATATATATATATATATATAATTTTTTATAATTTTTACTTCAACTTTTGTATATTTTTGTTTATATCTTCTTGGGTAATAGCTTGTAAAATAGATTTCAAAAGTTCATTTTTTTCTTTCCTATATTTACTTACGGCTTTCGCAAATCGTGTTGTGCTTATTCCAGTTTTTTTTCCTCTGAAGTTTGTCAGTTCAAGAGTGTTAATATGATTAAATATATCTTAATTTGATGTTAACACTCTTGAACTGACAAACTCCAAGGGGAAAAAAGCTTGAAAAAGCACAACACGATTTGTAAAACGTCGTAAGTAAATATAGGAAAGAAAAAATTAACTTTTGAAATTTATATATATATATATATATATATATATATATATATATATAAAACTCCAAGGGAAAAAAAGCTTGAAAAAGCACAACACGATTTGTAAAACTTCGTAAGTAAATATAGGAAAGAAAAAATGAACTTTTGAAATTTATATATATATATATATATATATATATATATATATATATATATATATATATATATATATATATATATATATATTGCTGAATAGTAAATTATCTGCGTTTTAAATTTTATTTGTTATTTGAGAAGAACTCGTATACTAGAATATTGTTCAAGAAAATTGGAATATTCCACTTTTAAAGTCAATAATGTATTATTATTTCATATGTGCCCCTCTTATCTTACCAATAAATAAAAAATGCATAATAAATTTTACTGGATGCCTTAATATTTGGACATAAGGATATTTTAATTAATTGAAATTTTTTTATACTAACTATAATATCGAAATAACACCATTTCTACACTCCAAATGATATAGATTTACTTAGATGCGACTACAATGTTATATATATATATATATATATATATATATATATATATATATATATATATATATATATATATATAATTTTTTATAATTTTTACTTCAACTTTTGTATATTTTTGTTTATATCTTCTTGGGTAATAGCTTGTAAAATAGATTTCAAAAGTTCATTTTTTTCTTTCCTATATTTACTTACGGCTTTCGCAAATCGTGTTGTGCTTATTCCAGTTTTTTTTCCTCTGAAGTTTGTCAGTTCAAGAGTGTTAATATGATTAAATATATCTTAATTTGATGTTAACACTCTTGAACTGACAAACTCCAAGGGAAAAAAAGCTTGAAAAAGCACAACACGATTTGTAAAACGTCGTAAGTAAATATAGGAAAGAAAAAATGAACTTTTGAAATTTATATATATATATATATATATATATATATATATATATATATATATATATAAAACTCCAAGGGAAAAAAAGCTTGAAAAAGCACAACACGATTTGTAAAACTTCGTAAGTAAATATAGGTAAGAAAAAATGAACTTTTGAAATTTATATATATATATATATATATATATATATATATATATTGCTGAATAGTAAATTATCTGCGTTTTAAATTTTATTTGTTATTTGAGAAGAACTCATATACTAGAATATTGTTCAAGAAAATTGGAATATTCCACTTTTAAAGTCAATAATGTATTATTATTTCATATGTGCCCCTCTTATCTTACCAATAAATAAAAAATGCATAATAAATTTTACTGGATGCCTTAATATTTGGACATAAGGATATTTTAATTAATTGAAATTTTTTTATACTAACTATAATATCGAAATAACACCATTTCTACACTCCAAATGATATAGATTTACTTAGATGCGACTACAATGTTTCCCTACATTGAATCCAAAATCAGTATATTACATACGTCAGCAGCATAACCGTGATTTTTTTGTTTTGTAACTAATCTTAGTGTTCATATAATCTCAACCCTATCCCTTGTCATATACATATTACACTTCAAGTCATTTTGATAGTGGAAAGCTAATATGTCAATCATCAACTGCCCTTAGGAGCTTTTCCTAAGATCTCAATTGCCTTAAGCAAAAAAGAAATCCCAAGAGAAGGTCTGCAGCAGACCTTAAGATATCTTCGCTTCAATCTTAGTGCTGTTATTAGGGCACTAGGTTTTAAATAATGCCGCGAGGCATTTCTGCCTCAAATTAATAGCGATATGATCAAGAGTCGATAAGTTACCAGGTAGAATCAGTTTTTGCAGATTAAATTTTAAGTTAAATTTCGGGGTCGCCTTATAATGTGTACACAAATAGATTACATGTATACCTGAGTCATCAAGAATAAGGTAAGTTATATTGTTATTAGTACTGAGTGGTTCAAATAAGTGTATGTGTAGAAAAGATATAAGTAAGTGTAATTTAATGTCAAAAATTATTGTTTTGAAATCTATGTTTATAGGCTCTTGTAGTCTGCTCAAATTAATACATTTTTTCAAGTATCTGCATCTCTGTATTTAAAAATGATATGATTCCAAAATTTACTTTAGCAAAATATTTTTAAACTACTTCCAAGAAGTTTAAAAATTTATGGGAGGGGATAAATTACGAAATTATGGTGTAAATTAAGAATTGAAAATTGTTTTGGAAAACTTCAATATGGCGAACTAATAATAAATTTTCCGATTTTGTTGAAAATTGGTACCGGGCAGTTTCCTAGGGTGTAGATTACGAGTATAACTTTTTTTTCGAAATTCAATACGACTGAATCAATATGGTGGGCTGAAAATTTTACATATTTCAGAACGGGTATAAGGGTATTTTCGGGTCGTAGATCGAATCAAAAGTTTAGTACTTAAAATTAAATATGGCAGATACAATATAGGGGACTAAGAATTTTTTCATTTGTAATTTTTTTCCAAAATTAATATTTGGGGTGCTTGGCCGACGTATATTACGACTTTAAGATCATTTTCTTAAAACTTACATTTTTCGATTTCTCTCAATATTGGGGGCTTTTAGGGCTATAAAATTAATTTCTTTAAACTCAGTATGCTGGATAAAATATGCATATGCATAAAATTTGCATATTCCAAGTTCTTTCAAAATCGGTATCTCAGGCGTAGATTGGGAATTTAAATTTAATTTCTTTAGGATACTGGATTTACCAAGACGGACTAAATTTTTATATGGTCTGGTATTTGGAGAATTCTAGGAATAAAAGAATTTTTGGTTGTTCAATTTAGTGTGGTTTACAACAAATTTGGCTAAAATAGATACATTTTTGTGAACTTGAAAATATCGCGAGATATACTACACATGTCACTTAAAACTTAGTTCAAATCATTTATAGATATCGCGACGACTTCGAAGCTAAAATTATTACTAATATAAATTAAACAAATAACTACTAATACGACTTATAAATAAATTACAGTAGGAAAACAATCACAAATAAGATTAGTCTAAAATATTTTATTCTCAATCACATTTTTTATGTATTAATTTGTCGCCAACTTAAAAAAATTTAATTCTCTATAAAATTATACACTGTTCACTTTTAAGCGCTTTGTTTATAAAAATTGTATTATTTTTACTTTGACTTGCATGTTCTTTTATAATTTATTTGTAACAACTCTGGTCCACAAGTTGAATGCTGCCCTGTAAATCAAGCTTTAAACAAAAATTTCAGGCTTATTTAATCATATTCAATTCATTTACCCAGGAAAATTTATCGTTATTTTATTTCGAGTGCAAAAATATAGTTCTCACCAGAAACCGATACAAAAAACATTCTATTCGTTTTAATTTTAATGAAACAATAGGTATTTTTGTTACAAAATGTCTCTGTGCTGCTTTTTGTCTGTATCCAAGAATCGTCAACTATGCGGAATATAAATTAATAAATGTACAACGATGTTGGCTACAAAAGAGTGTAAACCGCTACTTTTAAAACATCCTTTCCATATATTTAATATTACGAACCTCTACGATCGCTAGCATATGTTTAGAAAAATTAATATTCAAAGATAGGTGGGTAAAGCTTTGTAACATTTAGTTATTCATTTTTACAATGATGTAATATTAATTAAACAGTTTATTGTTACATTGTATACATTAATCTGAAAAAAAATTGACTTAAACAAATGAAAACAATTATAGTGCATCAAAAAATAATGAATGATAAACCAATAAAATGCTTTAAATGTAACAGAATGCATTTTACTGGCTCCAGGAACGTTCTCTTAAGCTTGAGAATCGAAGTTTTGATCAGCCAAAATCTTTATCAACGTGATTAAATTGTAGCCGTCTTTAAAAATATAATGGGCTTTTAATGATACAAGGAATAAATTCTAATACCTTTCGTTTGTTAGATGCTGATTCACCATTCAATTTATTTAATTTGTCATACAAATTAAAATTTAATTTTTCAAGTTGTGTAAAACTATGCAACATCTTATTTATTAATATTGCTACTTAATTTTACAACAGTGAACACTCATTAAATTGATGTTTATCATTGGTACCAGAAAATTTTAATTAAAAGCATTATTAATAAACTAATATTCTTTTTTGAAATGTTTCGGTAAATTTACAGATTTTGCATAATAAGATTACTAAAATAAATAAAATTTTATTAGAATAATAAAATTTAAAACGCAGATTGTCAGATAATTTACTATTCAGCAAAGTAAATATATATATATATATATATATATATATATATATATATATATATATATATATATATATATATATGTGTATGTGTGTGTGTGTGTGTGTGTGTGTGTGGTAAATCTGTCATTCGTCAAATTTTCCTAGAACGAAAGATTCTTAGTCTCAGGCAGTTAGAAGGTTCTTAAGTTTGTGCCATTTCAGATTAAAATATCAAGTTATTTATAATAACTTAGATCTAATATTTGGTAAAGATGACATTTTTTCAGCAGCTCCGACGCCAAGATTGAAACGACTGCAACTCTCCTTCCAGTGGAGGTAAGTCGCGTATTCATCTGAGCACGAACGGAAACGATGCAAGGCAACCGAAGAATTGCGTCGTGCTTGCGTATCCTTTTTTTAATTACTAACAGAATTGATAATGAGATAACGAACAGAATAGCGACCCATTAAATAAATAAAGACGACGATCGTTTGATAGTGGTCATTGCTGCATTTGTTATTTTGACTGTATTACTAAACAAGAAAATATAAAACGCTGTTAGACAACAGCCATGTACCGAAATAGGTCGGTCTTCTAAATGCAATATATTCTTAAAAAAATAAGCTTATCTCTGTCAAGCGTCGTCTTTGTTAAAAAGGTGATTTGTAGTTTTTGCTTCATAAAAGAGATAAAATTTCATACTCTTTGATAAAACATAAAACTCAGTTTTTCCATTACCCCAACTCATGACTGATTTTATAATATAATTATTTATTGTGCAAACTCAGTTTTTTCATTACCCCAACTCATGACTGATTATATAATATAATTATTTATTCTGCAAAAAAACTCTTATTTTTAATTTGAAAAAATAAATAAAATCAATAAGAACTGATTTTGACTAGAAAGATTTAAGCTAGTCGAAGTGAGGCAGTTGCGAACACGAAAATGCCGTCCACATTAAAATAAATTTTTGTTCGAAGTATTGACTTGACATTCGAACTGCATTTGACCGTCATATCATTAGAGGAAGTTTGCTTCGCCTCGAATGCACGTCTTTATGCATATACTTTTTCTGCCTCGCCTTGCCTCGTTCCCGTTTCTGCTTAGATGAACACACCTTAAGACACTAATAACGTTCGTTTATTATGCACCCTTATTCGTTTTAAAGATCTAAGAATATCAGCTTTGTGCATTTTCGTTGTTAGATTTTCAATGGTATTGTTACACATACCAAATTTGTATACATGCATAAAACAATCTCGATCAGTAAGGTTAGACACTGTTGGGTTCATCTAAAGGAAAATAACTATTTTACTAGGCTAGAATTCATGAAATAGGAATAAATTGGTACGAAAAGGCCTCAAAAAGAAGTTACAATATTTACAAAAGTCATTTCAGGTAAAAAGTAACGGTGTTAAAAATATTTAAAAATATAGATTTATTCTCAAGTGGAATACTCTTTCTTGTAATGTTTTTACAAATTTTATTTAACTAAATTTTTGCGAAATAGAAACAAAGCCTAGATAAGTAATTTAATAAAGAAAAAATTCATTTTCACCAATAAATAAAATTTTTGAGGTAAGGAATATAAAATGTAATAAATATTTCTATTTTTGATTGAAGAGGTGAATTAATTCGATAATGGATACTTTTCTATCAATGTTAACGTAACAGAAATTATTTGTGTTTCGCCAGAAAATAGTTACTAAATAAAAAGTTTACTCTACTCACCTTTGAACAACGGATTTACCTAGTAAAATATTATGAAATTGGAAATGAATATGCGTTTAGAGTATTCCATTAAAAGTACCCAAATGTTTACGTAACTCAAAAAGCCGTGTGTAAATTCATTTAAAAATTAATGCTACTGAGGTGGTGAAAAATATCAAGAAGGTGAAAAAACAGTAAAACCATGACGATGCTGCCACCTTGGTAGTTCTTGACTCAGTATAACAAAGTCCTAAATTATTCTTGCGGAAAAGAGCAGGCACCTTAGGTAATAATTAGCAACTTATGATATTTTAATAAGAAACCAAGTTCGGGCATTCAAACCAGTATTTATTGACAACTGCAAGAAGAAGATGATACAGGCCGTTTGGACTTTTGTTTGATAAAGGGTAAACATATTTTAGGTAACAAATTTTTTATAGGAACATTTTATTTTTCGAAGAAGCAACTTGTACCAATAATAGGGTAGTATATTCACAAAATTGTAGGTGCGGGGCTCGGGAAAATCCAAATTTTAGAATTGCCACTCATAAATTTGAAAAAGTTAATGTAATTTTCTGATCGACAATTTATATCAAAATTCGCAAATGCAAATTTTAACCAATTTTGCTATGACAGAACTGGAGGACGAAAATCTAGATTTTAAACAAATCGAATTTTTCAACAAGACACAGTTCCAGCTCATTCAATATTACCAATGACAAACTAGTTAAACATTCACTTTCAGGATAAGTGAATTGATTGTTCTGGACTAATGACCTGACTCGTTCGGTCTTCTGATCTACTCCATTAGATTATTTTCTAAGAGGTTTACAACAATTATTTTAATGACAACATTACAACATTGACATACTAAAAAAATTGTAGAAGTTGTTTCAACTACGAAGAATTGAAAAAAAATATTAGAGGAATGTATTTTAGTAGGAGGTGAACATATGGAATAAATATTTTTTATTTCAAACTTATTGTTAAGGTTTTACAATATTCCTGAAAAAAAATGGAAAGTAAAGTTTAGTTTTGTATTTTTTTAAAAAGCTGCGTTTGTATTTCGAAACAATTCAGTTAAATACAATTTGTAAAAATATTACAAATAACAGTATTCTGCTTAACAATAAATCTGTTTTTTTGGATATTTTGAACACCCTATATACGTTATCATGACTTTGATCAATATTTTTGAAATCCGAAGGGAAGCAAAAAATACCCATCCGTGGATACTTTTTGGGCATTTTCACAATTCGATATAGCGGACCAAAACGATTTTCCTATTTTTTCCATTTACATATGCACAGTCAATCTAGATTGCTTGAAAATACGCAGGAAATTAAGCAGCAAGTTTTAAAACAGCACCATTTAAGATGTCGAATGCAATATGGTATTCAAAAAGTTTATTTTTACACTATAAAAATGTCGCTGATAACGAACCTAATCTCAGGACAGCATAACTCAAAATAGCTGATAAATATGACCATTGAACACGCCACATTTACACTGTGAATTACTCACAATCCTTTAAAAAGTCTCAAAAATGGTTACTAGCAGATTTTCTGAATCTGAAAGCTAGTTACAGAAGAACACACAATCCAAGAGGTGGAACCAATAAGACCAGACATCCGATTTTCACCCTGTGATTCCATGAGGTTATCGAAATTAAAGAGCCTTTATATTTGCACTTCCGAAGATACAAAATTCTACATGTTAAAGGAAGAGAGGTCTCTGAATATTGTTTTACAAATACACCAGTCAAAATAAGGTTTGGAAAAAAAATATTTCGTTACAGCAAATTGATAGCGGAATATTGTAGGTAAGATCATAACTACTGAAGGAAAAATAATCTAAGCCACCGGCGACTCACTGGGGTGATTTTTAGGGGTAAAAACCAGTTTTTTGCGAATTTCGACCAAACTATGCATCCCATTAAAAAAATACGAAAGTTGTAGGCAATAAAAAGATCTATACATTTTGTAGAAATCGTTTTTACCCTAACTTAAAAATTTTCCGAGAAAATTGCAAGAAACCCTTTTTTCGGTTTTTTATCTTTTTCTTCCACAAAGATTACTCGATTAAGCTCAAACTTGGGGATAATGTACCTTTTGATGTCCCGAATAAGCTATATTTTTTTTGTGCAAAAATTTTCAGTCGCTGCAGTTTTATTTAACTTTTTTACAAATTAGGTGAAATTTTCAATCGGATTTCCTCTTAAAAATAATTATTCGACTGAGTTTGGATTGGGCTTTTTTTGTTTTTACTTCTACTTCTAATAAATGAAAAAAATAAACATAGTACAATGGGAAAAATTGCCGAAAAATCGAAAAAATGACTTTTTTCATTATGCGTTGTATGATTATTGTAAATAATTTGGTATTATTTATTAATAATAATTATAATTTTATAATGTCAATGTTTACTATAAATAATGAGCAAAAAAATTATAAATTAATTACATCGCTCGACTACGTTTAAATTATTAAATAAACAAAAAAATATATTTCTAACCCCTATGCCTTCTACAATAACAATATAGGTGCGGCATAGAATGACACCATTTTTATATATTTAGTAGTCTTAATATATTTACTTTTAATTTCAATCGTTTATAACTTTTTAATTGTTTATTTCAAAAAAAGAATTGTTCATTTGTTAATTGTCAATTATTAAACTAAACTAAAAACTATTAGCAAAAATAAAAAAGTTACTTTTAGCATATATTAATTTACTCACTTTAAATTGTTTAATATTGAATAATATTCAGGTTGAAATTCAAATTGTTTATGTAAAAATAGTTGGAGCTGCCAAGGAAGTATTGGAGCGGATTTAGGATTGAACAGGGGGATGCAGAATGACAAGACACTTATTGCAATTAGAAGTAAAAACCAAAAAATTGAGCTGGTCCGAACTCTGTCGTACAATTAATTTTAAGAGGAAAAGCGATTGAAAATTTCACTTTTTTTTTAAAGTTAAATAAAGCCGTATATATTTTTGTACATAAAAAAATGTAATTTATTTGATTCATCAAAAGGTACACTCTTTCCAAGTTTGAATTTAATTGAATCATTTTTTTGAAGAAAAAAAAAACGAAAAGAAGCTTTTTTTTTATTTTTCTCGGAAAATTTTGGGCTTAGTTTAAAAATGGTTTCTACAAAAGTTGTAGACTGTTTTATTACCGACAATTTTTGTGTCCAACTTTTTTCAATAAGATATGTAGTTTACCCGAAAATTGGAAAAAAAACTGTTTTTCATTCCTAAAAATCACCCCCATTTTACCCCAGTAGGTCGTAGGTGGTTCAGATTATTTTTCCTTCAATATTTATGATATTACCTACAATATTATGCTATTAGTTCGCTGTAACGAATTATTTTTTTACCTCCTGTTTTACAGTTACGCAGCCTGACCTATAGTGGTCGAAAGAATCTTCAAAAAAAAAGACAAGGATTAGTGTGCAGTGAGTATGCGAATAAATCACGGTTTTTAGAAAATAAATGCAAAGTCGAAAATAATACAAGAGCAGTCCATAGGAGAAACTGAGACAGAATAAAGGAGAAGGAAGTTTAGTACATATTATGGCGATATGTAGTGTAGACATCTAACTGTAGGCATCTAAAAGAATAAATTTGGCGATCTATTGTTTTGATAGTAAGTTATGGTACTGTTGGCTGATGAGATGCAGTTGAACCTAAGTTATAGGAAACGATCTGCTAGCGACAAATTGCTGTACATATAATAGTGGAAAAAACCACTTATGTGCCCTGGGTTTTTTGATTTGGGGATTGTATGTAAGATGTTCTTGAAAAGTATTTTTGTCGAATGCCCTGAGTACCTGGTTTGGTTTACTGAATAGAATTTTCAGAACAGATTTATTTAGCTGAGGGATTTATTCGTCAGGATTATTTTTGTTATAACTTTCATTCAAGCGCATCTTACCAGTCGTGCTGACAACTCTACGAGCAGAAATTCATAATAATTAGTTTTCGAACAGTCATTCTCAAGATTACTGTTTGTTATAATTTATTTTCAAAACAATATATCGTCAAACTTATTCTTTAAGGGACCATAGTCGGATTCCCACACCATATTCCACCATAATACTTACTAAACTTTATTCTCTTCTGTTCTGTGACTGTTTATCCCAGAGACCAGTCACGCATTCTCCTAAGCTCTTGCATTCATTTCCCAAAATCGGTGTTTTATTCGCATGCTTGCTGCATATGTATCCTCGTTGATGTTTTATTGTTAGTTATAAATCAGCCCAATTTCCTTTTTTTTTTGAAGATACTCTCAACCATTCGCTCCGAGACCTCTTTTCTTTTAGCATTCAGAATTATACCTTTTCGCAAGTGCGAATATAATAAACCATAGTGTAAAAATGAGGTGCCATATTGGATCCGCTTTTTTAATTATGTTATACTATGATTTGCTTGGTGATTGTTGATTCAGAAATTTTCCTAGTAATCATTTTTGAGCCATATTGAAGGATTTTAAATGATTCACAGTAGGGTTATAGTGTGTTCGATGGCAATATTGGATTTGCCACCTTGAATTAAGCCATCCTGAGAGTGGCCCTTGTAATCAGTAACCCGGAAAATATCCCAGAGATCATTGTTTAGTGATTAATAGTGTAAAAATAGACTCTTTGAATCCGTCATTTAAAGTTGTGTTGTTTTGAAGCTAGCTTCCTGATTTGCGTTGCTAAAAATCCGCAAGTGCTGACTTTAAAGCAATTCAGATTGACTTAGAATGTAAAAATGAAAAATATTGTAAAATCTTTTTTGTGGTGTATCAATTCTATCCGCCATATTGGGTTCCTTCTATCAAATTGTCAAAAGTACCCATCGACATCAAAAAGTAAATTTGTCTATTGATATATATTTTCAAGTTTTTGATTTCTTGGATGTCATATCCATATAACTAATCAAAACTTCATAAATCCTATCGACCTATCGACCTTCCTCAGAATATTTTAAACCATAACAAAAAAATTGGTTGAATAATATTACCCAAAATTTTAACAATAGTAAACTGTGTAATCAACCGAAGATATACGGATTTGACTACATACAAACATAACAAATAAGTAAAAAGTGGTGATACATGAAAATCATTAGATGTATACAACAAAAACTTTCTACTAGAGGCATATCTTTATTCGAACTCACTATTTTTTATCTGATGAGTTCTTATGGTCTAAAGTTTGGATTGTTAGCAGTATTAAGGGTCTCTGTCAGCTTTTTTTCTTTTTGGTTTTAGTGTGTTTTTTATTTATTGGTTCAAATTATTATATATTTTTATATGTGGGCATTGGGAGAACTATTTTAAGTAGATGAAATATATTTTGCTTCCTTGTTTTGTGTCAGATTTTTTATTTATAGAACTCATTAATTTTGCTCAAAAAATTTATTTTAAAAATTGAACTTACCATTTATAATATCAATTTGTTCTCCAGCACCAGCCGACTTAAGTGTTTCTTCTAACTGTGCTCTTCGGTTTAGTTCTAGATCTAGTTGATCTTGCAGACGTTTTCTAGCTCTCTTTTCCCTTCTTAGTCTTTTTTGAATATTGGCTGAAATAAACAATAAGCATTGAATTATACCGAAAAAACTTCAACACAACAACTCTTAAGAAAAATATTAAATGCCATTTCTGTTGTTTCTTAAATAGCATAGTTACAAAAATAGTGGTAACGTGAAAAGTTATAATGGAGTAGTTTTTAATAATCATTATTTTGAAAATGTAAAAACTCATAATACTCAGAAACTAAAAAATATTTTTAAATGAGTACAAAACCACATAAAATCAAATAATAAATTAGATATAATAAATTTTGAAGATACTCACCTATAAGCAGGGCATTGTTAAAATCGCTTAAATTATTGGAAAAATTAGTAATTGAAATAACCCTTTTGTTGATAACAATAAAAAGACACATCGTAATTTTTTCGCATTTTAGGATATGAATTTGAGATTTTGATATACCTTCGGTATGTATGTGCGTAGAATTGGGGTCTGTACACTACGACTTGGTAGATCTATTGTGCCCCCCTACAGCTGCCAAGTCGTAAGAGTTATCTTATCGGCAGATCCTTCAGTCCTACTTCTCTCAGGAACTTTACGATGTTAGACGGCTTCAAGGTGGGTAACTTACCCTCTTCGATTTGGTGTGTTCCCAAGAACCGCATCCTAGGGATTTCTAGAGCACTGCATTCTGAAAGGATATGAATAGAGGTTTCGCCCTCCTCCTCACAGAATCTGCACTCTTCTCTTTCTACCAGTTCGAGTTTCTTGAGGTGTCCCTTCAGGTGGCAATGCCCCGTCAGGATCCCTGTCAGAACCATGAGTTGGTTTTTACTTAAGCTAATGCATTCTTCGCTTGTCTCAATTAAGAGATACGTCGTAAATTTTTCACATTTTAGGATATAAATTTGAGATTGTGATATATCTTCGGTAGCTTACATCTAAATTGTAACTGTTAAATTAATATTATATTTAATTTAAGCATTCCTGTCTAAAAAAAAATATTTGCTCATTAAAAGTATGAATGAAATACTTCTATTTTTGCATTTTTTAATTTATATATTATTAAAAAATTATATATTAAATATGTCTCTAATATTGAAAAAAAAGAATAAAGATGCATACTATTGTTATCCTATAAAATTAAGATAATTATTCATAAAAATACATTTCTTACAACAATAGGTGACGCTTAAATGTCGATAGTTTTCTTCACATATTAAAGCTCTTGAAGGATATTTTAGTAACCGTCTTAATAGTGTTATAGAAACTAAATTTGCATTTTCTAGTTACCAAAATAGATTTAGAGTAAAATGTTCAACATACACTATTTTGGATATAGTTACGCAATGTGCTTTTAGTTCTTCGAATGATAGGCTGGAGTTGTTATTGACATGATTTGAGCTTCTGATTCAGTCAACACCTACTACTAATTAGACAAATTGGCCATGAGACGACCTACGAAAGGCTTGATAAAAGCCTGTATCGAAGAAAGATAAGCTTAAGTTGTGATCGACGATGACAAATTACTGCCTTGAAAAATTAGAAAAGGTGTGTTAAAAACTTATAGATTTAAATACTGACAAAAATCAGTGTTAAATTTTTGATCGCATAATGTTTAGTCAAAATATTTCTTTTAATTATAGCTACAATATTTACTTTATTTACCTTTGGTTTCGGCTTAATTATGACATCGAAATTTTGTAGGTCCTTATTCTGCATTTACAGTAAGTGATATGGTAGCCATTAATAGAATATCGAATATATATTTTTTATTTATTTATTTTTAAAAGATTCTGGGTAAGAATTTTATTTAATATTATACAGATATGTTTATAAATAACTAAATTGGCGGTTTCCATCCCGCTTTTATATGCTGGAATCGTCGTCTAAATAATATATTACTAACGTCATAATTGTTATCTTCTGGAATGTTTCTGTTTTATATTAAGTATAGCATTATATGAGTAGGTACTGTTAAAGAATTAAAAACGCCGGCCTTAAATATATATTTTTTAATTATATAGAACATAAAGTGCTTATTGTTGTAGAAACCAAATGTATACCTTTCGAGGCATTTTATGCTTCCGTTTTCCTTTTATATGACTATTCTTAGTATGACTTACGACTTGTTTCCTTAATACAATTTTTAATTCCTACATTCTAACTGGTAGTGAAAAGTTATAATTTTTACATGTATTTATTATAATTATTACTCTATATTAATCTTAAAAATATTAAGGAATTTTAATAATGTAGACTCCATGAACATGTAAATAATTAGAATATTTTAAGGGTTGGTAGCTTTGTGATATCTGATATATTTACAGTAACTTTTATTACATTAACAAGTTTTAAAAGCGACTATATTATTTTCAATTGAAATTCAAAGGTAAAAAATCCATCTGTTAAAAAATGTTTATTGTATCTAGTTTGAATGATTTTTTTATTCCAATTATTGTTTCCAGCTGAAAATCGCATTTATTTATTAAGTAATTATATAGTATACATTTTGCTAAAATCAATATGGTTTAAGTTAACCCAGATTTTGAGATTTGGTAGGGTCTTAATAACAATAGACTTCGTAAATTTCGTTTTTTAAATTGTGTAAAGTTCAAGTAACTCATCCTCGATTAGAATTTTCGTTGAAATAATTTATGGTGCTGTAATGTTGAGTTTTGTCAGGATTTAAAAATCTACTCTTGGAAAACAAAGGATAAAAAATGTCAGGTTTATCTCTAATTTCTATTAAAAAAAAGTTTAAAGACAAAATACGAGGCTACATAGAGATTAAAGCAAATATTATACTGACAAATCAAATGCAAAGTTTTGGGAAAAATTAATATATAAAATAGTGAAACATATAATTAGAACGCAATCAAACTTGTAGAAGTGCTTAACCAAAACTGTTAAAATCTTGCGCATCAATTTCATGGAGCCCCATATAATCTGCATCCCTTATAAAAGAATAAAAGTTATATTTAATTTACTCACTGTATTGCTAGGAGCATTACAAAAGTCACATTTTCAAAATAGTGTGATGATTCGAAGTAACTTTAGAGGATTATATTGCGTGACTGCAACGACTAATGAAAATATTTCTAGGCTTATTTAACATTTTTGGAGCCTATTCAACGGTACTCCATTCAATTTAATAAGTAGAAAACGATAAATTACTTTTTTTTATACCTTGTTAATTAGTGGACGTAACCATAATAATTATCTTTACATATACTTAGTAAGAAGTATTATACCAGTTTTTCCAGATTTTTAAAACTTACAGCATTTAAACAGCCACCTTGGCTCCTCACATTTCGCAAATGAAGCGACCCCACTTAATGGAATAAACGATGAAATTTTATTGTTAAAAATTAAAAACTGGCGAAGTTATAAGGCTGTAACTTATACAAAGACGGACGAATGAAGACAATGAAACTTTAACTAATTTAACTAGTTACGAAACCATAGAATGGGAAATAACGTTCATTTCGAATTAGATTTTACTTTCTGACAAACAGTTTATTTGACAAGTTATTTCTCAACGAATTTTTTTTTAAGTTTGAAGTTAAGGGGTTGCATCATCTTGTAATTTCAAAAAATCAATTTTTTAGGTTAGATAACTTGTTTACACCTTTAGGAATATTTTCATCGTTCAACCATTTCAAAATTCAAATTATTTCCGAGTTTTAGCAATTAGAAGTGAATGTTGTAGGGCGTCGCACGAAACGCAGATAGCGGGGGGACTGGTCAGAACCGTGACAAAGAGTATTGTTCAATATATCAGTTATTTTGTCACGCAGTAGTGTATAAACTGACACGTTTATTACACAATTTTAAATCTTACAAGTGGCCCAAGTGCGCGGCGATTATCCGAAAAGTTGGATTCTCAGCGAATATCTATTGTTAACATGAGAGCCCAGCAAGAGACTAATGAGGCCAGAAAATTGAAAAGAGGAAATCGCGGCACCTATAGAAGACCTCATTTAGGGTCTAGAAATCGCCCAGTGAAGCAAATTTTAAGAAATGTTCCGTTTTGACACGCTGACGCTGTACAATTTTTCTGTTGAGATTTTCTCGAAACTTGCTTTTTCAAATTATTGGACACGATCTCTTGAGTGCTAGTTAACCGATTTTAATTAAATTGAAATCACATATTCTTTATAATATTATCTTTTTTTTTGAGAGGATGCCTGAGAGAGAAAAAAATTCCACTCTCATCTAGGATTTTCAAAATAGTGTCCTACTTAACGGCTTAAATTTGCGCAATTTTTAAATTTTTTAATTCATTTTTCTTTTCAAATTATTCATAGAAGTATTATGTATATGTGTAAAATAAAAATTTATATATTCACTTCCAATCATCCGATCTGACACTGAATTTGAACGTATATTTCGAGGTCATTTTAAGGTCAACTTCACATTCAATTATAAAACAAGTTAAAATTTGGAACACATATATAAACTTGATGACAATGTAGTATTATATATATATATATATATATATATATATATATATATATATATATATATATATATATATAAATCGGACGACAATGCAATATTATAACCTTGAAACTAACCTTATTGAAAATCCATTCCATATAAAAGGTTTAATTTTGAAATGATTTTATTTAATTTCACTGCTATGTCTTATGGGCTGCCGACTGACAATCAAATTTTGCAATCCAATTTTAACTCACTTCCAATTATTCGATCAAATTAAAATTTAGTACACATGTATAAATAAACTCAATGACAATGTATTATGGATGCGAAACTGACCTTGAACCCATGTTTCAAGGCCATTTTAAGGAAAACTTAGTTGTTTTTTTAAATAGGAATCCTTATTTTTTTATTAGAGAAATGGAAAACTAGGAATATTTTTCTTCAAATGATATAAATATATCATACACTTTTTTTTACATCTAAAGGTCATTTGAAGATTAATCGCGCTGCTCTGACAAAAGAAAAGCAAAAAGACTTAAAAACCAAATGATTTAATGATAAGAAACATAAGTTTCTTTATGTAGAAAAGACTTAACATTTATGACCCTAAAACTGACCATTGACTTATATTTTAAGGCCATTTCAAGGTCAATTTTGTCTTTTTTTTCGAATAAAAATCCGTATTTGTTTTATTAAACGACATCATTTAGTTTCTCTGCTACCTATAGGCGATCGACCAATAATCAACTCTTGTAATCGAAAGCTAAAAGTGAAAAATAAAATAAATAATAAAATTAAAAAAAATAGTAGTTATTTATTTCATTTAGAAATAATTTGGCGCCGACTTCAAAAATTTCAATTTCATATAAGAATTTCTAGTTATTTTTCAATTTTTAGCGCACTTTTAGAAATAGGTTCAATTTTTTTTATAAAAATTTTATTTTTCGATTTTTAGTTTTCAATTCATTATGATATTCATAAATTATTTAAACTAAGTGCTAATCAAGATTAGTGTACCTCGCAATGGCTCCAAGGTGGCAAAAAAGTACCTATTTTATCCATAATTGTAAATTACCCTAAAATGAACTACTTAAAATTCCTTGATTCTTAGAGTTCTCCAAACACCAATGAAATTGTGTCAAACAAATATATAGTCTGTCATAGTAAATCCACTATCTTAAATTTCAAATTAATTTTAGATTGGTAATATAGGTCCCAAAATCTTCCAATTTCGATATTTCAAGAATTTGAGACGTAAATTTCTTAGCCCGATATATTTTATATTGCATACGCCCCAAGAACCCCGCAATATCAATTTTAGATAAAACAGGAATTTGTAAAATTTTTAATCCCTCATATTTTATCTTACCAACCTAATAGTTGTATAAAATTAACTTCATATTCGTAAAACACCACCCCCCAACCCCCTAATACCAAACCTGAAAAAATGCGAATAAGGTAAAATTTTCAACCCATCATATTGGATCCGCCATATTCAATTTAAAAAAAAAATAATTTTAACGTCTTAATATAATCTAAATCTAAACCCTTCAAAGCCCCCCTAGTACCAATTTTAGATGAAATCCAGAAATTTAAAATTTTTATACGGTCATGTTGCATCTGATATATTAGATTTTCTTAAAATAATTTTATATTCGCTATTTGCATCCTCAGAAACGATCCAGTTTCACATTTGAACAAAATCGAAAAATGTAAAATTTTTAGTCAGTTATATTGCGATTGTCAAATTGAATCCAGAAAAAAATACTATTAAATTCATAATTTATATCCTCAGGAACCCTTTATATCAGTTTTCGAGAAAATCGAGAAATGTAAAATTTTTAGGACACCATACTGAATCCGCGAGATTTAGTTTTTCAAAAAATATTTTAATTTCGTAATGAACACTAACAAAAATCCCTCACCACTGACTTTAGACAAAATCGAGAGATGTAGAATCTTTAATCTTCCATCTTAGATCCGTCATTTTAATTTTTTTTTAAATAATATCAAATTCGTAATGAGCTATCATATCAATTTTGAAAAAAATTGGACAAATATAATTTTTTATCCACTATATTGGATACGCCATATTGAATTTTTTAAAAATAATTTTAGATTCGTCATGTGTGGCCCCGAAACTCTCCCGTATCAATTTTGGTGAAAATCGGACAAAATTGATATTTTGTCAGCCATATTGGATCCGCCATATTGAATTTTTTAAAAATAATTTCAGATTCGTTATGTCAGGCTCCGAAAACTCCCCCATACCAATTTTGGAGAAAATCGGACAAAATTGATTTTTTCGTCCGCCATATTGAATTTTGGAGAAAATCGGACAAAATTAATTATTTTGTCGGCCATATTGGATCCGCCATATTGAATTTTTTAAAAATTATTTTAGATTCGTCATATGCGACCCCGAAAATTCTCCCGTACCAATTTTGGAGAAAACCGGACACAGTCAATTTTTTTGTCCGCCATATTGGATCCGCCATATTGAATTTTTTAAAAATGTTTTGAATTAGTTATGTGCAACCTCGAAAACTCCCCCATACCAGTTTTGAAGAAAATCGGACAAAACTAATATTTTTCCCGCCATATTGGATCCGCCATATTGGATCCGCCATTTTCAATTTTTTAAAAATAATTTCAGATTCGTGTTGGGTGCAACCCCGAAAATTCCTCCATACCAATTTTGGAGAAAATCGGACAAAATTAATTTTTTTGGCCGCCATATTATAAGCACCATCTTGGATTTTACTGCACCAATTTCATCTAGAAAAATATGGAACCACCGCAGTAATTTCCTGAATATAACGTAAAAAAATTTATTCAAATCGGTTTAGCCGTTCCGGAGTAATCGGTGTACATTCATAAAAAAATACATACTCGACGAATTGAGAACCTCTTTCTTTTAGAAGTCGGTTAAAAAAGATTTTTGAGAAAAACGATTTTGTTTTCATGAGTATCTTACACTAAACAGTATAAAATAGCTTTATATATAAAAATATAGTAAAAAAAACGGTGTCATACAATAGATTCATTCTTTAGGTTACCAATCTGATCATTTATTTTGGTTATAAAATCGTGTACGCTTTAATTTAACGATGAATGCTTAAAAAGTGACTAATGTAAATAATTCTTAATTTGAGAAAGTCTCACTCTCATGGGGTTCTCAAATTAAAATATAGTTAGAAATTAATAACACAATGTGAGTCATTCAAGCAAGCGCAAACGATTGCATAACCAGAATAAATTATCAAACTAGTAATCCAAATATGTATTTACTATATTTTATTTATATCACTATTTTTCGTATATTTTTTACCATATTTTTATATAGAAAGTTAATCTATACCGTTTAGTGAACGACTTTCATGAAAATAAAAAAAAATTATGGGTTTTATTTTTATGTCTGCGCCAAGGTGGTGTAACCCTTTAATTAGTTACCGAAAAATTTTAATTTTATCATGCAAAAAATTAATAACAGTCACCAGAATTTCTTATTCTATAAAGAATCAAATAAACTTATTACAAATAATTATCAAGATGCGTAAATTTTGTTTTATGATACTTACGGATAGTAAAATACCTTTTAGTAATAAATATTATGATTTTTTATCATATGTACGCAATTGTGTAAAAAAATTAAAATAATTTATTACATAAAAAGTAATATATTTCCAAATATAGTATATCAAATAAGTTTGGGAAAAAGTTTTCTATTGACATATATATTTTTTCTGAAATCAAATCTCTTGGACGGGACGATTCGAGTTCCCATAATTTATTTTTGACGATTGTTTGAACCTAAATAAACGTCAAAATAATAATATTTGGTCACTGACATCAGTATGTTAAATTTTATTCTATCAGGCAATTATTAAGATTAGTCTTCTGCTTTCACTAATATTTGTTTTAACGCGTCATTTTCAATCTTATTTAATTAGTAGAATTCTTTTAACCTACCTTATAAAAGAAATCTATAAATTACTAATTCTGGGTGGTCCATGAAGTAAATATTACACCGTCTAACCACCACTAAAAACGCCATGAAAATTAAACATTTTGCTTGAATCTTATAAACCCATGATGCTTCGTCAATTAAGTTAAATTTACTGATTCTTTCCACCATTTTTTAAATGATTATTTGATTTGTCTTGTTTATTAAAGGGGGGTATAAAACGTTTTGAAAAATCAACAACCAAAAGGCAAAACCAATGATCCATGATGCGTTTAGCTTTGGCCATGGGAATTTTAAATAGTTAGTTCAACTTGACTTACCTCAGCATATACAATTTGTTTTGATCTATTGAATTTACGAAAATAAGGTTCATTTGCATATAAGAACAGGAAAATGTTCAACAAAAAGTGTTTGATTGTTGTTTGAAAATTGTAATTAGTAAAAAGTGCTAGGTAATAAGTTTAATTTATTTTTGTAATATGGTATTAGATTAACGAGGAAGCACTTTTAAATTGATATGGATTTGTTTAGTTCATTCCTTCCTGTCAGGTTCTTTGTAATATTACCGTCAAGTTAAAATAAATATATAATTTTATAAATGGAACAGAATATGTCACATATTAGAACCTATATATATATATATATATATATATATATATATATATATATATATATATATATATATACAAGGAACAATATTTGAGAATTTATTAAGGTGGTTTATTTTATTGGATTAAAATATATCGACAGATCTCTTGGCTAATAAAAAAAACTTCTAGTCAAATGATTATTCGAAATAACTTTTTATTTATGATTTACAAAAACTGACAAAAATTTTTGAATATAGATTATATAACTTTTTTACCATTTTCTAAAATCTACAAATAACTCCAGGAGCCTTGTAATTGCTGACAAATTACCAGACAAATCAATATTTTGTGTAATGATTTGATTTTAAACCATAGTACTCAATATCTTTAAAAAATTATTTGTTTTTATATACAGGGCGAAATTTTACTGTTTCGGAGGAATTCATGACAATGACAAAGTTCATTTTACTGATCTGACATGAATCAACACCCTTAAATGTTCGATTGTATTGAGAGAGTACGCATTTATGCATATTCCTTTAATTCGTCTAAACTTAATTAAACATTTTTTTTTGTTCGTCTAATACATAACATCAAAATTAATATTTTTTGTTTTAGAATTGCAACGTGGGATATGTAAATGTGTCCAGTCCACAAAATCTAGCCCGCAATATTTGTGGATGCCGGCAATTTTCATTATGGAGCTAGTTTAGTGGAGTGGAGTGCTTTCAAAATCTTGAAATTAATAGATATTTAAATTTGTTTCATTTTTTTACATTATACTAGAAACATAGAGAAAAAGCTTTCGTGTTTATGTTATTGTTTTTTATTTGCCCAAAGAATTTCATATATCTTGGTAAAATCAAAACCAACAATTTAGAAAATAATAATTTATAGAGGGACTAAGGAGAAATAAAGACAAAACACTTCTGAGATATTAAGGAAAAGAAAAAATTTCGAAGAATTTTCAACAACTGAACAAAAAGTTTAACTATCTTTTGAGAGCATGTCCTACTAACCTAAAATCAAGAAAAAAAATTAGTGGTAAAAATTCTACAGAAACATCCAGGGAACAGAGAAAACAGATTAAGCAGGGATTCCCAAACTTTTTTAATTAGTGGCGCACATACAGGTTTATTATTTTGTCACGTCGCCCTAGTCGAACTATGTGTACAGTCCTGTTCAACAAAGTGCCGTACAAGGCTTCTACTTTACAACCTGCCTACTACATAGTAGCAAATCACAACACTTCATTGAACACGACTGTATATTGACACTAATGACCCAGTACAGAAATGAAAATAACCACAATCTGAGGCACATGTATAGGTATTTATATAGAACTGATTCACAAAAATATATTATTATTAAAGACTAGGAAAAAAAAATCAATAAGACGGGTGAGTTTGGTGATCTCCACCATTTTTTCAAAGCGAGGGATAAGGTTTGACACTGCCATTCACACACTTAGGGAACCCCGGGATTACAGGAAGAGAAAGCACTTGACGAGAGAAAGAAAGCCTAGAACTGAGGGAAAAAAATTCTTCAATTAAAATAATGTCTAAAAAACAACAGGAAAATCAAGGTAAAGATGAATAGTAGAACAAATTAAAGTAAAAGTTAAAAAAAGTAACAGTTTGAACTGAAAGCACTTTGCTCATTTAGATACTGAAGTTAGGGTAAAGATAAACTTAACTTTATTCATGATTCTTTTCAAGTTTTATCAATTTATCCAATGAATAAAGAGAATGTTATCTGAAAATAAAAAAGAATGAAGAAGAAAACGATAGGACTGAGAAAAGAAGTGCAATGAAATAAATGCTCTTACTAAAGGCACAAGGTCAACAGAAGCTTGGCGAACCATAAGTTCTTTATAATCCAATCGAAATACCAAGGTTCATTTTCCAATAATAAGCCTGATAAAATGGAAACAACGTTTTCAAAAAGAATTTTATGAAGTGAGATCATAATATATAATGCCATTCCCGAGAAGATATTTAGCCCAGGGATGGTATGTCGAAATTTCCAGTCAAATGGTCGACAAAGCTTTAAGCTGATTTAAAGGAAAAAATGTAAGCGATGATTTCAAGTATGGCTCTTTAAAATACATGCTCTCAATACTTATGACACAATATATTGATGACGATGCAGCCATACTTGAGCCTTGTAAAATTGGACGGATTGTTACAATCCATAAACGGGAACAAAAATACTTCTGTATTAGTGAGCAGCAACTTCAGCAGACTGGTAAAGAAAATTTCCAAAACAAATAGCAGATGAAGAGTATAACCCTAATGCAATAGAACTGGGAGGATCTACAGTACGCCTTTCATGTATTGACAACATTTTCCATTACTCCAATTATTCAGTAAAAAATAAAGTTCCAAATATCAAGAGGCAAAAAAGCGATCGGAACAGCGAATTCCATTTTAGTCAAAAAATATTAATTACATCCACTATAAAATACATAGTCTATAACGTTATGGTAGGGAATATTATGCCATATAGATGCGGATGTGAAGTGTGGTCACTTAAACAACAAGAACGTAAATTACTACTGGCAACCTAAATAAATTTTTGGCGAGAGTGTTACAGTTGGATTAAGTCAAATATGACATAATTTTTCAGATAATGAATATAAAAGGGGGGTCATCCGAAACATCGAAGAGAGACAAGTTTAATGGTATTGCGAGATTGAACAGTGCCACCAGAGAAAATTTCGAAATTGACAATGCACTGGACTCGCAAAGAGAAATGCTCTTGAGTACATGGGATTTTAAGAGCAATGTCTGAAAAGAGAGAAAGAGAGAGAGCTTTTTTTTCTTTTCTTGAGGGATTTAACTTATACCTATTTTTTCTTCTCGTACGTATATTATCGTGTAGATCACTCCCATTTTCTCTGACACGGTCAATTCTTTCTCTTTTTCTTCTAGATCTACCCAAATATATTCAATTTGTGCAATATTTTATGGATCATGTTCATCTTTTAAAATAAAGTCTCGTGCACATATTTTGATTATCTTTACCTCGAGCCCCAAATTTGATATTCTTGTATTGATTTCCTAACTAGGTATTCTAAGTCACTATGGTTTTGTGCCACTATTATCCGATCATCAGCGAAACGCAGTGTATACATCATAGTATTTTTAAGTGGAATATCCTTTCCGTGTGTAATCTATATATTTTAAATAAAGCTGGAGAGAGGTAGATTCCCTGTTTGAGATTATTACTGACTTTAATTCTCACACAATTTTACTTCTTATTTTGAATTTGATCTGAAATTTTCAAACAATGACTTGATTGGTTTAATAAGACGTTGCTTTTTCCGAGAGTCCTCGATAACAACAGAGTAGTGCTGTCATAGGTTTTTTTCCAAGTCGTCAAACAGCATATATATTTTTATTAAGCGCTAATTTCTTTCCTATTTATTGATCTTCATAGAATAGGTTATCTAAAATTGATTAACCAGTTTTAAATCCAGCATGTTCTTCGAAATCCACATGACTGTACTTTAGTTTAGTTTCTTCTTTAGTATTTTTTTATATCTTTTACAAAGAATGCCTGTCACTAATATTTCTTGATAGTAGTAACAGGAGTTGCTTTTACTTCCCTTTTTGCGGGGACTGCTGTTTCATATCAACATTTTTGGAACTCTCGTAATATTTATATAATCTTCATGATCTTGAAATATAATTCAGCCTTCCGTTAGCAGTTTCTGAATAGTTCAGTACTCTTTGAACAGCCGAAGGAGTTATTTTGGCCTTTCATTTTTCCCACTATTAATTTCTTATTTCTGACTTATCCGTACTCTTGATTGTGATTTTATAAATTCTGCTTTAGTTTTATGTATTTATTTGTCTAGATACATATTTTATTATTTTCAATTCAATTTCCACGTCCCACTAATATGATTTTCGTTCTTTTTCATCTTCTTTGGTTGTTTTGCGACAATGATAGTCCATGATGTTTTTAGTCCATTTTAAAGGCAAAGACGGGTAAGATTTCTCTCACTTTCTAATGAAACTTCAGCTCAAATTTCTTGATCAAATTGATAAAATTAGTAAAAATATTTTAAGTAGAGAGTTAACATGGAAGCACAAGATAAAAGCAAAAGTAGGCAAAGAAGCCGGAAATATTTCTAAAAGTTGAACCCCAATAAAACAACGAAAAGAAACGTACAAATGAGGATATTTAGAGAACACTGCTAAATCAATAAATAAGAGTCCAGAAAAAAGAGACCCCAAAATAATACAACATGTTTAAGAAAGTTCTTAGTTTTAATAAAAATACAAAATTTTCCTATGGTCTAGCATTTACATATTTATAAATTTTAAAGAATATATATTTTTTTAATGCGGTATTTATTCCTCTTTTATTATGAAATTTTCTTTATTTTTTTAAATCTCTATTGTCTCTGACTTTGCATTTATACAAATTATACAAAAATTCCTCCGTTGTAAGTTGACATTTTTACATAAAAGATCTGTATTTGACCCACCTAAATTATTTATTTTTTACTTTCACGCTTTATCAATGCATAATTTTTTAATTTATAATGGTTCGATACCATAAATATAAAAACCTTTTTATGCTCATAGAAAAAATTCAATCATGTTTTTATTTAACCATTAGAAATAGAAAATTAAATTCGACACCACCCTAATGCCAATCATTTATTATATTTGTACGCACGTTATAAATTTTTCCCTACGTCAAAGCGTGCACTACAAAATATTATTGGTCAATTGGCTTCAATTCTTCAGCTACGGCAGAAAACAATACAAATCGACTCGTCGCGCCGGCCAACCAGCAAAAAAAACACTGGAAATAATTAGAAAATTTACCATAATTGAAGCCAGTCATTCTTAAATTTACATATGTACATTAGTCACAGCAGTTCAGACCAACACTTCAATGAAAACCAGACGCTCGCAGCACCTGTTTCTTCATTTGGACGATTGTTTCAATATCGTGGACGAAAGGTGGAGCTTACAAAGTCGAAGGTATAACGATTGTCGTTGCGGCCAATCGTTTGGCCAGTATGCACTCAGGTAATGTCAGGTTGTAGTCGGGCATGCAAGTGCAAGTGCTGTTTAAATCCTGCAGGACCGGAGTTCTATTAAAATTTATCTACTACTTAAAATAAATACTTAATCTCTATGAGATGATACATCAATAAATGTTTTTAGATTGGTGTGGGTACATTTATACTGGAAATTATAAAAATGATTCTTTTATAAACTTACTGTTTCTTTTCTGGTTCTTTATTTTTTTTATGAGTATAAATCTTTTTAAAAAATAATTTATCTTTTATGTGGTATTTTTAGTCTACAATACATATTTAAGTTAATTTAAATGAAATATAGATATTCTTATAATACAACTTTCCTGTGATTGGTAAAGGTAAAAAAAATGGCATGATTGCTATTATACTTTTCATATAAAGCTTGTTAATAAAGAAAGAGACAATCGTGATACTCTCTGTATGCATTTAATACGTTGTAGTTAAATCGTTTCAATCCTAGTGAGTCTGGATTACAAGAAAACTAATACTGCAGTCGCTTTTGATAGTTTGAAAAATCATATAACATTGGGCTACTTCATAGCCTTCACTTTTCGTATGTTCTTTTCTATGTGTTTGTGATACAATTTTTCAGTTTTGACGCATAATTTTTAAGAAATGAATGAAATAAAATAAAATAAAATAAAATTTAACTATTTTTTGTCAGATCATACAAATCTATAGATTTATAAAATTCACTACCTTTACGTTGGATGCCGGGTGAGGTACCTTAAAGTTATCTACGAATCTTTTAACTTGTGTGAATTATACATTTCATTTAAGGTAATTCTACGATCATTTGAGAGCTAAAGGCTGTGACTTATCTTAGGATATTTTAAAAACAATTAGAAAACTTTATATTAACAAGTACCTTCATATTTTATATGTGAACTGTATTTCGATAAGGTATTAACTAGCACATTACTTATATTCGGTTAATTATTGCTGAATTTTTCAGCAAGATGCTTGCTCTGTTCTGAATGTTAAAAATGTCACATGGAGGAAGAGTAAATCAGTAATATCGTAATAATGTGATGCAGCTAAACTTATCTTAATGCAAAAGTGGATTTAATAATACTATTTTATTTAAAATGTCATCACCCAAAATTATAAAACGGTAAATGCTAAAGGTGGTGGATATTATCACCTAAATAATTTTTAACCTAGAATATTTCGCCAAATTAGATCAAAGAAGTTATAAATATACTCTAGAATAAAAATAGAGCACAAAACTGCTGAGTAAATATAATTTTGATAAAAGTTGTTCAAATTTATTAATTGATTTAAATTGGTCCTTTGTTACTTTGTTTCCAAACACAGTACAATTAGAAAAGTATTGTGGAAGTTAATTTGCATATTAAAAGAGCCATTATCTCCAAATCTGTTTAATATGTAAACTTCTTTGCTTCAGATATATAGAGAATTAAATATAAATAGAAAAACATGTTTAAAGCAAGATTTTATTAAAATTTGCTAAAAGGAGAAAAACGACATTGTAGACTGTGAGTCTGTAAGGCTTCCCTTGCCTCTCTATAGCATTTTGATCTATAATATCTTTTGTACGTTATCCTAAATTAATAAAAGCTTGGTATATTTATTTTCCTGGAGGGTAGGTGCTAGGGACACCTTCCAGAAATTGATATTTCTTGTAGAACAGTGTCATGTATTAGTATAGCAAGTGTTTCGCTATTTCGGCTAAAACAGCCAGTTTGTTTGTTTTTTTTGTTTAATAAAAGTATAAGAGTGTATTCTCACATTATAAACAAATACCAAATTTGAGTCGCAAAGTTAGAACCAAATAAAGTGACCTATGAAGTTAAATAAACGCTTGTGAATATATGTTTGTCAAAAACTGAACCCTAAAAAAGAACTATTGATATCTTAAAAGTTATGATCACAATATATTACAATAATCATATTATACTCGTTATAAAAGATAAAAATTACGTTACTAATCGTATAAAAATTAATTGCACTTTTATAACGCAGCTTTTAAATAAAATTTGGTTACTAGTGTGTCAAAAAATTTACAACTTTTCTTTGTTTTATTTTGATAGAGTAGATTGCTGTATTAGCTTTTATATTATTATATTATTGTTTAATTTTTAAGCAAGTTAATATTTCACCTCTTATAACTTATAATTAATACACTATACCTATATATTGTAACACTTATTTTTATAAAGGTAGGTAATGGTCCAATTTTCGTGATCTTGCTTGCCCAGCAACCCTCTATATTACACTGGGAAACAGTGTTAAAATTATGAATATTGCTGTTATAGTGATAATAAGTAAAAAAAAATAGTAAAGTTTTTAATTTTAATCATAACATCACTTTTTTCTTAATATTCTTTTAATTTCTAACAATAGACATTCAAATGCTTACCTTAAAAAACTTATAGGGAATTTAAAAAGAGTTTCTGATGCAGGAAGTACCTCGTACCATTTTTAAGCAAAAATGATAATATGATAATTTCACACACAAAACATAAAATTGGCCCAAAATATGAAAATAAAATGATACGACACAATGTAGTATAAATAATAAGGTTAGGTTCAATTTAAAGTTGGTCGATATGTCAATCATCGTGACCGAAGAACTGCAAAGAACATATCGGTGTTGGTAGCACGTACTGTATCCGCCTGATACCGATCAGGGCAACCTGATCTCCATTTAATAAAATAAGTATTTGTTGGACTTGGGTTACTATTACTGTTATTGGCTATTTAGCTTCCTGCCGATTCGGATGTCATTAGATTTAGAATAGAAATGAAATTTCGAAATATATCTAAGATTGTCTATTTTACATTTTAAAGACATCCTTGGTAATTAAAAAAAACTGTATTTTGAAATACCATTTGTGACTTTTAATTTATTCTTCTATCGATTACTATTTTCCTCAAAAACATACTGCTTGAGTTCATACAAAATGAAACTCTGACTAGGCACACATTGTACAATATATAATCGGTAAAAGAAAATATGATTTCTTTCTTATAACATAAATAATCACATTCATATCTTTATTATCTAATCTGGTTTATATAAGTATAATGGTATATTGCTTGCAATGATATTTTTTGACGAATATAAAAAGTTTAGGTGAAATGAACATTCTGTTCTACATTACACTAACAAAAATATAAGCATAATTCTGTTTTTTTAATAGCTCGGTTTTTATTTTTGTATAGTTAAAAATAGATCTTTAAAATAGTACTAATGTGCACAGTCAGTTAACAAATAAGCTGAGTATGGCATGAATGGTATTGATGACAGACGCGCAGGAGATTTCGATTTTTAAAATTCCGCACTACTCCAGTGAATTTATAGATGTCGTTCTACTGGTGATATTTTTCAATCATCATCGAAATTGACAGCTTTTAATATCCTGCCGACATGTCTCGGTATTTATATTTTATATAGCAGTTGTTTCCTGCACAGGTTGCTCTCGGTTCAATACAACTCCACTGATGAGAGCATAAGGTACTCGAAACGCGTATGTAGATAGGACCGGAGACGTATTTGCAGAAAATAAACTGTTTCTACATATTATTTCCTTTTTCTCTTCTTGAAAGGAGAATACATATAGGCAACTATTTAAACACGGCAGATAGATTTATTTTATTTCTTACTGAAATTCTGATTTTTAAAATTTCGCACTAGTCCGGTGAATGTGTAGATATCGTTCCACCGAACAAAAATAATCCTTACGTTTCTCACACGGAGAGATACTCTAAATTCTCAGATCTGTTATTAGTTTAATAGAAAGAATGTGTTTGCAAAATTTCATTGCAAAAGATTAAAAGCCGATGAAGTTATAAGGCTGTGTAATGCAGATTGATGGTTAAACAGACATGACGAAACTATAAGGGTTCCTATAGAAAGCTAATAAATAGTTATTCTGACAGACGTTTTATTCTAATGGTATTAATGTAGATCCAAAACCAATTTTATTTTGTTTGAAATAAATTGAAAGAGGTTATAGTAGGCCCGGCCTTAATTATAGTTTAGCTTAGAAGAAATAGTTGTTCTTTTTCTCTCACTTTTCAAGGAAAAAAATCGAAATTTAATGCTATAATTTACTTATAAATTTTTATATTAACTGTTAAAAAATTGATTTATGGTAATATGTAACTGAATATTATTTATGTCGGATTATAACAGGACTCGTTAACAAGAACCATAATAGGTTTACTTACAATTATTAAGTTGGGAATGAATAAATTAATGATATGGTTTATTGCAACCGTAGGATAAATGTGTACCGTATGTTAGGTAATCAAAAAGAAAATAGTAATTTTAACAAATATATGACCCGGTAAACAGCCTCATCGCGGTACACTCTGTATATTACCTTGGTTAAAACTCAGAGTTTAGAGTATTAAACATTAAGGCTGACATTGATTAAATCAATCAAATTAAGAATCTGAAATGTTGATTCCGCCAAAAGGATACACCAAATTACAGCCTGAAACAGGCAAATTATAGGTTTAGTGCATCTAGCCTTTAGGTATAAATCAATATAGCCCATTCTAATTTACATATTTATGAGAAAATTCGAGTTTTGCATGGTGGAATGCACCTTTTTTGAAGTTTTAGTTTAACAGGTGCCATATTGTGTTGTATATGCGTTTGTACTATAGAGTCATATTGTATTTATATAAAAAATGATTGATCTTTTTTAATTACTGTACGAAGCTAATACTAATAATATAATTTTTAGATTAGGAATTTTCTGTTATTTCTTTTCAAGAGTTATTAAACACATAATTACCTAAACAAAACAATTCTACTTTCATTAGAACCAATTTATCCAATTAAGTTAACAAGTAACGAAAAATCAATATGTTATTTATCAAGGTTTTTTTTTTGGATATTTTGGATAACGCTATGCACCACTTTGCCAAGGAGAAGAAATTTTTGAATAAGAAACGTGTTTTTTATTAATATAATTTAAAGAACAACGCACAAACCAAACGAAAAATGGATATCGGTGAATTTACTCAACATTTTGGGAATATACTTTTCAAGCGATGCTGATAAAATGTTCTCATTGTCAATTTAAATTGAACATTTTACTCCTAAAAATTGAGCATAAATTGGGAATAATTTTTTGTTGGAGAAGTGGGATAGAGAAAAAAGGCTTATATAAAAGCTACAGGATTTCGAGTGAGACACAAGTAGGTGTACTCCGCCTTCGATCTTGTGTTTAAGATTAAGGTTATTTGAGGGTCAACTCATTTTTTAAATGGTAACCAATATTTTTGATCGTGAGAAGTAATATAGCGGAAAATGTTCGACTAAGGCTATGACATTAAAGGCACAGTTAAACACGGTCATTATCAAATGTCACTTTTGGTCAATTTTTTTTCTTCTGTCCGGATAGAAATATAGAAATAGTTCAGCTTAGCGCAATGCCCGATCTCGAAAGCTACTACCTATATATATATATATATATATATATATATATATATATATATATATATATATATATATGAACTAAAATGCGAACAGTAAATGCAAACTTCGTTCCAACCATATCCTTTCCGTGTTAGAGGTTGCACAGTTGGAACAAATTGCTAAGAAACACAATTTATCCTATTCCACCACCATCGAGATGATGGCCTACCTGTGCCACCATACCGAGAAGAAAGTCAAAACTTATCCTCCCCGCCACAGTGATACGGCAGAGGTACATGTTTCGTCTCTAATGTGCATCCTATAAAGCTGAATTTAAAATTAAAAACAGCAAACAGGATGACAAAGGCGACATCTCGATGGCTCACTTGATAACACAAGAACCACACAAATTAACAAAACTTGTAAAAACGGCCATGTGGTGGCGCGACGTTGAAATAAAACAGAAATCTATACAATCGAGTACACGAAACGCGCTGCTCAAAGAATAGGGGTCGCATTATTGGGTACTAGGCAACCAGGCTTGCTGCTAATTTTGGCAACGAAAGCCACGTGTCGCACCAAACGACCCTCCTATGAGAGCACCGTTTAGTGTGTTTCAAAGCCAAACAAGTAAATAAATAAATAGATAAGTTATTGCCCGTGTAATATAAAAAGAGAAATAAAATAAAATCTTGGTTTGGCGGACGTGAAATTTGTCAATCTGCATTATTCTCGTGTTAAAAAGTGCGGAGCGCTCCAAAATATGGAAAGGTGATGGTTTGTACCGAATGCGCTGGTCTGACGAGTCCCATATTAGGACGAAACAGCGCTGTCACCATCTGTCGGACCCGGAGTCTTTCCATACTTTAGAGTGCTCCGCACTTTTTAACACGAAAATAATGCAGATTGACAAATTTCACGTCTGCTAAGTCAAGATTTTATTTTATTTTTCTTTTTATATTACACGGACAATAACTTATCTATTTATATATATATATAATTATATATATATATATATATATATATAATTATATATATATATATATATATATATATATATATATATATATATAAACAGCTTGATCTTTCTGAGTAAGGTTTCCGCCCAGCTACTTACTACTGCGCACTTTTATAACTGACCGTACTCTTTTCTACATCCTTATTTGACCTTGAGGTCAATGTCACAACCCTAGTTGGACATTTTCCACTCTATTACTTTTCATGATTAAAAAAATTAGTTGATCTTCCATTGACCTTGATTACAGGGTAGACGGCGGAGGTAATTCGCGGATGCATAACCTGAAATTGTGTAACTTTTTTAAACAGCTTTTTTTCTGTATCTCGCTTTTCCAACGAAAAAATATATTCAATCAATGCTTAATTATTGGACCTTGAAAGCGTCTTAGATGTTTACAATGAGAACATTTTATCAGCATCACTCGGAAGGTTTATTTCCAAAATTGGGAATAAATTCACCGAAATTAATTTCCCATTAGTTTTGTGCCTAGTTCTTTAATTTTGGCCGATTTTATTTTAAACATAGTCGTAAAAAGGCAACTTTTGAATTTAATTGACATCCTATCCGTAAGTCGGAGTTTGAAATACTAACATAACTTACATGAATCTAATTGTATATAAAGTGTGTTACCATTATACTAGATATTCTAGATAAGTCATTATTTTTACTGCTAGCCAAAAGTTGTGTATGCTACAGAAGAAATAAGTGACACAAATTTAATGAATCGTATTACAAGAGGTACATCATCGGCATAAGCTATGCCCTGGTATCTGTGATGATAGCTAGCTCCCCTTATATACATCGCATTTCTTCTTAGTAGTCTTTCTAGTACCAAATTAAATCATGTTGGTGATTGCGGACCACTTTATTCACATTGAATACTCTACATTCTATTTTCCAGTACAACTCTACAGTTAGTACTTCTAAGTGTCAAATAAGATATACATAATATGCCAAAAGTCAGGGTTTTTTATTAATGTTTCTCTAATATTTTGGTAAGGTATTTATTACCTTGCTTTTTTGTAATATTTTAGTATAATTTAAGACGCGATAGATAGTCATAAATCTTATTACGAAAAAATATTGAAGAGATGATATTGTATCCAGCCTTTTTTGTAGTGTATGAACATCAAATGTTTCATATGTATTTGAACTATAAAAGCCTGTTTTCAAAATTTTATTGATAATACGTATTGTGAATATTATAAGGCACTGGTTAAGACTAAAACTATTCCGGTGTGTTCGCTTTTTACAGCTTCAAGATAAGTTTGAAAAAATTTAGTATCTCTATAGTTAAGCTAAGTTCTGTGGAATCAGTAGCAATGTAGTGCTGGAAGAACTGAAAACAGTGGAAGCGAGCAGGAGATCCAATTACTGGACTGACCTGCGAGGAATGAGACAAGCGACGATACTTCTTGGAAATTATGACCAGAAAAGATCCGAGGAATGCATAATTCTAAGCAGAAACCAACTTGGAGTTCTGACGGGAATCCTGATGGGACATTGCCACCTGAAGGGACACCTCAAGAAATTTAGACTGGAAGAGAGAGAAGACCGCAGATTTTGCGAGGAGGACAACAAAACCTCTATCCACATCCTTTCAGAGTGCAACGATTTAGAAAACCCTTGAATGCGATTCTTGGGAGTATACTAAATATAGAAAGGGAAGTTACCCATTTTAAAGCCATCCAACATCCTAAGGTTCCTGAGATATTACCATCTGCTTAAAAAAATCATTATGCTTCTTTGTAAACTCCTTCGCTTCCTCAAGTTGGCCTGGAGCTGCTCAATTAGTCCGTTATATTAGCTCATATATTGCTATTTTCCCTTCTTTATTAATTTTGACGATTAGGAAGAATATTGACTACATTTATTGATATGAGGTCATCTGAATTGACTAATGTCTTCATTATCCAGTATTTACAGGGTTTATTGAGGTGCTAAACTAATTCTACGTGATCTTGTCTTTGCTGTCCTTTATTCTGGTTGGTTGTTTGGCAATGACTCTGATCAATTTAGTACTACGGTTCTTTGAAAAAAAAAACATTTTTTGGTGCCAAAATTTGATTCTGATAGGTTCGATATTGTGGTCCTTTGACAGAATAATTTCTTCGGTGTCAAACTTAAGTATATTAAGCTTGTTATCGAAGGAAAATCCATGTTGATCATTCAGGTCAATACACAAAATAAAGTCGTCTTCTAACACCAAATGGTTTAATTTTAGCCTTCAAAGTTGAAGCTCTACGTGCATTTATCCAATTACATCAGCCACTTCGCCTCTTACAGTTCTTAATGTTATTTTTTGGACAGTGGTAGGATTTTAAAGGTTTGACTTTACCGGAGATACTGTTGCACCAGTGTCAATAGTGGTGGTTATTGTCTTGTCCTTTAATTATAAAAATGTCGGCGGTTCTTCCTAGGTTACTAATAGAAAGGGGGTCCTCCGTAGATATTTCTTCGAAATTCTAGTTATTTGCAGTAGCGGCAACTTCAAATTGTCATTTGTACATTATTGCCCAAGATGTTTGACGATCGTAATTTGGGGTTTAATGTTCAGTCTGGTGGTTATTACTTTATCAGAAGAACAATGCTTCGTTATTTTCTTGACTTCTGTCTAAAACTCATCAACGATTTATTTCACTTGTCGCACTGAGTCTATCTCTATCTTAAACTTTTGCGTCTATCCCAATATAATTTGTACGAATTTTTGCTGCTCTTCTACAATGACTTATTGTATCTATTTGCAAAGTTTTGCATTTTGTGCAAACATTTGGGACGGCGCTCTTTCTCTTTGTATTTTTCTTTAATGTGACGTTCTTCTTTTTGTTTCTTCTTTTTGTTTCTTCTTTTTGACGAGGCTCTTTTCCTGTTTTTCTTTTTGGTGATGTTCTTCTTCTTTTTGGTGACATTCTTCTTCTGGTTCTTTTTTTTTTTATTTTGGCCACACAGAATTTCGAAAATACCCATTCTCTTCCTCGTCCGCCATGCTATTGGAAAATGATTGACCTCGAATGACCAACCTATTTCGTTATATAGAGGTTGTCCACCACTTTTTCTTGTTTAATAATACAGCCAAAAATCGCATTGGCCACTATCAAACGATCGCCGTCCAAATTTACTGGATCAGTATTCTATTAGTTGTCTTGGCCAATTCTATTCGCAAATTAAAAAAAAAACACAAAAGAGATCCGAACGAAGCATTCGTTCGACTTCGCCTTGCCTCGTTTCAGTTCTTATTTAGTACATATTATACGTAATATACGAGTATATCGAGCATATAGTAAAAGCGAGTAAAACGGCTTACATACTCTTTTTAGCTAAAAATAATTAATTTCTGTTACCCTAAATTATTAAGAACTTTTACCATTTATAGCTTAACTTGGTAGGTGTAATTACTGTATTTTATTATTAAGACAGAATCCTATAGTCTTTACCTAAAAATCAAAGTTGTTTTATCCACTGATTTTAATCAAATCAAACCACATCATTTATTTCTGATCCCTTAAATTGAATAAAGAAACGTATTGGAAAAGTCACACAGTACGCTTATCGCCATTCACAAATCACCCCAAAAAGCAAAAAGATATACTTATCGGACGTATTCTTTCAGATTTGTCTCTAAATCCCCCTTAGGCGGGAACGTTTTATGTTTTTTTATGATATATCATAATACGGCTTTCTGCGTATGCAATACACTTTTTTACGAGGGAATGAAACTGAACTGAAAGCGATTACCTTTCCTTATAGAAATATTATAGAAAGAGATGAAAATTCACCCCCATACAGAAGCTATTTATTTTTATGTGAGTGTTATCATTGATAGCCGGGAATGAACAGTGGAACTGAAGCGATTTTTAGTGTTTTATTTAAGAGGTAGGTGTTTTTTTATTTTATGATACTTTTGCTGAGAAAACAATATTGTGTTTAATGGAAAAGAGCTTAAAAAATTATCGTTTGTAAGCTATTAAAACCATTATAAAAGAAAATATTGGCTTATCTTAACTTTCGTCGTTTTCTTTTAATGAAACTTAATATTTACTTATAAGATGCTTAGTTGTAGAATAGATTCTTTTCGTGTAATTAAGGTAGATATTTACCGATATATTTCCAATGCGTTAACTTAAAATAAGTATCAACACGCGCACAACTGAGCTCTGTCTCTAATTGTTGTAAGAAGACATTCTGTGATATTTTTACTGAACAGTTCATACTATTATTGAAATAACATATTTATTTACAAACGAAATATAGTTTTTATAAATAAGAAATTTGATCTTCTTAAAACTTGGCTTTTTCTTGGATAAGACTTACATATTTCCTTTTATGATATATTTTTTCTTGCGTTGTTGTTTAATTTAGTTTAATCAGAGTACCGATATTAATAATCAATAGAGCAGTTAAACAGATTATGTGATTATGTGATCTTAAACATATAATGGTAAAGCCAAAACACCGCGTGCATGTATGAACTAGTTGTAAAATTTACTATACTGCAAACATTACTTATTTACTACTTATGTTGCATATCATTTAAATATAAAATTATGAAGTTTTTAAATGTGGTTACTGTTAAACATTTGATTATTCTAATTGGCATAGTCTTCTTTATTGTTGGGTATTGGAAAATCTAGTACAACAGTGTTAAATCTTTAGCAAACAGCATAGTTCTGCAGTATAAGGACCGTTCCGAGGACATTTTCATCAACATGCAGGACATGTTTGGAGCTTAAACATCCTTAAAGATTGTTTGAAGGTCATAGACAACGATACTTCTTGCAAAGTAGCAAAAATTGGTTGGACTTCCATTGTCTTAACTCTGTTGTTGTATATCACGATGTTTCGGTTACTAGTTATTTCTTGCCATTTTCAAGTAAATTTGAACAAATTTTTAAGCTACATAACTATTTAGAATGAATGCAGTGTAGTGAGACTGAGATGAGTGTAGTCAAGGTCCCATTTATTCTGCATTTAATTTTAATTTACAACTACTTGAAAGTGAAACAATTCGAGTTTTGATTATTAAGTATTAAAATTCTACCAGCAGATAAAAGAAATGCCATAGTCGTAATGAATCTTGAGGCATAAAATCCAAAAATTGACAAAGAACAGGAAACTATACATCTTTAGCTAAAGATCTTACATCTACAACTGAATGAAGAAACACAAACGGTATATTCCTGAGAAAATCCGGTCTAAGTTGACGCCACATGACAGCAAAACTCCATGTCTTTATGAACTCCCAAAGACACATAAATAATACATGCTTTTACGACCTATTACAAGTTCCCGGAACTCCTCTACATGTGAGCTTGCCAAGTTTCTTCTTCCAATCCTGAAACCATTACAAGAAAATACATCATTTTGGATCAAGAACTCGTACCATTTCGTTAGAAATCATACGCGAAATAAAACTGCAACCAGAAGAGCATATTAGCTTTAACGTGGAAAGTTTGGACATTAATGTTCCATTTAAGGAGTCATTAAAGATCATAAGGTCTACCACCACAAGCTACTACGGATTTGCTGGAATGTTACTTAACCAATTCCTATTTTCAAGCAAAAAAAAATTCTCCATCAAGGATGATGGACTACCGATGAGACCTTAGCAATTGAATCTGCAAATAGGAAATCAAAATTGTGGCTTAGATACGTAGACGACACTTTTATTATCTGAAATGAAAACGACGAAGAACTTCAAAACTTCATCTCAACAATATTAGCCCAACCACTAAAATGACTTTGGAGAAAGACGTACAAAATAAATTACCATTCTTGGAGGTTTTGATTGAAAGAAGTGGCAGACCAACTCGAAACTCAGTTTTCAGAAAATCCATACCCACAGAGGATAATTCTTAAGTTATTCATTCAACCACTCTAATAACACCAAACACATAATTGTAAGAAACCTTGTAATAAAGCATTGACTCAACAGCAACGATAACTTGATGAAAAGAAATAGATTACATTAAAAGTAACTTGGCAGCCAACGGATACCCAGTAAGTTTGGTGGATAAGATTCTGGAACAACGCAGAAATAGGACAAGGTTTGCAACGAATGAGGAACGAAAACCAATGTTGAACATCCCCTATGATAGAGGCATTTTGGAGAAAGTTAGAAGAATAGGAATGTTGTTTTCAATTCAAATAACTATATAAGAAGTCAGCTTACTAGGGTCAAACCAACGACTCAAAGGGACATGAAGAACTGTGTGTATCAAATACCATGTGAATGTGACAACTCCTACGGTGGTGAAAAAAAGAGACCCCTTGAACTAAGAAATAAGGAGCATCAGAAGGATATCGTGGAAAAACAGAAAAATATAGTGCCGCCCATCAAGCCTGGACTTATCTAAAATGATCAGAAGCTAGAATTCTGCACCGAGAGCAACACCTGGAGATAATGGAATTTCAAAGAAGCCGCAATTACACATCAGAACTCGAATTGTTTTAGTAAATCGTCTTTAGATATTGCAAAAGTGTGAAATCCACTTCTAAGTATTTGTAAATTAAAACTAAATGCAGAATAAATTGAAGCTTGCTTAGCACGCATGACTGCCCTCATCTTTGTCTCACTTCACTGCATTTACTTACAGTATGAATAGTTGTGTAGCTTAAGAATTTGTTCAAAATCACTTAAAAACGGCTAGAGATAACTACTAGCCGTAACGTCATGATATTCAACAACAAAATTATGACAATGGAAGTCGAACGGATATCTACTTCTTTTCAACCCTTAAACACATATTAATGTAATTTTAGAACAATATTATGCTATTTAGTTTATACGTACTTCACAATTCTACATAATATCATAAATTCTAAGAATAGAAAATTTAGTAAAAACTAACATAACATTAATTGGAAATATTCTTCCATGAATCTCCAATTATGTGATACCACATATAAAATGTGGAATTAGGTTTATGAGTGATTAGAAAGCACGACTCAAAAATAACCTAACGTGAGTCAATCTAAACACTTAGCTCGTAATCGCGTAAAGTTAAACACTTTGAGTGTCTCCGTCGACCATGTCTAGGTGTACGGGTTTCCTCAAGTGCTAGGTATGGATAGTAGGCGGTATATGTTGCATTATATTTGATACAATTTTACTAGGTCCGGCATCATATTTCTCCTATATACTGAACCTTTAATACGTACGGTCCAGGTTACTCTTGGTTTTGGGTTGGTCTTCAAACAAAACTGATAAAGCTATTTCATGGGCCGTTCTAGCGAATAGGGACCTTGTTTAACTAGCAAAGAGAAGACAACATATGATCAAGGAACTGCGAAAAATTTTAGAAACATGAAAATTATTTCATTTTCAAGAAATTCCATATTACTTGCGACTATGGCAAAAACTATATTTTGCTGCTTGAGAATGACCTCAAAAAACAATGAATATTATATTGTGTCCCATTATTTGTCAAAAATTAAGAGAAGCAAATAAGATACCAAAATTAATATTTTTATTTTGTTCATTTATTTTTATTTGAATTTACTATAAGAATATTTTGATGAAGTAGAAGGTTATTATTGTATAATATTTCATATTTAAGGGTTTTTATGTTTACGTAAAAGGCTGTTAACCTCCTTTTAGTTCTAGCGGACAATATACATATATGTTTGAATTGTTAAATGTGATTTAACGTTTTTCTCAAGATTTTCATCTTTGAATGAGGAATTCAATAAATGTATGAGTTGGAATTGGCTGCTAGTTTTTTTTTGCATTATATCTAAAAATCCCACTCTCTTATTCTCGACAGTATTTAATTGGACTATAATATGGTTGTCGAACTTGCATCATCTTTATTTTGGTTTGTTGGTACGAAGTTTCCATTACGAGCATCTCCATCCATAAACCAAATTTTTCGTCTTACGGTTAAAATGTTTTAAATTAATTTGACAGGAAATAACTCAGGCGAAGTTTTTATCTTATTTACATATACAGGGTGATTCAAAAATCGATCACGAAACTTAAGGGGGTGATTCTACTTGACAAAATAAGGGTAGAGCTTCATATAATTTTTTTTCAAAATGTCATTCGTTTTCGAGTTACAAGCCGTCCAAGTTCAAGTTTTTTTTTTTGTTTGAATTACTCGCTTACAGGAAAACCGATTTGACTAATATTTGAAAGATAGGCTAAGTCTTCTGCGCTTCATCATTTTAGTAACAATTCACATTGATTGTTTGCCGCTAGAGGGCACTTTACCTACATTGAAAATTGTTTTTTTGTCATAATTTTTTAGTGTTGACAGCTACAGTAGTTTTTGGCATAATTTCTGAAAGACTGATGCCAGGCCTTTAAAAAAGGTGCTCTTTATTTACATCGCTAAACCCAACGGTTTAGACGTAAATCACCCTTAAAAATTAAGTGGTAAATTTACTTTTCTCATTTCATTACCACCAGCTACCAGGTAAATAGCTATCAAAGTATACTAGAGCTGTCAGTTTAACATCAAATAAATTCGCTTTTTAAACTATTTAATTTATAATCTTAAAATAACTAATAATGGCTAATCACCAATATTCAAATATCGAATATTGTGATATCCATTTTTGTTATGGAAAAGCAAATGGTAATGCAGAGTTGGCAAGAAGATATTATATGGAGAGTTATCCGGAAAGAAATATCCCTCATGCTCAAACATTTTCCAGTGTGCACAGGAGGCTTGCGGAATGTGGTTCCTTTAAAAGTTATAATGGAAATAGGGGAAGACCTAGAACTGCTAGAAACGTGCAACAAGAAGAAAGAGTGCTTGAAATTATTGAAGATAATCCAGGTATTAGTACTAGAAAAATTGGGAATGAAGTGCGGCTCTGTCAGGCTAGTTCATGGAGGATACTAAGAGAAGAACAACTCTACCCGTTTCATTCAAAAAAGGTGCAGGCTCTTTATGACGATGATCGGCTGAGACGGTTGGAAATGTGCAATCAGATCCTAGCTAAGTATGAACACGATAATCGATTAATTGGCGTCATATTATTCACTGACGAAGCTGGTTTCACTCGTGATGGCATAACAAATCTACACAATATCCACACATATGCTTACGAGAACCCAAACAATGTGGTAGAAACGAAACATCAGCGTAGATTTTCACTAAATGTGTGGGCAGGGATAATAGGAGATTACCTTATTGGTCCTCATTTCTTTGATGGCCCATTAACTGGTGACGTATACTTAGATTTTATCCAAAATTGTCTCCCATTGTATCTGGAAGATGTGCCATTGGAAGTAAGGGCCAACATGTGGATCCTCCAAGACGGAGCTCCGCCCCACTTTAGTATACGTGTCCGACAGTATTTGAATGCAACGTATCCTGAGCGATGGATAGGACGAAGTGGACCATTGGCATGGGCAGCGAGGTCACCAGACCTTAATCCTATGGATTTTTTCTTTTGGGGTCATTTGAAACAATTGGTGTACGATATTCCAGTAATCAACGTCGAGGATCTTCGCTTCAGGATAATCGAAAAGTGCCAAATTATTAAAGAAACACCAGGAATTTTTCATCGAGTTAGGCGACATTTTTTGAAGAGTGTTAGGAAATGTATGGAAGAAAATTGGGGACATTTTGAGAATCTTTTTTAGTTTATTTAGTACTGTTTCATTAATTTTTATCAATTAAATGTATATCGCAATAATCCATAATATGAATATTTACTGATTAGCCATTATTAGTTATTTTAAGATTATAAATTAAAAAGTTTAAAAAGCGAATTTATTTGATGTTAAACTGACAGCTCTAGTATACTTTGATAGCTATTTACCTGGTAGCTGGTGGTAATGAAATGAGAAAAGTAAATTTACCACTTAATTTTTAAGGGTGATTTACGTCTAAACCGTTGGGTTTAGCGATGTAAATAAAGAGCACCTTTTTTAAAGGCCTGGCATCAGTCTTTCAGAAATTATGCCAAAAACTACTATAGCTGTCAACACTAAAAAATTATGACAAAAAAACAATTTTCAATGTAGGTAAAGTGCCCTCTAGCGGCAAACAATCAATGTGAATTGTTACTAAAATGATGAAGCGCAGAAGACTTAGCCTATCTTTCAAATATTAGTCAAATCGGTTTTCCTGTAAGCGAGTAATTCAAAAAACAAAAAATAAAAACTTGAACTTGGACGGCTTGTAACTCGAAAACGAATGACATTTTGAAAAAAAATTATATGAAGCTCTACCCTTATTTTGTCAAGTAGAATCACCCCCTTAAGTTTCGTGATCGATTTTTGAATCACCCTGTATATATATATATATATATATATATATATATATATATATATATATATATATATATATATGTATATATATATATATATATATATACATGTATATATATATATATATATATATATATATATATATATATATATATATGTATATATATTCTTGTGAATATATTATTGCTTCTCCCATCAGCTGCAGCAATTCAGACATCACGTATAACCCTTCCTCCAGCTGCCAATCTGGACAAGGAAGAAAGTAGATTCTCAGCAATGAGGGCGAGTGCTTAAAAACATTCGGAAGCCTATAACAGCGATATTACCACTAGTACATGATATACTGAACAGAATTTTTGTAATTGCAAGAAAGGTTATGACATATATTGTCGATATAGAAAAGAGAGATTGAAATGATAAGCAATTTGTGATCACTATCATGACCAATCGGGTCTTAACGCTATTTCTGATTTGGATAATTTTGGTTAGTTGTGCGATTTTTATAATAACTTCCAAAGGATGCTCGGTCATAGGAAACATACTTTTTCGCTTCAGCCTAAATACTGTATAATATACGATGGAATTTTTATACTTGTTATTAGAAAATATCAACCAATTTTTCAGGTATATCAGATACAATAATGTTTCTCAATCCAAATTACTCACATAAGAGCGCGTACATCTAATTGTTTAGGCAGCCTCTTTTTGAATTTGCAATGGATAACAAAGCGCTATTACACTTTTAAGTTTGCATGAACCGGTAATAGTTTTCTTTGTATACAGATTGCGGCTCAGATTGAAGATTTAAAAACACAGTACTAAACAAAGACACTTTAGATTAAGAAAGAGACCGCCAAGCCTATTCAAAACCATAAAATTATTTTTAGCCAAAATTGCTATTAATACGTAAAGGAAAGAAAGAGAAAGACATTACTTAAAGAAACGTTAGTCTCCTGGGTTTTTAGTGTCCGAAGTAAGGATTTAGATCTGATCAAGCAGTTGTAGAGTGTTTTCGTGCGAGATTTTCTCCTGCAAGGAGCCAATAATGTTCATGAGTAGTAAAAGAGAACCATATTGCGGAAAAGAACAGAAGATGTGCTTGATGGAAAAACTCGCATTACATGGTTGGCATATGGGCGGGTCGGTTTTTTCGATCACGAATTTGTGTTTCAGTCTAGAGTGACCGCAATTCTCAGTCTAGCCATTAATATTTTTCCATTTATCTGTGAAATGTCTTCTCTACTGAAAAGATGTCTTTGACTTCATGAAGCTTGAATCCTCCTCAAGTAAGTCTCACTCCAGTTGTACTCTGTCTCTGATGATCCTGTCAGTGAATTTGCTGATAACCAGAAGTGAAAAAATAAAGTTGTCTGAAAAGGGTTGGTGTTGTAAGCATTCCTGGCTAGTAAGTCTGCTCTCTCATTTCCCCCAATTCTCACATGACTGGGGATCTCTATGAATGAAACTCACTTGTTTTGAACCAAATTACATTCAATGTTATAGAGAATTAAATTGACAAGAGGAGAATTTAGTAGTTTGGAGTGGATCAACTGAAGGGAGTTTAGAGAGTCTGATGCAATAGCCCAGTCAAGGTGATTATGGGAAATCAGTAGCACTAAGTATGACAAAGAATTCAGCCGACAGTATACTGGTAGATCTATGAAGACCATAAGACATGGATTTAAGGTGAGAGTAGAATACAGCGCCGTCTCTTTCTGGAGTTTTGAAACCGTCAGTGAATATAATGACGTATTGACTGTAGTGAAGGTTAATTAGGGAATAGATATGCTTAGAAAGAAATTGGCTACTGAATTGAATCTTGGGATATTTAGCAAGGGACGAGTCAAGGTTGATACAAGGGAAGTTTTTATTCTTCTTAAAGGATATAACTTGGGAGAGTTGATTGGAAGCCTGGAAAATAGTTGAATGTAACGAGCATAGGAGTAATTCGTCGTGATATTAGGAAAGAGAATAGATGGGGAAAGGAAGGAATTACGATGTGGAATGAAGGGGTGGAACTTAAACTATTAACGTATTTTGCTAGTTGAGTCTGTCTTCTGGAAGAGAGAGGGTATTTCATATTCACAGTATGGACTTGTAATAGGACTTATGCGAGTCCCCCAAGCAGTTCTAAGATTATTGTGGTGAATACTACTGAGTCGATTTAATTGATTTTCATTGGCCGTGTAAAAAGCCATGCTACCATAATCGATTTTGGACAGCATCAGTGCACTGTGAATTTTCGAGGTAGATGAAAACCCCATTTAACTACTGCAAGCATTCTTAAGAGTTTGAACTGAGATTGTGATGTTAAGGATTGGGGATAGGAACATTGCACGCATATTTTAAGGCAATTTCCAATTTTACGATTCGCTTTAGAGGTTAAAATTGTCATACCAATAAAACTACACCAATTGTTAATATTGCTTTCTGGATTAAGAATTCATTTCTGTATCGGTTTGCATGAATATGATATATCAAACCATTAAATTGGGAGTGGATGTGTTCATTCACTTACCTTGCATTGTCTGCCAGACAGGAAACCCGGGATGAAGGAAGAGATATTGCCTTTCAGTCCCCAGTTCCAAGTCTATTCCAAAACATATAGTTGTTTCCAGCCAAAACTGCTATGAATACGTAAAGGAAAACGCTTCCGTTTTATCCTTCACAATAAAGTTATATACTCCACAACGCACCTCTTCTTTTTGTATTTATTGATTCTTGCAAACTACGCAGCATTTTATCATTGTTCGCAATTTAATTCAGATTGTTTCATAAAATCTAAATGAGTAAACGGAAAACACTTACCAATTATCAGACATTACAGCACAGTCACTAATGATAAGCAACAATGCTCGGTTGTGTACTTAATTTGGAGATGTTATAATGTTATGAAATCTAGCTATTTGTTGGACAAGTATTATAGGGAAAAGCCGAGGACTTTTAGTTTAAGCAAATGTTTATAGGAAGAAATATTCTATACATTCCAAAAATTACGTTATTTAATATCTTATGATATTTAAAGAACTAAAATAAATAAAAAAATTTTAAATCCTAAAACTTACATATTTTCTTACAGACATTGCGTGGAATTAGTAATAAGGGAGATCATCACCTGGAAGTTACCATGACTAACCGAATACTCTTTAGACAAAGGTGGGGAATTTGACCAGGGTTTTTCTTGTCTCTATCTGTCTCTGTTTTAACTTTAAATCTCTTTGATACTAAATCAGTCAATAATTGATATACAAATTATTGACACTTCTAGAATCAAACAAATCACTATATAAGAAATTATCTGGGTTTTGAAGTAAATAATCAACGAATTTAACATGCAATACAAAGTTATTAAAAAATTGTTAACGTATTACAGAAACTAACTAAATTTTGCAGGAATAATTTTAAAATTGCAAAAAATACTGCCTAGCTATTAATGCTCGCTGGAGAGCGACGTATAAAAAATGCCGGAAATAGAATTTTATAAAACTATTAGCTAAATATGAGATTTCAATAACAAAAGATTGCTAGAATGCCTCAAGCTTGCATTTACGACCCGTAAAAACGGGATGGGTAACATTGCCAGATTTCGAAGACAAATTCGGTTTTGAGATCTACTTTTCCAGTTATTTTTACGAGCGATAAAATTAAAGAACATAAGTAACAGTACTCGTTTTATTCGTTCATACTATGATTCAACATGCAAATGGAATCCCAGTGAAAGCTAAAACTAACTGTAATAAAAATGAGGTCCCCAAAGATTATTATGACAAACTCTAGGTGGGATATCAATAATTGAGTTAAACTATATCAAAAATGTGTTGTAATACGGACGTTGCAGATCTACATAAAACCAAAAGTGGAAAATAAAACTTTTTCGTAGATTTTGTAAACTTAAGTTTAAAAAAAAAATAATATGCATATTGTTTAACTGCGGCTTCCCATTTCTGTCCAATTTAAAATTTGTCGAGATTTTTTAATTTAAAATTTTTATTTGAGATAAAAAATAGTTTCTCGCCAATTTTAAGAAGGTTATATGGTAAACAGTTTCTGTTCTTTTCTACAGGTATGCACAAAATGAATGAAAATGTAGAAGACCGACAGATTTTCGAATCAAAAAAAAAAAATACACACCAGATTTGTTTACACATTCTAATGTTTAACAGATTTGAAAAATATGTTGTTTAAAAACAAATTGCTAAAAATGAAAAATTTAATACAATTTTGAAAAATAATTAGTATTTCTATTTTTGCGAAGGTTTTGTCTTTTACTCCTTCAGTAAATTGTAAAAGATATATACAGTGGCCAGCAGAAAGTGCGGAGCCTATGGGAAAATCTTTTATCTTCGAATCTAATAAATTCATTTTATCTTAAAAAGTTTTACATATCCCCGAACCAAAATAACCCATCAAATCCGGTGAAAATTTTATAGTATACGAGAGAGGCCCAAAATTTTTTAATTGTGCTTAGAGTAAACAACCCCCATTTTCCACTTCTGAAAATATTTTTATGAGGAAATGTTGCTTCGATTTAAAAGTTAAACCCAATTGTAAAATTTTGCTCAATTTTGATAAAAAATATGATTTAATCGTTTTTTCTGGATTACCCCGTATAAAAAAGTAGATCTCAACCATATAGTACGCAAATTCTAATTTCTGTAAACTACTTTAGAGAAAATCGTAAATATTCTAGATCAGTCAATTTCAGAAATATTATGGTCTTTGAAAATGTAAACCTAAACATATCACATATTTTTTGAGGAATCAAAAGAATTTAATCTAATTAAAATTTTGTGATATAATTTCACTTAAGCTATCTTCCAAATGGAATACTTATTCCCAAAACTAAATTTTTTTTTTAAAATACAGGTTTTAATCGTGGTTGTCATGCAAAAAATTAAAAACAAATAATATTTTTGGTACATATTTTGTTTGCTACCAAAATAAAGCTCAATATAATTTTAGACAATAATCGAAAAAACACGTATTTTTCATTTATAATACATACGAATTTAACTTTATATCCAGATTTAAAGCTTAAATCATAACATAATAAATTTACATAATCAATATAGCTAAGATCAAAGTAGCCATGAAAACAAGTGAAAAAAAAAAAGGAATTAACTGGATGCCATATATTTGGTTGTATTGTTAAAATGGCAGCTGAAAAGGTGCCTTTACAAGAAAAAACTGAAATAGTTTTAATTCTTGGAGAAAATTATCACATACAGCAGATATTTTGAACAATAGCCATACTAAAAATATTCACAATTTCAGTTTATTGAAAATTGTAAAAAAAATTTAAGGAGAGTTGAAAAACAAATACAAGATTCCCCTTCGAAAAACTGTATCTATCAAAGAAAATTGTTTAAATGTTATTAATATTAACAAAAAGTGAAGTTCCTACGATAACTTTGTCTGAAAAAAAAGAAGTAGGTATTTCAGAGAAGTCGATTAGAAGGATTTTTAGTAAAAATAGGCACCTACAATTTCAGCTCAAATTTATCCATTCGTTTCAAGAAAGGGATTTAGATGCTAGGATTGACTTTTGCTTTTAGTTTTAAGACAAAAAGGAGGATGATTCACATTTTGGAAATCTCATATTATTTACGGACGAAGCAATTTTCATAAACAAGGGTAATGTAAGTTCCCAGAATTGCAGGTGTTAGGCTGATTAAAACTCTAACTTGATAATTCATCAAAGATCAATATTCATTTAAGAGAATTTTGGGTGTAATATATTAAATACTTATATAGTGGGGCCATATTTCTTCCTGGAAAATTTAAATATCGCTATATATTTTCAATTTTTGTGCATTTTCAAGAAGATGGTCCATAAACCATAGCCCCTTACAAAAACGGGAATGGTTAAATGAATAGTGCCCCAACAAACAGATCGAAAATCCTTGGCCTTCAAGATCACTGGACGTTACCCAAATGGACTTTTTTTCTCGGGTTACAAGTGTATAAATATTGACCTTTAAGAAATTTGGATCATTTGAAAAATGTCATTACATTGTATTGCTGGAATCAATCCTGGTTTTTTAAGTAATGTAACAAGATAATTCAACAAAGAACTATAAAATAGATAAAAGATGGAGGAGGACACGTTGAAATGTAAAGTTATCATTGTTAATGTAAATTGTTTTTTATCTGTTAAATTATTCTCAAAATTAATTTGATAAATACAAATTAATATAGTTATATTTTTTATGAGACGATATAAAGATAAACTGGTATGTACTTTACATGAAAGATATTATATTGAGCTTTATTTTAGTGGCAAATAAATTCGTACAATAAAATATTTTTTGCTTTTCATATGAGACCTGAATAAAAAAATTGCTGTTTGGAAAATAAATGTACTATTTGATTGCAACTTCAAGTTAAGGTGTATTACAAAGTTACAATTAGAATAAATTTTTTGATACCTCGAAAAATAAAATGCGACGTGCAGCAAAAATATTAAATATTTTTCTGTTTTTATTTTCAAGGGCCATACTATTCCTGAAACTGACTAATCTGACATAATATTTACATTTTTGTCTGACAAAGTCAATAGTAAATAGTATGGACGTACTATGTGGTTGCGCTCTATATTTTATACAGGGTTATATCGTTTTTTTTTGTTCAAAGTGCATAAACATAACTTTTTCACTAAATTACTTCCAATCTATATCCAATCTACTTCTCAACACAGCTAAATCACAACTATCTAATTACTATTAATATCTTCACTATTCAAATACAACAATACAACTCTCATAAAACTCATATCCTATCCTTATTTATATACCTATAGAACTTGCTAGAAATAACAAAAAATATATTAGCATAGAAGTTAAGAGCTATCTAGAAATATGACTGATCGATATAATATTCCTTTTGGTACATTGTAATAAAGATGACTCATCGCATAGGAATATTTGTATACGAGGGTGTATCAATAAGTTTCTCCTAGTCATTCGTAACAATAATATAACTTTTAAATATAAATATTTTTGGTCTTGGAACTTCTCTGGATTCTATAAACAACGTCCTTGATTCTTTTCAGAATAGTATGTGGTCCTTCCCATGATGGCATCAACTTAGGTAATTTGTCCTTTGTTTTATGTGGATTCCTTAACCAAACTCTGTCACCTTGCTCGAAGCTTGCAGAGTTTGCCTTGATGATATATGAATTGACTACTGCCTTCGTTACCAGGTATATACACATTGGAGTGGAACTAATCCGACATTGCTCCAGAGCTCTCGTTCAGTCTTCCGTAAACAATTTTCTTCGTGCTACCCATTTTTATGTCTGTTTGTTCGGCAATGACTCTGATTGATTCGATATTACGGTTCTTTGACCAAATAAATTCTTCGGTGCCAAACTTTGGAATGTTTATTCTATGTCAGCAACTAACACCAAATGGTTTAATTTTAGCCTTCCAAGTTGAATCTAAACTTGCATTTCTTGAATCACATCACATGCTTCTCCAGTTACAGTTCTCAACACTACTTTTCTGGATAAGGTGGGATTCCAACAAGGCTCGACTTTATCAGAGATACTGCAATACCATATCAACAATTATGGTAATAGTTGCAGCACTGACTTTTCCTTTCAGTTGAAGTTGGTCTTTACTAATCTGAGCTGTACACCAGTCTGAATCAATGTCAAAAGTGATTCTCCGTATAGGAAACTTTTCTCTTTGTTCTACTTCACTGCAGTGCTTGCATTCTTCCTTACATGGTCTTCTTGACAATACATCTGCGCCGTTATGTAGCTTTCCTGGTCTGTTGGATTTTAAAATTATTCTGGTGCAGTTTTTTCTGGCTTTCCTCGGTGCCGTCTCTGAATAATGAATTAGATCTGACCTGATCTGACACTCCTACTCGTAGCACTTTATGAGTCTTCTTAATTCCACCCGATAGTCCCTTCTCATCTGTCTAGTTCGTCCACATCTGCAGGAGTTTATCTGGTCCTTTAATTGCTCCCGACAGTTTCTTCTCATGTGTTCAATTCGTCCACATCTGTAGCACTCGATCTGGTTTCTGCTATTACATAAAGTATCACTTATTCTGTTTGATTTTAGAATTGGATAGTTGTAGTTTTTCCTTGTTCTTTTCTATGTGGTCTGTAGATGGTGAACTAGACTTTAATTGCATCTGAACTTAGCTGAACTAGATTTTAATTCCACCTGATAGTCTCATCTTATGTATCCAGTTCGTCTACATCTGTAGCACTTTATGTGCTTTCTTAATTCCATACGACAGTCTTTTCTCGTATGTCCAGTTCGGCGACATCTGTTGCACTCGATCTGGTTCCTGCTATAATGTACCATATCACCTCTTGTGTTCCGTTCTTCTTGATTTCTTCTACTATATGAAGTATCACTAATTCTGTTTAGGTTTTTTAGGATTTCAGCGAACATTGTCTCCATTGCTTGGATTGCAGAATCCTTGCTTTCCTCTATGATAACGGCTTTTATTTTTGGCTTTGAGACACTACAAGCTGCTTCTATTTGCAAAGCCCTATCCCATGCTTCACTACAACAATTAAACTCGCTTATACGCAACATACGCTGTATTTATTGATCTCTGATCCCATCAATAAAATACTGGATTGTAAGTTTTTCTCGGGCTTCTTTCGTAGCACCTAGACAAGTTAGGTGAACAAGGCGTCGGACATCCGTTTCATATTCTTGGAAACTTTTTCCTCTTCTTTCTCTCTTTTCTCCAAATCTTCTTTCCAAAGCGGTACTAAGGATTTAATAATCTTTCTGTTGGGTTATAGGAATTGTGTGCAATAATTCCAGTGCTGACCAACGAAGCACACTTACTAATGTAGTAGCCATCTCTTCATAATTCCAGTTATTTGCACTAGCGGCAGCTTTAAATTGTTGTTTGTATATTATACAAGATGTTGACCATCGTAAGATGAAGGTTTAATGTTCTGTCTGTAGGTTATTATTTTATCAGAATGGCCATGCTTCTTTATTTTATTGACTTTTGTCTAAAGGTCTTTCATTTTACCTTCTATAATATCTATCTCTTATTGTACTTTTTCTACACCTTTTCGTACATCGCCTATCTCTTTCTTAAACTTTTGTGTTTGTCCTTGTATAGCTTGGTCGACTTTTTGTTGCCATTGTATAAGGACCTCTCGCATCCATTTGTAAAAGTTAATTTTTATTTTTCACACGACGTTCTTCTTCTGGTTGTTTGTTTTAAGGCAACGTTCTTCTTATTGTTGTCTGTCTTTTAGGCGACATTCTTCTTCTTTTGACGAAGTTTTTCTTCTTTTTGTTCTTCTTTTGGACGAGGTACTTCTTCTTCTTCTTTTTCTTTTAAATGACATTGTCTTCCTACTTATCTTTCTTTTGGCGGTAATATTCTCCTTCTTACTTTCCTTTTTGGCGGTGATCTCCTTCTTCTGACTTTTCTTTTTGGCGCCATTCTTCTTTTTCTAATTTGTCATTAAGGCGATGTTGTTCTATAAGTTCCATAAAATCAGCTAATATTTTAGTTCTTTGCTTTATTTCTGCTGTATGCTGTCTAGTATTTACCTCTTCTAGAATGTTGTCGAAAATTCGGTTTTAGGCTTCTTTCTTAATGACAAATCCTATGGTAAAGTCCCTTTTTCGCTATCTCTATTAGTTTTCAAATAGAATTTTCTAGAATTTTGGCAAAAATTCGGGTCTATGCTTCTTTCTTAATGAAAAATCTGATGGTGAAGTCTATTTTTCATTATATCTTTTAGTTCCCAAATAGAATGTTCTAGAATTTTGTCGAAAATTTGATTCTAAGCTTACTAATTAATCACAAGTCAGATGATGAAGTCTATTTTTAACCGACTTCTAAAAGAAGGAAGTACTCAATTCGTCGACTATGTATGTTTTTTTTTATGTATGTACACTGATTACTCCGGAACGGCTGCACTAATTTGACCTAAATTTTTTACGTTGTATTCAGAAAGTTGCTGCGGTGATCCCATATTTTTTCAGATGAAACTGTTGCAGTAAAATTCAAGATGGCGCTTGAAATATGACAGCCAAAAAATTAATTTTGTTCGATTTTCTCCAAAATTGGTATGGAGGAATTTTCAGGGTTGTACCCAACGAATCTGAAATTATTTTAAAAAAATTCAAAATGGCGGATCCAATATGGCGGACAAAAAATTTAATTTTGTCTGATTTTCTCCAAAATTGGTAGAGAGGAGTTTTCGGGCCGCTCATGACAAATATAAAATTATTTTTAAAAAATTCAATATGGCGGGCGAAACAATCGATTTTGTCCAATTTTCTCCAAAATTGGTACGGGGGAGTTTTCGAGGTTGCACACAACGAATTAAATACATTTTTAAAAAATTCAATATGGCGGATCCAATATGGCGGACAAAAAAATCGATTTTGGCCGATTTTCTCCAAAATTGGTATGAGGGAGTTTTCGGGGCTTCACATAACGAATCTAAAATTATTTTTTAAAAATTCAGTATGGCGTACCTAATATGGTGGAAAAAAAAATTAATTTTGACAGATTTTTTTCAAAATTGATATGATAGCACATTACGAATTTGATATTATTTAAAACAAAATTAAATATGGCAGATCTAAGATGGAGGATTAAAGATTCTACTTCTCTCGATTTTGTCTAAAGTCAGTATCGAGAGATTTTTGTTAATGTTAATTACGAAATTAAAATATTTGTTGAAAAACTCAAATGTGGCGGATTCAATATGGTGTCCTAAAAATTTTACATTTTTCGACTTTCTCCAAAACTGATATAGAGAGTTCTGGCGGGTGTAAATTATGAATTTAATAGTATTTTTTCTGGATGCAATATGGTGAACACAATATAGCTGACTAAAAATTTTACATTTTTTGATTTTGTTCAAATGTGGAACTGAATCATTTTTGAGGATGTAAATAGCGAATATAAAATTATTTTAAGAAAATCTAATATGTCAGATGCAATATGACCGTTTAGAAATTTTAAATTTCTGGATTTCATCTAAAATTGGTACTAGGGGGCTTTGAAGGGTTTAGATTTAGATTAGATTAAGACGTTAAAATTATTTTTTTGAAATTCCATATGGCGGATCCAATATGGTGGGTTGAAAATTTTGCCTTATTCGCATTTTTTCAGATTTGGTATTTGGGGGTTAAGGGATGGTGTATTACGAATATGAAGTTAATCTTTTACAACTATTAGGTTGTAAGATACATTATAGGGGACAAAAAATTTTACATTTCCCGGTTTTATCTAAAATTGATATTGCGGGGTTTTTGGGGCGTATACAAACTCAATATGCAATATAAAATATATCCGGCTAAGAAATTTACGTCTCAAATTCTTTAAATATCGATAGTGGAAAGTTTTGGGGCCTATATTATTAATCTAAAATTAATTTGAAATTTAAGATAGTGGATTTACTATGACAGACTAAATATTTGTTTGACACAATTTCATTGGTATTTGGAGAACTCTAAGAATCAAAGAATTTTTAGTGGTTTATTTTAGGGTGATTTACAATTATGGATAAAATGGGTACTTTTTTGCCATCTTGGAGTCATTGCGAGGTACATTAATCTCGATTAGCACTTAGATTAAACAATTTATGAATATCATAATGAATTTGAAACTAAAAATCGAAAAATAAAAAAATTGAACCGACTTCTAAAAGTGCGCTAAAAAGTGAAAAATAACTAAAAAGTTTTATATGAAATTGAAATTTTTGAAGTCGGCGCCAAATTATTTCCAAATGAAATAAATAACTACTAAAATATACAAATTATGGTAACAAAGCAATTACAAATAAAGTATTTTTAATCTTTTTATGGGAATTACATTTTGTCAGGTATTAGTTTGGCGCCGACTTCACAAATTTCAATTTCATATAAACTTTTTTAGTTATTTTTCACTTTTTAGCGCACTTTTAGAAGTCGGTTCAATTTTTTTATAAAAATTTTATTCGATATCGTTTTGAGTTTAAAAACAGAACGTTCTTGAGCTTGATCGAAAATTCATTTTGTTTCGTTACTTGATAACAAATTCAATGGTGTAGTCCGTTTTTTTCTATCTCTTCTAATTTTCAAAAGAATTTTCTGGAATCCCGGTAATAATCCTTACTTCTGACGTCAAATGTTACGATTTTCTCTGGGCTCGCAAAATGAAACCCAACACTTTTCAGTAAACTAATTCCAACCTCCTTCTTAACACAGCTAAATATAGTTGCATAAAAGTTGAAAACTATCTGGAAATATTACTCATCGATATAAAGTTCCTTTCTGTACATCATAATAAAGGTGACTCATCGCATAGGAATATTTGTACACGAGGGCGTATCAATAAATTTCTCATAGTCGTCCGAAACTATAACTTTTAAATATAAAGAACATTTCTTAATAAAAAATTTTCCTAAAGTGAAAAATAGTGGTACTTTAATTATAGTGCAATTTTAAATTTTCACTCCCTCGAATTCTATAAGACTTCCATCGGATTTGATTGATCCTATTTTGATTTGAATTCATGTAGAACTTATTGAAAATAAAATAAATTCATTATATTCAAAGATGAACATTTTTTCTAATATGCTGTGCACTTTCTGCCGGTCACTGTGTTAGCACATATGTATTGTTACGAACTTTATAGCGTTTTACATTTCATAGTATTAGGTTGGTTTGTAGTTTGTAGGGTTTTAGGTTTATTTTCTACTAGTCTATAATTTATTTAATTAATTTTACCTTTGTTAATTTCCTCAAGAGACATCTATGAGAGAAGGTCGGGAACTTTTTAGAGAATTCTATTTCCTTATTTTTAACATGGAAAGTCTATGATAAAAGGTCTAGAAATCGCCGGATTATTTCTTTTTCTTATTTTTATTACACCATATAGTATGGAAATCCTTCTAGAAAATTAGGGAATCTTCCGGTATTGACCAAAAGGTTTTAAAGAGGATCCAGATCGGCTTTCGGGGACAGTATAGTTTGAGAGCTCGTCGATGCAACTTGAATTTGTTTGATAAGGGTCAAAAGTGAAGTTGTCAATTGAAATTTTTTGAAATAATACAGTGTGTTCAATAATACAGTTTCTGTTCAAAAATCGGCCGTCCGGAACAATTTGGTGTCAGAAGTGAGATCAAATCCATAAGGGGCTAGTTGATGTTAGAAAATTAGAAAAAAAGTGAATTGAAATTTTATGCCAGTAGAAACTAGAAAACAGAAAGCCAAAATGGAATAACAACTTCAAACTAGTTTAAATCAGATACTGGCGATGATACATGATATGAAAACAAGCCAGGAAGATATGAAGAAAGGTCAAGAAAATTTGAAGCAAGGCTAAGAAAATATGAAACAAGAATTAAAAAAAGATATGACGAAAAATAGAGATGATATGAAACAAGAATTGATAACATTGAAAGCAAGCCAAGAAGTTATGAAAAAGAGTCAACAAGAGTTGAAAGAAGATATTAAGAAAAATTAAAAAAGTATAAAACAAGAACTACAATCAAGCCTGGAGGGCATACAATAATTTAAGATAAGTCAAGAAGATATGAAACGAGAACTGAAAGAATACATTAAAAGAAATCAAGAAGATATGAATCGCTTGGAACCAGAAGTGCAAAAGAAGATTAGCAAAATTAGGGAAGACAATACAGGGCGAAGTACAACAAGAGGTGACTGGAGTACAAAAACAGATACAACAATTACATTTGCAAATCGAGAAGGTAGCCAGTATAGGTATAATAAAGGTAAACGGTGTTCCTGCCACTAGTGTGATGAAGCCACCTACGTTTGACGTAGTTATCTTGGGTTACCTATGTCCGTCAATTCGAAGCGGCCGCCACCGGCAATAACTGGAGAAGGCATGTGCTCTTGCACTACGAGGTGACGCTATGGAGGTTCTACGTAACATTGCTGAAGAAAAACACAATGATTACGAGTTTATTGTTACTTTTCTGGAGATGCGCTATGAGGAAGGCTAATAAATTTGACCTACCCAACATACCCAGAAGAAATAAAGCAAGAGTAAGCAGTGGATAGTTTTATTGAAGGTTTAGGCGACCCAGAAACAAGTCAGACACTAAGAATGGCCAGACTGAAAAAATTTTCCGAGACTCTTGCTTATGCCCTTTAATTTGAAACAGCCAAACAGACCTCAAGGAACTAAGGAAGAGTCAATGTTTCCCAGAATGATCGCAAAACCAACGAGGAATTCTTCATGAAGTTAATGAGGGAGATGCAGGAATTTTTAAAAACAGACAAAGGGCACATGACAACAAAAACACAACTTTCCACTGCAGAAATAGAATTCGTTGTTGGCAATGCGGCCAAGAGGGGCATGTACAAAGCCGTTGTACTGGCAGTACTGCTCCTGAAAGTGCTCAAAATCAGGACAATTTCCACTAGCAAGCTTAAAAGGATGAATTCGAGATTGCTCGTTGTATGCAAAAGGAATTCTTTTGGCGAGAACATTGATCTAAAATAAAAGAAGTACTATATTTGTCAAGATGCTGAACTTGAAGGATTATCCTCAACAGATCAAAAAAGATGATAAGATGGCTACCTATCAACTTATCGATGTGATATTTAACGATATTCCGTTACAACCTGAGAAATTACCTGCTAGTCTACCTAAAGTACTTCAAGACCTAGTTATAACATCAACACCTTCATTAAATCAAGTTCAGGTGGCTAAACTGGAAGATCTTTTAAAAAGAAATCAGGATGTTTCCTCTTTAACTGATAGCGACTTGGGAAGGACCAATGTAGTCGACCATCGAATAAATACTGAAGAAGCAAATTCAATTAAATAAGCTCCAAGAAGAATACCATTAGCAAAACGTGACGAGGTGTACAAGGTGCTTAAAGACCTGCAGGATCAAGATATTATAGAACCTTCCCAAAGTCCCTGGACATCCCCAGTTGTACTAGTTAAGAAGAAAGATGCCTCAAATAGATTCCACGTTGACTTTAGACGTCACACGTCACAAAAAAATGACAGTTTTCCTTTACCTCGTATTGACGATACTCTGGACACTTTAAATGGGTCAAAATGGTTTTCCACATTGGATCTAGAAAGTGGCTATTGGCAGGTACAGCTTCATCCAGAGGATAAAGAAAAGTCCGTTTTTTCTACGGGAATGGGGCCATAGCAATTTAATGTTATGCCACTTGGTTTATGCAATGCTTCAGCCACTTTTGAACGTTTAATGGAACGAATCCTATACGGACTAACTTGGAAAACATGCTTAGTATACCTAGATGACATCATAATTCTAGGTAAAACATCTGATGATGACCTGAACTGTGTCGAAGATGTATTTCAAAAGCTGAGAAGTGCACAATTAAAGCTCAGTCCGAAAAAATGTCAATTTTTTCAGAAAGAAGTGAAATACCTGGGACATATAGTCATAGAGGCTGGTGTACGAACTGATCCAGAGAAGACGGAAGCCATTCAAGGTTGGCCAATACCGAAAAACAAGCATGAACTAAGAAGTTTTCTGAGTCTCTGTACTTACTATAGAAGATTTATAAAAATATTCGCTGATATTGCAAAACCATTACATCGTTGGACTGAAAATAACAACTATGAATGTTCCGCAGACTGCGAAACCGCTTTGAAGGAACTAAAGAAAGCACTTTATAATCCTCCCATATTATCATATCCTGATCCTGATCACATGTTTGTTGTGAATACTGACGTTAGTAACTCCTCTATAGATGGAATTTTGTCCCAAATACAAAATAGCCAAGAGGAAGTGATTGCTTACTTTAGCAAAGTACTCTGCAAAGCTGAGCGAAATTATTGTGTAAGAAGAAAAAACTACTCGCCATTATAAAGACACTGGAACATTTTCACAAATATCTATACGGCCAAAAATTTCTCCTACGAACAGACCACGCATCATTAATGTGGCTTTTACAATTTAAAAATCCTGAAGGTCAAATAGCACGATGGCTACAGTGCTTGCAAGAGTACGATTTTAAAATTGAACATAGAAAAGGCTTGAACCACAAAAATGCAGACGCTTTGTCAAGAAGGTCATGTCCAGAAGAATGCAAACATTGTAACAGACACAATGAGCGGGAGAGTCCTGACGATTTCTTTTGTCGAAAGACACAGCTACAATGTCTTCGGAATGGGATCCCAAAATCATCTCCAAGGAACAACAAGAAGATCCAGATCTTAACATTATCACCAAATTAAAGAATATCACCCACTTTTCAAGAAATCTCATCAAAATCTCAAAAAGTAAAGAGTTATTGAGTCTTCTGGGATTCCTTGATTATGCACGATGGTCTACTAAAAAGAGTTTGGGAGAGCTCTGATGGCAAAGACTACAAATTCCAGATCATATTACCCGCGAAAAAGGCCCCAGAAGTCCTGCAAGCGTTACATAATGGTGTAGGTGGCATACACTTAGGGGTTATGAAAACTCTTGAAAAAATTTTAGAGATATTCTATTGACTGTGGAGCCGCGCAGATGTAAAAAATTGGTGCAAAACCTATACCGACTATGTTGCCAGTAAAGGACTAAGGTCTCGTAGCCATGGTAAAATGAAGCAATACAATGTAGGAGTACCTTTTGAAAGAATTGCAATAGGACCATTTCCTATTAGTAAATCCGGGAATCGCTATATTTTGGTAGCTTTGGATTACTTCGGTAAATGTCCAGAAGTCTATGCAATACCAAATCAAGAAGCCACCACCGTTACTGAAATTTTGTTTAAATAGTGGATTTGTAGATATGGGGTGCCAGGAGAGATATACCCTGATCAAGGAAGAAACTTTGAATCTGACGTTTTTACAAACCTTTGCAAGCTTCTGAAAATCCATAAGACTAGAACAACACCCCTACATCCACAGTCAGATGGAATGGTTGAGAGATTTAACAGAAGGCTGGAGAATTACATCAGAATACAAGTAAATGAACAACAAAATAACTGGGATAAATGCATTTTGGAAAAAAATAAGTCTTCCAGTCGATTTGCTTACTGGACGTCCTCCCGATTCTGAAGCAACTTGGGAAGACTACTCCAACCAACTCAGTAAGCAGTTTCAGGTCTTACACGAAAAAGTTCATCAAAAGTTACAAATAGAAAACGACAAAATGAAGACTCGGTGATCTCAAAGTCAATACTTAAGGATTTATCGTTGGTAAAAAAATTTGGTTGTACAATCCGAAAAGAACCAAAGGGCGTTCACCAAAGCTTCAAAAGTCATGGGAAGGTCCGTACAATGTAATGACTCGACTAAACGATCTGGTTTATCGAATTCAGAAAAGCCCTCATGGGAAGATGAAAGTCATGCATCTTGACAGATTGGCTCATTATCAAGATCAAGAAGGTCGATCGGAACCATCAAGGCTTGGAAGGAGGCAATGTTACGAACTTTATAGCGTTTTACATTTCACAGTATTAGTTTGTGTTTGTAGTTTGTAGGGTTTTAGGTTTATTTTGTACTAGTTTAAGATTTATTTAATTAATTTTACCTTTTTTAATTTCCTCTGGAGACGTCTATGAAAGAAGCTCTGGAATTATTTAGAGAATTCTATTTCCTTATTTTTAACATGAAACGCCTTTGATAGGAGGTCAAGAAATCGCTGGATTATTCCTTTTTCTTATTTTTATTACACCGTGTAGTATGGAAATCCTTCCAGAAAATTAAGGAATATTCCGGTATCGACCAAAAATGTATATAAAAGGTCCATGGACTTTCAGGGACAGTATAGTTTGAGAGCTCGTCGATGCAACTTGAATTTGTTTGACAAGTATCAAAAGTGAAGTTGTCAATAAAAATCTTTTGAAATAATAGGGTGTGTTCAATAATATAGTATGTATTCAAAAATCGGCCGTCCGGAATAGTATTTTATACCAAGTTAACACGCGAAGTAAACACTTAAAGACTTAAATATGCATAAGGGAATGTATTAAATCCAAAAGAAATAGTTAAAACAATACTCTGATATTACAAGTAAACAGCAACATTTTACAGATATTCATTTAATAACTTTCTGGTGCTTTGTATTTGCACACTATTTAATCAATTCTTTCCAGTTAATTGGCAAATAAATAAAATTTTAAACTAGTAAAACCTTTTTAAATGTTGAATGGGGTCAAAGCACAAGTACTCTAGTAGAGTACTTGTGCTTTTCCAGAAAAGACTTATTTAGTTTAGAATGATTCGACATTATATATTTTGATGATGGTGAATTAAATATCTTTAAAAAAGTAACAAACAACAGTGATATTTAGTCCAGTCTATTGGTCATGTAAGTGAGAGGAAATTAGACCCTTAATAAAAAAGCAAATCCGGAAATTTATTGAGATATTAGTTAAAAAAATTGCTACTTATATTTTTAAAGGCAAATAAATGCATATATAAAATTTAACTTAAGTTTCAAAAGTCACGCTAGTAAGTGCATGCTCAAATGCAATAAAAAATTATGTTGCTAATCTTTACAATGAGTTGATAAGTATAATTACAAAAGGCAGTCTTGACTTAACATACATTCTTAGAACATGTAAAACATGCCTTTTATGCATATAATCTTTAACTTATTTAAATAACTTGTTAAGAATAAAAAAAAGTTCGATATAACAATGTCAGAAAATATAAAATTTAAATATTTTGACTCAAACTCAAAAACGGATTATAAACTACAAACATGTCCTAAGAATTCTAAAATCGTATGTCCTCAAGGCATTTTGTCGTGGAGAAATAAACTAAATATTGATTTAATGCTTGAATTGTAAATAATATTAGTGACTTTAGTTCCATAAAATTACTCAAAATTATGCAATAAATAAATCTAATCACTTTCATAAAGGGTGATTTCTAATTCAAAATTTAATTTTCAAAAGTAAACAGCTTTAATTCGTTGGAAACTAAAATAAGCAAAAGTTTTATAGAGAACGTTTAACAATTAAAAAGCTGACAGTGTATACTTAATATTTTGATAAAGGTTTAATTGTTGATTTGAGTCATAAATGAAACATGTTCTGCATCACAATTTTAGGTGTGACAACCAAAAAGTGTTTGGTTCGTTTGTCCTCTTGTTAACTTAATCAGTGAATATATTTCTTATTCTTGATGTACTTCTTATAATTATATCCTTAGTAACATCTATAAATACAACTTGAATTTTAAAAGTCACTTAATTATAAATGTACATAAGATTTTGTTTAATGAATAATAGGATTAAACAGATTTATTTCCAATTATATTTATATTCTTATGATATAAATAAGTGTGCATTCTAAGTGCAGTTAGAATGCCACCAATGACTTAGCTAATACCAAAACTATTAATTTTATTAGCAATTAAAAATTGTGAATTCTCTTTTGCATCAATAAGATGTTAGGAAGCTTTAATAAACTTAATCCCAATTCTTCGTAGATTTTACTTCTGACTAAAAATAATGTACTACATTTAGTGGTATACTTCTAGTACAAGAAGTACCAAACTGCTAACATCATCAATGCTGAGATCATTAACTCTTCTTTGTATGCTTAATGGTCTAGTTAGTTTATTTGAATATCAATATCATGGCGAATAAGTTAACTGCTGAAAATATTACCAATTTCGTCGCATTGAAAGGTTGCATAAAAAAGTCTACAAATTTTGAAAATATAGTATTTACTTATATCGATGAACTTACTTATTTCTAATAAGCTAATCACATTATAAAATTTTGTGGCTTTAAATGTGCCTGTTTTCTTTTTGCAACTTAAAGGTTGATATAGAAATTTAGCAATTTATGGTCATTTTATGTTATTATATAACCTTAATAATTTATTGCGCAACTTTTTAAATTTTTTGTGGGTTTTATAAATTAAACATCTTATTGATTATTGTTCTATTTCGGTTTCAAAATTGGTTGGATTTCGTAGTAATTTTTAAACTAACAATAAAAAATCTCTTTGATTCGCATGATATATAAATCATGAATCCTTTTCATTTAACCAAAATGATAATTTTATCTCTACAGTAGAGTTAATAACAATAAATTAATACTGCAAAGCATACTACTGAAAATAAACAAAAAACCTAGTCAAAACCTATCGGTACAATTATTTTTTATTTTGGATCCTTTTAGACAACAAATTAGATAAAGTGACATTAATACTTAATTTATAGATTGTCTTGATCTGTATACATAAATGAATTTAGTATGTTAAAATGAAGAAAATATAGAGAAAGCATTTGATTACATAAAATCAATATTTGTTTTCCATTGATATGGTCAAATTATGACAATATTCTTTAAAATCAGTAAGAGCTTGAATAAAATTTAGAGCTACTTATGATAAGTGTTTTGAAACACTTTTTGGTATAAATTTCCTCAAGATTGATGTGTAAGGCTTTCATGAAGCAGATAATCTATGAAACGTGTATTTTAATGTTATTTTACTTAAACATTTTCTTTTATAATTCTCGAGCATCTAATTACCGCTTTCATATATGTTTTGTACGTTTTTTTTTAAATAAAACTGCTTTCCCAAGTTTCAAAATAGCTTTAAAAGAAAAAAAAATATCATAAAGGGAAAACATATTTTTCTCCGACTAACTACCTGGATCTCACCTAATCCCAACTGAATAATAATCCTGTCGTTTGTTAACTGTTAATTTCGTAATTCATTAGGATTCACTATTTTGTATTTCTACCTAGTTTATATTGCCAAATTGCAATGAATAACTAATTATAAAAATTGCCCATCTCTTTTTAAAAATAGTGTTGGTATAAATATTATTTAAAAAAAAATCTAAGGATATTTATTTTTGATTTTAAGTAAATGTTTTTTTATGGAAAATAGTAATAATAATAAAATACCAAGTATTATAGACTTTTTGAATTTAGTGCAAATGTAAAAACCAGTTAACCAAAATTAAGGCGGAATTTTGATGGGAATTAATGTACTAAAAGGAAATCATTTTTGTTATTATAAATCATATTATTTAGTTGATCTTCTGTTACTTGCTTTTAAACTGAGGGATTTTATAAATTCGTAGCATCTAATGGAATCGACTGACTTTATAAGTCTATGTTTTTGAAATAAAATTTTTATAAAAAAATTGAACCGACTTCTAAAAGTGCGCTAAAAAGTGAAAAATAACTAAAAATTTTTATATGAAATTGAAATTTGTGAAGTCGGCGCCAAACTAATAGCTAACAAAATATGATTCGCATAAACAGATTAAAAATACTTTATTTGTAATTGCTTTCTTACCATAATTTGTATATATTAGTAGATATTTATTTCATTTAGAAATAATTTGGCGCCGACTTCAAAAATTTTAATTTCATATAAAACTCTTTAGTTATTTTCCACTTTTTAGCGCACTTTTAGAAGTCGGTTCAATTTTTTTATAAAAATTTTATTTTTCGATTTTTAGTTTTGAATCCATTATGATATTCATAAATTATTTGAACTAAGTGCTAATCGAGATTAGTGTACCTCGCAATGACTCTACTAAAAATTCTTTGATTCTTAGAGTTCTCAAATACCAATGAAATTGTGTCAAACAAATATTTAGTCTGTTATAGTAAATCCACTATCTTAAATTTCAAATTAATTTCAGATTGGTAATATAGGCCCCAAATATGAAAAAAAGGGAATAAGGTAAAATTTTCAACCCACCATATTGGATCCGCCATATTGAATTTTAAAAAAATTATTTTAGATTCGTCATGTACGACCCCGAAAACTCCCCCGTACCAATTTTGGAGAAAATCGGACAAAATCGATCCGCCATATTGAATTTTTTAAAAATGTATTGAATTCGTTATGTGCAACTTCGAAAACTCCCCCATACCAATTTTGGAGAAAATCGAACAAAATTAAATTTATTGTCCGCCATATTGAATCCGCTATTTTGATTTTTTTTTAAATAATTTCAGATTCGTTGGGTACAACCCCGAAAATTCCTCCATACCAATTTTGGAGAAAATCGGACAAAATGAATTTTTTTGGCCGCCATATTGTAAGTGCCATCTTGGATTTTACTGCACCAATTTTATGTGAAAAAAATATGGTACCACCGCAGCAACTTCCTGAATATAATGTAAAACATTTCATTCAAATCGGTGCAGCCGTTCCGGAGTAATCGTTGTACATACATAAAAAAAATAACATAGTCGACGAATTGAGAACCTCCTTCTTTTAGAAGTCGGTTAAAAAGGAGATTATTTATCATATTTTTTGATAAATACTAATCATTAATTTACTTCTTAATAAATCTATTATTTTCAAATGTTTTTAGTGTTCCGTAGGAACCCTTGTAGTTTCGTCATATTCGTCACTCTATTCGTTCGTCCGTCCGCCTGTATGTCACTCATATCTTGTAGGTTTTATTCTTTTGCAAAGGAACTTGGCAGATACTTGTTTGTAAAGTAGGAAGAAAAAAATTTTTTCGTTCACCCCATTAGGGTAATACTGGATAGGTTTTCAAACAACAAATAAATGTTTTGTATTACATTTTTATTTAGTTGTTTTATTTACAAAATATAAACATCTGAAATAACTTATTAAATGCCCCTCTAACTTTTCAAAGGTAAATTTGAAAAGAAAACAATTGGTATAATAGCTCTGACTAAATTCATGTTGTTTGAATAATGCATCAGAATACTTAGAGAGTTGACTCTACATGGTAAAATAAAGGTAGTAAGTCGAAAACAGCTACTTTTCGAGTTACAGTCTGTCAAAGTGCAGTTTTTTTTTTAACATCTTGCGGTTGGTTTTTAAATTATCATGTTGATATTTGGGACCGGGACACAGGCGCGGATCCAATGGGGGGCGGGGGCGGTGGGGGCGATTGCCCCCCCCCCAAGAGCTTTGAGTTCAGGAAAATAGACCCGATTTTCCCTCTTGTACTATAGTTTATTCAAGAACTAGAGAGAGTAATAAATCATTTTTTAGCCTTCTTTTTCTTCGCAAAATACCTGTGTTCCTTAGACCGGTATCTTTGGCAAAATCTGTTGGACATATATATTTTTCATAGAAATGGATTAGAAATTTTATAATCAAAAATACCGGTCTATAATAATGGACCATTTGGGTTGGATAACAATGGATATTTGGATGTGTGAAGTCTTAAAAAGGATTTTAATCCTTGTGATAGGCGTCGAAAAGAGGTTTATTTTATCACTAAGTATTTATGGCATAGAATATTATTTCGGTAATAAACTTAAAATAAAAAGTTTTTAACACAAATCACAACTGTATTTTTATTATTTTTAATTTTGGCATAGAAACCGTTTTAGGCACATTTAGAATAAAACGTAGCATTTTTCTCTCAAAAAATTCTAAGTTATAATTTAAATACTTACAAAATACCCATTGTCAAAAATACAAGAAGTTAAACATATATAAAAAAATAAAATCGTCCATATAATGTGAAAATTTTTTTGGGCAATCGATCATTTTATTATTAATTAAAAACATTTTTAGGACATTTAACGTTTCATTTTATTAATTTCTTAAACCATCTGCAGAATTACAATTAAACAGTAAAAAGGATTCAAATGTAATTAATTTTTATATGTTAAAAATATTTAAATAATAAATTGTGTTTACGCTTGTAAACATTACGTATCTAATTCGTAATCCAAGTCAGTGAAGCTATCTTCGCCCAAATTAATTATAATTGGTTCCTCTATCTCAAGGATCACGAGATCGAGTTTCCACATTTTCTTTTATTCTTTTATTATATGGATTTTTCCAAATTTTCTGCAGTTACTTTATTCCAAAAAATCTTTCAAAAGTTCTGTTAAATTACTAATTTTGTAAGTTGTGTTATTTCTAGCAACTTTACCTTTAACTTGATAGAGATATTTCCTTCGCCAATGGACATTTTCCGGATGATCTATAAGAACAGATTTCCTATCTGGTTTTCCCAGCAAAAATTAAGTTCTCTGAGCAATTTCCAGAGCTCATTTCTTTGAATTTCAGGTAAATCTCGATCTTCATTGATTTTAGTTAGAATTTTGTCGACGATTGGGATCTGCTTCTCATGATAAGATGTATGTACAACTCCTTTTATTGCAGTTTACATCTCTTCTTCCAACGAGGTTTTCCGTTTGCCTGTGATCGAATGTGACTTGGGAGTACTAACAATTCCAGTCGTTTTTTTCTCCTTCGGTATTCGGTACATAGTAGATTTTCCAACTCCTGTCATGTTGGAACACATCTCAACATAATTTTTAACATTATTATCTAGATATTGATATTTTAAGGCATCATGAACATTCATCGTAATAAGTTTTTCGTTGAGTAAAAAATGCTCTGGATCTCACTAATCTCACATAATATATATAAACAAGCAAAGGCAAGATAAATCACCAAGGATACACTGTAAGGTGTACTTTGTTCACTGAAAGAAATTAAATTGAACTCTCAGAAACTCTATTGGTGCAGTAAATTTATAAAACCTTATTATGTTTAAATATAATTAAATGTAATTAGATTTACGTCAATTCTCAGTTACCTGCGGCATTGAAGCAGGTAAGCTGGAGATTTCGGTAACAGTTTTATTACTCTTTCTAGTTCTGGAATAGAATATAGCAATGTGTATGCTTGTGATCACCTCTCCCCTTCCCAAGAGCTTTGAGTTCAGGAAAATAAAACCGATTCTGCCTTTTATATTAGGAATGTGTATGCTGCCCGCATCCTCCTCCCCCCTGTCGACAACTTGTTTTTTTCTTGTGATCGTCCCCCCTTGCTCCAAGAACTGAATATATATATATATATATATATATATATATATATATATATATATATATATATATATATATATATATATATATATATATATACAGTGAACTCTCTCTTAACGGACACCTCTATTCAATGGACACCTCTTCTATATGGGCAATTTTTGAGACAAAAACCATTCGTATATACCAGTCTGTACTTTTAAACCTCCCTCCAATGGACGCTCTCAACAACGGACACGGACAGTAAATTATTTATAAAAAATAATTCTAACGGACAAATATTTTACTATTTTCCTTTCAATATTTGCCTAAATTTTAAATTTTATTAAAGACACATTTTATTTGCGTAAATACCCACAAAATAGGCGGCAGCCAGGTATATTGGTAGGTAATTAGGGTTTTAGGGTTTTCCAAGGAATTTTATTGGTGCACGTGAATTCTATTAAGCACATTTTACTTTATTATGTACGTATTGTTAAAACTGCTGCGGAAAGGATAATATCATTTTAGTTGCATAAACGTTTTGTGACGCGAATAACATGGCTACCAACAAAAGAAAGTTTTTAAGTTTGGCAGAAAAAGTCGATGTAATCCATTATGCGGATACGAATAAGTTAAGTGTTAGACAGTTAGCAGAAAAGTTTGGAATTGGAAAAAGTCAAGCTAGTGAAATTTTAAAACGTAAGAGTGATATAATTAAGCAGTTTTCTGAGAGCGGAAACACCGAAAAGAAAAGGAAATTTTTGAAAACTGAGGGTGCTGCATTAGATCAAATTGTTTTCGATTGGTTTTGTAAAGTGCGTTCTAAAAACATTCCTGTTTCTGGTAAAATTATTCAAGAAAAAGCATTAGAAGTTGCAACGGAACTAAATTTTGACATGAAGGCTTCCAGCGGATGGCTCGAGAAGTTTTGTAAGCGGCACAATATTTCCTTCAAATCTATATGTGGCGAAGCAGCGGCTGTAGATTTATCAGTGGTTGCTGACTGGAAGAAAAAACTGCTCACTATAATGAAAGAATACTCTCCTCGTGATATTTTTAACGCAGATGAGACGGGACTATTTTTTCGTGCCTTGCCTAACAAAACATATGCTCTGAGAGGAGAAAAATGCACTGGAGGTAAGGCTTCCAAAGACAGACTCACAATTCTGTTTTGCACCAATATGATTGGAAACAAAGAAAAGCCACTGGTAATTGGAAAAAGCAAGAATCCTCGTTGTTTCAAGAACTCCTATGTAGAAAAATTACCTATCGAATGGTATTACAATAAGAAGTCATGGATGACAAGAGAAATCATGACAGATTGGCTAAATAAATTTGACAGAAAAATGCAGAGAGAAAATCGAAAAGTACTTTTGTTCCTAGACAATGCTGCGTCTCATCCACAACTTGTATTATGTAATGTTAAATTGATATTTCTGCCGCCTAATACTACATCTGAATGCCAGCCCCTCGATCAGGGGATTATAAAATGTTTCAAAAGCTACTACAGAAAGTTATTGATCCGAAGACTGCTATCGTCGATAGAAGAGTCTGATTCTATAGGGGAACTTGAGAAGTCTATTAACGTTACCAATGCCTTGATTTGGACTGTAACTGCATGGAAGGAAGTACAACCGAAAACTACCAACAATTGCTTTCTTAAAGCTGGATTCGGTACACAGGACAACGTTGAGCCTGAAGAAGATTCCGAGGACGATCTGCCACTTTCTGAATTATGGAAAAAAAACAAACACTTTTCCATTGATTTATTAAGTTATACGGAAATTGATGGAACTTTGTTGACTGAAAATCCCGATTTAAGTATTCAAGAGTGTGTACGTGAGTTTCAGGTGAATCAGGTTGTTGAAACATTATCTGAAAGTGAAAGTGACGACGAAGAAACGAATACTTCTAATATAAAAGACATTAATGAAGCCTACAAAAAACTAAAAGACATTGAAACATTTTTTGTATTACAGGGAAATTCTAACATTGCACAACAAATCTCCCAAGCTGTAAGTTCAGTAGAAACCCAAATTGTTAAAAATAAATTAAATGGCCTTAAGCAAACCACCCTTGAAAGTTTTTTTTTAAATAACAAATGATTTATGTGCATATTTTAATTACATATACATAGGTTATATACATATTTAGTATTAAAAACTTGTGTTTTTGCTAACTAACATTTAAACATTGACTACATATACGTAATATACATGTTTAAATATTTGAAGTTTATTTTATTTTCTCCATTCAACGGACACCTCCATTCAAAGGACACTTTATGCTACACAAGTGCTGTCCATTCAAGAGAGAGTTCACTGTATATATATATATACTGCGAGCGCTCGTAGACGCTATATAGTGAGCTTTGAAAATGGTGAATGAGATTTCACCGAAACGTCAGCTGTCTTACAGTCCTGAGAGGCACATACACGGGATGCCCGAAAACCTTCGATTATATATATATATATATATATATATATATATATATATATATATATATATATATATATATATATATATATATATATATATTCATGAGTTCAATAAAGTCATATTATTCACCGATGAAGCTACTTTTACATTCAATAACAATTTTCATAACACACATCACTACTCTTATGAAAGTCCTCATACCATTATGGATCAAGGACATCAGTGCTTGTAGCTTGGATGACCTCATTTGTTTGGCGGGCCTTTAGATGAGTTAAATGCGAAATAATCCTCTACAATTGTTGGAAAATGTTCCCATTAAGAAACGACTAATTACTTGGCTACTTCAAGATGGTGTTCCACCCATTTTAATCTGGACGTGCGGAGATACGCCAAATGAAAAATTCCATGACAAATGGTTAGAACGAAGCACATCGATATTTTGGGCCCGGCGATCGTCCGATATCAATCCAAAAGAATTTTTTCTAGGGGCATTTAAAGGATTTCGTTTGTAAAACACCCATAAACGATATCGAATATCTTCGTCAAAAAATAATAGATAGATTCCAAGTTGTACAAAATACGGCCGATTTTTTTTTTATTTGGCAACATTTTTTGAAAGGCATCATCCATTATGTAAAAATGAATGGAGGTCGTTTTAAAAATGTATTATAATTCTTTTTCTTTTTTAAAATCATAAATTTCGTAACAATTCTGTAACTTTTCTAAAATATTAGTTCTTTCGTTATAATTTTTTTTAATATAAATTTTGTGTTAAAAATTTTATTTACTAAAATAAATAAAAATAATTATTTAACTGTTATCGTTATTTTAATTGTTAAATCACCTTTTAGATATCTGATTGCCAGATTTAACTAAATCTTAATTAAGCATGTAACTTGATTTTTTGCTGCCATTTGAAAAACTGATTTTACTGGTAACAAAAACTTTAATTTGCTCCTAAACTATGTGGTTTATTGACTCGAAAAAAAGACTACCTTTTTGCTATGTATTTTTTTATCTTTAAAATGGCATGTTCTTTTTTTCAATAACTGTCAATACAAAAAAATATGTGGCAAATAATATTTATTATTTCAAGTGACACACAATATAATTGTAACCAAGTTTAACATTTTCATATCATTATTTTGGTATATAGTAGAGGCTGCAAGTTCTATTACAGGTTATGTTCAGTCAAAAATTTCCGTTTATAAAATAATTTTCAAGCTTAAAATTTTTTGTTTTGTTTTAGACATTTTAAAAAAATGTATTGTGCTGATTATTTTGCAGCTTCATTTTATTTTAATAATAATAGAAGAGATGCTATTAAATTTAACAATGGATAGTAAAGGGTGTTTTTTATAGAGGTATAGAACTTTAAATTGGCAACACTTTTTTAACTGGCGGCCATTTTGTCAGCTGTCAAGTGATTTATGTTTAGTTTGGTTTGGCATTTTAACATAAGTGGACTGACGCCTGAACAACGCTTCCAAATTGTGCAAATTTATTTTGAAAATCATGGTTCTGTTCGAAATACGTATCGCGCACTACGTCCATTTTACGGTCAACATAATCGTCCATCAGAACAATTAATTCGATTAACTATGGAACGTTTTCGCACCACGTTTACTCTAAATGATAATACGTATCCACAGAGATGTCGTACAGTGCGTACAGAACAAGTCATTGCTGCTGTAGAGCGTAGCGTAGAGGAAGACCCGAATCAGTCTATCCGCCATCGTGCACAAGAATTGGATATGTGTCCATTCACTTTATGGAAGATTTTGCGGAAAGAATTGAAGCCACACGATCACCTAGCAAGGCGTAGATTCGGTGAATGGGCCCAAAACAAGATTGCCGTTGATCCCGATTTTCATAGGCGAATTTTGTTTAGCGATGAAGTTCACTTTTGCTTGAATGGATACGTCAATAAACAAAACTGCCGTATTTGGAGTGATGATAATCCTCAAGTGTATGTTCAGACACCGTTACATCCAGAAAAACTGACTGCTTGGTGTGCTTTATGGGCTGGTGGAATCATTGGTTCGTACTTCTTTAAAAACGATGCTGGTCAGAACGTTACAGTGAATGGTGACCGCTATAGAGCCATGATTACTGACTTTTTCGTTCATCAATTGAACAACCATGATGTGCAGGAGCTGTGGTTTCAACAAGACGGCGCAACATGTCACACAGCATAGTTTCACGTTTCGGACCCGTGAATTGGTCTCCAAGATCGTGAGACTTAACGCTGCTAGACTATTTTCTGTGGGGATATGTGAAGCCGCTAGTCTACACCGATAAGCCCGAAACGATTGATCACTTGGAGGACAACATTCGCCACGTTATTGCCGATATACGGCCACAAATGTTCGAAAAAGTCATCGAAAATTGGACCTCCAGATTAGACTACGTCCGAGCCAGCCGTGGCGGTCATATGCCAGAAGTCATATTTAAATTATAATGCCAGAAGGTTATCTTTCGAATAAAGTAAATTTGATGTCAATTTAAAAAATTCATCTTTGTTTTATTCCATTTAAAAGTTCTACACCTCTATAAAAAACACCCTTTATATCACTCTTATGTTACTTATAGTTTTTTCAGGCTATTTTGATTTACTTCAATAATTGCCCTAAAATTGAATAGGTATTACCAAGCTCATATTCTAATAACGAACCTCATTTTATGAGTATTATTTTCCTGGAATTTTTTTTTGAAGAAATACTTGCCAAGCTACTCTGTAAGAAAATAAAACAGTTTCCATATAAAAGTACGAGTTAAACATTTCGCTAAATAGGGTTTTTACTTTTTATCACACTATCACAATTTTTTTAATGGTGGATATTTTTGAGATTGTAACTCAACAAATTATAATATTAGATTACTTGTTAGACAAAAAAATTGCGCAAAATTTCTGAAAAATTGAGTTTTATTATTAACCTCTTATTCAGTAACAGGGTTGACACTTAAAAATACAAGAATAAAAAAGTCAATTTTTTTAATATCAAATCGAAGAATATAGCAAATTTTGTTTATATTCGGTGGACAACTATTTCTGTTACAGGTTCTAAGACTTTATCTTTAGGTTCTTACCCATTATTTTCTAAATAAACGTTTGTTCACTGATACATGTAAAGCAGATGATTACAATATTATAAAAAAAATACTGGTCAATTAAAAGGTCTAATTTCCATGGCCAGTAGATCCAGTTTAAAACTTAATTCTTTTTATAGAACCTATCTGTTTATGTTTTATTTAGAGTATAAATTATGAGAAGTTTATATAAAATGTTATTAGAGATATAGAAAACTAAACAATGAAAATATAAAAAATGTCTATTTTTTAATTGTGCTTATAAATTGTATCTCCAGTTTGCAAAAAGAAAACTGCTCAGAATATTTTTCAAAACGAATTATCTCACGAAAATATCATGAAAATTATAGACCTAAATAATTCAAAATGAAGTATTTCCTCCAGAATTTGTGTCTGTTTAGGTCATTTTTCTTTTAGAAATTAGAATTCCGCACCTTTCAACCTCATCATGCAAAACATCCAAAATATTTAAAAATTTGAAACAACTGTTTTCCTATTTCTTAGTTTTTATTCGACATGGCATCATTTAAAGCTTAATTTATCAATTTTGAGAATTAAGATTTTATATTTTACTGAAACGTAAATTTAAGATTTTAGAGAGCTTTACCAGAAAAATGTATACCCTGGTAAAGAATTTAATCTTAGTTAAAATATACGACGAAGGTATGTAGTAGCTGCTCACTGACGTAGAAGTCGTGAATAATTTTTTGGAGCTGAGTCTTTTAGGTTTTGGCTCTGTTATAGGTGTTGAATAAATAATTGTTTTTAAGGGTTTTCGCGGATTTAGCCGGCATATAGAGGTCTAACACTCGCATAGATTAGTGTTCGCAACAACACGTGTTTTCCGCTTTACAAGTTTTAGAAAATATGTTCATTTTGATAAATAAGTATGTTAAAGAGACAGAAGTTTCATTGTTCGAGGATATGCAAATTATAGTTATCTTTAATTTGTAAAAACTGGCTCAGGAAATTTAAGATATCTGTATTTTCTATTTTATATGAACTGTCAATATTTTAAACCCGAATAATTATTTCCTGCCCTCATTGTGTTAATTTTTTTTAACGATTGATTAATTTGTAATAACAATACAACCATTGACTGCTGTTACTGCACGTTATCAGTCCTCTTTCAGATATTAAATGTCATGCCGAAATATTTCTATCTATACTTTTTAGGCGAAATCAACAGTACTTTGGCTTAACCCGTACGTTTAAGATTTTTACTTTCATGAACATGGGAATTCCCTTAACAGGGAAATCAAAATTATCCCAGTGGGAAAAACTTTAGAAACATTTGCCGATAAAATAGTGGGGTCTTGTCTAGGGCTTTCTCTAAGCCTCACGAGAATATTTTTATTGAAGCTGTATTTATCGTATTATAGATTTTTTGACTGATTGAATGTTATGTTTTATGTTACTGATTTTGAATAGATATAGTAAAATATATTTTCCTTATTGAAAATACAAAACTTTTAGTTAATATGGTATACTTAAAACTAGTAATAACTTTAAGTATCTACAATTTATTACGCTGACAAAAAATACAGGTATCACTGAAACATTCTCAGCCAGAAAAAATAATTACGAAAATGCTTTTTTTCACAAATTATTTGAGACAGGTTCTTGTTATCAATGGCAAAATATAATAAATTATGGAAACAAAAATTTAATTAAGTCATGTTAGAGAGAATAATTAGTAAAAAATATATTACATATTGTTTTAAATGAAGAAAACATTATAAAAATTAGTACCCTATATCCTGTCATAAGCTTCAAATTTTTGTTGATATAAACAATTTTATAATTTTAAAAATTTTGAATTTATTAAAAAAACAAAAATTACCACACACCCAGGCCAACTTTTTTTATGTGTTCAATTGATGTATTTATTTGGAATAGAATAATTGACTTTAAATTTAACCATTCAAAGATGATATTTTTGAATGATGGAATAGTAACAGCACCACTGGCTGACTAGATACATGTCAGTAAATAAGTGTAGTTTAGTGACAACCTGATGAGATATTCACTTTAAGGAAGTGAAAACTAAGGCAAGAGCTTAATGGGCCTAACTTGTAAATATAGACTTGAAAAAACTATTAAGATTTAACTTATAACATTAACATTATAATCTATATTAAGTAGTAACACATAAGAAAATGGAATAATACCGTCAGTTTCATTTTACTTACATAAATAAAAAATTATGTCGATCTGTAACTGTATTTAACTTACTTCTCAATAAAAATATTCATATTTGAACTACTTCTATTTAGAAGTATTGTTACTTAAATTAAAAATGGTGGTTAAGGCTTTTCTTGCCCCTCAACATCACCCTGATCTATAAGACTTTTTTACGAGATATTTAGATTTTTCCCGAAGTCTATTATATTTCAGAGAGGGCGGTAAGTGCTTTATATCCTTTTTCGAGAAGATGGATAAGCCTTCTTGCTTTCTTCGGTGATTGGTTTGTAAATTTCTTTGCTTGTCTGAGACCAAGCCTATCAGTCCATCTTGATTTTATCTGATTTTGTTCCCAATTCCGGAGCTCTTTTTTTACGTGGCTTTTTGGTAATCCTCAGAATTGTTCCTTTTGCGAGGCTGTTCGTTTCCTCATTTCCTTTAATGCCCTTGTACTCTGTCACCCAAATTGGGTTTATCTTGTTGTTCTTTATCCATTGCTTTCAAGCTTGCTGACAGTCTCAAGTTAACTTAAACTCGTAACTATATTCGATACCTTAATATTCATAATGCTTTAACTATTACCATTTAAAGTTAATTCATATATTTTTGCAGTCATAGAGGGCATCTCTAAAAGGTCTAGCGCAAATTGCAGAGGCTTAAATACAAATATTTAGCCTAATTTACTTTAGTCCAAAAGTTGATAATTTTCGAAATACAGATTGTCAAAGTTATAATTTTTCTAAACTTTTTTGTAAATATTTATTTTAATAAAATCTTGATTTACACTAAATTTGGTAGTTTGTGGTTTTTTAGGATGAGAAATTAAGATCTTATTACAGTTTTGATATATGTTGCAGAGGGCGCCACCAAGTGCACGCATATATTTATATCTTCATAACTTTTATATGGCGAATATTACACTAATGCGAAAATTACCGATATGATATTAGTTCACAGTTATTGCCAAGGAGATGATAGAAAGTTGGTGAGAATATACAGAGAATGATTTTCAAATAGACGCGTATCAAACCATCAAACATTTGCTGCTGTTGAAAGGTGTCTTCGGGACACCGATAGTTTTGATCCGGCAGCGATTGATTATAGTCGGTATCTTACGACTAGGACTCCAGTGATTGATGAAAAAATTTTAGAACAAGTTGAAGAAAATATGAGTTTGAGCACCAAACGCTTACGTTTGGAACTAGAGTTCCTAAAGATACAATAAATAGAACTTTAAGAGAGCACCTCTAGACAGTACCACAACTTAGAATTCAGTAAATAGGATTTTAAGAGAACAGCTGTTTTATCTCCAGATAGTACAAGAGATTTTACCACACGACCTCAAATTGAAACTAGGCTTCTTTCAATTCATTAATGAACGAAGAGCACATAAGGTTAATTTTCATAAAAAAATTTATATACCGATGAGTGTTGCTTTACAAGAAAGAGTATGACAAATTTACATAATGAAGATGTTTATGCAGACTAAAACCCACATTCAATAAAGGTTGAATGAGTATTATCAACATGAACTTAAAATTAACATACAAGCAGGGAAGATTCACAGATCTATTATATTTTTTCTCATATAACCACCTCGTTTAAATTATTGGGAACACCAAGTAAATTTGACATATTTATTGGATGATCTTCCACAGCTGCTAGACAAAATAGGCAGTTCATGCGGGACGATGCACCCTCGCACTTCTCATTAAATGTTAAAAATAATTTAAAAACTAATTTTTAAAATTGACGAATTAACAGAGGAAATTCCTGCAGATTGTTTACTCCGCTTAAGGGATTTAAAGCCAATGGATTACATTTTATGGGGAACTATTAAACAGATGCTATACTGTAGACCTGTAAACACCGAAGAAGAATTGTGGGCACCACCTGATCTAGTTCCCATGGAAGTTAGATCTTCTAATTGGCTTGTGTCATTTTGCTTATGATATTGTTATGATTTATATAACATATGCCAACAAATAAGCGCTTAGAAAAGAACATTAAGGTTAAAAACCTAGAGATCAATCCTTGAAATCAGTAATAGGATTAGATGTCTCTCAAAAATTAAAAAAGATCCATTTTTGCTGTTTTAATAATAAAAGAAAATGGTTACTCACCCTTTAATGTTCAAGGTTCAAAATTTGCTTGACTTATTAAATTTCTGCAATTAATCCTAAGTCTGTATAAAGTGTAAAGACATGCTATGACGAGTCTCAGTACTCAGTAAAACATTTAGATTCGATTATCAAAGAAGTGGCACCTACATATAGGTTTTTTTGGATAAAAGGTGGTACAGAATAAGAATTTTGAATTAAAAATTTAATATACTAGGACGCGAAAAAGTTATGAAGCTTTGGATATGGGCTAAGTGCTGCTGGTAATGCACTCTGCATTGTACATTGAAATTGTAAATAGATCTTAATTTCTAAAATACCAAAGTACCAAATTTAGTGCGTTTCAAGACATTATTAGTAGTCTCTATTGAACAGTTCTACATCCTCCTACAATGAAAGATCCATGCGAAATGGCAACGTTACATATGCTAATTTTTATTCACTTGCAGGAATTGATCTAAACCGACCACGTTTTCATTTGAAACAATGATCTTAATAACCACGGTTCTATTTTAAAGGGTTATTCCTATCGTTTTGCATGGACTGATTCAAATTACTTACTCTGTAATAATTAAATAATCATACGAAATCAAAGAAAGGATATATATATATATATATATATATATATATATATATATATCCTTTCTTTTTAATTTTTAAACCCATAAATATCTGCCAATACGTAAGTTATATTCGAAGGACTTTTTCGAGACTCGTCATCATCTATGTATTATCGCCCGTTAGGTTTAAAGAATTGTTTGAATTTAAAAGCGATAAACTATGTCTATTAATAGGACCAATGATTTTTGGTTCTATTGTCAGAAATATTATACCTGTTCGAATGGCGCCTTTTTGTTGTGTCGATATTTTTTGGTTTCATTTTACCTATTTTCTTATATCCCTTTTCAATGACGTTTTACAATCTTTAAGTTATTTCCGGGCGCATTTTTTTCTAGAAGCATATCAACTATTTCTGAACGGTGGCGGGGCTTCACAAGGTGAATAAAACGAGACTACCCTAATTGAGATTCATCAGCTGAACCAACTCGTTCGATCAGGCTTTAGTAGAAAAAATTGTTTTCTATTTTTTATAGAAAATGTTTAGTTGTGAATATTGTCGACGCAATTTTACGCATAAAGAAAATTTAAAACGACACGTTGCATTAAACCAACACTTTGTTACTTTTGTGAAAAATCTTAAAGTCAGAGAAGACGCCGAAACGGCATATAATGGAGCACCATCAAAACAGTGCCGGTAAAATTCCTTCTACATCAAAACTTGTATGTAGTTTCAATTTAAAGTTTTGCGACATGTTAGCAAGTACACTTTTAAAAGATGTAATTACTTACATTTCATAGTATATATAAAAATATATCTGTCTCTCAGTTTCAGAACCAACGAAACCGATGCATTACTGTTGCACTCTATACAGCATCGAGAAAACTAATACGTTGAATAGGATGAAGGTGCTGAACTTGTAAAGAGTGATTTCAGGAATTGCTACATACCGATTAACGGATACTTAGGATACTACAAACCTAAAATTATTTATGGAACATTTTCAAGCAAAGGTTATTAAATTTACAAAAGAAGTCTGTTAAGATATTAGAACATCAGAGGTATTCCGTCGCTTCCTTCTACAATCTAAAAAAATAATGGAGATTAAATCCTTTAACATCATGTTCCCAATTATCTGCAAAAATAAAGATTTAGCAAAATTATTTGGGCAGTATGTCTACATAATGGAAAAAAAGCAGTGGAATTTCAATAGAAAGAAAGTGATATGTATTTTATTGTATTATTTTTAGAAAAGTACTATATTTATTTTTATATATTATTTTTACAAAACAACTGTAGTTGTTTTTATATATTATTTTTTCACAAGCACTATATTTATTTTTAATTTTCTTTAAGGTTGATCACTACAGCATCTACCATATTTAGAATTAAGCATAAATAATTACAATCCTATGAAGGCGTCATCCCATATCCCCTTACCTAACGGAATTGAGTTGAAGAAAATTGCTTTAAATATACAAAACATGGATAAAAAATGTTTTACATGGGCAGTATTGGCTACATTACATCCACTCGATTACACCAAGAACGCAGACAGAGTAACCATCAATCGTTGGAGAAGGAATCGGACTTTAGAGGTACAGATCATTCTCCTATGAAAATTGTTGATATTCCAAAGTTTTAACAACTTAATAATATTTCTATCAACGTCTACTGGCTTAATAGAGACATATTATAACCGACTAAATGGCATGGGATTTGTTTAATTGCGAAATTTGAGGCCAATATTCAGATATTTACTTAAAGTCCAACGTTGTAATTCTAGATGATGTTTTGAAAATTTCAGAGAAATGTGTCTCGAAACTTACGAACTATATGCTATATATTTCTATACAAGTCAAGCCTTAGTATTTTCTTTTATGCTTAAAAGCAGTAAGCTACTAATGAAGGTGGAAATAGTGCACTTCCTGAAACGCGGTATCCGTGGCGGAATCAGTCAGTGTAACGTAAGGAAAGCTAAAGCAAATAATAGATTTTTACCACACTATGATGCATCCAAACCTATCTCTTACATTATTTATTTAGATGTAACCAACTTAAATGGTATAGCTATGTCGTAATATTTACCAAAGGGTAAATTCAAGTGGATGGATGAGGGTGATATTCAAAAATACTCTGAAAATTTACATTATTTACTCAATGAAATACCCTTGTGTCTGCAGTCCATCATTTCATCAAAGTCGAAAACCAAAATTTCAAAATCAATATCAAATTTACCCAAAAAATATACTATTCATTATCAAAACTAGAATAAAATTTAAATCATGGTCTTAAACTAGTTAAAATTCACTGCTTGCTTTTTTTCGACCAATTTCCCTGGCTGAAACCATATTTCGATTTAAACATAGCAAAAAGAAATTCTGCTCAAAATAAATTCGAAAGAGATTTCTATAAACTAATGAATAGTGCTGTGTTCGGAAAAACAATGGAAAACGTTGAGAAAAAAGACGATATAAAACTAGTTAACCGTTAGAAAAATATTGGTAAGAAATTAGGAGCTGAAGGGTGGATTGCAAAGTCAAACTTTAAAAATTGTAATATTTTTATTGAAAATCTGGTAGCCATTCAGAAATGAAACTATGCAGGTTTTTTAATCTTGGATGTATCCAAGACTATTATGTAGGAGTTTTTCTACGTGTATATTAAGCCCAAATATGGCAATAAGGCAAACCTGCAGTACACTGACACCGACTCATTAATTTTATATGTTAAAAAAACAATTTCTATTATGATATTCGACACAAATTTGATACATCTAATTACTCAGAAAACAATCAACACAGTATTCCCGAAAACCACTCTATTTTGGGTAAAATGAAAGATGAGTGAGCGAAAAAAAATTGTGTGGGAGATTTATGGAACAGGAGCGAAGACATATTGTGTCAACGTAGACGATGAGTTGATACAAAAAGCCAAAGATGTGCCCGACTACATCACCAAAAAAGAGCTTCTACCTAGCTACTGATATAGAGCGTACAAAAATCTATCGTGATATGTCAACTTCTCGTTCACATGTATATATATATCGATATGTATATCGAACTTAAAATAATTTTTTTTTTAAATTGAACCGACTTATGAAAGTGCACTAAAAAGTGAAAAATAACTATAAATTTTTATAATAAATAGAAATTTTTGATGTCGACGCCAAACTAATACCTGACAAAATGTGATTCGCATAAACAGGTTAAAAATACTTTATTTGTAATTGCTTTTTTACCATAATTTGTATATATTAGTAGTTATTTGTTTCATTTAGAAATAATTTGGCGCCGACTTCAAAAATTTCAATTTCATATAAAAATTTCTAGTTATTTTTCACTTTTTAAGCGCACTTTTAGAAGTCGGTCTAATTTTTTTTACCAAAATTTTATTTTTCGATTTTTAGTTTCGAATTCATTATGATATCCATAAATTATTTGAACTAAGTACTAATCGAGATTAGTGTACCTTGCAATAACTTCAAGGTGACAAAAAAATATATATTTTATCCAAAGTTGTAAATCACCCTATAATGAACCACTAAAAATTCCTTGATTCTAAGAGTTCTCCAAATACCAGTGAATTTGTATCAAACAAATATTTAGTCTGTCATAATAAATCCACTATCTTAAATTTTAAATTAATTTTAGATTAGTAATATAGGCCCCAAAACCTTCCAATATCGATATTTAAAGAACTTGAGACGTAAATTTCTTAGCCCGATATATTTTATACTGCATATTGAGTTTGTATACGCCCCAAGAACCCCACAATATCAATTTTAGACAAAATCGGAAAATGTAAAATTTTCAGTCTCTCATATTGTATCTTATCAACCTAATAGTTGTAAAAAATTAACATCATATTCATAATACACGACCCCGAAAACACCGTAATACCAAATCTGAAAAAATGGGAATAAGGTAAAATTTTCAACTCACCCTATTGGATCGCCATATTGAATTTCACAAAAAAATAATTTTAAAGTTTAAATCTATTCTAAATTTAAATCCTTCAAAACACCCTAGTATCAATTTTGGACCAAATCCAGAAATTAGAAATTCCTAGACGGCATTTTGCATCTAACATATTAGATTTTCTTGAAATAATTTTATATTCGCTATTGTCATGTCCAAAACGATTCAGTCTCACAATTGAACAAAATCAAAAAATGTAAAATTTTTAGTCCGCCATATTGAATCCTAAAAAAATCGTATAAAATTTATAATTTACACCCTAAAGAACCCCCTATATCAGTATTGGAGAAAATCGAAAAATGTAGAATCCGCCAGGTTGAGGTTTTCAAAAAATATTTTAAATTCGTGATTAACGCTAACAAAAATCTCCCAATACTGATTTTAGATAAAATCATGAGATATGGAATCTTTAAACCGCCATCTTGGATCGGCCACATCTATTTTTTTTTACATAATTGCAAATTCGTAATATGCGATCCCAAAAACTTCCCCATATTAAATTTTTTAAAAATAATTTCAGATTCATTATGTGCGACCCCGAAAACTCGCCCATGCCAATTTTGGAGAAAATCGAACAAAATTGATTTTTTCGTCCGTCATATTGGATCCACCATATCGAATTTTTTAAAAATAATTTTAGATTCGTCATGTGCGACCCTGAAAATTCCCACGTACCAATTTTGGAGAAAATCGGACAAAATTGATTTTTTTGTCCGCCATATTGGATCCGCCATAATAAATTTTTTAAAAATATTTTGGATTCGTTATGTGCGACCCCAAAAACTTCGCCACACCAATTTTGGAGAAAACCGGACAAAATTACATTTTCTTTTCCGCCATATTGGATCCGCTATATTGAATTTTTCAAAAACAGTTTCAGATTCGTTGTGTACGACCCCGAAAATTCCCCCATATTAATTTTTTGAGAAAATCGTACAAAATTAATTTTTTTGGTCGCCATATTGTCAAATATTGTACTGCATCAATTTCACCCAAAAACATATGGGAACACCGCAGCAACTTAACGTAAAAAATTTCATTCAAATCAGTGCCGCCGTTCCGGAGTAATCGGTGTACATATGTACAGGGTGAGTCAACGATTGGATGAAGTAAGTTTGTGCCTTTTCGGTGAAATTAACAAAGAAACTATATTTATTATTTGATACAGTTTATTTTTACGCAGATTTTAAAAATATTTAGGACTCTACAGGGTGAGCCAAAAAACTAGGGCAGCATAAAGTTGTATTTTTTTAAATAGAACACCCTATATACGAATCGTATTTTCGATTTAGCTTATATTTTAAATCTTTTTTATTAAGGGTTTACTATAACAAAACTTTATAGTTTCTGAGATAATTAAATTTAAAGAAAAAAAGTCACATTTTCAAGCATCAATTCAATCCTAAATAACGTTTTCAATTTTGTGACAAATATATTCAAGTTTGGAATTTAGCAAGGCCAAGGACAAATTAACATAATTTTTACCTAATATTTGCAATAAAAGCTACAGGATGTTGAACACATCGGCTCAAATTTGAACAAGTTTAAATGAATAAATATCTTTTTTTTTAAATGGTACACCCTGTATATTTTCATGTTATTTAATAGAGTAATAAAAACCCTAAAAGTTTTGTTCCATATATCCTATACCTATTTATAATAGTTTTTGAGATATTTCAGTTTTTCTTATTTTCCATACTTTTTTACAGAAATAGTCTTCATTATCATAGTAGCCATGTAAAATAATAAAAAGAAACTACAGAAACAAACAGAATGTGGTTAAATATGATGAAATACATTATTCGTTATATTACAACGGCAATAGTTTAATTAAACATAATGTGAAAAAATTAACACAACAATAACGACAAGGTAAATACATATTTACTTTTATACTAAATTGAAACAAAAAAATTACCTAATAAATACTGAGATTAATTATTTCTTTTTAATAAGTGTTCGAATAAACGACCCTCTTGTGCAATGCGCAAATTTAGTCTTTTTTGCAGATTTTCTCGGACCCTGGACAAAATTAGTGGCGTTATTGTTCTACAGGTATCCGTAATCCTGTTTCGCATATCTTCCACTGTTGTTGGTGGATTAACATACACCTTATTTTTAATATAACCCCATAGGAAGAAATCTAATGGGGTGATGTCGCAAGACCTTGGTGGTCACTCAATGAAACCCCCACGTCCAATCCATTTTTGCGGATATCGTTGGTCCAAAAACGCACGAACTTCACGATGGTAATGCGGAGGCGCACCATCGTGCTGGAACCACATACTTCTTGTAGAAAGTTCAGGTAACTATGGCCATTTAATGGTTCATTAAAAAAGTGGGGTCCAATAATTCGATTATGATGAATACCACACCAAACATTTAATGACCAGTGGTTTTGATGTTGCACCTCTCTCATCTAAAATGGGTTTTCTGTGGCATAATAATGCATGTTGCGTCTATTTACGGCACCGTTACTTCTAAAAGTAGCTTCATCACTAAACATTACCTTACATAATAAATTTGGATTTAATTGAATCTCCGCATTTATTGTACGACAAAAGTTTACACGACTTTCAAAATCCTGTCCATGCAATTCTTGGTGTAATTCCATGTCATATGGATGATACCTATATTTCTTGGTAGTACGATTAGCGGTGGATTGTGATGTTTCACATAATGCTGCTAACTGACGGCTACCAATATAAGGATTTTCCTGAACATTTAACAATACTTGTAGTTCTTTTTCTTCATTAGTTACTGGTTTGTTGACCACTTTACGTTTTGGATAATCAACAGTACCAGAAGAATCAAATCTTTGCATTAAGTTTTGAAAAGTATGGGTATTAGGCTGGCGTCGATCAGGATACTTCATTTTGTAAATTCTTTGAGCAAGAAGGCAATTTTTTTGAGCCTCTCCTATTGTATAAATCATATCTATTAACTCATTCTTTGGAAAATTCATTTTACAATATAAGATGAATGCAAAAAAACCAAACTACAATACATAAAAACCAAAAGAAGCGATTGCGGTTATAAATTTGACAAACAGAAAAATGTTCTTTTACATTGTTTTTGCCATGGCTACTATGATAATGAAGACTATTTCGGTAAAAAAGTATGGAAACTAAGAACAACTGAAATATCTCAAAAACTATTATAAATAGGTATAGGAACAAAACTTTTAGGGTTTTTATTACTCTATTAAATAACATGAAAATATACCATTTAAAAAAAAAGATATTTATTCATTTAAACTTGTTCAAATTTAAGCCGATGTGTTCAACACCCTGTAGCTTTTATTGCAAATATTAGGTAAAAATTATGTTAACTTGTCCTTGGCCTTGCTAGATTCCAAATTTGAATATATTTGTCACAAAATTGAAAACGTTATTTAGGATTGAATTGATGCTTGAAAATGTGACTTTTTTTCTTTAAACTTAATTATCTCAGAAACTATAAAGTTTTGTTATAGTAAACCCTTAATAAAAAAGATTTAAAATTATAGGCTAAATCGAAAATATGATTCGTATATAGGGTGTTCTATTTAAAAAAATACAACTTTATGCTGTCCTAGTTTTTTGGCTTACCCTGTAGAGTCCTAAATATTTTTAAAATCTGCGTAAAAATAAACTGTATCAAACAATAAATATAGTTTCTTTGTTAATGTCACCGAAAAGGCACAAACTTACTTCATCCAATCGTTGACTCACCCTGTACATAAAAAAAATACATAGTCGACGAATTGAGAACTTCCGTCTTTTAGAAGTCGGGTAAAAATATCGACACCACAAAAAGGCGTAATCCAAAAAGGTTAAATAGAACAATACAATTTCTGATAATAGAACCCAAATTCATTGGCCTTATCAATACACATAATTTATCTCTTTTCAAATACAGTAAACATCGTTCGCACCTGATAAAAAGCAGGTGGGGCGGGCGGAAATATATAGATATGATGAGGCCCATAAAGACCTTCGAAGGGCCATGTTCTCAGATTCTTTTTTCTTCCCTTGACTTCTTATGATTATTTAATTAATACAGAGTAAGTAATTGAGTTAATCCATTCAAAACAATAGAAATAACCCTTTAAAACTATACCTCCGTCATTAGGACCGTTGCTCCAGGGGAAAACGTGGTCGGTTTAGGTCAATTCTTGCCAATGAATAAAAATTAGCATATGTGACGTAGCCATAGCACCTCCTGGATCCAATAGGAACTACTATTATTTAGATAAATATTTACAATAGAGTTTAAAAAAAATATAGCTTTGACACCCTGTATTGCGGAAATTAATTTTTGGACTAAGGTAAATTGGGCCAGATCCTTATATTTTAGCCTCAGGAATTTGCGCTAGCATTTTGTATACACCTTTTGAAGACACGTTGGCGAAATCCATTTGATATTTTTTAATTAAGAATTACCATATGATCCAAGTACTATGAGAAAGTTGCATTTTCAGTTTTTATTCAAAAGGTTTTTGGTATCCCACTGGTATCAAGAGTGTCATTGTTTTATGTAGAATATAAAGAGCCTTTAATAAATAATTTAAAAACGAAATCTCTGCATTTTAAAATAAGATTTAACAAGATTTAGAAGACAAAACCAGGAAATAAAATAGTCTTCTATGTGATGTATAATAGATATTTACTTAGCTTCGATTGTCATCAATAAATTTTTGACACTGTACAGGGTGAGCCATTGACTAGATGATGTAAGGTTATGCCTTTTAGAGAAAATAGACCAAGAAACTATACTGACTGTATTTTATGGTTAATTATTACGTACATTTTAACAATATTTGGGACACTACAGGATGTGCCAAAAAACGAGGACAGCATAGAGTTGTATTTTTTTGATATATAATACCCTGTATACAAATCATGGATTTGAGGTTTAATTTTAAAACTTTTTTTATTAACATACCTTAATAATTGTGTTTAAGACAAAAAAGTCACATTTTCAAACATTCATTCAACCTTATTTAACTTTGTGAAAATGCATTCAAATATCTTATCAAGGAACATTAAGGCAGCATCTCCATAAATTGATCTCTCTGTTCTACGATGATAAAAAAAAATTAATAATAGGCTACATTATTTCTATAGCTTAATCATGTAATACTTAAACTAATGTTTAATACAGATCCAAATTTGAAAAATTTTTAATTAAAATATATTACTTTTATTAAATGGTACACCCTGGAATTTTTTTTATTTTGTTTTATAGACTACTAAAAATCTTTTGTTCAATAGTCCTATACCTTTTCCTAATAGTTTTTTAGATATTTCTATATTTTACTTTTCCTTATTCTTTCGTCTGTATACTAAGAGTATAGAAGAAAAATTCTGTGAGAGAATAAGAAAACGTAAACAAATCGAAATATCTCAAAAACTGTTAGGAATAGGTATAGGATTTTTATTAATTTATAAAATAAAATAGAAAAATACAGGGCGTACTGACTGAAAGAGATAATTTGTATTAATTTAAAAATGTTTCGAATTTAGACTAAAATGTTAAATATCTTGCAATTTTTATTGCAAATGTTTAGTAGAACTAGTCTTTACTTAGCCTTGGTATTCCTTAATAATTGATTTGAATATATTGTATTTGTCGCAAAATTCAGAAAGATATTTACAATTGAATGTATGTTTGAAAATGTGACTTTTTTTTTTAAATACAAGTATCTCAAAAACTATAAAGGCAAGGTATATCAAACCCTGAATAAAAATGTCTCAACATAAAACTTTAAATCGAAAAAATGATTTCTATATGAGTTCCAAATAGTTTTGTACAATAGTTCACCATATAATACAGTAAATATAGTTTCTTTGCGAACTGATTCAGCTTGTACTTCTATTTGTTTTTAGTTAAATTATATAGAATTAAATTTTTGAAAATAAAAAATCAGGAGTTTTCTATAGACAATGATATCAAATTACCTTTCAGCAGTACTAGCTTATGTTTTTAAGTTATATTCTCTACATTGTCCTTACATCAAACTTTTAACAATTTCGCATAAAGAACTTGAAACTAGAACTTTAAAAAATGATTTCGATTCTAGCTAAAATATTGAAGTTTGAAATCACGTAATTCTTCTTAAGCACTAATTTAGCTGTGAAATATAGGAGCAGATTACACTCCCCTATTGCTTATATGAGGGAAATACACTATTATGCGCTTTGTAAAGAATAATAAAGAAAATATATTTAACTAAATTATATTGCTAGAAGAGTTAATCTAAACTAACTGACCTAAAGTCACCTCACCAAAATAAAAATTCAAAAAAATGTATAAAAATATAAAAAAAAATAGTATAAAAATCATGATAAGCAATTATTTGTCCTATAATCATTGCTTAATATTATATTTTAAGGATATATAATATGGCTAATCACAGCTCAACTAACCAGCACTAATTAAAAATAGTTATTAAAATCATTATTCATAATCGGTTTATTTTAATTTTTATTTTCAGAATTTAACCTTAGGAAATAACTCCAGTTGGACTAGGCCATACCACAGGTCTTATCCTTTCGCCTCTGATAGTAAATTTATTTACTACATAATCGTCACGTCAGCAAATTCTAAGTAACTTTTTGTATATATTCACCAATTATTTAGAACCAATGACCTATGGACATTATTCTTAAATCGATTTCTAACAATAATACTCTCATAAGTTTAAAGCTTGTCAAACTATTTGAACACAGAATTGCCGAATTGAGGGGAAATTTTTACAATGATGGGACTTTTGAACTTATAAAATATCTCCAACTAAACTATTAAATTTAGCAATATCACAGCAGATTTGTACAAAAAAATATGCGAAGAGCAACAAAATGTTGCCTAAAATCTATCCTATTGTATAAAAGAAAAGTTTTTGTTTGTGCAAGTAAAATAAAAACCTACTTAATCAATTGGAATCAAATTTGAACCCATATTTCTTGACATACCTGCCAAAGTTTAAAGCATAGACTCTCAACCTTTTCTGGACCACCGTGTTCTTTGCAAAAAAGAAATAAATCCAACATCCCCTCCCTCAAAGTAGTTATTTCTAATATTAGAATGTTGGATTAAAAATTGAAACACTATCAAATATATCAGAAAATTATTTATTATGAATTAGAAAATTGACGTAAAAATCAATAAGTAATAAAAAAATTAAAGAGATGGTTAAGTCTGACGGACAATTTTGACAACAGTTACAAATTGCTACGCTCAGTCTGTTTCTTTTTTTGGAAAGAAAAGCTTAATCAAATATGATAAGCGGAATGCAATTACAGCATTTTTGAAACATTTCCCACAATCAAAGGTAAAGTCCTGGTATCGATTTTTGTAGCCAGGTGTCCATTTCAGAATTTCATTTCAAGTTCTTTGTTAGTGAGTTCTGCCAATTCTTATTTTAAGTTTGATGATTCTGCAGTATCTGCATTCGGGAGAGGATCTAAACCCGAACTCGGTATGTTTATATTGCAATTTTCTAGATTCTCTCTGTGAAATCAGTATGAAGAACGTCTAAGTATTGGCAGTAAGTAAGCAAATCTTCAGGATTTGCAGACGCTAATAATAATGTTGGAAAGTGGCTGTATTCACTTCTATCGAGATTCCGCTTGAACAGAAGAAGTTTCCCTACAAAAGCAGGAATGGCAGTTCTTGTTTTAATCAAACTTAATTGCCATTGTAAATTTACTTCATTAAATGTTTAATACCGGTTTTTTAAATAAGCGATGTCATTTTTGAATGCAATAAGTTTGACGCGCAGTTCTTTGTCTCTATTTTTAAGGAGATCTTGTATTGAGTCAAACAAACTATGAAAATAATTTATACAAATACCTTTAGAGAGCCAACGAACTTCTGTGTGAAACAGCAAACTCTTACAATTTTCATCATTTTGACTACATAGTTCGCTAAATAATTTATCACTCAATGGATTGTTTTTTAATTTTTTGATTACTTACCTAATGGAACGACGTAGGTAGGCATTCATTCAGATTCTTCTCAACCAAATGCTGATGACAAAGAGTGTAACGTACAATGCGTACATTTATTAACGCTTGTTTGAAATACGCTACGAAATTCTTGTGAGCCCCATCATTGTTGAAGCACCATCATATAATTCAACGTTTTTAGTGATTTCATCAATTCTGTTTGCACTAAATTATTGCTCAATTTTCCTGATAATGACTGATGTATTTTTATGTTGAAGAACTATTTTTAGTACGTCTCTTACTACGGCGAGATTGATTCTTCACCAATTATGTGTTGATTTTTTGCTTTGGCAATTAACAATAAAATATTATATGAAGCTCCTAGTCCATCACCTTCTTGTTTAGAAGATGACGCAAAATTGTTGTTTTAAATATTTATTTTTTCAGTGCTTGAAAGTAGGATACAAGTTTGTCCTTTTTATCAGTTTGCATTTCAACCAAATGCTTTTGTATCATAAAAGGATTCATGGATTCATTTGAAAAAACTTTTTGAAAAATTAAAGGCATAGGTTTGTCTGTAATCATTTATTCTTAGATTCAGACATAATGAAAGATAAATTTGTTTATAGTTTCAATAGATTTCAATATTTATATCAATTTTTATAACTAATGACTTAGACCATATACTCACATATAAGGATTATTGGCAAAATAAGTAATGAGATTTCTAGATCCCTACTTCTTATAGATTTGAATCATGCTGGAATCGACTTGCAAGCTGTCATTTGTTTACGGTGCCAGAGTACTTGGTTTGTAAACAAATGATTACAAGCTATTGAGTAGATCGTAATAGTTTTCATTATTTACAAACTTGGAAAGACTTGTCACGGATAAAACTAAAACGAATAATAATGCTAAATTTCATTTTTAAAAACTTGTGCAACACAATGAGGTGAATGTATTATTAATTTCTTCAATAAGCCGCCGCCCACCTTGATCACTTCAACGGGGTTCCATGAAATCCACGTTTCCAACGCAACAGGCAGACGAATCGATTATTTATAAATTCTAAGATCTGGGGAGGGGGGCAAATCCCCCCCCCCCCATTTTGGATTCATTCATGGCTTAAAGCTATATTATATTTGGAAAAACAATTACTTCCATTAGAAATGTCTTTAAAAACATAATGCTTCAAAGTGTATTATTTTTTCTCTTCACAGATAAAACACCTTTTCGCGAAAAAAATGTGTCACAAGTAACTAATATCCACTATTACATAAAGAGGAAACATACATTTGTATATTTGCAAAATTCTCAAGAACTACTAGACCAATCATTACCACATTTTAACTATAAATTTATTATGTAATCCGAAGTGTGATATACTATATAAAAATGAAAAATTATTTCTTGAAGCGTATAACTAAGCATATAAGAAGTTCCAGCTATGCAATTCTTATTCCTTCCATTAAGTCGCGAGTCGCTAAGCTCTCATATTTCTTCCTTATAACAAGCTAGAGTTGCCGGATTGGGGAATTTTTTTGCAAATTTGGGAAAAATCAGTTTTTCAAAATTCTTGGAAAAATATATAATTACAGGAAAATCTTGAGAAGAACCGTCTACAGTCCTATCAAATGAATAAATGAACAAATAACTTCCATCTGCAGCCAATTTGTTGGTTTTGTCATATTTTCATCCTTCTGTATTTGTAAGGCTGAGTAGAAGAAACGGTTCTGTAAGATATATTGTTTAATTTTTTGCAAAATAGAGGTTAAAAAACAAACTTCAGCCGCATTCGTCATACATGATAATTTATTTCGAGCTTACATTTTTTGTACAAGTTTTATTTTTAATCTACTAGTTAACGAGGATTGTATTATTTTGAGAAAAAGCAGAATTCAATTTGGTGAAGTTTCGAATTCTTTTTCTGACAACCTGCTCTCACAATTGAGTGAGCTCCTGTAGACCGAAAATATCGGTGAACCATTTTCGCCAGTAAACGTTATTAGTGTTCACAAACATCGTACTGGCATGAGAATAGTACGGGTGAAGTCGCAACGGGGAATGCCAGTTATATTTTTTATTAATTTTTTTGGGGGAAATTGGTATCTTAGGAGTGCATCTAATTCTTTGTCTGGATATACGATCTAAATCTTGCATCCAGTTTACTGGGCAAGGCGAATTCGAAATAAGAAGGTTCAGAGATCGAAGATTTAGGAATTAATTTAAAAGTAATTTCAGAATATGTGTGTAATTTTGTTTTTTAAACAATAATTTATATTTTTAATTCACTCTTCTGTGAAATTTTAATACTGGAAATGACAATGACTTAACAGACACTTTATCATCAGTCATTATCAATAACAAATCATGTCTTACAGAGATTTGAGATTCATCAACGTTGCATAGTGTTGGAAGAAGCTGAATAATTTCATCTAAAATTTTAGAAGTTTCGTCTTTTGTAAACTCTATTGTCTCCTTGGCAAAAATAAATTGAATAGGACGGCAATATAACATAAAAGAAGATCGTGGATTTTTCAAGATCACAGTTTCGCCGTCAAGGAACCTCAAGAGGACAAATGAGTACACGAACATAAATTCATCTGTAGCGTTGGTGTTCTCAAATTTCTGCTTATAAATATTATGCTCCGAACTCCAATTACAATCCCATTTGCTCACCAACAGATAAATTTAAATTTACGAAAAATGTTGCAGGCTAAATAAATACAAAGTCTAGATGCTAACCGAAGATAATATTTTTTTTACTAATGTTAAATTTTTTTGTGATTAATATACTTACTAAAATTAAAAAATGTCTAAAAAGCTTTCTTGGAAAGAAATAATTTAAAAAAAATTGATAAAATTATTTAAAAGTTTAAAATATTAAAAATCGAAGACTATGAAATATTTAGGTCTTAGTAATGCCGAAAAAAAGTCGTATAAGGAAAAAATTTTTTAAATTGTTTTTTATGTAGCATTTTCATATTTCTGCCTACTAATGCTTACAATATTTTTATTTATAACACACAAATAGTAAATTGCACTGATTTGTCGTCGTTCAATCGATTAGTTTCGCCCGTCTATAAATTAGACGAATACACCTAGGTAGTAAGTGCCATAATTCGCGAGGAAGAGAATTGTTCAATGTCATATTCTACATTTTTTTCGGTTTCATTTTGATTTGTGCCTTCTGGCGATGGTATTTGGAGAACTCCCGGAATCAAAGTATTTTTTGTTGTTCAATTTGTTGTGGTCTACAAGTCTAGGTAAAAATAGGTACTTCTTGCGACCTTAGAAAATTAATTCAAAACTAAAAATCAAAAAATAAAATTTTTATAAAAAAAATTAACCGACTTCTAGAAAAGCGCCAAAAAACGAAAAATAACAATACAAATTTTTACATGAAATTGAAATTTTTGAAGTCGGCGCCAAAATATGATTAAATGATATATAACTATTAACGGGAGATATGTGAATTTATGTGAATCGCACATTTTGTCAGGTATTAATTTGGTATCTTTTTCAAAAATTTCAATTTCATTTAAAAATTTACATTGTTAATTTTTGCTGTTTAGCGCTTATTTGAAATTATATATATATATATATATATATATATATATATATATATATATATATATATATATATATTTGTTTTAAACAATAAAGACTAAGAAAAAACATAATAATAACAGAATTAGAACAAAAATAATAAAATATTAATAACAGAAATTACAACAAATGTTGAAAATCACTATCTTCAGCCATAATGCAAAATTTAAGAGACCAAAAAATTTCACAATAAGGTGGGAAAACTAACTAAATAAACGAATGGAGACAGTGGCGCCCGAAAAAAATTCGAGAGGGCAAAATTTTACACACCCGAAAAAAAAATACACTTCACATAATAATAATTTTTTATGAGAACTGTAAAAAATGTTGTGTGTTCCAAATTTGACTTAATTATCTTTAAAAAGGAATGATATCAATTTAAAAAACGAAGAATAATAATAAAATTTGACACCGTGTATCTTAAAAACTAAACATTATCGAACATATGTTTATGTGAATTTTTATGCTTGAAATTAGCTCAAGAATAAAATTAAAATTTTTGGCATTTATTTGAAAACACCCTGTGTATATATTTATATATATATATATATATATATATATATATATATATATATATATATATATATATATATATATGATGGAATTAATATTTGTTAACTGTTTTATTGAGATTACAAGGTCTTTTTATATGCTTGCAATTTTTTCTAGAGTCTATTTAGCATAGCATATTTTGTCTACTTCCTAATTACATTGGTGCGTTAATTAGTTTATTAAACTAGTTTACGGGTAAAAAAAGTTATTAATAAATCTCTTTTACAAAGTCATATTTCATAATATATATATATATATATATATATATATATATATATATATATATATATATATATATATATAATTTTCTTATGATATCGCTAATCTCCAAATTAGAATAGTTTTGTGATTAGATTCTTTAGCTTTTGCGAAGAAGAACAACCTCAGAAATCTTTACTGTATAAGTATTATATTGTGCCATTCCTTTTTGGTATTATTAATAAATTTATATATGATTCTGTCTTTATAATGCTTAAAAATTATTAAATCAAATGGGATAACATCCTAAAATGGACAACTAACACTCCACATCTCATTTATCTTTCATACATGCCAAGTAATTTATAGCAAATATGTTTGATTTTGATATTTTAAAGGCACCCCACAGAGCATGATGGGCATTAGGCGAGCTTTAAACTCCAGGAGGTCTTATCCCCTCCACTCACAACTAATTATAGCACTCATTACGAAAGTTTATTAATCAATGTTCAATGGTAATCAGAGTCAGGTTCTTAGGATTGTTCTCAAATTCGACGTGAAGGAGACGTGATATATTGTTTCTCTTGTAAGTTGATCTCAGAGATGATAAGATATATACTTAATGATTTGTTAATCCTTTGAGCAAATTATAAAATACCATTAAAAACTTAATATTTAGGTAGATACAAATTTTTTTTAAATACAATGTAAAAATAAAAAAATTTGTATAAATTTATATTAAAACCGAGGTTGATTATAATTACACTAGTTGCTGAGTAGACAGAAAAATTGCGACTGATGTTATAATGGCTGGCCGTGGGAGTTTAAAGCGTCCTGATTGCGAATTCAACAACGAAAATTTTCCACCATGTATAGATTTTGAATTATAGAATGTATTAGTTATTTTTATTTAATATAAACATTTTTATAAAATATTTATACATAAGATCAAAACAATAAAAAAAAGATATTTTAAGGATAACAGGATTTATTTAAGAAATATATATGAAAATACATTTAAATTTAGTCTTTCGTATCTAACTTTTTCAAATGTTGATTTTCGTTTATATTCCTGACCGCTTTCCCTCATAAGAAACCAACAATAATCCCCCATCATTGCTGGATCCCATCTGCCTTGGTAGCCTTGCTCCATTGTTAATATGTCTTGGTGGAACCTTTCTCCTTGCTCGTCACTAACCGCACTCAATTTTGCTGGAAAAAAATTTAAATGGGAGTGCAAGAAGTGTATTTTAAGAGACAGCCCATTTTGCAGTAGCTTTCAAGTAGTTCTGCAAGTTTTTCGTAATTTTTTACTTTTCTGTTTCCTAAAAACTCCGAAACAATTGTTTTAAAAGAACTCCATGTAGCTAATTCAATAACACTTAATTTTTGATCAAACTGATGATTCTTTAGTATGTTTCTAATTTGTAGGCAAAAAAATATTCCTTCCTTAAGCTTAGCATCACTTAGTTTAGGAAAAATTTATTTAATGTATTGAAATGCATCTCCTTTTAATGTTTTAACGAAATTTTTAATCAATCCCGGTTTAATGTGTAATGGAGGTAACAGTACTTTTTTGGGATTAACAAGAGGTATATCCTTTACTTTAGCTTGACCTAGAATATAGTGATCCATCGGAAGCCATTCTTTTACTTGGTAATGGCTCTGTGTTGCTCTGCTGTCCCAAAGCCAAACAAAACAGCAATACTTCGTAAATCCACCCTGAAGCCCTAGTAATAGTCCTATGACTTTTAAGTCATCACATATATGCCACTTATACGTATCATAGTTTATTGCATTTAGAATAAGTGACATACATTCGTATGTTTCCTTCATGTCAACTGCATATGTAAGAGAAATTGAAGGTCTTTTGTTTCCATTATGAAGCATAACTGCTTTTAAACTTATTTTAGAAGAATCTCTAAATAAGCGCAATTTGCTCGGGTTTTGTACAAATTCTAATTTTTCCATTATACTATTTGGATTAACATAAACACACATTTTATCCTGCAGAGTAAAAACAAGGATAGCTCTTGGTTACGGTTCCTAAATATTGTGAGTTTGGTTCCAGTGGCTAGTAAATTCCTTTGTTGTAATCTAGACCCTAATACTTCAGTATACTTTTTGGACAAGTGGAGGTCCCGAACAAGATCATTTAATTGTTTGGTCGATTAAATAGGGTGCTTTTCCTTTACTTTCGAGAAAATCGGATTCTGCCTTATCATCGTACATTTCTAAATCTTCCTCCAATTTTGCCGGGTACGCTGGAATTAATAAACCTTCTGTATGAAGAACCGATTTTATTGCTGAGAGAATATTCGGATATTCAATATTATGTTTGCTCTTTCTTGAAAAACCAGATATTTTTGTTATGTAGAAGTAACAGTCGTTAAAATGATTTGTTGGTTCTCGCCAAATTATTGAAACTGTAAAAGGCATAGAAGAGCATTTAACATATGTGAGGACCCCGTCCCGATCTTGATCGCCAGCAAGACATCAAAAATACTTATGATAAACTACTTTGGTCACTTTGTTAAATGTCCTTTTCTCCGTTTTAGGGGTAAACTGACCACATATGTAGCAAAAATTATCCGCGGAGTTAACACAGCCACGGTTATGTACTTTAGACATTTATGTACTGACGCGTACGTCGGTTCAGAGATGTGATACTATGTTTACAGGCGTCAACTAACTTTATTTGACATAAAGGTAACACAGATACAAGGCCCTTAGTATTGGCTTGTTTGTGCACTTCGCTTCTCTATCTAATACTGACCACTACTCGTGCCAAACTATTACTGATGATATGACTGCCGGCCAGCTGCTTTTATAACCGTTCCGTACTGATATTTTCTAGAAACATCGGGTATCGGAAGTTCGAAAAGCGACGGCGTGCTTCTCGTATACTGGGGTCATCAGGGACTTGTCATTCCTAGACACCCCCACATGGTGTTGCCAGATTGTGCACAATTTCCCTAACTTATAAAAAACATAAATTTTGCATCATCACACTCCGGTATATTACAAATTGCTTTTTAAAATAATGCGATTAAAACACTTATTTATTTTTGCTGAAAAAATAATAACTCAAAAATCTTACCATCATTTCGACACCAAAAATGAAACAAAGATTACCTTTTACATTACAATCACAAATTAACTTTAAAGTAATGTTATTTTTAAACTTTCTCTTAGAAATATAAAAAAGTTTCTTTTGAGTAATAGTAACTTGCCAGTTAGACATAAAATTTATATTATTTGGTAACAATGGATTACTTGGAGCACATCAGTATTTTTATTGCTATCTTTCCTTTACTGTTTTAGAAGTATACTTTCTGGGGATGATTTAGAATAATTTATTGAACAGGGAAGATAAGTACAAAATTTGCCTAGCTATCATTTTAAAACTACTCTATTTGTTCGTTAGCAAGCTTTCTGAAATAATAACAAATATATGGTAATTTTTCATCAAAGTTTGATTAGACTGCTTGGGAAATACTTTTTTATAGATTTTTTCGCAAGTAAGAATACTTGAATTTCCCTAAATAATTTATGGCATCAAAAACGCTGAAATTGTTAAGCTTTATTTTTATCTTGCCTTTACATTAAAATCCAGTAGCTGTTTGTCTTAAAGCCCGGTTGCTATACCGTCTCGAATGCTTTGAATAACAAAATCTCAACTTTGTTTGCTTCCAGGTATTTAATAACGAACCATTATTAAATCTGAATAAGATATTATTGCCCTTATCCGGAAACATACATAATCTAAGATCATAATACTAACAAAAACACTGAAATGAAACTTAGCTAAGAGGGTAAAATTATAAATTCGGAACTTGCTTACGACTTACGTCGATCAAGCCCCCTGCGAGGCAGAACAACAAACGCCGAAAGGGGATGCTCATATAAGAGGGCAAACAAGGCACCCCTGGAGAGGTCGAATGTGTAATGTTCCGTGTTCTAAATTTTGCGGCTAACTTCCGAAATCAGACCGCTAACTAGATCTTATATGACTATGGTAGTTAGAGAGCAAATACTATTTTAAGAGTAGCCGCTTTAAATAATATAATTGCTTAGTTCATTCTATGATTTACAGTGAGATTGTTCTGAATTTATTTAATAAAACTTGCCTTTGGATGGTCAATTTGTATTATCTATAATCTAGTAGAGTACATATTATTTATTAAGAATGAAAATAGACTTGTTTATTAATAGTATACAGAAATGTTCACTAATAAGTAAAATTTTATTATTTTTTAAAAACACTTTTAAATAACAAATGCTAAATTTATACGTGCGTTTTTTGTTTTAAATTTGATGATTAGTCTTTTTAATTGGGACTATAATTAACTACACATATAACATTTAAGTGATCCCCCGGGAATTTGGTTTACTTATTTTTTCTTATGGAAATTTTTAATTTTTTGTTAAAGTTATTATGATAAGAGATACGTCTTAAATTTACAATTAACACGGAGTTACATTTGTTATACAATAACAATAAAAGTCTAAGCAAAAAAGAGTGCAATCTTATACAGCTAATATACGCTATAGAAATAAAATTAAAACGAAAATGGAATTATTTTTCTCAATACTATTGATTGTATAATTTTAATTTTAACCGTCTTACCCAGGTTATGATTAAGCACAAAATAGAGCAACTTCGTTCTAAAGTAATACTATCTGTTATAGAGTTTTGTTACCCTAGTAGTGATAAGGTATCAACATTAAGTTTTACCTATTAATTACAGCTATGGATAATTATTGATATTAAAATCAAAAAATTAAAAGAAAATGGGAATGGAAACCTAAGGAAAAAGAGTCATATGTATGATCAGTGGAATACTTTGGTACAGCAAACCATATTTAACATGCTGAATGAGAAAAGTACCAATATAATTTTGTATATGAAATTAATATTTTTGAAATCGGTTCTGAATTATTACATAAAAACTGTAGTTCACAAAAAATGATTGCGGATGATTACATAACTAGCTTGCTCTAGCTTATTTATATTATGTGTTGACAATTATTTGTTTCATTTAGTAATAATTTGACGTCTTTAAAAATTGCAACTCCGTATAAAAATGTATATTGTTATTTTTTGCTTCTCAGCACCTTTTTATGAGGCAGTTTAATTATTTTTATTTACAATTTTCGATTAAAATTTTAAAGTCGTCACGATATCAATAAATTATTTGAACTAAGTGCTAAGCGATATATACATATATACATATATATATATATATATATATATATATATATATATATATATATATATATATATATATATGTAGTATACCTCACAATGTCTTCAAGGTCTCAGTTAAATACCCATTTTAGCAACATTTATTTTAAACCACACTATATTAAATAACAAAAAATTCTGAAAATGCGTTTTTTTTTGGATGAAACTGAAACAAACAAAAATTTGGTACGCAAGACTTACATGGGCTGTTTTGAATTTTGAGGAATTATTTTATATTTGTAATTTACGCCCTGAAAAATCCTCTATATATATATATGTATATATATATATATATATATATATATATATATATATATATATATATATATATATATATATATATATTACACATAAGCATTTTCGAGTTGAAGAAGGACGATTTAGCTGTGATCTTGGATTTAGCCATGAGAGTGATATTAAAGGTAATTTAAAAGTAGTAACTAGTACTACTAACCAAACAAAAACTTAATTAAAATAACGATATAATAAACGCAATGATAAAATTCACCAGTTTATTCAATGTTGATAAATATTTTTCTACAGGTGATAAGAAAATCTACGATTTTTATTAGCATAATAGCTAAAATTTAGAACTACTGAAGTTATTGAGACCTGAGGGACCTTAACATTTTGTGACTGATTGAAGGTTTAATTTAATGATGGTAATTTTGTATGTTAATAGTCCAAAATAATTAATTCAATCGCCGTTCTTAAAACAGTGGTAATAAAACATATACAGGCTTCCTAAAGTTTTAAAAATTTAAAATACCAAAAGTACTAGTATTTTCAGTAAAACGTCGAATAATACTACATAAATCGTTTTATATGTCAAAATGTAGTGCCAATCATAACGCCAAAAGAAATCTTACGTCGGTGTATTAACATCTAACCTATTTAGTTGTAAATACATCGACTTAAGATACTAAATCAATATAATATTTTCGTAAAATAGAAAAATGATCCTTCGAATCCAGAAGGTCATTAAACCCTTTTTTACAAACATTTTTTTAATTAGTTGTCTTCAAGGTCTCAGTTAAATACCCATATACAGGGGTCCGGAAATTCCGTTCATATACTTTGAAGGAAGATTGTACATATAACAACATTGAAAAATTTTTGTATGAACATAGGTCCGCAAACGCGTGATAAGGGAGCTATAGTTGTGGCCCTCAAACACGGCTTTCTATTTAATATCATGTGATTCTTTATTATTTTGACATTAATTACAAGCTTTTACAATTAAATTTTATGCGTTGATTTAATTAATGCGGATTGTCTTCTAACTTTTAGTGTAGTGATTTTTGACAAAAATTTATTTTTTATTTTTGTTTCTATTTCTTGACCGTGTAGTTATTAATTAGTTTTTACTTTTTTGGGTTTCGGTCATATTATTACTTTATAAAAGAATTAACACATGTTTTTTCTGACGTTTCGGTTTATTTTATTGATTAAACCATCTTCAGAGAATTACTGTAAATATGAAAAGGAATATGTAAATTTATGCTATATAAACTGAAAATTTTACTTTCTTACCTAATGTTAACAGGTGGTTCACTTGAAAAACTTACATTTAACTATTTTACTACTTTAATACAATATAATTAAACACTTCTTATTTAATATAAATATAAATGTAAAAAACTATTATTTTTTGATGCATTTTATTTCACATCTGGTTTGTTGTGCTTTTGACAGAGTACTACCAAAGGGTTTGAAAGTTTCTGGACCATCTGCAATTTTATTGCCTTATTAGATTCTTTTATAAAGTAATAATATGACCGAAACCCAAAAAAGTAAAAACTAATTTATTTTTTATGTAAATATTTTTGCGGAATCGTAATTTTTTGTAGAATTTTAAAAAAGTATCATACAAAAAGAATAAAGATAAATAAACCAAATGTCCCCTTGTCGAAATGCCCCTGACTATATTTATCTCTCATACTTAACCTCAAAAAGTAGCATTTATTGATGTTGGTTTGAATACTAGAAAATACATCGGTGCTTCAAGCAGTTCCAAAGATATTATATAAAAACTCGTGTTGGAGGGCCACCTTTCAAAAGCCACTCTTATGACGCATTTGCGGACTTATGTTCATATAAAATTCTTTTCATTTTTCATGTAGAAATTCTTTTCAAAGTTACGAATGGAATGTATATTTATATATACATTTATCTATTTATAAAATAAGGATTTTTAATGCTAAAAATATTAGTAATTATTGTTTGTGATTTTACATTATACGGATAACTAACCTGAACTAACTAACAGTAAAAATAAATTAAATAACATGTTCAATTATTTTAATCTGACTTTATCCTAATTTCAGTTAATTTTTTACTTAATCTTTACGAAATAAAAGTATAACAAATTATGTATGTGTTAAGGTCACAAAATGAACCAGTTGTAAAAACAGATTTTACTTCAAAAATCTTCAAATCAAAGTTTATCGTCCGAAAACTTGAAGATACCACGGTACGCTGTTTTTATGGCATCTCGAAATTCGTCCTGACATTTTATCACGTCCATCCAGAGCTCAAATAGTCCATTTATTTTTCCCGATTCAACTGAAACTTAGACAAATAATCCGTTTGATGGCGCGAATGCAATCAGCATTTATAGGAAATATGAACGGTTGTTGAGCTATACGATATAGCAAATATTGACTTGTGTGTCGTCGTGAATAGCGCTGACTTGTGTCTTGAGTCCATTAGGTTTTATTTCTTTGACTCTACGTTTATTTGCTCTAATAAAATAGTTCCTAAACGTGTTTCCAATAAAAGAAGGTCGATATGAAATAGAAAAATGTAATACTTGTACGTTCGTGTTTATATTTATTGTCTTCTTTTATGATCGTATTCTACAAGGTTATGAAATACTTAAACGAGTCAAATAAACGCGAACTAAACCATTACATTTTGAAAGGTGAAAATGGAGGCCAAAAAGATAAAAAATATTCTTGTATTTTAAATTATGAGGATTGTTTGCTTATATTTAGTAGATAAAAAGAACGAACCTCGTTTTTTAGCTTATGTGTCAAAAAAACAATGGCGAAAATATGTCGTGTATCCTTCTAAGCGATATGTGGTTTGGTGTACTGTAATATAAGTTATTAAATGGTATTTGTTTGAATTACATTACATAGAACAATCGTTCGGTATATAATGGAATCTTATTCTTTTTCGGCAACTATTCAAGTAAAGGCACGTACCAGTTAACATTTTATTTTATACATGGTATAATAATATATTAGTTTTTTTAAAAAAATTGTATTCGCTGTCTTAAATTATATTCTTATTTATTAAAATTTAAACAAAAAATTATTTTAACTTGTACTTTATTGTATCTACATCAATTACTTCGGAACGGCTCCACCAATTTGAATTAAATTTTTTGCGTTATGTTCTGGAAATTGATGCGGTAGTCGCCATCTAATTTCGATTAAAATTAGTTTAGTTAAATCCAAGACAGTACTAAAAATAGAGCGAGAGCATCTTTCGAAACTGGAGAATATGAATTAAAATTTTTTTAAAAATTAAATATGATGTATTAGAAATTTCACATTTTTCGAATTCGTCCGAAATTATATAGCGTATACTTGGATATATGTAATATAGATAATGTAGAAATATCAAGAAAAGTTCCAGTACAACCTAAATTAAAACTCGAAAAAAAAAATGTTTTTAATGGGCTGTTATTATATCTAAAATGTAGAGAAAATTTGAAAGATTCGAAAGAATAGTGAATCAGCTACTTTTTAAAAAACGTAGAGTTAAATTTTCCGTATACAACAAAATAATCCAATTAATGGTCACCATGGTGCTAAATAATCCAATATGTTACAGAACAAGGCTGTGATTTCCGTATACTGAATTGATAACTTGGAGCCTCGAAACTTTCATGTCAATACCACATTGTAAATCTGAATTATGTTCGAATCATCGAATCACTGCATTCGCTTCTGAATTAATGAATTAATAAATTAATTACGTCTTCTCAAATCGTCTAAGTAGTGTTTAGAGCCTTTTTTGGTGAACTAAACAGCATACATTTTTTATGGATACGAGAATTAATTCTTGTGAGTCATCGATATATCTTTAATGCAGATATATCTAACTTTAGCCTGTAATATTTAAATTACCTATTCCTAAAACTCCAGCAGCAGAAGCGGAAAACTTAGATTGAGTTTTTTTTTGTTCCAGAGGTTAGTCTGTGTATCAGTAGAATTAAAATGAAACATAAATATATTTAGAATATTTTCATAATTTCTACCAAACATCTAAATTTTTCACAGAACTGCACAATTTAGGAAAATTTAGGGTGAAATAATTAACGCAATTAACTTTATATATGCATAATATTCGAAGGGTGTCATCATATCACTACACACAGATTTTCGCTATTCAGGTATTAGATTATATTATTTTTTATTATATTATGTCGAAATTCCTTTTTAGGTGCGTTGTATTAATTAAAATTCTTTTATTCTTGCTCAGTTAAAGGTTATTAGAGTTTGTAAAAGAATATTTAAAAATTATCTAGAAAACTTAAATTAGTACAATATAAAATAAAATAACCATATTATATTCATATTAATTTTTAAATCATTTTGAAGATCTAACTATTAATCGTATTCTTTTGTTGTATCGATGAGCCAACACAAAATTACTAACAGAACCATTTAGTTGAAATTCTTAATGTAAAAGAAACTAATTCTCTTTTATTATCGATTCTCATTTGGAAAATTTCTATTTTTAATTCATCCAAACCCAAAATATAATTCGAATTGATATTAATCACCTTCAAAGATGACGAGGCCAACAAAAGAAGTTAATAACATTCTGACCGCCACGCTTCAATGACCCGAAAAAGGCGCCACCTAGTGGGTGGTCGTTACTTTCAATCTTTGCATTATACAGGTTTTATAATGGCTCCCTTTGACTTTTTCATTTTGTAATCGGTATTTACGGATCGTGTTTATTTTGACTACTGTGCATTTTACCGCATGAGTAAGCTTCACAGTAAGATACTTTTGTTAGATTGAGAGAGGCGAATGGTTTGAGAAACAATGTAATACAGTCGAATCCACTACTCTATTAGTATTACATAAATAGGTTGCATGAACTTTTACTTTAATTATGATAATGTATTTAAATACAACTAATGTACTAACATATTTAAACTTTCTTTCATTAAATATAGACGGTTCAAAGATTTATTTTAATATGCGCTCTATCCCTTAGTATGAAAATATTTTTATTGGATTGACACTATAGTTTTCATCGGTATTTTTGCCAGTACCGGCATTAGATTTTATTCCATTACAAATTTTTAAAATTAATATGAAGATTTGTATATAAACATACCATTGCCTGTGTCATACCTGGCTCGAGGCGATAGTTGCGATATATACGTTGTGAGTCCGTTTAATGATTTTAACAGGAAAATAAATAGTTGCAATAATTCAACTTTTTTCCAGTTTTGAAAACCTAATTTAAGTTATTGCATACTATCGGTTGCAAAGTACGAAAATAATATCATAGTAGAAAACTTGTATCAACAAATTTAACTTAATTAAACTTGTCAAAGTCGGTTAATTTATTAATTGGCTGTTAATAAAAATGTATTTATATTATCCGACTAGTGTCGGATTGATCAAATATATTCTAGATAAAGAAATCAATCAAAAATGTCCATAGTTACAATATTTTTTAAATTATATTTATTTGAATTAGAAAGTATGTCATAAAATTATCGCTCTTTCAAATTCTCCTTTAGCAAGAATTATTATTACCCACGCCTACTTCATGTTGCAGCAAGTCAACAAGAATGAGAAGTAGCTTCGCGAAAATCAAACATATATAACTGGGTTATTGCGATTTGTTTATTGTTTAAGAAATTAAAGCTATATTACACTGCTTTCGATTTAGTTCAAAACTTAAAAAAAAATATTTAAAAGAAGGAACAAGTCAACAAATGAGTATTTACAACACCTTAGAGGTTATAAAATGAGAAAAAAAATAGCAAAGAATTTGAGAACATATGCTCGAAATAAACAAAATATATTGAATAATATATTTTATTATTTTTAATTATTCACTTAAAGAAGTTTTCTTTCGCTTAAATATTACTGTTGAAGAACTTATTATCCACAGAGCTTGTATTTCATTCGTCTGCGGGCAATATGTTGACTTTTCAACAACCGTGCATCCATAATTCCCTTTTGGGACATCCCTATTGTTCAGAATATTAATAAAAGAAAAAATGAATAGATTTTCTTTTTGTTAGTTCGAAAATGGACGGCAAATTTGATTTACATGGTTCTTGAGAGCCTTCAAAAAGAAAATATTGCTAATTTATGGAATAAATCGTTTGTTCGCATTAGACGGATATTTCCTATGGAAAAAACGTTCCCGCTTTTCCCTTCCAAAAATAATTATATAAAAATAACTAACCCTAATTGATTAAGATTTATTAAATAAATAACTTACAATATTGGAATTACTAGGATCTGAGGATATTGTTTTAATTAAGACCTTAAAGAAAAATATGTAGAGATTAATGAAAATAGAACAATCATTTTTTCTGATATCTTCTCTTTAATTAATTACACGTTTAAGTCGAAAATTCGGCCTTTATTAATATATATATATATATATATATATATATATATATATATATATATATATATATATATATATATATATATATATATATATAAATAATAGGAATTAATTATTTAAGGTAGATTTGTATGAAAAATATACATAGTCGTGCTAAAATAACTAGTAATGTAACTCTATTTCCTTTAAAAGATTAAGCCGTAATTCTTGGTAGTAGCTTTGTAGTCTTGCTGAATAAATAACTTACAATATTGGAATTACTAGGATCTGAGGATATTGTTTTAATTAAGACCTTAAAGAAAAATATGTAGAGATTAATGAAAATAGAACAATCATTTTTTCTGATATCTTCTCTTTAATTAATTACACGTTTAAGTCGAAAATTCGGCCTTTATTAATATATATATATATATATATATATATATATATATATATATATATATATATATATATATATATATATATATATATATAAATAATAGGAATTAATTATTTAAGGTAGATTTGTATGAAAAATATACATAGTCGTGCTAAAATAACTAGTAATGTAACTCTATTTCCTTTAAAAGATTAAGCCGTAATTCTTGGTAGTAGCTTTGTAGTCTTGCTGCAGTTTTTTTTTATGGTAATTTTGTACATTTTATAATTTTAGTCATTTCAGGGAGAAAGAAAGCAGGCAGAAACGAATTTATCCAAAAACGTTCACTTTTTCAGATACTTCTTTTAAAGCTTATTCACTTTGAGCTTAGGTCGCTATTACATTATTTGTCATTTTCTTATCTATATTGTTATATTTATGCATTTTTCAGTTAAAATCATAAACATTACACGTCATTTAGTTTTAATATTAATCATTATAGCTCCGATCGAAGTCACAGAGGGCCTAACGATATATGAATGATTTTTGATGAAGATATTTTACTTTACTCCTTATTTTGGTTATATCCTGACCGTGCTATAAGCTCTGCCCATAATAAAGTGATGTACAAAAGGAACAATAAAAGAATGAAATCCTAGAAAATAACAATTTCTTAAAATATCATTAGGCAAAATAAAATATATTTTAATCCTTTCAGTCACAGTGTTTCTCATAGAACTCATCATTTTTAAGTAGCCTTAAGGGACTCTCAAGTTTAATTTTCACAGAGAATTATAATTATAGTTATCTATGAAGAGTTTTTACAATTAACCACAAATTTGTATTTATACAATTGCGAGAAGTATTAGAAATCTTCGTTATTTTTCTTAGTATATCAAAAATGAATAAAAATAGGGTGATAAGTTTAATCAATGTTTTTCAACCTTCCGGTATTTGTGACTCGAAATTCCAAACCAATTTTAATCGCACCCCATTTTAACTATTTTTTAGAGATCTAACGAAATTGATTTTATTAATATAAGATTGAGCTATTTGCTGGATTCGAATTCATGTTAACCGCTAACGTGCGAATTCTGACGAATCGCATGTCTCACTGCGTCCAATGTCTTAATCAATCGATCACTTTTGATCAGACAGTGGCATATCGTGGATGTTAGTAGTTAGGTTTCTTTAGATAATACTGGTTTGATCAGAAGACAGCTAGCAGATAAACGTTACCGCGAATACTGGATACCTTACTTTACCTAGAGCTTTATTCATTGTTAGAGTTTACTATTGTATGATAATTCAAACCTGTCAAAGTTGTTATTTTGTGAAATCCATAAACCAATCAAACAATAATGATATAATATAGAATTATACAATATTAAGCTAAAAAGTAGTGAATATATGAGAGAGATTAAGAGGAGGAGAACGATAAAGAACATATATTCAAAAAATATATACCATTTAACAAATTTCTCCTTTCAGGCTCTCTCATTATCTTGTTTAATCCTCCTGTATCCATTACTACCTCTTACGAAATTGTTATTTTCGTCTATGAACTTGTTAAATTTTACTGGTCACATAAACTTGTATCCTTTCTTAAAATTTTGATTATTAAAATATAAGATTTTTCAAAAAAATGTGCTTTTGAGTTTGAATATTATTTGGACACCTCAAAAAACCATCTAAAGGCAGTAAAATTGTGCGAATGTTACTTTAAAACTAATAATATTTTAGAATTTATAAGTGAAATAATAAGGTTAAATTGGTTTTATGGCGATGTGTGTAATACCAAACGTTATATTGCTGATCCAGTTATATTCGCAGAATTCATAAAGCAATGACGTTTAGTGTTTAAAATGAAAAATTTAATGCGAGAATTGTTTTGAAGAGTTTGTTATGAATAAAACATGTTTCAGACATCTTTCTATTTCGGAAGAAGAAAAAAGTGATGGTCAAGGTTTTGTACTTCTTCTTCTTCTTCTTCTTCTACTTCTTGGAGATCTGTCGATCTGTTAATTCTGAAGCTGCCTCTGCATCTTTTCCTGAGAGGTAGATTGCCAACTATCTTTCCACATTTTAGGGGGCCTCCCGGGAGGTCTTGAGCCGGGCGGGTTATTTTCTAGGACTATTTTCGGAAGTCTGTTCTCGTCCATCCGTCTTACATGGTTGTACCACTGCCTCTTACGTTGTCTTCCCCATCTCACAATGTCTTGTATCCCGCATTGTTCTCTGATATCTGTGTTTCTTACTCTGTCTCTTCTTGTTTTCCCCACTATTGTTCTCAGTGTTTTCATTGCGGCCACCCTTAGCATGTGTTTCGTCTTGTTAGTGTCCTCACGGACTTCCGTGCCGTATGTCATGATGGGTCTGATACAAGTCTTGTAGATTCTAATTTTGCTATCTTTGCGCATGTACGAGTTTGACCAGACTATATCTCGTAGGCATCCTGATAGTGCGGATGCTTTGTTAATCTGGCTCCTTAGGTCTTTAACTGGGTCGTGGGTGCTTGATATGTCTATGCCTAGGTATCTGAATTGCATCACCTGCTCTATGGGATTGTCCTCCACCACCAGCTTACATCTGAGTGGATCCTTTGCGATTGTCATGCATTTGGTTTTGCTGATAGAAATGTTCATATTGAGTTGGCGGCTTACTTGGAAAAACTGGTTTTGTACTACATATTAAATATGAAAACCATGCGAACTTTTGAAAAAAAACTGCTGGATTGTGCAGTGATCATTTAAAGACCAAAAATTTGTTTGAATTCTTTGAAGAAGGGAGATTAGTCTAAATAGTGTGGTAATTTAAAAAAGAATGTAATTCTTAGGATCTAAATAAATAAATATGTTTAAGTTTTAGAGTTGTTTTACTCCTACTGCAAAAACAGATATTTATTTCTTAGGATGTGAATAAATAAAAAATATTTATAAATATATAATAGATTAGAAAGTGTACACATTGGTAGTGATCTGGTATGATAAAACAGATTGTTCATCCAATTCAATTATTTATTTAATACAGTACTTCTTAATAAAATTGGCTTTTTTTTGTCCTTTAACATAAACAAATTGCCCTTTTCTGTTATGTTTTTGACTATAAGGGAAAAGTTATGAAGTGTGTATATCCTGTATTCCAATGCAGTTATGAAATTTCATTAACCATTCTGGTGGTTTGTATGCTTCTGATGGAAGCATTTCTAGCGGATAAAGTGGTTTAAATGTATGACTTATTTCATATCCATCAAATAATGCTATATCTTTAGGTATCAATTTGTTGGTTTCATCTTTAAATGCTTGTGTATTCAAAAATATTTACATCTTTTTAAACTAGCGAATTTTTCATTCTGAATTGTTTTTTTGAACATTCTTCCATCAAATTCTTAAGATGCTTCTTTTTTTTTTAATTTTTAAATTGTTCAGTTTTCTTTTTTTGTTTTTTGAATACTACTTTTGATATGATTTCATTAAAGTTTTGGTGACAAATTTCTGTCAAATATAATATCGATTGTTGATGATGAGAAAGAAGTTTGAGTTGTTTAATAACTTTTGTTATTATAAGAAAATATGCTGCTGTTTTGGCCGATATCTTTTCTTTTTTTTTTTTAAATTTGATCCTCACTGATACTGGCCCAGATTGTAGCAAATCTGATACTGGCCCAGATTGTAGCAAATCTCTCTCATGGGAAATATTATTGTTAACAATAGTAGCATTATCTTTAAATTTATTCAGATTAAATATTGATTCTATTGAAAATTTTTATATATTTGCAGAAATTCTAAAAATATTTCATATAACGTAGCAAATTTATTCTTAAAATCACGCTAAAGATCTTGATAGGGATATGGTTCAAAATTTAAAGATTCATTTATATTTCTTAATTCAGAATGATCAAATTTATTCATATCTGGTTTTATATTACTGCATCTTTTTTTTTTTAAACAATTAATGTCTTGGTGTTTTAACCGTTGTGGAGCTCTTAAAGACCAATTATTTCTCGTATTTCCTAACAATTCTGGATATTTAACCAACTTTCAACTTCTGAGGTCGTAAGTATATCACTGTTTTCATCAATAATTTTAATAAGTTCTAATTTCTGAGGGATGGCTATAGTAAGATGTGAAACTCTCCAGCAAAGTATGGTTATTTCAATTATTGGTCTTTCATCGTCGATTGTTGTTACTAAAGCCTTAATGCCATTACTACTTCCCATTAGTATTAGTTCTTGTGGTCAATTTAAAATAATTTTATGATATATTGTAAATGTTTTCCGAAAAATTGGCGTTTGCAACTTACTTACTATATAAAATAACCATTACTCATCGATCTTCTTAAGATGCAACTTTACTGTAAATAAACTTGTTGGTCTACTTCGACTATTGATAGCATCTATAGTGGCTGGTAATACAGGGCAACAACGAAATAATTGCTATATTAAAAAAATAAAGAAAAAACTACATAATTATATAAATGAATGTTGTAAATGATAATATATCACATGGTTAAAATGACCACTGATAAATTTGAACGTCATATTTCAAAAAAGAATATAGTAGCTGTGCCTTCGTTAGAAAATAAAATAATAGCAAATGTTAAAAACATAATTTTAAAAAATGAATGATGATAAATATATTGAAAATACAATTGTCTAAAATTTTTAACCTGGGTTAGAAAAATATATTATAAAAAAAAATTATTTAAAAGTGTTAGTGTTTTGAGGTTTGTAATTTACAGCTCAAAATGGAAATTTATTATCAAAATTATGTAAATTAACTGTTAAACATAACCTTTTTCATTATGTCTAAATTTTGAATTTGTTGATTTAACAGCCAAATAAAATCTTCTTCTGCTAGAAATTGAGGCACTGCATATCCGTAAAAGTTAATTGCGTCAAAGTACATAAAATATTTTGTTAGTTATGTTGGACCACAATATGAAAGAAAGAAATTTTTGCTACAGATTTCTTAGATACATAAGAATTGATTCTTCCTCTTACATTAAATTTAAAAAAATGTAACGTATTAAGGTCTGTTAATAACTCCAATGCCATCTTAGTATATCTTAAACAAACATCAAAAATTAAACCTGAAAATGTGTAATAATGAGCCAGATCTAGTTTATATGTTTCCATACACTTTCTCCTGAAATTATAATAGACACCTGCTAAGAGAAATACATTAAACTACGTAACAATGGTTACCTACCATCAATGGTCGACTCAATTTTAACAAAAAAAATTAAAAAAGAAAACCACACACGAAGTTTATCCTATAGCAGAAGAAAACAAAAAATAAATTTGAACGTCATATTTCAAAAAATAATATAGTAGCTGTGCCTTCGTCAAAAAATAAAATAATGAAAATATAATTTTAAAAAATGTGTGATGATAAATATATTGAAAATACAATTGTCTAAAATTTTTAACCTGGGTTAGAAAAATATATTATAAAAAAAAGAAAATAATAAGTATATAATTTATTTTAAAAAATATTAAGTTGTGGGAAGAATATGTTGTGCCGGGCCAGATGGCAAGATATTAAATTTAAAAAATATTGTTAAAGACAATAATAAATGATGATGAATTATAGAGTTTTGAAAACAACATAAAAATGAAATAAACGACACTCGGCAACAGCTAATGTTAAATAAATTATGGTAATAATATGGCATCAAAGTTTTTTTTTTATTAACAAACCTAATACTAGGGTTGTAGAAGTAAAAAATAAATTTCAAAAGTTTTATGAAATTGTGAATAAAAACGCACAAAATATTGAGAGATCTATGAATATTATTTTCTAATTCATTAAAAAGATAGTGATAATGTTAATTAAATCAATCAGACAATTACTCTAATTAAAAATAATGTGAAAAAAATTAAATTAAACATGAAAAATTTGGATGAGGAATTACAGACAGATTTATAAGATGTAAATAAAAGAATTTAAAGTAAATACCAAAATTAATTTGTAAAAAAATAATAGGAAAAATCAAGGAGCTAATCTAACAATTGAGCAAGTTAAAAATCACTGCTAAAAAAGGAAATTATAAAAATATGTTGGATGCAAGATTCGAAAAATAATTAGGACAGTAGTTCAAGCTGTGATTGTCACCGCAACCAAGGACTTATCACCAAAAATTGCAAAACACAACTTAAAAAATGAGGAAATTTTAGCATTAATAAATAATATCGAATAGTCTTCGAACAATGTAGGATATAAAGTTAAAAAACGATTTTAAATTTTACAAATTTAAATAACAAATTAGGCAAACAAATAAAATCATTGAATGGATTAGTTCAAAAGACCAGCCGAAGTTCCTAGAATAGAATTTAATGACACAATAGCACATACAAGAGAAGAATTAAACTCAAAAGTGAATGATATTATAAAAGAAAGAATAAAATTCAATATGTTGAAGACTTACTATATTGTTCCGGACGGCCGATACTTACACACGACTGTCTTGCTTTGAAACCTATTATTGTCACAATTTTAACACTTGTCAAAATAATTCAAGTTGCATTGACGAGCTCTCAAACTAAACTGTCCAGGAAAGTCGATCCTTTATATACTCTTTTGGCCGATACCGGATAATTTCCTAATTTTCTAGAAGGATTTCCATACTACGTGGTGGAATAAAGATAAGAAAATGGAATAATCCGGCGATTTCTAGACCTTCTATCATAGGCGTTCCATGAAAAAAAAAAAGGAAATAAAATTCTATAAAAAGTGCCAGATCTTCTTTCATAGATGTCCCCTGAGGATATTAACAAAGGTAAAATTAATTAAATAAATTATGAACTCGTAGAAAATAAACCTAAAACCCTACAAACTACAAACATAAACTAATACTATAAAATGTAAAACGCTATAAAGTTCTTTGCAATATAAATATAAGAAACCAAAAAAATAAATTATTTAGGGAAAGCAGAAATATTGCTCTAGTACTATGAGCAAAAATATTAAAGAAACAGTGGTAGATGAATTATATACACTGGCAAGAAGGAGATGTAGGAGAAGATGAACTATTGTTAAGAGCTTAGATGACTTATGGCAGGCTGATCTAGTGAAGATGCAACCATATTCTATATTTAATCAAGGCTATCGATATACTTTGGTTGTAATAAACACATTTTCAAATTTTATTTGGACTGAACCACTAAAGACTCAAAAAGGAAAAGATGTGTTGACAGCTATGAAAAGGATTTTAGAAAAAATAACTAAACCTGAAACTTACAAATAAATTTGAGAAAAGAAATTTTTAATAAATACATTGTAGATCCTACGCATTCTTAAAAAATTAATCATTATAATAGGTACTCTAATTTGAAAGCAGGTATAGTTGAGCATATAAATCGCATTTTAAAAAATATAATGTCTAGATATTTTAGTAATAAAGGGAAATATAAATTGTACTCTATTTTACGTCCATTGCTGAAAAATACAATACTGTTCACAGAACTACCGGATACAAACCTGTTGATGTTAATAAAATAAATTAAAAAACTATATTGAAACATTTATTTATTTTAAAAAACTTTTGATTTTTAACACACTAAATTTAAAGAAAATCATTTTTTCGAATTTCAAAACAAAGACAAGCTTTTGAAAAAGATTATATACTCAATTGGTCTATTGGAAATTTTCAAATACAAAACGTTTAATTAATAAATCTAAGCACTTATTTGTTAAAAGGTAGTAAAAATTTAAATATTGAAGATGGTTTTTATTAAGAAGAGTTGCAGAAAGTTAAACACCTCGATGTATATTTGGTTAAAAAATCTTTATAAGGAACGAGGACAAAGTTTTTGTTAAATAGTTCGGTTTTGATAAATCACATAATTCGTGGATCCTTAAAGGTGATGTGTTGTAATATATTTTAAAAATGATTGTGTCATCTTCTTTTAAATAAAAGACTTATTCATGTTATAAATTTTTTCTAATTAACTACATCAACTTTTTCTTCAAATAGTTTATGTCCATGTTTTACATAAAAAATGTTTTCAAGAATGCTTTCACCTAGTTTAATTTTTTTTCATATCTAAGTTTATAATGAGAAAATTTTTGATATTTACTTTTTCGCATTTGTATAAAACCAAAGTCCTATTTCACTAGTAAATGAACTTTTTTATTGTCCTCACTAATAGTCACTGATTTCTTCATATTTCTATTGTAACGCACCAGTTTTTCTCATCTTGTTCTCTGATTCGTTTTTATGTAGCATTAACATTTCTAAAACAGTCTTCACATTCTCACTGTTTAAATTCTGACTAAGATTTCAAACACGATAGATATACAAAAATAATTTTCCTGACTGATAATTATGGTGATGAAACAAATTAAAATATTTCGATAATTCCTGCTCATTGATTTATTTGTCAAGGATCACATAATGTTCCTCTTTTCGAATTCTTACAACATGAGAATGATTTATTTTTTCAGAAACTCTGATTTTTTCCATTTTTTAGTGGGTATGTATATGGTTCAGAAAAATAAAAATAATTCAACAATACTTATCGATTTTTTTGAAGTTCTTTCCATTCTTCTTCATGCAAAATATTCCAGTTTGAACTCCAATTAGGATTTTTGGTATAAACTCGTTCACACCAATTTCAATACAAACAAATTTTTTTAAAGAATTGTTAAGAGTAAATTTTTGAATTGAACAATTTCTCACTGCACTGACTATTTTTGTTATTTCATTTAGTAGAAGTAGATTTATATTCATGATTGGACCAAAATTGCTGCTATTAAACTTGAAGTCTTGATCAAATTGAAAACTGGAATTCTGTCTCTAAATTTATCTTGTGCTCCCCACTATTTTATAAAAATTCAATCAATTAACTTTTATAATCTATTATGGCAATAGAATATTGTTAGGCAAGGTAGCAGTAAAAAATAACTTCATTGGATTTAAAATTAATAAAATAAAATGTTTTTATCCTCCCCCTCATTTTTAAGTTGAGTGCTGTTGGAAATTTAAAAACATTTAATACTTTTTTCAATCCAGTTCGTGTCAAAAATAGTATTATATATTTAGATAATAAAAATAAATTTTGAAAAAATTGCTGTTATTCTCACCTTTTTTCATTTTATATAAGTGAGCAGAAGAATTATTATTGAAAGCGTTCATATAATTACACGATTCAGGTTTAATATTGACAGTATGTGTGTTATTTTCAAAACATACTATATGAAGTATTAATTAAAACTGAATGCAAAACAATGTAGTTGATAAGGGACGCCGGACGAAATTTTATACGTGTATTAACAAAATAAAATCAATAAGACATATCCTTAAACAGTAATGTTCAAAATAGCAACAGTTTTAATTTATTTCTTACAATTTATAGACATTTTCACAAATTGAAGACACAAATATGGTTATTGTAATTATTAATAAAACCAATGATGTTGCAATATTTTTCTTCGCTTTAACAACAATAGATTCATATTTTTCATTTTTTTCACCAAGCTACAAACACTCAACTAAGTCACAGTTGCTCCAATGACGATAATATTCCTCAGTTGGACAATCATGATTTTTCTAAGCAAATATTTCTATACTGAAGTAAAAACTTTTACAAACATTTTGAATAGATAAATAATAAAACCTTGATCGGGCTAACACTTCAGGATTTTATTTTGCCTTCCAGAATCTGAATGAGGAATGTATTTTGTTATAACGCCAATATAATTTCTTTTTTAAAAGATTCCTAATACATATTTACTCTAAACCTAGCAATGACATATTGTATAATGATATTTTAAATTTTACTATTTTCTTAAATAAAGGGTTTTCCAATAAGAGGTGTCATTTTGAAAAGCCCGCTATTTCGGTAGATGTCACTTTTGAAGCTGTAAGTTTTTGACGTTTGACAAGTAGAAACTACGCCATAAATAAAGATGGAACGATACACGCTTCAACAACGCATTGAAATTATTAAAATTCACTATAAAAATGGTGAAATTTTGGCAGAGACGGTTCGTAAAACTCGAACATTTTTGGGTCGTCATGAAGCACCTTGTCGGAGCGCAATAAAGAAATTGGTGAAAAAATTCGAGCTGTTGGGACAAGTTAGTTATGTGAAGAAGAAAACCCGTGCACGTCGCTCAAGAACAGCCGAGAATATTGCTGCTGTAGCCGAAAGTGTTGAAGAAAACCCAGGTTTATCCATTCCTCGTCGTTCTTTAGAATTAGGGATTCCACAAACGTCATTACACCGTATTTTGCATAAAGATTTGGGTCTTAAGGCTTATAAAGTTCAGTTAACGCAAGAACTCAAGCCGGCCGATCATCAACAACGTCGTGCCTTTGCTGATTGGGTTCTTGAAATGCATGAAAATGATCCGGAATTCCATCGAAAAATCATCTTCAGTGATGAGGCCCATTTCCACCTCGGTGGCTTCGTCAACAAACAAAATTGTCGCATCTGGGGCTCGGAAAACCCAAGAGTTATTGTTGAAAAGCCTCTCTATCCTGAACGTGTGACTGTTTGGTGCGGTTTATGGTCCGGCGGGATCATTGGACCTTACTTTTTCGAAAATGAGGCTGGAGCAACAGTTACGGTGAATGGATTGCGCTATCGAGAGATGATTAATGATTTTTTATGGCCGGAATTGGATGGTATTTATCTGGACCACGTTTACTTTCAACAAGACGGCGCTACGTGCCACACAAGCAACGAAACCATTGATCTTTTACGGGAAAAGTTTCCGGGCCGTGTTATCTCTCGAAGAGGTGATCACAATTGGCCACCGAGATCTTGTGATGTGACACCTTGCGATTTCTTCCTTTGGGGCCACGTGAAAGACTAGGTCTACGCCAACAGCCCAGCGTCGATTCAAGACCTCAAAGATGGAATTCGTGAGGCTATCGAGGACATAGGGCAGCCACTTTGCGATTTGGTTATGGAAAATTTCATGAAAAGGATATGGTCCTGTAGGCATGGTCGTGGTGGTCATTTGGCTGATGTTATTTTCCATCATTAACGGCATACCTTCCTATTTATAATGTAATAAATATCCGATCATTTATCTTAAAAAATGGCATTTTTCTTTGAATATCAAAATAACACCTCTTATTGGAAAACCCTTTACTTAAGTTTTAGCCTTGAATAGTGGAAGATTTTGAAATAAACTTTTAACTTAGAGGGAAAAATTTTTATGTCGTTTTATATTCTATAAACCACTGAAAAAATGAAATATCTTGTTAACCCCATGTCATCATTAGAAATAAGTCCTAATTTGTTTATCAATTCTGTATAAATATAAAAAGACGAGATTTAAACAAAAGCACAATATAGAAAGCTTTTGAATTTTTATCGAGTACATCTTTATATTGTGTCAATTCTAATTGATTTGTACTGTTACTTTCCTTAATACCCTTTGCTTTTTTAGTAAACTATTTGCCGTTTTCACACAGTAAGCTATTTGATAATTCATCAGCATTTTCATCTGTAAACATTCCAACAACCTTCGTTACATGGATTTCATGAATATTATTAACAGGATCGTTTGACGTACCAAATTTGTCATTGTGACTTAATATCATAGTAAACATTATCAGTAAAAATTTTTAAAATAAAGGAATTTGTATCTGTGTAGGAGTTTGACATTTTCATGATGTAAAGTCTTAAAGAAAACAAAAAAGCAGTACATCACAATTTTTGATATATCTAAAATAGAAAACCATATATAAACAGGTTTATCATATTGTACTAGCACTCCTCGCATTTGAACAGGTACTAAGTTCTCAGAAAATACAATGGATCTTTAAATGATCGATTTGCATTTAAATGTTCTGCAATATAATTTTTTGACCACTGCGTAATTAAATGCACATCAATCCCTTTGTCAACAATTTCCATGGTTTTACGGTAAATACTATGCTATTTTACAAGAATACTATGTAGGTCAATGTATTTTTAAACGCAATTTATCCCATTCCACCACCATAAATTGCGTTTTATAACAATTTATTCTAACTGTGCAACCCCTAACACAGAAAGGATATGATGGAGAGAAGTTTGCATTTACTGTGCGCATTTTACTTCATATATATATATATATATATATATATATATATATATATATATATATATATATATATATATATATATATATATATATATATATATACATATATACATTACAATTTATTCTAACTGTGCAACCTCTAACACAGAAAGGATATGATGGAGCGAAGTTTGCATTCACTGTTTCGCATTTTATTTTCACTTACATACGGAGTTGCATATAGTTGTACGTTTGCTGAATGTGATTTTAGCACTACAACAGCATAATGTGGATATAACCACTGCTAATGCATCTCACACGGAGGAATCCGTGAAAGCCGTATAAACATATAAAGCCATCCGACGAGAGGTCGGCGAAGCCGCGTTCAGTGTTGCATGCTTCCTTCCGATCTGTCCTTTGCACAGCCAGGTGCATGTCGGTACCCTGATGAGTCTAGTGAGAGACGAAACATGTATCTCTGCCGTATCACTGTGGCGGGGAGGGTAAGCTTTGACTTTCTTCTCGGTATGGTGGTACAGGTAGGCCACCATCTCGATGGTGGTGGAATAGGATGAATTGTGTTTCATTACAATTTATTCTAACTGTGCAACCTCTAACACAGAAAGGATATGATGGAGCGAAGTTTGCATTCACTGTTTCGCATTTTATTTTCACTTACATACGGAGTTGCATATAGTTGTACGTTTGCTGAATGTGATTTCAGCACTACAACAGCATAATGTGGATATAACCACTGCTAATGCATCTCACACGGAGGAATCCGTGAAAGCCGTATAAACATATATATATATATATATATATATATATATATATATATATATATTTAAATATATTATCATAATAATACAAAAACAAGTACTCACGTTTCTATGAAAAGAGTTATACTAAAACTATGACTGGATCCCAGGGACCGATTAAGATTTCTGGGAATAAACATGTGCAGACAATAACGGGCCAGGTACGACCAAGGAAATTGGAAGGGGATGGAAAACTACAAAAATAGACTAAATGTCCAAAAAATGTTCCACCATGCAGAAAATAAATGTCATAAATTGACATCGACTGGCTATGTGGAGCAAGCGCAAAAAGAAATTTCGTAGTAAATTTGTTGCATGAAGTTAGCAATGTGAGAACGAGAAACCAGAGCAGGGTTTGCGACACGATCGGCATTACGGCGTATTCTTTATATTTAATGCGGTTGTTTGCCATCGTCCTCACGCTTATTTTCTTTATTGTGCGGTGCAGTATCATTAGTTAGATTTCGGAATTTATATTTGTTTATATTGTCAAGACATTTGTATAGACTTTAACTTATAACAATGTATCAGTGTATGGTATTGTTTAGTAAATCGCGTGGTTCGATCCCGGAACTTCATTATTTTCGGTAAGTACCTATTACATCAATATGTAAGATTATACTGAAGATCTTTTAATAGATCGACGATTTTAAAGTTTTGTTTGCGATAGTGTGTAGTTTTTATCATTTTTTTCATTTCATTTTTTTTTTATCAGAAATTAATTATTTTAAAGTTTAGAAGGTACATGGAAAACACTTTACTTACTAATAACATAAAGGAAGAGTAACATATAGTTATTCCCTATGGTCAGATCCTTTTTAACATTGTAGATAAGATAAGATTTTATTTCGAATTAGGTTTAAATTTCTTTTAAGGCAGTGTTTATTTCATTAGTCGTTTTATAACCTGAACTTTAAATTGTAATTTTTCAATATAACAACATAAATAAGAGGTTTCTCAAATCCAGTCCTGTCACCTTGACCTACTGCGCAAGTGCAGCATAGCCACATTGAGGGGAGTACAGAGTTACATGAGGAACCAAATTTAGTTTAGGGTAATCTCCTTCCTTTTACCCCTTCCAACTTCCTTGGGTACAACACTGAAATAACTACGCGCTAGCTAGAAAATACATGAAGAATTAGATCTAATAAGATAGCACAGTATCTAAATTAAGAAAAATGAGTTTTTAGGATCCGTGCATTGTAGTTATGGGTCAAGTAATATGTTACTTTTTGTGTGTTTTTGTTATTAGGATACAAATTATACGACTTTACCAAAAAATAAGTTTGTAAATAGGCTTGTTTATTTTGAATATGTCACGCTGATGTAAGATAAACTGATTATTTATTATATTTTTCTATTCCTCCATGATATACTCAGATATCATAAGAACGAAGCTCTGTGGGGGTTTCTTCCATGTTGTCAGACTCTAGACAATACTAAGGTCCTCTGCATTGCCCGTAAACCTCGGGACAGTTCGAGCGGTCCCAAGCAGCACTGCCTTTTGCATACTTTTTACAGGTGTTCGCTAAGGCTCAATCCCTTGATACTAAGCAGAAAACTTCTCGGTACTACACTGGTTGCTGATAGAATTATGAGGATCGTACGGACGCTATTCATTCCCCACTGTCTACAAATTTGTACGTCGTGGTGTTTGTACTTGGCGATTTTCTGATTATGATTGTCTCTTAGATTTTTGTTAGGAATGACGGCTTCTGTTATTATTCTTCGCTTGAACCCAGTAAAATGGGCTATGATCTGTTGTGTGCAAATGTATGATCTGTAAGCACAGCTCGATCTCAATATAGTTTGAACTCGTTGTTGAATGATTTTAAACTCATGCCATAGAAACAGAATCGGTGAAAACGACAGTCTGGAGATCTCTTTAAAATTTTTTATTTCGTCCAACCTCATTAATTTTAAATGTAATAATTAAAATTAAATAATAATATTAACAAATAATGATAAACATTGGTTTTTTCATGTTTCTTGAATACATAACATAAAATAATTCATTTTGCACCCTTGAAAAAGGAAAAAATAAACTTTCCGAAAGCTCGACGGCAGTGAAAAAGGAATTTTATTTAGCCCTATACCTCTACCGCAAGAGACTTAGTTTATTTTATACATAGTCAGGTCACTTTTATAACACTTACACTACTTTATATCGGGTCGCTATAACACTAGAAAACATCATATTATAGTATCACGTGTTCTGTATCGGATATAACTAAGTTGGCTTCAATCGACCTATTTTGACGAGAGTCTGTCATCAAACGTTGTACCCGTATTTTCTGAACACTCTGTATATATATATATATATATATATATATATATATATATATATATATACACATACGAGTTGTCCGGAAAATAGGTGTAAAACGTTTGATAACAGATTCTTAATGTCAAAATAGATCGATTTAAGCCAACCTACTGATATCCGATACTGCTTCGTGTAGGCGGTAGAAGACGTCAAATTTTTAAGAAAATATTAATTTTTCCTAAATTTCTTGAAAACGTGGTAATTAAATTTAATGATTTTTGGTGTGTGGCCTAATATAATATAACGTTTTCTAGTGGTATGGCGACGGGCTATTAAGTATTGTAAGTGTTATAAAAGTGACGCTACTTGTAAACATGGCATCTGATATTCTATATCTTCAACGTTATGACAACCCCGATATTTCTATGGGATAACCGTATGTTTTGGAAGCTTTTTTATTTCTTGAAAAATTTTCATTGGATGAACAGTTTTGTCAAGAAAAAATTATTTTCAGTAACATGCTTACACCAATTTGCTGAAATATTAAAACATTTTTTAAAATAAATATTGGAAGTACATCTATGTATTTCAAAAAGACGGAAAAACTAACTATAAAGAAAACATTAAAACCTCCATTTTGCCGAATACACTTATTAACATTTTTTAAAACTGTTGCCAATAAATCTTCGCGCGGGTGTTCACTGGAGTCTTGCATACTTCTGTTTTAAGAGCGCCCCACAAAAAAAGGTCATACATATTTAACTCTGAAGAATGTGGTGACCACTTTACTGGTGTCTCATTGCCTCTTCCAATCCATCGGTTGCGATATTGGTCGTGTGAATATTGCCGAACAGCAACGGAAATATCTGATGCATCATCACGCATATGCCATAGTTTTCGCCGAAGTAAAATAGGCAAATTTTCCAGAACAACAAATAATGTGTTTTGCAAAAAATTTAGATAAATATTTTCATTTATCCTGTCTGAAATCACAACAGGGCCAATAAGGCAGCAATCAATAATACTTGCCCAAATATTTATTTTAAAGTTATGCTGATAATGTGCAACTTAATGGGCATATGCATTTTCATCCGTATAAACATGTTCGCTGTGCAGGTTGGTGATTCCAGATCTTGTAAATTATGCCTTGTGAGTAAGCAAAATTTTTCTATCAAAAATCAAAAACACGAATTTTTTGTTTCGAGTAAATTCACAAATGTAAAGTGCCTGGACCTTTTGGACGTGATATGGATGTAACAACTGTTCATTTAAAATATCACCTACAATAGTTTTAGGGATATCCAACTCACGTTCTAAGCGGCGAGCACTAACACTTGATTCTTCTTCAACTCTTTCCAACATATTCTCTTCTTTTTCGACTGTTCGAGTTGTTCGTATACGATACCAACCTTCAAATTTTTTTTCGAAAGTGTCTGTTTTTCAGAGATGAAGCTCAATATTGGCTAATGTTTGATTGTACGATTGCAATCGAAGGCGAAACGTCGGATAATGATTCCTATTTGACACGGGCTAAACCCAAGAACCATGATTTTCAACTTGACAAAAGCCGTGAAAGCTTTTGTTCGTTATCGTTTTATATGCTGTTGTTTATCCAGCGTTCAGCAATACCATATCTCGATGTTTCTCCTTTTCGTGTATAAGTCTTATATTACTTAAGTCCAATTTCCAGTGGACGCTGGCATTTTCCAATATATATTTCACCACACTCACATAGAACTTCATAAACATATTATTTCTTATTGGTAGTTCTTGCTTTTATTTTTGTTAAATAAGTTTTGAGTGTATATCCCTATTTGAACTCTGTTTATAAGTCGTAACTGCCATTCGTCTTATTTTCTCTGAAGTTCGCTTAATACGAGGAGTTGTAAACAAGGAATGTGTTTCTTACTGTCCAGCAGTATTTGTTCGAAGGTTAGTTATAATATCGTCTATTAATTTTAGAGACAACCACATTATAGTCAACCTTCAACATTGTCCACAACCTTCGAATAAACGGATGTATTTATGTGAAAAAAGGGCAATATATGATTCAAATCCATAAAGTATAAACGGTACTATGAAGTTGCCTCTATATGACAACCAATTCTAAAAGCAAAATCAAAAGCTTCACTCTTAAGTGTGTAGTATGTGTAAAATATGAATTGCATTTAGGCGGTTATAAAGACAAAATTGTTTGTTTTATTTTCATAACTTCACATAATAATATTTTATTTTCTTTAATACATTTTGTCACTAGTTATTTCAAAAGTATTTTTATTTGTAATGGGTCGACTTACTCACAACTAGAGATGCAAACGATACACCGATGTTTGCAAAACATCGATGTTTCGTTCATAAACATCCATGTTAACATTGATGTTTAGATGAGCGATATATCGTCGAAAAATTTACTATCGATATGGTTTAGTCATCTCCCTGCCTGCATTCATTCTAGAGATGTACGATTTGTCTAAAATAATCGGTTCGGAATTACTGTGCCCATTGAGAAGTTATTAACGAAAGAAATTTTGGGACATAATTACGTAACGGTTAGCGAAGTTAGTTCACTAGTCAGTTGCGTTCAATAATGAATAGAAAATATGAAACCTAAAAATGAAATGGTTATACAATTTAAAGAGGAGATAAAGAAACAGCTAGCAAGAAAGTTGGATAACGTAGAGCATTCTGCTATTCATACAACTTCAACTACTCTGAACCCCAGGTTTAATTTCACGCTTTTCAAGGTTGCTGCGGCCAAAGCCAAAGAAATTAATTACCTAGACGCACATGAACGGGGACATGACAGCTTACCTACATTCAGAAATAACACATTTGATGAGTCTGATAAGTAAGATTCGCAATTTGATATTTGGAAATATCATAAGCAGTTGACAAACAAAAATAGAAAAATAAATCATCTTCTATAACGACAGGAACCATCAGCGAAAAAAAGCTTCAGATCTATCTGTCATCTCCTGTCGCACTAATAAAAAGAGACGCAATTGAAATCTAGGAGAATATTAAATGTCTTTTTCCGACACTTGCAAAGATTGCAATGATCTACCTCTCAATCGTCGCCACGTCTGTGGACAATAAAAAATGAGAATTGTAATAATGATTTTTGAGTATTCTAATGAGAATCCGTCGTCGTCTCCAAGAATTGCTGACAGTGAGCTTAACATTCCAAAATCAACATAATATTTCAAAAGTTACTAAATACCATCCTTGTAAACCAACAATTGTGCAAGGACGTCAAGAATTTGATACAGTCGTTTTTTGTAATTGGTATGTTGGTAAATATGTAGAAAATCTCGCCATTTTCGATAAAGTTTTATGGACAGATGAAACACTTTTCAGTAACTGCGGAGTTTTTAATAAAAAAATCCATTATTACTCGGCTCTTAAAAACCCACATTTAAGCGAACCACGAAGATTGCGACTACGATTTGGTTTTAATGTATTCAGAAAAGAAATAGGCTTCTGGGGACTAGATTATCTAAGCTTCATTCCCTAACCCCATTTCAAAATTGTTAAATAAATTAAAATTAAAATTTGTTTAGTATTTATGATCCGTTTTATTCAGTTTGGTGATCTAGTTTAGGTAAAGTTAGCTAATCATCGATCAGTTGGTAAATAGTTCACCTAATATTTTAAGTTGAAAATGTTTAAACTAAATTGAAAAACTGTTACACTGTTATCCCTAATGTAGGAATATTTTTTGTGAAAATTCTGGTGATGATATAAATATTTTTAGTTCTTATTCGTGTTTTTGAAAGGTCTGTGATCTTACTTTAAGTTGTGTGATGTTAATAAAATCAGTCACTTTGCTAAAAAATTTCAAAACATCGGAAATACATCGATGTATCGCTCTTATGGCCGATGTTTCCCAACATCGATGTTTATAAAAAACGATGTTGAATCCCTACCCACAACCAAAGATTATGAGAGCTAGATTAGCTATAATAATCTTTGCCACAACGTCGCTCATAAATGCGATAGCGAAAACAAAAATCTAGGGGACGGAGTGAATATTTTAATTATTTTAATTCAACTACAAAATATTTTAAGTATCCTCCGAGGACGGGACAAGAGAGGTTAATTTAACATATTTTGTAAACAATAATGGCACTATTTTTTATTTACATGAAAGTAATTCAGCTTTATTAAAATCTGAGATTTGAGCAATAAAAATTTCCTTTAATTGGCTTTTATATTACTATTTTTTTTAACATTATTTATTTACCTTACGTTATGAGTAAAATTATTAAATTAAAAGGTCCTTGGTTAAACAGACCTTGTGAAAATTAAAGGAATGATACCAAATGAAGTGTAAATATTTAAACTCGACTAGAAACAATACCCTATAAAAATGGTGGCGCTCTTAATTACATATTATTTGTTTGCCTCTTGTCTCGACATGGCTCTCTTAGCCAATTATACTCGGTTTAATAATTATCTGTTGCGATTGCCTTAACAATTTATAAAGCGTACGCCCAATCATATTAACTCAAGGGCAGGAGACAATACGCCTACTCATTTTCTTGTGTTTGTTTTTCGAAACAAATAGATTTTTGAGATTTCAATGATGTCAATTAAAATACAAAGAAATTAGTTTATACTTATTTAATACAGCAATCTATCTCTATATTTATGTGTTACCGAAATTTTAACAATTGTTATTATTTTTTTTTTGTTTGAAAATAAAATCGACTTGCAAGTAAATTTAAAAATAATATTACAACTATGTGATGTACAGCGTGATCAGCTGACTCTATTCTACTTAATAAACTTAAAATTTCTTACCATATATAACCAATCAACTATGGCAATTTGTGATTTAATTAATGTTTTCAAGCATATCTTTTCATAACGAATTTAAAAAGGAAATAAAACTACTTTGATATCCTACTATATTTGTGTAGTAGAGAAGTTCACTCTAACGACATTTAAAGTTTAACTTTTCCCCCTTTGTTGCAAATTTTCGCATTTTATGTTTCTAAAAGCCACTTATAACTTTGTGCATTACATTTTGATATAATGCTAGAAAGTGTGATATAGTGGCAACTCAGTGAATTACTATGCTTTAAAATAATATAGGGAGCTTGATTATTTGATCACTCTTCAAATATATGTAATTGTCATTAGAGTTGAGTTATTTTGGGATTTTTCACTACTTTAGACAAAAAAAAATTTTCTGTTATTGATGTTTTCATAACTCAGCCCTTCACTTTTACCTAATATGTAGCGATCAATATAGTTGTGCGTTTCCTCAATGCATTGTATTATTCTTAAATTAAAGTTTTTTATTGCAATGTTGGTTTATTTACGATTTTAAGATATTGAGTTCCAACAAAAGTTTTCGGTGATGAATTATTATCAAATGATTTTTTAACATCCATAATAATGCTGGGATATTTACATTACGATGTTTTTCTACCAGTACTTTTAAAATATTTTTCTCTAGACCGAAAATGGTATTATGATCTTTAAAAGCTAAACAAATGTATATTAGAACGTTATAAACTATTAATTTTGTATGTAGCTATGTTTGCACATTTAGGGATATTGGTTATGGTTTTTAGTCTTGCAACATTTTATACCTCCAAAAGCTTAATTATTTAATGATTATTCATAGGACTATCGTATAAAATTTTACACAGGAAATACTTAAGTATTGGGACATATCTTTATACTAAAATTTTGAAATAATTTTTATCAAAACTATAGATTCGGCTTTTACTTGGTGGAAATTCATTATAACTATAGGTTGTAATTACAGTAAAACAATTTTACACTTTCCACAAATTTTTAATTTTAATTTTAATCACTCGACATGTTTCGCAAACACTGTTGCTTCTTCAAAGGAGTATTACAAAATGTTTTTTTGTTGTTTGTTGTTTGTTGTTTGTAATACTCCTTTGAAGAAGCAACAGTGTTTGCGAAACATGTCGAGTGATTAAAATTAAAATTAAAAATTTGTGGAAAGTGTAAAATTATTTTACTGTAATTACAACCTATAGTTATAATTTTTATCACTATTGCTGATTGAATAGATATTATTTCGACCTGACCTGTGTGAAACCATCGTTCCACATTGTCATTGGTTCGTCCAGTTTTGGATTATTAACGACAGTATATAGTTTAATTTATAACAGGTAAACTTTTCTATATCTACATGCCCAGTAAATATGTAGATGAGTCCACCTTTTTCAATTATAAGCATATTTAATCAGCTGATTTTCACTTTGAACCTTATTAGTTCCTTCAAATGTGTTAAACTACTGGTTTAAAGTGTAATTTCTTTTGATCGAATATGGTTCTGTTATGCTATATGTTTCGAAGTCGAAGTTCAAAACGGTAGATGTAATATGAAAATTTTCAGGAAAGCCAAGTATGAATATATTCATTAAAATATTTTTGCCAGGATGATATATAGGATGCTGGAGTAAAGTTGACAAAATTTTTAATGTTTTCTGGAATATTACAGAAAATGCGAAAATTATTTTATTAAGAATCATAAAATTTTTCCAAATATCTCTGAAACTTTTAGATTTTAGCGATTTATTTTTGATGTTAAGGAAATATTATTTTGAATATGATTCTAAATATAATATTTAGTTATCATTAGCATCTTTATTTACTGGATATTGGTAGAAAACCATTCATATAAGAATTCGTTAATCTTTATTTCTCTCTTACTAGTAGAGCACTTGTGGAAGATGGCTGACGTTTTTGTAAAAATATTAACTATGATTTATGTTTATCTTTAAGCCTTAAATAATTTTTATAAAATAAGCAATGAATCCAGGTGCGTACTCAAAGAATTACAGCAATAATACTTCAAAAAAAGGCATCAAATTTTGAGTTATGGACCAAACTTGTGGTTTTGTAAATAGAACACCGTGTATATTATTTAACAGCTCGATTTCATTTTTTTTCAAGCACTTTAAAAATGTATAATAATTGAGTTTGATTTTTCTAATAATTCTAAAACTTTTTTTTTGACAATTCGCAGTAAGCTATGAATATTGAATAGTAATACCATCACGTATAGATGTAGTTTCGTCAGTGAATAATACCACTTTAATGAACTGATGATTCTGTGATTATTTACCTGAAATTTGATTGCACATATTTAGTTTTAACTGTTAATCAACCTTATAGAGGCATGGCACCTTTTGTATATTAAAAGGGTAAAGGAAATCCTAATGAAGGACTTACCAAGCCGTAGAATTGGCAAATAAATTACAAAGAATTTTTTACTTATTAATTATATTTATCAAATAGAACTTATTTAATATCTGTCAGATCTAATTAAATTTGAAGCATGGTATCTTGATTTTTTGCTTTCATTTGGAAAACTGATTTTGTTGGTATACAAATTTTAATTCCATTTTGCGCCTAAATGCTATAATTTATCGACAAGAGTAGATGATATCTTTTCTATTAGCTATTATTTTTTCTTTATAATGACATATTCTTTTTTCCAATATAAAATTTGAATTTCGGGAAACGTGATCTTTGTATCTGTACCAAATATCAACTTGATAAGTTAATAAATCTTTTTTTAAATAAAATTTTTGTAAAAATATCGAAGCGTTAAAAAACGAAAAATTACAATATAAATTTTATGTGTGTCCAAGTCCGTGTGTCCGTGTTTCTGCGTCTGCGTCTGTGCGTACGTGTGCGTCTGCGCCTGTGCCTGCGTTTGCGCGCACTTATGTGTGCATATGTGTATGTGTAATTGGGGATTAGTACTCTGCGACCTAGTAGATATATTGTTTTCTAAAGAGTTACATTCCGAAAGAATGTAAATAGAGGTTTTGTTCTTTTCCTTGCAGAATTTGCACTCTTCTATTTCTGCCAGTTTCTTGAGGTGTCTCTTCAGGTGGCAATGCCCCGTCAGGATTTCTGTCAGAACTTTAAGTTGGTTTTTGCTTAGGCTTATGCATTCCTTGAATCTCTTTTGGTCGTAGTTCCCAAGAAGTATATTTGCTTGTCTCATTCCTTACAGATCCGTCCAATAACTGGATCTTCTGCTCTCTTCATTTTTTTTAGTTTTTCTGGCATTACACTGCTGATTCCACAGAAAAGCTCGGATCCTAGACAAGGTGTTTCAACCTCCTTCTCTCGCCAGCTTGGCTACTATTTCGTTCCCCTCTTCCCCCGGTGTGTCCCGGTACCCGCAGTAGGGTGAATTTATTATTCTAACCGAATTTGTTTAGTTCCTTTAGACATTCCTAGACCATCTTGAGGCTAATTACTTCAGAACTCAGCGCACTGATGGCTGCTTGACTATCCGATATGGTAATAATTTCCTGTCCGCGATAGTGTTAGTAGTTGTTTCGTTCAGAAATAATTTGACGCCGACTTCATAAATTTCAATTTCATATAAAAATCTCTATTATTATTTTTTGCTTTTTAGCGCGTTTTTAGAAGTCGGTTCAATTTTTTTTAAAAAATTTTATCTTTCGATTTTTAGTTTTGAATTAGTTATGACATCCATAAATTATTTGAACTAAGTACTAAGCGAGATTAATGTACTTTGCAATGATTTCAAGGTCAGAAAAAGTACCTATTTTATCGAATTTTGTAGACGACACCAAAATAAACAACTTTAAATCCTTTGATCCTGAGAAATCTCCAAATATCAGTTTTGAATGAAATTGTATCCAACAAATATTTAGTCTGCCAAAGTAAATCCACTATTTTGAATTTTAAATTAATTTTTGATTAGTAATATAGGCTCCCAAAACCTCCCGATAGAGATATTTAAAGAACTTGAGAGGTAAATTTTTTTCCTACAGACCTCCAATATCAATTTTGGACAAAATCACAAAAATGTAAAATTGTTAGTCTTCCATATTGTATCTGTCATATTAAGCTAAAGAAAATTAACTTCAGATTCGTAACCCACGACCCTGAAAACCCCTTAATGCCAAATTTGGAAAAATATGAATGATATAAAATGTTCAACCCACCATATTGGATCTGCCCTATTGAATTTCAAAAAAATAATTTTAACCTCTTAATATAATCTAAATATACATCCACGTAAACTTCCTAATTCCAATTTTCCTCAAAATTGGGGGATTAACATTTTTAGACCATCATATTGAATCTGACACATTAAATTTTCTTAAAATAATTTTAAATTCATTATTTACACCATCAAAAACGACCCAGTAAAAATTTTGAATATAATCGAAAAATGTAAAATGTTTAGTTCTCCATATTGGATTCGCCATATTGAATCATTTAAAAATAATTTTATATTCGTAATTAGCATATCCAAAAATCCCTATACACAGATTTTGGACAAAATCAAGGCATATAAAGTGCTAAACGCGCCATATTAGATCGGATATATTTATTTATTTTTTAATAGTTTTGGGTTCATTATGTGCGATGCCAAAAACTACTTTTTTAACAAATAATTTCAAATTCGTTATGTACAGGTCTAAAAACTTCTCTATACCAATTTTGGAGAAATAGGAGAAAAATTATTTTTTTTATCCGTCATAATGGAACCGTCATATTGATTGTTTTAAATAATTTCAGAGTCACGTGCGACCCCAAAACTCTACAAAATCAATTTTGGAGAAAATCGAGAAAAATCAATTATTTTTGTTTGCGATATCGAATTTTTTAAAAATATTATCATATTCGTTAAGTGGAGCCAAGAAAACTCCCACATACCTATTTTGGAGAAAATTGGACAAAATTATTTTTTTTCTGCGATATTATCAGTACCATCTTGGATTTTAATGCACAAATTTTATCCAGAATGAGATGGGACCACCGCAGTAACGTCCTGAACATAACGTAAAAATATTTATTCAAATCGGTGCCGCCGTTCAGAAGTAATCGATTTATGTATATAAAACAAGTACATAGTGGTGGAGTTGAGAATCTCGTTCTTCTAGAAGTCGATTAAAAACTAACCACAAGATGTTAAAAATAAGAACAACAATTGAACTTTGGCAGGCAGTAACCAGATAAGTATTAATTTTTCGACTTTTAGTTATATGACTTACTACCTTTATTTTACCATGTAGAATAACTTCTCTAATTGTAAGTATTCTAATGCCTTACTTGAATACCCAGTATAATGAAAATTGCCTTTATCTCCTAAACTACTTTATATTACAAGGACCTTGAAAACTGCTAAATAATAAAGACGTTATACCAGTATTATTATTAATAAAATATGTATTCAATATTCATAGTTATTTTCACATTCATTTAAATGGTTTTAAATTGCTATAAAAGGATCTTTATTTTTTTGAATTTCTAGGCATAATTTTGCCTTCTTATTTTGAGTATGACGTATGGGAGTTAGGGGAGCATTGAGCAGTCGGGAGGTTTGGACACTCCTCATTTCTCGAAATCCATGGTAATTTTTTTTTTGTTTTCTACCACAGCACTATAGTTTAATAACTGGCAACACCGCTTAACCAAACGTCAGCTGTCATTTCACTTAGTTGTCAGAGTCATATGCGGTTAACGGTTTCTTGCGTACAGAAGTAAATATTTTGGTTATGATTTGGAGAAAGATAACAAAGCAATCTGCAAGAAAGTGTAAGTATCTATGTTAACTTCTTCTTTTGTGTTTATTAAAGATTATATTTACCTGCCAATTAGGATTCAACATTTGATAAAAATAATCATATTCAAATTTATTTGAAAAATGAGGTTATGGGGAGCATTGGACATGCACGTAGGAGGGAGGTTTGGGCATGCCCAATGTTCCCTCCGTTATAGTGAATTTCGTTGTCATACTTTTGTAGTTATATGTTATGCCTATTGTATTGAATGTTTTAATCATTTGTTTTCAGGGCAATGCCGTTTTCATTTAAAAAGAAAAATAAGCGACGCGAAATCCCTAAAGATATTATTTTGCGCGCATTAGAAGATGTTTCTAAAGGAGGGAAAATTAAAACTACTGCGAGTAAATATGATATACCCAGGTCTAACCTTCAAAAATACATAAAGCACGGTGGCGCCGTGGAAGATGTTTCTTGTAAATTTGTCTCAACTCAAATATTCACGAAAGATGAAGAAGAAAAAATTTCAGAATATCTTACAACATCGTTTAAACTAAACCATGGACTGTCGAAAGTGAGGGCACGCGAACAGGCTTACGAATACGCCATTGCCATTAAAAAAAAATACCAGAAAACTGGACAAAGAAGAAACTTGCGTCCAAAGACTGGCTTAGAGGACTTTTTAAAAGACAACCTCAGCTTTCTATAAGGACACCAGAAGCCACCAGTCTCTCACGGTCCACAAGTTTCAATAAGAAAAACGTCGGAGATTTTTTTGAAAATCTTAAGACTGTATATGAACGGCATCATTTCGGCTCTGAGTCTATTTACAATATAGACGAAACTGGATTATCAACAGTACAACGAACACAGAAAGTGACTGCTCTCAGAGGCACTAAGCAAGTTGGGAAAGTAACGTCAGCTGAAAGAGGGACGCTTGTAACGATTTTCTGCGGTATAAATGCATTGGGAAACTCAATACCACCCTTTTTCATATTCCCACGGGTCAATTTCAAAACATTCAGGCTACATGATGCCCGTGTTGGATCAGATGGATCAGCATATCCTTTAGGGTGGATGACAGCACCAAACTTTTTAAAATGTATGCACCATTTCGCAAAACACACAAAACCAACGCCTTCCTCGCCAGTTCTTTTGCTGCTGGACAATCACGAGAGCCATATTTCAGTACCAGTTCTCGATTTCTGTAAATAATCGGGCATTGTTTTAATGACTTTCCCACCGCACTGCAGCCATAAACTGCAACCCCTAGACCTGACTGTCTATGGACCACTCAAAAGTTATTATAACACTGCTGTAACGGACTGGATGGTAAGCAATCCTGGCAAAAGGGTGACAATTTATGAAATCCCAAAATTAGCAGCAATAGCCATGCCACTTGCATTCAAGCAACAGAATATTCAAAGGGGATTTGAAAGACCTGGCATATGGCCATTCAATTCAAACATTTTCTCAGATGAAGATTTCCTTTGTTCTTCTGTCACTGATCGCTGCTTGCCGGATGAGGATAATGCTCCTACAGAACAATCGATTTCAGACCAACCTCTCACGGAACAGCCTTCAGCGGAAGAAAATCAGAGTCTAGAGGATCGTACAAGTTTAAATGTGGAAGTCGCTGGGTCATCTCAACTCGAATCTCCAATTAGAAGCCAGACTAAGGACACTGTCATAGTAACACCTGATTTAGTAAGAGCATATCCGAAGGCTGGCCCCAGGAAATTTCGTAGCATGACACGGAAGAAGGGAAAAACTAGGATATTGACGGACATACCCGAGTAAAGACTTATAGAAATGAAAGAAGAAGAAAAACAAAGAAAAAATAAGATCAAAGAGGTCAACAAAAATAGGAAATGCTCTAAAAATACAGGACAGAAAACAATTCCGAAGCTTGCTGAAGAATTTACTTCGAAACGAGAGAAAGACAGGAAAATGAGCAGCGATGATGAAATAGAAAATGTTCCTGTTTCTGACGAAGCCCTCGTTGAATCCTCGGAAGAAGATTTTGATGAAGACGATGTCATTGTTCTGGATACAAATTTCCAGATCAATAACTTTGTGTTGGTTAAATTTGACACCAAAAAAACTGTCTATCATTATGTTGGGTTAATCGAAGGAGTTAGTCACTTCATGACAACTGCCAAATTTATGAGAGCGAGTAGGATACGAAATACATTTATATTTCCTGACATCGAGGACCTAGCCAGCGTGTCCCTGGAGGATATAAAGACAAAATTGCCTACACCAACGACATGGATGAAACGTGGCAGCTTTAAATATAAATTTGACAAGCCTATCTGGGTCATACCAAATATAAGATAAGTTTAATTAAGTCCAATATCGTGTAGTATTCATTCTTAGTCACTTTGTTTATTTTTTAAAGTCTATGATAAGAAAAAATATTTGTATTACAAGTTTTTATAGCCATGTTATATAATACTTAAGCATAGTAGTATAGTATAGCTAAATGTGGCGTATTAAATAAAATGCCCAAACCTCCCTACAGGGGTGCCCAAACCACCCGACCACCGGTAGGTTTGAGCACTTTGGACATGTGTCAGAAGATCTTTTGTAACTTTGAGACTGATTATAATACCAAAACTTGTCATTGCAATAATTACCACCAAATATGTGTGCTAGATATATTTGGAATAAAATTTTGATTTTGATAAAAAAAATAACAGTTTTATTACCATCTATGTAAAAAAGTGCCCAGTGCTCCCCTACCTCTCCTACTGGGTATGGCCACATCAAAATCTCAAGCATCCTCATAAATGATCTTTTTTCCAACTACTGTATCTTGGGTAGCTTGTTGAGCTTCAACAACTGAAAAATGAGGAATAAAAATACTTCCTTAATATTATGATACAAAATTATAATGTATGTATAATAATGTATTTTTTTTTAAACTTCTCATATTAAGTCATAATAGCGAAATATGACTTACCTTTCAGATTTTTATATTTTACGACTAACTGATTCGAGTCTTTTATACACTCATGCTCTTTTATAAACTCCACAAGTGTTTTAAATACATCACTCATTCTTAGTTCTTTACTATCTATTAATCCGATAACTTGTTTCTTCTTTACAATAGTTAAAAAAATATTCAATTTCAACCGATTTCCATATAATCTTTTTTTAATTTTTTGTTATCTTTCTGCTTCTGTTTGTGACATTTTAATCAAGAAAATGTAGAAAAACTTTTCCAGTGATCTGTTTTATAAAAATTATAGGTTAATTTTTTACCAAGAAAAGAAGAAATCAGCTGTTAACGTAATTGTCATTTCCAATCGATTCCATTTTTAATGTGTAAAAACGTATCCCATCCGATGTATTTAATTCAAATCAAGGACCGAATTCAAATATTGTATTCGATCGAAACAATCGGAATCGTTTTTTACGTGGGTCGGTCCAATCGGATCTGAATGCCACGTTAGAAACAAGGTCTATGTTTTATGAACGTTTTGCATGTGCATAAAATAAACAGAAATTAATACACAATATTAGAAGTAGGTATGCGGATATATGTATTGATAATATATAGAATCCCATCTGAATATTTTAATCAAAACAATCAATACCTGACAATAATGAATTAATTCGTATTAAATGAAAATAAATAACCGGAAACAATAGACGTAATAGCTATACCGTATTTCTTCCTACATTTATAAAAATTATATTTTTTGCCCCTGGGGTAATGCAATTTGCCCTAGAGAGGACGACAACACAAACGGATAGAGTCACGCTTGAATTTCATTTCCTCAAAACACGCAGACCGGAAATTATACCAAATTTGAAATCAATACGTGGGCAATAAAATTTTTGCTTCTAATAGATTAATTTCTTTTTTTATGATTTGTCGCGTGCCATTTTAAACGTGATGATTTTTATTTTATTTAGATAATACATAAACAAATGTTTTTTATATAACGTTATAGAACCCTTTAGAATAATTCGTTGAAATAAATTTAACTTAAAGAAAAATGTACTAGCCACAAATTAATAAAATATTATATGAGAAAGAAAATCTTGAATACCAAACTAATTTTCAGTCAGTTCTTATAAACTGCAAATAAATTTACAGACATGAACTAAAATCGATGGCCAGAATTAGATATTAGAATTCAGAATTTTATATTATCTCCAAAGATATGGTTTTTGTTGCAAACGTCGTCCAGGCGTAGACTTCAATCCTAAAGAAAATATTTATTAGACCCGCAAAATTTAATCTTAATAATTTTTATACAGAAATTGAACCGACTTCTAAAAATGCAGTAACAAGCGAAAAATAACAATATTAATTCTTATATGAAATTAAAATTTTTGAGGTCGGTTCCAAACTAATACCTGACAAAATATGACTCGCATAAAAAGATTAAAAAATAATTTTTTGTAATTGCTTTCTTAACGCATTTTGTATATATCTCGTGTAAGTAGTTATTTGTTTCTTTTAGAAATAATTTGGCTCAGGCTTAAAAATTTCAATTTCATATAACAAATAATATTGTTATATTTCGCTTTTCACCGCATCTTTAGAAGTAGGTTCAATTTTTTTTATAAAAATTTTCATTTTTCAATTTCTGGTTTTGAATTCGTTATGATATCCATAAGTTATTTGAACTAAGTAAGCAAAAAATAATCACTTTATCTAAAATTGTAAACTACACCAAAATGAACAACTAAAAACTTTTTGATTCTGAGAATTCTCCCAATACTAGTTGTGTATGAAACTGAATCAAACAAACGTTTTGTCCGCCATAGTAAATCCACTAACTTTAATTTTAAATTAATTTTGGATTATTGAAATAAGCTCACAAAACTACTCAATAACGATATTTAAAGACATTGAGATGTAAATTTTTTATTTCCATATATTTTATTCTGCATGTTGAGTTTGCATAACAATTTTTGAACAAAATCGAAAAAATGTAAAATTTTTAGTCCTCCATATTATATCTGCCATGTTAAGTTTTAAAATACTAAATTCATATTCATAACCTATGACTCCCAAAAGCCTCCTAACGCCATATTTAAAAAATATGAATAACATAAAATTTTCAACCCATCATATGGGATTCGCCATGTAGAATTTCAAAAAAAAAAATACTTTTAGCCTCATGATCTAATCGAAATCCACACCGTCGAAAACCACCTAGTACCAATTATGGACAAAATCCGAAAACGTAAAATTTTTAGGCCGTCATCTTGCATTTGACGTATTAAATTTTCGTGAAAAAATTTTAAATTCGCTATTTACACCCTCAATAACGACTCAGTACCGATTTTGAACAAAATCAAAAAATATAAAATTTTTAATTCGTAATTTACCGCCTCTATATTAATTTTTCAAATTTCAAAAATAATTATAAATTCGTAATTAACACTTCCAAAAGTCCCCCAACACCGAATCTAGACCAAATCGAGCGATATACAATATTTAATTCGCCATATTGGTTCCCTCATATTTAATATTTTAAAAATAATTTTAGATTCATTATCAGCGACCCAGAAAAATTGATATGGGGACCAATTTTGTAGAAAATCAGAAAAAAAAAATTTCCGGCATATTGGTTCCGCCATACTGATTTTTTTAAAAATAATTTCAGATTTGCTCCGTGCGACCACGAAAACTCGCCATACCAATTATGGAGAAAATCGGATAAAATTATATTTTTGGCCGCCATTTTCGATCCGCCATATTGAATTTTTTAGAAATAATTTCAGTTTCGTTATGTGTGAACCTGGAAACTCCACATAACAATTTTGGAGAAAATCGGACAAAATTAGTTGTTTTGTCCGCCATATTATCAGCACCATCTGGGAAATTAAAAAAACTGTATTTTTAACTCTCATGTAATCAATGGATTGTGATAAATAACCAATTATTTGTTAATTAGAAATTTGAAAATGTTTGTGCATTTTTTTTTCGACAAAATCATTGTGTGAATGGTTTTTGAGCTATATCAAATAACTTTTTGGTGTATTAAGACAACTTATTATTGTAAAAAATAGAAATTTAGTTCATATAGCCGAATAATCAAATTAATACATTAAATAAAATTAACTCAGTTTTGCCAATCAAGCTAGATAGTATATTTAAAGCACTCGTTTGTGCATTTGTTAGCTTCGCTCCATTGTTGAAGTATCTTGATGAAATCACACACCGTATTTATCAGATACTGCACAATAATTTAGTGAAAAAAAAAACACGAGATACAACAAAATAAAATTTTAATGACAATATAGCCTAATTTATGGTATATATCGAGAAAATTGTTTACAATGTCGATATTTTCATCTCTGTGGTTACCTAAAAATCCATATATAATACCTTCCAATGATTCCAAGACTTTTATTAAAGAACAAAATATTATCATTTAATAGCTCACTAATCTGAGGACTGCTACAAATCTTTTATATCTTGCATCAGCTAACCGCGTATTTAGATCTGTAGCTTTTTATCAAAATATTGGAAATATTCAGCACTCACCAGTAAAATTATTGGTTATTTTGTTTGAGCAAAATTAATACCTTTTTATGACAGTATATCTTTTGATGAATAATCTAAGTTTGGAAATAATTTTATTCTCGTACTTAGCACCTGAAAATTATCCTACAAACGATGATAAAAACAGTCAAATATGCAGTACTCACCTGTAAAATTATTGGTCATTTTGTTTGAGCAGAATTTTCCCCGATAATTAATACTTTTATATGACGTTTTACCTTTTGATGCAGGATGTAAGTTTGGAAATTATTTTATTCTCGTACTTAGGACCTGAAAATTATTCTACAAACGATGATAAAAACAGTCACTAAGTTCAATTTAAATTAAAGCAGTTACAATAAAAATAATTAATAATGAGTTATCGTCGCATTGTTGCTGCTACACTGTCATTTATTAGCAGTCCCAACCATATTTGTCTATCTTCCACAAACAACCTTTTAGGCTGTTGCTTTGTGTTATCTATAATTTTTATCCACGTAAAAATGGCTTATTATCAAATTTAGTATTGAAAAATTTTGTATTTTTTGTATTATTGTATTAATACCCCAATAAATATATTCAACAAAGCATTTTTTCATTAATGAAAAATCTAAAGAAATGTTAGTAAAAATTTATAACAGCTAAACACGAGCCTTTCCACCAACTCTGGGAATCGGACACTTAACAAATAATCAGGAAGTAAACACATCCCTGTCGAAATCAAAGTCATCTTAAAGGCCGTCCGACAGAGGGCGATAATTAAAGTTCAAGTTGACTCCGGTGTCAAAGGAGTCCAGCTTACTCTAGGGTCTTTGATGTCCACTGTCTTAGTATTACACTGAACCGTTTCGTAGGTGTTGCGGTATTTAGCAATGCACAGAACCGCTTTGTTTACTTGGTCAAGGGACTTTGTTTCAAAGAGGAAATAACTGTTGCTGAAAAAGAAGTTTTTGTTATGAAAGGTTTATTTGCTCTTTAAACGTCGGCCGCCAGCTTTCAGTAAAATAGAGGCGAAGAAAATGTCACTTGAAAGAAATTATTTTCCTACTTTCGTTTTGATCTTCGTTATTTGTTGAAGAATGTAGTGCATGTCGGTGCATTTGACAAGCCATAATTACAAAGCTGTTAAATTATAGAGCGTAATTTTTATACCAAATGTGATGCTTAGACTTATAAGAAAATTAAAAAAAAAATAACATATCAATGAAAATATTCGTCTTTCAGGCCTGTTGCAATTATATTTGTTATTAAATTTACAATTTCTAGTTTAATTTATTCAATAATCGTACGTTTTTCTTAGATCAAACTATTTTTTTCATTAAAATTAACCATTTTTTAAGTGATTGACAGAGTTCTAATTTAAATATGGATAAAATAAAAAAAATTTTTAGGTATTATATATTTCGAAAACAAAAACAAATGCCAGTATAATAAACTTAAAATATATTAAAAGTATTATTAAGGTATTAAGTATAAGATACACATTTAAAAGATCTGGTACTAGGGCTTATAATGTTACGAAGTAATATATATCTATTGGACTTCCATTGTCTTTATTTTTTTGTTGAATATCACGACGTTTCGGCTAGTAGTCATCTCTAGCCGTTTTCGAATGAAACTAAAAAAATTTCTAAGCTACAGTACTATTTATACTAAAAATGAATGCAGTGGAGTGTGATTGAGATAGGTGCAGTCATGCGTGCTACGCCAAAGTCCCATTTATGCTGCATTTAGTTTTAATTTACAATTATTAAGAAGTGGTTTCCACACTTCTCTTATATCTAAAGATGGTTTACTAAAACAACTCTAACCCTATGTTAGAGGCATTTCGGAAGAAGTTAGAAGAAAAGGAAAACAATATAAAATCGATGTTGTTTTCAATTCAAGTAACTCTCTGAGAAGTCGGCTCACTACGGTCAAACCAACAACTCAAAGGGATAAGAAGAACTATGTGTATCAGATACCATGTAAATGTGGCAACTCCTACACTGGCGGAACAAAGAAACCCCTTGATGTATGGATCAAAGAACATCAAAAATACATATCTCGAGGAGAAACAGAAAAATCTGTTGCCGCCAACCATGTCTGGACTCATGGACACCACATGAAATGGTCTGAAGCTAAAGTTCTACACAACACTGAAGATAACGGAAATTCAAAGAAGCCGCGATTATAAATCAGAACTCGAGTTGTAACAGAAGCATATAGGATATGTCGGAGAATCTTAGAAAAAACCTGATATTGCAACAGAAAATGATCATGTGGTGATACGAAACGATCATCAAATCCGTGGTAACATAAGTTTCCTTAGTATGGTAGCCAAAGTATGGTGGCCAAAAACACACCAAGCAACATCTCAAACAAAGTTGCAAAAAATATGGAGATAAGCTCGTGTAATAATCACTGGGGCTATACCATCATACCTCACAGCGGTAAAAGAGGCAATGTTAAACCTCCCACCATTGTACGTGGCTGTGATGAGTGCAGTATCAACAAATACCCTTAAGCTGTTTGAAACAGAATCTATATGAAAACCAACAGACTGTACGTGTCGATAAGGTATGACCTTCACTTCAATTGTGAAATAGTAGCTAACTGCTGTCGAACGAACGGAGAGAAATTATTTTGACTAGAGAAGGACTTAGTGGTATGGTTTACTGATTGATCCAAAATAGAAGAGGGGGTTAGAATCGAAGTATCAAAACCTTGGGGCTTGTATAATGCCATCTTCCAAGAAGAAATGCACGCTATTCAAATACGTGCCGAGGTGTGTCTGAATAAGAACTGATTAGAAACCCTAAAAATATCATAACATACATAGCATCAGATAGCAGAGCAGCGTTAAAACTTCTTACATCACATACTTATGAGTTTAAGTTTACTCGGGACTGTAAGCAAACTCTAAAGCAACTAGCAAAGAATACGGAAACCATAATATGTCAGGGCACAAGGGAATCAAAAAAAAAAATTAACGGACAGTCTCGCAACAGAAGAGGCCTCTCTGAGAACGAGATCTATGCGAATGCTTGGCACGGTTCTGTAAGAGACTTAAATTTCTAGAAGATGTCATTTTAACCCTTAAAGAAATAAAGCATTTACTCCTAAGAAAAATAATAAATAGACTTCGCGTAAAGTCTAAATATCCCAGACTTATAATAAATTGGGATAACACACAATAGATCTTATAGATCGAGGTGTAGAGGGGTAAGAAAAACCTTAACGACCACACATAATCTACAATAGCTGATCATTCATTGTCCTAGAGGAGTCATCATGTAATATATGCTCATTATTGCCTTATTCAAAGAGGGAAAAGTGCACTTTATTATGTTCAGCTAATATCGAAATTGTAAGACGTAATCAAAGAAAAACACAGAAATAGTTAACATAGGGTGTGCTCTTCCATCAAAATAATGCGCCCAATCACACACTGTGTATTTTCATGGCTGATATTAAAGAAGCTGGATTTTAATTACATCAGTACTCATCTTATTCATCTGAACTTATACCGTATTCATGTGATGAATTTATTGTCGGTTGGAGTAGTTTGCATAATCTTTTTCTAGAAAGCCATAGAAATATTGGAGCACCAAAATATATAGAGATAGGACGTAATTATGAGAATAATTCAGATAGTTATCCTGTTCTTCTTTCAAATAAATTATCGGTAGCGCATAGGGATTAACTCTCTTATACTTTATAAATTTTTATATTTACTTCGGAATTTTTTCTGCATTTTATAAAGATAGTTCAAAGGTACCTATCTAGTTGTCTTGGATAGTTGAAACTATTCAGCTTGTTTATATAAATCAAAACGGTACAGTATAGTATAATTTGTGCAGGTTATAATATAAGCAATATCTATTAAGCACATAGCTAGCCAGTAATATGTTTGTGCAGTATGCTAAAGTAAATAGAGTTTGTTTTTGGGATCGGGCTGATTTGCTCTAAGAATACATTATTTTAAAATAGTTTTATTTTTCAGTAAAATTGATCAACCTAATAAAAAACTGCATAGTTTGCCACCCATGTAGAGCAATTTTTTTTATTAAAGTCCATTAATTCACAATATACCAGATCGATTCAACAAGCAAGTCAAGTGTAATGAAGTCACAACACTGCACACAGGTAAGTTCGGCCAATGACTTGGTGACTTGTTTATGCTTTGGTACACATCGTTAATTAATCAGATTTATTTCGACAACCCAAGGAGATATGAAAAGTTTTCTATTTTTGTTTGTCTCGATATATATAATTTCGATATAATTGAACAAATCTCTTAACATTGTATCTGCTATATTATATTATTTTTTAATAGTTTCTTAATCATTTTAGAAACTTTACGCTCTTGTTATGTAGACTGAAGTTTTAAATATAAAATCTTCTAAAAGTTTAACGTAAAGCACAAAAAGTGACTAGAAAAAAATTATACTCAAATAAATACAAATCTCTATGAAAATTTTTATTTTTTGTCCAATTACCCGTTGACAAGAGCGATTCATTATTATCAGTGATACAATTTTGCATTTTCAGAAACAAACCAGATGAGTATATAAAAACAGAAGATGTCGAACACATTAAATAGACAATTTTAATATGTAGTTAGATCAGATTACGCTTTAGCCAAGGAGAAGAGAACGATATACAAAACTTGCATCTAATAAATTATTTTCGATTTCAAAAATACAATAATTTTATTTTTTCAAAGTACATCTCCAGGAAAGATTTCAAGTTTTATTTAATATTTATAGATATGTTTAAGTCTACTTAACAAGACCATAAACAAAACTATATGATAAGAGATTCATATAGAAGCTATTATGAAGAGAACAATTGCGGTGGTTGTGAGAGGGCCCAGGCGCAACCCTCCCTGCCAGATTTAAAAATATTTGGAGTACAAATCAGGAGTTTGTTTTTATTATTTTCTTTGATATAAAAGTATTCCGTAAATCTACATTACTAAAAATAGTATGCTATTATTATTATAAATTTTTAGTATTTTTAAATTTAGCAGGGCCAAAGCCCTCTCGCCCCAGCCACCACTTGGTGTAATTTTTTATTGAAACAGAAGTTGCGGGCCGCTGCTGGGAAAATTCATGTATAAGATCAAAAATAAACCAATAATATAGTAGCGTAGAGTAAGGGAAAGGTAGGGGAAAGCTTGCCCCTTAAATAGAAATTTAATTAGATTTTTCTTTTGACTATAATTTCTTTTAATTTTTTCGTTAACACGAGGAATTCCCTATCTGTATGTATTATGATCATCTCTTTCTTTTACAAATTCGGTACGTTTTTTAAAAATAAGGCAGTATTGACAAATATACTAAAATATCTGTATTTTCATACACATTGTCAGGTTTACATTAAATACACCTGCATTTTCTATAGCTGTAAATGTTTCTGAGGCAGCTACTTAGATTTTATAGGATAATAAACCAAGACTGACAAAAAAATCAACAAATATGGCAACTGTTAATATCTTTAGCCCATATATTCAGGTTATTTATAAAGTGTTTAGTTAATACTTTGTATTATCAATCTAACCATTGGAAAAATTAGTTACTAATAACCATGTTTAATGACTTTTCACACGCAGATACGTATAATTAAAAACAACCTTGAATCTGCTAGTTCTCAATATAATTTTAGGAAAATGTTAAGGAAGCGGCAACGTCGCATTATTTATTTTATTCTTGTATAAATTATTTACTCACTTAAACTTTTATTTTATCTGCATGAAATAAATTTTACCACAGTTATTTTAAAATAAAATTAAACTTGTACGGATATTTCATCCTAAGTTTCGTGTTAAGTTCGCGCAGAGAGTTGATGTTCCAAGAATCATTTTAAGATTTTTTTATCAAGTCTGTAACTTCGGCTACCTTTAACCTCAGTGCATAAAAATTCATATAAAGATTGTATGATTATCTTGAAAGTACAGGTTCCAGAAAACTACATCGTCGTATACTTCCGAACTTGCAATTTGGCACACAGAGAAAGTATAGGATATCCTTGTATTTATTCAAAAGCTTTATTTGAACCTTCCTCCCCTTTCAACTTTATATCTGGCACAACGGTTCAGTTTAAGATACAAATATACAACTACATCTAAAATTTCAACTATTATGTTAAATCCCTAATCGAGAGAGATTATTTTATTTGAGGAAAATAAGTATAAAAAAAACAATAGGACCTTTCTCGTACATTGTGGAATTTCTAATTTAAAATAGGTGTAGAGTACCACATATTTAAAAAATTTATCACTTTAAATTCGTAATACTTAATAACATGTTTTTTTAAGAAGATAATTAGTTTAGGAATACATAAACAGTCTATAAAATGTCAAAATTACGAAAATGGATTGATAATCCACCAAATACGAATAATAAATATTCGATATAATTTATTGATGTTATAAAGTAAAATTTGTAAGTCGTAGTGAAAATATATTTTTAGTTTTCAATAACAGTATCAGATATGGCAGGGCAGAAAAATTACATAATTGAAGAACTAATGATTTTAAGTGTTTGAGTTTTCATATATTAAATTATATTTTTTCCCGGCTTTTATATTAAAGTTACAGCGAAATCGATTTTTTCTTCTAGGTTTCATCTTCGAGCAACCATCATAAACTTATAATTTTTTAAAGACGTTCCTGATTTTCTAATGTCAGATTTAAAAGCTCTTTTTATTCTGAATTTCCCAATGTATCACCAAGTATGGTTTAATTGCATTTTGAATATTTTTTGACCGGTATTAATAATTTTTTGAAGTACGGACCAGCAATTTTTATTAAATTTGTAAAAATAACACACAAAAAGTATCTTATTGTTGATTAGACCCGTCTGCCATTATGTAATTTAACGTGCTGAGTCCAAATGGACCCATCAAGCCTGTAAATTGGCGAAAATAATCCAAAAACGCCCAAATTGGTAATTTCTCCGATTGAATGGTAATTTTGACAACTCAAATTACTTCTACAGAGTGCCTGAGAAGTTTTGCTTAAAGACATAATTTTCGACGTATCCAAAAGCAAATAATCTTGCGCAAATAAATCGGGTAAATGCGCTGAAAGGGCGTTATAGAACGCGTGCGTACAAGTTTTTCTGAAAATTTAGCTGGCAGGTAGTCTCTAACTTCTCGTAAATTATGTGCAAGCGCCCTAGAAGTGCTTATGTCAAAAAAAGATTCAAAATGTAATTAAACCGTAATGTGTGATACTTGTACATTGTTGATTTCAGAATAAAAAAGGCTTTTTAAATTTGACAGTAGAAAAAATCTAGATTTTATCTGTATATGAAATTTTTTAAGTTGACGTCAAGTTAATAGGAACTAAAATAAATAACTTCTAACTCCAGATAGACACAAACTAGCTATAATAAAGAAGCAATTACAGACAAAGTCGATAAAGAAATAATGATCTTTGCAACTAGCCTCTGAACAAAGCCCAACAGAACTGATCATTACGAAAACTTAGTTGTAGGTAGCTTTCTATGTATGCCAATTTTTTTATGTAATTATTTGTTAATAATTTAAAGAATTATGAATGATATTTGGCACATTATTTATTAACGTAAAATTTTAAACCAGATTAAAACACAAAAGGAAGGCGATGTAAGTAAACAAAAAATTCGAACTTTGAATTGAGATACTTGCTTGTGTAATGATGTTCTAGAGAAAGGAGCGCGCTGACGACCAACCGCAAAAACTACGGAATGAACTTGTGCCAAGTAAAAATAGCAAATAAAGATGAAATAAGAAAATGGATGAAATTATAATTAAAACTATACAGTTGGTGAACCAACCTTCAGTACAGTACTTATCTTTTGCTAATATGATTAATCAACATCGAGACTTATAAAAACTATCTAAAGCATCCAGTAGGTCAATTTTGATCATACCTATTTGATTGTTAGACCAAAGGGACAACAAAGATAAAAGAAAACTAAATTTGATGTCTCAAATTGAACCTTCAGAGCTCATTATTAATAAACTCAGGCCCAAAAATTGATTGGAACAAGAATTAAGCAGTTATTACTAGCTGAAAGAAATAAACCTGAAAAATCCTCAGACAGTTATCATCGGATACTCGAATAATAATGAAATACTAAAAAAATAATTTGAGAAGAAAATAATAAACCAAAATAATTTTATTTCTAATTATGAAATCTACAAAATAACATACATATTGTATATATAAGTATAAAATCATGGTTTTTGGGTTTAGACCGTCTCAAATTGGAATTATCAGATCAGACGACGTTTCACCTATGATTGCACGATACATCTTCAGGGATCTTTACTCTATGAGATTAGACACGATCTAGACCCAAAAACAATGGTTTTTAACTTGACTATATATATATATATATATATATATATATATATATATATATATATATATATATATATATATATATATGTATATATGTATGTACACCGATTACTCCGGAACGGCTGCACCGATGTGAATGAATTTTTTTACGTTACGTTCAGGAAGTTGCTGCGGTGGTCCCATATTTTTTTGGATGAAATTGGTGCAGTAAAATCCAAGATGGCGCTTAAAATATGACGGCCAAAAAAATTAATTTGTCCGATTTTTTCCAAAATTAGTATGGAGGAATTTTCGGGGTTGTATCCAACGAATCTGAAATTATTTTTAAAAAATTCAAAATGGCGGATCCAATATGGCGGCCAAAAAAAATTTAATTTTGTCCAATTTTTTCCAAAATTGGTACGGAAAAATTTTCGGGGTCGCACATGATAAATCCAAAATTTTATTTAAAAAATTGAATATGGCAGATCCAATATGGCGGACGAAAAAAATCAATTTTGTCCGCTTGTCTCCAAAATTAGTATGGGGGAGTTTTCAAGGTCTCACATAACAAATCTTAAATTATTTTTAAAAAATTCAATATGGCGGATCCAATATGGCCGCCAAAAAAAATTGATTTTGTTCGATTTCCTCCAAAATTGGTATGGGGAAGTTTTCGAGATCGCACAAATCGAATTTCAAAAATATTTTTAAAAAATTCAGTATAGCGGATCCAATATAGCGGACAAATAATCTATTTTGTCCGATTTTCTCTAAAATTGGTACGGGGAAGTTTTCGGGGTCGCACATGACGAATCTAAAATTATTTAAAAAAAATTCAGTATGGCGTATCCAATATGGTGGATAAAAAATTAATTTTGTCTGATTTTTTCAAAATTGATATGGGGAAGTTTTTGGGATAGCACATTACGAATCTGATATTATTAAAAAAAAATTAAATATGTCGGATTAAATATTCTACATCTCTCGATTTTGTCTTAAGTCAGTATTGGGGGATTTTTGTTAGTGTTAATTACGAAATTAAAATAATTTTTGAAAAACTCAATCTGGCGGAATCAATATGGTGTCTTAAAATTTTTACATTTTTCGACTTTCTCCAAAATTGATATAAAGGGCTTTTGAGGATGTAAATTATGAATTTAATAGTATTTTTCAGGATTCAATATGGCGAATGCAGTATAGTTGACTAAAGATTTTACATTTTTCGATTTTGTTCAAATATAGAACTCAATCGTTTTTGAGGATGTAAAGCGATATAAAAATATTTTAAGAAAATCTAATACGTCAGATTCAATATGACCGTTTAGAAATTTTAAATTTCTGGATTTGATCTAAAATTGGTACTAGGGGGCTTTGAAGGGTTTGGATTTAGATTAGATTAAAACGTTAAATTATTTTTTTGAAATTCAATATGGCGGATCCAATATGGTAGGAAGAAAATTTTACCTTATTTGCATTTTTTCAAATTTGATATTAGGGAGTTGGGGGTGATGTATTACGAATATGAAGTTAATTTTTTACAACTATTAGGTTAATAAGATACAATATGAGGGCCTAAAAATTTTACATTTTCCGGTTTTATATAAAATTGATATTGCGGTGTTCTTAGGGCGTCTACCAACTCAATATACAATATGAAATATATCGGGCTAAGAAATCTATCAAATTGTTTAAATATCGATATTGTAAGGTTTTGGGGGCCTATATTACCAATCTAAAATTAATTTGAAATTTAAGATAGTGGAGTTACTATGACAGACTAAATATTTTCAATTTCACTGGTATTTGGAGAATTCTAATAATCAAAGAATTTTTAGTGGTTCATTTTAGGATGATTTACAATTCTGGAAAAGGGTACTTTTTTGCCACCTTGGAGTCATTGCGAGGTGCACTAATCTCGATTAGCATTTAGTCCAAATAATTTATGAATATCATAATGAATACAAAACTAAAAATCGAAAAATAAAATTTTTATAAAAAAATTGAACCGACTTCTAAAAGTGCGCTAAAAAGTGAAAAATAACTATAAATTTTTAGATGAAATTGAAATTTTTGACGTCGGCGCCAAATTATTGATTAATGAAGTAAATAACTACTAATATATACAAATTATGTTAAGAAAGCAATTACAAAAAAAGTATTTTTAATCTGTTTATGTGAATCACATTTTGTCAGGTATTAATTTGGCGCCGACTTCAAAAATTTCAATTTCATCTAAAAATTTATAGTTATTTTTCACTTTTTAGCGTACTTCTAAAAGTCGATTCAATTATTTTATAAAAATTTTATTTATTTTCAAATTTAATTTTTGTTCTTAATATTTACATGTCACGATATTATCCTATTCTAATTTGATATCCCGTGTGTGAATATTTGTCTCTGAGACAGTATTTCAAATTCAGTGGTTTTTACCATCAAAAAATATCATGTTCAAATAAAACAAGTTCGGGATGTGGCTATTTAGTGGAGACGTAGGACATACAGTAGTGTTGTAGTTACAATGCGTGCCTTTGATTTATCTAAATATTTTTTTGAAAAAGCTCCGAAACCCTAGCATTTGCGTGTCACCTGGCTCCTTTTTAAAAATAAATTCGTGATATTTAAAAAAAGTTAATATCAAAAGTATATGCAAAATTAGTTTCCAAAAAATACATTAAAAACAAATAACAATTTTACAGTTTGAAATTTTATAAAGATGTGGAAAAAATTTGGAATAAGAAACTTTACAGATTACACAAGTCTACAAAAAATGGGTTTATGATTATTGCTGGGCAGCTGAGAATCAATTTCGAAGTAATTTGATGCCTGAAATCCGAATATACAGTAGAAAAACTTATGCCTCGAAGGGTTAATGTGAATGGTCATGACGTTGGTGGGATTATATTTCATAACTTAAAATAGATTTGACTTTGCAAAAAAGTCGCAGGTAACCGCCCAGTAGCTTTTTTGAAGGGTAAGAGTAGAATTCAATGACGCATCTAGGAATAAATATCAAACAAATGTAGGGCTTCCTGTACATAACTTTAAAATAAGCCAAAAAAAAACATTTTTCGAAGACATAACCTCAAATATCTCAAAATTTTAAGGTGATGGACCAACTGTATATACGTAATCAGATTTGGTCATAGATGTAAGAGAAGTTAATATTCCTTAATATAAACTGCGGATCCTATAGAAGAAATAAGGCTTACGCTTAAAAAAAAAGAGAGCGTTTTCAAGAGTTAGTAACTTTCTTTCTTATGGCGGAGCTATGCACGATACTCCAAACGTCACCTGAATGAAATTAAAAAGAGATGTATCATTCATCGAAAACGCTGTATCTCTTTTTAAGCTTGAGCCATCTTTCTTTTATAGAATTTACAGTCTATATAAAGCATTCTTAATTTCTCTTACATCTGTGACCAAATCTGATCTCGGATTCGAATTCTGCGCGCCAAATTATTTCGGAAATGACCCCGAGCTGCCCAACAACAGAACCTTTTAGAACCGGTGTAGGGTGTGGAGACTTTAACACGGCAAAATAAGAGTAAGTTACTCAAGTATCTAATGAATTGAAATATTTCCCTCCACTTGTATTATATAATTACATTATTTAAAATATTCAAAAATTTCCTTTAAATATCTTTTAAAAAGTTTGTCATAAAAAAAAGAATATTAATTAAATTTAACATTTCACAGAATAACGAACAAACATTCAGTTTGATTGAAAGTTAAAAACTAAACCGGGTTGATGAAGTTAGACGAAAGATTTCTAACAAAAATAAATTTCGGCCACCTTGCCGATTTTTAAGGTTAGATATCACGATTTCGTAAAGAATTATTAACCTTGGACACCAATAAAGACGTTTTCGTCAAACCGTTTCAAGTAGCAATTTTAGAATTTGACAGGATGTTATTTTTGACCTAGAATTTTAGTATGTAGTCGTAGATATATAAGTATTCTGTAATTTGTGACAAAACAATTTATAATTTGAGAAAAAAAATATTATTTTTACTTATTCACCATGCTGTCAGGAATTAATAAAGTTGAATGATTTACTATGTACAAAAATACTTTCATAATAATAATAAGCTATGGAAAACGAATTTGATTTTATGTATGAAGCGTATTACAAACCAAGTGAAATTTAATCACAAAGAAATTCTAATAACTTCGAAATATTTAAACCACATTTTCCAATATAGCTTTTTTACAGAATGAACTTTATATCAGAAACAAAGTTTTTCCATTTCTCATGCCATCTAATGCGTTATTGGAGCGATATGGATTGAGGAGAAAAATGCCAGTTACCCCCTATCTTGTTTCACATCACGTTGCCTATCGATTTTTGCTGTTGATATTGGGGTTCGGACTTTCTTTCTAGGTCAAATTATATTTTCTAAGCCTGAGAGTTATAACTTTGATTTATTTGGAAACAATGAGTTAAGAATAGGAAATATAGGAAATCTATGGAAAAGTATATATATATATATAAGCTTACAAAATATAAAAGCACTTGGACCCGTCGAATTATATTTTTAGTTTAGAGTTTTTTTGTCTATTACTGAAATATATAGGGTAACTCAAAAACGAGCCAAGACGTCATCAATATTTTTTTTCAATTGTAAATCTCATTTATTATTTCAGAATCAGAAAGGGCTCATTTCTTTACATACAACAAGGTAAATATCGATGTTGTTTACATCAGGAAATTGTCCAGAAGAAATTTCTTTAATTCGCAACGTCTTCGACTTACACACCTGTAATAATATTAACAATATTTAATTTGTTTACAAAGTTTTTTATTTCCAATGTCACAAAAGGGCAGTTTTGACACTGGATATTAGCATTTTGTATCTTAAGTGTTTAACGTTCTTAGTAGGCGAAAGAAATGTATTCGAATGTTTTTTTAATTTTTTGTTATTTTTTATGGGAAAACGATAAAATTAACGGAACGTGGGAGAATTAAAATATTATGCAGGATTGGTTTTGGAGATAAAACGTGCACATAAACAGAGGTGGCTGAGTTATTCAATGCAATTTCACCCTGATTGATAATCTATAAGCCAAAGCATAGTAAGCCGAGTTGAGGCAAATTTCAGGGAATATGGGCATATTTGGGATATGAAAAAATCTGGTCGACCCTCAATAACAGAAGATCAGCTGTTGATAGCACAAGATAATCCTTGATCCACCCTCATGGGACCAGCTTCAAGTTTTAATGTAGCACATTGTAATGTGTATAAAATATTAAAAAACGCGAAGTATCACTCCTACAATATGCTTAGTTAAGGAGTTGTCAGAAGATGATTTTGATCGCAGAAATCTATTTTACGAGCAAATGCAATAATTATGTAATGGTAATGGTAACAATAGTTCTGAAAAAAGAATTATTTTTCTGACGAGGCTTTATTCACTTTAAATGGCCATGTCATAGATAAAATTGTCGCCACTGGGCAACTGAAAATCCTCATTGGTTCACAGCAGTGAACGTGTGATGCAGTGGAGATGACAGAAGTGCCCTAGGTCCCTATTTCTTTGACGGTACCCGCACGAGATATTTGGAGTTTCTTTAAGATGACCTCATTCCTGCACCAATAACTTTGTGTCCATATCCACAAGAACCCGATATGCTACAGAGTGATCTTTTTTTTTCCAACAGGACGGAGCGCCGTCCCACTACGCTGCTCCTGTCCGTGCGTGCTTATTTAGACGAGGTTTTTCCGGGTAGTCAGAAAAGGGACAATTGAGTAGCCAGCCAGATCACCAGATTTGAACTCCCTAAATATTTCATGTGGGCATACTTAAAAACTAAAGTATACTTGACCCAGTCCGACAATTTAGAAATCCTAAAAGTTCGAATACGCCAAGAAGTACGAAACATAATCATTAATGCCATCGACAATGTTTAAAAAGAATTTATTCATCGATTTGGCTATTATCTGATTTTTAACGGGGTCCAGTTTGAACATTTAATTTGGATTGTACCATTTTTTTAATATTTTAAAGTTTTATAGTAATTTTTTTGACTATTTTCTTACGTAAGGAACATCGATGTTTACATTGTCGTAGGTAGAAAAATGTGCCTTTTCTGATTCTGAAATAAAAAATGGGGTTTACAAGTGAAAAAATATAGATGACGTCATAGCTCCTTCTTGAATTATTCTGCATATTTCGGTATCATGAAAAAAACTTTAAACTAGAAATAAAAAATATTGAGTGATCCGTCGAGATGTCGCTGTTCATATCTTGCTTGCTGTTTTCTCGGTTTAAAATAGTAGAAAGGGCACAACTGGGAAATGATGGATCGTACTGGATGTAATGGCCTCATGAGTTCAAATGAGGACGAAACAGCGCATTCATTATTCTCCGGACCCAAGGCCTCTCCATTTTACTTGGAATTTTGGCAACTTATTAATACGAGAATAATGTTTACAAAAAATTTGTGTCTCCTTACAAAAAATAAAGAAATATTTACTTTACAATATTTCATTCATATGTAACTGCTTACGTTGCATTTCACAAATAGTAGTTTGACCTGACGTAATTTCAAGAAGCAGAATTATCAATAAACATATTCTCTCAAGAGGAACCCCTTTCTGGAAAATAATAAAAATCAACCTAAACACCGTTATGGAGAGAAACTCTAAACTTCGAGATATGAAAAAAAAGTAAAATTTTACATTTACTTAGATATAGATCAACTATAACTTATTTATTTGCCAATATTTTTTAAATCTGTGAACACTTTTGTAAGACCAATTTTTACATAAAATATGTCTATCTAACCAAATTATAGTTACAATGTTTCGGTTTTCTGGGAGACTTTTGGTGAAAAAAATAAACTTCAACGTTGGTCCTGTGCGCTGGCTTGCTGGGTCTCTGGACCTAACACTTTTATATTTTCATTTATAAAAATTAATAGGAAAAATGAGGTATACGAATTTGATCGACCTGAAAGCAGGAAAGTTTTGGAACAAAGTACTTGCAATATTCTTAATAATCTCAATCGAAATACTATTCGTCGTGTAAACAGTATTAATATGTAGTAAAGAATTATTTCAAATTTCGGTGTTGTCAAATAAAAAAGGTGTTTCCAGTTATTTCTAGGTTATAACATTGCTTTTTTGCATTAGTGTTTCACATAATGTTATAGCCGCTCTAAGAAAATATAACATTTTACTTTTTTTTTAATATCTCAAAAACGAAAAAACTACCACCAATGCAAAAGCACCATTAACTCACTGACATAATTGCCAAAAACTGTCCCTGTATATATATATATATATATATATATATATATATATATATATATATCATTTCCTTTTTATTTAGTCTTTTCTTGGGATTAAGTTCTTGATTTAATAAAAAATCAAAAACAATTTGACGTTTCGCTCTTTATTTAAGGTATCTTCAAAAATTTTTGTTTTTTTTTATTTATTGATCTTCCTAAAAATATTTTTTATATAATTAAAAATATTCATACACAAACATATTTATAATTTTAAAAAACTAACAAGCATTTTAAAAAACTAATCAAGTTTCTAAAAAAGTATTTAATTTTACCAGTACATACCTTGACATTTTGCTTATTTATTAATAATAAAATTAAATTTTTATATCGTCTATTTAGGTACTTAGGATACATGGCATGCGAGTATGTTTTATTTTTTATATTATATCAATGGACCAAAAAACGAAAGAAATCATACATTTAATTTCATGTTTAAGCGGATATTCAATTTTTGATTTATTAATAGGATCGAATACTTAAAATTTTTCTTTAAATTAGGCCGGTGTAAATGTGGCTCAATTTTTCTATATCCGTTCTGTCGTTAACAGTGTTTTTATCTTTTTTAGTTTCTATCGTTTCCTTTATATGCAATTTTTGATAATTCATATCTTTGTTTTTAATTATGGTATTGTTATAATCGAAGGTATGTTTTTCATCCTGTGTGTGTTTGTTTAACGCTGTTGAGGCATTTTCCGTATATTTATGGCCATTCAATCTGTCCTTTAGCAATTGGCTTGTCATGCCTATATATTTTTTGGGATAATTCGAGCAAGGGATCGAATATACTACATTTGACTTATTCATCAGAGGAGTTTTTCTTTTTAAATAGTAAATAGTGTATTTAATTTATTATGAGACCTGTGACCTACAATAATATCCTACTTTTTAAACTGTGTTTTTTTTTCTGACAGTTCATTAGTGTAAGGTAGTGCTACATATTTTTGTTGTTTATGTTCTATGTTTCTTGTTGTTAGGTTATTATAAAATTTATATTTTCTTTTATTAATTATTTTGGTGATAGTCTTTTCATTGAAATTATTATTTATTAACGTATTTTTCACTTTTTGTAATATTCTTGGTCGGAATTCTGGAGACGTTAGAGAGATGGCATGATCAGACATACCGATTATAACACTATTTTTTTTTTGGGTTTTTGAGTGATTTGAGGAACAGTTTAGATATCTACTCGAGCAAGTTGGTTTGGTGTACCATTCAGTTAAAATTTTGTTTTTTCTGCGTGTAAGCGTAATATCTAGAAAATTTATTTTATTATTACTTTCTGCTTCGGACGTGAATTGTAATTTTTCGTTGAAACTGTTAAACTCTTGGAGAATTTCATTTATTTTATCCTATGGCACGACTATTATGCAATCATCGACAAACCGCTTGAAAAATATTATATTAAATTTTAATTTTTCTAAAACTTTAGTTTCTTAAAGTGTTTGTTTTTTTAAATTGTAAATATGTTTGAGTATGAACGTTTTTAATTATGTAAAAAATATTTTTAGGAAGATCAATAAATAAAAAAAAATTCGTCGACAGATTCTTTTTGATTTTTTATTAAATAAAGCCTAAACCCAAGAAAAGACAAAATAAAAAGAAAATGATATAATCTATGGTTCAAGAATTTGGAATATATATATATATATATATATATATATATATATATATATATATATATATATATATAAAAAGGGGGCGGGAGTAGTCGCAAATATTTCGAACTAGGGTTATTGGGGATGCAGTCTATTTAAATTTGTAGGCCTTGATTAGGAAAAAACCCTTTTTTGATTCTGTCAAGCTTTCGAGGATTTATTTTTCTCTTGTTCAGGATATATCTACAATATTAATTAATTAGTTAGAGTATATTAAGCCTAACTTATAATTATTAACTAACTCAACAATGTGGTTTGAATATGAAACAAGTAAATATGTGAATTGCACTTTTAAAAAACTAAATGAATGTAAGTTGTTGAAAAATTGAATAATATTTTACTTCCAGAAATAATTGATGATTTTGACCGACATCAAAAGATCAAATTTAATAAACTTTTTAATTCAATAAAAAAAAGCCAATATACAAAAACTAAACTAACTTAAATCTACCAACATTAGAACTACTAAATTTCATCCACGTTGGTTTAAAAATCTAACAGATATTGACATACTCAGGGAGGTCATCGACTTGATTTCCCTTGGTCCAAAAATCAGTCTTTGTCTACCTACAACCAAAATTAAAATCTCTTCATTATTGACTGATTTAGAAAATATTCTGGTAAAATTTGATGATAAGCAGAATGATTGCTTTCGTTCTCGAGTCACTAATATTATTACACATTTTTTACATAAGATTCATAATAGCAGACCCTTTTTGTCAAATATTTATAATAAAAGCAGGCTCTTTCTAAGGAACCACCCTGATTTATATATATATATATATATATATATATATATATATATATATATATATATTTATATATATATATATATATATATATATATATATATATATGTATATATATATATATATATATATATATATATATATATGTATATATATATATATATATATATATATATATATATGTATATATATATATATATATATATATACATATATTACGCAAGGGTAAGGGTAATGTAACTGTAACAATAAAAAACGACGAATATCTGTCAAAGAGTTAAGAATTGTTAGATGATACCAACTATTACAAAAAATTAAGTCACAGTCCATCTTACTCACTGCAACTTAAAACTAATAAATTAGTTAAATCTCTGAATGACAAGGGTGCTATTGATGAGGACAGTAAATCTAAATTAACAAATTATGATAAAATCTGTCCTAGATTTTACACATTACCTAAAATTCGTAAACCAACCTTATCAATGCGACCCATTGTCTCATCAATTAATTATTCTATAGCTAAATATCTCAGTAACATCCTAAGTACAGCCTACAATTTTGATAATCAATTTTATGTAAAGGATTTCTTCTCTTTTAGCACTTTCATTAATAATTTTCAATTACCTAACAACTATGTAATTGTTAGTTTTGATGTAGTCTCCCTTTTTACCAATTTACCTTTACAGGCTATCCTCAACAGCCTTCGTGAGAAGTGGGATCATATATCACAGCACTGTGGGATCGATTATGACTTCTTTGAGCAACTCTTGGAGTTTGTTTTCGAATTAATCGTTTTAGTGTTTAACAATAACTATTATAAACAGATTTTTGGAACACCAATGGGGTCTAAAATTTCTCCCATTTTAGTTAACTTCGTGCTACATGATCTGGTTAAGGATTGTCTTCAATACATGCCTTTTTACATTCCATTTGTGTAATATGTTGAGGACTTATTGCTGTACCTGCGGGTAGAATCGAGATGACTCAAGAACTCTTTAACTCCTTTAATCCTCATATTCAATTCACAGTGGAGGAAGAAACTAACAACAGTATCCCATTTTTGGATATGTTAGTTATATGTACGAATGAAAACACTTTAAAAACTAAGTGGTATAGAAAACCATACTGTTTTACTAGATTCATAAGCTAACATTCATACCGTCCTTTGAGATCTAAAATCAATCTCATTTTAGGCATGAAAAATAGAGCTGTCAAACTTACATACCCGAATTTTAGAGCAGAGGTTTTACGCCAACTTACTAATATACTATTGGAGAATTCTTCCCTGACAACATTATTAAGAAATTTCTCTATAATATCAAATATAATATTCCAGAAAACCTCTTTGAAATACCTTCTCAACCGTCTCTTCTGAATACTCAGTCTTTAAGTCCAGCCAACACTCTTTCAAATTTAACAGTACAAGTTCAGTTTTTCCACACACTACCCCATATAGAAAATCTTACTGACAAATTGATGAATATTTTTAAACATACAGATATCAAAATAGCTAGAAAACAATTATTAACTCTCCTCAAAATTTACTTTAAAACCAAAACACCGTTACAGTTGAATGAGACGTTCTGCGTAGTGTATGAAGTTCCTTGTTCCAACTGTTAATTAGTTTATATAGGCCAGACTTCCAGAAGCCTCAAAGGCAGACTCAATTCCCATCGTAGTGACGTTAATAGAGGTTTACCCTCTTGTGCTCTGGCTAAATATATTTTCATCATGATTACATCATTAACTGAGATAGCACTGAGATTCTAGAAATAGTTCCTGCAGATCACAAAAGGCTCTGCTTTGAAATTGACATTTACAAATATATTTTAAAGCTGGAAAAGAAAAGTATTAGAGCTTCCTGGAGAGTCCATCTCCAGATGAATGAATTTCTCCATTAAATTTTCTTATATCATGTAAAAAATATCAAACAAGTAATTTTCTATTTTCATTTTCTATTTTTGCTAAATCTCATACTTGACTACGCCACTGTTTAACGGATTCGTATATTCCTTAACTACTTAGGCCACCCGCGCCATTTTTCTCGGCTGACACCTGACATTTCAAAATGGTGAAATAGTCGAGTACAATGTTTTTGTCGTGATTTTTAAAATTTAAACAAACCCTTACAATCCTATCAGTAGTGAACATAACCCGATCCTCTCTATCCCTCTACTCCTCGACCTTGACCTTGACCTTGCCTCACCCCTCTTTGGCCCAGCCCACATGTCCTTGTCATTGACCTTGAAAGTGCACGTGTGCTTTGGCCTTGGCCTTGTGTTCAAGGTTGTGTGTGTGACCTTGACCTTGGTCGAGACGACCTTGACTTTGTTGAAGGTAATCTTGGGTGTGTGACCTTGAAGATATGTTACGTGGTTGGGGGTGACCTTGAAATGATTTTGACCTTGCAAATTGTTCTATAAATTGTGTGAGTCTATTTGCATTCATTCAGTGTGAAATGTCAGATACGGAACTATCTAAAGAAAAAATTATAGAGCAAGTCGGCAGAGTAATTTGTTTATATCAGAGTAATTTAAAAAGTTTGTGTGATTTTGAAGAGAAGGATCTAGCATTTTTTCCTCTCGAATATTTAAAAACTTGCGTTAATACGCTGAGTTTACGGCAAATTTGGGATAAGCTGCCAGCGCCATATCGGTGTGACAAGGAACTACAGTTAAGCTTACCCTGTTACATTCACTATGAACAAATATATCGCCATTATATAGATGGGCCACCACCAGCAATAAAAAAGTGTCGTGAATGTAAAAAATGAGTGAATAATATGAATAGTGCTTTGCAAGAGACAGTAAAAAAATTGGGCGATGAGTTCACTGAAACGGCTAGTAATTATTTCAATGATGCAATGAAAAGTCGAGCAGAATGGGCGTCGCGCTATTGTGATTTGGCTTATGAATATGAAAAGGCTGCGAACGCATGTCGTAAATATTGCAGCAAAACAATAAATTTACAAGACTTTGTTCGTGAGATAAAAAAGTTGGGGTTTAGTGACTGTTTGGAAAAACTGATTAGGTTCATTGCAGATCCGGTTGTGTTAGATTAAATTAGAGTGTAGGACTTAAGTTTAACGTAGTAGTAGTTAATATGGAAAGTTTAGTGCGAGAAATGTACGAAGAATTTCTAATTTCTGCAGCCTGTTCGGAATTTTACGCATATGAAATGCAAGATTCGGAGGCTCAGGACTTTAGTGTATTTTTTAAGTATATGGACCATGCCGAAGTGTGTCTTTTAGCTAGTATAGTTTGTAAGAATTTTCTAAGAAATAAAAACAAACAATTATTATTGAACAAATTAAGGAAATTAGGTTTAGGTGATAATGTTACACGTATAGAAGAATGGCAGAAAAAAATCAATCAATAAAGTACATAAAATGTAGTTATTTGTTTCATTATATTTTGTCCTTGAAGTTATCCTTATACCAATTTAAATGTGTGACGTCATTTGACCTTGAATACTCCTCCCACTATTTCTATCGTTAAGCTACCCCCACCATTGTTACAATTCGACCTTGAAACCTCGCTATAAAGGTTCGTGGGAAAAGAAGTGACTTCAAACAGTCGCAGATATCAGTGGCATAAACATCAAATATTGTGTTCGTGTAGTGTTCTGAAAGTGCTTTTATATTCACGGTAATTTTTGGATTTATATACCATTTTTTCAATAATGAGTATTGCAAAAGAAACTCTAGATGAAATTAATGAAATGTTTAGCAAAGATTTCGAGGTTTTAGAGAGAAAAAAGGTTACCGAAATGATTGTAGGCAAAGTGTATAAAATTGTAAAGATGGTTTCAATGACTACACGATTTGGTAAAACTCTTTTAGTGGCTTTACACGATGACGGTGATAATAGCACATTTGAGACTTTTTTGCCAAAACGTGTGGCCGAAACACTATCTGATGATATTGTAGATATTATGAGTAAAACTAAAGGTAAATACACTCTAACTTATTTGGGGCAGGGCACTAGAGCTTTTGGAAACAATACTCGAACATTATTACGTTTTGGCTCATTGGAGTAAATTGTATGTAAATTGTTTGGAAAAAAGGATGTAATTAAATTTAAAATATAGTTGCACATATCAGAATACTTACGCGTGTTCATTATTTCTGTTAAAGATGTCTGCTGATGCGACGACGACGACGACCGCCAACGAATGTGTAGATAGATACATATTTTGGTTGGGGAGAGAATTAAGAAATAGGGCTCACGATATGTTAGATAGCGTAAATGATTGGTCGCATATTGATGTAACCAAAGATCAATATAAGAACGAGATCAGGGATACAATCAATTTTATGGCTGGGGCAAACTTGTGCGACAAATTTTTATATGGTTCCATAGACATGGATACATTTTGTGCTGAAATGGTTGAAGAAGAATTAAAAGAATACCTCGTCAATATTCCACATTTACCAGGTGAGCTTGCTGCAAAATATGAATTGGTTTCTGCAACAGCAACAGCCCAAGACGTTGACGATCGAAGTAGTGTCGGATGGGATAGAATTTTGAGCAACGAAAACGAAGACATGGAAAATTAATTTTTTATAATTTTTGTATTTGTGCAATTAAATAACTGTAAATAAATATCTGTTACAATCACAGTTTTATTTTATTTCTTTTATAAACATACCAACCCAGTAGATCATAGTCAGTGTTTCTTTTTCTCAGCTGAAATATTTAATATAAGTAGGGCAAATAAAAATAAAATAGTTTAGTAAAGATTGAAAATGAGTCGAGGAAACAACACAATTGATAAATTTGGTCGTCAGAAATATAATGAAAAATATCATATATTATCTGGGCCACAAGGGATTGGTTTTAAACTTACAGCGGATGGGCAGTATGATATGGGTGGAAAAATCATAACCAACTTAGGCGAACCTAAAGATGATGACGATGCTGTGACAAAACACTTTGTTAATAGAAAGTTTTACAATTTTGCAGTTGTAATATGTGACATATTTAACAAGGATGTCCTCCCCATGATATACAAAAATAATAGTGAGCTTAAAACAAAAATTGAAGTTATGCAGAAAATACTCTATCATCAGCCTTTAAATGACTCATTAAGCGCACTGTCGTACGGCTCGACTTCAAAAAAAATCTAAAAAAAGGGAAAGCAGGTTAAAGAATAGGAGAACGCACTCCGAGTGGCATAGCCTTGAAGATAACGTCGTAGTCGTCGGTGAATTGGACCTTCCCTCCAAGAATATTGAAATGTTATTTATGTGTATGATGTTTTATTGTCATTGTTTTTAATGATGAAGATTGAAATAAAAAATTTTATTTTAAAATATATTGTTTATTTATGTTACATTTTAAATAAAAAATATAGTCATACAATATGTTATTTAAACAATATTAGCTTTATCTATCCAAGAGTTGAAGTGGTTGGGAAATCCTAGCCATTTGACAAATAATTGTTCGATGTGATTTTTCTTGCGTTGTCTAAGGACCTTTTCTACTAGATAAACGTCAGGACTGCTTGTTTTTTGTAGTTCTGATTCGTAAAAACACCCTCTTATAGGCTGACCTTCTAACGATTCCAACAAGTAAGTAGGTGGATTTGTAACGTTAACTTTTACAACTTTAAACAATTCGGTTGACCAAGAGGGCGTATATCCTTTCTCGAATAAGCTTTTGTACTTGCTAATACGCACAATGTCACCCATGGAAAACTTAAATTTTTTAGGTACAATTTTTAAATAATCATATGCTTTAATATGTGTTTTTTCTTGCACGTCTGCAGGCTTCATTCCAATGGTGCGATGTTTCGAATGGTTATAGGTTTTTGTTACTGCCGATAATATATGTATCCATTTGTAAGATCCTCTTGTCGAGAATTTTTTATATAAATTATTTTTTAAAGTCCTTATGACTCGCTCAACAATTGCAGCTTTCTTTGTGCTGTAAGTGGAATAATGATTTATATTATATTTTTTCATCAGGGCTTGAAAGTTTGTATAATAGAACTCCTTTCCTTGATCACTTTGCAGATTTGTTGGTGTATATGATGCCTCTTCAATGATGCTTTTCATCGCATTAGTAACTTCTATACCAGTCTTGTTTTTTATGGCTTTGGTATAGACAAATTTCGAGTAACAATTTATACAGACCAAAATATAACGATAACCATCGTTTTCATCAGCATACTGTTGCATTTCAGCCAAATCAATTTGCCACAAATCTCTGTATCCTTTTATTATCGTGCGCCGTCTTACAAAATTTTTTCTAGCCGTTCTATGTAGTTCATTAACAATCTTGATTTTTTCTAGACTGGGCTCCATATTATTAGTAATATTAAAGGTTTCAGATCGAAGGAAGAACTGAATAATATCATTAAATATTGAGCTTAATATATTATATCTTCTTCTCGTAATTCCTCTATGATTGACATAATTTCATTTTCGTGTCCAGTGTGACCGGCCATTTTGGAACTCCACAACAAACGTAAACGATCCACCAACTCTTTAGCTTTGTTCCAGTAGACATATTGAAATTTTTTCGAAGATAATTTCTTTTTTGTGGGTAACTGTAGTTTTTCCGAGAGATTTTTTCCTGTAATAGTACCACCTAATTTTGTGCCCATTATCAGAGGTTTAATAATTCGTAAATATTTGTTCCATCTGGTCTCCCGTAAACCATCACTTTTTTTTAAATTGTTGTAGACAGCATTCGTTGATTCCAAAATTTCCTTGTACGTTGAAAGTACATTATCACTTAATTGTTGTTCCTTGCCTACACTTGGGGGTGTTTTAAGAAATAACAAATCATAAAGTGCCGGTGATCCATCATATTCTGCAATATTTTTCCCTTTTTTGTATAAGACAATATTTCCATTTCGAAAACGCACCTCTAAATTACCAATAAAATTTTTGTTATAATCTGTTTTTGAACCAAAACGTACACCATATACAGTATCGTATAGAGATGGTTTCGAACGTAATCCTTTCAGGTGTGCGTTTAAAGTATCGGAAGTTGTGGTGTCAGCGGATGCGAGAGATGTATTAGTTGATGTCGAGGGTGTATCAAACACCGATTGGCTAATATCTTCTTTTGAAATGCGATGCTGCTGCTGCTGCTGAATAGGTGTGGAGGTTTGAAAGGAATGTGTAGGTTGGGGAAAACCTGATATTTGAGTCGACTGCACTGATGTACTGAGACTATGTGACTTTGTAGCTGGATAATGTTGTCGCTGTTGTTGTTGTTGTTGTTGTTGTTGTTGTTGTTGTTGTTGCTGCTGCTGCTGCTGCTGCTGCTGCTGACGTTGCTTAACCACATCAGATATAGTTGTCAATGGCTTAGAAATGGGTTCGTAAAACTTTTCCAATTCCACAACATTAAATTTTTAGCCGCTTTAATTTGTTTAAATTTTTTTCTGACGGCATTGGTAGCTTCCACTAGTTTACGTTTTAAGTCGATCGCGTTATTCATGATGTTAACAAAGGACGTTTCAACAATCAAATGAGCGTTTTCTCTTATTATTACAGTAATATATAGCTATCATATCCTTTGCGGTATCTTCCCGATTTCACATCACTGTCTTTATCAATTACTAAAAATCCATACTTATTATCCCAACATTTTGAGCACATTTCTTGAAATTGAGTAAAAGTTAGATCCGGTGAAACGTGGTCGGAAAATATGTGTTTCATATTCAACTCATCTTGTTTAAACATAATAATAAAATTGGCGTTGTCTCGCACAAGCTGTTTAGGCACTCGCGAATATGTTTGCGCTAGGTAAAAGGAGTCGATATTTTTATGACGTCCCATGCTAAAGTACGATCTTATAACATCTTGTTTTTCACATATAACATCATCAAAGATAAATATAGAGTTTGGTTTTGCATCGGACGGTTCCACAATATTACTGGAATCACTAAAGGCATAGTAGCCTAAACCTTTGATGGGCGCTAAAATTTTCCTTAAATACTCATATTTCGGTTGATACAGAGATTTCGAGAGTAGTGGGAATAGGGGGCTTCTAGTTGACCCCCCCACCACTTTTTTGATTGGTCAGCCAAGAATGACCTTGTTTCTGATTGGCTGCCCAAGTTCGCCCCCTATTCCGATTGGTTTCATAAACTCCGCCTCTTTTTGCTCCACCTCCTACCTCCTTCCTAACCACCACAGTAGTTGGAGGGGAGCTGGTATTTTAAAGGACTGAATCTGAGCGAGCTACATTCATTTACAACTAGTCTTAAGCTTATATAGAAGATTCACCACTAATAAAGAACAGTGTTAAATTAAAAATAAGTGGTAGTTATGAACAGTGATTTGCAAAATGAAATAATCAAATTAGGTAAACAGTTTACAAAACTTCAAAATTCCGAATTAAAGAATGCAATGCTAAGGAAAACACACCCCGAGTGGGCACAGGTATATTATGAGACTGCCTTCCAATACCAATTAGCTGCAGAAGCCTGTTTAAATTATAGAAAAACCCAAAATTTGCCGAAGTTCTTTCATGAAATAAAGAAAATAGGATTCAGTTACTTTTTAAGGATATTGAAGGATTATATAAAAGATCCTGATATATTAAAAGAAATCGTGGAAGAGGAAGAGAGAGATAAAGAGATATTGAGAAACAGGGGGGTTTTAGTGTAGGATTTATTATGGAATTATTAATAAGAGAAATGTATGAAGAGTTTTTGATGTCCGCAGCCTGTTCCGAGTTTTATGCATATGAAGGTCAAGAAAGTGAAGCGCAGAATATTATATTGTTTTTAAATTATATGGAACATGCGGAATTATGTTTACTAGCAGCTAAATGTTGTAGCGAATATTTAAAAAATAAAAATATAGATATTTTAATATGTAAACTTAAAGAACTAGGATTAAATAATAATATTTCATGTATTAAAACAATGTTAGAAAATAAAACACATAATTTGTAATCAAGTCTTTTATTACATAAAAAAATTGTTGTAAAGGTAATAAACATTTGATAATGCACATACACATGGTATTTTTTGATGATAAAAGCAGCAAGGATCCATTTTCTTTAGGGTGGGTTGTTCATCAATCTCGATAACAGGTTTCATGGAATACTTCTTTACGAAATCTGCCTTTTCTTCCCCTTTTACATAAACATAGTCCACCTTAGCGCTTAAATCTCTTATGATATCTCCACATTTGTGTAATGGTGTAAATCCTTCACACCATTCAATGCAATGGTAATTTTTTATTAACCACAGAGCTTGTTTGTGTAAATAGGATGGTAAATGACCCATCGGAAATGGAGCTTTGAAAATAAAATGACTTGTCTTTTGCCCATCGTACGCTGCTAATTCCTTTACAATAAATTTATTATTTTCAATTTTGAATCCTTGAAGATCTAGAATAAGTTTCATATTTTCAAATATTTGAATTTCTTGATCATTTCTACTTTTAATTGATATTCACTTATTTGTTTTTTTAATTTCTGCAACTGAAGTTGAAAATCTAATACTCGAACTGAAATCTCGTAAGACATTATATAAATGAAGAATTCTGGTTTGGCTACGTTAATAAATATCAAAATTGACGCGTGCGCTCTTAAGCGTAAGTAGCAGTTTGTTTAAAAAGAGTATTTTATCTTAAGGAAATTGTATTACAACTGTTTCACAATTTTTGTTAAGGGATTGTAACTGAAAACTTTATCATGAATTATAACACAATATGCCGCTGTTTTAGGGGGAATTTTTTCCTTGGTTTCAAATTCAATTCTCATGGTTACTGGACCTGTTTGTAGTAAATCTCTTTGATGTGAACAATTAATGTAAACTATAGGAGCATTTTCTTTAAATTCTTTCGGATTAAAAATTGGTTCCACTGGAGAGTTATAATACCCTTGACGAAAGTCTGTAAACATTTCATACAGAGTAGCAAATTTATTATTTTCAAAGTCAAGTTGAAGATCATTGTAAGGATATCTTTCTGAATTTAAAAAGACATTCATATTTCTTAAATTACAATGATCAAATTTACTCATATCCATTTTTAGATTACCACGTCTATTTTTCTGAAAAGCAATTAGAACATGACGTGGCGTTTCGACTTTTGTAGATGTTTTTACGGGCCAGTTGTGCCTCGTAGTTTCCAATAACTCTGGATATTCAACTAATTCCCACTATTTTTGTCAATAATTTTGGTAAGTGCTAATTCTTGCGGAATCGCTACAGTAAGATGAGGAACTCTCCAACACAACTTGGTAATTTTAACTTTGGGTTTTTCATCTTCATTACTGGATAATAATGCATTTGTATCATCATTACTTCTTATTAGAATAAGTTCTTGTTGTGAATTAAGAATAATCTTATTATAATCTTCAAAAAATCCTGAATACATCTTTAATGGTATACATAATGAAACATTACCTTTATCATCAGTCATAATTTTTTCTTTAGATTTTGTTTTCGGATACCAACCAGCATTTTCCAATTTAGCACTTTCATTTTGATTAAATGAAATATATCCCTTAAGAGTTGAAGTTATACCAATATCCCGAACGGAGTCAATAGTAACACCATTTAAAATATAGCGTAATTCTTTAAATAAAAATGCCGGAGCATTATTAATTAAAACAGTATTAGCTAAAGGGGAATCATCTTCTTTAGTTACTTGCAATTCCACATAAATTTCACTTTTGCAAGGTAAAGGATATTTTCCTGTTTGTTGCAAAGCAATTCTGATTTCATCATTTGGTCCGAGTTTTGTAGGATTAAAAGGATCGAAAGAAAGAATTTCCCAGCTTAATATTGATTCATCAACCAATACATTTTCTCTTACATTTAAATAATCCATTTTTATTTAAGTTTAAAACCCAAACTTTGAAGAAATTTTCTATTAGAAGGTGTTAACCTTTGGAAGTTTGATTTCCTACTAAAGGAAGTTGGTTTCTTTCTTGTCTTATTAATGTTTTTATTATTAAATTTTCAAGTAAAGTTTGCAGATTTATTGTTATATAATATTACCATCTTTAATCTACTTTTTTAAGATGTAGTCTGATGGTTATAGTTTCTTCTCTAAAATTAACCAAATCACCTTCCTGATCTATTATTTTAATGGCTATTTTATCAATTGCTTTAACGGTGACTGGGAAATATATGACGTTTTGAGGTGACTCAATTATTTTGAATCCTGGAGCAACGCTCGGGAAAAATTGGTGTATTATATGAACAGGTTTCCCGTTTAAATATGATCCCTCTGCAATACTGCAGTCTATATTTATTGAATTTACTTTAATTATTTCTGCGGGGAAATCTGATATATGTTCAATGTTGGCTTCCAATCGCCCATTTTTAAACCCTAATAATTTACCAATAGTTCCTTCACGAAAAGTTATGGGGGCTGAACATTTAAGATGTGTACGTAAAGTATTATTATTTGCATGAAGATTAAAACTAATTTTATCCTCATCCAAGTGTTTTTTTAAAAAATCTGTTATGTCTTCTAATTCGTAGCTACCTGGGGGTATGGCTATTTCTAAATTTTCATTATGAATTAATACATTATTCCCAACATCAATATTGGGAATTGCATTAAATGTTTCGAAATTTACAAGACCGATAACATATTCAACATCTTCATCTAGATATATTGGAGGATGTAACTCTGATGTTAAAATAGCGGAATTGCCGCTAAGAACAAAACTATATGACATTTTACTTTAAAAATATGTTTAATAATAAACTAAAATTAGGTGTTACATATGGTTATAAAGAAATTTTAGACACAATTGACCACAATTTGTTTTGTTAAAGTTTTGATAACTGTTATAATTATAATTAACAATATTATTATTTTGGTCGCTATAAAAATATTTAATTAATTCAGAAGGGGGTCGCAAATTACCATAACTATCAAAATATATTATGTTTTTTCCTTTTTTTGTATATGCTATCCAGTGAGTACCAGCACCACTGTGATTATCTAGATTGACAATTGCACTTTCAATTAACTTTACCTTTTTTGGTAATTTATCCCTCATAAAAATACCACGAAAGTTGGGAATTTGTAAATATTTAGCGTATTTAAGTAGATCGTAATTTGTAAGTGCTTTTCGAGGTATATGTTTTAACAGTTTTTTGAATAAGGTTTCAAGTATAATCCACATCCTGTTTTATAGGGTTTTAAATAAAGTCCACTTCCTTTTTTTCCTACCGAAATGGACTCCATCATTTGATTGTGTCGTTTAGATTCTTCTAATTTCGCTTTGGCTGCTTTTGCATCATTTACTGTTTTAGCAATACCTGCAGCCCCTCCTCCAAGAGCACCAAGAGCAGACAAACCAGCAAATAAAGGTATAAGTGGAAGAAATCCACCAGTCTTTGGGATTGGAATTACCCTTTTCTTTGGAGGTAACACTTTACCAGTTTTTTTAATAGCTTTTAAAGCAGTTTGAATACTTTCATTTAGGTCTTTAAAACGTTTCCCCTTAATTCCTTTTCTAGCTTTTGAAATTACCTGAGATAATGATAGTCCTCGTCCTTTTCGAGTTTTTCGCTTGAACTTTCTTCTCGTTCGAAGTCCCATACCTAATTTTCTTTTAATTTTCATAGCACCAGTAATTCCTAGTGCAGCAGTTTTTTCCCCAAAACTAGAATCTTTAGCTTTGAACCTTGATAAAGCTTTGTCAGCTAATACTTTATCAGCTAAATGCCTTCTTTTTATATCATTTGATTGTGAGTAAGCAATATCGTGTTCTTTACAAGCCTCATCCAATAAATTTATACCTTTATCACCTCTTGACAATCGTTTTTCCAATTTTGTTCCAGGTCCACAAAAATTATAACCAGGAATATGCAATTCAAAGGGTAATTTATTTATTAATGAGTTTACTAAACCACTTCCTTTCCTTTTGCTGTTTGTCTTGTAAATGATTCGTTTATTATGTGATGGAAACATTATATATAGTTGCAATCCTAGTGATAACTAACCAGTTACATCACAATACTGAATATTAATAGTTTGTTTTATATATAAAATGAGAGTTGAGAAACAACCATACTCTATAACAATTAAGGATCATGAAAGTTCAGTGAATGGTTTTAGAAAACATGGAAAACTGTTTGAGGGAAATAGTAAAAGAGGGTTAATTATTGGCCCGTCAGGCTGTGGCAAAACCAAGGTTATTATTAGTTTGATTGAAGATCCGAATGGTTTGCGATTTGAAAATCTGTATGTTTATTCAAAATCCTTATATCAACCAAAGTATAAATATTTGAGAACACTTTTTAAACCTTTGAAAAAAATTGGATACTATGAATCTGAAAATGAAGAAACAATTGTTTCACCAAAACAAGTTAAACCAAACTCTATAATAATATTTGATGATATAGTGTGTTGTAATCAGAATGTTGTAAAGGACTATTTTTGTTTCGGAAGACACAAAAATACTGATTGTTTTTATTTATGTCAAACATATTCTTCTATTCCGAAACAATTAATTCGTGACAATGCAAATTTAATTGTTATATTTCAACAAGATCGAACAAACTTAAAACATATTTATGATGATCATGTTAATGTTGATATGTCATTAAACCAATTTAATGAGTTGTGCTTAATATGTTGGAAAGATAAATTTGGATTTTTAGTAATAGACAAAGACTCTAATGTGAAATCTGGCCGATATCGAAAAGGATTTGATTCATATATTTACTTATAAAAATAAACGTTTGATGGTAAATTATACCAATCATGGATGAACGTTTAGCAAGAGAGCTAGTTAAATCAAGAAAAGCTGTTAAACAAAAATATCAGAGTTTAAAAAATGCGGAATTTGAGGCGCAAACTAAATTGGAGGAAACATATAAACCGATAACTCAACCCTTACAAGAATTAATTTCAACGATTGGTAAAATTGAACCTGTTGAAATAAAGGAAGAGCTACACACACCAATTAAAAAAATTTATGAAACACCACAGAAAAGATCAATTCAAACACTAACACCAAAGAGAAAATTACAATATGGAACATCAACACCAGAAAAAAGAAAGACGGGAAAAACTCCACTCCTTCCTACAGAAATACCATCGATTATTGACTGGGACGCGAGTTTAGCTTCAGCAAGTCAAATGCCATCTATACAACAAACAAGTATTATTGCAGAAACAAACCCTTCTTCAGGTTCACACTCCACAATAGGAAATCTTTCAGATATACTGGAACAAACACGGCAAACAGTTAGAACATTTGTTGATACAGATTTATATAAAGAATATTTATTAGGATTTGATGAATTACCTCGCCAATATATTGATAGCGGTGTAAAAGATGTTGAACATGAGTTTGATCACTAATATGGAATAGTTCATGATTTGGAAACCGAGAAATTCTTTTTGGGTTTAACTCAAAAACCTGTCGAAATTATTGGTAAAAACATCAAAATTGAAGGAATAACCTATACAGGTACACCAGGTTTATATGAGTTATTATTTAAAAAAGAACCAATAGGGTATAAAAAACAAGATTTGGAAAATTATATGGATATTTTAAAAAGAACCAATGCATACCGTAGAAATAATGATCCAAATGAGCAGGTGCAGGGGAATGGATCACATAAATATATTTCTATAATAGGACCTTATTTGCAAAGCAAAGGAATTACAAAAACTAAAACTCTAAATCCCGAATCTCAACAAGCAGTCCAGGGATTTTTTGAAAGACACAAAGCTCCATATAGAGAAAGTCGAGTGTCTTCAAAAAAAACCGGATTTGGTATAACTTTAAAAGTTAATAAACCTAATACAGATTACATATATTGGGATAATGTAAACGAACTTGTTGAGAGACTTCGACTATTGGTAGCATCCATGCTTGCGGGACACACTGGTCATAACAATGAAATTATTTCCATTATTGAAGAACTAAGAGAAGCGAATATTATTATTAAAAAGGACATAATAGATACTTTTAAACATTTCTAAAATGACCATCGATAAATTTGGTCGTCATATTTCAAAAAAATCTGCTCTAAACACATTATTATCACTAGAAAATAAAATATTATCAAATGTTGAAGAGAAAATAATAAAAAATTTTAAAAGCGATGTCAAATATATTGAAAACAAATTAATTCAAAATTTAGATCCCGGGTTGAAAAGCGATGTTAATAATTTAAATAAGAGAATAAATGAATATGATAACAATATACAAAATATTGCAAAAAAGATTAAGTTATTTGAGGATAAAGTTATTCCTGAATATAATGACAAGATAATTAATTTGAAAAATACTGTTGATGGAAATGATGATGTAGTAGAAAAATTTTCTCAGAAAGTTTCTAAATATGCAAATGACTTTGACGTAGTGAAGTTAAAATATGATAAAGTTGATGATTTTGAAAATGAAATAAAAAATGAAATTACATCAATTAAATCAATAATTAAGGATACTTCAGCAATTGACAATGCCAAGAACAGTATTTCCAAGGAAATTACATCAAAGTTTCAAAATTTTACTAATTTGCTTAATGATAGAGTAGCAGAAGAAGTAAGGAATTTTAAGAAAATACATGACGTTATGGATAAAAATACACAAAATCTTGAAAAATCAATGAACACTCATTTCCTAATTCACAAAAAAGATACCGACAAACTTAATGAATTTAAAGAACAAATTAAAGAATTTGAAATTAAAATCAATGCATATAAATCAAATTTACAATATTTAGAAGACAAATTGAAAGAGGATTTTCAAAACGAAAATGAAAAAATTGAAACAAAATTCAAAAATCAAATTACAAAAGATAATGAAAAAATCGAGGATATACTAAAGCAATTAAACAATCTGAAAACCAAATCTGAAACGTCTTTTGACGAGGGAAATTTTACAAAGGCAATCGATGAGAAATTACAAAAAGAATTAGAATCCTTACTAGAAGTAGTGCAAGCTATAATGGAAGTTTCTAAAAAGGATGTATTAATTAAAATTAAAAATAATAGTTCAAAAATCGAGGAGACTTCTTTACTCATAAAAGAACTTGAAACATCTTATACAGATATACTACACAAAGCTGAAAAGACAGCGTCAGATATAAAAAATATAGAAAAAAAAATTGTGAAAATGACATTAGATATTACAAATGCAGAATTTCAATTAGGAAAAGATATAAAAAATCTAGAAGATAAATTAGTAAAAGAAATAAAATCTTTAAACGAATTAGTTCAAAGAGCTGCTGAAGTTTCTAGAAAAGAATTTAATGATACAATGAATTATGCAAGAGAAGAAATGAATTCAACATTAGGTGGTTTCAAAAAAGATTATACGTTATCAAATGTTCTTTTGGAAACTAAATTTAATGTAAAAATGTCTGATCTTAATAACAACATCACCCAAATAAATTCGTCAATAAAAGAAATTAGAAATGAAAATAACAAATCATTTGAAACAATGGAAAATAAATTTAATGTAAAAATTTCTGATCTTACTAACAACATCACCCAAATAAATTCGTCAATAAAAGAAATTATAAATGAAAATAAAAAATCATTTGAAGCAATGGAAAATAAAATTAAAGAACTTACTAAAAAAAACTGAGATGATTTTTTTTATATTTTACAACATCAGCGATAAAGGGCTTTTATAAACGGTTTAGAAGGAGGTAAAGTTATTTGTGGGATTTATTTTCGAGAGTAAGGTATAAATTAATAATGAGTAAAATTAAGCAAGACGTTGTAAATGAATTACATAAACCGGCGAGAAGGCGATATAGAAGGAGACGAACAATTGTAAAAGGGCTTAATGATCTATTTCAAGCTGATCTGATAGAAATGCAGCCATATGCGAAATTTAATAGGGGTTTAAGATATATTTTAATGGTAATAAATGTGTTTTCTAAATTTGTATGGGCAGAACCTGTAAAATCCAAAACTGGTAAAGATGTAGCAGCGGCAATGAAAAAAATTCTATTAACTTTAAAAACTCCCCCAACAAATCTGAATACTGATCAGGGTAAAGAATTCTTTAATCAAGACTTTCAGAAACTTATGGAGCAGTTCAAAATTAATCATTACAACACATTTTCTAATATGAAAGCTAGTATTGTAGAGAGAGTAAATAGAACGATAAAAAACAAAATGTGGAAAAAGTTTAGTTTACTAGGTAATTATAAATGGATCAGCTTTCTTAAAGAAATAATTACAGAATACAATAATACTAAGCATTCAACAATCGGAAAAAAACCAAACGAAGTTAACAAAAAGAATGAAATGGAAATCTTGAAATCAGCTTATACTCATAGGAAAACTGTGGATCCCAGATCACCAAAATTTCGTGTCAGTGATAGAGTACGAATAAGCAAGATTCGCGAACAATTTTCTAAAGGTTACACGCCCAACTGGTCAAACGAAATTTTTCAAATAAAAAAAATCCAGCTTACTAATCCAACAACGTATTTGATTCAAGATGGAAATGGGATAGATATTCAAGGAGGTTTCTATGAAGAAGAACTTCAAAAAGTAAGACACCCAAATGTATATCTGGTGGAAAAAGTGTTAAGAAAGAAAGGAAACAAAGTATTTGTAAAATGGTTAGGATTAGATAAATCTTATAACTCTTGGATCTTCAAGAGAGATGTGATGTAATAGTAATTAATGCTGTAATAATAATTGATGTTTGTAATAAAAAAAAAATGATTTTTTATATATTTGTTTTATTTAAAAATAAGCTTATTACATAAACATTTTTTTAAATACAATATTCCTATAATCAGAGTCTAATATGGGATTTAAAATTTCTTCAGTCAATTTAATCCTTCTTCTAAAATGTTTTTGATTTATAAACTCTTCAGAAGTCATACGAGCTTTTCTGTAGGCGAAGTTCCAAGCAACCATCAGATGAATTTGGTTTCTTGATTCATCAATAGATACTGTCTTCTTCATAATAGTGCTTAGACTTTAATTTTTGTTCTAGTTCTTCGGGATGATTCAACAGCAGTTCCAGCATGGAGCACACATTTTCACTATTTAGATTTTGTTTTGGAGAAAGGACATTATATATTTTGTCAAAAGAATCTCCGTCGTAAAAATTGTTATTTCTAAAAACGTTGAAATAACGTCGAAAGTTTTGTTTTTGTAAAACATTTAGTCTATATTCTATAAGTGGAATTTGTTCCCATAGTCTGCAGACAGTTTCATTTCCATAGTAAATAAAATCACAGCTTTTCACAATCTTCACTATTGGTAATTCACCAATCTTTTCAAAATGAATAGATAAATTTTGCAAATATATCGGTTCATTGAAAACATTTGGTGAAAACATATAATTTGTTATAACTCCTTGATATTGCAATAAGTTCTTCCAATCATCTTCATTTAATATCACAGACTGACCATTTTTACCACCAAGTTCAATGCATGGTAGAAAATCACTTTCCACCCACAAACCAATCACAGCATATTTAGAGTTAGAATTATTTAAATTATATTTTGTAGAATTTATAATTGTTTTTTTTATTTTCTTTTTTAATGGTGAATTTTCAAATATATTTTTACTCTGATTACTGAACATTTTAAATGATGTATTTCAAAAACTAACTGGCTATCTGCTTGCTCTCAAAAAACTAACTATCAATCCGTTTGCTCCTAAATTTTATACATTTTCCCTCTCCTCTCAAGTGGAGGGGTAAACTTATTTTCCCTCTCCATTTAAGAGGAGGGGATAAACTTTAAATGTCTTTATACTAACGAGAATCAATAAAAAACAAAATTTATATTATTTCTTTAACATTTATTAAATATTTTTATAGATATTTTTTCATGAAATACAATAAAATTAAACATGTACAAATAAATATTGCTGCTGTAAATATAATAACAAATATATAACAACAGACACAATGACAAGATTCTTCTTTTTTATTATTGAAAGGAATCCAATCTGAATATTGTAATGGTTTGTTTGTCATGGAATATTTAATTTTTATGTATGTATTTTCACACAAAGCAGAATCAGTTACATTATAGGTAAAAAAGTGTGAATTTCCAACAAGATATGTCATTTTCATCTGTTTGTAGCAGTCGGTTTCATTTTTGAGGGCATTTATACATATATCAGCCCTAACTGTATTAGGAATGTAATTTACATATATCACATTTCCAACAAGGGAAACTAAAACTATTAAAGATGCAGCAGTCATTGTTGTAATATTACTAACAAATAATGGTATTTCTATACAATATATATGTTTTTGGATTCAGTTCCCCCTCCAACTTTTAAAGCTTCAAAAACGACTTACATAATTTATCATCATATAAAATGATGTCTTTATAAAGATGAAAAATTACTAGGAGTAGTTAATTCTAATCGCGGTTTTTTATTTTTAGATCCATTTTCGTTTCCAGAACTTAAAAAAGTTAGAGTATCATACATCATTTTCATATCTTTATCAAAAAAATCTGTTTCCAAAATATCCTTATGTCCCCATGCAAGAGTTTTTGTGGAATTTGGTATACAATATCTTTTATCATCATGAGTTGTTAATGCCAATTTATTTAACAAATTAGTGTATATATTATGCATATCTGACTTGAATACATACATGGTGCAGAATATTTTGTCACCTTTCTCAACAACATCTTTATAATCTGATAATGTTAATTGATTTTTTATACATGATCTACTAACGCCTTTTGCTTTTTTATCTACACTATTTTTGGATTTTATACAATATGCTTTAGCACCAGTTCCATAAAAACTTTCAATGGGAATCCCTTTGTACTCATCTTTAAATTTACCAACAACTGATGTTGTAATAGGCATGCAATGAATATTTTGTTCAGAAAAATTAGAAGTATCAAATTTATCCAGATTTAGCTTCATATCTTCATAAAAGTTTTAGGTCTGAACTTCAAGAATTAAGGAATCAGTATCCGTATATAATAAATTTAAATTATTACCATATTTTACTTTTAAATACCCATAATAAAAATTATACATTACAGTTTTTGCAATATCCAGAATACTCATCCCAACATAAATTGGTTTATTGTATTCAATGCAAACCTGTTGAAGTTGAAGAGCAACTAGATTTTCAGAGAAAATTTTAAAATCCTTTAATTGAGGTTTAGAAATAAGTTTTTCGGCACTAAGTTTATTACCCTGTCTTTCCCATTGAGATACTAATTTAATATCCGCTCGCCTATCAACATTTTCCATGGTTTTACCGAAAATTGAATTATTTGCCAATTTATAACAATTTTTATCAAATTTATTTTTAGATAAATTTCGTAAATTTGTATTTAAATCTATATATTCCGCTAACCATGGTGATTGTGTAAACTTAACTGCTCTGTGTATTTTTATGATTTTGAGTCCAAATTGTAGACATTGTTTCAGATATCGGTAGTGAATGATATAGTTATATTTATTATGTAAGTTTGGAATTAATTTGGAGTGGTTTGAAATTGGTGGTGTATATTGTTCAGGACAAAATGGGAAATCATTATGACTATCATGTAAATAATTTGGATATTCTAAATCAACTTCAAATATGTATCCTATAGATGATGTATCTGAAAGTTCGGATATATTTAAAGTTTCTATTTCGAGCTTAGGTACCCAAGCAAAATTTTTTTCAGGCAAATATTGTTTCATAGCATAACCATACAAATTTGTGGCGTCGAAGTAAGTGATATATGTTGTAGGTCTTTCAGGATTAAAATTTTCTAAGAATGGATTATTTGCTTCAGATTTGCGTTTGGAACAAGTGCTAACCCCACCACGAACACCTTTTTTGAAAAAATGAAGCATATCTGGTTCCGTTAATAATTCTAATTCTACATTAGTTAATTTCATCATTGCATCCCAGCACATAGAAGGGCTAGTGACATAATTAACAGGATCTAACTTATAGGTTTTAATACATGTGGATCTATAATTTTCAAAAACATCAGCCAAAAGTAAAACATCAGATTTTAAGTAAATATCGGAATAAGCCCCTATTGTAGAACACTTAAATAGATTCCACACTTCTACAGCACGATTGTAGTCTTGAGGAGAGATATTTTCATCGGTTAAGTTATTATAAAATTTATCAATCGATGGTAGAGATTTCTCATTTAATTTTTCGTTGGAATCTATGTAAGAGTATGGAAATACCCCTTTTTGTCTAATGTATCGAAATTCATCAGCATTTGAGAAAAACTTTTTAATTTCAAAACATTGTGAATCTTGTAGAGTTTGTGATAGTGACTCTAAAGACTCTGGGAGAAATTGAAAAGAATCTATAAAGCGTAGTCGCAAAGCAACTGGTTTCCGCTTTTCTGACACATAACTATCAACGAAAATTTCCTTACTAAAAGAAATATACTTTTCTTTATTTTGAGCTATAACACTAATATTTTCTTTATTATAGCAAAGCGATTTAATAAATAGGTGAGAATCATAGTTTTTTAAATTATGCAATACTATTGGTATATATTTTGGAGGTTTAAAATGCAAATTACATATTGAGTGGGCGGCTCCTCGATATTTACCTGTAATATGACAATGATCCCTACACTTTATGAAATTTCCTTTTGAAAAAGGTTTTTCACATACATAACAAATGCTAGAATTTTCATATTCAATCTGTTCCACAGATGATAAATCTTTCAATGGTACTTGATATTTTAAATATTTTTTATAAATTTCTTTTACATCATTTTCAATGTATTCAATAAATTTTATAGCACAATCTGTACCTCTATAAAGTTTAAGACACACAACATTCTCATCAAATGATGATTTAATATAATAAGCAAATGAATAGGGTATATGTTCAGCAGTTTTAATAGTATATGAGGTTGTCGAATCAGGTGTAGATTGTTGGCACTCAATGTTTTTCAAATAACATTCAAAATCGGCATAAATAACAAAAGGAGCTTTATACTGTTTTTGAATATTTTGAAACTTTAATATATTTGCAGGAATATAATTGCCAAATTTATCCAAAATCAAATTATCTGAAGGAAGCTCAATTCGAACAAAACTACAATCACGTTCTAAATGTGTGTTAAGTTTTTCATATGTTCCAAAATATTGAAGGCATCCATCACATAAGTATTTTTTTATTTTCTTTTTTGATAATTGTTTGTATACCAAGCAACCTAAATCCTTTATCCAACAGTAGTGGTTATTTCCATCATCAGAACTTATTAAAAGCAAATTAATATGTAATTTTTTCTTTTCATTATTATAATGTAAAGGACCGACAATCTCATATACCTTTTTATTATCCCTTAAAAATTTTTCAACTCCATATACATTTATGGACAAATTATTTTTTTCCTCAAACTTTTTTATATCTAATAATTTTACTGGAAATTCAATACCTGTAAAATCGAAAGCGTCTCTGAAGTCTGGATATGATGAGGTCTTTCGAGGATTACCGGTTGGCTGGTATGCTGCTGAAACCACTGCCCAGGCGAAACAGCAATTGTCCTCATTCATCACATTCACTATTGATTTAGAAAAGTGATGCATCTTAATGTAGGAGGAGGCATTCAATGGGTTGTACTTATTGATGTTGACTTCCAAATGCAGAATTCTTTGTAGAGCCCACCCTGTAATAGGAATTAAAAAATTAGTTCTGAATAATATTTGTTAGAGATGTACAAGTGATATTAAGAAAACTTAGCTCTTGAGATTAAGAAAACTTAGCTCTTGAGATTAAATAATAATTACCTGAGTCTCTTTCCGGCAATTCATCTGCTTTGGTTTCAATAATCTTGAATAAATCATCGTAAAGCTGTTGTAGATCAGTTGTATGGGTTACAATGAAGAACGGTGTATTAAATGACTTAATTGAAGTAGAGGTTAAAGTTGGAGAATAATATATTCCAAATAATTCCAAATTTACTTTAGCACATATAAATTCTTGTTGACGCTGGCGTATTAATGTTTGCACTTTATTACCAACATCTTGCTGAAACTTTTTGATGTCGATGTGATAATTCTGCGAATATATTCTGTAGGAAGCTATTCGACATTTAAATGCACTCCTGATAATGTCAATTCCATTTCCATATTTTATGCAGCTCCTGTTTTTATGAATATTTGTCCTCAAGTGTGTGCTCCAGGAATTAGATTTGACATTTACTTCACAATCTTGGCAAAATCGCATTGGAGGTCTTGAAAGTAGTTCATCAACTGAAACAATTATTATTTTTTAATTCCTCTGTAAACCTTTATTAATAATAAAAAGAAAAATTAAAAGGAAAATTATAGCTAAATATGTTATAAAAAAATACTTACAATTAATTATATAATCTTCCAAGTTAAAGGTGTTTTCGTTATTAACAACATTTTCTCGAAGGTGGCGTACAATATGTGATTTTCTTTTAAATTCTCTTAAGCAGTGTGTGCAAAGGAGAGTCATTTTAAAATGGAATCGGTTAGGGCCGTGTCGCTTTTAAATAAATACAATTTCGATCTATCAAGACCCAATGACATAGAATAATTAGCAATTTTTTCAGCTCGCGCAATTTAGAAAACTTTTGGATTTACTTTTGAATTAACTTTTGGATTCACTTTTTAATTTGAAGAAAAACATGGATTTTTTTTAAAAAATATATTTCCCAAATTTAAAAGAAGATCGCCTTGTCGTTGAATACAATTTTTAACGTCTTTTAAAGTCGAATTAGATAAATTATTACATATATTATCTAAGTTTAAATAGGAATAAACCATTGACTTAAATCTAGATGTGGCACACCTTGTTTCATTCCTATTTAAGCTCGGCTTAGTTTTCTTATGTAGAAACTTATCTAATTCTCCAATAGCGACTTTATTTGTTGGATTGATTTTCGGAGCTGTTGTTACAGCGACTGGTAAAGAATTTTTTGAAATTTGTGCCCCTAAAGTTTGGGAACTAGAAATATCACCGTCCAATTTTGACTTTTTTAAATCTGAACAATCATTTGTTTCTGATAAAGAACGTTTTTTGGGTAAATTTTTTTCAATTAAATTTTCAGAACTTTGTTCTAAATTTAGGCCAGAAGGATTTTTCAAAAATTGATTTTGATTACAGGAAGAAATTAAGGGACATTGAGGCTGCTCATCTTCAAAATTTTCAGTATAAGTATATACCTCAATGTCCCCCACAATTTCGCCACAACTCAAATCAAAAACATCTACCGAATTTACTGAATTTCGGGTATAGCCAAATTTGGATGGTTGTTCAAACCCCTGAATAAAATTTTGATCCAACCCTTCAATTAAATTTTGATCCAACACTTTAATAAAATTATGCTGAGCTTTGGCTGAGACGTTTATAACAGTCTCAACGCTGTCGTTGGAATCCTCTGATGAATCTGACGATGCATCTGAAATTGGCGAATAGTCGGGGCGATAAACCTCTTCCATATTATTTTTCGAAAAACCCCCAATGCCAATCCTCTTATCATTATTTAAAGCTCCCTCGTTACCAACCCCATTATTATTATTGTTTAAAACCCCCTTATTATTTTGTTCCTCACAGCTCTCAAAAGTCTCCTGATATTCCACATCACCCTTAATTAAATTTTGCCCTGAGCTATTTTCACAAATTTCACCCCCTTCTAATATATCTAAAAGTTGTTCCAAATTATATCCCTCATTTATTTCAGAATTGTTAATTAAATTTTTCCTTAATATATCATTATTTAAATCATCGAAATTAATTGTTTCAAGAGGTTCTTGAGGAATATCAGGGATAATAGATTCATCCAAAACTTTTAAGAGCTGTGTCAAAATATCGCTTTCACCAATTTCGGAAGAATCGCCAGATTCAGATGAATTGTTAAATGTATTAATATCAATTTCCCTAAATTTAATATCTAGCTCCTCGTCGCTTAGCCCACAAAATGAACAATCAATCAAATCATGCACAAGGCAAGCGTCGTTTAAATCGAAGGCTGTTAAGTCGATGTTTTCAATTTTTACATTTAAAAATGACATTTTAAATTATAAATTAAAAAATAAAAAAAATTATGAATCAATAAAAAAATCAAAAAATCAATAAAAAATAAAAAAAAATCCACAAAAATGAAAAATCAACAAAAATCAAAAATTGGCTTTTAGAAGATTAAGTAAAAATGAATGAGAATCCAAAGTATTAAGTCAAAAATATTAAATCAAAAATATTAAATCAAAAATATCAAATCAAAAATATGAAATCAACAATACAAACCAAATAAAAATTAATATGTCACTACGTCACACAATTCGAAATAAATCGGACTATCTAGATATATTCACAACAGATTCGATAATTTTACAAGCGTACGCTAATAGCGAGATGTAAACTGAAGAGACGCTTCGTACCCAGCCGCCTTTTAAAGCAGCCAAGAGCCTGGTACCGGCTGGTACGGCGTGGCACTGCATGGTACGACGGGAACCGTGAGACCGTGAACTCGAGAGAGGTCGTTCAACGGTCGTAAGTTGTTTTGTTCTTAAGAAAATGACGAGTAAAGAGGAGAAGAAGAAAAAAAAAAAAGTTGTTTTTTGGAATAATATAAAAAAGTTTTTTTTTTTTTAATTTTTTTTTTTTTTTTTTTTTTTCGTTTTTTATATTATTCCAAAAAACAACTTTTTTTTTTTCTTCTTCTCCTCTTTACTCGTCTTTTTCTTAAGAACAAAACAACTTACGACCGTTGAACGACCTCTCTCGAGTTCACGCTATCTTTGCCTTCTTCTTCTTCTCATTCTTCGGACTGGTTTTGCCGCTGGAGGTAGGAAAAGTGGTATTTCAGTATTGTATATAAGGATTTACAGCGTCTTGACTTAGCATTCATTGAATTTAAAATATAACATGAGTACCTTCATCGTTTTAACTCTGGAAGATTTTATAGGCTTCTTAGAGCATCAGGCGAACCTGATGGCTAGCCTAAGAAGCCTTTCACCGAACTCTGAAGACACTGTGATGTGGCCGCCGCCGTCAGAGGCTCAATTTTTGGAAGAGGAATTTAACGATGAATTCCTCATGGATGATTTTCCAAGTGAGGAATTCCTCAATATGTTTGAGCCCTCCTTAGATCCAGAGCCCGTCGAATTTGACCGAGCTCTGGATGAAATAATGAGAATGCAGCCTCTGCCGGTTTATCAGCAACAGCCACATCAGCAGGAGCAGCAACAACAGCAGCAGGAGCAGCAGCAGGAGCAGCAGCGGGAGCAGCCACAACAACAGCAGCAACAACAGCAGCAGCAACAGGAGCAGCCACAACCACAGCAACAACAGCAGCAGCGAAGGCAGAGTTACCCTCGAAAGTGCAAGAGGCCACAGCAGCAACAGCAACATCAACAGCAACATCAACAGCATCAGGAGCAGCCACAACAACAGCAACAACAACAGCAGCAGCAGCGAAGGCAGAGTTACCCTCGAAAATGCAAGAGGCCACAGCAGCAACAGCAACATCAACAGCAACATCAACAGCATCAGGAGCAGCCACAACAACAGCAACAACAACAGCAGCAGCAGCGAAGGCAGAGTTACCCTCGAAAATGCAAGAGGCCAATAAATTATAAATTATAAATTGGCCTCTTGCAGAGCAGCAACCTCTGGCAGACAACAACAACCGATGGCAAAGCAGCAACCTATGGCAGACAACAGCAACCTCTGGCATGCAGCAGCAACCTCTGGCATGCAGCAGCAACCCAAAATGGTATAAATTATAAATATGTATTTATGTATATATGTATATTTGTATTTTGGATATAGGAATAATAAAAAACAAAGTCGTTGAAGAAAATATTTTATTTTTTTCTATTTCTTATACAGAATCAAACCTAATAACCAAGTTTCTTTAACTTGAAAGAATTATTATGAATAGGATGAATATAATTTTTTTTACAAGCATAGTAATGAAAACTAGGTTTTTTTTTAACATGGAAGAATAAATCATAGTCTGTTGTCAGGGAATTAAACCTAATTGTTCTTTATCTTATATATAAAATCTTATTTAAATGTCTTAGTTGACATTTTAAACTTAATATTAAAAAATACTAGGGTGAATGAATAAATTCAAGTGCAGTATCAAATTCATTTATTTAAAATTCAATTTATCGATAGGATTGATTGTGCATATTATGTAGAAAAAATTATTCTACACTGAAAGAACAAAATCATTAGTTCTTCGAATCTTAATATAAACAAATTTCTATTTATTTAGATGGCACCCTTATATTTATTTAACTTAAACTTAATATATATCTTATAACTTATATCTTATAACTTATATCTTACAACTTATATTTTATATGACATCTTATTTAAATTAGTTGACATTTTAAATTTAATATTCAAAAACTACTAGGGTGCATGAATAAATTCAAGTGGAGTATCAAATTCATTTATTTAAATTTGATTTATCGGTAGGGTTGTTGTGCATATTATTTGAAAAGAATTATTCTACACTGAAAGAACAAAATTATAATTTCTTTCAATGGGAATAAATACAAATTCTTATTTATTCACATCATTCCCTTATATTTATTTACATAGTTTCTTATATTTATTTAACTTAGCAGAACAAAATCTAAATTCTTATAAAATATTTTAAACTTAAACTTAATATTAAAAACGCCATAGTGCATGAATAAGTGCAAGTGAAATAAATTTATTTAAAATTTGATTTTTCGATTAGATGGTTTTGCATATTCTTTAGTTCTGGTTTGTTACATATTATACATGCTTGTGAAGGAGTTGTTATGAATAAATCGTTTTCACACGTGTTGCATTGCAGATCTTTTTCGCAACATATAAAGGATCGTTTATAGTGGCTATTAACAAAATTATTTTTCCCATTTGGGCAATTTAGAGCATGTATATAGTAACATTCACAACATAAATTATATGCACCGCCAGAAGATGAAATAATTACGACATAAGATTGAAAAACGCACACTTCTCGCGTAAGGTAATTTGGTGTCAATGTATCACTTGCATTTATTTTTGCCACTTTCACGAGCCTCTCTTCTCCACACCCGTTTGGAACGCCATTATCCTCTATCCCATCATCTTCTTCATCTTCATCGTCGTCTTCGAAATTATTTCGATCAATAGTGATCAGAGAATCCTGTCTTGCGTGAAACTTTCCTCTTCCAGCCAAGTTAAAATGAGTTGTTTCATCTTTGTACATTGACTGGATCGTTTCATCGCAAGCAGAATCTAAATATACATGTGTCTGATCCATTTCGAAGACTGTCCGATGAAACTCGATTCACTTGTTCACACTATTTTTTAATTTTACAACACTTTTTTATTGATAGTGGTGGGCCGTCTATGTGGTGTTGATATAGTGGATAGTGTTTAAAACACGGCAAATTTAGCTGCAATTCTTCGTCACTTCTATAATTTTCCGGCAACCTGTTCCAAATTTGTTGTAAACTAAGTGAATCGACGAATGTTTTCAAGTAGTTGATGGGAAAGAAGGCCAAGTCTTGATCTTCAAAATCGGTAAGATTTTTTCCGTTATTTTGGTAGGAAATTATTACTTGGCCTACACGTTCAATGAGTTGCTGTTGTTGTTGTTGTTGGTCGCTATTTGACATCGCGCACGAATGACTGAAGTTCGCTCAGATTCGATCGTTTAAAATACCAGCTCCCCTCCAACTGCTACCAGCTCCCCTCCAACTACTGTGGTGGTTAGGAAGGAGGTAGGAGGTGGAGCAAAAAGAGGCGGAGTTTATGAAACCAATCGGAATAGGGGGCGAACTTGGGCAGCCAATCAGAAACAAGGTCATTCTTGGCTGACCAATCAAAAAAGTGGGGGGGGGTCAACTAGAAGCCCCCTATTCCCACTACTTTCGAGTAAATATAGACATTATCGAAACGTAGCCCAAGGGGGTGTGTAAGCAGCGAAATCATGACATTAGTTTTTCCACAATTGGATGGACCAATTAACAGGCCGCGAATAGAGGAAGGAAGTAGAGGACCGTGTCTCTTCATTATCTTCTTTTCAAATCCAAATCCGACTTTTTCATCGAGATTGTCAATAGGAAGTTTTTGTTTAAGATCGATAACGCGCATCTTAGGAAAATTTGATATTTTATAGGCAATTTTTCACAAAAACTGTCATTCAGATGCCGAGCGTCAAACGAAGTGGACGGTCTCACGTTTCCAACAAAACTGGACACGGTATTGTGAATTCGTTAATAAATAAATTACCATTCGAGGTACACATTCCTGGTTATCAATATTGCGGACCCGGAACAAAAGTAATAAAACGTGTAACAAGAGGTGATCCAGGCATTAATCCTTTGGATGCCGCATGCAAAAAACACGATTTAGCCTATTTACATAATAAAGACAACATAAGTGCGAGACATCGAGCGGATTACGAGCTCGAACAAAGTGCTTGGAATAGAGTAAAATCGAAAGATTCCAGTTTAGGTGAAAAAACAGCAGCTTGGTTAGTTACAAACATTATGAAAGGAAAACAACGTTTTGGTATGGGTGTACCATCATCATTATCAACAAAAAAAACATCTAGTAAAGGCACACGTCATACAAAAAGGAAAGGTGTTAATAAAAATCGACATGTTCGGAAAGCCAGTTTCGGAACAGCTATTCGACAAGCAGTTCGAAGGGAATTATTAAAAGCCGGAAGTAAAAATGTGTTGGAAAAAAATGTCATGAATGCATCTAAAATAGCTCTGTCGGCAGCACGTAGATCGGTAAAAGCGGCAGGTGGCAAAAGGAAGGTTCGTACACCGAGAATAATACCGATTCCTAAAACTGGTGGAATATTATCATTAATACCAATTTTTGCCGGGTTATCAGCTTTGGGTTCATTAGCCGGTGGGGCAGCGGGAATTGTGCGCGCCATAAAAGCAGTAAAAAAAAGCAGCGAAGATAAAACCGGTGCCGGCCTGTATTTAAAATCGAAAGGAAATGGTTTGTTTCTAAAGCCATATCGTAAAGGTATGGGATTATTTTTAAATCGTAGATCAAAAAACTAATTGAATCCCTACCTCGAAGACCACTATCTAACATCGATATAGAAAAATATGCCAAAAAGAAAAGAATAGGACACTTTCGAGGCGTTTATATGAAGGATTTATTACCTAGACAAGGTCCTCGACGTTACGAAGCAGCAATAGTGAATTTGGATAGTACGCGTGGTGCAGGGACTCATTGGGTAGCTTATAGAAAAAATAATTCTAAAGTAACATATTATGACAGCTTCGGCGATTTACCCCCACCGATCGAATTGGTACGATATCTACAAACGGGATCGGAACCATCAAAAATTATTTACTATACATACGATCGTCAGCAGGATTTTGGAACAGTCTGGTGTGGACATTTGTGCTTAAAGTTTCTTGTCGAATCATCAGCGTAAAAGATGTCATCATCGTCGTCACCATTAACACCGCAAATGGATCGCAATAACCATACTAAAATGTTGCAATCACTGAAAGCATTTCATCTAGCCGGTGGATTAAGGAAAATGACCGTGAAACAGTTAGAAAACATGCCCAAGGAAGTAATGATTGCATTAGCCCCAAATGAAATTACATTCGTTTGGGAAAAGTTGCCCGAGCACCTCAAAAGCGATATCGATATATTAAAATATCAGTGCGGTTGCAAACATTATTTCAGCAGCAGCAGCAATTTAAACGAGGTTACGGCTGATGAGGATCTTACAGCTAGAAAAATATTTTGTTGTTATTGCAAAATCAGCGATGTGCGCATAAAAGCAGAAAATAGCATAAAAACATCACTATCTAATGCAGTGAGAAAAGGTGTGAAGATGAATCTTTTTAAATGTTGCGGCTAAGAATAAAACCGAGATGTGTGATGTTTTAATGGTTAGTCATGTCTTATACGTTCACACTAACAGGACACTCGAGCGTCTTAAGCGCCGATTTTTATCCACCAGTCGAATTAAATAGAGAAAACAAATATGGTCGGGCATTGCTGGGATTTTACACATACAATTCAATTTTTAATGTGGACGAAAGCAACAATAAGTTTGCCTACATGAAGGAGGGTTACACCACCGAGCCGATACAATTGCAGATTCCACCTGGGGCCTATGAAATAGATGAGATAGGTAAAGCTATGTCGGAGGCTTTGAGGATTTCAACTGAAGAAAAGAACGATGGAAACTTTTACTTGGTCGCTAATAATAATACGCTGAAATGTGAACTGAAATCCCAATATACTATAGACTTCCGGGGAGAGGCGAGTATCGGTAAAATGTTAGGATTTAATCATACAGTGTTAAAAAGAGACAAAAAGCACGAATCAACCGAGATGGTGGAAATAATGAAAGTACGCATCATACGCGTAGATTGTAATATAATTTCCGGAGCATATATGAATTCTGTGGAAGGTCATACCTTGTTCGAATTCGATATCGACGTGGAGCCCGGTTACAAAATCAGTAAAGAACCACAAAATAATATTTATATGCCGTTAATGCCTGCAGAACGTCAGTTTATCGATAACATTACTCTTCGCATCTTGGACGATAGCGGTGATCTAATCAATTTTTAAGACGAGAAAATTATCATGTAATTGGAATTGCAGAAACTTTCATAGAAATAGGTTTTTGCCTCAATCGACAATTGTGTATGCTGCCAACTAAGATTGAGGAACTGCCGAGACATACTAAAAGTAAAAGAAGAGTTAACGTCTAGGCTAGTCGTCATCCAGACATTAGATTGCAAACATCTCAGCCGTTAATGCCGTAAGGACGTCAGTTTATCGACAACATAACTCTTCGCATCTTGGACGATAGCGGTGATCTAATCAATTTTCAAGGCGAGAAAATAATCGTGAAATTGGAACTGAAGAAACTTTCATAGAAATGGGTTTTTGCTTCAATCGTCAATTGTGTGTGCTGTCGACTAAGATGGGGGAACCGCCGAAACATAATAAAAGTAAAAGAAGAGTTAACGTCAAGGTTAGTCGTCGTCCAGACGTTAGATCACAAACATCTCAACAGTTATCTGCCGAAGACTATAAATTTTTAAAATCAATCGGTCTTAAAGTGCGAAAATGATTTCCACCACCAGCGATAAAATAGAGGTTTTCTCCGAGCCCATCTTGGACAATTCCATTATTAGTCTAGAAGAGCATACGTATAAACCATACGGATCTCCATCATTCAACAATTCGGATGAAGTCCGTATCCCCATTAATTTTCAAGATATTATACTGGATATCGCCGAAAGTTACATATATATCGAAGGAAAATTTAAACCCATAGACGCAACGAAAAGATGTTTTTTTTATCAAATAATGCCCTCGCATTTTTGTTCGATGAAATTCGCTACGAGATGGGAGGTGAGCAGGTCGCCGTGGTTCGTAAACCTGGAGTTACGACGACATTAAAAACCATGGTTTCATTCGGAAGTTTGCAACAAAGATCTCTCATGATGTGCGGATGGGGTCTCGACGAAGCAAACCAAGATATCGTAGACACGGCAAGTAACGTATTCTCTGGGAAATTACCCTTAAAATATCTTATGGGATTCGCCGAAGATTACGCAAAAGGTGTTTTCAACGTAAAACAAGAGCTTATTATGATTATAGCTCGCACTTTTACCAATTGTTACGTCGGCGAAGTAGAGGCAGAAATTAGTATCGACAAAATCGAATGGAAAATTCGTCACATCATTCCAGACGACAAGCAAAAATTGAAAATACTGTCTCGCATTAATAAAGGTGGAAACAATGCCAGTATTCAAATGGCATATCGTAAATGGGATCTGTACGAATTACCAGCTTTAAGGCAAACATCTTCCGACGTGTGGGCCTTGAGAACGAGTACAAGTCTGGAAAGACCGCGCTATATAATCGTCGGATTTCAAGACAGCAATAATTGCGACAAGAAAGAAAAAAACGCAACCCAGTTTACCCACGCCGACGTATGCGACATTAGACTGTATCTGAATTCAACCGTTTATCCATACGAAAGATGGAATTTAGATTTCGCCAAGAAACTGTACGCAGCAGCCTATTACAATTACGAAAACTTCCAAAGCAGCTACTACGGGCGCGAAATAAACGATCCGATGATAACGTTCGCGGAATATATGAAAAACCCCGTTTTTATTATCAATTGCAGTCATCAACCAGAGGCGATTAACTCATCGACAGTGGATGTAAAATTGGAGTTCCAAACGAGAAAGAATAAATTCCCCAAAGACACTAAAGTGTACGCATTAGTTATTCACGACTCATTTTTTAGTTATAATGTATTAAACGGTTCGGTGACCAATAAATCTATATTTTAATGTATCTATTATATGTAACACAAAATAATGTTCTTGAATCAATAAATTTGTAATGAGTGACGTAGTAGTTTTATATTTATTTGAAACCCAACCAAAAAAAAGCTGGCGGAAAAGCCCGCTCTTTAAGAAAAGAGTACGGGAATTTAGAAAATGGTGGTTTATTAAGTGGAAAAAAGAGCTTAAATAACACAAGAAAAAATTTTTAAAGCAAAATATGAAAACAACGATTTTGAAAATTTGTAGGAAAGTAACGGTTAGGAATAGGGAAAAAAGTTATAAGAAAAAATTATAGAGGAAATCGAGTACTATAACCAAGCATTTTTGTCGATAGTAAAAACGTAAAAAAAAAAAAATTTTCAAAAAAAAATTGAAAAATGGTGAATGCGCACCAAAGTTGAAGTTTTGGAGCAAAATGATATTAGGAAATTAGAAAGAGAATTTTTTTCTACATATGGTAGTACTTTTCAAAATTCGGAAAGATGAAATTTTAAGAAAAGGGTTATAGTAAGTTAGTAATTTGGATTTTTTAAAGCGCTGTAGCTCGGGAACCGTTCAAGATAGAAAAAAAATAAAAGCACTTCGATAGCCCAAAATTTTGAGGAGAATGCGATGGTGTAAAAAAAAATTATAATTTTTTTTTTTTTGAAAATGCTGAATACGCGCTAAAGTTGAAGATTTAGAGAAAAACGGTATTGGGAAATTAAAGAGAGAATTTTTTTCTACATATTGTAGTATTTTTGAAAATTCGAAAAAATGAAATTTGAAAAAAAGGGTTATAGAAAGTTAGTAATTTGAATTCTTTAAAGCGCTGTAGCTCGGGAACCGTTCAAGATAGAGAAAAAATAAAAGCACTTTAATTACCTAGAATTTTGAGTAGAATACAATGGTGAAAAAAAAATTTGGAAAATCTTAAAAATGACAAAAAATTTAGACGAAAAAATTGAAATTCTTGAGTTAGGAGGCAAGAGCCGCCGAACGGGAGTATGTGGAAGTTGTAGGGGAGGTTTTTTTTTTTTTTTTTTTTTCGAAGTCGAAAAATACTGTGATATACTTCAACTCTTCCTTATTACGATTCCGTCAAAACATTTTCAAAATTTTCCTTACCTTGCCTGAAAATAATTAAAATATATGCATAATTTGCATTTTTTGTAAATATGTAGCAAAGTAATGGTTAGAAATATCAAAAAAATCTATTTGAAAAAAATGTAGAGAAAGTCTAGTACTATATGCTAGAAAAGTGGAGGGGGGTAGTTTGTGTCCATAACAGAGATACGGTGAGTTATAAAATCATATTATTCTCAAACTTATATAATGCATATATGCACTCCACCTTACCCCCTCCAACTTTTTGAATGTATATAGAGGCCGGTATTAGAATTATTTCATCATTACACATTCGATCGGCAAGATGGAAGATACACCAAAAAGGATCATTGGCATTGTCAGGCCATTCGTGCCCGGCAAAATATGCAAGTGTGAGGAGTGCGGGGGTACCGCACCAGGAGCGGCACCTTCGGCACCGCTTGCAACGCCGACACCACCAGCGACGGCGACGATGCCGCCAATGAGAAGACCAAGGGCTGCACCTAGGTCGGTGTTAATATCGTTGGGTATTACTCCACGGTAGGCACCCCACCCTCCCCCCAGGCCCTTTTAGGGCCACAAAAACGGTCCTTTTCAGGACCACATTATATTTTGATCGTAGTTTAGTAATCGTCACTTATGGGGCGAGATATTCGTTTAACGACGATTTGTCTAGTAGCTTAAGTGCCACTCCACAACACAATAAAAGAGTCGCATGTTTTACAACCAAACGGTCCTTTTCAGGACCACAAAATAATTTGATCGTAGTTTTAGTTGGTTATAATACTTTGTAACCAATATTTTATGTTTTTTTCATAAAAACATACAATATTGAGATACAAAGTATTAGAAGTTCTGGCGACAGAACCTTAACTTCATAAACCGAACCATCTTTTAGCATACTTGTAAATATTATCAGAAAATATTTACAACTATTGCTATTGCGTAGTTTTAGTGGATTATTCACTCTTTTTTTTATTACCTAATATTATGTGGGACAGGGCCTATATGAAATAACACACAAAAATAAATTTTCAAGTCATTTTTATTCTCATTATAAAATATAAAAATTTGATCAAACACTTTTTTTTATTAACTACAATATATATATATATATATATATATATATATATATATATATATATATATATATATATATATTTATATATATATATATATATATATATATATATATATATATATATATATATATATATATATTTACAAACTTACTACTATAAATTAAAAGCTAATATCTACAACTACCTACTACATAATTTATTAAGGTCCTCTAATTGTCTTTTTAACCGCGCAGATTTCACCTTTTTTATCTCTAATTGTCTTTCAAGTTCTAAAATGTCACTGTCACACGCGTTCACTTCTTTCACTAAGCGTTTTTTCATTTCATAAATGTCTGTTAATTTGCTCTTCTGAGAGTTGGTGAAGTCTTCGACCCACTCCGGTTGCGATGGCTCGGAATATATTAACGAAGAAGAAGCGGTTTTATTTGGTGAAGACGATGACGATGACGACGACGACGACGAAGCAGCGGAAACTTCATCGCCGTCAAAACACCGCTTAAACCGCTTCTTCATGGGTTTCCGGCACCCCAATATCGGCGACAGTGGCGCTGGGGAAGACTTCACCTCCGACACTATTTCCTTCTCTACGCTGGCCGGTGTTGGTGGTGTTGGTGGTGTTGGTCCATCGGGGCCTTCTATCACTTCCACTTCTACCGACAATGGCTCTTGTGGTGCTGTTTTCAGGAAGTCGGGTAATGGAACAGGGGTGGAGGGACGCTTAAAGTTAAACTTTTTCTTCTTCCCTTGTCCCACACCTTTAATCGCCGAATAAAATGTTATTTTATCGGCGATTTCCGACTTCCGCATAGTCAACAGCTTTTTCAATTTAGAAGCTTTCGGAGAAGATTCCCTAGGCCGCGATGTTTTTCGCACAACCACATCACTTATCACATTGATTTTTGGCTCCTTCTCCTCCGTCCAGCATTCGAGGAATTGCGCTGCCGACTGAACTATCTCTTCGTCGCGACCATCATTGAGGGCTCTGTCCGGCATATTCATGCTCCATGCCATTCCAGTTCTCGAATACCCCCGGGCTTAACACTTCCAAACCACTAATATTATCCAGCATGCCTTGTTGCGAACCGCAGCTCACGTCAAGAGCATCTAAAAGAGACCGTACACTCGACATCTTCGATATTAAAACTCACACTATTTACTTTATCTTAGCACTGTACTGTTTGGTGTTCTGACGAACTGTGAAGAGCTCGAGCCAGCAAGTCTGCTTTTATGCCAATTTCCCCCACTACACCTTTTGTTCGATGCATTAAGTATAATATTTAAACTTGTCAGATGCAAGGCCAAGGCCAAGGCCGACGTAACCGGCAATACCAGGGTCGTTTTCAAGGTTGTAATTTTCATGGATTTTTTTTTTGTCCCTGTCAAGGTTATTTTAAAGAAGCATATAAATATAGTACTAAACTTGTTAGATGCGAGGCCAAGGCCAAGGTCAAAGTACCCGTCAATGTCAGGATCGTTTTCAAGGTTGTAATTTTCAAGGATTTTTTTTTTTTGGTCCTGTCAAGGTTATTTTAAAAAGTAATACATAATTAGAGTACCGCGATTGAAAAGTACAACATATTCAAACATCATGTTGCCAACTGATGAACAACCTAGTGAAGCAGCCAAAAGATACAGTCATATACCAAAAGCATTTTATTTAACTTGTCATCATTGTAAAAGACTAGGTATCTGCTGGCGAAATGATCTTACGTACGACTTCAACTACATTGACCTTTTCAGGGTTAAATTTGTACAATGCGGCTTTTGTGGACTAGTTTACTACCAGTTCAAGGACATTAATGAACGTGCCATCCAGAGAAGAAATTGGGTCATAGAAGAAGCTTACCTGTACAGAAGAAATTAACATGTATTTTATTTCTTAATTTTTAATTTTTTTGTTTGTTATATTTTTTATTTTTTTTTAATAAAAAGTAAACTCAATCTTTTGTTATATTTTAATTTTTTTTTTCAATAAAACAATAGTAAAATGAATCTGTACGTGTATTTATTAAACATCACCTAAAATACGTTTTGCAATCCATATTTTTCTGCAGAGTCCGTTTATTAATGAAATAGAACCATATATTAGGGTGAAATCTAATGGTTTCAAATCAGTCTCACATAACAATGTCAGAAGTAAACACTATTGATAAGTTCGGTCGCAAAAGAAAATTTAAGGATTTTAACTTTATGCAAGGTCCTTCAGGAATAGGTTTTAAACTTACACCTAATGGAGATTACGACATGGGAAGCAAAAGATTGTGCTATTTAGCAGAACCTCTTGAAGGAGACGATGCGACCACACGAAATTATGTTGATAATAACCTTGCTCAGTGTGTGCAAGATACGCAGAAAGCTTTACATGACTCAACAATTGTTATTAAAGATATATTCAGAAACCAACTTGAAGGTTACGTACGCAAGAAATTAATTGAAACCGGTCAAGAACTTAGAGGATACATTGATGATACTGTTATTGCAATATATGAACTTAGGCAAGACGAACTGCGTGATGAACTTAACTCTAGAATGTTGAAAATTGAAAAGACTATGGAGGATCTTGTCAGCAAACCTGTTTCACATTAAACACTTACTCGTAGACCTGTGCGTTTAATTTACTATTAGACAAATTTTTCAACAATAACTTTTACAGTTTGTTATTTGTCGACACTTCATTATATTTATAATTTTAAAATAAAGGTTCAATAAAAAAGCAATCAAATAATGAATACATGTTTTTATTTAAAAAAAAAAAAAAAATTACAATACTAACGTTACATATTAATGTTGTATGTTTAATAGAAATAATAAAAACAATACAAATAATGAAATATGGATTTTCCAGATTACGTGCTGTCCTGACTTAGAAATGATTCCAACACGGTGACTAAATTTGCTAAGTTTTCTTCCGGGTCTGTTTTGTAAAAATCTATGTCTGCATGCCCCCAAGGTAGAGTTTTGGTTGAACTGGGAATTACATAACGTTTATCATCGCTATGTGACAATGCTACTTTATTTATTATGTTGGTATAAATGTTATGTAATTCACTTCTAAATGTCTTCATCTTTCTTAATATCAAACCACCCCGTTCAACAATTCTTTGGTAGTCTTCCTGATGAAGGTCTTTCTCGATAACACATTTTTTGATACCTTTGGCTTTTTTTAATTCATTATTAATGGACTTTACATAATAAGCCTTCGCGCCGGTACCATAAAAACTTATTATCGGATCACCAGGAAACTCATCTTTCATTCTACCAACTACAGAATTACTTTTAATTATGTTGAAATTATTAATTTCGGGGTAATTTGATGTATCGAATTTTTCGGGGTTTTCTGATATAGTTTGATAAAAGTTTTCCGTATACACTTTTAATATAAGCGAGTCAGTATCGGTGTAAAGTAACGAAGCATCATCGCCAAACTTGGATTTAATAAAATTATAATAAAAATCGTATATTACAGTCTTTGATATATCTAATATGGAAAAACCGATATAAATTGGTTTATTGTACAATATTTTAACTTTATTCATATGTATAGCAACAAAGTTCTCGGTAAATATCGAGCTACTATTGAAATTGGGGCGGGATATTAGTGCTCTAGCTCCATTTCTGCCTACACTGTTATCCCAATGTGTTACTAATTTTATATCCTTTCGATTTTCCACATTTTCCATAGTTTTACCAAATATCGCGTTATTTTTTAATTTAAAAGTGTCCTTCGCAAATTTTGTGGTGGCCTTGTTACGTAAATTGGTATTAAAATCAATATAAGATTTTAGCCATTTTGATTGCTTAAACTGTAATACTCGATGGGTTTGCATTACCACTAAGCCGTTGGCGATGACTTGTTTTAAAGTTCTATAGTGTACAATGTATTTTTTTTTATCTTGTAAATTAGGAATTAATTTCGGTAATTTAGCGTTTTCTGTTGGCGGTATGATATTTTCTACTAGAAATGGAAGATCAGAATATGCATCATGCAACTCAGTCGGATAATGCACATCCACTTCCAAAACGTAGCCATGTAAACTATCATCACCAACAGCCATAATATTTAAATCCAGAATTTCGCGCTCGCTTAACCATCAAAAACCACCATATGGTAATGCTTGTGACATACTATGACCATATAGATTTGTAGCATCAAGGTATGTTATAAATGAAGAAGGTTTTGTTGGGTCATAGTCTGGTAAAAAATATTATTAGCGATGTGCTTCCTTTCTGTACACTGGCTTATGCCGCCGCGTATACCTTTCTTAAAAAAATGTATCATGTCTATATCAGTTAAGAGCTCTAACTCTACCTTAGTCATACGTAGCATACAATCAAATGATAAACTTGGAAGGGTATAGTAATGTGCTGGATCAAGTTTATCGAATTTTAAACAATTATTCCGAAATTGCTCAAAAACATCACACAATAGCAACACATCTGATTTTAAATACACGTCCGAATAGTCCCCCAAAGTTTTACACCCAAACAAGCGCCATACTTCTTTTGCTCTTCTATAGCTTTCATCGCTAATATGTTCTTCCCGTAAATTATCATAAAATTCATCTTTACTTGGAAGACATGTATTTTCCATTTTTTCTATAGAGTCAATAAAGCTATAGGGAAAAACACCCTTTTGACGCATCAAATTAAATTGGTTGATATTTGAAAAATGTTTCCGCGTTTCAATAAAATCGTCGTCGTTTAAACCGTTGCCTAAATTTTCCAAAGACGTTGACAGAAATTTAAAACTATCAATAAATCGCAACTTTAAATATTTCCTCTTGACTTTTCCACATTTACTATCAAAATAATCGTGCACATAAATGCTTTTGGTAAATGATATGTACTTTTCCTTACTTTGAGCCAAAACACCAATTTTATCTCCATATTTACATAACTTTTTTATAAATAAATGACTGTAGTAACCGCTTAAGTTATGAAATATGATAGGGATAAAAGAGGGTAATTTATAATTTAAATTACAAACGGAATGTGCAGCACCAAATCTTTTTGCACCAGTTATGTGACAGTGGTCTCGTACTTTAATCTCACCCTCTTCAAAAGGACCTTCACATATACCACATATTTTAGCATCATTAAACTCCCTTTTTTCTTCAGGCGTTAACGGTTTCATAGGCTTAATGTCTTTTAAATATGTGTTGTATAGAGCCCTTAAATCACACTCGATACGATCCACAAAGACTTGAGCTGCATTATTCCCCCGAAATAGCTCAAATTTCGAAAGTGAGTCGTCAAAAGAGCATTTAATTAAATAAGCAAAAGAATATGGTTCATGTTTAAAACTTTTTACAGTGTAAGAATTTTGTGGATTTGGTTGTACCGTTTCAATGGGTTTTAAAACAGATTCGAAATCTGCATAAACCACGAATGGAACGCGCATTTGCTTTTCTATACCCTCGAATTTTAAAATATTTTCCGGCACACTCTTTCCAAATTTATCGATTTTTAAATCCACTGAGGGTGTTTGCGTGAAAATGTGGTTACAATCGTAGCTTTGATGTAAAGTTAAAGCTGACGGTGTACTAAAATAAATGAGGCAACCATCACAGAAATATATTTTATGTTGTTGAGAACTAATTTGACTTGAAACTAAACGTGATAAATCCCGAATCCAACAATAATGACTCTTTGAACAAGTCGTATCACAAAAATGTTCACCGCCATCTTTACTACTACAGTCTTTTGTAATTAACAATAAATTTACATGCCTATCCAACTTTTTTGACGCATACCTCAGTGGACCAATAACTTCATGTATTACTTCATTATTTTCATATTTAGATTCCAGACCGTATACGTTAATTGATATGTTGTTCATTTCCTCAAATTTTTTAATGTCACGTAATTTTACTGGAAAATCCATACCTGTTACATTTAGCACTCTAGAAAAATGGGGGTAGGATGTCTTCTGTGAAGGCTCTGCTGTTGGAGGAAACAATGCTGATGTTACAGCCCACGCAAAGCAAAATTCGTCCTGGTTAATCACATTGACGACAGCTCCTTTCTTTTCAATAGAACACGGCAACTTGATGTATGATGAGCCACCCATAGGCATATACTTGTTGATACCAACTTCCAAGTATAAAATTCGCACAAGAGCCCATCCTATAACAAGAAAAATAATATATAAAAATCAGTTTAATATATCGGGTTTTGATTTTTCCATACCTGAATCTTTCTCCTGGAACTCTGTCGCCTGCGTTTTTATTAATTCAGTGAAAGAATGGTAAACGGCATCCAAATCACTTTCTCCACTAATTATTTGATTAGCAGTGTTGAAGGATTTTTCACTGAATATTTCTTGTGATGGAAGCATGTACTCGCCAACAGCTGTCATGTTAACTTTTAAAGCATGATGCACACGCAATAAATTATTAACAAGTTCCACCACCTTGGATTTAATGTCTGCAAAGAACATTACGTAATCGGAATGCTCCATATCACTGCTAACCCGATAGGTTGCAATTCTCCTTTTGAAGGCACATTCAACGAGTTGCACACCATGACATACCGGCAAACATGAATTATTTTTATGTTGTTATGTTCGTTTATGCGCCGACATATGATTTATTGGAACATCTACATTACATGTAGCGCAATTAATTACCGGAATCGTCGATGTATACTCTTCAATTCGGAGCCGTTTTCCTCCAGGCACTTCATTAAATCTCGCCGCACACGATTCTCTTTGATGACGTCTCATATTATAACTATTAGTAAACTTAGAACCGCAATTTTCACAAACATATGCCATGATTTGTCAAATATTAACACATGTACTACCTATACAAGTCAGAGCCAACTGATGAATGAAATTGCCCCATACCTTATATAAAACCATTCAAGGTCACCCCAAACCACGTAACATATCTTCAAGGTCACACACCCAAGATGACCTCCAACAAAGTCAAGGTCGTCTCGACCAAGGTCAAGGTCAAGGTCACACACACAACCTTGAACACAAGGCCAAGGCCAAAGCACACGTGCACTTTCAAGGTCAATGACAAGGACATGTGGGCGGGGCCAAAGAGGGGTGAGGCAAGGTCAAGGTCAAGGTCGAGGAGTGGGGGGATAGAGAGGATCGGGTTATGTTCACTACTCCTATCATTTAAATATATTTAAAAAGTGTTAATGATGGGTTTTTCCCCTGTTTTCCACATATTCACTTATTTCATGTTCAAACCACGTTGGTGAGTTACTTAATAATTATAGATTAGCTTTATTGATCTTAACTCTTTAACTAATATTGTAGAGATGTCCTGACGAAGAGAAAAATAAATTTTCGGAAGCTTGACAGAATCAAAAAAGGGTTTTTTCCTTAATAAGGCATACGTGCAAATTTAAATAAACTGCATTCCCAATAACCCTAGTTCGGAATAAAACATTATATATATATATATATATATATATATATATATATATATATATATATATATATATACATAAATATTATATAGGAATTAACTTTTCTTGAACCTTTGAATATGTTTTTTAGTTGATTATATCCTTGGGTACATGATTCATTTTTTTTTATTAAAACTACATATATAAAGTAGTTATAATTATTGTGTATATTTTATTATTAGGACCTTTCGATTCTTTCAAGTTTTTTTTTCAACTATTTGTATCAGAAGCTTCTACAAAAATGCACATTGTTAATTTTATTATATGTGAAACAGGTTAAAAACTTGTCGTTCAGAACAGGGATTTTTGATTTTTTACAGATTAAGTACAACACATTACAAGCATGCACTTTATTATATTTCCATATTAAATTATAAAAGTATTTTTAAAAGTCACACTGGGAGAGTGAACACTACATTTTTGACCGTATAACTGCAACTACTTGACGGAAATGTGGAAACCAGATGATACATGTTTTGGATATTTTAAGTAGCTTAAAAGGTTTCGGTCTTTTAGTTAAAGGAGTACAAAGCATCTTTCTGAAACAATTTCTCGTGATTCTATTTAGAAGACTTACTGTAAATAAGAATAATCCTCTGTTATCAATTATTTTATACCTAAATGCCGAATCTCACAACCATCCATCACAGTTACAATCAGTCGCAAACACATCGATCTCCTGCTCCTTTCAACTAACCAAACCCAGGAACCGCCATGAAGAACTCAACATCATAACAGTTCTAAGACAAAACAACTACCAAGAACACAATATCAAAAAGGCTATAAAACAGAACACAAATGCAATAGCAAAGAAAAAAGAAGAAGATGACAAATCCAAACCAAAAACCACACTGCCATACATAAAAGGTGTAAAAGACGTAATTGGAAGAATTCTGAGGAAGCATGACATGTGCACAATTTACAAGCCACAAACAATTATACACAAATTATTGGGCAATTCTCAAAAGACAATATCATTCGAAAATCAGGGAGTATACAGCATTCTATGTAGAGACTGTGAAAAAATACATCCGCCAAATAAACAAAAGACTCTCTACAAGAGTCCAGGAACATAAAAAAATAGCACAAAGAATAAGCAAACCACACCAGGTTTATTCCAACATCATCATTACACTATAAATTTCCAGGAAATCAAACAGATCGTACCCAGAAAACACTATAGAAAGCGTATCGTCAGAGAAGCTGTAGAAATAGAAAAAACTGAAAATCTTAACAAGAGATATGATGCACAAAACATGCGCATATATATATATATATATATATATATATATATATATATATATATAGAACAAAGCTCACAAACTAAAGAACACACCTTATATATGAAACTCTATGGAATGAATGCTCTAGCGTATACATAGTATACAATATTTACAAAACACACAAAATGGACATTGCTTTGAAAAAAAAACATCCTTAAGTAACCATGAATCGGCATTCTCACATAGATTTTCCAAAAACAAAGGTAATTAATATCGAACGAAACCATCAGAAACGAGAAATGTTAGAAATGATTTACATAAAGAAAAACCCAAATTCTCTAAATGTCAAAACAGATATAAAGGACTTAAATAAAAACTACCACAATGTCCTCCTTCATTAATACTTTAATAATAGACCTAACAAATTAGCTTAAACGACCCATCAAATTATTTATACTTAATAAGAAATTATTACAAACGTTTCAAAAAATAATACTTATACTGGAAGTGAAATGCAGATAACGATTAACAAGATAAATACATAGTCAGAATGTAACTACCAAACACGGACGTGCTTTAACAAATGAATTTTTATTCAGTTGAAATACTCATATTTTAAATTTTTAAAAACTGAATGTATATAAATATAATTTTTAGAAAACTGACTTAAAAATGGGGAGTCGAAAAAAATTGTTATATTTATTTATTTATCATTAATTATGTAATTCATTCTACATATGATAATAAAAAATGACTACGGCGAAAAGACGGAAAAAAGTAACCTAGATTTGCATTGTTGCATATAACTGATGAAGACCATAAAATGGTCGAGACGTTTTAGAAATAAATTTTAATGATATACATATATTGTTGCATGGCAGCCGTCGGGGAAGCATGATTTAAAAATGAGTTGTTGGCGAATCGTCGTGAAGATTTTTCTACTGACGAACGGATTGAAAACCAGAAAAACATCAGTTCACATTTTACCATCCGTAAAAACATACAATACAATATATATATATATATATATATATATATATATATATATATATATATATATATATATATATATATATATATAAATTATTATTCTGGTTAATAATTACAAGCATCCAAACTATTATTCTGAAAATTAATTAGGTTTCAAATTTGAGTCGTCAAACAATAATACCAAAACAAATACATTTAAATTTGCGACAAAGGTTTAATTTCAGTTTTATTAATTATATTAATTCGTGGCTGTTTCTGCATAGGAAGCTAATAAACGATTTATTAATAAATTGGGTTATAATTTGGTTTCAGTATGTTTATGTCGCCAAACCAGTGTATTGCGTCTATGTGGTTTTATCAATTGCAATTATTCTATTAGTTACTGTTATATGGCCGTTGTGAATTAATTATGAATATACGCTCCGTAATTATATATTTTGCATCTATAGGAAAAACTTAATTATGTTGTTGTTTACCTACGAAATCATTTTCCTCTATTTTTTGAGAATTAAATCAAGAATTATCATATAAAAGAAAACATTTGGTAAGATCCCTTTTATTCTTCGATCTTCACATTAATTATGATTGTAGTTAAAATAATTTTTTTAGAGTTATTCCAGCAAGTTCTGAGGAAAAATAATATTTTTTTTCTCACAGTAATATTTTTAAAAAAATAAATATTGATGTTTCAATTAGAATAAAATGGTGATACCATTAACAAGCTGTAAGACTAGGCTAAAGTACAATGATAAATTCGCAAACCGCCAAAATTCTTGAAATATTGGGCAATGATCACTTATTTTTTAACATCTAAAAGAAATGAGATATAAAAATAACTTAAATTCTTTTTAAAATTTTTTAAATTTGAAATTACTATTTCTTCTAAAAAATTTGTTATAAGGGGCCCAATTCTATAAGCATATTTTTTAACATTTCCTTTCCTGATCACTGTATTCTTATGCGTTATTACAAACACAACAAAAATAAAATATCATTCTCTTTCCTTTATGATCGTGGAATCCTAGACTAATAGCCAGGTTTTAGGTTGTGGATAATAATTTATTACAATTAAATAAGTTTTAGTTTCCGGTTATATTACCTGCAAAAATTTATGTATAATTCATTTATATTAATTTACTATCCAGAATACTCAATTTGATTTTATAACTTTATCCTGTTTGCAGCATAAATCCCTTACTAATGTAGAAGCAGAATTAGCGTTTGAACTATGCTGCATTAATGACCATAAATCCATTTTTATTAACAGGACACTTATAGTTCAGATGTAAGTAGTCATTCTGGTAATATTGAAGTTAAAAAGTAATATTAAAAGTTAAATATAAAATTGGAAAGGTAAAGTTATGTTGAAATAAATTAAAGTTATTTTTAAAAAGTTTATAGTCATTTTATCAAGAAAACAACTGCGACAACAAAATTGTAATTGTTGGCGACGAATTCTCATCCTTTAACGAAGAAAATAAACCTCAACCCAGCATCTTCACTCAAAAAATTTTTGGAACGAGCAACCAGTGAAGTCCCTGACAAATAACTGTGAAAACAAGAGTCGATGCTTCTTCTTTTGGTTTTGTGAGTAGAATATTGACCGTCGAGTTTTGTGTTTTATTAATGCATTTTTTTGGTGTTCGATTTTTGAAAGAGAATAGAGTACCTTTTTAAAATAACAACTTGGTCCTTCTTAAATAATTTTGTATAAATTGATATTAAAATATCGAAAAAGGAAAAAATGCTAGAAACGAGAGCTCAGAAAGGCAAGAATGCTGAAGCTGAGGTTGAGCCTTATAGACTTCTCAATTACACTAGAAACCGAAGGCAACCAAATCTCTCTAGGTACGTTTTTGAGCGCATATGGTTGCGGTTGTAAATATTAATAACCGATCAGCGCCTTGTATCAGTAACACATATAAAAAATAATCTAAAAACTTGTGCAGCTTAGTTGGTAACTCAAGAAAGCTGCCGACACACAACGACATTAGGCAGCTTTTAAACCATTACTTCGGCGACTTTAGGAATTATTCGTCATTTATTCAGGACAGAAAATGAGACAGCTACTCAATAAATTACCGCTCACATATTTCAATCGATTACAATTGCTCAATGTCAAAATGTTGGCAAATTACCTAAATTGATCTTAGCGAATGATCAGAAAGCAGCTCAATCCGCCTTAATAGGTATAAAGCTCTTTTCGAGCTGGCAGACCAGCAGTTGAAAAACTCTTTTAGAGAGTAAGAAAACCCCCAATAAAAGCTAATCGAATGGGGTATTTAGACGCATATTACCGTTTCCAAATGCAATCGTATCGTAATAATTTTCAAAATAATAATAAAAATTACGAAAGATAAACCTCTTCGCAAAACTGGCCATGTTAACAACAGAGACTTAATACAATTCAAAATCAAAATAGACCTTGTGTAACTCAGAAAAATAACCCCTAAATTCGTCCAAGTATTATTTAACGAAATCCATACAATCCTAAAAGTCAACAACCTATCATGTTAACCTAGACTATTCAAACTAACGAAATTTACATTACATTGACATATTTGGTCACTTCACTTCACTAATTTGAACCCTGTATTTAGACAGCCTGATTCAAATTTTTCGGAATAAATCTTTGTTTACCCATTACTCGCGGTAAATCCTAAAAATCCATATTATATTTACGATTCTACAAGTACTTTCAAATTACTTGTTTATACTAACTCTGGAATTTCTATTAAAAAAAGAAAAAACAAAGAAAAAGATTTTCTTTACCATTCTCCTGAAAGTGTAAATCTACATAACAAACTTAAAACTCTATGCTGTATATGCTGTCAATCAACTCTTATACTTTTTAATATAGGCGATCCACATTAAGTGTTTACCTATGAATTTGACAGCATTCTTATTCTGGATTTCTTAGAACACTATGAATGTATTATAGATTTAAAACCAAAAAATCTTATTACTAATTTTAAAACTGTCTCGTTACATGAAGTACATACTTCGATTATGGATCATTTTAAACCAAGACAAAATAAAAATAATATTTTGATCATATCGAAAAAATATTTAAATTAACGTGCAACTAAGAAGCTATGGACGCGTTCCTTCATTCTCAACAATAACAACAAAAAAAAATTAAATTACCAAATGCTCTTGTACACGTTAACGAAAATGGTGAATTCTTAACAACTGTTATTATTGCTAATAAAATCTTCTAAAATATTGATTTCTCAGATCTTTCAATTGAACTTTTCATCTATAATTCTATTCAAACTAATATGATTCAAACAATTAAAAATCAATTAAGAATTGAACATTTGGAATAGAATGAGAAATAATTAATTACTAATATTTGTCGTCGAAGGCGACGTCCTAATTTTCACTAATATCTATAGAAACGAATAATGCATGTCCTATATTTCAAAAGTTAAGTCCACTTAAATCCACAAAGAGAAATTGACATCCGAAACTGCCAATATATATGACTCACCATCTGTTTGGGTGGTTTCCATACAATTAGATACTTCTAACAAACAAAAGTCGCATTTTCATAGATAATCGGAAATTAAATGAGATCATTGTGATAATCGATACCATCTCTAATCTGTTGGATCAATTTGGAAAATGTCAATATTTTACGAGACTTAATCTCGAGTCAGGATTCCATCAAATAGAGATCAATCCTAATAATATAATCAAGACAAGTTTCTCAATCGACAGCGATCATTACAAATTTGTTCGTATGCTATTCAGTCTGAAAATGGCCCCGTTCACCTTCCAAAGAATTCTGGACAACATACTCCTTGGCGTTCAATCACTACCTTACGATCCGCAGCTCCAAAGGTACTACGATACATAGGAGGGAGGACCCCTCACGTTCCTTAGTTTTCATCGTCAAAAAAACAGTCACTTAAGCCACCCCACCAACATTAAGTTCCACTAGATCCTAAGGGAAGTTCACACCACACGGTATATGGAAAAGAATATATGAATCGCACCCCTAATGTTTGTTTTATTGGGTCTTAAAAGTAGACATACTATTTGTTGTATATTCTGTTAGGAACTAAAAAATAATCGGAAATGTTGAGAGATTATTGTTAATTTTCTTTAAACTGATGTAATTTGTTGTTGTTTTATTTTTCTTTTATCACATGCAATATAAAAATGTTTTATATTTTCTTTATTAGCTTTAGGTTTAAAAAATATATTTAACTACTCGTTTGAATTATTGTTTTTGTGAAACTACGTTAAAAATAAAGGTATTCAATATTTTCATGTTGTTGTTTTATTATATTGAAATTACGCATTCATGTATATACATATATATATATATATATATATATATATATATATTATATATATATATATATATATATATATGTATATATATATATATATATATATATATATATATATTATATAGATAAATGATAAAAACCTGGTATTGTTTTGAGATTACAAGATAAAAACAATACACAAAAAGATTAAAATCAAACTTGATACATAATAAATTAGGATCCACAGTGTAGATTAAAATATCAAATAGAATTAAGTATAGTTTAAGGTATTTTGTTTAAAATATAGAATAAAAATTAGGAATAGTTTTAAGAATAACTCAATAGCTACCAAAATGCTGGTCTAAACATATAATTTTCGAACTGTTTGTTCTAATAAAGTCTTGCCTTAGTTTCCCCTTTAAAAATATAAGTTCAATAAAAAACTGTATTAAATATATTGAACAAGAAAGAAGAAACATTATCGTAAAGTAATATATTTTTTTATTTGAACTATAAGTGAGTGAATGCGTTAGAAAAACTAAGAATCAAGTGTTACACATTTATTTTGGTTCTAAAATAAACAATCACAATGACAATAAAAGTGCGTGAAGTTTACTATCAGTGCGGATATCGAGAAAAGAAAACTCGGTGATAAGTGAAAACATTCATTAATGGTCAGTTTGAAACAAGAATGTAATAGTTTCAAGGTTTATTAAACAAAATATGGGAAAATTAAAACCATGTACGTTACATATCGGAAAAATATAAGCCAGATTTATCTAGATTATAAGATAGATTTAAGTTTTTAGTAAGCAAATCTAGGATTAAAATGTCCAGAAAATGTTATTTAATATACAGATAATTATATTCAAGGCAATAATAAACATTTTAGAGTTTTTTCGAACAAAAAAGAGTCAAATAGTCATAAATTTCTATGTGCAAGCAGTTTATTTTCATCAATTTTAATATATAAATAATATGCCAAAGTGGTTCTAATGTATATCAAAGTGTCGAGAAAGCTCTAAAGTTGATTTTGGGCAAGTTCAATAATGCTCAACGATACAATTTTGGTCCACATATTCATAAAAACATATAAAATTCCAGTAAAAGTTGATCAAATTAAAAAGCTGTCATAAATCGCAATTTTTCAAGTTGGTAATATTTATCAAGTTAACTGATGTCGCAAATTTAACCAATCAGGTTGGAGACGATTCAGATGTTTCGGGTTCTTTTAAATAGTCGAAGCGTAGGAATTTCGTCAGAGTTGCAAGAATCTTGTTGCAAAAAGTATCGCGTCTTGAGAGCTCCCCAAATTTTTGCCATAACCCCAAATTTTAATTTGTTTACCTACGTCATTAAAACAACTGTGAAATATTTTTTTTCGTTTTATTTTTAATTGAGGTTATGTGTTTGTTTTGACAAGTACAACAAGTTCGGTATTTAATAAAATGAAATAAAAGTATCAAAGTTTGTCCAACGAATAAAATAATCAACTCTCAAATAACAACAAGTACGGGAAATAGTGTTTTGGAAAATACAAGAAAATTAAGTGATATATATTTAAAGAAGAAAATATTTGTTCGAGTTTTTTGATGGAAAAAATAGTTGTAAGTTTCCTTACTTGACAGGAAACTATTGCAAAATATATTGGGATATTTAAAAGATTTTTGAAGAAGAAAAGGAGAAAATCAATATACTGGAATTGTTTTTATGAAAGATACAGAAAACAAAACCAAGGTATAGAAAATAAAACCAAGGTACAGAAAACAACACCAAGTCTAATAGTCTAAGCAGGTGAATCCTTTTAGTTGTTTGTAGAAAATAAAAAAAAACTAAGATCAATAATATTCTAAGTTTTCACAAGATTAAAAAAAAATATACTAATGGATGATAGCTTGTTATACTAACCTGATAATATATAAATAACATTAATCATCAATAGTAGGTATCGCTATAATAATAATTAACCACTTATATCACGTCACGGCAAACGAAAATTTTTAAAAATAAACCAAATTTTGAGAAATTAACTATGTATAACAAATTAAATTGCAGTAAGGCCATCTAGTGGAAGGTTGCAAAATTAAAATAATTAAACGTTGTCAAGGAGTGATACAGGTGTTAAATAGGGATAATGCATGGCAAATTGAAATAAATATATGAGAAAATTGATAAGAAGCATAGTTGCATAAAATTTTATAGTATTGTTCTTATAATTTCATCCAAAATTGTTGAAAATTGTGCCACATTTATTAATTGTTCAATAAAATATGTATTTTGTGTTTTAATTTGTTTGTGTATTCATTATCTGAGTGTGATCTTTAAAAAAATCTGAACTCACCTTAGAAGAGGGTCAAATTAACAGGTGGGGACATATATATAAATATATATAAATATATATATATATATATATATATATATATATATATATATATATATATATATATATATATATATATATATATATATAATTACTGAATCGGCAAAAATGGAGATTTTTATTTATTTTCGGGATACAACTATTTCTCTTACATATTTCAAGTCCTTATCGCTAGGTTCTTGTCCTTAATATTCTTACATAGACGTTTATTTGTTGACATATTTAATATAAACTATGACAATATCATAAGAAAATAGCTAGCAACTAGAAGATCTATTTTTCATGTCAACTAGATCGGGTTTAAGTTTTAAACTTTCTTGATGAATTTGGCTGTTAAAGTCTTCAACCATAAACCACGGAACACAAAATTCTGAAACCATAAAGCTAAAGTTCGAGAGCTTAAAGTTTAGGATTATAAGGTTTAAGGTTAACGTTAAGTAGAGTTAGGTTTAACGGTTTCGGGTTCTAGAATTTGTGGTTCAAGAGCATCTTTATTTAGGATTTAATCGCTAAGGATTTAAAAGTTTAGGGTTGAAGCTTTCAAATATCATGGGTTAAGGTTAAAGGGCTTAAAGGACAGGGTTAATGAATTAAGAGTTTTTTGTTTTGGATCTGAGTGCGTACTGTTAGAAAGTTTAGGTTTAATAGGTTAAGCCCGAAGGTTAAATTGTAATACTTATGTGGGCCAAACCAAATTTCTTTATATTGGAGTTTTATAAGTAAATCCTGCACTCTAAAAAATCTAGGGCCATTTATCTTGGACCTATAGTCGCTAAGTACTATACACCCTAGACACGCAGAACCTAGACTTATGGATTTTTCAATTATAGACCCATTGATCTTGATCTCATAGGCTCTAAAACCGAATTCTTAGACTCTTACACTCTAGGTTTTTTAAGCTTTTACTCGTAGACCTGCTAGAGCCTTGTCCCACATATAATTAGCCCATAGTGTTAATTGACATATCCACCATTTTGGAGATGTCATCTAAAATTTCTAAGAACAGACATTGTGTTTGAATTCAGTAACCCCTGAAACTATTTTGTAGAGTATACAGTGTCGTTGATCTCGCGTTATGCCCATGGGAGAACGATTTTTATTTGTTTTTTTTTAGGTTGAAGTCTAGCAGTTTTCTTCTAAATTACATCACCAAACGTCTAGGTCGAGACAGACTCTTTGTGACTAACATTTAAAAGTTTTTACGTACGCACCCTCAATTTTCAATCCGCCATCTTGAATGTCTGAAAATGGTCATCCGATTTGAATTTAGCGACTCCAAAAACCTCTTAGTAAGGTATATGTAAGAAAAACGATAAAATATTTTGAATAAGGGAAGGTCTAGGGATTATATTTTGAAATATACACAGGGGCTCAAAAAAGTTGTATACCAAAGTTGTCAAAATTTAAATGGAATTCCCTATATATTATTACATATTTTAATAACGCGGGCCACATAAGGATAAGTTACTATTATATTTCATATATCAGACGAGTTCTTGAGATATTTAACTATATTTGAAATTGTAGACCAAAATTTCAGAGGCATGTCTATTCAAACTAAATGTTTTAAATTGTATTGCTTTTTCAGTAACATCATTACAATTTATAGTAAAATAAAAATAATTCCAAAAAATTATATAGATTTAATAAAAACTTACAACTGATTTTTATTATTAAAGCCAACTGACATTCTTAGTTTAAATAGATCATCCTGTATTTCATATCGTATTTGTATTTTAATTTTAATGTTCTTTAAAATCATATTAAGGTTTTTTTTTACTTATCTTTTTTATATTTTTTTGTAATTTATCATTTTCAGTTTTGGACATAATTCAATTTATTTTTGAAAAGTAGAAATTACTAACATAAAAATTCAACAATACGAGTACAAGTTTCTTAGAAAAGAAAAGGGTATCAAATCAAACTTTTCCACGGTTGAATAAATCAAAAATTTTTCTAGACCAAGAACCGTGAAGAAAATTAAATTATTTTTAGGTTACTGCAAGTGATTTTGTCACAACTTCGTAAAAATATTAAAACCCCCGACTAAACCGTTAAGGTAAGATGTCTTGTACTTCTTCGATGCTGAATGTAAATCTGCCTTTGGAGTGCTTAAATTTGCTCTTATCCCATATCCCGTTCTTGCTTACTCATAACAGACGCATTGTTAATCCGTGTAGTTCTTTCCCAAGAACCGGTAGATTGAGATATTTTATGTATTCATTGAAAGAGAGGTGCTTGCTATTGTTTGGATGGTAAAGCACTTTCGCCCCTATTTACTTAGAATAAAATATGCCCTTAAAACCGATCATAGACTTTTCACCTTGCTCTTTTCTATTAAAGAGCCCTACAGTAGATTGGCTTGCTAGTGCCTCAAACTTGAGGAGGACGACTATAAAATTAAATTTGAAAAGGAATAAATAATCGAAAATATGGATGTTTTACTTAGAATACGCATTAATCAATTTGAAAGATTCGTAAATTTCCAATCAAAAGTTTTAATTTATGTCATAAACAATAAAGATGAATCAAAAAACGGAATTTCAGAAAGTCTCAACACAGACGACGAATCTCTTACAGCGAAATATAACTGATTTGTCCAACTATGTATACAATACTAAGTCTCTAATAAGCTAATCTAAAATAAAAATATGCAATTTCTAACTTCTAGATAAATCCAATAAAAATATACTGGCCTTTTCTAGGGCAACAAATTCTAGACTTGATGTTTCAATTAGAATAAAATATCACTATTAACAATCTGTAAAACTAATCTAAAGTAAAATTGTAAATTCGCAAACAGCGAAAATTCTTGAAATTGAAATATTTGGCAATAATCATTTATTTTTTAACATCTAAAAGAAATAAGATATAAAAATGTATTATCCTATGGGCAAAAATAATTTGCACTGTAGTATATACGAAACAGGCGTATAAGAGAAAAGTACAACTGGCTAAATTTGGCTGAAAATCTGCAGGAGAATCTAAGTTCTCTTCTCGTAATAATGGAAATACCAAAAACCTCTTGTGAAACTATAAGTATTGGTATATACGAAAATACAGAATAAATTATGATTTTACGGTACGAGACGGACTTACTTTTACTCAGATACTTTCTTCAAATTACAAGAAAGCAAATACTATTGTAAACACTCTGATAGTAATATTTCGGCACCATGGAACCGAATTAAAGAAGCATTGCGACGTCGGCAGCGAGTTCGATAACACCGTTAGGGCCAATGCGAACTTTTTGATATAAAATTGTCATTTTCAAGCGTAGGTCAATCAGAGTTAAATGGTTCAGTTAGACAATTTCATTGAACCCTCTCTGAAATGATCAACCCTAACATAACTGAAAACCCATGAACATCCATTCAACATGTTGCCCTATGTCACCGTATGTTATAACAATACTCAAAATAAGATACGTTAATCTACACCTTATGAACTCCTTTTTGAAGAATTTATGCAGATTTATGGAATACTATTAAAAACTCGCTAAATAAAGAATGCAAACCCAAAGCGAAAAAATCAAAGTTAGATAAAGATTTTAAATCCCTTTATGTATGCAGAAATACCCCGAATGATATCTTTCATATAGGACGTACAAACTTCAGCCTTCTCCATCAAATATCTTATTATGTAAATCAAAAATATAAAGAAATATTCCCCGATAGGCAAAATTATATTTAAAGAGAAAAATGAGGAGTTTTCAACAGAGTAGGTACTGTTTGGAAATCGATTACGGAAAACATTGATACTTCAGATGTAGAATATTGTAATGAAGGTATTAATTGTGTGTCATTAGAAACCTATGCTAATATGTAACATAACATAATATAATCTTATCTACCAAGAACCTGCCAAGTAATAACTATCGCTGCTAAGGAATACGATCAGGATTATTGGTTGATTACAGTTTCCGACCCGGTTTCAGTGACAACAGTTTGCGAAGGTAAAGACTTATTACAAAATATCTGATAGAAATATACCAAAATATGACCTATAAAAGTATCCCAGTCAAGATTCCATTTGCTGCGAAACAATCTCGTTGAAGAGCCATATTTCCCATCTCAAGCCTCTCAAAATTAATAAAATTGATACGGAAGATCTCGACATAGCTCAACATAAATTGGAGCAATACTCAGAGATACTAGACCAATTTATGAATCAATCGTTCGTATACAGACGTATATCCTGGTTTACGATCCTAGCAATTGTTCTGGTTCCGTTATCATTATTACCTACATTTTTGGTAAATGTCGCAAGAGGCTTCCAAGGCTCAGAACTAATAAATACTGGCCATATCCACTTGCATAACCACCACGGAATAACTGTCTACCGTCCTAGCAAGAAGACCGTCCATTCATTCATAAAAAGACTGTGAAGAAGGAGTCTTTGAACTTAGAGATGACAGGGGAAGTTGTTATAAGCGAAAATAATTTAGTTGTATTGCGAAAACTGTATAATTCAATAAAGGGAAAGAGGAGGGTATTTCATCTTTGTTGTGTTTGTAATAGAGCATAAGTATTATATATTACTGCCTTGAAAGTGATCAAGAAAAGGAATGTCAAAAAATTTGCTTACGAAATTGGACAACTCATAGCAAGTGTTCTGTAATAAATTACTAATTTTACAATAATTCATTTACGCGTAATTGCTTATGCTGCATTTAACCAATAATAGCGACGTAATTTCAAGAGGCAGAATCAGCAACCAAGCTGACATTGCATTAATGATTATATAAAGACCTTGCTGTTTTATTAACATGATATATATAGTTCAGTTTCAAGTCGTCAGTTAGTTTGAAAATTGATGTTAAGAAGCAATGTTAAAAAAATATTAAATTGTAAAAATAAAGTTATGTTGACAAAGCAAGATGTTTTTAAAATGTTTTTCTATTCAATTTTTTCTGAGTTAAGTTATAATATATTAAAAAATTTAGGGTAATAATACTAAATATATTCAACAAAAACTATTACGTATAAGTTACGTCCACTAATCTATGAAATATAAAAATATGTTAGAAATTTAACTTTGTCTAATTTTTCTGATCGCGTGAGGTATCGTTGATTAGATTTTAAAAATGCAATTAAATATATAGTTCTTAGTTTAGTCGTCTTTTTCATAAAATATAAATCTCTAAAGTTGCACACGATTTTGGAAATGTGAATTTAAGTGATTGTGCAGTGCAAGCCTGTGAGTAACTTGGATATAAATTTTGTTAATTTATAAGGGGTGCAGATCGCATAAGTGCCTGGATATGGAAGAGCGGAGTTTCAATGAGTTGATTTCCACATTTCTATGCGGTGACCTAAATTTAGTTAAATAATTTTATAAAGTCGAAATTAGATAGTTTTCATTTCGTTTAACTCTGAGTTACTTTTTCGTCATCACTCATTTGATTGCGAACTAATTATATGCTTCATCACCATGAAGAGGTCGCTACTGTATTAGTAATTGCATTTGCTGGACCAGCACTGAAGTAATTGTAATCCATTCTTACGACCCAAGAAAAAGACTATGAAATCCTTAGTACTGTATTGAAAAGAACATCTAAAGATCAACATTTGCACAGTTATACTAGTCACAACTAAAGTCAGGACATTAGAAAAACTGCGAAAATTGGCAAAAATATAAAACAGATGTCCGACGCCTTGTTCATCTGGCCTATCCAGGAAATACGAAGGAATTATGAGAAGAGCTTACGATTCAACATTTTACTGATTTAATCAACGATCAAAAAATACAGTGTATGGTGCATAAAAACAAGTTTGATTATTTTGGTGAAGCTTTGGATAGGGCTTTAGAAATAAAAGCGGCTTATTCAGTATCAAGGATAAAAATAAGAGTCGTTATCATAGAGGAAAACAATGATTCATCGAACCATACATATAGTGAAAATGTTATCTGAAATCCATAAGGACCTAAACACAAGAAGTCATCTTGCACATTATAGAAGAAACTATATAAAGCTCTACAGATGTGAATAAACTGGATACATGAGAAGGGACTGTCGAGTGCGATTAAGATCTCGCTCTCTATCCAGAGATTGCACAGAAGATAGGCAGAAAAACCATAAATGGTCAACATTAATGGGCGAGTGTTGACCAATATCGGGAAGGCCCCAGAATTATTTCAATTAGTAGCTAAGGAAGGATCGCTGACGGTCTTATAACTGAAAAAAAAGTCAATGCCTATTACCGCAACTCTTAACACTGGTGCAGAGGAATATCAAATTAAGTCAAACCTTGTTGATAAATTTTAAATCCTACTATTTTCTAGAAAAGTAGCGTTTAGAATAACTAGAGAAGCAGCTGATGTGATCTAAAAAATTCAAGTTAAGCTTCAACTTAGAACGCTAAGATTAAACCATTTGGTGTTAGTTGCGGACGTAGAAGATGAGTTTTTGACATGAAGTATCATCAGAGGGGAACCACAAGGATGAAAGAAAAATTCAAACAATAAAAGATTGGCCCTGACTACGTGACACACATAAATTGAAAAACTTTCTCGGGTAATGTACGTGCCAATATTGATTCACTCTTGTATAACCATACTGAAGAAAAGGTTTCTTATCAATGTAATTCTGAATGTTATCAAGCTTACCCAAAACTATAGGCTATCTTACGTTAAAATCCAATTTTAGTCTACTACAATGGAGAAGTCATATTGGATAATGATGCCAACAATATAGAGGTAGCAGCTGTATTGTCAGATACAGGGTAACCAAGAACGAGTTATTTAATATTTTACCCGAGTGCATTTAAAACACGAAATATTTAATTGTGTCACGAGGAAAAAACTACTCGCCATGATCAAAACTATTCAACAAATATTTGCACGGGCATGAATTTTTGATAAGAACAGACCACTCAGCTCTTAAGTGGCTCATAAATATGAAGCAGTTGAAGAACAAATAGCAAGATGGCCTGAAAAACTACAATAGTACAATTTTAAGATCAAACATAGGCTAGGAAGACTGCATAACAACGCAGATGTCTTGTCAAGAAGACCATACAAGAAAAAATTCAATCACTGTAGCAAAATAGAACAAAGTGAAGGATCTCCTATCCAGAGAGTCACTTTTGGAGTTGATTCAGAGAGAAGTACAGCTCAGATGGGAAAAGACTAACTTGAAGACAATGATTGGGTGCCATTGCTTCAACTTAAAGAAATAATGAAAGATGTCCTAATTGGGGAGATATCTCGGATTAAAGACGTACATTCAAGACACTTTGAACTAAGTGGGACTCACTATTGATAGAAGACCGGTTACTAAAGACATTCTGAGAATTCACCGATGGCAAGAAAATCAGATGGTAGTACCCAGAAAAAAATTTCCAGTGGTTTTAGAAGGAATTTACAATGAAAACTCTGGTGTTCGTTTAGGAGTTAACACATTTTGAAGAAGATTTTACTGGTTTAACTACTGCCAAGATGTAAAATTATGACGCGATAAGCTCTAAGTATGCAACCAGTTAAGGTCAAAGCACTAGATTTAAAGCCCTGAAGTCTTGGTCAAAAATGTATTCCAGCAGCCGATTTGGACCTTCTTGGGTGCTGTATTCTGACCAAGGGCCAAATTTTGAATCAAAGCTTTTTCAAAACCTTGGTGAACTATTTAGCATTCATAAAATCCAAACAACAGCTTTAATTTTAATATGAACATTGAAGAGCATCTCTCAAAGCTTGTGGACAGGTATCAGAAAGATTGAAACACATATTTGCCAATCTTCTATTAATTCGCAGTTTATAAAACCATATATATTAACTTTTCTTTCAAGGTACTTCAAACGTCATCAAAAATTAAAAAAAAAATGGTTCTCTTCAACGCGAGTCGAACATATGAAGCTACTTCCTGTTAGCTTTACTAAAGCTCTCCTACTCAGATCAGACTCTCATCTTCACGCTGGCGCCCTCTGTTAACCTGAGCAACCCAACTAGAAATCCGGTAACCAACCCAGGTGGAAGGTTGGGTCAGGAACGGTCAAGCGGGTGAAATGATCCTCAGAAAATTTAGTTGAGAATTGGTGTAACAACCCAATACCATGAAAATTCACCTGTTAAGAAAGCTTACTGCTGGACTGTCTAACCTAGGATGAACACGCAAATGGAAAAAGGATAATGATTTCATATTATGCACGTGGAATATAAGAACCTTGCGCAGGAAATGGAAAAAGTAAAACTTGACATCATTGCTTTACAGGAAATAAGGTAGACTGGCTCGTGGATACTGGAAGAAAGGAACTATAACATCTATTACAGCGTGCACCCTTCAAGACACGAATTTGTGACATGCTTCATTGTCAACAAAAGAACAAAAAAACTGCGTTTTAAACTTCATGGCCACGCTATGCCATTAAAATTGTCGCGAGTGACTTAAAGACAAAAATGGACAAAGAACAAATATATCACTCAACTATTGAAACTGAAAGTTTATATCAAAGCTCAAATGACAATAAGATAAGACTAATTAATTTTGCGAGCGTAAAGAACATGATAATTGGTAGTACTAAATTCCCCCATGAAAGGATTCACAGAGGAACTTGGAAGTCCCCGGACGAGAAAACAGTAAACCAAATATACCACATCACTATAGACGGGAGATACTCCTAAAACCTCCTCGACGTAAGAAGTTTTAGAGGCGCGAACATTGATGGCAATCATTATTTGTTAAAAGCAAGAGTTAGAGAAAGAATTTTGAACTTAAAAAAACAGAGATTGCCAGAGAGTAAATGAGACAAATGAAATAAAATATCGAAATCGCAAACTTAAAAAACGTGAAAGACATTGATGACTTCTGGAGCAAATTAAAAAATATTATAAGAGCAAAGTCAAAAGAGACTGGTTTGATGACGAATGCAGACGAACTACCCTTGCAAAAAATGCAACTTATGAAAGAATGAATAAATTAGGATTTACATGGCAAACGACAGAAGAGTATAGAAACCTAAGAAGAGAAGAAAAAATAATACATCGAAGTTAAAAATGGAATTTTGAGGATAAACAACTGGAAGATATATGAAGACTGTACGATCAACAAGAAACCCGGAATTTTAACATATACTTAAATAATACATGTAAATAATTAAAGCTCTGCATCAAATGCTGTAAGAACAAAGATGGTGATATTTTTAACGTCAAACGAACTATTTTAGATCGATGAGTAGAATTTTTCAATGAACAACTAAGCGGAAATTAAATAGAAGAGCGAGATAATATTGAACAAGGCCTAATCAATGAGAATTAATACACCAAAATCGGAACCCTCACAAGAAAAAGAAGTTGCGCAGCCCATTTCTAAGCTTAAAAATAACAAGTCTTCAGGACTTGATGAAATATGTAATGAACATATGGCCTCAAGGTATCATATGTCCACTTGACAAAAAGGGTGATCAGTTACTGTAAAACAACTACAAAGAAATAAAATTGTTAGTGACAAGTTATAAGATCTTTTTAAATATACTCTATGCCAGTACCAATGTGGTTTTACCTCAGAAAAATCAACCATCCACCAATTACACATAGCCGAGCGTGTTCTGAAGAAGACACTTGAACTTAATATTGAAACGCACCATCTGTTTATAGATTTAAAATTGCATACGTCAGCGTCCAAAGAATATCGCTATACAACGCGATACTCGAGTTTGAAATCTCACCAAAGTTTATCAAGCTAACCAAACTGACAATGCACAATGTGCGGTCATGCATTAGAATCCAAGGAGAAGATCCTAATTATTTTGAAACAAAAAACGATCTCAGACAAGGAAATGCTTTGGCGTACTTCCTATTTAATGTTGCCTTAAAAAAGGAAATTAGACAAACTGGAATTAAAATCAATGGAACAATATATACTAGATCAGTGAAAATCCTAGGATACGCAGAAGAAGCAAAAGGGAAGTCGAGCAATGCTTTAATGTCATTGTAGAAGCAACTAAGGAGGCATATCTTACCATAAATGAAGAAAAAGTCAAATATATGTGGGGTACCAAAAATCCTCCTCCACATGACCTAAAACGAGTGTCTTTTGGAAACTATGAATTTGAATGTATTGACTAGTTTGTATACTTTGGGTATCAAATAAACGCCAACAACATAAATACAAAACAAATCTAGTGCAGGATTAACCTAGCAAATAAGTCTCTGTATGGTCTCCAAAAATATTTTCGAAACAAGAACATTCGATGTCACACAAAAATATGTATTTATAAAACGCGCATAAGATAACTTTTAATCTACGGAGCAGAAACCGGGACCATAACATAAAACGATCTTGATATTCTTAAAAGATCTTTCGCAAAATTTTTAAGGGTGTAAATGAGCACGGTTTTTGGCGCCGAAGGTATAACTTTGAGTTGTATCAACTTTACATGAACACTGACACATTCATAAAACTACACAGGTTAAAACGAGCTGGTCACGTGAGAATGCCAAAAAACGACATAGTCAAGAAAATAACCCTAGAAAATCCTGTGAGTCAAAGAAATAACGGTCGCCCACGTGTAAATGGATGGACGGAGTAGAAGAACACCTAAAGATTCTAAGGGTCAGAAGGCAAGTCCTCCAGTCCTATTTTTCTCAGAAACCCTAAGAGGTGGGACGGCTTCAAAGTGGGTAAATCCACTTCTTTCATTTGGTGTGGTCCCAAAAACCGCATTCTAGGGTTTTCTAAAGCGCTGCACTCTGAAAGAATGTGAATAGAGGTTTCGTCCTCCTCCTCGCAGAATCTGCACTCTTCTCTTTCTGATAATCCGAGTTTATTAAAGTGTCTCTTTCGGTGGCAATGCCCCGTCAGGATTCCTGTCAGAACTCTGAATTGGTTCTTATTTAGACTTATGCATTCCTTGAATCTCTTCTGGTTGTAATTTCCAAGAGGTACCTTCGCTTGTCTCAATCCTTGCAGCTTCGTCCAATAATTGGATCTCCAGCTTTCTTCCTCTTTTTTTAGTTCTTCCAGCATTACACTTCTATCGATTCCACAGAAATGCTCAGGCCCCAGAAATGGTGTCTCAGCCCCTTTTCTCGCGAGCTTGTCTACTATTTCATTCCCCTCTACCACGGTGTGTCCCGGTATCCACATGATGGTGACTTTACTATTCTTACTCAATTAATTTAATTCCTTTAGGTATTCCCAGATCATCTCGGAGCTGATTACTTAAGAACTTAGAGCACTGATGGCTGCTTAACTATCAGACATGATGATAATCTACTGTCCGCGATAGTTTTTTTTTCTTTGCCGAAGTGAATACGTTTTCTAATGTCATGTATCTCTGCCTGGAAAATGCTGGGTAATTTATCCAAGCTTTCGTAGTGTCTGGTGCCGGTATACTATTTGATGGATTTCTTGTTAAGTTTTTTAATAATGTTTCTGTCCCATTCACTTTTGCGACACAACTTTGTGTTGAAGTTTTTCATAAAGTTGAACTTCTTTTTCATTTCATCTTGGTGTATGTACCAGATTTGTTGATTTCTGGATGAGAGAGAAATATCAGTAGGTTCACTTAGCTTCACGCTAGCCGAAGTTTTCGGTGATCTGGAAAATGTTTCACCCCAATTCTATCCCGTAAACAGTTCACTGTTGTAGCGAAGGAACTTTGTGTGGTAATAATATTGTGAATTTGATACCTCTGATCCCTTTGCATTCCAACTTAAAAATACAGCAGGTACTATTTCTGCATATCCCTTAAAAATTCTTTTAACTATACTCATTCAGAATATATGAATCTAGGGCATAGAATGCCAAAAAAAAATATTCGTAAAAGATTTTCTGATATTTCTTATTAAAATGTATCACCTTGGAAGGTAGGTTAGGTTGTCAGTGGTCTATTTGCCATTTCCCTTCTTCATTGTTATATTTAAGTATAATTACTCAATTTAAATTAAAAATCGTTAAAAATTCGGTTGAAATTTAATTCAAATTTGAATAAACTGCTACTGAAACAGTTTTACCAACAAACAGAAATTACTAAATTTTTTATAAATGGCCATTACTTTATGTCTCGAATTTCACCTTAGATTTGAAAATAAAGATTGCAAAAATAAAGTTGTTTTCTAAAATTTGAAGTTTTTCCAAAATAGAAAAGTGGGATATTTATTATTTTAGCAAAAAATCGATAATTATCTCAGTAAAGAAGGGAAAATTCCAAATAAAGCATTAACAGCTTGACCTCTGAAATGGATATATCTTAAGAGAAAATATTTCAAAACTCCCAAATACATCTATTTTGCAAAAATATGATTACTAAAACAACTAACAATAAATTGTTTTTAAAATAAATAAACTTCACCCACAATTACGTTAATATTATACAAGACCTAAAAGACCTATGGTATAATTATAATTTTCATTTATCACTAATCATTACTCGTTAAAGCCTAGGTTAGAAATAAAAGAGAAACATTTGTAGGGGAACTATATAGACAGACCTTATGATACGAATTATGAGAAAGTGAAAAATGTTCTCTTTACTACTTTGTTTAGCTAATTCGATTCCAATACCCAACGTAAAAAATTATATGTAAATTCAGGTACACAAAAAATATGGACCGATTTTCTTAGGCATACAGTGCGATATTACCGTAAGGACTTACTTTCCTTTAATCATTCGCATTGGATCTTGACGCTTGGCAAAACTTAGCCTACTATTTTATAAACCTGTTTAATATTAGTATTTGAAAGTTGAATTTAGAACTCGCTTCTATAAAATTTATATGAGCATTGGATGATAAATTTACAATAAATTCCCTTAAAAATTAATTTTGTGAAAATGACCATGAGAGATTAAGCGAAGAAATTGGTATACGGATTTGGATCGCAAAGAGATTGTATGTATTTAAAGCTTTTAGTATGCCCAGTTTTCCATTTCCAGGGTTTTGTAATTAAGAAGGGTGGAAATTCATCAGAATGGACTTTAAAATAAAGTAGATTTTTGGTTTTTGACGGTGTATAATGAGAAGGAACTTAAAACGCAGGTAAAAGGGAATTAATTTGATTTTAATTTAAAATTTTATTGACCAAATTAATGGCACCGACTGAAAAAAGAGGGAAAAGCACGTTTGTGGCTTTATAAGGGTCGTTTTGTTTTAAGAATGATTTATTGTTCTCTTTCCTGTTTGCAGAAATAAGGGCTTGAAAATAGCAGAAGATTCAATCTCTAATGACACAAAAATAAGTTTTGGTACTGCCGTTGCCAGTTGTAATTTTCTTCTTGTTTTTATCATAATTTTGCTAATGGTTAACAAATTTTGGTGTATGGTAAAAAAATTATTAAAATTTGTATTAATATACTCACGACAGTACATATAACATAATGTACCGGGTGGCAAAATATTATAGGAAGCCGGCTAAATATTAGAAACCGTTAATTTCCTAGCTTCTAGAAAAAAAAATAGAGTCAAAGCAGCCCTGAAAAATCGTTGGAAATTATTTTCAAGTTTCTGTGACTGTTACTATTCTCGTCAGTTAGGAAAAAGGTGTTTTCCCGCAATTTAATAGACAAAGTTGTTTTAAAAATATTTTTATCTAAATTTTGAGTAAATTTTAAACTTTTTTCTGTTTCGCACTTGTAGCTCTGTCCTCTAAAATAAAGTAAAACTCTGGTTTGGCCTAATGAAATTAGACTGCTTAAAAAAAACCTTTTCTTGTTTTATTTTTCCCATTATAATTTTTGTTTATGGGTGTTTAACAGTAGTCAGTGGAAGGGGCTGTTTGATAGTTCAACAAATATTTAAGATAAAAAATATCAAAATCGTGCGAAAACCACGACATCATATATATATATATATATATATATATATATATATATATATATATTTCTTCCGGGAGATATTAAACACAACAAATGTATTTACTAAATAATGCACTCTTAACAGCGTTGGTTTTCATATTGGAGTTCCATTCCAATCTTGATTGTCAATGTGTTATTAAAACCTTAAAAAACAATACTGCAAGCAAAATCTAAAATCTATAGTTTCTGTTATTTTTGTTCAACAAAGTTATTTTATATCAATATAGAAACAAATTAAAACTAATTCAATTAACCCATAATCGTTTCGAATAAGTAAGTTTTGGAAACAAAAGAATCATAGTTCTGCATGAAACTCGAGTCTCGATCAGCAAGAACAGAACCCAACACACCACCATGGGGGAGACGTCTAAATAACAATATAGAAAATCTTCGAAAATATATAGGACAGCTGACGGAGTATATTAGGGGCATGAGAACAAGTAAACTGCAGAGACTAGTTGAAGAAATAATGAATTGAGCCCGGTACTATTCGCAACACGGTCCAACGAATAGTACGTCTCAGCAATGCCTTCATACGCTGAAACAGAAGCTCTCTGCAACCGCAGAAGGACTAAAGAGATACAAGCAATGAACGAAAATGAGACAATGCGCTGTTCCAACGATCAGAAAAGACTTTCTACCGTAAGCTAAACTCTACCTAGCATAGCAGATAATAGATATCCCGACAGAGAGCAGGTAGAAGAGTTGTGAGAAAATCAACTTTTCATACACGCCAATTGTAACATCGCCAAAACTACAAGCAAATGCAGTTTGAGCAATTTACCACCGAGGAAATCTCAGGAATAATCAAGAAATTCCATAATTGGAAAGCTCCAGGTCTCGACCGGGTCCAAAATTACTGCCTCAAGAAGTTTTGGTTTATGCACCATCAACTGGCTAATCTTAGTAATAATGTTTTTCTTAATCCAACAAAAATGCCATTGTTTATGACAGAAGATATTACGTATCTCTTGCCAGAGGACCAACATATTATACATGGCCCAGCTAAGTATAGGCCAATCACCTGCCTTTCCACACTATATAAGGTGATTACCTCCTGATCCAACGCATCTATGCACATTGTGAACAAAACAACATCATCGCAACTCTACAGAAAGAATGCACCAGAACATAATTGGAGAATGCCAAGCATTTGCCGCGACGGAGTATAAGGAATGACTCAGCGCCAAGATATTCCACCAAGAGTTAGCAGATAAGTAGAAACTATTACAGACGTGAAAAATGCCTTACTACAAATACAACCCGGAGCCTATTCTTGAGAACAGCGAGTTTAAGCTATATTGGGACCGAACGGTTCTAACGGATCAGACAATTGCTCATAATAGACCGGACATTATATTAACAGATAAAATTTCAAGGTGAACTACACTAGATGACATTGCTATACCTAACAACAATAACCTAAGGCCAAAATATAAAGAGAAGGTCGCTAAATACAGAGATCTGGAGGTGCAAATTAGAAGGCAATGAACACCGTCCAAACGATTTCCATAATTCTATCAACTGGAGTGATACCAATGAACCTCCTGCATAACATCAAGGGACTGGATCTTGGTGAACATCTGTATAAACTGATTCAGAAAGCAGTTCTCCTTGAAACCGCGCAGACCATCCGAAAGTTTGTGGGAAGTGCAGGGTCCCCATAGAACTTCATACTTTTGGTATCTTTGTATACCTGGTATGAGTCGATATTCCCTGAAGGGAGTGCGATGCCGTTCGGCTTGAAAATCATAATAATATTAGGTATAAAGTAAAGAAGTCGAAAGTTCTATAAAAAGTTGATTTTCGTGGAAAATTTTAAAAACGCTTCAAAACGCTAAATTTAAATTAAATACCTTATATTTGTCACCACTCTTATAATTTACTTAGTATTGTTGACAAATTCATATATTGTATTTATTTTATAATATAAAGCTTTTTCAGTTGGTGTCTTCAAAATATGCATTTATTTATTTATGGTATTTTACGTCTAATAAATTGTTGGCGAGATATTGACACATAATACTTTGAGTTTTTTAAATTTCAAGTAGAGTAAGCAGAAATAATATATATATATATATATATATATATATATATATATATATATATAGTTAGGACAATCTTATCTTAGTTCTACACCCCAAGATAAAATTTTTAAGTAAACTTAAAAGCCAAAAATTCGAACTTCTAAGTATTATGTATTTTAAAAACTAGTGAGTGAAATAGTCTTCGTCCACTACCGTATGAAATGCTATAAATCATGAAAGTGCACAATACGAGAATGTCAGTATATTTTCCATGTTAATATTTCTCACCTCTTTATCCATATTACGCTTCAATACTTCAATAATATATTTTTAGCTTTCTTATAGATTATAGAGCAAAATGGTATTTTATATTATTTTGTGTTATTTAAATCGAGCCATGAATTATTAGCCTGAAACCGTGAATATTTTAAATATTCGTAAAACTTTTTTCGGTAATAAACATTTACAATTTCCTATATGTTCCTACCAGTAGAATGTGGTCATTAAAATTTTTTTCCTAAAATTCTTTAAGCTATTATCCTTTATTATTTATTTTACTTACTGACTTTTTGTGTTATGATCAGGAAGTTGCTACGGTGGTCAAAATTTCTCCAAAATTGGTATAAGGAATCTCATATTATGGATTTAAAATGGATTTCCAAAAATTAAATATGGCGGACTAAAATTTGTTACATATTCCTAATTTCGTCATTACGAACTTAAATTTATCTTCCTTAGATTTAAAATGGCGAATTTTTCAAATTATTCCAAAATTGAAGTGAAGTATATTCTGGAAGTTGTAGATTACGAATAAAAAATTATATTTTTTTAAATATCAAATTGGCGGATCAGATATGACGTATTCAAAATGTACATGTTGTGACTATTCCAAAATTGGGGACATAAATTACGATTCTAAAATTAACTTTTGAAAATTTTATACTACAGGTTTAATATGACGGAATAAATTTTAATTTTGTTTAATTTTCTTCAATGTTTTTTTTTTAAGATTTTCCGCAACTTCTTATTTCGAGCAGTATTTATTTTAAATCTAAAAGTTTCTTGGGCTGTCAAAAAAATATTGTATATTCATTCTTTTTCTTCTATATCTAAGTTTTATATCAAATTGAAAATTTTCTGTACATCTATTAATGAAATAAAAATGTAGGTTTCAAGACTGACAAAATACGACTTAGTTTTTTTTATAAAATACCATTATTTTAAAATAATTTTTAATTTTAATTGAAACTAGTTTATCTATTTTAACAAAAAATATTTTTTAAAAGATTAATTAATATTTTAATTAAAGCAAGCAACCAAATTATTCATATAGAATAATTAGGCTTTGTCAGATGTCAAGAAAAATTATTTATTTTATGCAAATATTTATTAGTAACAAATGAAAACAAATTTAATTAAGTATTAAAATCCATATCATTTCACTTTAATTACCCAAATATTAAATATTCCATATTCACCATTGTGTACAAATCAAAGTTGATTAAAAGTCCATTTTGTCTGTTCGAAATGCGGAATAACAAAATAACCACGCAAATTTTCGATATAAACGTTCCTATATGATGAGTCCAGTCAATTAAAGTAAAAGGTCCCCGATACGTATAATATGATAACGGCCAAACATAGAGTGTATCATTTATTCCATGCATACAAATCTGCCGAGGCAAACAGACTCATGCACACACAATAATAATTGGCGGGAATGCAAAATGAACATGAATGGAAAATATTTGCGTTTCTAGAGGCGTTTTTCGAGAAGAATATCCTGCATTCAACTGTCAAATAGGCATTTTCATGGTAATTCGGCTCTAAATGCGATACGGCGGCATACTATAAAAGATTTTCTGGGATTTTTAATATTTTCATATTAGGGCAAAGTGACACTTTAAAATATTTTCATTGATAAGATCCATATAAGCGAAGGCAGACTCGATTCTGAATCAAATGAATTGACATCGAGATTTTTATTTAATCCGAGAGATTTCAATAACCGGATATTTGACTTTTATCCGTTTGATTTTAAAATCCTTTTAATGAGCTGATTTCAAGCGTGTATACAGGGTCCTCACAGAATTAAATTTAAATACATATATTGATATATTTTTTTCTTGTTAAGTTCAGTTTAGTTAGTACCGTAACATTTATTTTCAAAGCTGAATAAGAATTTTTCTAATGTACCCAGAATAACGGCTATAATTTAGTGGTAAATAAGGAACTTAACTCTCTCGGATTGTTCTTAAAGTTATTGTAAAGGAATGCTCTGGAGAAAATAATAAAAGGCGACTTCCACCTTATTAAATTGATGCATGCTTTTCACATCAAAAGCCAACTCTTAATACGTTTAAATGTCTATTATCACTACAGACTTAGCCAAACGGTTTTCTCACACCTTTCTCACTCATTCCGGATATCAACAGGATTGAGCTCTGTGAAGACCCTTCTAATATGGCCTTGCTCTAGGCGACGCTATGGTCTGCTACATTTCATATCAACTTCCATACAGTTCCAGTGGTCGCAAGTTGCATACAGGTCTTCGCATAGGTTCAGTTCCATCATATTAGGCTCTTTGTCATTAGGACAGTTGTTGGTATAAGGATCATCTGGACGCTACTCATTTCCCACTGTCTATTTATTTGTACCTCCATACAAATATATTTGGCGGTCTTCTCATTATGCTTGCCCCTTAGATTGTTGTTGCTAAGGATGGCGACATGAATAAGTGTTGCTTGCTTTGGCCTTTTTATCTGCAAGAAAAGATCTTGTTTGTCATGACCAATTATCCGGTCCGTAAGCTCAGTTTAATCCCAATACAACTTTAACATGTTGTTTATCAGTATATTTTCCGGGATGTATTTGTAGTATAGCTCCTTCTCTGCCTGTAAGAGTTTAAACTTCTCAGCTGACCCTTGATGGTTAAGTAGTGTCTTGTGGCCTGATGTGTCAAATGCTTTGCATCCTCTCGTTTTGTGCTAGATCGTCTATAATATTCGACATTCATATCGGCATTAGTGATTCTGGTTTGTAAGGTCTCTGATGACGTATAAATATACAACATACATACGTTGGAATAACTGAGCTGTGAATCGCTAATAAGAGAAATATTGACCCTGATACCAACCACTTGTTCAATGTTTATTTATCAACATTTTCTGGTTGCATTTCCCATAAACTTCTGGACAGTTTGAGTGGTTCAAGTAGCATTGCTTTTGTCTGGTCGTTAACGCCCTTGTTATTAAGCAGAAAACTTCGGTACGACGTCCGTGGTTGATAGAATTATGGAGATCGTCCAGAGGATATTCATTCTCCACTATTTGTGTATTTATACCTCCAGGTCTCTGTATTTGATGATCTTCTCATTATGATTATTCCCTAGATTGTTGTTGTTAGTGTTGCTTGCTTAGATGTTTTATCCACTGAAATGAAGTCTGGTCTGTTATGTGCAACTATATGATCCAAAGGCACAGTTCGATCTTAGTATAGCTTGAACTTGGTGTTCTTTAGTATAGACTCCAGGTTGTATTCATTTGATGGTGTTCCTGTCAGCACTTGATAGGTGCTCCTTGTAGTCCGATGCGGGAAATGCTTGACATCTTCCTGTTATGTGCTGAAATACCTCTAATGTTGTACATCTATATCGGCATTGAACATTCTGGATCGAGAGATCTCTGATTGTGTGCTTCAGATAGTTTCTTATTGGTATGACCTAATTTTTGATAGCTAATAGAAAACCTTCTGTTTCAGGAAACATTTGTCCAGATGTCAACCAGTAGTTCGATGCTAATTTGTCGACATTTTCCTCATTGATCTCTTTTGGGTGTCGTCCATGTGATATCACTATTATTATTATACCATATACTTAACCAAACGGCTTTTGCACTCTCTTCAGAGAACAATCGCTCATCCCAAATATACTCATATACGAGTATCATAAGGATGGAGCTCTGCGAGAGACCCTTTGCCTATTGTCGGACCTTAGATGTTGTATTACTCTAAACTTCCGGGCACTTCAGGCGATCCCAGGTAGCACTGCCTTTTGCATGGCCTCATACAAGTGTTCGCGAAGACTCAATCCTTTCATTTGTTGATAGAATTATGAGGATCATCCGGACGCTATTCATTAACCACTGTCTATGTATTTGTACCTCTAGTTTAAGCTGTACTGGGATCGAACTGTGCTTATGGATCGACCAGTTATACATAACCTACCAGACTTCATTTCAGTAGATGAAATGAACTAACCAGAAGTTTATGGGTAGTTCAGAGGACCATACCATCAGCTAAGGCCCGACAAGATGCAAAGAGGCCTACACAAAACCCCATTCTCATGATATCTGAATATCTGAGTATATCCAGGATGAGCGAATGTTTCTTGAAGGAGTACAAAAGACGTTTAGATAAGTATATGGGATAATTATAATAATAACCCCCCGATGGCATTCTCTGGTTAACGTACCGGCAGGGCTTGGGCGCTTTAATGATCCTAAGAGCTAAGCTGGAGGTAGTTTATCTATTGTTAGGGCAAAGAGGCGAATCGAGCTCAAAGCTGTAGAGGAGGCAATCGATCTATGAGAACGCGCCCGATATAACCAAATCTTGAAATTTTCTTAAGATGGAGGAACAAACACACAGAAATAATTTACCCGAGATGGGTATCAGTGTCGCCGGAGAATCCCACCCCTCTGCCGAGGGCTATCTGATAAGCAGCAACAGGTTGAGGAGGCAGGTTCCTTCCCAACAAAAGTAACAGCAACTACATCGGCTCAAGAGCTAAATTACACCAAGACCACCAACCGCTAGAGGTGCTGCGCGGAAACCTCAACCAGCGCTCACTCAAAAGGAAAATCAAGGCAGCACATGAAATGGATTGTGAATATAAATGAGTCAATAATGCGCATTTTTTACAAGGTAATTCATCTCGGACGAGAGGTGATCGGCTACAGACAACAATTATACGCCAAATTCTGTAGAAAATACCCACATACACAATTGTCACAATCGAGAACATCAAACCAGTACTGAGCTATTCTCCGAACTAAACTAATTCCAGAGAATTAATATTATAAAAATGGGAATCGAGCGAAAGATCCGAGGCACTGACAATAAAAACGAATAAATCGCTAAACCTCAACCACATCCAGAACCCGAAGTCGAAGAACAACCAAACAATTACATTCGAAAAAACAACGCTGAACTGTACCAGAAATTATCAACTGAAATAATGAGCAAAGCAGTGTTGGATTATGATGGAACCAACTCTATTTTGCAGCCCATCACTGCCAAGAGTAAACTCATCTAACAAGATCAGTATGGTATTAGACATCGCGAACAACAGAAATCAGTCACCGGTGCGGTACAATTCCGGTCTCACTCGACGAATCCTCTTCAAAAGTCGATCCAGGATACTTTTGTAAAATAGTGCGTTCACTGTTTGGCCCGGGCGCACGAATTCGCTATGGATAATCCCGCAAGAAATGAAAAATGCAACGCAAATGAGCATCGTTTGGATTTTCAACTTTGTTGCTCAAACTTTGGTGGGCCCCTCTTCGTCTTTTCCTCGCCACTCAGCGGTTTGGCGTTTGGTAGGTGGATCGTAGTGAAAACACCATGATTCGTCGCCAGTTACAATTTTATTTAAAAGATTTTCATGCGTGTCTGCCGATTTAACCAAATCACGTAAAGTTTCCACACGGCGCTATTTCAGCTCTTCCGTTAACAAGTGCGGAACGAACTTCGCATACATTTTTTTCCCGAGAACATCATTCAAAATTTGGTGCACTTCCTACACTAAAGTTAAGTTCCTCTGACAACATTTTAACCTTAATTCGCCGATTATGACACAGTGCGACGCGCACATGTTCGACATTCTCATCAGTAGTCGAGGTTAAAGAACTCCCCTCTCGTGGATCGTCTTCCAGCGACTGTCGATCGTTCTTGAACCGCGCATACCACTCGAAAACCTTGCTGTGACAATCCTCACCATATGCGGTTTCCCATAATTCGAATGTTTCTGAACCACTATTTCCAATTTGAAATTGCCATCACTTACAAAATGTTTTATTGTCTTAAATCCGAGGCTGCGATGAAGAACTGTCAGGTTTCTATTTATTTTAATCGTATTTTTTGGTTATGAGTTCATAAGACGGATGAGACAGGTACTGCGAACCAACGTAAAGAGTAAAAATATATTTAAGTCAGTCAACAGCTACGCTTTCTCTACTCTCGGTTATTCTTTTGGAATTGTGAAATGGAGCAAGATAGGCATACAAAGTCTGTAGAAGAAATTCAGAATACTCTTGATAAAGGCACACAAACGTCATGCTCGTAGTGCTACTGATCGGACAATATCACCAGAGAAGAAGAGAATAGGTGGATATTGATAAACAATTGAATAAACAACTAACAAATCTTTGCTCATATTTTAACAGGCAAGCAGAGTCTGTCCGACACCGGGTAATATGCGAGGCAGAGAATTCAACACCGCTGCGGTTGAGGATTATGAACTTATTTTTCATCACCAACCAGACCAAGAGAAGCTTCAAGCCTGGTTACAGAAGCAACTTCATGGACGACACCTAAAAGAGGTCAACCAGGAAAATGTTGAGAAGTTAGCGTCGAACTACTTGTTGTAGTCTGTTCAAATGTTGCCGGAAACCGAAGGCTATCGAAAATTAGGTCATTCTAACGAAAAACTATCTGAACACATAATCAGAGGCCCCTCTATCCAGAACGACTAATGCCGATATGAATGTCAAACATTAAATATAATTAATATCAAGGGATTGGGTCTTAGCGAACACCTGTATAAGTCAGTGCTTCTTGGGATTACTAGAAGTATTCGAAAGTTTCTGGGAAATGTAGAGAACTAAAAAATCATCTAGGGCTGACAACATGCAAAAAGCCCTCCACATAGCTTTATCCCTATGATATCTGAGTACGTCTGGGAGGAGCGAAAATTCCCTGAAGGGAGTGCAAAAGTCATTTGGCTAAGTATATGGGATAATAATAATCTAAACGATAAGATTCTATTTAAGGCGCTCAAAATATATATTTGCTCTGCCCTCAGTTATCCTTTTGGAATTGTGATATGGAGCAGGACGGACATAGGAGGTCTGCAGAGGAAAGTCAGAACACTCCTGATAGAAGCACACAAAAATCATCCCCGCAGAACTTAGCGAACAATGCTACCAATATACTACGGGGAAGAAGATTGGTAGATATTGGATCAAGAATTGATAGAGAAATCCAAACTTTTTCAGGTAGAGAAATTGCCATACTATGAATACAGCCTGTAACCTATACTGGAGAACGAGTCAAAGCTGAACTGGAATGGAATTGTGCTTATAGATAATACAGTTATTACACATAACAGACCAGACCTCATTTTAGTAGATAAAAGATCCCAACGAGCAACACTAATAGAAGCCGTTATCCCTAACAATAATAACAAGGGATAAGCATCATAAGAAGATCACCAAATACAGAGACCACAAGGTATAAATACGCAGAGTGCGGGGAATGAAAAGCGTCCGGACGATCTCCATAATTCTATCAACAACAAGCATATGACCGAAGAGGATTCTGCATAGTACCAAAGGATGGCGCTTTAGCGAACACTTGTATAAGGCAGTGATGATTGTTAAGACTTACTGTTTGTGACCGTGCTGTAAGACAGTTTTTGGCCATACTTATCCCCCCACATAAAAGGCCGACAAATGCAATACAGAGCTAAAAACTGAGTGTCAAATGCACTTATGTAATCTAGTAAAACCAGAACAGTTAACTTGTCGTTATTTGCTGCAATTATATCATCAGTAATTTTAAAAAGAACAGTAGTGGAAACATGATCGGCTTTGAATTCAGATTTTGTAACTGAAATAATATTTTTTACTCATATGTAGTCTAGAAACTGCATTTCCAATGCTTTTCCTAAAATATTCCGAGAAGAGGAATTAATGATAACATAATTCCTTCATGGCACAATGTTTGTACAGAATAGTCTATCATAAAACGAAATAATTTGTATTTGTTAAATAATATGTTAAGTAAAGAAAGAAAAACTAGATGAGATATTGAAACGCAAACATTTCTTTTTCTTCTTCCGTAGCATTTTTCATTTTTCTTTTAATTGTCGCCCTCTCGTTCTAGTATGTACTATTCAGCTTCACATTAAGCTTGCGTATCTTTTCAGGTTGTCTCTCCAACTTATTGCTGGTCTTCACCTATCATCTCGCTGACGTTTGCTATAGCGTATTCAGTTTATTTGTTGCTTGACCTGCTTGACAGCGTATCCAATTACTCCGTTTCATATCTCTGTATAGTAACTAGTTTATTAACCTTACCTTTCCTGAACGGTTTGAGTTCCTTAACTGACTATTGGTATTATGAAGCTATTGTATCTTATTATTCGTAAACGCTGATTTTTTTTTTGATCTTGTAGCACCCTTTGTTTGATCTCGAAAATCTGATTTTCTTTACTAGCTTTTATACTGTGTCCCAAAATATGTGTACAGATTGATTTATTCTAAAAATATTGCTCCTAATGTGATTTCAAGTCGTCAATCTGTTAGACATTGTTCTTGATGCTAGGTTCATTAAAAGACCTAGTATTCCCTAATTCCCAGCTGAAGGTGGTTTAATCCTCTACTGTTTCTTAATGATAATCCTAATTTATGATTTTAAATATACCTTCTAATGCCAACCCAAGCAGTATTAGATGGTATCTCCATACCAGACTCGCTTTTGAATGGGGACTGGTTCGTTATGAGGATTTCATCCATCTAATTAGGATTACAGACATATTGAATAATACAAGTTTAATTGTCTTCTTTTAGAACTGACTGTACACAAAACTTTGTTTGAATCCATAATACTCAAATGCAAATTTTTATTAGACTCAAAGTGTCACCCCTATCAATAACAATATGGTAACATAGTATTATGTGTAGTAACACGGAACAGGAGTTTTCAAAATAATCTATCCTACACAATTTTACGTGAATGCAGTACTCTTAAACTGACCATACTAACATAACTTTCTAGAATCTACATATTATACGTAGATACTAAGATTATATGAATCCAATACCCAAATAGTTTGGTAATTTCATTTCAATATTTCTTCGCGGAAACATAATTAAGTTTGATATTACGTTATTGTATTATTGCTTAGATAGAATTTTATTATCAATTTAACATATATATATATATATATATATATATATATATATATATATATATATATATATGTATATATATATATATATATATATATATATATATATATATATATAAATAGATAGAGAGAGAGAGAGAATAATGGTTAATTCACGATATTTTTAGAAAATATTTGTGGGTCAAAGAAAACCTCAATTTGCATAGGTTACTAAATTTTAAATAAAAATAAACACATATAATGCTAAAAAAGGGACAAGGAAGTCAAAAAGAACCGGAGAATAGCTTTTTACACTCAACGCAAACGTCATGCAGGATTAGAACGTGGTCATCGAAATCAAATTTACGGTGTCGAAATTGAAAGGGACTTTCGTCTCCACTTTGGACCCGACGAAATATCTGTCGTATATTATTTTTGAATTTGTCACTGAGGCATATGCTTATATGCTTGGGGTGAAAATGTAAGAGTGCTTTCTGCTTGAAATAATATAAAAATATATTGAATATTGTATTGTCCCGAATATAGTTCTTCAGTGGCTACGAGGAAGTGCTTATTTCATTTTGCAGATTATGCCACTAATTAATATGTTATGGCCTTTGTAAAAGAGTTCATTACTGCGAATACCGTTACATAGAGACCAACACATGAACTCATATATTTTTGACTTTCCGACAAATATTATTCTTCTAACAATTTTCTGCATATCTTTCTGAAGACATCAAATGTAAGTGGGCCTTAAAAAAATGTAATTTGCATGGGCACCAAATACACTCAGCGCTAATGATGAAAGAATATTATTGGCTTCAACTCAAATAATAATTTATTGTTTTAAAATGTGAATTATTCTTATCATTTCACATGATTCCTATCAAGAATAAGTGAGGTCATGTCCATGGAACTATGACAAAAGTTATTACTGTAAATGACAAAAATAGACGAAATATTTTATTGGTAGCTTAGCTTGGACATTTTTATTCACTGTGAAGTTGCTGATCAATTTGACATGGAGTTATGCGGAACTAATGTATTTTTTTATAATTCTTGAAAAGATCTTTTTCTCTACTTTTACCTGATACATGATGCCCTTAAAATAAACCGTTTTGTAAATATTAATGTCTTAAACTTAAAATTAACTATATTTTTGCTACTCTTTGGTTTTCACAGGTATAAAATGTGTATTCAGGCGACTTTTCAAATTATAATAGTAAAGGAAAAGCGTTAAACAACTCTTAAATATACATTTAAGTAAAAGTAATTAATCTTAAAGGAGAATTAACTCCTCGTACTTTTTTTATAATAATGATATCTTAACAAATGCTATTGTTCTGCTGTTATATGATACTATATATGATTTCTTAAAATAAACTTACTGTACATATGGGGTAAGATATTACTTATTTCACTATTGGTTATGTGATACTTAAAGTAACTAATTTGTTATTATACTAGAACAAATAACAAAATTTCTGGTAAATTCAAAACTACACAAAATCTATTTAATGCAAAGAGCTTTTCAAAAAGCAATGTGTATCGCTATTAAAGTCACACAATCTCGATTAGCTATATTCCAAAATTGCTTAATTGTCGAAATGTTTTTGTCCATGAACTCATCTATATTTTGAGGTTTTATTTGTTAATATAATATTAATGTATGACTTTCTTTAGATTATAATAATAAATAAAATTAATATATTGCTTATAGCCAGAAAAAACGCTCTGGTTTTTTAATATAATATACGCTCTACAAATCAACCAACACAGGATTGACAGTTCAATTTTTCATTTTTCGTCAATTTTCTATATAAACATAGCTTTGTTGACTTAGCAGTTAATAAAACTACAGGGTGTCCAGGAAAATGAGGGAAATCTCCCGGATATGAAAAAAAAAACACGTGAAAGAAATACTACAAGTTCATATAAACTTTTTTCGTATAGGCCTCCTCTGCGGAGATATGAGCTCCCAAAGAGCTACAACGGAAACAAGTTTTTTACACATAATTATTGAACCACCAGGTATATTTCTATTTTTTTTTAATATGATGTATATCAGGTAAGATCCTTCAAATTACTGTCCAAGAAAGTATTGTGAATTACTCACAGCTGCTGTGACACTCCTCACCCCATTTTTTTACGCCCTCAATGATAAGAACTATGGACCACACCTTTAACTATTGACTAAAAATTAAGTATTCTTTATTTATGTCGTTAATCTTAACCGTTTCCGAAAAAACGTCATTTTATTTACACTGTTAGTCCCCTAACTTCTCTCGGGATTCTCCGTAGAAGTTCCTCCCTACTATCGACGGGAGTGGAATACACCAAGATTTTGAAGTGTCCCCACAGGTAAAAATTCAACGACGGTAGGTTGGAAAATCGAGGAGACTAGGCAATAGGTCCTCCTCTACCAATTCAACAGTTTGGATAGACGTTATTCAGGTGCTCCCGCGCAGCACCGCTGAAATGAGGTGGTGCCCAATCGTGCACGTAGTACATCTTTCGGTGGGTTTCAAGTGGTAAGTAGTCTACTAAATCCTGAAAAACGTTCTGGAGGAACTCCAAATAAAGTTCTCCGTTCAGTCGTGCTGACATTACGCATAGTACAATCAAAAAATTGCCAGTGATTCGTGTCCAGACATTAATTGATTGGAACTGATTTAGATAATGTGAAACAATAGTTCCATAAGGACTTTCATCAGCCTATACATATGAGTTGTGTAAATTTATGATACCATTTTTGGTAAACTCTGCTTCATCCGTGAAGAGAATAGGGCTAATAAAGTTTACATTGTTTCGTTGCTCATCGAATAGCCAGTTTCTACATGGAGAATCGTCAGTATCGATTCATGTAAAAAACGTTGTCTAAAGCTCTTATCATACAGGACGTAAAAAAAAGGGGCCATGAGTGTCACAGCTAGTCCGTCCTTGCAACTGTGAGTAATTCACAACAGTTCCTTGGATAGTAATTTGAAGGGTCTTACATGGTATACATCATATAAAAAAAATTGAAATATATCTGGTGATTCAATAATTATGTGTAAAAAACTTGATTCCGTTGCAGCTCTTTGGGAGCCCATATCTCCGAAGAGTAGGTTTGTACGAAAAAAGTTTATATGGACTTGTAGTATCCCTTTCACGTATTTTTTTCTTATCCTGGAGATTTTCCACATCCCAGTATATTAATTTAACTTGATTAAATTTATATGTTTATTTTATTTGACTCAATATTAATATTATTAACTTACAAAGTAATGTAAGAATGTAGGAGCAATAACGCTTCTTTTCAATTACTTTTTCACAGCGTCTGATTTCCATTTGTGTACCCGTAAAAAATCGTCAGAAGCCTAGTCACTAGGGCTAGATTGGGAGCATATGATGGATTGTTTTTCACTGCCGTTATGTATATATATATATATATATATATATATATATATATATATATATATATATATGTATATATATATATAATAATAATAATATGGATATATCCACTGCTATTGCATCTCACACGGAGGAATCCGTGAAAGCCGCATAAACATATATAGCCATCCGGCGTTCAGTATTTGCATGCTTCCTTCCGATCTGTCCTTTGCACAGCCAAGTGCATGTCGGTACCCTGATGAGTCTAGTAGAGACGAAATATGTACCTCTGTCGTATCACTGTGGCGGGCAGGGTAAGTTTTCACTTTCTTCTCGGTATGGTGGTACAGGTGGGCCATCATCTCGATGGTGGTGGAATAGGATAAATTGTGTTCCTTAGCAATTTGTCCAAACTGTGCAACCTCTTACACGGACAAGATATGGTTGGAATGCAGTTTGCATTTACTGTTCGCATTTTACTTCATTCATATACGGAGCTGCATACAGTTGTACGTTTGCTGAATGTGATTTCAGCACTACAACGGCATAATGGGGATATATCCACTGCTATTGCATCTCACACGGAGGAATCTGTGAAAGCCGCATAAACATATATATAAATGATCATGTAGGATCCTCTACATTATTGCTGTTAATTCATTCGTCTTTGGCTGCCAGGCCCTCATTACTTCCCCCTCGGCCAATTTTATGTCATAGTTCAAAATCGCCTCTTTGCTAATTTGATAATAAAAAATATACTGAAAACCTACAAACCCCACAATATACAAAATAATTGACTCTATTTGTGATTGTTTTTTACTCTAGCTTGTTTATATCCTGTATTATTGGTTATCTATTTCATGTAGTAATAATTTGCCGCTACCTTCATAATTTTCAATTAATTTTAAAAATAATTATAGTTATTTTTTTTCATTTTAAGTGAGAGCTTATCTAACTACTCTTAGGATACAAAAACACAGCTATGATTTGTGACATTATCACCCAGCGACCGTTAAATTAATACATTATTATCTGTTTCTTGTTCGATTTATATATACATTTTTAATTTCAAATTTACTTATGAACCTTAACTGAGTGTTATTTAAATATCTTAAATTCATATTAAAATAAATTGTATGTTAATAAGGCTAACAGCATGGGGAATACAAACTATAACATAATGATTTGAAAAAATCATTTTCTCGTCTAAATTGTTTTATTGTAGAGTTTTTAGATAAATATGTTCAGATAAGTATTTAAATTATACAAACTAATATCTAATATTAAACAAGAAAACACTGAAGATTTTATGTATCCTCAGAATGCAAAGTTTTTCAAAGATTTCAAATTCTTGTTTAAAGATATAGTTAAACAGTGACTGCCAAATAATTCAACATAGGCATTTCAGGTTGTCGGTTGTCCATATAATGTTCTTCAATATAGAATACTCTTCAGTACTATCCTGATTGTCATACCTAGGTGATAAGAAATTTCTTTTTAAGCCCTCAATCACCAAAGAATTAAAAAGTTTCATTGTCAATTTTACATTTTATCTTTATAAGCTAAATGAAAAAAAGCTTTTAAAAATTTAAAGGGTTGCCAAATTTTAGTATCATATTGTATTCTAACTCAGAGCTACAAAACAGGCCAATTTTTTGACCACGTTTTGCAGACTGTTGCTAGAGATGAGCCGAATATATCAAAGCTACCATTTCTGTTATAAGTATCATTTATGGAATATAAAAGCGAAAATTTTAGCATATTAGTTCTGGAGTTCTGAGATAATATTATTATTATTCAAATGAAACAAACGGGTATATTAAATTGAGTCAAATAAATGTAGTTTAATTAATTGCTATGTTTAAATTGAAAAAAAAAACAATTAATTCTATGTTGCTTGGTTTGTAGAAAAGCAGTGTTATATTTTTAATAACTAAAACATTTTTCTGATTGTAAGCAATTTGTTTATTTAATAATGTAATCTATAGAAAGTCGTAAGTTAATATTATAGAATAAATGTAAACACCAAAATCTACGGATTAATGGATAAAAACATCCCAACAATTAAGTAATTTTGGAACACAGCTAATCGAGATTGTGAGATTTCAATGATTTAACAATATATATTGCTCTTTGGAAAGCTGTTTGCACTAATCAAATTTTGTATAATTTTTGAATTTACCAGAAATTTTTCATGGGCTTGAGAAAACGGGGGCAATATGGGGCATACTTAGAGTATGAAGTTTAATAAAATTGAAACCATTAAAGTTATACCTAAAACTTTTTTTCTTAAAATAATTGAAAATAGAATAGTAGCATTAATTAGATAGCTTAAGCACCAAATAATCAATAGTGGAAAAAGTCTCATCTTACTCCATCTGTAGTGTAAGATGATATATGTAAGTCTAATTATTAAACCTCACTAACAAAATACTTATCATCTTCATTATTAACATCCATACACTGTCTCTATTTTTAGAATGTACTACATTCAATCAGGCCTTCACATAACAATCTCTGGAGTAAAGGCATAAAGTTTCTTCGTTTCTCTCCATATATATATATATATATATATATATATATATATATATATATATATATATATATATATATATATATATATATATATATATATAGAGTGTATTCTAAAACTGAACGACAACAATTTCGTGTAACAGTATGTTATCAGATTTTCTTTCAGAGTTGGGGTCACTACCGAGTTAGTGTTTTGTCAGGAGCCCAGGTTTTGTTGTAGTCTAAGGCATTTTCAGAAAGAAGGGAGTCGATTGAAGATGAACCACGTAGCAAAAGACCTTCATCTTTAAAAACCGATGAAAATGTTGATAGAATCAAAATGATTGGGGGAAAGTTGAATTTAAACGACACCACCGTTTATCAGATTTTGATCGATGAATTGTGGATGAGAAAAATCCGCGAAAAAATAGTTCCAAAAACATTTCGCAGCAATTTCAATAAACGAGTTTTTGGCCAGTGGCATCTCAGTTTCCTTTTTCGCCTAACTTGAGTCCATGTGACTTTTTGCTCCTCTTGAAATTAAAAAGTCACCTTCAGGGGCATCATTTTAAGACACTAGAAAACATTAAAACGGCTGTAACTGACCAGTTTAGAGCTATTTCAATATTCGAATTCCAGCTCTGTTTTTAGGATTGGAAGAACCATCTCCAGCATTGTGTGGCCTGCCAAGGAAGTTATTTTAAGCGAGACAATAATGAATTGTAATTCAACTCGTATAAAAAATCAGTCGCATTACTTAAATATATATATATATATATATATATATATATATATATATATATATATATATATATATATATATATATATATATATATAATTTCCAAGCATGCATTAATTAGCGGTTAATAAATGGAAACATTCGTAATATTATTATTATTTTATTTAGTTCGATTGTGATGCTAGTACACAACAAACATAAGAACAGTGCGGGCTGATTGATTGACACGCAACAATATGCGATATCACTAGCAGATACAAATTAATTTTGTCAATTTCATGGAATTAATAACACTGTTCGAATTATAATGCTATAATAAATGTGACTATTAAGCTATCTGTTTTGTTCGCACCGGTGCATTTCATTCGGAAATTGATTTTATATTTGTCACAGTGCCACACGATATATTGTGAACATTGAAAATATAAATAAATAGAATAAAAATGTTTGTATTAATTTATAATAAAACTGACTAAAGGATTTGTGTATTCTATAATATGATAATATTTATTATTCACGACATAACCGTAATTAATAATAATTCATTTCTCACAATTTGTAGTTTATATATAAATACAGGTTTAATTGAAAAAGCTAAAGCTTAAGTGAACTCCAGCATTAATGTTCCCCAAAACATTTCCATTGAAATTTAATATAAATGAAGTTGAGTTCACCAAAATGGATTGGAAGTGAATGTAGTCCTACGATGAACATTTAGGCAAACAAGAACAGCTTAAGGTTTCAATGTTGCATACATGATCCCAGTCAAAAAGGTCAATTTCCGTTACTCCACTTAAAAGGAGGAATCCAGAAAATTTTGATGTGGCCAGAAAAAAAGATTTTGTGTACCACTTAATTAGTACTGCATTATTTTTATAATGTAATTTCATTAGGAAGTGGATATGGTTATTATGATATTGCATCTTGAAAATAATGAAATATTGAGTGATGCACAAAATTTACATGGTCTGATCGCTACCTTAACTACAATTCTGAATGCCAGACGGTCCAGAAAAAATCAATAAACAACAAAAAAGCAAAGTAGGTCGTTGTGTGAAACTCTTACCCAAATAAACTGATTAATAATTTTTTTAAGAAAGGCTAGAAAAATACAAACACAAAATTTAGAAGATAATAAAATCAAAAAACAATATCTTTCGTTGCCATACATACCAAATTTTTCCAAAAACATACAAACTTTTTTCAAGAAACCTGATATAACCACTAGTCATAAGGGCCATAATTTACTTAAAAGCAATTTCAGTAAATTACTAAATACCTTGCAAAGAGTGTCTATCGAATTATATCGACCAAACTAGTCAGTATCTGCAAAATCGCCTAAATGGACATAAATACGACCAAAAAAAAAATATTACAACCCTAAAAAAACATGAAATGAAAGGCAAACATAACTTTGATTATGAAAATACGAAAATCTTAAAAACCAAAATCCACAAAGGACAACGGGAATTTTTCGCAATAAAAAAAATCCGAATACAGTAAACGATAACACAGACATTAAAAATCCAAATCAAATCTACTCCAATATATTAAAATAAATCAATATAATGGAAATTCTAAAAAGTATAAAACATTAAATAAGAATAATGCCCCGTTATCAATTCTTCTAAATTGGACCAAGTTATTTTTTTTCAGAAAGATGCTCTGTAATGCTTTAATTAAAAGGCCCAAATCTGTGACGTCATTTAAAACACCGAAAACACACACCATTTAGTTTTCATCTTTCAGTCATGTAATTGTAGTTATAGAGTTAAAAATGTAGTGTCTACTCTCCCAGTCGGACTTTCAAAAATACTTTTATAATTTTTATAATTTTATATATAAATAGAGTCCATGGTTATAATGTGTGTAATTAATCTGGACATTAAACAAAAATTCCTGTTCTTAGTGGTAAGTTTTTAACCTGTTATTTCGTTTATAATAACATTAACAATGTAGATTTTTGTAGAAGCCTCGGATACAAACAGTTGAAAAAGATTCGAAAGAATATATGGCCACTTTATACATGTAGTTTTAATATAAAAGTGAGTCATAATCCAAGAGTATAACCAACTATATATATATATATATATATATATATATATATATATATATATATATATATATATATATATATATATATATATATATATATATATATATATATATATATATATATGTGTGTAGGTCTACTTTACGGGTAAAAAGATACATAGAATTATAAAAGTTACATTATAATCGTTTAACCAAAAAATATGATTAAAATAAATAGAAACCTGACAATTCTTCATCGCAGCGTTGGATTTAAGACAATGAAACATTTTGTAAGGAATGACATTAAAGTTGTGTTGATGTCTATCATATCCAAAAACTAAAATTAACTGTGTAGGTTCTGACCGGTAATAAATATTAATGTATAAATGTAACCTGAAAATTTTTTTCAATCTATTATACTAAATATGGATCTGTTTTTAGTCTTGTTATAACCTGTTAAAGTTTTTAGAAAAAATAAATATAGTTTTATTTAGTTGTTTGGTATATTTGATTAAAAACAATAAATTTTAAAAAAATTTTCCATATAAATAAATACGTAATATAAACTTGAATCTCTAAGAGTTCTTCCAACACCCTTTCTTTTATTTGATGATATTTCCCGAAGTAAAAATGAGCAATAGACAGCAATCATGCTTTTATCCCACCTGTCTTGATATATTCGCTTCATATTTTTTATGTCTTGGAATCAGTTTCGCCAGTCTTCGCTGATATATTCTTATTTTTTCAGAAGGTAGTTAAGATGAGAATAATACTGTAGTTATTAACCATGTTGTTTTTCGAGTTATTGAAATTCCTTTAACTATATTTGCATAATTTGAATTCTTGTGATTTTGTCCTCACGTTCTTGAAGGAAAGTCACGTTTTTTATTTTTGATTTGATTTTCTGGCTGGGAATTTATCAAGAAAATACTGAAAACTCACATTTTCTTTGATCACAAAGCCAGTAATTCAGTTTTTTATTGGTTAATTTTAAATCATGTTACTCAAGTCTTTTTGGTTAATACAAGAGTCTGATAGAGATCATACAACTTCATTTGAGGCAGATGTGTGGCCAAGTTCAAATTAGAAAGAACGATGGCAATATTAAAATCTGATAACTTAAAATGCCAGAATTCGGCATATTTCCATTAAAAAAGTCTGGTAGGGGTTGTACCGAAACTCCGTAGGGACGGATGCCATATTTTCGAGTCTAAGTTGAGGTAAACAATGACGTCCATATTTCTTGATTACCGTCCGATACATTAAAATACCGCCTTTAAGATTAATTTTTGTTATACGAGTGTATTTTTAATCGAATTAAGCATTCAGTATAGTCATAAACATAGCAAAAATTATTAATATCGACACAATGTCTTTTAAAAACAGTTTGCTAGCTATACATTTTTCTTGATACTCGCTCACGAAAGCAATATACACTCTGAAGTAATCTTTCATATAACACTAGATAAATAAGTCAATATTAATAAATAGGAATGAACGTAACAATAAGGAATCTGTAAGATCGCTAACAACGTAAGTATAACTCATATATTTTAACAAATTTGTACTCGTATTGACAATCCGAAGGTTGCAAGATTTCACATTTTCAGATAATGAATCACAATTTCAGATCATGGATCATAATTTTGTCACCAGATGAATTGAGATTCAAAGACAGAGTTATAATGCAACTGCAGAAAGTTCAGTACAAAACCATTTATAACTGTTGGTAACAAGGAAACAAAGAATCATTTTTATTGGGTTAAAAGGAAATTTAAGATAATAAAATCTTAATTTCAGTGAATTGCATATTAAAGCTAATAAATAATATTTTTTAGATTGACTGTCAAATTCCTTTTATAATAATACTTATTGTTTTAACATATACTCAGATTAAAGGAAGTTTTAATACCTGGTTAAACGTCTATTGTTTATGGAAAGAAGCCTATAATATGTTGTTTTTGACAGTATCTGATCATGTATAGAGATTTGTGTAATAAGGAATGTAGCTTAAAAAAACTCACCTAAAGATATTTTTTTATTATATTGTTTCTCCACTGTATATGTGCATAATATGTTAGAAATAGTATATATTATATTCCTTGTATCTACTTTTTAGGAATACAGTCAAAACATATAGGTTTCTGAAGCGTCCGTTTCCTAAATATTAAGTCCGGAAAGTCAATTGAATACAAATATAATATTTTGATAATTCATAAATCAGTTATTTTTAGCTGTTCAAAAAAATTTATGAGTATTCACAGAATTTAAAATATTCGTAAAAATTTTCTAGAAATAGTGTCCCTTTCAGTTTTCAAAATAAGACACATGCTTTTTTTAGTCAATCACATTTGTCTCTACAGGAAGCTCTTACAGCAAAATCTTAAAAAAACAGTTTCCGGAGGCTAAAAAAACTACTGTTCCAGCAGGTAATATAAAAATTATTTTATATCAGCATTTCTTAATACTCTATGTCTTGGAAACCAAATATTTGTGTACACTATTATTACGTAAAAACTTACTTCATAAAAAATTGCGCAAGGACATATTTCTACTTTAAATGGAGCTGTAGTCAATCTAGATTAAATAGCGGACTTATTGGGGCTTAAAAAAATTTTTCCTAACTATGAAGTCATCTACTAAAAGTAAACTATATACTAAGTCTCGTATTTGAACATGGAGAACTTTCTCTAATAATTAATTTTTCATATAAACGGTCAAATTATCAAGATGGCCCAATTTGTAATACCCAAAATATAATGCCTCTGCACAATTCAAGAAATGTAAATTTATTATTTTTGAAGCTGTCAACAAAAATCTAAAAGTAAATATTAACATTTTTTCACAGGTACTGTTTCTCATGAATGAGAAACAAAAATTTTATATGATTCTTCTGTAACCATATCTTAGATAATAAAGATTTTTTTCTTCTATAGGTTTCGTAATCATTCGGTATTTTAAAAGCACATGGTTTTTGCCATATCAGGTTTTTACTTTAATAAAAAGTGGTCACAGTACTTTTAAGAAAATAGGTTTTAGGACTAATCTTTTTGATAGTACTATATGTAAGCGTATTATAAGGTACATATTTTAAATAAATAAATAGAAATTACTTCTTTAATTTATTGATTTATTATTTCAAACTACAAAACTTCCAGTGTAATTTTGTTTACTTTTATAAGAAAAACTTAATAAAAGTTGATCTAAGAATGGGTTAAAAAAATTGAATTCGAATAAAAATGACATAATTTACTGAAAGATAAGTGAACACATACTTGAATGATTACTCTATTGTAACATTTGTTACACAATGCTTATTTAAAAGTTTAAATAAAATGGTGTTTTAGCATTAAATTTAACGAATATAGGCATGTGACAACACGGCTTTTAATAAGTCTGTTTGTGGCACGCTCAACCTATTTTTCTTTGTCAAGTTTTAAAGCTAAATGCAAATCCATTGGAAATAAAATAACTAAACGTCCGAATATATTACACATTTCAAATTCACACTCGTAAAAGCATCGGGGTCTCCTCGTCGAGCTTTTGGCGGCTTTGATCTCAGCCAGTGGTCCTAATTTTATTCGCTCTCCACTCTAACTCATTTAAACAACACAAATGACCATTGGTTTCAGTAAATTACTTGTCAATTGCGTTCACAAAGCTCTGTAAACTTTAATTTAAATGTTAGCACCCTCGTTCGTAGCTGCTTTATAGTGTAAATTCACAAAAGATGCGTTTTAATGGATATTTTTAATTTCTGGCTTTGTTTAGATATCAGTATAAATGAATAAAAATGCTTATAAGTTAAAAGTAACTAGGAAAAAATTTCCAAATGTTTTTAAATTTTTGTAATTGCTTTCTCAAAAAATAAATTTTGATTGGTCAGTCCTTTGAGCCCTTTGAACACAGTACTAGAAGGAAGAGCTTAAAAATTTACCTCCTAATTCACTAACATGGTCTGACTTTAAAACCAGTCTAAACGGACACGTAAAGTTTAAGTTGACAAGTCCAATGATAAGTCAAGCAAGATTTCAACTTAAAAAATACAAGGCTACAAAAATAATTTTCTTTTATGACTAAATCAGCAAAAATTGAAAATTATGTTTATTTCAGAGAGACATCTGTACCTCTTACCAATTTCAAGACTTTATCTCCAGTTTTTTATCCTTTATATTTGATATTAGCGTTTATTTGTTGACATGTGTAACACAAATTCTAACAATATGATAAGCAAAACAAAATTGGCAATCTCAAAGATTTAACTTCCTTTATTAGTTAATCATCCAGTTTAAATCCTAAACCTTCTAAATGAGTCTGGCTAAAATTTCCGCAAAAAATAAAGACATTTTTATGGTTTCAACATGAGCTACCTTTTTTTCCTTCAGGCCGATAAAGAAAAAAAACACAGAGAGTCAGTTTATTTTCTGCGAATCCTGTTCTCGTATTTTTTAATTTTTTAGCTTCTCACTACTCTAGTGTCTGCAGGTTTAACATCTTCGAAATTCAGATTTTATATAGATAGTTGCGTTCTGTAAATATTGCTTTTAGTTCAGTAGTAGGGAGAAAGAACCAAAGTTGGATTCGCAAAATATAAACTGGTTATCTAATTTTTTTTCCTTTAATAGCTTGAAGGAGAAAAACGGTACCTTATTAAATTAAGGAATATGCAATTTTACAAATATTAATAGTATTAATTTTTTTTGAGAAGTAAACCGTGGAAAAGAATTAATGCTATGTTATGAAATCTAAAGATATTTAGTTTAAATCTAAATGTTATTGGGATGGCAAGTAATATCTTTTGATTGTAATAGTAATAAGCATTTCTTCTTTGGAGCCAGGGTCTGATTTAGCCTCTCGCTTTGAGGAGGGAGGCGGTGATATCACAAAAATACGGTATGACAAGTGTACAAGTGAAAGCAAGTTATCGACGGGTGGGAGACGCCAGCAGTTCTGAATTTGAAGCTCCTGGGGGGCGATCGCAAGCGAAAGCGAGTTGTCGACAGAGGGGAGATGCCAACATTCATATTCCTAGGTAAGAGGCAGGGTCGGATCTATTATTCTGAATTCAAAGCGAATGCGAGTTGTCGACGGGCAGGGGGGGGGGGGAGAGATGCCAACAGCATTCATATTCCTAGTATAAGAGGCAGAGTCGGGTCCATTTTCCTGAATTTGAAACTTTTTTTAGGAGAGGGAGGGGACGATCGCCATTGGATATTCAACTGCTTGAAGTTCTAATTACTCCTTTGCATCCTTCTCGATACGCTACTACTACGTTTTACCGAAATTCTTCTGTTGTACATAGAACTTGATTTTTTCGCCATATGCGTGTGCACTATACGCGGGCTAATCTAATTTTTGAATTTATATTGAATTAGCTTCCATCCTACATGTGTCTAGATTAGCGTACATGAATATGAATCGATATCAGTCTCCCAATTAATTCCCCACCAAAGCATTAAACCACCCCTCCCAATGCAACTCTGTATGATATTACAGCTGACGTTAGCGTACGGTTTACCAACTCTGCGATAGACGTGGTTTCCTCAGTCTATTTTATAAAATTTATTGATTATAATATTTTTCCATTGCTCGGTATTATACTGAACATGTATTTTGGAATATTCTTATCCACGAGTTTTGTTATTTCGGAAAAGATTTGAAAATTTTTGACGACATGCACAGTATTCAAAAATATTCAATTCTTTCATTATTGTTTTAAACACGCCTGTAATGAAACGAAAGACTTATTAGGTTAAGGTAACCACTAGTAAAATCTAAATAAAATAGATTTCAAAATCTGAAAACTTCCTCAAGATATACAAACTTGTTTTGAAACTACCAGTGTTTGAAAATGTTATTAAAAATTCATTTTGTCTTTGTACCCATATAAGACGAAATGTTTCAGAAATGTTTCAGAGACGTTTCATGCTGCGTGCATGGATCGAAACATTTCAGAAAGGTAACACTGAAAAGTTTCAGAAATGACGATATGATACAGAAATAAATATTTCTGAAAGGATTCCAAAAAAGTTTCGACAATATTGCATGGAAGCTTAATGAAAAATTATAATAAATGTTTCCTGAAATATTTATGTAAGATTTCGAAAATATTTTAACCAACTTTAATGCGAATTACTTAATACTTCTGGAAGGTTGAAGTTTTTAGAAACGTTATATGAAATGTTGAGGTATTCTTGTGCACACTGAACACTTCGGGAAATATTTTATAACTATTTCATCAATTTAAAAAGAAAGATTTCGCGAAATATTTTTGAAACATTCTATATAGTTCAAGTTTATATTTAGAAGAAACCAACTGAAAAAGCCTTATATTATAAGGACAGGCGAGCTTTGTTCTAGTTAGGAATCAAAAGCATTACTTCAGATTGCAAGAAACTACCAAGAAAAGGTGGAAACTTTTCCCATTGGTAGTATACCGCCATCTGTAGATCGGTTTCAAACTCATTGGTTATTGTCAGTACAAAGCAGCCAAGTACACCGCACCATAAGAAAAGTTAATATTTTAAAGAACTTATATGAAGCTTAACATAAAGCTCAATACAAGCTGCATCACCTCTCGGAATTTCATGCAATCTAAACAGAAAAATCTCCTGCAAGATCTATTTAAATAGCAAATGAAGAGTGGAAGTATTTCTGAAAAGGTTTTCGATACGTTTCATAAAACTTTTCTCAATATGTTTAAGGAATGATCTGGAAATCTTCTTCGCTGCCTATTTATCGTACTCATAAAGGCTGTTGAGAAACACTGCGGAAATATTTCGAAAAGATTTCTTGAAACCTTTTGGAAGATGGTTTGAATAGAGTTTCAGAAAACTATTCATGGAATGTTTTTTTAAATATTTCAAAAATATATCCTGACTCGTTTTTAAATTCATCATGAAAGTTTTCAGTAAATCTTTCGCAAAGATTTCAAATTCATTTTTCGAAATATTTTTGAAAAGGTTTATGATACGTTTCATAAAACTTTTCTCGAAATGTTTATGGAAACAAAGGAAATCTTTTTTGCTGCCTATTTCGCATTTATAAAGGTAGCTGAGAAAACTGCGAATGTATTTCGAAAAGGTTTCTTGAAAGCTTTCTGAAGATGGTTTATCTGGCGTTTCAGAAAACGATTCATGGAATGTTTCTTAAATATTTCCAAAACATATCTTGACTTGTTTTTAAATTCATCATGAAAGATTTCAATAAATAGTTTGCAAAGGTCTCTAAAATGTTTCTCTAAACATTTCATGTTTTATTTTTGAGCGATTTCATGAAATATTCATTGAAATATTGTCTCAATATTTCCCCAATATTTCACGAAACAGTATATTTTACCGGTAAACAAAAAGTTTTATATAGTACAAGCACCGCCATTTTTACTAACAAAAATTAAAATAATACTGAACAGCTTAGAGCTTACTATTTTTATAATCTTTTTTTGAACCGTTATAATAAATTCTGTATTTAAATGTGAAATTAAGTTTTTGGATTTTGAGGATTAAATGTACTGGGAAAAATTATTATCACTAGGTCTAACATTTGGTTTTATGTACTATTAGGTATCAAAAAACAGTCATTAATAGCTTTCACATACTTATTGCGGTATTAATCTAATCGTCGTACGAAATTTCCAGTCTCCTGATAATTTCGATACTGTAGCATGATCTCTCCTGGAACGTAATGCGATATCTTCTTGTCTATATCCTTCGTTAAATGGGGTACATTTTTTGCCACTTATTTCAGTTATAGATTCGGGAAATACTAGATTGGGCTTCCCCAATGCTGGCCGTTCTCACGGTGCGAAAGAGGAAGAAAAGTGAAACCAGTAATCTCCATAGAAGCAGACATAGAATATTATTCGCTTTTGGGGTCACGTAGTTCTATGCGTCCCCAATTAGAAAGAGAGGAGATTACTGCTTTCACTCTTCTTCCTTTCTCACACTGTTGAAAAGGCCGGCATTGCAAATGGGCATTATAGTATTTCCTAAATCTACCAGATTTACCTTAATTTACTTTAATTTTTAAGTTATATAAAGATTTTTCAATAAAAAAATGCGCGAGAGACAATAAACACCATTAATATAAAATAAGTGCCTTCAGATAAATAACATCAGCACAAAGTGGCCCAATAGTATGGCACATTATTATAAAACTAAGAAAAAATATTTTACATAAGAGTTGTAGAACATTAATATGTCTATATATATTCCAAAATTATTTTTTGTTATATAATTTTTTTAAATGCAACACGCTATTTATTGTTCACCACAAAATTCTGTATCCATTTCTGAAATTGGTTTTACTTTTTTTTTGCGGCGAAAAGTAAAGAGTAAAATTTTGTGAGTAGACTCAAAATAAAATAGGATAGCAACGTAACTTCTGAAATTATGTGTGATTTTGTGATTAGGGAGGCAGTCTTAGATCTGTTTCTAGTTGGAACAAATTTTTTGAGAGAAAAGTAACAGGTGAGGTTTATTTGGACTTCTTACAAAACCACTTGCCGTAGTTACTTGTCCATGTACCAAATGAAATTCGGGAATGCCTGTTGTTCCTTCATGATGGGGCTTTCGTCCATTTCACAAGGCCGCCAATTAATAATTTTGAAACATGCAATCAATAAAGATATGGAAGAGGAAGGCCATTTTCATAACCATCTAGGTCACCTGATGTGAACATAAAATTTTTATAACAAAAATTGAACTTCTAAAAGTGCGCTAAAAATTGAAAAATAACCATAAATTTTTACATAAAATTGAAATGTTTGAAGTAGGAAATAAATAACTACTAATATATACAAATTATGGTAAGAACGCAATTACAAAGGAAGTATTTGTAATTTGTTAATGCGAATCACATTTTGTTAGATATTAGTTTGGCGCCGACTTCAAAATTTTCGATTTCATTAAAAATTTATAGTTATTTTTCATCCTTGAGCGCACTTTTAGAGGTCGGTTCAATTTTTTTTTATAAAAATTTTATTTTTCGCTTTTTAGTTTTGAATTCCTTGCGATATCCATAAATTATTTGAACTAAGTACTAATTGAGATTAGTATACCTCGCAATAACTCCTAGGTGGAAAAAAGTACCCATTCCATCCAAAGTTGTAAATCACCCTAAAATGGGCTACTAAAAATTCTTTGATTCTTAGAGCTCTCCAAGTACCAGTGAAATTGTGTCAAACAAATATTTAGTCTGTCACAGTAAATTCACTATCTTAAATTTCAAATTAATTTTAAACCAAAACCTTCCAATATCAATATTTAAAGAATGTGAGACGTAAGTTTTTTTAGCCTGATATATCTTATACAGTATATTGAGTATGTATGCGCCTCAAGAACCCCGCAATATCAATTTTACATAAAATCGGAAAATGCTAAAATTTTCAGTCCCTCATATATTATCTTATCAACCTGATAGTTGCAAAAAATTAACTTCATATTCGTAATACACCATCCTGAAAACCCCCTAATACCAAATCTGAAAAAATGCGAATAAGATAATATTTTCAACCCATCATATTGGATCCGCCATATTGAATTTCAAGAAAATAATTTTAACGTCTTAATCAAATCTCAATCAAAATCCATTAAAGCCATCTAGTACCAATTTTGGATGAAATCTGGAAATTTAAAATATTCGCTATTTACATCAGCAAAAAGATTCAGTCCCACCTTTGAACAAAATCGTTATTAACATTAACAAAAATCCCCCAACACTGATTTTAGACAAAATCGAGAGATGTAGAATTATTATCCGCCATCTTGAATCCACCATATATATTTTTTTTTAAATAATTTCAGATTCATAATGTGAGATCCCAAAAATTCCCCCATATCAATTTTGAAAGAAATCGGACAAAATTAATGTTTTATCCGCCATATTGGATACGCCTTATTGAATTTCTTAAAATAATTTCAGATTCGTTATGTGCGATCCCGAAAACTTCCCTTACTAATTTTGGAGAAAATCGGACAAAATTGATTTTTTGTCGGCCATATTGGATCCGCCATGTTAATTTTTTAAAAAATAATTTCAGATTCATTATGTGCGACCCGAAAACTTTCTCATATTAATTTTGGAGAAAATCAGACAAAATTGATTATTTCATCCGCCAATTTAATTTTTTTAAAATAATTTAAGATTCCTGATGTGCGACCTCGAAAACCCCCCGTACCAATTTTGGAGAAAATCGGACAAAACTGATTTTTTTGTCTGCCATATTCGATCCGCCATACTGAATATTTTGAATTCGTTATGAGCCACCCCGAAAACCTCCCCACACCAATATTGGAGAAAATCGGACAAAATTAAATATTTTTGTGCGTCATATTGAATTTTGTAACAATAATTTCAGATTCGTTGTGTATGACCTTGAAAATTCCCCCACACCAATTTTGGAGAAAATCGTACAAAACTGATTTTTTTGTCTGCCATATTCCATCCGCCATACTGAATATTTTGAATTCGTTATGAGCCACCCCGAAAACCTCCCCGCACCAATTTTGGAGAAAATCGGACAAAATTAAATATTTTTGTGCGTCATATTCAATTTTGTAACAATAATTTCAGATTCGTTGTGTATGACCTTGAAAATTTTTTTGGCCGCCATATTATCAGCGTCATCTTGGATTTTACTATACCAATTTCGTCAAAAAAAAAGAAAATATGGGAGCACTGCAGCAACTTCCTGAACATAACGTAAAAAATTTCATTCAAATCGGTGCCGCCGTTCCGGAGTAATGGGTGTACACACATAAACAAAATACAGAGTCGACGAATTGAGAACCTCCTTTTTTTAGAGGTCGATTAAAAATAGATTTTGGTATTTGGGAATTCGTAAAAAATTAGTTATACTCATACCTCCAAGTACAAAAAACGATATGAAAATTAGAGTAAGAAATTGTTTTTAAAATATAATTGCAGAAATATGTATAAACTTAAATAGATCATATGAAGAATGAATAGAAATTTGTTTAGAAGTTAATGGAGGTGACTTTGAATATTGAATCACGTAAAGTAAAAATAATTTAAGAAGGTGGCAGGAGGTAGATAAGTTTGTCTAGCGACGTGGGTTTTCTAGTGACATATGTTAATACTGGTAACATGTAATACGCCGTTGGTCGAGCTTTGTCTGGGAGTAGGTATTATAGACTAAGAAAAAAGCATTTAGCTGCTGTCTTCTTAAATGATATTTTACTGAAAACCGAGTATTAAACAGTTGTACAATTTTTAAATTCGATTGAGTATTGGTGTAATGTATTAAATTATCAAAATGTTCATTGTTTTTGGTAGTAATGTATTTTTGTAAATTTCCTTTTATAGCTTAAGTGTTAGTAATTGTAGTAGTTGTACTTATAAGTAAATAGATATTTAAAATTAGTGACAGTAAATGTAATAAAAAATTGTTTTAATTAAAACTTGTTTACTTAACTATTTTTTAAGTAAATCAAGTATGGTCAAAACCAGATAGACATAGAAAAAATTAAAGAGGATCTAAATATCTATAAAATCCAGATAAATACAAGGTATCTCATGTACAAAATATCAATTATTTTATGAGTTTAGCCAATTTTCAAACTTGTATCCGTGACAACTACTGGTGTTTTAGACCTCATTGATGTTACTTTGAAAATATTACAAATTTTATAATGTCAAAATTTAAAGTTTTTTTCTCATTAGTTTGGCAATGCCCCAAAAAATTTACAACTATTTTCAAGATGGCATGGAGAATTTTTTGGGCAACCTAAATATGTAAAAATATATAGGGTGTCTTGCTTAAGAAAAATTATATTTCTTTCTCTCCTACTTTTCCATATCACCCTGTATAACCAAAAATAATTTAGAAATATTAACATATCTATAACAAATTTATATAAAAATTTTGTTGTCAGTTGTATAATAACGCAGCGATTAGACTTATTGTTAGCCACACTTTTAGGCAACCCAGTATGTATGTTTACTGCATCAATTTATGTATAATTATTTTCAAACATTAGTATTGAATTTATTTGAATTACGAATAAAATTAAAAAATATAATTTAATTAAAAAAATTGAACCATTTTCTAAAAAAGAGCTAAAAAGTGGAAAATAACAATAAAGATTTCAATATGAAATTGAAATTTTTGAGGTCGGCGCCAAATTAAACCTGACAAACTGTGAGTCACATGAAAGGATCAAGAAATACTTTATTTGTAATTGTTTTCTGATCGTAGCTTGCATGTATTCAACGTTAGTTATTATTTGTTTCATTTAGGAATAATTTGGGGCCGACTTCAAAAATTCCAATTTCATATAAAAATTTAAATTATCATTTTTCTCTTTTTGACGCTTTTCTAGAACTCAGTTAAATTTTTTTAAATTTTATTTTTAATTTTTTGTTCTGAATTGAGTTAAGTTTCTAAGTAAGGTCACAAAAAAGTACCCATTTTATCAAAAGTTGTAGACTATAATAAATTGAGCAACGACAATTCTTTGATTCTGAGAATTTGCCCAATACCCGTTTTGAATGAAAGCGTACTCCAAAAACCCCATAATACTGATATTAAAAGAATTTGAGACCCCAAAGGCAATTTGGATCAAATTGGAAAAATGTGCAATAATAAACAGTAAAAAACTAACTTCAGATTCGTAACTTATGATTCCGAAAATCCCCTAACACCAATTTTGAAAAAATGAAATTAACGTAAAATTTTCAACCAAACCATACTGGATCCGCAATACAGAATTCCAAAAAAAATTTAAACTCTTATTCTAATTTAAATCTACACCTTAGAAAACCCCCGGTAAAAAAAATTTGGACCACCATGTTACTTCTGCTATATTGATTTTTTTAAAAACAATTTTAAATTCATTATTTGCACTCTCAGAAGCATCAAATTTTGAACAAAATAAAGAGATATTAAATTTTTAGTCTTCCATATTGGATTCACCATATTGAATTTTGTTATAATAATTTTAAATTTATAATTCTCCTACACCATTTTTGGACAAAATCGAATGGTGTAAATTTCTAGTCCGCTATATCGAATTGTTTGAAAATAATTTTACATTCAAACGACCCCAAAAACTCCTCCATACTAATTGTAGAGAAAATCGGACACGATTCATTTTTTCGTCCACCATATTATTAGGCCAAAATAAAGTAGGCCTACTGCAGCAATTCCTGAACATAATGCAAAAAATTTCATTCAAATTGATGCTGTCGTTCCGGATAATCGACGTACATACATAAAAAAAACATACACAACGGTTGTATATAGAAACTACTTCTTTTAGAAGTCGGTTAATAAACTTAAAGCGACTTCAAAATTTTTCTTGCTAGTACATATTATATCAGAAAATGGCGAGATCATTATAACACAAATTTCCTTCAGGATAAAAAATCACTAATGAAAGCGAAGAAATTGTTCTAGTAAATAAAAATCTAATACTTTTAATAACTCTTAGTTCTTTTTATACTACTGACGTTGTTTTAAATTCATCGTTATATAATTCACTAGTGAATTGCAAAAAAAATTTTCTATAAAATATTTTTATAATGTTTCATCCTTAATAGAAAATTATTTTAAATTGTTCTTGTTCTTAAAATATAAACATGGGTTTTCATAAATTTTTTTATTTTTAACTAACTTAAAAATTTAATGTTAAAAATTATTCTCTGTATTCAAAGTTCTTTAGTAATAATAATTTGGAATCGATAAGGTATAATTCGCCATATATGAATGTTAAACAACAGCATTTCGTAAAATTTCTCCCCAGAGCTAAGTAATTATTAAATTTATGCTGATTCTACGTCTTAGTCGGGCTATGCTGTTCGAATTACAACAAGATTTACAATATTACCTTGATACGCCTTGCCTAATTCTAATTTATCTGGGAGGGAACGTCTTTGTCTGAGATACGACTACTGCGGAAAGTATCCCGTTACAATCGTAAAATTAAATTATGACGTTTATAATGGGCTAAATGGGCTTCCGAACGGGGCTGATGGAAATCCATAACCGTTGTAATTGCTGGCAATTTGGAATTAATAACATTATATACACAAACAATGCTATACCCAAAAATGTGCTTTTAATATCTTTACAAAATAAAAATATATATCATTTTTATAGAGAATGTCATTAATATTTGTTATTGTTGCTAAATATTGCATATTTCTTGTAAATATTTAATTATAAAATTCAAATAAATTTATGTGCACCAACTAACTAAGGTGCCATGCTACTATATTTTATATTTTTCACATTTTTAGAAATAATGACTAATCTCCACAAAAAAAATCATTCATGAAGTAGCTAGAGTGTCTGTGACATTGGCGGGTGCCGTAATGAATGAATATTAGCGAGAATAACGATTACACCATAGGAAAGCGTTTTTTGTTAAACCTTTTTGTATTAACAAAACTATGTAACTATTTTTATTAAATTTAAATACAACGTATATTTAATAGATTCAGTAATTATTTATTTATACTACACCTACATAGCAGAAATGTTAAAATATACTTTATAAGTTAGGTTGCAAAGCTTCGTTTGTCATTTTCCTTTCTTTATATTTATATTTCATTGTTTGCTGAAATATTGAAATTTATTCTTTTTCTACTTTCAAGACAATAATCTTTTTAAATTATTTTGATTTTTAGCTATTTCTACTTTTAAGTCCAATGTTAGATATTTTAGATGTTGTTTGTTGGCAGAACTGTTCTTTATGGCATTTATCTAAATTCCATTGAACTACTTCAGAACTTCACTATTACAATCAAATTGAAATGAAATAGTGCTAAAGACATTCATGCGAACTAATATAAAGATATTATCTTTTTTGTGAAGACTCGTATTTCTTGCCTTATAATTTAAATCAGCAGTCCTATCAGGGGCCAATCTAGCCTCTCTTATGAGGGAGGAGCGGTGATATCACCAAAATACGGTACGGCAATCGAAAGCAAGTTGTCGATGGGGGGGGAGGAGACGCCAGCAATATTCCCATATTTAGTTTTAAGGCAGGGTCGAGTCTACTTTTCTGAATTTGAAGTTTTTGTGGGGGGGGGGGGAGATAGCAAGAAATAACAAGTTGTCAACGGGAGGGGGGAGATGCCAGCAGTATACACATTCCTAGTATAAGAGGCAGAATTGGGTCTATTTTCCTGAACTTAAAGCTCTTGGGGGGGGGGGGGCAAAGGCCCCCTCCTTGGATCCGCCCTTGAATTGCATATTAACCAATGTTATTAATTAAAGAGGTTTAACATTTGAATACGATCTAGCTGCCATGGAAGTTAGACCTTCGAGTGTCGATTATGCTTTGCCTCTGAAATTTTTATAATTATGTCAACAAACAAGCCAATGTATAGAAAAAATAATTATAAAAACCCCGAGATAAAGCCTTGAAAATGAAAAAAAAAGTTGCTATTTCCCGAAACCAAACAAAATTTTTCACTTCTGCATGTTCGATAATAAAAGAAAACGATTTTATTTTTTTAACCCTGTATGTTTAAGTTTCATAGCTCGAATCATTTGTGGTAGCTTTGATCGATCTAGAGATGAGGCACTGGAATCGATTAGAGGAACAGTCAGCCACAAAATAAAAAAAAATCGGTTTTTGCCGGCTGAGTTATAAAAGAATACGAAACGTTTATTCTTTTGGTTTTAAGTTTCAAAATTTAGTGAGTAGACTCACTGTTGATAATGACGATTTAAACCCTTTACAGTCAACTTAGATCAGTTTTAAAATCAGATTGTGTTAATGAATTAGGAGGTAAAATTTACAGAGGGAAAAAAATTGTAATGAATAAAAAAATGATAATAAAAATGGAAATCTTGTAAATAAAGTATTAACATCTTAACCTATAATACAGAAACATATCAAAAACTAAACATTCTCGCAAAATTTCTTTCTCCTTTTCTCAATCTATGCTTCAATATACAAGTATTTCGAAAGAATGGTAAATTTTCTCATGCTCCAGTTTGATTAAATAATTTAGTTTCATATAAAGTAATTTTAAAGCGAATTAAGGATTACGCAAAAATTTTGCCCGCTTTCTTTTTTAGTTTCAAATACAAAGCGATCAACTTAGAAAATTCACAATATTATAACAAAATAAAGGTCAACTCTATCGCTTTGGTAGACTAGAAGTGACCGAAAAGTTCAGCTGACGCAAAACTTCTTCAACTTATTGATTATTTCAATTTTACTGTGATATTTCTATGCGCACCGATTAGTTTATTTATGCCATAATTTTTGAACCTACACAGTGTAAAAAAAGAGTATAAAATAACTTTTTTGTTTCGAGGCAAATTCCTTGATTAATATATAATTTAAACGTTGTAGAAATATATATATATATATATATATATATATATATATATATATATAACCATTAACACATTGGACATATTTTTGTTTGATAAAGTTGACTACGAGAAAATTAATAACATTGGATGCGGACTGGATATTTATTGATGTTGTGGATTATGTTGATGCAGTGTGTGACAAATTTTATGAAATAATATATTCTGTCATCAATAATTTTGCACCTTCTAGGAAAATTTCAGATAGCAGGTATCTACGATGGTATAGCCCAGAACTTAAAAGGCTGATTAACAAGAAGAACAGATTGTATCATAAGTTTATAAATGGCCAGTTATATTATGAACTTTGTTCGGCTGTGCGTAGCAAGATCAAGGTTTAAATTGACATTTGTTATTTGAATTTTGTTCCTAATGTTGAAATAGTGATCCCAAATAATACGAAATATTCCTGGTCCTATATACATAAGACAACAACTTTTTACGGATAATGAAATACGATAATACGCAGCTGAATACCCTACATGAAAGTCGCAGCTTTTGCTCAGCATTTTCAGTCCTGCTATTCTGATCATATTACATAATATTATTTTGACACTAAGTCGTTAAATGAGATTGTATATTTGCAATTACGTATATTTACTTTACGTGAAGTTCAGAACGAGATTGATCGTTGGATTGTAACAACAGTGTAAGAAAGTACATGGTTTTCCTTTCAACTCATCTATCTTACATTTACCAAGAGTGTTTTAATAATGGAACCTACATTGTTCTCTATGGGCAAGCCTACTGATAGTAATCGTATCAAAAACTACTGGGGTATATTATTGCTGTATGTTATGGGAAAGATATTTGAAGGGATAATAACTAATGAGTTGCTCAATGCTATTAAAACTTGCATTGGCTCAGAAAAACATGTTTCTTTTTTAAAGTTCAAAAATTACTATTCTAGGTATTTTTCATATCAAATTTTTTAGTCCAAGGGATGGAGGCAGGATATCAAGTAACCTTTAATAGTGTTTGCTACAAGTTGCTGGTGCACAGACTCGAATGTGTCGATGTGTGTAACCTATATTTAAAATTATTTAAATGTTTTTGGCCTATGATAAGTTATAATCATAAAAATTACTTCAATATGGAGTATGTGCCATTTTTTTATTGATCTCGGGGTTAACTAGGATAAAGATTTAAGTTTTAATGAACATACATATTGGTAATACTGTAGTCAAGAGTCTTAAGATCTTGGGTTTTATAAAGTGAAACTGCAGATATATTAAAGACATGAGGGCTTTCCAAATACTTCAAAACAGTGCGTAGTGTTTTGTAGTATACTTGTACTATTTGGGCACCTATATATCAGTGCAACATAATAGACAGTAAAAATTTGTAAAATTCGTTTATTGTCTGTAGGTTTCCCATAATTAGAAGTGCGTAGTAGAAATTATTATTTATTCTTTTTGTACAAGCTAGTTAATAGTTTGATTAACTGTGGAAAACTTCTTGGCGAGCTTAATTTTAGAGTACCCAGTAGACATACTTGACAAAGTCAATTATTTGCTGTAACAGTGTACCGAACAAATTATGGTTCGAGAACTTTTGTCGATTGCTCAACCAAAATTTATAATGATATGAAGATATTTTTTGTTTCAGTTTTTATCAATTAAAAAGAATTACTGGCTAGCCGTTAACCTTTAACCCCCTAATTCACTAACATGGTTTAACTTCAAAACCGGTCTAAAATAACAGTAGAGAATTTAAATTGACAAGGGTAACAATATGCCAAGCAAGTTTTGAACCTTTAAAATACAATTAAAACAATATCAAAAGAAAAACAAAACTGGTCATCTCGAAAATCTAATTTCCAAGACAAATAGATCGGGTCTAAGTCTTAAACCTTCCTAGTGAATCTGGCTATAAAAATTTTCTTCAATTCTGCAATACAGGAATCAACTGTATCAGTATGTACGATTTTTGCCATATTCTCACTCATTTAAGGGTTACTTAGGGCTGCTGCTTTTTTATTTATTTTTATTCGAAATAATGATAAGACAAAAACAATGTGATCACATTTTTATATATTATGACATATATTAAGTAAATATTTTTTTTATTCATCTTAAATTGTTTACTCTCTTGTTAACTGATATTCTTCAGATATGAATAATATATATTTCTGGTTACAAAAATTAAATAAAAAATGAATGAAAATAAATCAATCGTAATATCGTTCAATTTTTGTTTGCGATATACAATTGATTTATTTGAAAACATCAATGAGTATCAAAGCTAACGTTGTCTTTTTATTAATTTATTCAGAATTCTTATATAGTAAAAATAAATATCATAATTTTACATCTTATGATATGCAGCTCCCATGTTTCTGTACATCTTTTAAATTCGTTTTATTGACATACACAAAATACCAGGTTATTTTACTTTTCGTAGCACACTTCCTAATATAAGAATTATTGTATAGAAATAATAATTTATCTTAAACACCGCAATGTGGTTTCGACACTTGACGTCATTAATCTGATTCAGGGCGTCGTAGTGTTGGCCTTTTGATGTCTCGCGACAGTATTTTGTCGATCGATGGGTCTTGTTGTGACAACTTGAAGGGGTATAAATGGTTTTGGTTTCCGTATGTTTCAGTGTTAGCGTTCTAAGCAAGTTAAATATCCCTCCAGTTATTAGATGTGGTGTATAATAGTTTTATCATATATTTTTTATTGGGTTATAGAAAAATAGAAATTTTAAAATGATAACTATTATTAAGAAAACAAAATCTTTATACAAAGCACAGTTGAAAATATGCTAATTTTGAATGTTTGAAATGCATATTCTAAGACAACAAATATCTTTTGGAAAAAACCATATATGTCAACACATCTGCAATACTGATTTAATAAAATTTTTATTAAAATAAAATCCAATTTTCAAGAATAGAGGCTAATTCCTAGTACTTAACTAGTTTCCTACTAGGAATAAAATTTTGTTTGTTTTAACCCAGTTTAGTTTAAATAGGGTTTAATGGTTTTGATATTTTCTGTAACTATTATATAATTTTATATAATATGTATATTAAAAATCAATCTTAATATTATTCATTTCTATCTGAATTTTAGAAGTTATCTAAATTTATGCTTTATACTTGCTGTATCTTATTATTCCAAATAATTTGGTATTGAATATTTGATTTTGTTATATACGTCTTAATGCGAGTAAAAATATTAAATGAATACGTGAGAATTTATGTTTGGAGCAGTATTGTGAGCCTTGGAACAGGTTATGTTCTTTTTATCTCAAACGGTATTAAAATATTCTAGAAAAACAACTACCTCAAACAATAACATTATTCAGCTTTAATCTTACCTATCCCATAATCTAATTACCATCAATGGTTGCATGCATTTTATCCCGCCCTACTGAATCCTGAAGAAAGACTATTAAATTCATAATTTTTACCCTCAAGAACCCCCCTATATCAGTTTTACAGAAAATCGAAAAATGTAAAATTTTTAGGATGCCAGATTGAGTTTTTCAAAAAAATATCTTAAATTCGCAATTAACAATAACAAAAAAAACCAATAGCGATTTTAAACAAAATCGAGAAATGTAGAATCTTTAATCTGCCATCTTGGATCCGCCATACTTAATTTTTTTTTAATAATGTAAGATTTGTAATGTGCAATCCTAAAAACTCCCCCATATCAATTTTGAAAGAAATCGGACAAAATTATTTTTTTTATCCGCCATATTGAATTTCTTAAAAATAATTTCAGATTCGTTCTGTGCGACCCCGAAAACTCTCCGTACTAATTTTCGAGAAAATCGGACAAAATTGATTTTTTTGTCCGCAATATTGGATCCGCCACATTGAATTTTTTAAAATAATTTTAGATTCGTCTTGTACGACCCCGAAAACTCCTCAGTACCAATTTTGGAGACAATTTGACAAAAATTAATTTTTTTGGTCGATATATTGTCAGCGCCATCTTGGATTTTACTGCACCAATTTAGACCAAAAAAATGTGGGACCACCGCAGCAACTTTCTGAACATAACGTAAAAAATTTCATTCAAATCGGTGCCGTCGTTTCGGAGTAATCGGTGTACATACATAAAAAATATATAGTCGACGAATTGAGAAATATTTTTTGAATTTTTCGATCGTCAGCACATTTAATGGCCCTTGTTCTAGAAACTAAGACTTTTTGAAATCATCGACATGATTTGAAGCTCATAAAAATTAATTGATGCTATGCCAAAAAATAGTTTTTGGAATTTTTCAATACTGGAGGTTTTAGCTTTAATAGAAACTAAAATTATTGTCCAAAAATTTCAATTATCTGTGGTTAATATAAAAACTCACAAAATTACTCAGTCCAGATGCGATTCCCCTTACTTACTTACAAACACCATCGATATCCAAGTATGACAATGCAATTTTAATTAATTCATCATCATCAAGATCATCCCAATAACGAGTAAGGTTAACAACCAAATCTTTTGCATTGATAATAAACTGTGCCCCCACACAGTTCATTCACATGCCAACACTAAGGTGGAGATTTCGATGCATTTTAAATTTATTTCAAACTACCAGTGATGAGATTTATACAAAAAATCCTTTTTTGAAGGGTGAACTTATAAACTTATTTTAAAGCTTAATGAGATACCGTTAGTGCTAAAGATTATCTTGACTGAATATTTAGCAGCACAAAACAATTACTTTGCACTTTCATTTATGATTTCTCCTCATTAACTTTTATTTTAGCTCTGTCAAGTAAGACAGCTAAACTGAAACTTTTTAAAGGTCATTAGATAGTTTAAATGTCATTGGCGTCCGAACCTTCTGAGTTATACCATATATCTAGCAATATGTCAAATAAATTTTGATTAAATGTCTTAAGTCACAAATCGCTCTTTGCTAAGTGGTAATCGACAGCTTTCTTTCTGACATGCTACAATTATCACGTAAAATTTAATTTCATCAAAACTCAGTCAACAGTTTTTTCTAAGATTTACTATTTTACAGGCCAAGATAGTCACGACACGTTTTTTGAATCAATGGGCATCGTTGTTAATCCACTGGGATGGGAGACAGTAGGCGCTGGCAGAGTCATATCAGTAAAAACAACATCTCATTGGAATATTGAACTCATATTTTGAGTTGAATGTTATTGATCTAATTGAAAGCTCTGAAATAACTAGACATAACAAAAGTTTCAAAAATTTAATAAAAGATAAGAATCTAAATTTTTTGTAGATATTTTCATATACGTATATTCTCATTGAAAGTGCTTAGCTGATGCAGCCCACTTCATTCCTCTTATAATGGTGTATTCTAGTGAACGCGATGAGTCAATATGCTTCTTATGTAAGAAATCCACCTTGAATTCTCTGTACCACAGTACTGAAATTTTTTTCATCTGAGAAACGTCACCGTTCTAGAATTAGAGCTTTCAGCGATTTAGGGTAAGTATTAGTAGCCATTTTTACACATTTGTGAATGCTAGAAAACAATAAGGAAGCTCTTTCAGTGCATATTACAAAATGGGAGGGACAGTATTTTTCATTACTTTATTTTTTAATTACCATTGTCATTTTTATTGAACTTACACAAAAAATAGTTTGCTGTTATATTTTATATTGATACAAGGATAAATAATTTTTTAAAAATGAGCCGTAACCTAGTTTTAGGCTGCTAATGAATGCTTGCGATGTTTATTTTAGCATTTTATTCTATAAATGAGCTACTAGTTAATATTGTTTAATTATTAAATATTTCAAAACTTAAAGAACAAAGTATTTTAGTTGAAAAATATTTTTATATGTTGTTTGGTAGCCGTTCTCCAATATCGTATATTTAGAAAAGATATAAACAATTTTAAATTTCTAATTTTTTAAAAATAAAAATATAATCTTTTATATGCAACCTCTCCAAATCTAAATTCTTTCCCAAGTTTAATATCAACGGAATATTTTCTTTTATAATAATATGAATTATTTCAGCAAAATTGCGAATCCAAAGAAATTTATTATGACATTTAGAAGGAACAAGAAGGGTGCTATTGTTCGACGTATTATTTTCGATGTTAAAGATATTCCGAAATCACCCTTGAAGAAGATATATAAGTGTAGGGGTTAGTTGCCTACTGCCTTTGGTAATAGCACGAAGTGACCTTTGTAAATGTCATAGTATTAAATTACACCGTCTTAGAATTTCTTAAATTTCATTTTCTTTATTTGATCTATGCAATGAGCCATACTTTCCATTTTTACTAAAGTTTTATTTTTTAAGCAGCTTTAGGCATAAAAAAGACCATTGTTTAAGGTATTTATCACAAAAAATTTTGTATTAAATTGTCCAAAAAAGTTACCAATCTATTAACAATAATAAATTTTTATAATATTTTGGATAATAAAATTTTTATAAAAAAAATTTAACAGACTTCTAAAAGTACGCTAAAAAGTGAAAAATAACTATAAATTTTTATATGAAATAGAAATTTTTGAAGTCGGCGTCAAACCAACACCTGACAAAACGTGATTCCATTAAACAGATAAAAAATACTTTATTTGTAATTCCTTTCTAACCATAATTTGCATATATTAGTAGTTATTTATTTCATTTATAAATAATTTGGCGCCGAAAATTTCAATTTCCTATAAAAATTTATAGTTAGCGCACTTTTAGAATTCGGTTCATTTTTTTTTTATAAAAATTTTTTTCGATTTTTAGTTTTGAATTTATTATGATATCCCAAAAAATTATTTGAACTAAGTACTAATCGAGATTTCCTCGCAATGACTCCAAGGTGGCAAAAAATACCCATTTATCCGAAATTGTAAATTACCCTAATATGAACCAACAAAAATTTTTTGATTCTTAGATTTCTCCAAATCCCAATGAAATTGTGTCAAACAATATTTAGCCTGTCATAGTAAATCTACTATCTTCAATTTCAAATTAATTTTAGATTGGTAATATAGGCCCCAAAACCTTCCAATATCGGTATTTAAAGAACTTGAGACATAAATTTCTTAGCCCGATATATTTTATACTGCATACTGAATTTGTATACGCCTCAAGAACCTCGCAATATTAATTTTAGACAAAATCGGAAAATGTAAAATTTTCAGTCCCTCATATTGTATCTTATCAACCGACTAGTTAAAATTTAACTTTATATTCGTAATAGACGACCCCGTAGACCCACTATTACCAAATCTGTAAAAATGCAAATAAGGTAAAATTTTCAACCCACCATATTAGATCTGCCATATTGAATTGAAAAAATAATTTCAACGTCTTAATCTAATCTAAATCTAAACCTTTCAAAGCCTTCTAGTACCAATTTTGGAAGAAATCTGGAAACCTAAAATTTCTCGACGTCATATTGCATCTGACATATTAGATTTTCTTAAAAAAAAATTGTATTTGCTATTTACATCCTCAAAAACGATTCAGTCTCACCTTTGAACAAAATCGATGAATGTAAAACTTATAGTGCACTATATTGAATTCGGCATATTGAATCCTGCAAAAAATACTTTTAAATTCATAATTTACACCCTCAAGAACCCCCTATATCAGTTTTGGAGAAAATTAAAAAATGTAATATTGAATCCTCCAGATTGAGTTTTTCAAAAAACATTTTAAATTCGTAAATAACACTAATAAAAATCCCCCAATACTAATTTTCGACAATATCGAGAAATGTAGAATCTTTATATCGCCATCTTGGATCCGCCATATTATTTTTTTTAAATAATTTCAGATTCGTAATTTGCGATCCCAAAAACTTTTTCATATCAATTTTGGAAGAAATGGGACAAAATTAATTTTTATCCGCCATGTTGAATACGCCATATTGAATTTTTTAAAAATAATTTGAGATTCTTTATGTGCGGCCCCGAAAACTCTCCTATACCAATTTTGGAAAAAATCGGACAAAATTGTTTTTTTCGTCCGTCATATTGGATTCGCCATATTGAATTGAATAATTTCAGATTCGTTACATGCGACGCTGACAACTCCCCCATATCAATTTTGGAGAAAACCAGACAAAATTGATTTTTTAGTCCGTTATATTAGATCCGCCATATTGAATTATTTAAAAATAATTTTAAATTCGTTATGTGTGACCCCGAAAACTCCTTCGCCCCAATTTTGGAGAAAATCGAACAAAATTGATTTTTTTGTAAGCCATATTGGATCAGCCATATTGAATTTTTAAAAAATATTTTGGTTTCGTTATGTGCGACCTCGAAAACTCCCCCACACTAATTTTGGAGAAAACAGGATAAAATTAAATTTTTTGTCCGCCATATTGGATCCGCCATATCGAATTTTTAAAAAATAAATTCAGATTCGTTGTGTACAACCTTGAAAATTCCCCCATATCAGTTTTGGAGATTATCGGAAAAATTAATTTTTTTGGCTGCCATATTATCAGCGCAAGATAGATTTTACTGCACCAATTTCATCCAAAAAATATGGGACCACCGCAGCAACTTCCTAAAGATAACGTAAAAAATTTCATTCAAATCGGTGCCACCGTTCCAGAGTGATCGGTGTACATACATAAAAAAAATACATAGTCGACGAATTGAGAACCTCGTTTTTTTAGAAGTCGGTTACAAGTGGATATACTTGAAAGATTTTCACTAAATAAATCTGAAGAAGTAGATACGTACGTTTTTGAGGTTGCTAAATCCGATTTCGTGGTTTGTTTAATCCTCCGAGGTCAGTCAGACGTCATTTCAGAGTCATTTCAAACTGAGAAAAATGTATATATATATATATATATATATATATATATATATATATATATATATATTGCTAAATTCGAATTCGTGGTTTGTTTAATCCCCCAAGGTCAGTCAGACGTCACTTCAGAGTCATTTCAAACGAAAAAATGTATATATATATATATATATATATATATATATATATATATATATATATATATATATAGACTTTTGGTGGCGCTGACTCTGAATTCGCGGTTTGTTTAATACCTCAAAGTTAACGAGAGGCCATTTCAAAGTCATTTCAAGGTCAAATTGAAAAAAGTAGAGTGTGTAGTTGTGGCAGCTTGAGTTTCGCATTAAAAACTCGATCCACTCTCCTGTCTGCGGTGTAATGGACATCAATCTAGCTGTGCGTGGGGTGCGAGGTATTGGGAGCTTGAGTTTCGGCTCAAAAACTTGATCCGTTTGCCTGTCTGCTATGTAACGGATATTGATTTAGCTGGGCGTGGGTTATATTCTTTTATAGATTTTTTCAATGTGACTTAGAACTGAACTTGAAATGGCCTCTGGTTAACCTTGAGGTACTAAACAAACCACGAGTTCCGACTTCGCGCTCTCAAAAGTTTACCTATCTTCTTTTACAGATATATTTAGTAGATTTTTCTCAATTTGACCTTGGAATGACACTGAAATGAACTCTCGCTGACCTTTGGAGATTAAACAAACCACAAATTCGGATTCAGCGACGCCAAAAACCTTCTGTCTTTTTCAAATTTATTTAATGGATCTCTCATGAATTGGAATTGAGCCACCAAAAAACGTACGCATCTATTTCTTTAGATTTATATAGTAAATTTTACTCCATTTGACCTTGAAATTATTTTGAACCGGACGGGATAGAGGTTGGAGGAATAAGTTGGTCTGGTCAAATAGGCATCTATTTTAACCTGTGTAATCAATAAATGCAAAATTTGTTGATAAAAGCAACGAAAATCTTTGTAAATAAGTTTTAGTTATCCGATCTTTTTTAGATTTAAACGATGTTAACGTAATAATTAGACTGCATCGATTTTGGAAACACTCAGAGACGAATTGTCGGACACTGCTTTAATATTTCTTTATACACTCATGGATGAAATTATTGAATATTATAAAATTTTGATAATTTCTTTTTTAAAAAATAAATATTCATAAATTAAGTCATATAGACATTTTGTACAAGAAAGAGAAGTCCATTTTACAAATTTTAATTAAAGAATATTTATTAAGTTTACGAGGGAAGAAAACCGTGAAAAGAGGTAATGTAAAATATTATGAAACTTAATAATATTTACTTTAAGCCTAAACGTTACCGAGACGGCAAATACTAATCTTTTGTTTTAAATAAGAATCGATAGTATGGAATTTTTCCTCTCTAGCCTCTAAATACTGCTTGCCTTTTTCTTGGCATCTTTAAAGGTATTCTTATTCCATTTATGTTGTGTTGCAAACTAAAGATCTTATATTGTACTTGGAACTAGAGTTCATCATTGTATGCGGCTTTATAGTTGGGTTCTATTAGATATAAGTTGGGCCTATATGGTGGTAAATCTAATTTTATAATCTGGACCGAATTCAGGTAATTCGTCACTATGCCAGCTGCGTGTGGTTGAGCGTTGTCGTGTATTAATATGAATCTTTCTTATCTAATATGGCGGACATATGGCTAAACATGATATTTTTGATATAAAGTGACCAACTGTTTTAATGAAACACAGTTTAAACATTTACAAACAACCGATTTTATTATTTTTATAAATTCTGAAAAAGTTTAACCAATATTGTAATGGGCAACAAAGGATAAGCCGCATGATATATAAACAGCAAACAATATTTTTATTATTTTTATACCTACTAGTGTTTACCTACAATACTTTTTAAATATCGCCTTTTTCGTTGTTTATTCTTGCAAAATTTTTTAAAACACTTGTATGTCGTATGTTTTTATTTTTACTTTCTAAAGCTACAATGTGTTTACTACTTAATTTTGGAGAAGCATTCTGCCTTTAAGTATTTGTACGAGTGTTTTTTTCCTACACATTTTATATATAGAGGTATCACAGAAATAATAACCGGAGGTTAACTTACGCGACCTTCAACGGCAACTTGTCAATAGTGTTTTTCTTTTAAATATACGCATTACTGCGAACAACATTGGCCATTCTGTTATGCGTTTAAGAACAATGAGGTTTAGATATCTTTTTAAGTTTTATGCTTTCTCCTTCCTTACACAAATATGTTATGTTCCGATATCCTCCCACTACAGTGGTAGGATTTATGGTATAAATATACTTTTGAAGTTAAACCAAGTAGCTAATATTAACGTAATTAAGTAAGCGAGTATAGCGCCAAGTTTATAACTGAAAAACTCTTTTTTAAAGTCAAATTCTACTTGTGTAAAATAAAAGTTTCCAGAGTTACTAAATTTAAGTCAGGATTTTCTACTTTACCATATATTGCTTAAAATGCGCTTACATAAATATCATAATGTTCTTATAATTCAGCATTAAATTTATCATATATTGATAAAAACTTAGAACAAATTATTGGGGGTGGATTGTTTTGGATGTTTTCATAGGCTACCTGGGAAACCATAAATGATGTTAAAAATCTGATAAAGTAGTCCGGAACTCTTTCTTTTTAGAAAATTATAATGAAGAAAACAAATTACGGCTATCACGGTCGGTTTCCGATTTACAGGGCGATTTTTGAATTCTTCCATTTTCTAAAATGTCCTATATTTTATTTATCAAAGCAATTGCGATAAAATTGTTAAGGCATTTTCAAAATACTTTTTTCTGTAGAATCCAGTGACGTAGTCAGATTTTTAATTTTAGTTTTAATTACGGATATATATTATCAAGTTTTAATTTTTTAAATAGAACACCCTGTATTTTTTAACATTTTTTTTTGCATTTTCTTTAAGAATATATTATATTGTTACTATGAATTGACAACAAATAGGTTAAAAACATATTTTTTTTTTGTTAAGCTCACAGACTAGCTCATAAGAGCTGGCAGTTCAGAGGAGCCAAGTTGTGTATGAGTATGTTAACACGTTTTAAAAAAAACCAATAGGTTGTTAAAGTACACAAATGAAAAATACACTTGAACAAAACTCAAAAAAGCAAAAATATCAATAAAAACTAAATTAACTGCATTAAATGTTCAAACTCTAGTCCATTGTTATCCAGACACATTTGGCACATCTTTGCACTCCTCTGATCACAGGGTTATGAATATGAATATTAGTAATTTGACATTGCCGTCACAAAATTTTCTTGTAATTCTTCTAGAGCCCTAGTCTATCTAAGAAATCTAAGAGAGCAATATCAGATGACCTAGGTGGCCATCTGACTGTCCATTGTTTGCTATCCATTTCTGTGCAAAATTAGCGTTAAGGCATTCGATAATAATTCTCGCGTTATGAGCCGCTGTTCCATTGTGTTAAAAATACAATTTGCTACTTTCCGCTAGAGGCAAATTATTCATAAATGGGACGATGTGACTTACTAAAATGTCTAGGTAAGCTTGAGGATTTAAATTCCCTTCATATATCTCGTAGGCCATTATCATACTACCCAACAAAGCAACCTACACACTAAACTCAAATCGTCCTCGTGTTACCCTATTTCTTTGTTAGTGAGGTTTCTAATTTGCCATAGATGATTATTATGGCAATTAAATACATCATCACTAGTTATTCTTGACTAATCCGTCCATATAATATTATTAAAGAAAAAATCATTATCTAGTAACATATTCATGTACCGATTACAGAAGTTGTCTTCGTTCAGGGGCGTGAAGGAGAAGAAGCTGATTTTTTCTTTCCTTATAACATTTTAACTTATTTTCTTTTAAAATTTTTAATAATTTTTTATGAGAAAGCTCAAAATCCATTTCAATAATTCTGCTCGACGTTGAAAGATCTGCCGTAATACATGCAATTACATTTATAATTTCATTTTCTTTACCTTCTTTTTCATATGTCTTTGGTCGTGACTTTTTTAGGCATCAAAAATAGATTAAGTTTTTCTCCAATCTCTTAAAACTTGCCGGGTTGGGTTGTTCGCGCTCCGGATACCCTTCAAAATATAAATCCGGGACTCTCTGCTTCTGTTTATTACACTCAATATCACATTCTACCATATTATACTTTTCAAAATTTCCTAGAATTTCCGTTACTGCGCACACTTGACGCAAGGCTGCCGGCACAGATATGTATCATTCTCATGAAGGCTGGTCTTCCGGATCGGAGTTCAATGGTTACGAAGTCGATTATGACAGTGGAAATAATGTGCATATTTTTTGACTAATCATCAGTGCTGAGGTGCATACAATACTGGTTCGTTAAACTATTTAGATTGTTAAATTGAAACAAGATACTTAGTACTTGTAAGTTCTACTAAACCACTTTTTATATCACAGTTATTATTACCAATCACTTTTACTACACCCATATGGCCGAGTTAAACTATCGATCCGCTCACGGTCCATTCTCGTTATTTATTTGCATATGAGTGGGTAGATAGTTTACGTACAGCTCAAGTAGGCATTATTTATTTAAAAACAAGACTAACGCGAGAGTGGACAGAGATTGGAGCGTGAGCGATTCAAGAGTGTGGCTCAAGCCTTACACTGTCAATGCCTAAGCCCTTTACCAAAAATATATTTGACTGTTTTCTACAAAAATATATCCTATAAGATAACTTATTATTATTGTTAATTTTTATAAAACTAACTTCGAGAAACGTAATTTTCTCAATTTTATTTAAGTACTTGAATTTTATAATTACTTTTTAAAATGAAATGCTTGGTTTACAAAAACTTGTGAAATAGGTCACAACGAGAGATATTGTATACATTATATATTCTATATAATTATATTTTACATTTTTGTAACTTAAATAATTTTAAGAATTTCCCAAATTGAAATATAAAATAAATTTGGATATCTTATTATTCGACTTTTAATGGGTTGCCACACACATAGCTGCCAAAATGTGTGTACATAAAAGTCGTCTTTTAATCAACATTCCGCTTGAAACAGTGATCTTAATTGTAAATGCAGTTTATTTCCAATATTTCCAATTTTTGGAGCTCATGTTCGGCTCTAGCCATATTTTTCTAAATTACTACGAGTGCAATTTTATTTCAGATCCTTCTGAAAGTTTAGGCTTATGTTAGGCTATCGCTATTATTCTTTCAATTCATTTATGAACACAATAATCGAATATTTTTGTTATCACTATTGCTTCACTGTGTACTGATGGTATCATCTGGTAGGCAAATATATTCACTTATTTTAAAAATGTTGACCCTTAAAATATATTAATGGCGTTTATTGTCTCTCCTGCATTTTATCAAAAAAAATTCCATAAATAATTTAAAAATTAGAATGGATTGAGTTATTTTTAGTAAGCAAGTGAGCGATATTTATTAACATTTGCTTTATCTTTTACTTAAAACAATAGTTTGAAACAAGTTAAGCACTTTAATGAAACCGAATCGGCGTGCCGAATTCGTGGAAGTGATTGGACGAATAAATAATGATATTTATATAGAAAATATTCTGCAAGATCATGTTAATATGTCGGCCACATTGGAAACTAAAAATCGGTGTTAATGCAACACTAGCCATACGCTGCTAATATTGTGACTATTTACCTACATTTTATTGGGATTCAAGAATGGGGTTGGCTGCCGTATAGTTCAAACTTAAATCCTCCTATTAGCTATAACACCACATGCGATGAAGAAATCCACTTCCAAGTTCATTGCATATAAATGGAACGCTTTTGCTCAAAAAGACATTCAAACTCCACTGACAGTAAGGAGCATGCTCAATGTATGCAGTAATTAGTTCTCGAGGAGGGAATACTCGTTATTAGCTACACTGTAAAAAGGAAATGCATTAAATTTAATATAAATATGCTGGAAGTAAATTTCATAAAAGTTTATTAAATGTATTTAATGTAATACATTAAATTTAATAATTTACATTAATCTAATTAATTGATTCCATTAAATTTAATATAATCATACAATTTAAAGTTTGATCATTACTTTTTAAGGTGACTGCGCACTTTAAATATACAGCTAGTGTTCATTGAATTTGAGATATGTTTAATGCACCGATATTAATATGGGTTCAAGAAATCCTAAAACTACCAGGAAAAGAGGACATTTTCCCATAGGTAGTGTCCGCGATCTAAACCAGTTTCGAACTCATTGGTTCCCGTCAGTACGGAGCAAACATATACACTTCACTATAAGAAAATTGAGTCCTTTAAGCAACTTATATCATACTAAACAAAAAGTTCAATACAAGTTGCGCCATCTCCCAAAATCGGATGCAATATATATTGAATAATAATGTAAATATCTTTAGTTTTAGGGTATATGTGAATTAATTTTAATGTACAGAAGTTGAAATATCATTTTAGTTACTTTATTGAAATTTAAGATACCATTTACTCAAATTTAATGTACAGTAAACTAGTCTGAATGAATTACTTTAAATTCAAAGTAAATGTAAATTATTCACGATTTTTGGTACAAAATCATTAAATTTAATATAGAATTGACATTAAATTTGTATTAAATTTAAGGTTATTTTTAACAGTGTATGCTCTCATTTTAATCAAAAGATTATCAATAATATTTAGATTTAAAGTAAATATATTAATTTCCATTATATTTTGCCTGCATTTTTAAAGATATCAAGAACCTAATGTTGATTGCTTAAAATCTATAAAATGTTCAATTTTCCCTAGCACAAAGAGGGTAAAAAGACTTAATTCAATAAAATTAATTTTTTCAAAAATATATAATTAAAACTTATAAGTATTTGATAATTTTGTATTGTTCCAGTTTGAATAAAATCACAGGTTCTAACTGAAAAGACCTTAAGTATTTTCTGTTTATTCATTCTTTGTGATTTTTTTCACTATGAAGGTAATGACTAATATTTTTTGTTAAGATTTGCCACAATACTTTTATCAATCAATTTAATATAAATTAGAAGTAAGAAGTTCTATTAGCTTAAAATAATATATAAGAAAATACAATTAAGAAAGCAAAAGTGAATTATATCACTTTATGTAACATAAAATATTTTATGAACATAAAAAATTGTGATACAAAATTGATAACAACTAGATAAACATTTTCTACTGAAATAACAATATTTGATTAATATCTGTTCTTGAAAATTTTCACTAGATGCGGGATTATAGAACTACTTTCTGGTATATTTCATAAAAAAATTTTGGTATTTATTTAGTTTTATCGGTCCATCTCAAATAAGTATTAACTTGCAATAAAATATAGTCTTATTCTTTGCTTATCCCTTATAATGGCAAAGAATAACCAAAGAGGCAATAACTGAAGAACGGCTCATGTGGCATGGACCCTCGTAATTACCCTGATATCCGTAATATCTATTTTAGACACGTAATTCCGCTATGACTTCTTTTGAGGCAGCAATCTGCATTGAAAGCATCTCAGACGACATCTGTTTTAAAGGTATATTCTATGTCCGAGATAAAGGGTTGTGCCGTGTTATGGCTTACGTATTATTTCTATACGTGCTATCATATTCAAATTTTTTATGAAAAAAAATTCTTAAAAAAGAAACAAATAATGTAATGATAGATCATTTGTTTTATTTTAGACTAAGGCGTAAAATATTTTCCACAACCAGTAATTTATAATTATTTGATAAAATGTAAAAAAGTTAAATTTTTATGGCAAATATTTACTTTCGGGTAAAAATGACCAACAAAACAAAAATAGCTATCTTTGGTATTGGTGATCAAATACAGCTAATAAAATAATTTCAACGAGATTTTTGACCTATATATGTTTTAGCCGGACAGAATAATTATGCATTAGAAGAAAAAGTATCACCACGTATATAATTTTACGATTTTTTCCTTTTCAAATATATTATACAGGGTGATTCTCCTGGAAATTTATCTTTCCATTGTGGGAAAACTATAATTAGGAAGAATCTGAAAATTTGACAGTGTACTAACGTGCATGGGGGACAGCCGGCTAAAATATTTTCAAGATGGAGAATGTGATAGAGTTATTTTAAGAACATGCGATACATTCGCGATCCGATATCCGCAGAAACACAAACCAACACCACCAACTGTTAAAAGGATTGTAGAAAACTTCAAGAACTTCAAATCTATAAAATCAAAAAGAAATAGAAATGAACCAGTTGTTAATTATAAAAATATTGAAATTACCGTTTTAGGATATTTCGCCGCATATCCGACAAGGCAAGTAGCAAGTCTGGATTATGTCAAACATAAGGTTTAAGAATTTTATGGAAGCACAATCCATATGTATACTCCATAGTACATCATTTAAAAAGCACTTATTTTCCATGAAGAGTAGAGTTCTGTCAATTTATTTTACTTCGATCACAAGAAAATGCGGGTTTTTTGGATAATATTATTAGATCGGACGATGCCAAATTCACAAAAAATGGATTGTTTAATCGACGCAATTCCCACTATTGGAGCGACTCAAATGTACATCCATTTAGAGAATTAAATTTTCAATTGTCTTGGCAGTTTAACGTGTAGTGTGCTATAAGAAATGACGGCGTAGTAGCCCTAGATAATCTGGATGATAAGTTAGCCATTTTTGAAGACTTCTAGATACAAAATATGTTTTTTAACTTATAGGGGAGCGCTACTTCGACATCTTGAGAAATTTGGATGTGAACTATTTAGATAACTTGCCGCTGGCTAATCATAGAAATCTATTTTATCAATATGATGAGGCACCTCCACATAATAGTCATTTAGTTAACAATCATCTGCAAAACTTTTGTTATGATCAATGGATAGTCAAGAATGGGCCACGTCTTTGACCACCTCGCTCCTAACAGTACTTGATTTTTTTTGGGGGGGGACAATCAAAAGTAAAGTATACAACACCGCATTAATCACTATGGAAGATTGCATGCAGCGTGTCAGAATAGCATCTAAAGAATATAATCCACAGTCAATAAGAAGAGTCACCAATGAAGAGTTCCTGCTTAGGTGCGAAAAATGTTTGGAAGTTCAAGGGCGTCAATTTGAACATTTACTCAAATAATTTTTGTAATTTTATTTTATTAACAACTGGTTCATTTCTATTTCTTTTAGCCTTTATGGATTAAAAGTTTTTGATGTATTTTATAATCTTTTTAATAGTTAGTAGCATAGGTTTCTGTTTGTTCGGATATCGGATCGTGAGTGTATCGCATGTTTTCCAAATAACTCTATCACATTCTCCATAAATAATAAATAAGTTTATATAAACTTCTTGCGTCTAATTTAATTGCTCCGATATGATTAATATTAATGAATGCCAAATAGCAAGAAATAATGACAATTCTGTAGGGCTCAATTGTTTTATTTTCGCCACGCCTCGCCGTCGTGGCCAACTAATAACAAGACTTAAAAAAATGTTGAATTGCCAATATTTTGAAACTACAAATTTTTGGAATAGATAACCTTATACAAATTTACCCTTATTTTTGATGCTTAATATGATAAAATTATAAAAAGAGATGTTTTCTATTTAAAAAAATTGACTTTTGATGATTTTTTAAAAATAATTTTTATTCTTTTTTTTACCACTCTGTACTAATAATTTTTAAAACATCATAAATATAAGAAAACTAAAATTTATAGTTAAGTTTTGGTCTGCGAACGTCATTTTTGACATACAAATTTAATGTCTAAAACGGTGAGATTTAAGTATAGAACATTGTATATAAAATATGTCTAGAATTTTACGTAGAAATCAAAAATGCAATAATAGGTAGGGTATTCTATTTAAAATAAGCAATTTGACATCTACTTCAGATATAACCTGAAGTGCTGCCATCTTGAAAATATTTTAGCCGGCTGTCCTCAATACACGTTAGTACACTGTCAAATTTTAAGATTCTTACTAATTATTCCCACAATCGATCGATAAATTTCCCGGATATATATAAATAAATTTCTTAAATCACATAAACAGTATACATCCAAAAATAAAATTCACCAGGGAGACAGAACAGGAAAGAAAAGTACCGTTTCTAGATATCCTACTGAAAAGAAAAGAGGATGGCTTGCTTTTGCACACTGTCTACAGAAAGCCCACTCACACTAACGAATACCTCAACGCCGATTTACATCACCACTCCGCCCAATTATTTGCAGTAGTAAAATCACTTGCATTTCGATCGCAGTCCCTTACAGATCAAGAAGATTACCACAAAGAGATAAACATACTGCAAGACGCCTTCAAGAAAAAATCCCTCTAGAAAACCAGGGAGTCAACGAAATTTCATGCGGAGACTGAAGCTTATCTTACCTAGGCCAAACCAACCGTAAAATAAGCGCCAGAAGAGACAAACAATGAACCCTGTCAAGCAAAAAAACAACTTCTTCTGTACTGGCACAACACTGGTTAAACATAGGATATAAAATAAATTTTTCAGGAACAAAAGTGCTATCGAGATGTGAAAACGTGTCCACAAGAGTTATAAGGGAAGCCATTGAAATTGCAAAGAGGCCAACAACTTAAATAGCAGAGATGATAGCCAACGAGTGCCTAATACTCGTAAAAATCTACCTACAAAACATCAACCAGTAGCACTTAGTAACAAAACAGATTACAACTCGGCAACGCAACTCCAAACACTGGCAACAGGACCGATGACGCGCAGCACGTCTCGCAACCTAATTGGCTAGAACCAAAATAAGTTTTTAAATCCTCTTTTTGTGAAATTAATTATAAATTTCACATTTGTAGTAATTTTTAACCCTAAAAATACTCAAGGAAACTATAAAAAGCAAAAAAATTAAAAGCAAAATTTAAAAAAATATATTTATGTCTGTCAAAATTCAAAAAAGCTCCATCCGCGCTAATCATAGACATAATTCAAACAGATTTATTGCTATTTAAATCTATTGGTATGATTGACGCTATACATTGTGACTTTGAAGTGTACAATAATCAGCTCTTTAAGAATTAGAAATTATCAAATAAGAAGAATCTAAACTGTTCAATTGCACAACTGACCCTGCTCTTTTAAATATTATCACCAATTTTTTTTAAACAGTGTTTAAAACTGCAGTTAAGTTAACAAAAAACTGAGATTTACGTTTATTTTAATAAAAAAGAATATAGATTGAAAGGGTCTCCATCCAGAAGATGCAACATATCTTTCTTCCGATTCATTGCACAAACACCAAAGCCTCTAACTACTCTACTACTACATTTCTCAAGCACACGGGATCCCCAGCACCCTAGTTGTGGGCGTCAGTTCGCTCGCACACGCCGTACAGTGAACTTTGAAAATCGCAAGTGGGATTTCACCGAACCGCATACTTCAACTCCATCGCAAGCCTTGACGACAACTGCAGCATCTTTTTTATTTTTGTAAACAGCAGATTCAAAACGGGGGATGCTATAAGTTCATCAGACTTCTTTATGTTCACCGTAAGGAGCAAAGACTTTCTCCAAGTCGCTCCTTCAAACTTTATTACCTATATCAGCAATACGAAGCCGATAGCTACCAGGTTCACTATCAGGAGCAGTACTGTAGTACAGTGGCTTTGCCATACTTCCAACAACGAATCCTATTTCTGTTATGGAAGGTTGTGTTTTTGTTGTCATGTGTTTTCTTTGTTTAAAAATTCTTGCCTTATGAAGATTTTCTCGTTGCTCTTGTGATCAACCTTAGAGACGTTGACTCTTCTTATGACTGTTCTTTGGAAATTTTTTTCATTCGGGCTATTCTTAGAGTTTCATTTGTTTCTGGGTCGCGTAAACCATAAATACAACTACTTATTACTAACTCTTGCTTTATTTGTTCTGAATATGTTGGATAAGCCAAATTTATTAGTCTCATTATATCCGCCTCATATTTTTGAAGATTTTCGTTGTATTTTTATCTTCTTCCTTAGAATGGGGCCTTATAAACTTCTCGGAGGTGGCCTTTCCAATAGCGCATCTCTAGAAAAACAACAATAGGCTCGTAATCATTCTGTCTTTCTTTGGGAAGTTACGTAGAACCTTCATAGCTTCACCTCGTAGTGCTAGAACAAGAGCACTTGCCTTCTCCGGTAAGCTCCAATTATTGCCTGTGGCGGCGGCTTCGAATTGATGGACTTAGGTAAGCCACGGTCTTTGGCGTCGACGGTAGGTGGCCATCTGTAGCATCTGTTTCTGGATTCCAGTCACCACAAACTATAAACTCAAACTAATACCATGAAATGTATAATGTAATAAAGTCCGTTACAAGGGGGGGCGGTGGGGGCGATCGCGCCCCCCCCCCCTCCAAGAGCTTTGAGTTCAGGAAAATAAACTCGATTTTGCCTCTTATACTATAGATTATTTAAGAACTAGAGAGAGTAATATATGATTTTTTACCCTTTTTTTCTTCACAAACTACCTGTGTTCTTTAGTCTGGTGTCTTTAATAATGGACTATTTGGGTTGCATAGCAATAGATATTTGGATGTGTGAAGTATTAAAAAGGATTTTAATCCTTGTGTTTGTTTGAAGGTCATAAACAATGATATTTCTTGCGAAGTACTAGATATATGTTGGACTTCCTTTTTTTTCACTTGAAAACGGCTAGAGATAACTACTAGCCGAAACGTCGTGATATTCAACAAAAATAAAGACAATGGAAGTCCAACAGATATCTACTACTTCGCATTTTAATCCTTGTCACTAAGTATTTATGGCATAGAATATTATTTCGGTAATAAACTTAATATATTATTTTATTTCTTATGATTTCTTAATAATTCACATACATTAGAAAATATAGATAATTTTGACATATTTAACGCAAATCACAACAGTATTCTTATTATTTTTAATTTTGGCATAGAAACCGTTTTAAGCACATTCAGACTAAAACGTAGCCTTTTCCTCTCAAAAATTCTAAAGTACAATTTAAATACTTACAAAATACCCATTGTCAAAAATACAAGAAAGTAAACATATATAAAAAAAAAATAAATTCACTCATATAATATTAAAATTTTTTTGTGGCTATCGGTCATTTTATTATTAATTAAAAACATTTTTAGGACATTTGATGTATTTATTTCTTAAACCATCTACAGCATTACAATTAAACACTAAAAAGGGATTCACATGTAATTAATTTTTATATATTACAGAAAATTTAAATAATAAATTGTGTTTATGCTGATAAACATTACGTATCTCATTCGTAATCAAAGTCAGTGAAGGTATCTTCATTCAAACTAATTATAATTCCTTTTATTCTTTTATTATATGGATTTTTCCCAATTTTCTACAGTAACTTTATCCAAAAAAATCTTTCAAAAGTTCAGTTAAATTACTAATTTTGTAAGTTGTGTTATTTCTAGCAACTCTACTTTTTACTTGAGAGAGATATTTCCTTCTCCAATGGACATTTTCCGGACGATCTATAAAAACAGATTTCCTATCTGGTTTTTCCCAGCAAGAATTAAGTTCTCTGAACAATTTCCAGAGCTCAGTTCTTTTAATTTCAGGTAAATCCCGATCTTCATTGATTTCCGTTAGAATTTTGTCGACGGTTGGGATCTGATTCTCATAATAAAATGTATGTACAACTCCTTTTATTGCAGTTTACATCTCTTCTTGCAACGAGGTTTTTCGTCATCTGTGATCGAATGTGGCTTGGGAGTACTAACAATTCCATTTGTTTTTTTCTCCTTCAGTATTCAGTACATAGTAGATTTTCCAACTCCTGTCATGTTGGAACACATCTCAACAGAGCTTTTAACACTATTATCTAGATATTTATCTTAGGGCATCGTAATAAGTTTTTCGTTGAAGAAAAAATGTCCTGGTTTAACGATTTTGGAATAAATACAGATGTGGAAGCAATGTCTTGTGGGTATCTCACTAATCTCAAATAATATATAAAAACAAGCACAAACAAGATAAATCACTAAGGATACACTGTAAGGTGTACTTTGCTCACTGACAGAAATTAAATTGAACTATCAGAAATTTTATTGTTGCAGTAAATTTATAAAAGCTTATAATATTTAAATATAATTAAATATAATTAGAATTACGGCAATCTTTAGTTACTTGCGACACTGGAGCAGGTACGTTGGAGGTTTCGGTACCAGTTTTATTACTCTCTCTAGCTCTTGAATAGAGTATAGGAATGTGTATGCTTGCGATCGCCCCTCCCCTTTCCAAGAGCTTTGAGTTCAGGGAAATAAAACCGATTCTGTCTTTTATATTAGGAATGTGTATGCTGCTCGCATCTTCCCCCCTGTCGGCAACTTGTTTTTTCTTGTTATCGCCCCCCCTTTCCAAGAGCTTCAAATTTAGAAAAATAGACCCGACCCTGCCTTTTACACTAGAAATGGGAGTGTTGCTGGTGTCTCCCCCCGCCGACAACTTGCTTTCGCTTGCCATACTATACTTTTGTGATATCACCGTCAGCCCAAAGAGAGAAGCTGAATCCGCCCCTGTATATATATATATATATATATATATATATATATATATATATATATATATATATATATATAAAACTGGATATTTTTAATGGGTGGTTAGTTTTTTCTTAGTTAAAAAAAAACAAGTATTTATATGAGAATCGGAAAGAAGATAACGTTGTGTACACATCCTATTTTTCATATAAGGAAGTTTACTTTCGTAGTCACACAATAAGTTTATAAGTGTTATCACAAATTGCTTAGATATATAACCTGTATTATATTAACATTTGCTTCCATAGGTATTATTGCTAAATTTATTTAATAAGTCACGTTATTTTATTTTCCATTACGTTTGCAAATAGGTTATAAAATATTTCTAAATATTAAAAAGGTATAGATATTTAAACAGGGAGTGGTGTAATATTTGCTAATTTAATAAATGTATGCATAAACCTTAATTAAAATATTTATTCACTTAAATAAGCGGTGTTTATTTTAGTTTCTGTTAGCAAACCCTGTGACATCAGTAGCTTAAAAATAGGAAATAACCAGTTTTTGAGGTGCAAATAAAATATAATTTGCTATCAGATTTTGTATAGTTAATTTGAATTTGTTGATAGTGCCCTCTACTTATGATTTTTTGTTTTAAATTCATTCAGTATGTCATCAAAAGTTAAAAAATTAACAGATATTGTAACGGTAGCCAAATCTTTGATAATGCAACTATTTTTTTTGATTAATAATAGGGTACCTACTTTCTCAAATAAATACTAGGAACTACTTGTGTTGTTTTTAAAAATTTTTATGTATACCAGAGATAGACTACAAAAATAAACATATAGAATAGGTAATCCGCTATCATAATTTTCACAGACACAGTATATTTAGGTTGGTTCCAGTTAAATCGAATTCCCCAGTCGCCAGCAAATACGATACAGGAATGGACTGCTTATTTGAAGAAGGTAGGAAAAGCTGAATTTAAAGTTTTCACGGTTGCAAAGACCAAAACTTGCTGTACAACACTGTATATTTATTTATTAATGTTCACTTTCAGAACCTATAAACCAAAATATATTAAGAATATGTTATTTGTTTGAAGCAAAAGTGTTATCTCTTGATCTATATATTATCTGTCTGTCTGTCTGTCTGTCTGTACAGGCTTCGAAATTGTTGAAACGATTTCGATGAAACTGCACATGTACAGACATGAAGAGAAGGTTGTTAGGAGTGATATATGTCGGTACTTTTTTTTCTGGCTGTCTGTTTGTATGTCGGTATGGACTAATCTTCGAAACGGCTAATTCCATTTTGATGAAACTTTACTTAGGCATGGAAAGGAGGTTGTCAGGAGTGATATAGGGTGTTTTTTCTGTCTATTTTTCTATAACTGTGAAGAAAATGAAATTGATTAATTTGTTGTAAATTTTCGCAAATTAATGCATGCAGAGTAGCATCTTCATTCTCTAAATCCAAAGTTTAGAATTTCATAGACTTAATTTTTTTAAAATATGGACCAGGCGTTTTGATTACATTTTAAAAGACTCTTTTTCTCTCAAATTTGACCTTGTATTATGCTGACTCCTAAAGTGAATATTGTTGGCCCTTTATATTAAAATTTTATAAGCTGAAGACAGAAAAAATTTCAGACGACAGAATGTAGTAAAGTTCAAAATAGAATATTTTAAAATTGATGATGGCATCCTGCAGACCGAGTAAGCGTGTGCCCCCCCCCCCCAAAGAAAAGAGGGGGGGGGTAGTTTTACTTGTAAGAAGATACTGAACTTGGGATGGTGTATCTAGACAAAAGAATAAGTGGATATAAGTTATTTTTACTAGAAAACTAAACCGACATCGAAAAATTGCACTAATTATAAACTGTTTTAAATTGCATTAAATTTAATAATTGGTATGTTGACTATTTTTGGAAAAGTGTTTAAAACGATGCATAATTACCTAATGTAGCCGAAAATATATAATTTTTTTTAAAATCATAAATTTTAAATTTCGTTTCAAATTTCTTGCCAAAACGCCAATACTTGTCACTTGACCGATGTGATGTCACGCTGGTAAACTGACAAGGATATATAATTTTTTTTTCGTAATTTTTGTAATATAAGATGAGTTCTAAGTTATTACAATTAAAACACCTAAAAAACTATTTATTCGCGTTCCACGTTTGCAAAATAATAGGAAAATGTGGCATCAGCTAGCCCGGCACCACTCGTTTTATTTTAGTTTTGAGCTTATAAATACCGATTATTACTATTATGTAATCACTATCCGTTGCGAAAATAACAATTCTTGATAAATTGTTTATTTGGAGGTCTTCATATTCCTAAATTCAGCAGAGCAGAAGTTACTGTGTTTTGCGATGAAATTGGCCACAATTCAACAATCAATTCTCGGAAAATTCGCACTATTTGCTTTAAGAAATCCACTTTCTTTCTTGAAAAAATTTCTTGGAATCATTTTCAAAGGGAAAAGTAAGCATTTTTTTTAAGAAATTACATGAAAATGACTGTAAAATATGAACTAAGCAGCATAAGCCTTGACAGCGATCACGAATGTGATATCAAACCAAAAGATTTAGATGTCAAGTTCGTGACAGCGATGACGTTAGCTGTATCCTTTAGAATAATTATCAAATAATCAAAGTTAAAAAAAGTAAAACTGATAACCATGTTCTTTTGAATATATATTTACTTGTCATTAGGTCGAAATGATCATCATTACTTCAAATGATAGAACTGAAAGTAATAATGGCTCAAAAGAATAATCGTATCAGGACGCAGTGCCAGCAATGACGTTAGTATGGAGTGACATCATTCACTTTAATTGGTGTTCGTTATCAAGTGACTCGAAGGAGATATAGTTACATTTTTATTATTGAATACAAATAAAATTCCTTAAAAATTAAGAAAAATATTGTTTTTTTTCACGATTTCTATTTTAGAAAGTACCGTCTCGCGGCAAAATTATATTTTTATTTGAATACAGTCAACATCCCAATTATGGATTTATTCATTGAGTTAGCAGCTAATTTATGAATTAATTTTGGGAGAATAGGTTTTTTAACGACTTCATTTTTATATCATATTGTATTGGTTACATCCATTTATTTTTATTTTTGCTTAGAATGTTTTTATGTAGAAATTTTGTGTAGTTTGAAGGTAGTTTCTATAAAAAATTAAAAAAGTGCTAACTAAATGAGTAAATCTACAACTACTAAATGGATTACAATTTGAAACACTATATATTATTTTAATTTTTTAAAGTCAGTAAATTTTTTTGTAAAAATAACTTATATTGTCCTTTTTGGTTTCAGTAGGTATTTAAAATAAGCAATTCTAATAATTTCATACCAATGAAAGGAAGCCGTTTAAAGTTGAAACCAGAGAATGGGAAGAAGGCGACGGTTAAATAAAACACATTAGTTTCGCTAACCAACAATTTTAATTTTGTTTTTCAGTTTTCAATCTATTTGCAAAAAACTTGCAGTAGAAATATTTTAACGGAAACTTCTTGTAGATATCCCTTACAACATGTTGAAAATCAAATTAAAATATTTCACTTCAATGAAAAATAATGCACCAAAATGTTTCATTATCAGTAACTTTTTTTTATCAAGTTTTAGTCTTCTTGCATAAACCCGCCAAAGAAACATCATATATAATCCTCTCGGTAGTACTTTTTACAACATACAGAAAACCACATCAAAATAATTCACTTCTATCAAGAGTTATATGCAAATGAATTCGATCAAAAACTTCCCTTACCAATACATATTTCCAGTCTTCCACCCCCTTGCAATAAATCTATCTGGGAAATATTATTATGGAACCCTCTGGACAACCCTTTAGAATATTCTGAAAACTTGGTCAAAATATCTCATTTCTATTAAAATTACATATGAATGAAGTCATAAAAAATTTTCCGTAATCAATCAATTTTTTTCAATTTTTAATCCTTTAGAAATATTTTTATAAGAACACCCCGGAAGATTTCTTAGAATATGATAAAAATTTTGTTAAAATATCTCGCTCCTATCAAAAATTAATACGAATGAATTTAATTAAAAATTTCTCTAACCAAAATATTTTTCCAGGGTTGTCGGTCTTGAACCCCTATCTTAGAAATATTATTACGGGACCACCGCCGTCAACCTATTAAAATATCTTGAAAGTTTCATCAAAATATTTTACTTCCATCAAAAAATTATGCTAGAAAAAAACATAAAGAAAACATATACACGTCTAATTGAAGTCAATTAAAAATAAACTTAAAACTCCAAAACATTATTAACAGAGAGGTCGCGATTTAAACTGGTGTTAAGACTGAAATTGCAAATAATTAAAGGTTCAAAACTACTGCTGTAACAGATTAAAAGTGGCAATCGGAATGTGCAATTTATTAAAAAATATTTATTCGATATTAATAGTTCCGTTTCACTGCATTACTCCGCCTTAAGTTATAGCATATACAATTGCTATGTCTTAGGCTCGATCGTTAAACAAGAAAGGTCACGTGGCCAGTACTACACGTCAACCGTCTATTATTACACTAAGTTTCACTGAAATACTGATTTATAAGCTAAATTATCCTCGAAACGTACTTTTATCATTGGAAAATTTGATCAATATTGGGCTGCGTTGGGATCAAACCCCAGACCTTTTAATTGGTATGCAAAAACTGCGATACCTAGCCTCTGTCTTCCAAAAAAGCCAGGAAATAAAGTAAAGACGATATAGTCAATTTCCACTTTTCAATGATTTTAATTTATCAACAGCATTTAATTGGGCATCAAACTGTGCATTTCTTTTTCAGTTTAAACTAGTTCGTATCGCTAAAGGTTACCGAGATTCCCATACATTTACAGGAATATATGAATAAACTCATTTGTTGGAAAAATTGTGAAAAATAATTTTTACAGGGGTACTTCACTATTTAATATATTATTTGCAGGGTGAACAATAATGTTGCGGTGAGCTATCTTTACGTTTTTTAAGATGAAACATCCTGCTAATTTTTAAATACGTTTCTATAATACGTTTTTGACAATTTTATTTAGTGTTTTGTATTATATATCAATATATCTATCTACTCCTACAAACAATTTTTAGAGTTTGACGTGATATATCGTCTTAATGGACCAACTTACAAGGAATGCCAAGGTTATTAGCTTTTTGTGGTAGTAATATGCATTTAGTGTATTCATTTGCCAAAATGGTAAAGTTCAATATCCAGCCAGTTCCGAGGAAATAATATTGTAAGAATTTAAATAAAATATATGACGATAAAGAGAGATTTACCTTTATCGTCGGTGAGTCACATAGCTGCAGCGGTAAAGTGTAATGTTTTCAATTTCATATTTAAAAAATTTATACAGTATTAAATTTTATCAAAGTTTAACAATCCTGGTTTTGGCGAAAAAATTATTATTATTTTGGAAAATCTTTCAGCGAAATATGGAGTTCCAATAGGCTTATATATCTCTTACTAAAATACGTTTTTAAATATCTTATCGTTCTTCATATGTAAACCGAAGAAAATATGATGCACCAAGCTGTATACTACATAACTAGACATATAAATATTACAAGAACATTCCAGAAAGGAGAAAAAAATATTTAAAAATACGATTCTAATTGTTCACCAAAGAGAGACATGACAATAAATTACTATACAACATTCTCTGGAAGTATATATATTTTAACTCACAATTAAAATATTTTTTCTTTTAGAATTTTCCCTAAAATGAGATACGGAACTTCAAAGAAGTCAAATAGAACAATGAAAAGATACTAACACACAATTTGGTATTTGACCTAAAATGTTCTAATTAAAAAATTCGCTGAACTGAATCTTTCGGTATTTTTTAACAAGAAAGTTGCACTTGTAACTTATAAATTTAAAATTTTGACAAAAAGCAATAACTTCCATTCATTTGACTGCCAAAGATATGCCCTTGTATGCATTAACGATATTACAATAAATGTGGATTTGACAGAGGTTTTTTTTTGAGTGTTCCCATAATAATTTGTTTTTGGTTATTATATTTAAGTTAGGACCAAAGCTAGTTCTAATTTTACATTAACAAGAACTGAACTAAAAAACAAGTTAAGAACATATGTATTTGAAATACATACTTATTTTAATGGAACATGTCTTCTGGAATTTTTGATTATACCGAAAGTATATGTTTTTAAGTATAATATAAAAATTAAGATAGTAAACTGTAAGTCGTTTGGCGCCAAAATCCTGACAACCAATAAGTCATGTACAGCTAAATTCAAGAAGGCGTAACATTTAAATCCGATCTAGTTGCCACGGAAATTAGATCATCTAATTAATCAGTTTTGTTTTGCTTATGATATTGTTATAATGTTTATTATAAATATCAAAAAATAACTTTTATATTATATCAAAAATAAATACAGCAGCCCAGAAAGCCTTGGAATCGGTAACACAAATAGTTGTTTCCCGAACAAAAACAAAGTTCTCCATTTTGGCCGATTTAGTTATAAAAGAAAACAATTTATTTACTCTTTAATTTTAAAGTTTCTAAAGTCGATTAACTCATAATTGCACTTGAATTAAAATCCCTTATTGTCAACTTAAATTAGCTGTATGTTTTTTACTGAATTAGGACATTAATGTGTCATAGAGAATGTTACCTTAAGTACAATTTATAATGAGTTAATGTACAAGATGCTAGATTTACGGAATTGAACACCTTGTATATTTTTAAATAGTTTTCTAAATACATCACTAGCTTTCTTTAAAGTATGTGCTTTAATGAAATTGCTATCTAATATATGTATATAATAACATGACAATTTTTATTAAGTGTCAAATTAGAAAACTATTTCCTTGTCAAATTGCTTTTGAATAAAATATTATTCATAAATTAATCTTTATTTTTAGTGTTTATTAAAGTTTTGGATTTTTTATTTGAATGTTTTTCCAGTTTTAGAAAGAATTTAAAATTATTCTTGAAACAAATAAAAACTTGCTTCATGAGCGATTTATTATTTCAATACAAAACGTCTGTAAAATAAATAAGATTTTACTACTAGTTCCGGTAGTAATTCCCTTCAAATAGAAGATGGGTTATATAGAAAGAGAAGTCTACGAGAAATATAAGTGTGTATTATAGTGTAGTGAAATGTCTACGAGTTATAGAAGAATATTGTAAGTGAATCGGGATTAGGGAATGTGAAAGGATAGTGAAAGTAGGGGAAGTGAGGGAATTTATATTATTTAGCTCTCAAACTCTTTTGCATTTAGAGCTAAAAATAGTTTTAGAGCTTATTTCTAAAATTTAAACTTTGACTTAACTGTTACAGCAATTTCTTTTTTTGGAGGACTTGTTTATAGCATCTGAGAAATAATTTTATAAAAATTTTGATTTCATACAAGTTTTTGTAATGATACGTCTGTTGCTGGGGGTGTATATTCTGTGTACATACCAAAATTTGAGATAGAAACTTAAACAGTTTATAACATATTAGAGATATATTATTTTATAGAAAGTCTTCCATATTAAACTATTCAATGGTGTTCGGGACACTGACCATTTTTACGCTTTGATAGATATTTCCGAACAGTGGATCTTAAAGTAAAATAGCTTATACATTTCTAGCTTAGTTTTTGTGTTTATTTAGAACATACATTCTTAATAAAGCTACCATGCAGCGAAATATGTTGAATATTTTTTATTCAAGTTTCAATTAAAGTGGAATTTTTAACTAAAATTTGAGTTTTACTACGTTATCTTTAATGATATGGAGTTCCACCAAGCATTGGCAAACTCAATACAATCTTATCTAAGGTACATCTAAATTATGCATTGACATATTTTAAACGATAATATTTTATTATACATGATGTTTCAAAAATATATAGAACACCAACTTTTCTTTTTCAAATAAAATGCTATATATGTAATCTCATTTTTATTGTTTTTAAGGCACTGATATCAAAAGAAATACCCTGTTCACGATTTGATATACTGTATGCCTCATCATTAGAGTCAAACAATTAACTTATTTCAATAAAAAATTTTAAGTTTATATTTGAAAACATCAGTTCCCGATATAACCAAAATTAATTGAAAATCAGGAATTTTCTTTATTTTTTTTTAATATTTGGATTTCTAAATAGAAAATAACAACTAAGCTAGAAATGTGGAAGCTATTTTACTTTAAGATCCACTGTTTGAAAATATCTATCAAGGCGTAAAAATTGTCAGTCTCCCGAACATAATTGACTAGTTTAATATGGAAAACTTCCTATTCAATAATATAGCCCTAATATATTATAAACTGTTTAAGTTTCTATCTCAAATTTTGATATGTACACAGAATATACACCCTCTGCAATAGACGTATCATTACAGAAACCTGTATGAACACAGAATTTTTGCAAAATTATTTCTCAGATGCTATAAACAAGTCCTCCAAAAAAAGAAATTGCGGTAATAGTTAAGTCAAAGTTTAAGTTTTAGAAATAAGCTCTAAAAATATTTTTAGCTCTAAATGCAATAATTGTTTGAGAGCTAAATAATATAAATTCCCTCACATCCCCTACTTTCAGTATCTTTTCACATTCTCTACTTCCCATTCATCTACAATATTCTTCTACAACTCGTACACACTTTACCACAATATAATACACACTTATATTTCTCGTAAGCTTCTCTTTCTAATATATTATAACCTATCTTCCAGTTGAAGGGAATTACTACAGGAACTAGTAGTAAAATCTTATTTACTTTACAGACGTTTTGTATTGAAATAATAAATCGTTCATGAAGCAAATTTTTATTTGTTCCAGGAATAATTTTAAATTCTTTCTAAAATTGGAAAATCGTTTAAATAAAAAATCCAAAACTTTAAAATATACAAAAAAGAAAGATCAATTTATGAATAATATTTTATTTTAAATGAATTTGATAAGGAAATAATTTTCTTGTTTGACTCTCAATAAAAATTGTTGTTATTTACATATATTAGTTAGGAATTTCATTAAAGCACATCATTTAAAGAAAGCTGGTGATGTATTTTAGGAAATTATTTAAAAATATACAAGGTATTCCATTCCGTAAATCTAACATGTTGTATATTAACTCATTATATATTGTACTTAAGGTAACATGACACATTAGTGTCCTAATTCAGTATGAAACCCAAACTTAAAACTGATTTAAGTTGACAATAAGAGATTTTAATTAACAGGTGCAATTATGAATTAATTGACTTTCGAAACTGTAAAATTCAAGAGCAGACAAGTTGTTTTCTTTTATAACTAAATCGGCCAAAATGGAGAACTTCGTTTTTGTACGGGAAACAACATTTTGTGTTACTGATTCCAAGGCTTAATTTCTAGGCTGCTATGTTTATTTTTTGACATAATATAAAAGTTATTTTTTGATATAATAAGTATTATATATAATATAATAACTGATTAATTAGATGATCTAATTTCCGTGGCAACGACTTTGGATTTAAATGTTACATTTTCTTGAAAATGGCTGTATATAACTTATTGATTGTCACGATTTGGCGCCAAACGGCTTACAGTTTATATCTTAATTTTTATATTGTACTTAAATCCTATACTTTCCGTATAATCAAAAATTCCAGAAGATATATTCCATTAAAATAAGTATGTATTTTCAAAGGTATACGTTCTTAACTTGTTTTTAGTTCAGTTCTTGTTGATGTAAAATTAAAAATAGTTTTAGTCCTAACTTAAATACCAAAAAACCAATTATTATGAGAACACTCAAAAATAAAAACTCTGTCAAATTCACATTTATTGTAATACTGTTAATGCATACAAGACCATAACTTTGGCAGTCAAATGAATGAAAGTTATTGCATTGTGTCAAAATTATAAATTTTATAAGCTACAGTTGCAACTTTCTTGTTAAAAAATACCGAAAGATTCAGTTCAGTGAATTTGTTGATTAGAACATTTTGGATCAAATAACAAGTTGTATGTTAGCGAATTGATTTAATAGTATTTTTTCATTGTTCTATTTGACTTCTTTGAATTTCCGTATAACATTTTAGGAAAAATTCCGGAACAAAAAAAATATTTTAATTGTGAGCTAAAATATATATACTTTTAGAGAATATTGTATAGTAATTTATTGTCGTGTCTCTCTTTGGGGAACAATTAGAATCGTATTTTGTAAATATCTTTTTTCTCCTTTTTGTATTATTTATATGTACGCTTATGTGATATACAGCTTAGTGCACCACATTTTCAACGGTTTACATATAGAGAACTATAAGATGTTTTAAAAGTATTTTAGTAAGAGATATATAAGTCTATTAGAGCTCCATATTTCGCTTAAAAATTTTCCAAAATAATAACAATTTATTCGCCAAGACCAGGATTGTTAAACTTTGGTAAAATTTGATACTGTATAAATTGTTTAAATAAGAAATTGAATACATTACACTCTACCGATGCGGCTATGTGACTCACCGACGATAAAGACAAATCTCTCTTTGTCGTCATATATTTCAATTAAATTCTTACAATATTATCTCCTCGGAACTAGCTGGATATTGAACTTTACGATTTTGGCTAATGAATGCTCTAAATGCATATTATTACCACAAAGAGCTAATAACCTTGGCATTCCTTGTAAGTTGGTCAATTAAGATGATATATCACGTCAAAATATAAAAAAGAGCAGATAGATATATTCAAATATAATACACAACACTAAATAAAATTATCAAAAACTATTATAGAAATGCATATAAAAATTAGCAGGATGTTTCGTCTTACAAAACATAAAGGTAACTCATTGCAAGATTATTGTTCACCCTGTATATAATATATTAAATAGTCAAGTACTCCTATAAAAATAATTTTTCACAATTTTTCCAACAAATGAGTTTATTTTATATATTCCAGTAAATGTATAGGAATCTCGGTAACCTTTAAAGATACGAACTTGGTTAATTTGAAAAAAAAATGCACAGTTTGGTGCCAAATTAAATTCTGTTGATAAATTAAAATCATTGAAAAGATAACCGTCAAAAAGTGGAAATTGACTATATCATCTTTACTTTATTTCCTGGCTTTTTCGGAAGAGAGAGGCTAGGTAGCGCAGTTTTTGCACACCAATTAAAAGTTCTGGGGTTTGATCCCCGGCGCAGCCCAATATTGATCAAATTTTCCAATGTTAAAAGTACGTTTGGAGGATAATATAGCCCATAAATAGGTACCTCGGTAAAACTCGGGGTAATAATAGACGGTTGACGTATAGTACTGGCCACGTGACCTTTGTTGTTTACCGATCTAGCCTAGGACGTAGCAGTTGTACATACTATATCTTAAGGCGGAGGAAAGCTGTATATTCTTGACAAAGCTACCGTGTAGCGAAACATGTTGAATATTTTTATTCAAGTTTCAATTAAAGTGGAAATGTTAAGTAAAACTTGAGTTTTACTACGTTATCCTTAGGTAAGATCCCTAATTTACATTTCTTACTCTTCTGGACTTCTCTACACAAAGTTAAAACGAATTTGTTTTAATTCAAAATAGTTTCCTTGTGTATTATTTACTATTAATAGAAAAATGAATTCGGTAACTACGTTTCAACATTGAAACTTTTGAATGAAACAGTAAATGAATATTCATTTATTATAAAACTATACCAGGACGTATTTTAAATTGCTTTCATACATAAGTAAAATACAAAAGGGAGTATGTAAATACATAAATTACCTGTTCTAGCGTTAAAAATCTTATATATTTCCCAATTTCACTCGGGAAAATTGTATTTATTTTTATCGTTTCTCTGTTCCATACGTTGTTCAGATTGAGAACGAGATTATCCACGGTCCATTGAGAAAAAATTGCTTGAGGGCGTTGAATACATTTATTTTTTAATTGTACCTACTTAGGTGGAAAGAAAATTATAAAAATTATTTTCGGTTCACTCGACCAAATAATGAACGGAATATTTTGAATTTGATTTGGGATATTTTAACATTCAAAGCAAAATAGGTTCCTATTTTAGAATTCTGAAGGGATTGGCTATAAAGTATATTTAGATAATTTAAAATTACGCAAAATATATTATTATAGGTTTAGTTTATTTCTTTAAATATATACCTTTTTGTATTGCCTTTTCTAAAATAAAATGTGCATCATTCACGTACCGTATTTATTTAATAATAATGACTGCTGCCTATTCGGATGATTCACCGAATTCATATTTAGATCACTTAGTAAACTAAATTTTATTTTGTGGATTTATTTAGCCTGGCAGTGAATACATCAAGGAGTCCTTAGAGGAGTGTATATGCGATAATAGCGATTCGTTTTCGAAAATACTACTTTAAGAAAGTCATTCCGGAGTGGTTATTTTAAGAAAAAAATAAAAAAAAAATATTTTTTAAGAATTATACGAGTACTTTTTGGGATTACTGGTAACTTCTCTGTCAACACATTTTTTTTAAAAATAAATTAAAGTAGATATATTTTTATTAAATTTTAAAGATGTTTTTAGAGAGACACAATGGTTATTTTGATTAAAAGTTTTATTGAGGGGGAATCAAGTTCTTTAATGTCTTACAAGGTCAAAAGCGCCAAAAAGCTGCAAAGTGAAAACTTTAAATTTTGATATTTTTCGTATTCCGAGAACTATTGTTTAAATCATATTGTAAAGCGTCTAGTCCCTCCTAGTCTGATCCGGCCATATGGAAATATACAGGAAAAAAGTCATAATAATTCTATAGACACTTTTGCTATATTCAGACTTACTTGTACTTAAAAGGAACTAATCAGTACGTGTTGCATAGAAAATATTTTTATGTTTCATGTACGAAATTACAAGGCCTTATTTTAAGAAAATTAGTATTTTTTTTTTAGTATCGAACTGACCTTAGTTTTGAAATTCACATTATAAAAAATGGACTAGGATAAGCCTTAAGTTTGAAGATCAGGTTTGTAAGAAATGGGCCCATAATGTAATTGACAAAGAATCGGTCAATACTCTTTCTCAGTGTTCATTGACTGTAAGACGTCAACACCTATTGAAATTTCGAAGTTTAAAGATAATCAACTTTTTATTACACAGTTCGTCCATAAAGCAATAAACAAATTTCATTATAATTCAGATAATACATTCTACACAGACACAAATATTTCGATTTAATTAAATATTTTATGCTGTTTCTTCTTTGGAAATTATATATATATATATATATATATATATATATATATATATATATATATATATATATATATATATATATATATATATAATTTTTTAACTTTATCCAGTAATATAAAAATCGAATATTGCATCCCTAAGATTATTAAAAGTTGTATAGCATATGTCTAAAAATAAAAAACATTATTTTTTAAAAAAAACCTACCTCGGCTTCTATTGGGTGTACAGAGCTAACCACTTTTTTAAATATGCGATTTTACTCATTTCTGCATTATTTAATTTGTTTATAAGTCGAGAAGCGATATCTTTTTATGTTATACTTTCTGTACAATTTATCTTGCAAAACTTGGTGATTCTTTTTTGAGAACCATCTTTAGAACAAATAAAGGAGACGCTAAAGATGAGACCTTCATTTTTAACAAATACATTTTTTCACTAACAAATTATAGTAACTGAATGGTACCCATATATTTTGCCTATTTTTATCTTCGTTGCTATTGACATTATGGTACTAATTATGTACTAAGTGCGTACTAGTTAACTTGTAAAATACTAAAATGAAATATAAGAAAATCTAAGAATATTTTACATATGTAACAGAACTTAAGATTCTCATATTATAAAAGCGTTAATAACACTACGCAACAAATTTTAGATTATTTGTTATATCTTGTATGAAGAGTGCATTTTTTGTTAATTTTGGGGCCCTGAACACAAAAATGACAATGAAATTAAAAACTTAGTTGCAATTTTCAAAATAAAAAAAATATATACTTTCACACTTACAGAGATACTAAATATCCTGTCTTTTTGCTTTTCTTTTGTGAATTGTTTCTGGAGCATATTTAACAAGAGTCCAACAGTAGTCGGCAAACATGGAATCATTCCACTTTCCCTGGTGTCTTTTCTCCATTATTGACATTTCCTGATGGAAGCGTTCGCTGTGCTCATAACTTGCAGCTCCGCAGTTGTCAGGAAAAAAGTCCAGATGTGAATGTAGGAAATGGATCTTTAGAGACATATTACAACCTATTTTTGATACAATAACAGCATATTTTCAACAAGAGTAAGGTGGTTGTCAGCTTTTATATTTCCGAAGAAATTAATGGCCACGAGGCGAAAATCCTTTCAAACATTTCGAATAAGTGGCCCAACAAAAATACCTTCTTTAATTTTTGCTTCATTTAGCCTTGGGAATTTCTTTCGCAGGTACTGAAAAACCTGGCCCATCTGTATTCAGTGCCTTAACAAAATTTTTCATTATGCCCAATTTGATATGCAGTGGTGGCAACAAAATCTTTTTGGGTCTACCAATGGCATAAGTTGTACATTCTTTTCATCTGACTCTAATGATTGTCGAATGGACTAGTCTTTTCTCTTGTAGTGAAGTGCCTTTGCCCGACTGCCTCATTTACACAAAAAATAGCACGACTTGGTGTAGCCTAGCTGCAATCAAGCCAAGGTGCAATCACCTTTAAGTCGCTACAGATCTGCCATTTGTTCTTATCGTATTTTATACTGGTCAATATGTTCTTCATGTTGTTGTATGGTTCTTTCGTGTGAACTGCATATCCAACAGTAATAGTAAAATATTTCCCATATGCAATAGTAGTGCTTTTAAACTGTTTGTATTAAAATCCGCCAAAAAACCGCGAATCTTATTGCAGAAAACCAAGTTCTTTTCCATGTTAATAAATGGTGCCAGGCGTTTATGAAAAACACATACTGAAACATCGTCTTCTAATAAGTTCTACTGCTGCAATCTTGATCCTAGTAATACTGCTTTACTTTTTGGAAGTTCTAAGTCTCTTACATCTTTAATTCTAATTGAGTTATTGATGTGCGGTTGCGGTATAACATGCTGGGTGTGAAATCACGATCTCTTGATGTTGATGGCATATCTTTTTCTTGAGAAATCGTTGTATCGTTATTATCTGATACCTAAGTGAATATTTTTAGGTGTTCTGGAATAGAAAGTTTGTCATTATGAGACACAGTTCTCACAGCAGATGGTATATTTGGATAGTTGATAAGCGACTTTTTCTTCTTGAATATACCCGTGCCTTGCCCAACACGAGGTATGATGCAGAAAAAGCAATCATTAACATGATTTTAAGGCTCTCTCCAGATCATTGAAGCAGCAAACTGCATGGATCATTTTTTACTATTTAACCAGTTTCTCAAACTTGAAGCGCATGCATTACAGCAAATATGTGGCGCTCACTGTTTGTCTTGATCCCAGATATTGCAATCGAAATACAGCTGATAGGCCTTTTTTATTAATGGGGTAATAGACCGCTTCTGAGACGCAAAAGTTAGCTCACCTTAAACATAACAGAAGTGATCTGAATTGTTTACACACTTTTGAGACATCTTACATCTTTTCGATTCGACTCACTAACTTCAACTGACCAATCCCTCCGCTTCGTAGCTGTTTATATACTCAAATACCGCTTCTACATTTTTAGAAAATATTCGAGAATGTTCTATTTAATTCCATAATATTCGCACTAGCGGCGTTTGTAATTTGCTTGTATACAGTACAAAGCAGTACATTGATTTAAATGGCATTCTTCCTCATTTTAAGCTCCGGAGGCTGTCATACCGGGAGATCCCCCATGCGGTGTTGCCAAGTTGTGCAAAATTTATTTAACTTGGTGAGACGTATATTTGGCAATTTCGCACACCTCTATTGTTATAACAGTACAAATATACCACGTGCATTTTTGTGGTTACATTGTTAATAAATAGGGAGACATGACATCACGTATCTCTAAAACTTGAACTAATATTAAAAAGATAAGTTTAATTTCGGTTTTAGCACACTAAAAATGGTAAAATTTAGTCGATTTTATTTTAGATACATTTTGTTTGTATTCTAATATAATATTAATTAATAATTCCACAATAATAACAGTTTAACCATAAATATATTTTATAATACAATTTGGAATGAGATGAAAGAAAATGTTTTAGTGAAAATAGCAAATAAATATCTAATATGCCGGTCGAAAGTAGGTTAAATTTGACATTTCTTTATATATATATATATATATATATATATATATATATATATATATATATATATATATATGTGTGTGTGTGTGTGTGTGTGTGTGTGTTAATCCAAAAGTAAATATTTAATTTTCCTTGTTGATATCGTCATCACTCTAATAACGGTCCACATTAACTATCCATCTGGCTATATGTTACTAATTCAAAGATAAACAATATATCCGGAGTGCCGAAATCGCCAATAAACTTTAATTTATGACCGAAATCACGATATACCTTAACCCCCTAATTCACTAGCATGGTCTAACTTTAAAACTGCTCTAAGCTGATAATAATGGGATTAAATCGACAAGTGCAACAATAGTAAGTTAACGACTTGAATAAGTCGTTTTCTTTTATTACCTAGCCAGCAAAAATGGAAAATTTTATTTATTTTCGAAGGACAATTATTCGTTTTACCGGTTCCAACTGAATTGGGCTTAAAAAATAAACCTTTTTAATGAATCGAGCTGTAAATATTTTCAATATATTTTGAATTATTCTGCCAATCGACATGCACTATTAACATTGGCTGGAATTAACAACGTTATACCCCTTTAACAATAATTCACAGTTGAATTGTTTCATATTTTCAAAACCAAGAATTGTGAGAACAATTTGATTATATTTATTTCTGATTAAAGTATAAAAAATATAACCTAAATACAACTATTTTTCTTGAGAGCAGATATCCGACACAGTGTACATAGTTTAAGCATGCCAATTGGGTTCTTTTATCAATAAATATATTGGCGCGAGTATATTTTTCCAATTCTTTTCACTGCATATTTATAAGTCCTACTAAAAATGAAAAAAATGTTTTATTAATCTATCCAACTAATAAGATTTTGCCTACATGTAAATAATAATTATATGCGTAGTGAAAATGACATATTATCTACGATTATATGGACCACATCACAATCGATACCAAAATATTAATTTTCTCCCGCATTCGCAATATCTTGACATATTTCCCACACATGCATCAGACAACATTAAAATTTATCTTATATAGCGAAGGCAAAGGATTAATCGCAGGGGCGACAAGTATGCGATCAACGCATTCCTGCCCGTCAAGACATTCCTATAGGGCTCCGCAGGAGTTAGTAAGACATTTGCCCGTGACGCTCGACTCGTAGATGATGAGCAGCAGAACAACATTCCCTAAGTTCCACACATCAAAACCATTCCGGCTTCCTTTTAGTTTGGCATGTAACGTATCATATAACTAAACTTTTCCTTTGAATTTATTCTGCTTTTAAACCGAATTCTGGTTTCAATTTATTTCTGATATACAATATGCAGTAGTACTGGTAATTAGAATAAATTCATAGTTAGACTTTGATTTTAGTGTTATACGTTATTTAGTTACTGACACTCTGAAAAAATACATACATTAAAAAGGTTTGTAACTATTAATAAGATTTTGCTGAACTGATTTAATAGAGTACCGATTTAATCTCTCGCTAGAGCGAAGCTAAAGTTCTACGTTTCAAAAGTTATATTTTATCCGCCTTTATAAAAAAAGGGGCTGAAAATGAAGGGAGTAAAAACAAACATATTTCTAAGCTCTCATCTATGTTTATTAGAGACTGAAGTAGTTGTTTTCACGCATAATTTTGGATGGGTTTTCGATGTGGGTCCCATCAAAATATTTCCAAGATATTGTAAAGTGGTTAAAATCTAAAAAAAATTAGTTGGCTACTGAAATTTTAAACAGAGATTCGCATGACTTTTGATTGCTAGCTGGTTGACAATTGAGAAAACTGAAAAAAATTGTAAATGGCTGTAAATATTTTCAACTGACTTGATTCGTATATAACATTCATTAGATATTTTAATGAAATTTTCAGCATATTATAAAGAATTCCCCGGAGCCCAAAAATATATTTTCGAGATAGGTTTATTGTAAGGGGTGGGGAACTAAAAAAATATTCAACTTTTAACTGACTTCATTCGGATAAGATATTTTGATAAAACTTTCAACATGTTCTAAAGCAATTATTCTCAATTTCTTTTTATCGCTAAAAAAATAAAAGATTTGAAAAAGTATATTTTAGGAGTTAACAACAGTTATTATACTTTTTAGCAAGTATCAATTCATAATGATATTTGTGACAATTGGATTTATATTTGCTTCACAAGTGTTATAAATCATGGTTGAGTTTTTGTTAACCAGGAAATAACGTCGAATTTCAGATTCAAAGGCTTAAAAGTTCAAACATGGCAAAGTTTCCAGGATTTGCTTTACAGTGTCAGTTTTGCAACTTTAATACGAATGTCTGGATATTATCTCTGAAAAGAATAATATACGTTCCTTTACCCTGATTGTTTAGCTGACCTAGAATATTAGATAAAAGCTCTTTATTAAAGTGATAAGGAATTCACGTTTTTTTTTTCTTTTCGAAGAACTATTTATTCTATTTTTTGATTCAAAGACTCAGCCAACAATATTTATTTTGAGAACCAACGAACAACAGTGTAGAAAAGAAAAAGTTGGTGACCAGAATTTACGTTTCTGTATAATTCCTTGAATATAAGTCATTACTTTTAAGAAATGAACTCCTTTTTACTCTAGTGCTCCACAAAACGAAAACTCTTCTTTGATGTCCTTCAAGTAAATATATCCAACAAAAACTAGTAACCATTAACGTCAGTGTGAAAGTGAAAGAAAAAATAGGTCAATATCTCAGACGAAATTTGTTTTGTCGCCTTTCTGGATATGTCTGAAATGCATCTCTGAATTGTGTTGTTAGACAAGGATATCGGTTCTCCAAGAATTAACTTAAGATATTTCGATAAATAGGGTTTCTGCAATTGTATAGAGTTTTCTTGCAACTTTCAGACAATTTTATAGATACTAGAAGTGCAACTTGGCTTTGTTATTAAAATATCCCAGTAAAATCCAACCTTTGGTATTACAAGGCAGTCTCATGTCATTTAAAAAAATCTAAGTATTTTATAATATGTTCAGAATGATTTGTTTCTAAGTAGCGATCGAAATTTGGACGTTTTATAGATTTAGCACTAAGAACAGCATTGCATAAAACATACTATGCCTTATCTATACTGTTATTAATCACAATCAAAAATCAGAATTGAAAGTAGTTCACCAAATATTTAATTTTTTTCTCATGACGTTGAAAACTTCAAAATAATTTTTAAAAAATGGTTAAATGTTTTGAACTAAGTGACGTCATGTAATACTTTTTAGTTATCCAATCAGTAAATAATAGAACCGCCTATCACTCTAGACATGCCTACCGAAAATAATTTGTGAGGGGCTATCAATATTATTGAGACGTTTTTCCCATCAAATGAGACCAACAATAAACTATTCATTATAAAAACGACAAGAAGTACACAGTAACGTCCTAGGTGTGTTCGAACCAATGAGCAACAGAGTATTTTAAGGGACCTCACAGTGGAAAACTCCTTAGCATATCGTTTCATAAAACCTAATATCCTGAGGGACCTACTAACAATGTCAGCGATGTGACTCATGATACAAAAATGTTCCTATCAGGTTTTGATAAGTTCAAGGCCATAAAGCGAAATTTAAGTTCGTTCTTTCATTATTTAATCAGACTACTATTTGGTAATGAGGATATACCAGAACGCCTTTTCGACTTTTATTGATGGATAAGATAGACTATGTCATACAATAAAACCAATCGGGGTGGCATATGTAGCTGTTGGCACTTTGATCTTTTTTGTGATTTCTTTTTACATATTGAAATTCTAAAGATAGAATGTTTGCGGGGTAATCGGGATTATTAGAAAGATTCTTTTCCTATGATAAATGATCACTTCATTTAACAAAGTTAATCAGAGTATTTTTATCGATAACGAGCCAGATGAAATGTTATTACAAGAGAAGTAAAAAAAAGCGAGTTCCTTCGAAAAAAGTAAGGGATAGACAAAGCAGTAGTAATAGATCATACCACAAGGAATACAATCGTTTACAGAAAGAAACGAATTGTGAAGAATGTTAATGATTGGAAAAATTAATAAAGATCCAATAAAAAAGTCTTTTTATTTTTATTTCTTGATTGTAACAACCATACTATTAATAATATTAATGAAAATCAATATTTTTTCATATTTACCAGTCAAAAATTATTGGAAATTATAAGACATTTCTAAAAAGACCAAATATCAATAATATTTTATCATTATAATAAGCAAAAATATCGGAAAATGGGAATTGTCATTATTAGATATCTTTGAAAAAAGTGATTCTTCGATTTGCAATAATTTTTCTGATTAATTTATAGCTTAAACCGCTTTAGTATATTTCAAAAGGCAAAATCTTCAGTGGGTGTTTTTTCAAAACTTATTAATTTCGTTACTAGTATTTTTTATCGTACACTCATTTACTCTTTTTCTCCAATTTACTAAAACCAAGAATAACCAAATAAGTGATCATTAAGAAAAATACTTATTGTTAATTAAAACAATCCATCGAATGAACACAAAAGGTATACAATCATACCCCATTAAAAATCACTAATTAAACTTGTCCAAACAATAGAGCCGTTCTTAAACCTGGATATTAAATCCGTTCACCACTCGGGTCCATTGAAATTATTACAGTATATTTATTCACAAGACAATACTGTCTGTAAAAATTGTATTACAAAACTTCTTGGGAACAACCATGGGTGCACCACAACAAAGATTATTTGATCAGAAAAGAAAGTAGCTTTATATAAAACTTACCTCGAATTTTTTGTTCTTCACGAAGTTGTCTCTCTAGATTGTCTTTTTCATCTCTCTCTTTCAAAATATCCATTTTTAATTCAGCTGAAACAAACAAAAATAATTCGTATAGGTATATTAGAGCTAGACTTTTGGTTCCTATTTTTGATTTTCTAAATTTGTCTCTTAGTGGAAATTTTTTCCAGATTTATTTGAGGATTTTGACACCTTTTTCTCCAGTCAGTTTAAAAGGACGTCCAGGAGTAGTTCTTCAATTAAACAAAATAAAAGCATAACATTAAAATACTGGAGCAGCCAATCTCAAAGCGGCAATGACAAAATTACAAACCGTAAGAAATTATATTTGTTAATTTTCAGGTTTTGCTACAATAACTTGGTGTTTCTTTCTATGTAAGGACAATTTTAGGGAAACGGCTATATTAGAAATACCAGAGTGAATTAAAATTATTAAACAACTAATACTATTTGTCATATTGGAAAATAAGTTTGCCTTACAATCGCAATTAAGACCCATTAATGCTGGGAAAAATTTTTCTGTGTTCAGAAGCATCTGTATAAGAACTGTTTTACTATTTATTAGTGCCATTTACAGTACTATAAACGCCAGATTGTTGTCTTTTCCGATCTACTTACTCGCAACAACATATAATGTGCTTTTTCTTGCCTTTACTTGCAGACATAATCTGAAAATAAAGATACCCCATGGTAAAGATTCATAGCTAATTTTACGTTAAAGTTTCTTATAAAAAGTTTACTTAAACAAGGGTTGTTTTCGATTTTTTTATTATCTTTTCTATGTACTTATTCCGGGTTCATTTGGAGTTCAAGATTATATCCAGAAATTTATCCTCCTGGGAGAGTGAAATTATATTTTCTTGCAGGTTTATAGGACTAAACGTCTTTAGATTTCTCCATTTTGTGAAGGGGTTTATGACAATCATATTGTTTGAACCATCTTTCTACAACTCAAAATATGCGCTGCATTCTTTCTCTCTCGATTTGGTTAAACATAACTTAACTTAGAATTTACCAGATTATTAATGTATCTCAAAGCTGAGCATCCTTCCATACTAAGTACTAGCAAAGCAGTGGAGAAAATACTCCCTCGTGAACACATCTCCGGTTACATGGGCTAGTAGCGTTACATCTAGCAGTTCTGTATAGGCAACTCAGTATACTTTCTATCCCCCTGCATCTTGCCTCTTCTTCTAAGTTAAAGTTCAATATAAGTGTCCCGATTGATTTGAAGGTGATATTTTCAAACGTTCAGTACAAGTGGCCCACTAGTGTTTGTTTCTAGAGATTTTAATAATGATTCTGTAGAGCATTTTTATATCTTCCTTAATACCATGTCTTTTTTAGGATGAAATTATAACTCATTAAACACAACAACAACAACAACAATTGTTCCGAAGTAAAATAAAATAAGTTATCTGAAATACACAAGTAATTGTTAGTTAATTAATAACTTTATTTTCAACTCATTTATGGTCCAAATCTTACCACGAACCACACCTAACCAAATTTTTAAATAATATATTTTATTCTTTTAAACTAGCCACAATTCTATATACACAAAAATGTTAAGGGCTAACAATTCAAAAAATATTTGTTTAAAAGCTTAAAAATCATAATTTTTAAATAAAAAAAAAGTTAAAATGTTTAATTTTTCAAATTACAAATCCAAATAGCTTTTGTATTGCCCTCAAGGTTTTTTTGGTATATGCTTATCATTAGCTTCAACAATATAACATAAATTATAAAGTTATTTTTTTCCAGAGGGATTAAAAAATTTACTTGAATATTTAATCTAAGTCTCCAAGTTGGCTATGGCAATTAAATATGAATAATTGATATTATGATCACAATCTCCTCTCCTGTAAGTGAAATCTTCAACTTAAACTGATATTGGATTTTCATGGCCGAGGGTAAAATTTAATTTTTAAGTTGCGGACATAAAAACTAATTTTCGAAATTTATTATTTTTTTGTTTAATTGCATGCGCTTAAAAACTGCAACGAAACGATATAAAAGATTTCGAATAAAATTTATAAAATGTTGTTCTTTCCGCCTCGAATTAGCAACATTTACCCTTGACATCGAGATGAGACGCGATCCTTTTATTAAAAAAATAAGTTGTATTATAATTAAAAATAACTTTTTAGTTCGCCTTTTTTACCCTGCTATCTAGATTTTAGATTCCAAATGAGACATTTAACCCTTCAAAGTAGTTCGGCCTATAAGATCCTTTGTACGTGTTCCTAATCGTATAGATTCGACATACCAAAATTCTTAGTGAAATCAGTTAGTTTCCTGACTGGTTTCTTATTTCATCAAGATAATCCTTTGCAGAAAAGTGCCGTAGACTTACACAATGGGTGTTCCGCTGTTTTCGCCGGGTTATCGTAGGAACAGAAAAACAGCGTTGTGCATTTTTTTTAATAGTATCTTAAAAAACAATTTCTCATGAGGAGAATTATTACGAGTTGAATACAAAAAGCATTTTTGCAATTCTTGGCGATAAATTTTGGAATTTCTTTATTGGTCTTAAGTTAGAAGTGTTACTCTACCTAATTCTTATCTGACTTTTTTTCAGTTCCGAGACTTTTGCGATATTCAGCTTTCTGGTCGCCGGTCGTCAGATTGGGGACCAAGAAAAATAGTTCTTGCTCCCTGTTATCCAAGGCTGGTTGCTTCCTCATTTACCTTGTTATTTGCTAGTTGCCTCCGAGATTGTTTACAGTTCCAAATCATCCTAGGCTCTTTTAGAAAAAAATCATAATAATCACACGAAATATGCTATTCCCATTTTTTACCTTGTTGAAAATGGTGCAACTTCTAGAATTATAATAAATCAAATAAATTAGATTGTGTATGGTAATAATGAGATCGTGGCATATCTAATACGAATATTAAAATAAATTGTTAGGTTCTAGAAAAAATACATCTGAATTCAAACTTCCATTTGTTAAAATGGTGTTACGCCTTTATATAATTATGAGTCATAACAGCACGAGCGTCGGTACAGAAGTGCTAATATTTAGAGCAGTTTATATTACAAATACCATTCAATATGCCTAGTGTAGATCTTGAAAAGTATAGAATTCGGTCTCCAGTATAACGACATTAGACCTCAGTGCCAATGTTGTAAATCTGCTGTGTGACCCCATATTTATAGTCCTTTTTCCTTAGAGATAACCACATTATAAAAAAGCCTAAATTTCTGCTTAAAATACCATCGCATTTTGTAAAAGATCTGATCCCTATGTTCTCACCTAACAGCTCTTTCAAGATCTATCCGTAAACTAGGATCCATTTATTCGAAGAGATTTCTCTTCCTCATAATCTCTCCTCTTTAGCAAAAGCTTTTCAAACGAGTGGTTAGATTTTAGAATCGAGGCCCTTAAGTCTGTCTTGCCACTCTTACAATGTTTCATTTTCTATAAAGAGGTAGAAAGGAGGGAAGTTTATTAAGATTTCCAGTGCGCTAGTGAGGGCACTCCTCATCGTATTCGTTATTTCTATTGAAACCATTTTTTTCAACTTTGTCAAGTTGAAGAGGATGTTTGCGTTTTGTTGTATTAGGTGACCATACAACAGCGGCGTAAGTAATCATAGAGCGGATCACTGTATGTCATTCCCCAATGCACTCAAAGGCCAACTTGCAAGTCCTACATCTTCTGGGTTCCAGCTTCAAGAGAACCATTTCGGCCTTTCTTGTATTTATTTCGAAACCATCCTTTTGGTAAGAGGTCGGCATAGGCCTCTTTATAGAGGATAAGAATAACTAAGGTACATCGACTATTTGATATCGCTGTTTTAACTCTTGTAATGAGTCAATACTGTGCTGTGTCTGCTGATTTTTCTGTTAGATAGGCAGATTGTAAGGAATATTAAGGATTTTCCACCATTACGTCCTCCCTGATATGTGACTTCACCAGCCTTGCCAATGTTTGTAGTAAAAAAGAACTAGTTAGTCTGATAAGACGGAATGACTTCTTGTAGTCTAATTATAAATGATTAAAGGAAACAATATTTTTGTTCTCAACCAACTCTTATATTAAAGATACACCACTATTTCAGGTTGCAAAGAAATACCAAAAAAGGTGGTAGCTTCTCCCACGGTAGTACATCGCTACGTGCAGACTGGTTTCGAACTCATTGATTCTTGTCAGTAAAGGGTAGGCCAGAGCACATAAAGATAAGGAAAGCGAATCCTCGAAGCAACTTATTGCTTTTTTTTGCAACTACTTACATTATAACCAAGCACAATATTATTTTCTTCAAGTGTCTCTCATAAATTCTTTGAATAATAAATGGTATGCTTTATTTGTTGGTTAGTTGTATTTTTGCTTTTACTACAAATTCTCATAATTTTACTTTCTTGTCCATTTCTTTCCCAGTTTGGTTATTTTATCTTCCTGAATGTCATCTACATTCTTACCCTACGAGGTATCGACTTTATGTTACATTTCAGTATCACTGTTTGAGTCTTATTTGTTGTTTTGCTTGGCATTTATTAGACTGTGAATATTTATAATTATTTCTATTCTTGTTAGAACTTACTATTACCTTCCCGAGATAATTCTTCCTTCCATGCTTTCGTACGACAGTTTTCTTGCAATTTTTTTGATCAGTTTCGAAGATTTTGCTTTGTTTATGATCTTGATTTCTTTTAAGTTCAGCCTTCTGTCACTATGGAAATTGATAGAAGTTGATTTTGCTGGTGTTGCTGTTACATTATCCAATTTTGAGCTTATCTGATATTATTATTTGAATCTATTGTATATAACTTCCCATCCATAGTTCACTTATCGAGGATATATACGAGTGTAAGTTGTGCTTTTCTTGGGCATTATAAATTTATAAACATTTAGTTTGCGGGATCCCCAAACTTTCAGGGAATCGATAGACGTATATTTGGCAAGTAGCGTATTATTTACTTCATCTACATGGGTAATGACCGGGGGAAATATATTTCTTTAATTTAAATATAACTAATGGCTGACTTATTTAATTTTGAACTTAAAATGTTAACTGTCAATAAATTGGCTTTCTTAACAACTTCATTTCAGCCGACTTTTATTACCCAGGTACTCGCATAGATTTGATTTTGAGCTGAAATCCCTTTTCAATTTTGGAAATGTTTGAAAGGAGGAGCGTGGTGCACACACATGGATCTTTCATATAAATAGAGCGGAGGCTATTTGCCTCTATTTTTGTTTTCCTTATTGGAAAATAGTAAAGCGCCATAATTTTTCATCTTAATTTATCTGGTCTATTATTTGAGATTTTGGGGTGAAAAATAGTTATTGTTGTTCCGATAATAGAGTTTAGCTGTTTAGTTACTTTATCTTTATTCTGTTATGCTGTTTAAAGACTTATTTTTACTGAAATAAACCTGGAGAAGGTGGTGTTTTAGCAGTTCTGCATGGGTGAGATATAACACCTTAAAGCGATCTATTCAAAATTTCCGATTTATTAAAGCTTGAGCTCAAAATGAATCCTTAACGAGTGAGTTGAAAGACAATTTGAATATGGCCATAGTATGATGCTTTAAGTGTCATTATTTTATTTTGAATATCTTAATTTAACTGCATTATTCGACTATTAAATGTCATATTTGGTATTAAGGACGTTTATTGTCTTTTTGTGAATATTAAACAATTTTTTGGGGTTTTCTTAGTATTTGATAGATATTATTATGGTAACTTTTTAATAATTCTTTTTAAATTATTAAGGGTTGATTTTGAGACTAAAATTTACTATATTTTGCTCTCTGGGTGTATCAAAATGGCTCCAATGTTTCTAAAAATTAATTTTATCCCATATATGCTTAAGTTAATCTGAATTGTGTTCAATTTCTTGGCCCCACTCTCGTGACTCCGATATTTTTATTTTGACTTAAATGTGATTTTTTTTTGTTATATTAAAATGAGAAAGACTGGCCAAATTAAAATAAAATTCAAGAGATTCTTAGCACAAAGTTTATTTATTTTTGTTTAATTAAAAAGTTAGTGCAAAAATGGGTATCGGGCTTTCTATATAATATTATAGTATATGATGATTATATTTCGATTTATTATTTTTGCTTTGGAGCATAATTAAAGTTGTGTTTATTTCTGCCAGATTGAAGCTGATTTATTTAATAGTAATTTATGTCAATAAAACTAAGCTTTTATAGCAACCAATGGTCTTAAATGCTAATTTATTTTTATTATTATTTCCAATTGTGAGAAGGTTAATTTAATTGAGTAATTAATTATTTGTAAAGTAAATACTTTATTTATGTTATATAAACAAAATATTGGTGATTACAATGAGTCAGGCTGGACTTTAATTGTAAGTTCATATATTCTTACCGTTAGCTGTCTATGAGTTCAATAGTTTTAAATTAATTATTTGTATAGTTATTGCTAATTAGTCATTGATTAATATTTTAGTTTCTTATAATACTTCAAAATTATTTTGGTTTTTGTGCTTTTCCTCAAGCTTTATGATCAGCTTCGATACTTATGTTTTTTGAATATGTAGAAAATTTAAGATCCTAAATTTAAAAAGGAACGGTAACTAAGTAATTGATTATTATTTCAAATTTCAGATGCCTTTGAATTGCTAATATAATTTAATTTTTATAAGTAGTCTTAGACGTTCTATATTTTTGTAGGATTTTTCATCTTTTAGTTTTTCTTCTTCATTTACCTTTTTTTTTATATTTACCTTTTGGTATAAACTTTCAATTTTATATTTATGAGCACTGATGATTAACGAGTACTTACACATCACTACATGGTTGGGCAGTGTTGCAGCCTGCTTTGTATGAGACCACACAGCTAGCAGTCTCACCATGGGAATAACAGACAAACTTAGTATAATTTTTATTTTTTATTTAAACTGAAAAAAAGCTAAATAATTTTGTAAATTAAAGTTTATTCATTTTTTTGTAAAGTGTTGCGCAATTTCCCGATGTTACGTCCCACAATTATGAAATATTAAAGGTTTGCGTTATGTTTTGACGCTAGTAGGTACTACGGTATGTAACCTATAAAATTTTGTGTGATCTTTTTAAATAGCATTTATCGGAGTTATTTTACTTTAGCCTACTTCATTTCCCTTTTTTGCTTTAATATATTTTACAAGTTAATAATTATGAAGTATAAGGTTTCAAAACCCTAAATTAAATGGTAATTACTTGAAGTTGGAAATTTGTGATTATTTAAACTGAAAATTTTTGCATATTCCGTATCTAAATTCAAATTCAAATTTGATTTATTCAAATATCTATAGGAGTGCAGTTGGAACCTATGTCCTAACGACAAAGTAGAAAGTTTTTGCATTCAACCTACCCACAGATGTAGTGGTGCCCTGAATAATCCACCCCTACGCTCCGACATAGGGGTTAGCTTGGCATATTTGCTCTCTGGTGGAGCTACCAACTTTCTGGTGCTTTTGCTTTATTACTTTATATTGTTTTTTTTATTTACTGGTTTGTATGGTCGCTGCGACCGAGAAAATTTAGCCAGCTTCTCTTTCTTCCATTCCGCCCTTCGTCCGATAACCCGTCGGGAAGTTATATACGTTAATCAGGCTAAGAAGTTCGTTTTCTAAGAAAAAACAGAATGATGCACCATCTAAGAGGGCCCGGATATTATCATCATCCAACTCGGCTTGTTGATGATATATGTGACCGACCATAACGAAAAGTTCATTTATCACATGTGTGATAGACACTTATATATTTCAGATCGATTATTTTGCTTGAATTACCAGATGCAGAGTTAACCGCCCGCCACACGCTTATCCATTCACTTTCACTGTACAAAGAAACGATTTGTGGCACGAAATTGGTCCCGCTCTCCGTAGAGCACGAAGCCATGCACAAACTTTCTCCTAAGCACTTTAGAACTTACTCCATAATAAGGGTCCTCCCTCCCACACACACACACACACACACACACACACACACATACACACACACACACATACCCCGTACATTCAGCAGAGACTCTTGTCTTCGTCTCCAAATGATTAAACTACATTTTTTCTTGCTTTTTTCAAGAGCACAACGGCTACATGTTGACAGTTTAAAGACCAAAACCGACGTTTTATTTTGATTTTACTCTATCATAGAATTTCTTGTCACTTAACTGTGAGGTTTGGGTTTAAATTGCCAGCTTAGCATTTTGACACCCAAGGTCGAGTTAGTATTAAATTAAGATGAAATTTAGTAATAAATAAAAATCTTTCAACTATCTTTTACATTTACCCTATTATTTTTTACTGGACTCTCCCTTCCGACTAAAAAAATTACAAACCACCGACAATTAGCAATAAAATAAAAAATAATACCCTTACGACAGCCCAAAAATCCGCTTTAGAGCAATTTGGTGTAATTACGGCCTCAATATTAGCAATAAGCTGATTTTTTATTCACCCCCACTGGCTGACGACCTAAATCATCCCCTTGCCCTGCTGCGAAAAACAATGGCTAATCTGGCGAAATGAAAACGCCACCACCTACCCTATTCACGGTTAACCTAAGACGAGCCAAAAAAGATAAAGAAACAATTTTTAGTAAGGGGTCCTGGTATATTAAAGTGATTATAGGTTAACAACAATATTAGAATAGCCACTAAAATCTGGTTTTTGGTTCCTCAAAATATGAAATATTGTTCTACTAGTACAACTGTTTCCTTTTTAGTCTGGTTTATTTCCGGTTTATCTAATTTTTTTATAATACAGTTTGCACATAAAAAATGCATTTGTACAAACAGTTCCCTGTTTATTTTATTAAAAAATAATAGAACATATCGATTTTGTTTTAAATTTTTATGCAGTCTGATTTGACAATAAAGGTTTCTATTGTACATGAGTTCAGCAATACATACAGGTTTACAACTTGTATATAAGAATAGGAAAAATATTTTAAATTATGACAAATAGAACCAGCTTTAGTTATCAAGAAAGGTACGCTTCAAGACAATATCTTGTATAAGATCATAAACTCGTAAGGAATATCTACTCCTGCATAAAATTAAAAATTTCAGAAATCAGCAAGTTTCAAACTTTGTCTCGTTATTATGGAAATCAGATATTCTAATGGCCTGTTTTGTTGTGCGCATAGCACAAGAGTGGACCCCGGGGTTTCGAATTCAGGAAAATGACTAGTCTGCTTGCAGCATTCGGAACATGGATCTGTCTTAATCCTGGTTATAATTGTGGTTGCTTGAGGTTATGGCACAATAAACTAATTCTATCAACTCGAATACGAATTGGAGTTTTCTTTGCTCCTGTGATATGCACCTCCCACTCAAAAAAAAAGAAAGGCTGGATCCGCTTGTGTCGTAATATGGAACATATATTGATAAACCTTTATATAAGAAAATAATGGATAAAAATCTAGAGATGGAAATTACTATGAGGAACAGTTGTTCCCCAAATATAAACGAAAATTTCTATTTTGTCGGTTCAGTATTAAAAGAAATTGTGAAAGAAAAGCAAAAGTACGGAAATATTGATTTTTTCAATTTTCAAATATTATTTAAGTTAAGAGATATCCTAAATCACTAATGAATGAATGAACGAATGAATACAAGTTGTGATACGTGATTGTCGATGCTTAGGACTGGTTGAATCCACTACATCCCACCATGGCCGCAGATCATTCGAGGCCGATCGCCTCTGGGCCTTGCCGACTTCTTCGTGTGATATCATTGTATCCCCGAAATGTCTCTGTCTCAGTCCGTTGAGTGCCTGGCACACATTTTTTGATGTCAGTTTATTTTTTTTTAAGAAATAATTTGTGGGGACGGCAATTTTTTTTTGACGGCTTAGCATACAAATATTTTTATGGGGTCTTCTTGAGAATACGCTCTAATGCACCAAAGCTGGTAACTATAACTATAAGAAATTTAAAAGGCTTTATGTGTCTTATATCATTTACAAATTTAAGATAACCTGAAATATCGTTTTCTGATCAAAATGGGAAAAATAAAAATGTTACTAATATTTACATCAAGATCCCAAATATAAAATTTGGGAAAAGAAATTTAGTAATGTTTCAATTTTGTTCATGAAACCTTAACTATTTATTTTTTCTGAGTACTTGGTTATCATTTTCTTTTATTGTAGTCATATAAAAGATATATGGATTTTCTGAATTCTGAGAAGCGGCCTTGCTGTTGTTTGTTTTAAAGTAATACATTTTTCCCAAACTTCCTGTCCCGTATGTTAATGTGTCTTAATTAATGCTATGTGAACATAATCGGTATAAGTTTCATTTTTGCCACAGAAATTTGCATTTAATATTTAAGTGTTTGTTACCTCGATAGCATCGTAAATTGTTGACGTAGGTTATAGTATTTTAGGTTTTATATCTGTAAACCTAATTTTCTTGTAAAATTGGGAATATAAATTAAAACCTTAATCGACTATTAACATATTTAATAAAGAACTCTTTATTATATAGAATAAACTGAGCATAATAAGTCACGAGACTTTTTTTTAATGAATAAGCACACTACTCTGTATCAGTTAAAACATCAAAAATGATTTTTCGGCATTTCAGAATTTTAAAAATTTTCTTTGATATAGGCAAAACTTCATATTTTTTATATTTAGTTCATTACGTATAATACCGACATGGTATTAGATATGCCTAACTAGGATATAGGAGTGGCAGAAATTTAGAGAGCGCCGATTACAGCGTCCTGAATTAGGATCTTAATCGGAGGGTGATAATCGATTTCTGGTACTTACCATAGCACGTCCGCTTTCTAAGCTTGTAAAAATAAACCTAGCCATAGGGGCTGGTTGTACGAAAATAAAAATAATGAAGGAGTGCTGGGTGAACAGCACTCTATAACCATCATAGCTAATATTTCTATAATTTTATTCCATAAGTACGTCGTTAATCACACATCGCCTAAGTAACTTAAATACTATTAAACCATACTAAATTGCTTCCTAATGAGGACACTAACTTAATAAGGCAGGCGGTAGCTCCTGATCGTACAATGAGGTCTCTTACTAAATACCATACACCACACTAAATTTAGTGTTTAATTTAGTTAGGATACCTGAATATCTGATAGGCTTGTTACTTAAATCGACTTGAATATATATTTTGTCAAACCTTAAAATTAGATTTTAAACCTAGTATCTAAAATGTTCTTTTTTTTTTTTAATTTTTTTAGAAAGCTATATAGTTTTTTAAACGAATAGAATAAGAAACTAAGAAAACTACGATTTAAAAATATTATTTACCTACAGAACATTTTTTTTTTTGAGCAGCTCATAAAATGCTACAAATATATAGAATTTTTTTTCTTTTTTTTAATTTAAGGTATTTCAAATTCTCATAAATTTTCTGCGGCCTCTTTGTTTTGTGATATTAAGAATTATTGACATTTATTTATCTCGAATAATAAAACTTTTATAGTGATTGTGGTAAGCGCAAAACTATAGCCTCATAATGTAAAACTGAATTAAATATACCAATCTATAATGGGAATTTTAAAAGCTGGCAATAAATTTCAATTTTAAGTATTAATATCGCGAATTTATGTGCGCGTTCCATAATACCAGGGACTGTCATCGTATTTTCGACCGATAGGCAGATTCGGACTGACCCTCAGAACCAAGCGCCTATAAACTCACTTCTACGAAATACAGAAAATAATAATTCCTGTATTAGGAAACTATAACTACCCTTAGCACTTCCTAATATGGTTAAATTTTGTTTACTGGAAAGTTAAAGGCATTTTGCCTTGTAGTTATAAATTAGTTGAACTAAATTATTTAAAAAAATGAGCGAGTTATAAATTGTTACAGGAAATCAATGGCTCAACAGAAAATAGCTTTTAGATTTAAACAGGATCAAATGCAGCAAGAAATGTTAAACCATAAAGCCAAATCTGTAAGCAAATCATTGTAAATTTCTCGCAACAATAGTTGCCTTTTTCAAAAATAAAAATTAACAAAAGAACTATAAAACGATATATCTTTTATAAACTAATTATAAATAAAATATCTTCATATCATATACATTAGTGGGAAAACATACTCTATATATAATATCCTTAAGCCTTAAGTATATTCTCCATTTTTTTAAATTCTTTTATTCACTCATGGAAAAAATTATGGAATATTTTTTGTCATAGCATTTATTTTCCTTTCGTGCATTTTGTCATGAAAAATTCCTTACATATTTGAAAAATTAAAGAGAATTACCTTATTTTTGGTGAAGTAAGTGGTTAATAGTGATTAACCATGGCTTTTTGTTCTATTAAAAACACAATACTCACCACTTAGACACTGTAATGAAGCTAGTATTGGTAACATTGTGTTTTCTTAGTATTTGTTCCCATTATGAGATTCAATCTGAGTGAATAGGGGGATAATTCAGTTGCTGAGATACATTATAAATGTTCCTTTTTCACATAGTCGGCTCTGTGTGTTTCTAATTATTATATTCCAGCACTCGCCAAACTTTAATTGCCTAAATGACAAGTAAATTGCTTTGCAGTATTTGCAAAAATTTTCGATTTTCACTTTTTTAGTATTTTATTACTCTCACCTGTAAAGAGGGCAAGTTACCAAAGTTGAAAATCCTTAAGTTGAATATTGGCAAAATCTATTATTGTCTGTTTTGGTTAAAAATCATCGACTTTCTTCTTGAAGTTCTTTCGTGAAATCTCTGGGATGGTAATACTCTGCGTATTGTTTCTGCATTTACTCTTTAACCTGTTATATTTTCAATGTCTGTCGCAAATTTCGAAACACTAATTTTTGGTTCTACGAATATCTCATTTATGTAGTTATGTGGGCGATAACTTCGCTTCTTATTAAATATACTTCCATTTTTACTATAATTGTTAATTTTTTTATGTACTATACTTCGAGTTAAATTTACAGTGTGCATTATTTATCTATATGACTTTCATTGACTTCCCAATTCAATAATTAATTTAAATTTCTAGTCGGGTCATCACATTAAAAGTTTCATACACAGTAATCTAAAAAAAACGAAGCACTTTTTAGTCATAATCAAGCATCAAAAAATTTCTCGATTATATGTAGAAATTTGTGAGGTATACATTTTAATTTTGTGTAGTTTTTTTTTGAGAATAAATAATAACAAATCATTTTTTCCTTCATATTTATTTATAATTTATTCATTGTTTAGACTTTGTGATATGAAAGACAAATTAACATTGTATTTATATATGGTAACAAGAAATTTGCTATTGTGACTGATTGTTGAGAAAAAACAATTTTCAGTTTTTCAAAAAAGTAGAAAAAGACTGGAAATTAAGTATAATGACCCTGTCAAACGAGCAATAGGTATATGACAGCTCTTTATGACCGGTTTTGGACACTTAATTTCACCTGTAAAAAGTGAACTGTATGAAATGTAAAAGAAATAAACGTTATTTTGAAAAAAAAAATCAGGCGAAGCTGAAAAGAATACTTAGAGGAGTTAATAAATTAGGAGGGATAAGCTGAACTTATGGAAGTGGCTAAGCGAGTTATTGGTGACTTTTATGTCAATACCATCCTGCAGGACCATGTTTGCTATAAGAGATACGACGATACAGTGAAGAAATTCAGAATAACTTTAATTTCCATCACAATATGAATGGAAAACAAATTTAAACTCCAATGCTGGGAAGGATGCAAGAAGTAATAAGAACTTGAAGGTGAAATACTCGTTACTACCTTCTATTTTTTGTCCCAATAATACTTAAGGTTAAAGTAGATATCTTTAATTTTCAAAACAAATAGAAGTTCTCTGTTCACGTTTTTTTTTTTTCATAAAAATTTAACATTGTACATTTGGATTTTTTTAAAGTATTTTTCTTCATATAAAGTAAAGGAACTAAATAAGTCAATTTTTATTGTTCCAAAAAGAAACTATGGTAATGGATAAATATTCGATTACTGTGTTCAAGTCCATATGTCCATATATAATATACCAGACATCTTTAGAAACTCAATAAAAGAAGTCAAAGTCAAAACAGTTAGGAAAAAGGCTCATGGAAATATGAGAAAATTGCGACCTGAATGCAATATTTTAAGATATAACGACAATGGCGAGTACTTCATCTAACTGAATAACAAAACATATTAAAAACTCAATTGACAAATAAATATGAAATAAATTTTGTTTATAATTAATATTGCCTTTGAAGCATCAAGTAAATTACTGCAGCGGACTTTTGATGTCATTGTTACCGACAACACTGGTGAATATCTGTTCAAATCTGGTACACTAAACCGATGCTTTGGTTTACTTTGGTTCGACTCACAATAAGTCCACGTTTTCGTAAAAAATTTCCTTACCAGCATATGATTCATAACATACTAATTTCGTTACCATTTGACTCTAAACTTAAAGAAATTTAAAAATATATTTTTTAAAAATACACGCAAGTCACAGTATGACAGAATATTTTAAAACAAAAGAACTTATTTGCTCTTTTTTTTTTTATTAAAAAATGTTTTTTTTTTATTAAAAAATGTTTTTTTTTATTAAAAAATGTTTTTTTTTCATAGACTCTAAAATACTTCCAGATAAAAAAAAATTCCATATGATCATATTTTAACAAACTTGTATGTCCATTAATATCTTGAACGGTGGTAAACTTAGGAGTAGCACCAACTACTTCTATATCGTTCGAGGTTTTTAGAAATTACATCATTCTTAAATATTGTAACCAAAAACAATTTTTTTACTATTTTTATAATTTTATAATAGCTTACTAGTTTTGAGAAATAATCTACAAAGTCATAAAGACGTTTAAATTAGTTTGACATATTTTTTTTCTATTTTCTATGACCTTTCATCGCCTATTAGACTATTTTTGAGTTTTTTTTGTTTGAATAAAATCTGCCAAGACTAGTCTTCTTTTCAATTTTGTAATTAAAATTTCTTAAAAAACAATAGAACATTACATTTTGAAATTTCAAATTTATGGAAATTATGGGAAATTTTCAGTTATCTACATAAACATATTTCATGAGCTTAATCTCTGTGTAGCTCCTTTAAAAATATTTTTACTTTATCTAGGTGTCGTAATAGCATAATTTTGAATAAAATGACTTGCATATGTTTCACTGTCTATCTGAAATGTTATATTTGCTAAGCGAGTTGTGTAGTCTACCTTGCAATGTATCCAAGATTGCAATAAAGTACACTTTTTTTGCAAAATCGAATAACAAAAAATTCTTTGATTTTGAGAATTCTCCAAATACCAGTTTTGAACGAAATTGTACCATACAAATATTTAGTCTGCCATAGTAAATCCACTATCTTGAATTTTAAGAAATTAGTTTTTGGATTCGTAGTCTAGGTTCCCACAAACATATATAATTACAAGAAATGTAACATTTTTAGTCCCCCATATTGCATCTGCCATATTAACTTTAGATTCGTAACCGACGAACCCAAAAAACCATTAATACCAATTTTGCAAAAATGTGAAAAATCTAAAATTTTCTATCCATCATAGTGGACCGCCATATTTAATTTAAAAAAAAAATAATTTCAAACTCTTAATCTAAATCCTTGAAAACCCTTTAGTACAAATTTTGGACATAATCCGGAAATGATAATTTTTTTTTAAATTCGTTATCAACACCCTCAAGAATCCTTCATAATAATTTTAGACTAAATCAAAAAATGTAAAATTTTTAGGATGCCATATTAAATATGCCATATTGAATTTTCCAAAAATAATTTTAAGTGTGTAATTTACACCCCCAGAAATTTTCCAATACCAGTTTTGGACAAAATCGAGAGACGTAAAATTTTTAAGCCGCTATCGCCATATATAATTTTTTAAAAATAATTTTGGATTCGTTATATCCGACCTCGAATACTCCCCGATATTAAATTTAGAGAAATCGGACAATTTTTTTTGTTCACCATATATAAGATTCTCAATATAACACAGAAAATTTTACTCAAATTGGTTCCAGAGTAATCGACGTATATATATATATATATATATATATATATATATATATATATATATATATATATATATATATATATATATAAAAAATATATAGCAGTTTAATTTGGAACCTCATTCTTTTAGAAGTCGATCAAAAAGTAGATTCAGATCAATATTAATTTTTCAAGTATTGGTTTTTTAGGTTCTATGTAAATTTCCGAAAATTTTTCTTGCAATACTCCTTTTACTTTCTGTTGCTATATCAGTTTGGTATACTTTACCTCTCGTATAAAATTAAAAAAAAGAAGTTGCTATGTTTCTTTAAGTTATTCTAGCGTAGATTCTCTAGAGTATCCCATAAAAATTAAAATTGATGTCTCTTAGCAATTTATCAGTAAATTTTGTATTTTTAATGCAGGCATTGAATTCTATCTTTACTTTGTAATCTTACTGTATATTATATTTTTCATAACAATACATTATTTACATTAATCAACCAATGATATATAAAATGATACAATTTTTTTAAAATTAACTGATTAAAAAGCAAAATATTCCAGAAACATATACAAATTCTATAAATTAAGGTTATAAACTAGCCAAAGTAATATTCTCAAAAAGATCTACAACACAGTCAACGAAGGAATTTTATTATCCAAAAAAAAAACTATTTGGTCAGATTTTTCATTAATATCGCAAAACGTGTTAACTATATTGTAATAGATAGCATACGGATGCACGTGATGTTTTATGTTTGGTTAATTGTAGAACCTTGTGTACTATTTTTTTATTCACCTTATTATTTACTTGACAAGGAGATTTACCTGTGGGAAATATCGTTTCGGTTCCAAAAATTACTTAAGATCCGAAGAAAATAAATAATAAAATTTTTATAAAAAAATTGAACCGACTTCTAAAACTGCGCTAAAAAGTGAAAAATAACTATAAATTTTTATATGTAATTAAACTTTTTGAGGTCGGCGCCAAACTAATTCTTGACAAAATGTGATTTGCATAAACAGATTAAAAAAACCTTATTTGTAGTTGCTTTCTTACCATAATTTGTATATATTAATAGTTATTTATTTTATTTACAAATAATTTGGCGCCGACTTCAAAAAGTTCAATTTCATATAAAAATTTATAGTTATTTTTTTACTTTTTAGCGCACTTTTAGAAGTCGGTTCAATTTTTTTTTATAAAAATTTTATTTTTGTATTTTTAGTTTTAGAATTCATTATGATATTCACAAATTATTTGAATTAAGTACTAATCGAGATTAGTGTACCTCGCAATGACTCCAAGGAGGCAAAAAAGTTCCCATTTTATCCAAAGTTGTAAATTAACCTAAAATGAACCACGCAAAATTCTTTGGTTCTTAGAGTTTTCCAAAAACCAGTAAAGTTGTGTCAAACAAATATTTAGTCTGTCATAGTAAATCCACTGTCTTAAATTTCAAATTAATTGGTAATATAGGAACCAAAACCTTCCAACATCGATGTTTAAAGAACCCGAGATGTAAATTTCTTAGCTCGATATATTTTATACTGCATATTGAGTTTGTATACGCCGCAAGAACCCCACAATATCAATTTTAGACAAAATCGGAATATGTAAAATTTTCTGTCCCTCACATTGTATTTTATCAACCTAATAGTTGTAAAAAATTAACTTCGTATTCGTAATACGCGACTCCAAAATCCTCCTAATACCAAATCTGAAAAAAAGCAAATTAGGTAAATTTTCCAACCCACCGTATTGGATCCACCCTATTGAATTAAAAAAAATTTAACGTCTTAATCTAATCTAAATTTAGATCCTTTAAAGCCTCCTAGTACGAATTTTAGAGGAAATACGGAAATTAAAAATTTTTCGACCACCATATTGCATCTGACACATTAGATTTTCTTAAATTATTTCTATATTCGCTATTTACCTCCTCAAAAACGATTCAGTCCCACTTTTGAACAAAATCGAAAAATTTAAAACTTTTATTCCACTATATTGGATTAGCCTTATTCAATCAAGATTTTTTCATAATAAATTCATAATTTATACCCTCAAGAATTCACTATATCAGTTTTGGGGAAAATCGAAAAATGTACAATTTTTAGAACACCACACTAAATTTGCCAAATTGAGTTTTTCAAAAAATATTTTAAATTCCTAATTAACACTAACAAAAATCCCCTAATACTGATTTTAGACAAAATCGAGAGATGTAGAATCTTTAATCCGCCATCTTAGATCCGCTATATTGAATTTTTTAAAAATAATTTCAGATTCGTTATGTGCAACCCCGAAAACTCCCCCGTACCAATTTTGGAGAAATCAAACAAAATTAATTTTTTTGGTCGCCATATTACGTAAAAAATTTCATTCAGATCGGTGCCGCCGTTCCGGAGTAATCGGTGTACATACATAAAAAAATACTTAAAAAAAAACATACATACTCGACGAATTGAGAACCTCCTTTTAGAAGTCGGTTAAAAATACAAGGATAGAACAGGTTAAAAAATCGATCTCCAGTAGACCAGTTTTTATTTAACTTTATGTTCTAAATACTTCTTAAATTTTAGGAATTTAGCTATAAAATGGGGGAAGAGTAAAATACAAGTTTTATTGATGAACCTGAATAATGTAGAAAATGCCTTAGGCTAATGATACGAATAAATAGAAATGATCATATTGATCTTTTGAGTCCAAGAAAACTAAATGGCAGAACTTGTTAATTATAAACTGGGTTATTTTTTTTTACTAAACATTAACTATATTTTTTAAATTTCTTCCAAAGCTGTCTTTTTTCAATTATTATTATTATTTTAATTTGCAGAACATCCCTAGATAGGCCAGTCCATTACTGTTGCTAGGGCATTAAATGAGCAATGTTAATGCCGAATGCTGCAGGTTGAACGCTAATAGCTGCAAGCTGTAAAACTTTTAACGACCCAGAAGGGTCTACATTGTCTTGTTTCATCGTTTAAAATGAATAGAATACCACAGGTGATCGTTTGGGTTTATTTCCACCGAAATCACATTATACGCTGCAATATCCTATGAACATTTGCTCCATGTGTTTTGATAAAAAAAACAGCCTTTTAAATATTTCCGTAAAAGTTAAAGTATCCTTCGCATTATTGCCTACAATTAACATATTATGCTATATACTATAATATAAATGAATAAAATTCTATTCATTTGCTCCGCCTAAACAAAATAAACGATTTGACAAATTACAGTAAAACTGGCATTCTTAAATATAAAATATATTAGCGTAACATTAATTTGCATATTGAAGTATACAAACTTATAATATTTAACTGATTTTATTATTTATATGAAATTGAAAAGTTATCTTTTCCATTAGCTATAATTTTTTAAAATACAAGATTTATAGTTAAAACAAAGAGTTGCCTTTTTAGCTCATAAAGTAGATTTTCATGCCAAACTTTATTAAAAGCTCGGCTAACGCCCAAGAAGGCTGCTGAGAGATAGACTCTTTCCAGCATGTAGATAGATAGATTGTTTTAAATTAAAACATATTCATAATTAGATTTCCACTGTGAAAATGTATCTAACAATGTGTTTTACTCATAATAATCGTAGAGTAGTATGGATATCTACCAAGTAATGACCAACCAAATCAAATTTTACGTGTTTGTTGGATTTTGAACTAAGCCCGAATTGGTGATCTGCTATAAGATTATAATTTTCTAAATTGGAATGAACCGTTTTAGTAATACTTTTTTAAATACTTTGATAGAATTGGCAACAAAATTATAGTTCGATAAGATTTTATTTTCTAGATTTTTTTTCCGACACTTTCAAGTATTGCATTGAAGACCTACTGTAAGAGTCTGAATCAGTTCTACACTATCGCAGCACCTGGCTAGTTATCAGGTCGTACTATTCCACATGATTATAATTTTTAATTCTGACAGCGTCAAACTTTTAACAGGTAAGTCATTTTGAAGTGAAGCTTCAAAATAGTTGTTGAACTCGTTACAACTAGCAAAAGGATCTGTATGGTTTAGTTGAAAGACTTTTACCAGTGGGTTAGTGATGGCGGTTACATTTTCTCAGTTGTTTCTAGCCTTTTTTTCTGCATAATTCTAATAGGAGGCCAGTCTAATGTGTTTGTTATTTCATTATCGCATTTAAATGTAAATAATGTATGTCTTCTCAGTTGCCTAGAGCATCTTGGAATTGGAACGGGTGGCTGCTCAGGTATTTGGAAAGCGCGGTGGAGAGGTGTACATCACTCCCCATGCAGACAGATTAAATAACTTCGCTTTTAAAACCCAACCTCTCTCTGGAGATATTTCTGCCCAGTAGAGAGGATTGGGAGGGAGAACAAAGTCTTCCGAGAAATGGATGGTGGTATACTGATGGATCTCGACAAGATGAGAGTACTGAAGCCGGAGTATTCGACAGGAGCACAGGAGTCAGAGAGTACTACCCTCTCGGACAATGTACGACAATCCTCACAGCGGAAATTTATGCTATTCTTCAGGGTGCTTATCTCTGTGAGAAGGATATAGACAGGAATAGGGTAATAAATATATGTTGAGAGAGTAAGGCAGCGATATTAGTACTGAGGTCCAGTATCGCAGCTTCGCGACTGGTGTCTGAGTACAAGGACCGGCTGCACAGTTAGACTCGTGTGGGTCCCGGGCCACTCGGGTATACGCGGGAATGAAGAAGCAGACCGTCTGGTAAAGTTGGGTTCGGCAACTGAACCATATGGACCTCACCAATTCTACCTGTCCCAATTGCATTGGCAAAAAGGAATTAAAATCGTTGCTGCAAAGCAAATTTATTGAATCATGGAGGGATGCTCCTAGCATAAGGTGTGCTAAGGAACATATAACTGGAACTAGCGTAAGATGCACTAAGGAGCTTGTCCCCTTAGGAAGGAAAGAGCTGCGAATTGTTGACAGAACATTGTCACTTGAGAGGCCGTCTTCATAAGATCGGCGTCGATGATGTTTGGAGGAGGTTGAAACTATTGAACATGTCCTCAGAGAGAGCCCAGCACTCAACGGACTGAGACAGAGATATTTCGGAGATACAATTTTGTTACCGGAAGCAGTTAGGTAAGTTCAGGCCTAAAATGACCTGCAGCTATAGTGGGATGTAAAGGGCCCAATAGAGGCCTAGGTATCGATGCTCTAGTATCAACGCCCTCGTTTTCATTCATTCATTCATTCCTAATGTCTGTTTTTTGAGCCCGACACATTCATTTGTTTAATATATAATAATAGGTTTGTTAAGCTTTTGGTAGCTCGATTTAATTTTAGATTTTTCACTTTTACTTCTCGACGCCAGCCATCTTCTGCATAACTGTGTTTTCTTTGCTATCTTTTGTTTGATTGTAGAAGGAAAGTTTGTGATTTCAAGATTTGGGGTCACTTTTTATTTAGCTAGTGTTTCAATTGCTTATTTTCTTTTGTTTCTTCTGAAGTTTTTAGTTCTATTTGTCGAGTGATCTGTGCGTTTAGGTGTTCTTTAAATTCTGTCCAATCTGTTCTCTGGTTGTGTCAAGTCGGCTAATTTTTATTAAATCTTTTATGATCCAAAAATCTAATAATTTCGGAAATTTTTATGGATCACTAGGCTTGTAGATATGTTGTCTGGTACTTAGGTGTGCTGCTTTGTTATCTGTTATTGCTGTAAATAAGACTTTGACTTTAGAGCATAATTGTTACATTCGGCATTTCAGAAACTGCCAGCTATGTACCTGTTCCTTAATGATTTGTTAGACTTTTCGCTCAGGTTGACAAAAGTGACTGATACGCTTGCTATTAGTCGCATGTGATCAGTAACACAAAGCGTTCTAGATAATTCTATATATATTCTTCCTGAAGACACTTTTTGAGATTTTATTAAGAAATTATGACATCTTCGTGTTGTGTGTCATATGAATGTTTAGTAATACACATAATCTAACCTGGTATTTTAGTAGTATTTAAGTATATTTTAATTGTGCGTTGTGTTTTCCACACAAGCCTAATGTTGAAATTATTATCTTGTATAAAGGTATAAATTTGTCAAGCATGCTGATCAGGGGCGGATCCAGCCTCTCTCTTTAGACGGGGGCGGTGATATATATTTTTATATATATATATATATATATATATATATATATATATATATATATATATATAGAGAGAGAGAGAGAGAGAACCTGCTCCAGTCCCCCAAGGAACTGAGCCTGCCGTAAATCTAATTATATTTAATTATATTTAAACATTGTAAGCGTTTATAAATTTACTGCAACAATAAAATTTGCTGATAGTTCAATTTAATTTCTGTCAGTGAGCAAAGTACACCTTACATTGGGTCCTTAGTGATTTATCTTGTGTGCGCTAGTTTTTATATATTATTTGATATAAGTGAGATACCCCAAAGATAAGACTGCCACGATGAATATTTATGATGCCTTAATATATCAATATCCAGATAATAACGTTAAAAACTCTATTGAGATGTGTTCCAACATGACAGGAGTTGGAAAATCTACTATGTACCGAATACTGAACGAGAAAAAAACTGGAATTGTTGGTACTCCCAAGCCACATTCGATCACAGGTAGACGAAAAACCTTGTTGGAAGAAGGGAAGAAAACTGCAATAAAAGGAGTTGTACATACATTTTATTATGAGAAGCAGATCCCAACCGTCGACAAAATTCTAACATCAATGAAGATCGCGATTTACCTGAAATTAAAAGAACTGAGTTCCGAAAATTGCTCAGAGAACTTAATTTTTGCTGGGAAAAACTAGATAGGAAATCTGTTTTTATAGATTGTCCGGAAACTAACAATCCATTGCAGAAGGATATATCTCTCTGAAGTAACAGGTACAGTTGCTAGAAATAACACAACTTACAAAATTAATAATTTAACTGAACTTTTGAAAGATTTTTCAGAATAAAGTTCCTGCGGAAAAATGGGAAAAATCCATATAATAAAAGAATATAACAAAATGTGTAAACATGATTGGTGAGATAGAGGAACCAATTATAAATAATTTGAGCGTAGATGATTCACTGACTTTGATTAGGAATTAGATACGTAATGTTTACCAGTTTAAACATAATGTATTGTTTAAATTTTTGTTTTTGTTGTATTTTATTTTTTAATGTTGTATACATATATATATATATATATATATATATATATATATATATATATATATATATATATATATATATATAATTTTTTGTTTTTAAATATTTTTATTTTAGTGCGTCCTACTCTTTAATTTCTTTAATTTTATGTATATTTAATTCCAATTACCCTTAAGTTTTTTATTATTTTATTATTGTATTTGTGTCTTTTTTTTAAGTGTGTAGAATTAACAAGTTTATTTTATTTTTTTGGGGCTATCTGATTTCCATATAATAAAGTAAATTAAATTAAGATATCAGTGCAATAGAAATAAAAATAAGTAGGCCTCATTTTAACTGTAGCATATAAAAACTAATTATATTTGAACCCCTTTTTAGTGATTAATTATAATTCTGCAGATGATTTAAGAAATAAATATACTGAAACGTCAAATGTACTAAAAATATTTTTAATTAATAATAAAATGACCGATAGTACCAAAAATATTTTAATATTATACGGACGAATTTATATATATATATATATATATATATATATATATATATATATATATATATATATATATATATATATATTTGGCAATGGGAATTTTGTAAGTATTTAAATTATGACTTAGAATTTTTTGCGAAAATAAGGCTACGCTTTAGTCTGCAACTGCCTAAAACGGTTTCTATGACAAAATTAAAAATAATAGAAATACAGTTGTGATTTGTGATAAATATGTCAAAATTATCTACATATTGTAATGTATGTGAATTATTAAGAAATCATAAGAAATAAAATAATATTATAAAAACTTTTTATTTTAAGTTTATTAGCGAAGTAATATTCTATGCCATAAATACTTAGTGATAAACAAACCTCTTTCCGACGCCTATGACAAGAATTAAAACCATTTTTAATACTTCACACTTCCAAATATCTATTGTTATCCAACCCAAATCGTCCATTTTTATAGACCGATATTTTTAGTTATAAAATGTCTAACTCATTCCTATGAAAAATATATGTGTCTAACAAATTTTGCCAAAGACACCGGACTAAAGAACACAGGTAGTTTGCGAAGAAAAAAAGGGTAAAAACCCAAAGCTCTTGGGGGGGGGGAGCGATCGATCCCACCGCCCCCCCCTCCTTGGATCCGCGCCTGATGCTGATACAAGCCGTTGATATTCGATTCAGGAATATTAACCATATTAGCATTATCACATTTTATTGATGAGAGTAGGAATCAAGTTTATCATTGTACCCCATTGGTCAATAAGGCCTTTCTCCATAGCTTTTAGTTCTCTCGTGTCATAAGTCTGCCGAATACCTATATAAGAGTTAATTAGACAGTTAATTATTTACGGCATATTTTGTTACATTTGTTAAGTATATATAATATCGTCCTGAGATTTATCGTTGTTTGGTTGTTTATTTTTTTAATTTTTGACTACAATATTTCTCCATTATAGTTGACGCCTTTAACTTTTTCATCTTTTGTTTTTTGGGACAGTTTTTTGTAGCATAACTCTTAGTGCACTTGACATTGAGGGTAACAGAAGTTTTTGTGTGCCATAGCCTTGGCATTTTAATCACTACGGTATCTCTCTGTTGGGACGTGGTTTTTAATAAAATTTTTATAAAAAAATTGAACCGACTTCTAAAAGTGCGCAAAAAAGTGAAAAATAACCATAAATTTTTATTTGAAATTGAACTTTTTGAAGTCGGCGCCAAACTAATACCTGACAAAATGTGATTTGCATAAACAGATTAAAAATACTTTATTTGTAATTCCTTTTTTACCATAATTTGTATATATTAGTAGATATTTATTTCGTGTACAAATAATTTGGCGCCGACTTCAAAAAGTTCAATTTCAAATAAATTTTATGGTTATTTTTCACTTTTTAGCGCACTTTTAGAGGTCGGTTCAATTTTTTTATAAAAATTTTATTTTTCTATTTTTAGTTTTAGAATTCATCATGATATTCATAAATTATTTGAACTAAGTACTAATCGAGATTAGTGTACCTCGGAATGACTCCAAACTGGCAAAAAATTACCCATTTTATCCAAAGTTGTAAATCACCATTAAAAATTCTTTAGTTCTTAGAATTTTCCAAATACCAATCAAATTGGGTCAAACGAATATTTAGTCAGTCATAGAAAATCTACTATCTTAAATTTCAAATTAATTTTAGATTGGTAATATAGGCCCCAAAACCTTCCAATATCGATATTTAAAGAAAATAAATTAATTTTTTATCCACCATATTGGATACGCCATATTGAATCTTTTAAAAATAATTTTAGATTCGTCATGTGTGACCCCGAAAACTCTCCCGTACCAATTTTGGTGAAAATCGGACAAGATTGATTTTTTGTCCGCCATATTGAATCCGCCATATTGAGTTTTTTAAAAATAATTTCAGATTCTTTATGTGAGGCCCCGAAAACTTCCCCATACCAATTTTGGGGAAAATAGGACAAAATTGATATTTTCGCCGCCATATTTGATCCGCCATATTGAATTTTTTTAAAATTATTTTAGATTCGTCATATGCGACTCCGAAAACTCCCTCGTACCAATTTTGGAGAAAATCGGAAAAAAACGGTTTTTTTGTCGGCCATATTGAATTCGCCAAATTAATTTTTTTAAAATTATTTTAGATTCGTCATATGCGATCCCGAAAACTCCCCTGTACCAATTTTGGAGAAAATTGGACAAAATTAATTTTTTTGTCGGCCATATTGGATCCGCCATATCGAATTTTTTAAAAATTATTTTAGATTCGTCATATGCGATCCCGAAGACTCCCCCATACTAATTTTGGAGAAAATCGGACAAAACTGATTTTTTCGTCCGCCATATTGAATCCACCATATTGAATTTTTTAAAAATTATTTTAGATTCGTCATATGCGACCCCGTAAACTCTTCCTTACCAATTTTGGTAAAAATCGGACAAAATTGATTTTTTCGTCCGCCATATTGGATCCGCCATATTGAATTTTTTAAAAGTAATATCAGATTCGTTATGTGCAACCTCGAAAATTCTTCCACACCAATTTTGAAGAAAATCGGACTAAATTAAATTTTTTTGTCCGCCATATTGGATCCGCCATTTTGAATTTTTTTAAAATAATTTCAGATTCTTTGGGTACAACCCCGAGAATTTCTCCATACCAATTTTGGAGAAAATCGGACAAAATTAATTTTTTTGGCCGCCATATTGTAAGCGCCATCTTGGATTTTACTGCGCCAATATCATCTAAAAAAATATGGGACCACCGCAGTAACTTCCTTTACATAACGTAAAAAATTTCATTCAAATCGGTGCAGCCGTTCCGGAGTAATCGGTGTACATACATAAAAAAAAAATACATAGTCGACGAATTGAGAACCTCCTTCTTATAGAAGTCGGTTAAAAATTATATTTAAGTACATTAGATCTTTCGTACTGTATATGTCTTTGTTATTGTCGCATTGTTTTGAATCTATAAACGATTGGGAGTGATTTGTTGGCTGATCTTTATATTCCAAATGTTTATGACCAAAGTCGTTTAGGTCGACTTTTGCATCTTCAGTATTTGTAGATTCCTAAATATTCTTTAATACAACTCTAGAGGATCTCATTTCGTTAGCTTTTCTCACTTAACGCTATCATAAATGTTGAGTAACTTTGACTATCTTCATCTCGAATTTTGACTTAATCAATGCTATTTATTGGGATAAAAATTATAACAGAAAGAAATAGTTTTCTTCGAAGTTAAGTTTTGTCGTAGATTCATAATTTGTTCCTAAACTATGCATAACTGTAAAATATTTAATGTCCCTTACTGAATTATTACATTCGCACACTCAAAGGGCTTTTGACCTGAGTCTTTCAGCCTATAAATAAATATGATTGTTTCGTTATAATTTTAAAACGAACATAAATTCTTAAAAGCATATTCGCTTTAAGGATACAATATGATTTAAAAAACGTCTAGAACTAGAAAGAGTACATACAATTTTTTCTTGAAGTAAAAGGTAATCGTTATTAATAAATGAAGTTTAGAAGAAAACTATCGAAGAACAGAATAATCTCTAAATTTCAAAATATCACAAAGATAACAAAGCAACAAAATCAATAGAGTTTGAATGTGGAAATTTACAAATAAAAAGCTGCCTCATTGGTGTAATACGAAAAATTTTTAATAATCAGAATAATAAATTTGGCCCTTTTAGTAATCTTCACACGTGAAAACATCTTCTAAGTATGCTTAAAATAAAATTATTTCTAAAATTTGGAAGAATTAATTTCCATTCTTCTTACACTGTATAAGTTGACTCTTCTAACTCTGAGGGTTGAGCTGCCTGCTCAATCCAGCCCACACATATTTAATGGGGTTACAGTCAAACGACCTTGGAAATCATTCTATCCTTTAGCTGGCATGATTTTGGAATACTTCATTACCAATTTGAGTTTGATGTAGTTGAACATTGTCATCTACGCAAAGAAAGTCCCATCAAAAATTTTCTGCAAATGCATGGTGCTGTCTTTTAACACTTTAATTTAAAATAATGACCGTAGTGGTTTTTCGAATGGAGTTACTATTTATATGTTTTAAAATATCTAAGCCAATAGACATCGTTATCTTACAAAAACGATTGAAGATTCCTCGTCCGAACATTGTTTATATGTTCTTAAAAATATTCTACATATTGTTACAACTGTGAAGAGAGATTGATTTTAATGAAAATTACAACAATATTGTTAACAACAATACAAAAAGTACAAATTACGTATTTAGCAGATATCTCCAAAATTTTGAAATAAAGAAAATTTCCCATGAAACAAAAAAAGGTTTTTAAAACCAGATTGAGAGCTTTAATATATTTACGCTATAATTACAAGAAACAGATAATCATGAATAGTTTTTCAAACAATTTTTAATCTTTAAATATTTATATATTGTATTGTATGCTACTGTTTATAAATAATTGAATCTACTGCAAATGATAGGTCACAGGTAGTCAATTTAATTACATTAGAAGCTCGTGCCAATTCTATACACTCGGTATCCTCACTTGTTGATATCTGCGGAAATTTAGGAAAGGGAATCCTATCTGGTTAAATTATTTCCATTCCCCATGCAACACAGTGGTTGCGTTATTGTTATGTAGGACATAATTTATGTTATATGTATGCGATAAATAGATGATTTAAATATTTTTACTTTTGCTGCATAAGGGAAGTTTAACTCTATTAAGGAAGTTTTCATATTCTGAAGTCATTTAATACGTGTAAAATCCATATCAACTGTCAGATCCGTCATTATTAATTTATTAATTTTTTCTAGTATTCCATTGACACTATACTCAAGTTGGATTAATTAGTTGGTTACTTTTTCCATTTTCATTAATTTTATTGTTTTATTTTTATCATTTCATTAGAAAAAAACTTATGGTAAGGCAGTACAGTATAGATGAGGCATTAAGGCTGGAGTACGAGAGAACTACAATACTGGTAACGGTAAAAACAATAAATTGTATGATAAAAAAATGAAAACAAGATCCCTAGAAAATAGCGGCGTTGAGAGTGAATACGTCAGAAAAAAACCATATATCATCAAATGCAAATAATGATTCTGACATACTCTTAGAATCTAGTTCAGAGAACAATTCATTATGAATGATCAAATAAACTAGAGACTCAAAACTTACTCTGAACTCTCCATGTTAGCATTGCTCCATAGATGTCTGATGTAACGTCTTTGTTTACAAAAGCATATTAATGTTTATTACTGATATTCGAGGTTTTTGAATAAATATCAGAATAAAATATTTCGTAGGAATTAAGGTAGTATACATTTTCGAAAATGTAGGACCACAATCGCCAAAAGTTTTGGAACCTCTATGGTAGACTAAGATTGCGTGGTATCAAGTGTTTTAGTTTGGGGTTTGGCATGATGCCAGGTTATCTAGTTATGTAAGTAAAATATCAGATGTTGTTTAGTTTTGTCATAAAAGTATTTATCTGTAACTTAGTTAAATTAAACATTTACAGGCAGGTTAAAAAATTATATTTATGAATATAATAATTTTTCGGAGAATTTAAATAAAAATAAATTGCAATCAATATATTTTTCGTTTAAAGATGGCATATAATATGTTTAATATAACTATTTTTGGCCAGTTTAGGCACCTAATTTGTCTGGTACCTAACAAGAATAAATTTATACATAAAAATATAGAAAGAAATAATGTTATTTTTAATAACATTTAAATACATTTGCTTTTTGAGTATGTAGGGTAGGTTAAAGCGGTTTCCTTATTATTTGTCTAGTGGAAAATGCTTATAATGTTATTTTGATACAAAGCATAAAAATACGGCGTTAAGTTTTTTTTATTATTATTTGGTAGTTTTTGAACTGATTTAGATTCATACAAATCTGTTAACATTTTACCGTTTTGCCTTTTTATTGTTTTTAAATGTGTCCTTTCGAATTTTTTCTTCTATACCCTTAAAGAGTTGTGAGAAAGCATTTCTGAAGCATCTAGTTTTGTAATAATAATAATTCTTTATTTTAGATATCATACATCTTTCACACATACATACATCATTTATACTCTCATCCATCTTTTCGCTAGTTGACTTCACTACAAGAGTGTTACGAGAATTAAGTAAATACAAAAAAGTTTATTAAACTAAAGAACAATTCAAATCGTAACGTTTTCGTAGGCTCATGATTTCATTTATATTTATTTCTTCATTTAAACTTCACAATTTATACTTCTATTAATGCATTTTTTTCTTTCAAATTCTTATTCTTTACCACTGCAAACCATCACTACAATCCGCAATCGGATAATATATTTGAATATTATGGAAATGGACTGAACATATGGAACTGATATATGCAACATGGGCCGAATGATAGATACATTATTTGATTATTTGTGTTAACACACCGAAAGTGCCGAGAAGCTTTATCGCTGTATTTATTGTTTGCTTTGGTTTTAGAATTAGACGTGAATGTAAATGTATTTGCATTACATATATGTTGATCTGCTAAAAACTAAATTGATTGAGGATGTCTACTGTGTTAACATTAAACCTCTAGAAATTGAATTGTTTTGTGGTTATAATTGAATTTTATATACAGTATGTCTGTTCCTATGTTTGCTTATCATAATTAATTTGGAAGCTAGCATTATGAATTTTAGACCGCATGGGACATAATTTAAGCTTTTTATGATAATTGTGGGTCGAAAATCTCCTGGAGGCGCTTGCTGTGCGCGCCCCCTGCCACAGGGGAGGGTTATACCTAACCTCAAAACGCTAAAATCATAATTTCAGTGGCATGAAATAACGGCAAGGATTCTATATAACTTACTAAGAGGTTTTTGGAGTTGCTGAATTCAAATTTGATGTCCCTTTTCAGAAATTCAAAATGGCGGATCGGAAATTGAGGTTGTGTACGAAAAACTCTTAAATGTTAGTCACAAAGACATTAAAATGTCGATAAAAATCAATTTATCTCTACCTAGGTGTGTGGTAATGTAATTTAGAAAATAACTGCTGGAATCTAACCTAAAAAAAACAAAAATCGTTCTCTGACAGGCACAAAACGAAGTCAACAACTCTATATACTATATAAAAGGGTTTTTGGGGTAGATGAATTTAAATATGTTGTCTGTTTTTAGAAATTGCAAATGGCAGCTCCAAAATGGCGGATATGCAGGTCAAAATTTTGAAATAACACTAGGGCCTATTATTTGTGGATCAAGGCTCTACTAGTTCTAAGGCCTACCAGCACAGGTTTTAAGAACTTAGAGTGGAAGGGCCCAAGAATTCGGACTTAGGGCCTATGGGATCAAGGTCAATGGGTCTATAAATGGGAAATGCATAAATCTAGGATCCACGTGTTTAGAGTGTATAGAACGAAAGTCTATAGACGTTGGATCTATAAGTCCAAGGTCTATGTGCTTAGCGCTCCCCTCTCAACAACAATCAACAACCTATAGACAGAAATTTGGTGAGTCCCACATAAAAATTATAGTATAACCTTTGAACTTAACCCATTACACCTAAACCTTCTTACACTAAGCACTCAAATCCAAAACTCTTGAACCTTAACCCATTAATCTTTACCCTTAAGTCCTTGAATCTCACTTCAACCCTTTAACCTTAACGTACGATTTTTGAAGCCTTGAACCCTAAACTTTTAAATCCCTAGCTATTAAACTCTAAATAACCGAGCCCTTGAACCACAGATTCTAAAACCCGGAACCGTTAAACCTAACCCTACCTTAAGTTAACCTTTAACCTTACAATCGTGAACTCCTAAAGTCTCGAACATTACCCCTATAATTTAAGGATTTAGTGTTCCGTGGTATATGGGTTCAAGACTTTAACAGCCAGATTCACTAAGAAGGTTTAAGACTTCAACCGGATCTAGATGTAATGAAAAATAGATCTTCTAGCAGGCCAGTTTTGTGTGGTTTATGATATTGTCATAATTTATACTACATATGTCAACAAATGTTTGTATAAGGATATTAAAGATCAGAACCTAGCGATAAAGCCTTGAAATATGTAAGAAAAATAATTGTATCCCGAAAATAAATAAAATTTTCCATTTTTGCCGATTCAATAATAAACCAAAATAATTTTTTTATTTTTGTATTTTAAAGGCTTAAAACTTGCTTACTTATTGTTACAATTTGTAAAAGGCAATTTTTTTTATTTATTTGTTATTTTCTAACAGGCTTGTATCGTACGCTGCTGTTCAGAAAGTTACCTCTTTTTCTAAGTTCACGAAGTAATTTATTTCTCGTCTTGTTCTTTGGAGGCAAATCACTAATTTTTTGAACTTCCTTTTCTAAAGACTGAGCCCCCAAAGGTGCCTGCTAAAATTTAGAACCTAGTCTCAAAAAATATGCAAATTTTTTTTTTATTTCCTTTTTACTGAGTTTACCGAACATATTTCGTACTAAAATTTAAAAATATTAAATTTATAATATGTCAGAATGCACAATAAAATGCTTATAAAACTTACGTAGTCCTCACGGCTCATCTTCAAAGTCACTAGCTCAGAATTTTCAAATATCACTTCCTGTACAGGGTGAGTCAACGATTGGATGAAGTAGGTTTGTGCCTTTTCGGTGAAATTAACAAAGAAACTATATTTATTGTTTGATACAGTTTATTTTTACGCAGATTTTAAAAATATTTAGGACTCTACAGGGTGAGCCAAAAAACTAGGACAGCATAAAGTTGTATTTTTTTAAATAGAACACCCTATATACGAATCGTATTTTCGATTTAGCTTATAATTTTAAATCTTTTTTATTAAGGGTTTACTATAACAAAACTTTATAGTTTCTGAGATAATTAAGTTTAAAGAAAAAAAGTCACATTTTCAAGCATCAATTCAATCCTAAATAACGTTTTCAATTTTGTGACAAATATATTCAAATTTGGAATTTAGCAAGGCCAAGGACAAATTAACATAATTTTTACCTAATATTTGCAATAAAAGCTACAGGGTGTTGAACACATCAGCTCAAATTTGAACCAGTTTAAATGAATAAATATCTTTTTTTTTTTAAATGGTATACCCTGTATATTTTCATGTTATTTAATAGAGTAATAAAAACCCTAAAAGTGTTGTTCAATATATCCTATACCTATTTATAATAGTTTTTGAGATATTTCAGTTTTTCTTATTTTCCATACTTTTTTACAGAAATAGACTTCATTATCATAGTAGCCATGTAAAATAATAAAAAGAAACTACAGAAACAAACAGAATGTGGTTAAATATGATGAAATACATTATTCGTTATATTACAACGGCAATAGTTTAATTAAACATAATGTGAAAAAATTAATACAACAATAACGACAAGGCAAATACATATTTACTTTTATACTAAATTGAAACAAAAAAATTACCTATTAAATACTGAGATTAATTATTTCTTTTTAATAAGTGTTCGAATAAACGACCCTCTTGTGCAATGCACAAATTTAGTCTTTTTTGCAGATTTTCTCGGACCCTGGACAAAATTAGTGGCGTTATTGTTCTACAGGTATCCCTAATCCTGTTTCGCATATCTTCCACTGTTGTTGGTGGATTAACATACACCTTATTTTTAATATAACCCCATAGGAAGAAATCTAATGGGGTGATGTCGCAAGACCTTGGTGGCCACTCAATGAAACCCCCACGTCCAATCCATTTTTGCGAATATCGTTGGTCCAAAAACGCACAAACTTCACGATGGTAATGCGGAGGCGCACCATCGTGCTGGAACCACATACTGTCGAGCTCATCTCTATCGAGACCTTGAAGCAGTTGTGGTAGTTCTTCTTGTAGAAAGTTCAGGTAACTATGGCCATTTAGTAGTTCATTAAAAAAGTGGGGTCCAATAATTCGATTATGATGAATACCACACCAAACATTTAATGACCAGTGGTTTTGATGTTGCACCTCTCTCATCCAAAATGGGTTTTCTGTGGCATAATAATGCATGTTGCGTCTATTTACGGCACCGTTACTTCTAAAAGTAGCTTCATCACTAAACATTACCTTGCATAATAAATTTGGATTTAATTGAATCTCCGCATTTATTGTACGACAAAAGTTTACACGACTCTCAAAATCCTGTCCATGCAATTCTTGGTGTAATTCCATGTGATATGGATGATACCTATATTTCTTGGTAGTACGATTAGCGGTGGATTGTGATGTTTCACATAATGCTGCTAACTGACGGCTACCAATATAAGGATTTTCCTGAACATTTAACAATATTTGTAGTTCTTTTTCTTCATTAGTTACTGGTTTGTTGGCCACTTTACGTTTTGGATAATCAACAGTACCAGAACAATCAAATCTTTACATTAAGTTTTGAAAAGTATGGGTATTAGGCTGGCATCGATCAGGATACTTCATTTTGTAAATTCTTTGAGCAAGAAGGCAATTTTTTTGAGCCTCTCCTATTGTATAAATCATATCTATTAACTCATTCTTTGGAAAATTCATTTTACAATATAAGGTGAATGCAAAAAAAACCAAACTACACTACATAAAAACCAAAAGAAGCGATTGCGGTTATAAATTTGACACACAGAAAAATGTTCTTTTACATTGTTTTTGCCATGGCTACTATGATAATGAAGACTATTTCTGTAAAAAAGTATGGAAAATAAGAAAAACTGAAATATCTCAAAAACTATTATGAATAGGTATAGGATATATTGAACAAAACTTTTAGGGTTTTTATTACTCTATTAAATAACATGAAAATATACAGGGTCTACCATTTTAAAAAAAAAGATATTTATTCATTTAAATTTGTTCAAATTTGAGCCGATGTGTTCAACACCCTGTAGCTTTTATTGCAAATATTAGGTAAAAATTATGTTAATTTGTCCTTGGCCTTGCTAAATTCCAAATTTGAATATATTTGTCACAAAATTGAAAACGTTATTTAGGATTGAATTGATGCTTGAAAATGTGACTTTTTTTCTTTAAACTTAATTATCTCAGAAACTATAAAGTTTTGTTATAGTAAACCCTTAATAAAAAAGATTTAAAATTATAAGCTAAATCGAAAATACGATTCATATATAGGGTGTTCTATTTAAAAAAATGCAACTTTATGCTGTCCTAGTTTTTTGGCTCACCCTGTAGAGTCCTAAATATTTTTAAAATCTGCGTAAAAATAAACTGTATCAAACAATAAATATAGTTTCTTTGTTAATTTCACCGAAAAGGCACAAACCCACTTCATCCAATCGTTGACTCACCCTGTACAAGAACAAATAAGTTTATTGCTACATATAATTAGACAAACGAATAATTTCTGAACCGTTTTAAGCGTTTCAGTGTTGCCAAATTTTATGCATACAATATATATATATATATATATATATATATATATATATATATATATATATATATATATATTATGTCAGATATTCTCACGGATGTGATGTGTAATCGAAGATTTTCGGGCATCTTGTGTATCTGCTGCGTCCCTCTCAGGACTGTAAGGCAGGTGACGTTTCTGTGAAATCTCATTCACCATTTTCAAAGTTCACTGTATGGGGTCTACGAGTGAACTGACGCCTGCGACTCGGGTGCTGTCGGTCCCGTGTGTACGTCGGACGCGTTCGTTTTCCGAATGGTTCTGGCCAATCAAGTTGCGAGACCTGCTGCGAGTCATCGGCACTGTTGTCAGTGTTTGGGGTGGCGTTGCTGAGTTGTAATCTGTTTCGTTACTATATGGTACTGGTTGATGTTTTGTAAGTAGATTTTTCCAAGTATTAGGCACTCGCTGGCTATCATCCCTGCTATATAAGTTATTGGGCCTCTTTGCAATTTCAGTGGCTTCCCTTATAACTCTTGTGGACAGGTTTTCACATCTCGATAGCACTTTTGTTCCTGAGAAATTTATCTTATGTCCTGTGTGTAACCACTGTTGTGTCAATGCAGAAGAAGTTGCTTTTTGCTTTACAGCGTTTATATGTTCGTTTCTTCTCAGCACATACACGAGATGCCCGAAAACCTTCGATTACATATATATATATATATATATATATATATATATATATATATATATATATATATATATATATATATATATATATATGAGGAATTTCTTTTTTATTTCTTAGACCTTTATTAAAATATTTTTTATTTATTTGTTTTTCTTGGGATTATGGTCCGTTAAAAATGTAATTAAAAAGTAATGGTGGTGTTGATTTTCTGTATATTACATTTTTTTTTTAAACATTAACGGTTCGGTAATTTTTTTTACCTTCGTCAGAATATGTGTAGCTAAAAAACAAAGTATTTGATTGATTTTACTATCAAATTATTTACAGGTAAATAAATTTATTAGGTACATGTACAGAAAATCGAAGGATAAGAAGTTTTCTTTGTGAATATACTTGGAAAATCTTTCTTTATATTAACTTTAGCTTTTACTAAAAAATGCAAAAAATTTATTTCATAATGGTCACTAGTAAAAAATGATACTCGTAAATTTGAATGTTTGGGCAACACAGTAAAAATAATACATAAATGTAATATTTCTATTAACTATATAATTACTTATTCTTGCACTTATTTTTGCTCAAAATATATGTTGTTCCTTCAAAAGAATAGATGCTTACTGTAATCTTAATTATTTTTACTTTTGACGACCTTGTATATAAGATTTGAAAATTAACCTAATTTTATTTTTTAGGCAAAACTTATTATAATCAATGATTTTTTCATTTAAGTAACATACCCAGCGACATATTGAACTAATCAGATTAGTTAGTATTAAAATATATTTAAAATAAACCTAAAATACGAAAAACATTGAATAAGTAACTTACAATGTAGACCATATTGAATGTATATATTGATGTTGGTTAAATCAAAATAAAACACCTTTATAGAAATAAAATTACTATTAGTAAAAAAGAAAAATTATAAGAAATTAAACACAATTTTTGTTTTTCTAAGTTTTTATAACTATCAAAATTAATTTAGTACAGTGGAAAGGAATATGATCATTTATTCTTATTAATTTTATAAAACCTTAAAGCTTTCTATATTTGTCACACTGAATATATATCTAAATACAAGTAAAAAACATCAGGTTTTGGAAAAATTCTTAGTCCTATTCTCTTGCAGCTGAAAAGTAAAATCAAATAAATAATTTTAACTCGTAATATTAACAGTTCAAAAATTTTAATTTAAATTTTCGTAAGATGCATTTATAATTTTAATGCCATACGTTATAGTGAATAATTAACCAGATAACATTTTTGCTATTCATTCTAAAATCGTAAGTTATATGTGAGAAAGTATTAATATAATAATTAACCTCTTAAAAATAAGAAAATGTGACATGAAAAAGCTAATTACAATCAAACGAATCCTCAACTAGAGAAAATAAAAATAAAAATTCATTATCAACTGTACCTGCCTAACTGAAAATAATGATCTTGAAAATCTAGAAAATTTATAATTGCTGGTTTCTTGCATATTGAACAAGGTGTAATAAAGAAAAAAATAAAATTTTTTCGTTTTGCTAAGAAATAACTTTATTGTTAGTTTCATCATACTTATTATCATTCTAAAGGTCAAGTTTTATTATTTCAAAGCATGTTTTGTGAGAGTATTAAGGATGAAGTTTTATTAGTGAAAACAAAAAAATAAGCCATCTCCTGGTGTGCATACCCACTATGTAAATATCTAAGCCTTGTGTTCATTCTAAGATATAGATTAATATCAATACATTATTTTTATTATGTAAGCTCCTGGCAGTAAGAATACTCTTATAGTCTTAACCTTCAACAAATATTCTTGTTTTTTAAACAATACTTACATTAAAGCGATACTCAAATAAAGTATTAAAAGAGCTTCGAGGCTTTTTCCCACTGACCTTTAGGGACGGATATAAAGGTGTTTTCTGGAGCACTCTCGGTACTATTGTCACAGCACTTTAGCACACATAATTTTAAATTATTTATAGTAGCCAAGTTTCACAATAATACACAAAAACTGCAGTAAAGATACAATCCCCAACAAGCAAATATCCAAAATATCAACACGATAAGATAATTAATAATAAGTTAGGTCCCCAGAACGAGAAAGTTGGGTTGGGTCACTCATAATTGTACGTCGTCGTCAACTGTATTATTGTATTATTTATTTAAAAGTTTTGCACATTTTAGGTAAAAGTATGTGAAAGTTGCTTATTGAAGTCAAATGTGAACTGATTTTTATTTTTTCTTTATATATTATTCATAATTTAAACAACTAAATAACCAATTTCAAACCATTTGGCAACTTTGTACAGCAGTATTTTGATTGGTCTGAGTAATAAGCAACGCAAAATTGCGATGTATGTTTCATTCCGCGTTTTTTTTTTGATAATTTTTTTTTGTTTTATAATTTTTTTGATTAAAGACTTTAAAATTTTCAAAAGTATTTACGTTGAAAATTTTATTTTTAGTTAGTCTATCCAACGATACTAAAATAAAAATTTAATGAAATAGCCCATTGTGTTTCCATAAGAGCATTTTATAGAACCAATAGTATTTTGTATGAAATTATTTTCTCTGATGATTAATACTTTCAAAAATTTACTTATATCCGCGGGGCACGAAGATGGTGCTTGTAGGTAGATATTGAACTTGTGATAGTGTATCGAGAACTAAGAAAAAATGAATTAAATAAATTTGTTACAACCTAAAAAAAATTTAGAAGTGATGGGAGATTAAATTTCAGATCACAAATACTGGAAGGCTGCATAGGAAAGAAACTATTGAGTCTCCTTTATTCCGTTTTTTATAGTTTTGTTATTTTACGAACAAAACTATAAATAATTTTACCAATAATACCAATAATAAAGTTAATACTCACCATAAATTAATCCTTTATTTTCAACAAGTAGTCTCTTTAATAAATAGTAAATAAAAATCTAAAGGTTTATTCACTTGTCACATCAAAAACCGGTATTAAATTCAAGTGTGCCTAGAAATACATCAAACACTCCACTTTTGCCACTTTCATCAAGGGTGTAGTTAATCTTTTGTTTTTTTCTTTATTTTTGGCGCTCTGAAGATTTCTAGAAGCATTATTAGATAGAGTCTAGGCCAGACCTTGGTTAGGAAAACTGGCAGAAACCCAGAGCGCAGATTTTTTGGTGATTTCCTAAGAGTACAATGCTATTTTTGTACCTATTTGCAGCTAAAACCATAGTTTAGTGTGGTAAGGCATAATTTGCCAGATATTGAGGATGAACAAAGTTTTTATTATATTCGTTTTTCGTTAAGTGCACCGTAGTGAAAGTGATCACACCTAAGAAGTCAACTCACCATCTTTGTGACTTGTGACACCCTTAAAGACAATCAGGTACATGCCACAAACAGTTTTTGTTTGTTGGATTTAAAGGCAAAACTGCTTTTTAGGTATTCGAACTTCATAATAAACAGTGATATTACCAATTTTAAAGTATACTTTCATTTTTCTCCTGTAATTAGGATTTAAAAGACTTTCTGCGAGCAATTACACGACACTTTATATCTAATTTCATTTAAAATATCTTGTAAACCGAAGGTATGCGTATACAATAGGTAATTTAAAACATTATTTTAATATACACATATTAATAATCCAGCACTTTTAATTAGGTTTAAATAAACATAATTTTAGTGTCTTAATCGGTCTACTAGATAATTTACTATTTCAAAATAAATGTAAACATTTGAACGAAAGCAAAAGTATGGTTATTCAACGCCGCTTTTCCAGTTTAAAGCTGGACCTAAAGCTAACCGACTTGGCGTTTGGCGCAGATTACGTCATACTAGTAATAGTGTTATTGTTCATTGTTTCTTGTTTTTTTGTTGTAATTTACGTAGCAAATAGTCACATATTTCTTTTAAATTAAGTTAAAATACCCATAGTTTGGAAATCAGAATTCTTTTTTTTTACTTATTGTTAAATATAGATTTTAATTGTTTTTTGATTCTGGTTGTTTCTTGTTCGCTTCTTCTTACCGACGGCCTAAAAACAGGTAGCGCTTCGAATTTATATAACCTCCCCTTAATCTCCGGCATGATAGTCTATGCACTGCCCTAAAAAAAGGAGCGATCAACACCAAAAAAAATAACCACCTGTATCGAAGAATTTAATTTTAGCATTCATTTCATTTTAATTCTTTCTTTCTTTCTCGCGCCGTAGCACGTTTTTATACAGTGTGTCCGAAATTGGTGATGTCAGCATTGCAATCTCGAAAACTATAAGAGATGGAGAGGCGGATAAGTGAGGAAAGTTTTGGGCAAATATGTTAGTAGGTTATTGGTGCTTGTAAATCGATTCTGGTTTATTGTGTTTCTTAAAAATTTTTGAAAATAAATAAAATCCAGCATTTTCTTAGATCGGCTATAATGTTTTTATTTTCCAATATTTTCTAAATCTGTAAACACATTTTTATAGCTCCAAAGTCGTTTTTTGTAACCAGTATGTTGGTAAATGTAGCCTTTTCCAATACAGTTTTATAGACAGATAAAACACATTCCGGTAACTGTGGAGTTTTTATTAAAAATAATTACCATTACTGGGTTCTTGAAAACCCGCAACTACGAAGATTGAAAGTACGATTTGGCTTAATACGTGGTGCAGAATGATCGGTAAGAAATATCGTATTTAGGTTTAAATGATTGATAGCATTTTTGTGAAATGCTTAAATTATTTATCCTCAAAATAAATCTATTAATATTGTGATAACTACGATTTATATTTTTTAATATACTCCATTAGTTTTAGCAAATCATCTGATTGGCCTATTTGTCTATGACCACACATTGACAGATCAAAGATATTTTGTAATGTTACAAAATTAAATTATTCCTGCAATGATCAGTTTGATAATGTGTGGTTACCGCAAGGTAATTATTCAGCACATAATTTCAAGGAAGTACAAACATTTTTAGAGGAGATTTTTCGTGAAAAATAATCTCCAGCAGTGGTCCTATGCGCTGGCCTGATAGGTTTTTTGACCTAACACTTTTAGACTTTTATTTATGGGGATATGCAAAAAATGAGGTATACGAATTCGATCGCCCTGAAAACAATGAAGTTTTTCAACAGAGAACTCGCAACATTTTTTGTAATATCAATCCATATACCATTCATTGTGTAACTAGAGCCATTTCGAAAATATGTCAACAGTGTATTGAAAAAAATGGTAGACATTTTGAACCTTATTATGACTATGTAATTTGTTATTATTAAATAACATTCTTACAATAGGGTACGCAGTCTTATGAAGAGGTGTTGTTATTGGTTTGAATTTATTCTTAAGTAAGAAAATTATTTAAATTTTCGGTGTTGAAAATCCAACAAGGCGTTCACAAGGAAACACAAAGTTGATGATGGTTCCAGAAAGTCAAAATGTTGTAATTAAATTTTAACAAAAAGGGGCATATTCTACATAAAAAGTGTTCATACAAAAGTATTTAAAAAATATTGAAAAATTAAAAAGTTATAGCCGATCTAAAAAAATTTAACATTTTATTTCTTTAATATCTCAAAAACCTAAAAATAGAACCGACGCTCAAGCACCAAAAACCTAGTGACATAATTTCCCAAAAACTTTCCATATTTAACCGTCTTTATATGATATACATATGGCCAAGTATGATATCTGACAGATCATAATTAAGCGAGGTTTTATTATTATATCCCGATTCATCAAATTGAAATCAGGAAGAAAACTTTCTTTAAAAGCCTATTTAATATGATATGTATATATGCAATTCAAGACTGACAGTAAAATTACAAACCAAAAAAAAATTAACTAGAAATAATTATTATTAAAATAAATTTTAAAAACTTAAGGGAATTGCAAAATTTTCACTTTGAGGTAAATAAAAATAATGTTTTAACTAAATTATGCAAATATATGTAGCAGGTGCTTTCCCGTAAGGGCTTCGACGCAGCCATTCTATGTAAATTCGACACCCGCTAATGAGGTGGTTCTATGGCTTGATACAGATCCGCGAGCTCGAAATCGTTTTGCTCGAATTTTAACAGTAGCATAAGCTTATCTGACTTCGGTATCACACGCTCCGCATGCGGCTAAGTGGAGCATTGTTTTCTACATCTTCATTAAATCGAATCGGACTGTAATTATTTACAAATACTAACAGTTTTACTGGCCAAGTAAAACAGCGGTACTGATTTTGTGACGGTCTTAACGTTCGATATCGTACCATTTGATCTTATCAGGCTATATACATGGGTGAAGTTATTTTATTTATTGGCCAACTCATCCAGTGTTATAAAGGCAGATATCTTTTGTAAAAAACAATGATTTAATTTCGAATTTAATAAAATTGTGGATTCAGTAAGTAAATTACTAAGCATAGTTCGGATTCATAAACTGCATATCAAAAACATATGACTCCATAGAGATTTTAATTTTAGAAGTATGGTTTTCAGTGTGTTGGTTTGTAATAGTTCAAATAGCCATTGAAAATACTATACCGATGAGACCCTTTTGGCGTAAATGGGGCCATAGATATATATGCCTGTTTTAGGAATGATTGATCTTTAGAGGTTCCTCCAGTTTTCGCATTCACAGGTGATGTGTGAGGTTGTTTCATACACTTTATTTCATAGTGTACAAGCTAGTTCTTCAGTTTAGAATTCCATTGTGTGTAGATGACTTCTTAAGCTGCAGTCGCTGTCTATTAGTTCTCTCATCAGCCTAATCTGCTGTTTGCTTAAACGTAGAACCTCGCTTAGTTTGCGGTATAGATTGCTCAGTAATAGTTTGCTGTGTCTATGGCCCGCAATGCGGTTTCATTGGGTCTAATATTGATAGTTTATCTACCGGAAAATCCACTCCCGAACAATAGCCTTAGTAATGCTAAATACTGGTTTTGGTCCAATAAATGTAACATTACCTAAGATGTTTTGATGTTCTGCAAAAGTAATCTAGTTGAATTTTGCCAGAGTGATTAGGTTTTAAAAATAGTTTCAGATCGGTTTAGGTTTTATCTGATAACTTATAAACACTTTTAACGCTGTCCGACTGTCGAAAAAAATGAGAATGGTCCTGGTCCTCTAACCCCTAATCAAATTTTTTCGAAGGCAAATATCAATTGCATGTATTTTTGCTACAGTGTCTCAGTTATATTGAGTCTGGGGGTGGCTCTGTATATTCCTGCTTCTGTATCGTAGTCAGTTTTAGACTCGCCTGTAAACCAGATGAGGTTTCTTGGTTGACTTAGTGATGCCTTCCTGTCGCTATGAATGGTGCATACTCTACACGATGCACAATGATAGCAAGGCTACAATCTAAACAGTCTGTCAGTCTAAGTTATAGCTTCTAGACATGGCATCACTTTTCACCTCCAACAATGAGTTTGTTATTATACGTTTTATGTTAGCGTGTCGGAGGGCAGGTGCTGTCTATCAGACCTTATCTTGTTCCAGCCTGTATGCCCTGCCCTCATCTCAGACCGGACTATTATATGAGGAGGAGAGATTTAGTATGGTTTACATGACTGCTGTCCGGAGTATTTCTCATGGCTACGGTGATAAACTGGCATGCCAGTCTCTAAATTTAAGAGAACTCCAGAGTAGCTCACCTCTGAATGGTTTTTATTCACCATACAACCGAGTAATAGGTTCTTCAGGGTCTTACTACTGCTGTGTACAGACAAAGCACAATATGTAATTTTCATACCAATGTTTTGTCTAGTACCCATTTTGTTGTCCTTGTAGTTTTAATTCGACAAGCTTTCTTTTGTAGTGAAAGTGTGGTATTTCCAGTATTTACCTGAAGGTGTTCCTTAGTGCACTATTTCTCTACTATGCATTTAGATTCTCCCTACCTATAGTCACTCTTAGACTACCGACATCTTCACGGTTTCCTCCAATTTGATTATGCTCCCCAGCTTTAATGCATGTTTTGTGCCCACCTACATAAATTTTCTTCTATACCATGTCTTCTTGGCGAAAGTTGCGATGGAAATAAAGGAAACATGGCCGAATACACTTTCAGTATCAACTAAATGCAATAATAGTGTGCAATTTATTTCAAAAGATCTCCTTTAATGAAATTACAAAAAAATTAAAACAAATTAGCCGATTTTTGTTTATCAGGATATTTTCGGAACATTCCAAAACTTCTCAGTGACATTTAATTGAACTTCAAATTGTGCAAATGTTTCCCAACTTCATTAACTTCATATCTTGTAGAATATCCACATACATAGGCACGAATTTATAGCATCCTAAGATATTTAACACGCGTCACATTCCGATCGCGAGGCATCTCACTAACTAACCACAGTAACAAGGTTGGCTAGTTATAGCTTTTTTTTTTGATTTTGATTACAGGTCAAATAAAGATGCAGATTGTATAATAATTTTACCAATAGATATAAAAATATGTTTTTTAGTTATTTGTCAACAAAATCTCGAAGCAGCGAATATATAGGAAAATTTTTTTTTATGTTAATAGATCATTTTTAACTCAATTTTTTTACTAATAAAATACATTATCTTATTTCGACTCAGACAGAGAAATTAAGAATTTTACTCATTGCGTTATAAGAACTAATGAGAAAATTTAGTTATAATTCAAAAAGCTAATATTTAACATTAAAAAATGTAAATATCAGAAAAGTGAATAGGATTAGAAAATGCTACCTTAAAAGATGTTAATTTTAATTATTTTTTTTTATAATAATTCTAATTTAGGAACACCAATATGGGAGTGTTTTAGGTATTTTTTTACACAAATTCATAAAAAAATAAATTTTATAGATGATATTCGTATTATGCTTTCTTGAGTAGAAACTAATTATTTTCGATTAAAAAAAAGTGATAAATGCATGCTATCTAGTTAACAGATAATATTTTAAATTATTTTTATCCCATTTTCACTTTGGCCACCAGGCGTCTCTGGGAAATCGTTCAGTTGCCAATTTAGTCCAAGCCATGAGTAAAAATAGTGACAAAAATTCCGAGATGGATGAGACCTATCCAGAGGTGTTGGGGGCAATATGAGAACAAATCTGACATAAAATGTAATAGCAAAAAATAGGTTGGAGCCCAGAGGAAGGGGTCAAAGTTTTTTTTAAATCTACTAGCCAAGAAACATATTTTGGAAAAAAAGTTTCAAATAAAAGTTGTAGCGATTTTGAAAACCTACAATCTTTTGCTATCAGTTTTGTTAATTTTTTATTGCAAAAAGGCCAAAAAAACCCCAAAATCGAAAATTTCTTTCATATTAATAATTTTTTGCAATATTAACTTTTTTGCTATTAAAGGGAAGCCCTCGTCTTTTTGAATAAAATGATATTTAATAATAGTAAATCGCATAATTTGTTGCTAAGATATTGTTAATTGTTTATCCCTAGACGTAAAATATTGATTGCTGTAACTTTTTCAATCTCTTCGTGAAGACTTAAACTTTCATATCTTGTCAAGGGCAAATGAAAAAATTAATTTTCAACCCCTTAAATATCACTCTAAAAGAGGAGATATTTTATAAAGAAATAGAGTTCTCGCGCGCACGAGAAAATTGAACTCGCTCGGTGTTTTTTTTTAAACTGGGGTAGCTCGAAAATTTGTGAATATAGCATACCTCCTTTTTTAGAGCGATATTAAAGGGTTGAAAATAATTTTTTAATTTATCCCTAACAATATATGAAAAGTTAGGCCTTCACGAAGAGATTCAGCCTTTCTGGAAGTTAAACTGTTAACCCAAAAAAAGTTATAGCAATCAACATTTTCCGTGGTGAGAAAAACAAATAGCAATATCTCAGCAACAAATTATCTGATTTACTATTATAAAATAGCATTTTGTTCAACATGCTTTCCTTTAAAATAAAAAAAGTGCCAAAAAAGATAATTTTGCAGAAAATAATTCATATGCAAAAAACGGCCGATTTTAAGGGTTTTTTTTGTAATTTTTGCGAAACCAAATTTATGAAAATAATCACACAAAAGCTCAAATTATAGGTTTTTAAAATCTCTGCAACTTTTGTTGGAAACTTTTTTTCCCAAAATACATTTCTTGGCTTGTAGATTCAAAAAACCTGTTTTAGCCAATTTTGACCCCCCTTCTCTGTCCCTATTTTTTGCTGGTACATTTTATGTAGAGTTTGTTATTACGTTGCCTTTAACACCCCCGGATAGGTCTCATCCATCTCGGAATTTATGTTAAAAACAGCACTAATTTTTAGCTATGGCTTAGATTAATTGGCGTGTTGTATTATATTGACGGCCTTTAAACATTTATTACTTATTGTTACAGTTACTTCTCCTGCTGGTGCTTGCATTAAAAAAATCAATAGGGGAACTAATAAATATCTCATATGCAGTCAGCTTATTCATCTTTGTAGTACAAAATAATAAATTTACTTTATGAAATATTATTTGTCACCTAGAACAAAAAATTTTTTGATTTACCCTCGTCTTTGTTAATCCAATTGCTAATAGAGAATTTAAAAAAGTTTTGACGTATTTTTAAGTTTTTCGGTTCCTTGACTGCTCTCACGTCTCATCGATCACAAGAAACGCCGCCGGTGTTTCATAATTTTTTGATTAAATTTCCATGAATGCTCAGCATACAGCGCGAGGAACTAAGAAATGAGCTTTACATTTCAATATCAAAAAAACATTCAAATATTTGCACAAATGATTATTCCATTAAAATGAAATTTGCTCAGGTAGGGCGGGGGTTTTATTCAAATTGGCTTTCTTTCGCAATAATGCTCGATATCAGCTCGGGGGTGGAACGTCGTAGCCGGGAGAGGCAACGATGGAACGAAAATATTGTTCTGCGACTGTTAAGAAAAATGCGGGTTTTTCTTATCCTAATCCAACACTTGTTTGTTTTTGTCAAGTCATTTCCACTTTAGGGTAGAATATGGATGGAAGATATAGCTTTCTTTATTTTTATTTAAAGAAGGATAATTTATTTGTAATACAAAATTACTTAACCAGTATTGTCAATATTTTTCCAATATACTTTCATGCAGACAAAAAAAGTTTATTTTGAGAGCTTTTTGCACGACTAACCGTAAATAACAGCATTCAATACTAAATAAAATTTTTTTGTCAATTTATTTGGAATTTGTAAACTAAATAATTTTTAGTTTAAACTTGTTTCAACTTTTTTTTTGCACATAAGTTGACATTTATGAGCGTGTTTGTTATTTTAATTAAAATTAAAGTAAAAATTGGTAGAAGCACCAAAATTCGCTTCTCAATTTTATAGTATTATGTATACTATGTAAAGTGTAGCATATTTACCCTATATTTAAGATTTGTAGAGTTCCATGTGTGTTTTTTAGTGGAAGCATATAAATTCCTGAACATATTATAATATAGAAATGGTCACGATTCTGCAGCAAATATGGCAATTTTATTTTCCCGTCGACAATACCAAAATAATAAATATAAATTAGATATTAAATTCTAAATTTGAGAAGCCAAAAATAAATTTAAATAGTAAAATATATCACATAAAGTATGAACAAAAACTATAGGACACCCTAAATATTTATAAAAGAAGGTTTTTATTCGAAACACTTGGTTTTTCGTTATTATATAGGATGCGTCAAAAAAGCTGGAAAATATAACATTGATTTTTTAAATGGATACCCATTTTTTTTCATTCTCTAGTATTTTGGGTGATTAAGTAGTTTTTTTAACTATATTCATTATTAAGTGAAAGTGATAGACTAGAAATTTTAATGATGGTTGCATAAGGGAAATCCATAGAACAGGTGAGCGAACTTCTTAAAATAGTGCATCACAACTGACAGCATATAGCATGAGCTAAATTTTGTCACAATTTAGATAGATTGGAACAGTCCAAAATAAGCTAAAAGTAACACTTTTCACTATTAAATAACAACCCGTTAATTACTACTTAACACTTTCCAAATTCAAATATAAACTAAACTAACTACTCAGATTCTATCCCTATTTATATACCTATAGTATCTACTCAAATATATGAAAAGACAAATCTAGAAATTACAAGAAAAGACATGACTAACGAATGATGACTCAGCGGCATAATATTTCTATAAGGATGCATCAAAAAGTTTTCCGAGCCCTCATTACACTGCCCCCTGCTAATTCTGATCGTCCTGATTAGCTTCGATACTTACGTGGTATGGCTAACAACCTGTGGAGATGTACTACTTTCATTTTAGCCTTGAGACTCTTAGTTGGATTCTATAAAAAAGTCATTGATTCTTTTCAGAACAGTTTATGATCCTTCCCATGCTGACAGCAACTAAGGTGATTTGCCGTTCTTCCTCTGTGAATTCCATAACCAAATTCTGTCACCTTGCTGGAACCCTGCTGTTTGCTTTGATGTTATATATTGTCTTCATTGTCTGTTGTCAGATCCATGCGCTCTCTAACTAGTTTATGAACTTCTCGCAACTTCTCTGGTAAGGCATCTACCCAGTCGTCAATCTCGATATTTTCATCAGTTGACGAACCGAACATTATGTCACAAGGCAATCTAAGTTCGTTTCCAAATAAAACCTGGGCTGGTACTCCAGTAGTTTGATGAAATGAGGATCGGTAGGCCATTGAGAATATTGGTTATTATTTGTCCCTATCTTTCTGATGTCTGTCCACAACCTTTGAGAGGTGCTCTTCAATAGTCCTACTAAATTGTGTAATCGTGCTGTCCTCGTTCTACGAATGCTAAGTAGTTGGCAGAACTCTTGAAATAGTCCTTGGTCAGAATATAGCTCCAACGGAATTCCAAATCGGCTGAACACATTGTTAGCTAAGACTTCAGCTACGCTCAACACCTCCTAGTTAGGGATAATAAATATCTCAGTCCATTTAGTGAAGTAGTCAGCAGCAACCAAGATATAATTGTTGAATTTATCTGTTTCTGGGAATGGTCCAGCCATATCAATAGCCATCCATTCAAAAGGTATTCCAGCATTATACTTTTTCGTTTCTCCCTTAGATCTTGTATTTGGACCTCGGCCGGCTGCACATTTAAAGCATTGTTTACACCATGATTTTACATTTTGACAGTAGTTAATTCGGTAAAATCTTTCTCGAAGTTTGTCTAGAATTTTGTTTACCACTGGAACTTTGTTTATGGGTATTACCAAATGGGTTTTTATTTTTTTGCTATCGGCACTGCTCCAGGATCTGTTTTGTAACCGGTCTTCAATAAATAGCGAGTCTCACTGAGGCCAAAGTGCCTTGAATGTAAGTCCTTTATCCGATATATCTTCCCAACAGGATGTCTTTCATTATTTTCTTTAAGTTGAAGAAATGGTGCCAGATTATTGTGTTCAAGTTATTCTTTTCTCTTCTGAACTGTTTTCCACTCTGAGTCAACGTCAAAAGTGACTCTGCAAGTAGGAAACCATTCTCTTTGTTCTATTTTCCTTATATGGTCTTCTTAGCAAGGTATCTGACTTGTTATAGAGTCTTTCTGGTCTATGGTTGACTGAAAAATTGTACTGTTGTAGTTTCTCAAACCATCTTGCTACTTGTCCTTCAGGTTGCTTCATATTTAGGAGCCATTTAAGAGTTCCTGTCCATACAAATATTTATGAAAATGGTTTTGAGCATGACGAGCAGTTCTTTCCTCGTGGCACAATAATTTTTTTTCGGTTTTTGAAAGCAATGGCGGCTGATATATTCAGTAACTAGTTCTTGACCATCCTGTTCTGAAACTATATAGCTCCTACTAGGAGCTGTATGGTCTCAGAACTGTTGCTAGGATCAGTAACAAATATAAATTTTTCATAAACTGGCGGGTAGCTTAAGATTAGATTACAACATAAGACAGTATTTAGTTTCCAAAGGCTTGATCACCATCCGAATTCCATTTCTAAAGAACCTTTTCTTCAGTAGGCTTATGCAACGGTGAAGCAATGTTGGTAAAAGCTTCTACGAATCTTCTATAAAATATACATAACCCGAAAAAAATCTCAACTCATGTTTACCTCAGGTCGGGACAAATCTTTTATTCTATGAATTTTTCTCTCATCCGTGTATATTCCCTCTGGTGATACTACATGTCCAAGAAATTCAACTTTTTGTTGGAACATTATGCACTTTTTGGGGTTAAGTCGAAAATAAGTGTTTTTAATTCTTGTAAAATTTCCTGTAAATTCTATAAGTGGTCATCAAATGTTTTTCCCATAACCATAACATCATCAAGGTAGACTCGGCTTGTTTTTCATGTAAGACCTTACAGTATTTTTTCCAGTAGTCGCTGAAAAGTGGCAGGAGAGTTGGCGTTGGCGAACGACATAAAATTGAAATGATGCAGACTAGCCTCAGTAGAAAAAGCAGTCATCTCCTTATCTTTATCTTGGATACTTATTTGCCAATATCAACTTTTTCAGATCTAGTGTGGAGAACCATTGTGATCCAGGCAAAGTTGTCAAAGTGTCAAGTGTCGTCAATTCTAGAAAAAGGATAGCTATCTATGTCTCATAGTCCAGATAAAATCTAGTCGTTACATTATTTTTAGCTACCAATACCAGACATGACCAGGACTAGACAATTCTTCTATAACTCCCTCATTCAGCATTGTATCTACGAGTAATTTCACTTCCTGGCGTTTGGCTATGGGAAGACTTCTAGATGGCTGGTGTATGGGTTGTACAATGCCAGTATTTATTTCGTGCTGAATGATATTAGCCCTACCGATATTACCGCCTTCTGCTACAAAAACATCATTATATTTTCTTATATATATCTTAGCTTCTTCAAGTTCTTTTGGCGAAATATGTTTCCAGTTGGTCTAAAGCTGCTCAATTTGTCCTTCATATAATAATTTCGATTTACCTTAATCTAGTTGCTCACATATTATCACCCATTTTACTCGCTCGTATCATGCCCCTTCGGCTTCTTTATTAATTTTGACATAGTTAAGAAGAATATTGACTAAACGTATTGATATGATATCATTTGAATTGACTAATGCCTTCACTGTAGCAGAGTTTATTGAGGTATTAAACCAATCCAATATGGCTTCCAGAACTCTTATCCAGTTTTTTATAAATGATTTTCTCTGTGCTTTCCTTTATTCTGGTTGTTTGTTCGGCACTGACTCTGATTGGTTCATTATTATGGTATTTTGACAGAATGAATTTTTCAGTGCCATTCTTTAAGAAGTTAAGCTTGTTATTTAAAGCAAATCCCCGGTGATGAATCAGATTCATTCCAAGAATAAACTTATCTTCTATATTGGCAACTTACACCAAATAGTTTAATTTTAGCCCTTTAAGTTGAAGCTTCACTTGTACTTCTCCAATCACATCAGCTGCTTCTCCAGTTAGAGTTTTCAACATTACTTTTCTGAATAATGGTAAAATTTTAAATTTGTTAACAAGATTTTACTTAATCAAAGATACTGCTGCATCAGTTGCAACAGTTATGATAACAGATGTAGCAATGATTTCTCCTTCAATTATAAGAATGTTGGCTACGAATGGTGGGAATTCTGGGGGGCCCTCTCAACATTGGTTAACATCCCCCCTTAATATTGACTAATTGTAGTTTTCATAGTTCTCTGCTATGCGGTCTCTGGGTGGTGAACTAGACCGACCTTAATCGCACTCGACAGTTCCTTCTCATATGTCTAGTTCATACACATCTGAAATACTGGTGTCTTCTAAATTATAAAGTATCACCACTTGTGTAGTTTCTTAGAGATTTGAGAGAACATTGTCCCTACTCTTTGACTTGGTAAATCCTTGTTTTCTTCTATAGTAACTGCTCTTAGATACACTGTACTTCTTGATCTTTGATTCTGTCAATAAAATACTGGATTGTAAATGCTTCTCGATATTTTTCTGTAGCTCTTGAGCAAACTAGATGAACAAGGCATTGGACATCTGTTCCATATTCTTGCCAATTTTCTTCATTTCTTTGATGTTTTGACTTGAGCTGAGATTAATATAACTGGCGCCGATGTTGATCTCCAGATCTTCCTTCCAATGCATTACTAAGGATTTAGTAATCTTTTTGTTGAGTTATCGGAATAGTTTGCAATAACTCCAGTCAGGGGCGGATCCAGCCTCTCTCTTTGGGGGGGGGGGGGTGACATCACAAAAGTATATTATGGCAAGCGAAAGCAAGTTGTCGACGGGGGGGGGGGGGGGGAGACACCGGAGACATTCCCATTTTTAGTGTAAATGGCAGGGTCGTGCCTATTTGAAGCTCTTGGAGAGGAGTGGATGCCAACAACATACACATTCCTAGTCTAAGAGGTAGAATCGGGTCTATTTTCCTGAACTCAAAGCTATTGGGGGGCGGCTATCGCGAGAAAAACAAGTTGTCAACGGGGAGGGAGTGTCAGCAGCATACACATTCGTAAAATAAAAGGCAGAATCGGTTCTATTTTCCTGAACTCAGAGCTCTTGGGAGGGGGGGGGGGATCGCAAGCATACACATTCCTATACCCTATTCAAGAACTAGAGAGAGTAATAAACCTGTTACCGAAATGCCCAACGTACTTGCTCCATTACCGCAGGTAACGGAGGTCTGCCGTAAATCTAATTATATTTAAATATTATAAGCTTTTATAAATTTACTGCCATAATAAAATTTCTGATAGTTCATTTTTATTTCTGTCAGTGAGAAAAGTACACCTTACAGTGTGTTCTTAGTGATTTATCTTGTTTGTGCTTGTCGTTATATATTATTTGAGATTAGTAAGATACCGAAAAAATATGGCCTCCACTTCTATATTTATTCCAAAATCGTTAAACCAAGGCATTTTTCCTCAATGAAAAACTTATTACGATGAATGCTTTTGATGCCCTAAGAAATCAATATCCAGATAATAATGTTAAAGGCTCTATTGAGATGTATTCCAACATGACAGGAAAATCTACTATGTACCGAATACTGAAGGAGAAAAAACGACTGCAATGTTTCGTACTCCCCCATTCGATCACAGGCAGATGAAAAACCTCGTTGGAAGAAGAGATGAAAACTGCAATAAAAGGAGTTGTACATACATTTTATTATGAGAAGCAGATCCCATCCGTCAACAAAATTCTTACTAAAATCAATGAAGATCGGGATTTACCTGAAATTAAAAGACTGAGCTCAGAAAATTGCTCAGAGAACTTAATTTTTGATGGAAAAACCAGATAGGAAATCTGTTCTTATAGATCGTCCGGAAACTGTCCGTTGGAAAAGGAATTATCTCTCTCAAGTAAAAGGCAGAATTGCTTGAAATAATACATTGTACAAAATTAGTAATTTAACTGAACTTTTGAAAGATTTTTTTGAACAAAGTTACTGCGGAAAATTGGGAAAAATCCATATAATAAAAGAATAAAACAAAATGTGGAAACTCAATTAATTCAGCTACGATAGCTTCACTGAATTTGATTACGAATTAGATACGTAATGTTTACAAGTGTAAACACAATTTGTTTTTGTTGTATTTTATTGTTTAATGTTGTTTATATATTTTTTTTTTTATTTTTTTTTATATATTTTTATTTCAGTGTGTCCCATTCTTTAATTTTATATATGTTTAATTCCAATTAGCCGTAATTTCTTTATTATTTTATTATTATATTTGTGTCTTTTTGTTAAGCGTGTAGAATTAACACGTTTATTTTATTTTTTTAAACTTATCAGATATTTCATATAATAAAGGAAATTAAATTAAGATGCCAGTGCAATAGAAATAAAAATAAGTAGGTCTAATTTTAACTGTAACATATAAAAATTAATTACATTTGAATCCCTTTTTAGTGTTTAATTTAAGAAATAAATAATCTGAAACGTCAAATTTCCTAAAAATGTTTATAATTAATAATAAAATGACCGATAGTCCCCAAAAAAATTTTTAATAATATATGAACGAATTTATTTTTTATATATGTTTAACTTCTTTTCTTTTTGACAATGAGTATTTTGTATGTATTTAAATTGTAACTTCGAATTTTTTGAAAGAATAAGGCTACCTTTTAGTCTGAATGTGCCTAAAACGGTTTTTATGCCAAAATTAAAAATAATAAAAATACAGTTGTGATTTGTGTTAAATATGTCAAAATTATCTGTATTTTGTACTGTATGTGAATTATTAAGAAATCATAAGAAATAAAATAATAATATAAAAACTTTTTATTTTAAATTTATTACCGAAATAATATTCTATGCCATAAATACTTAGTGATAAAATAAACCTCTTTCCGACGCCTATGACATGGATTAAAATCCTTTTTAACACTTCCAAATGTCTATTGTTATCCAACCATTATTAGTCCATTATTATAGACCGGTATTTTTGATTATAAAATTTCTGACCCATTCCTATAAAAAATATATATATTTAACAGATTTTGCCAAAGACACCGAACTAAAGAACACAGGTAGTTTGCGAAGAAAAAAGGGTAAAAAATTATTTATTACTCTCTCTAGTCTTTGAATTAACTATAGTATAAGAGGTAAAATCGGGTATATTTTCCTGAACTCAAAGCTCTTGGGGGGGGGGGGGGGCGATCGCCCCCACCGCCCCCCCCTTGGATCCGCGCCTGACTCCAGTGCTAGTCCACGAAATGAAATTACTAATGCAATGGCCATCTCTTAGTAGTTACAGTTATTTGCACTACCGGCCGCTTCAAATTATCCAAATAGTTTGACCGTCGTAAGTTGGGGGTTTGATGTTCTGACCGGTGGTTATTACTTTATCAGAAGGGTCATCCTTCTTTACTTTATTGGCTTGTCTTTGAAAGTCCTTCATTTTGGATTCTGCTTTTTGGCGTATTTTTGATTCTATCCCATCTACGACTTCTTTCACTTCCTGGCGCACTTCTCCTATGTCTTGTCGCAGTGCTCTTAGATCTTGACTCACACTTAATTCAATACTACTTACTTCTTGGCGTACTTCTCCTAAGCCTTGTTCGCATTCTTAAACTCTTACGTTTGTCCCAGTATAATTTGATCGAATTTTTGCTTTTTTTGTACAATGATCTCTTATATCCATTTGAAAAGTTTATCTTCATTCTTCTTCTTTTTAGCGACGTTCTTCTTCTTCTTGCTTGTCGCTAAGACGACGCTCTTCTTCTTGCTATTTCTTTTTCTGATACCGTGCTTCTTCTTCTTCTTCTTGTTTTTCTTTTCGATGATATTCTTTTTCTTTTTCATTTTGACAACGAGCTTCTTCTTCTTGATTCTCTTTCTATTCCCATTTTTCTTTTAGACGAAATTGTTCTTCTTTTTGACGGCGTTCTTCTTTTTTTTTGCTTCACTTTAAGGCGACTCTGTTTTACAAGTTACATAAAATTAGTCAATGTTTTATTTATTTGCTCCATTTTCACTGTTAGCTGTCTAGAGTTTACCACAGAAACTTCTTGAATATTCTCGAAAACTCGTTTTTAAACTATTTTCATGGTGGCATATCTGATAGTGAAGTCTGTTCTAATTTTCGAATAGCATGCTATAGAACTTTGTCGAAAATTTGGATCTAGGCTTTTTTTTAAAGACAAATCTGACATTATCAGTCTTTACCTAGATTTTTGAGTTTCAAAATATAACGTTCTAGAACTTAATCTTCGAAAATTAATCTTGTATTCTTACTTGATAATAAATGCAACAGTGAAATTCGTTCTTCTCTATCTCTCCGGCCTGCTAGAATTTTGAAATGGGGTACAAATTCGGATAAAACATTTTCAAAGAAGGGAAATGTTACCCATATATAATAACTATCATGCCAAATTCTACGGTGATGACTTCAGTCGACAGATAGAGTTCTGGGAAACTATACGGAACAATTGTTATAATGATAAAAATGTTAATAAGGATTATACTCAAAATTCCTAAAAGCAGAAACTTAAGGTCCCAAATTTTAATAGAGTTGTTGGGACATTCTTCTTTAAATTAATAACGATCTTGGAATCTTTCACTTTTAACCGGCTTCAACAAGAGAGTGTTCCGCCTCATTTCGTCTGCATCGGTGAATTTTATGGTACTTGCCATTTTCATTTAGACTTATGTAAATAAATATAAGCTTGAACATTTTAGGTAAAATGTCAATGTCCAGGAAAATACTGAAAATATTGCTATGTTTTCCTAATCGTTCTCTTTAAAAGTACTACAAACAAAGTATATGATCAACTGGAGTGTGACTATTTTGATGTCATATACTAAATCGACCAATGGCCTAAGATCCTATATATTTAATTTAAAAAGATAACGTAGTAAAATTCGATTTTTACTTAAAAATTCCACTTTATTGGAAACTTGAATCAAAAAATATACAACATGTTTCGCTACACGGTAACTTTATTAAGAATGAATAGAATTTTTTTGGTCTAGGTAGACACCAGCCCCAGACTCAATATAAGTGAGGTACTGGTGCAGTACACCACTATATTCGAGGCAAAAATAGATGCAGTTGATATATGTCTTTAGTGAATCTGAAGACATACTAAACACCTACAAGAACCCAGCACTGACTTGTAATGTCGTTACATGATGTCATAGAAACAATAGATTATCGGCTTTTTGTTAGATTTATGTATTTGTTTACTTTTAATTTATTTATGAACGTCAGATGATATTTATTCTTTTAAGTAAATTAAGTGTAAGCAACTATAAGAAGATAATGATTTGAAAAAAAAACAGTCTTTGTCTAATGTTTTATTATAGTTTTTTAGATAAATCTGTTAAGATAAATATTAATATAACATGAAATTAAACAACAAAACTCTAAAAACTTTGGTTATCTTTAGATTTCAAAATTTCTCGAAGATTTATGAGTAACTAAGTACTGATGAAACTTTTCGACATTTCATCAGTTATGTTCTCTATATATTTAATTTCGTTTTCTGGCCTTTGCTTAATCGGTCATTTTTTCTGCTTAAGTTATTTTTAATTAAAATATTTGTAGTACTGATGAGCAGAATATCAATAACTGTTTTTGCTAAGTGTGTGTGGGATTACGAGTCCAAAACAACCAAATCAACTTTGTTCGTTTTCGAACTTCCCTAAATGACTAATAAACAAATTATTTCAAACAATTTATTTCTTACTTTTTATTAATGACTAATAAACAAATGAGTTGATGTTTTTTATTTCTTACCCAATTACTTAATGATTCCATGGTTGATATATATTTATTAAATATTTCTTAATGATAGGTTTGTAGTACAAACTGTGGTAAAACTTTGTACCGCAGTTTACAGCACGTACGTTCTAAAGTACATAAACTAGGTATTTTTGTACATTTAAATAAAACTTTTATAATAAATAAAATTAGGACATTACGTTATATAAGCAAACAAAACGATAATTCAAATTTAAACTTGCATTCGTTCGGCGAACTCGTTCATGGGAATGGGCCCATTTTGAGTGGCACGTAGCAAGCGCGTCTACGCACGCGACTCAACGCAGACGCAACGTTAGAAAAAATGTAATTTAGGTTTGCTCGAGTTGAGCTAAATCTGAGTTGAACCTATTTGAAAATCGAGTTGCCACATCCCTAGTAAACACAAGAATTTTTTCGTAGTTTGTTAATTTCATTAGAATAGTCTTCAGTACTGTCCAGTTTGTCAAATTAAGGTGAGAAGGAATATCTTTGTCAAAATTTTGTAAGTCCTCAATCACAAAAGGATTAAATATTTTTAGTGCCAGTAATAAAGTTCTTTTTTTGCGAGCTAGATAAATACAAAGCTTTTAAATGTTCTAACTCATGACGAAAAGCATGCTATTTGCTAAAAAGGGCATTTTTAGTTTATTAATACTCAGTTTTAAGTACTCTTTCTGATTATCAATATTAATACTTGTTTATTTCAGAATTATTGTTTATTTGAATAGCCCATGTAATAGAATGCCCCAAATTATATTCAATCCGAGTTAAGCTTATACATTAACAGTAAATCACAGATCTTCCAAACTAAACGTTTTCAACAAATTTTTATATCCTTCATAAATTCCGTAATTGTGTAAGCTTTTCATGTGTTAAAATTTTGCGTTTGGTTTCTTTAATGGAACCGAATTTCATTTATTTCTTTAAGCTTCTCGTTTTTGCTTTTTCGATGAGTTATAGTTTTTAATAAGTATTTTTGACAATTGGTAAATTTACTTTGTACGTTATCATTTAACCTAGGTATATTTAGTTTAAAAAATACCCTTTTGGAGCTTTGTTGAAAGATGTGTCAAATAAAAAAATCTGTTATAAGATGATATTCAGATACTCCACTACCATCACTGGGCCCAAAACTTTCACGATAAATCGCTTTTTGTTATTAAGAAATACCTAACGCAAGTGTTATTGACTTGGTTATCACCGTTATTTATACGTTAAAAAAGAAAAAATATTTTAAACTCTTGTAGGAAGTAACTATATCATATTACCAAAACTGTCTTCTTGTAAGGGAGAGCACCAGCAACACAGTCATCTGGTGGAACATTGTTAAGGAAAGAAAGTCAGTGAGTTAAAAGAATATTCTAAAACACTCACTGATTTAAAAAAAAAAATAGAGAAGCCGAAAGAAACTTTTGGAGGAAGCTATCAGAGTCCTCTTGAACCTATAGGAACACTGTGGAAGTTGAATGGGACTTCTACAGAGACTGGCAGGGATACGTGATATTATCTCAGACGCCAGAGCAAATGTTGGAAACAGTTTCCCAACTCCGACCAGAAGGACATCAAAAAAGATTGGCAAATTAAAAACGAGGTAATAACCCACAAAAGAATATTGTGGGCTATAGAATTGTTTGAGAGCTACAAGCTCTGCAGAATTATAAGACTAAGCATAGCTACAGGATACTTATCCTTGATTTGGAAACGGTCTAAAATTATCGTTATATCGAATCTTGGAAGAGATTACTCTTAGGCGAAGTCTTTAAGACCAATTAATCTGTCATCTTTTTTGCTAAAGCTGAGACGGAAACTAGTGGAAAGGTATATACCGAAAACCTCTCTAAGAGAAAAGCCACTACACAGCAATCAATATACCAACCAATCAGGAAAATTATATGAGCCAGTTCTACATCACCTAGTAAGGAGAATAAAGTCCGCATGAGTAACAAAAAAATAGTGCTAACAGCTTGCCTTGATATTGAAGAAGCATCTGACCATGCCTCTTTGTTTTCCATAACGTCCGACAGAAAATGCTTTATGCAGGTGGATACAAAACATGCTTCAAGGCAGACGAGTACAATCAAATCTGTTAGAGGAAATTGTGGAGGTGTCGGTAGCCAAAGTCTGCCAACAGCAAGAAGTTCAATCCTCCTCTCCTCTGCAATTTAGTGGGCGACGAACTTGACACATACATATTATCAGAACTTATGAAGGGAATTCTGACAATAGTCGAAGAGTCGTGCACTAAGCAGCACATTAGGCTAAATTCTGGAAAAACAACACATATCCTTCACTAAAGGAAGAAAGAAGCTGGAGAATTAAATCTACCAAAGGTATTATGGCCACTATGCAAAACAGGTGGGGATGCCAGCAGCATACACATTCCTAATATAAAAGGCAGAATCGGTTCTACAGTACTCAAAGCTCTTGGGAGGGGGGGGGAGGCGATCGCAAACATACACATTCCTATACTCTATTCAAGAACTAGAGAGAGTAATAAAACTGTTACCTCCAACGTACCTACTCCAGTGCCGCAGGTAACTGAGTACTGCCGCAAATCTAATTATATTTAATTATATTTAAATATAAGCTTTTATAAATTTACTAAAAACAATAAAATTTCTAATAGTTCAATTTAATTTCTGTCAGTGAGCAAAGTACATCTTACAGTGTCTCCTTAGTGATTTATCTTCTTTGCGCATGTTTTTTAATATATTATTTGAGATTAGTGAGATATCCAAAAGATATGGCTTCCACCTCTATATTTATTTCAAAATCGTTAAACCATGGCATTTTTTCCTCAACAAAAAACTAATTATGATGAATGTTTATGATGCCTTAAGAGGTCAAGCTCTGTTGAGATATGTTTCAACATGACAGGAGTTGGAAAATCTACTATGTACCGCACAATGAAGGAGAAAAAAACGACTGGAATTGTTAATACTCCCAAGCCACATTCGATCGCAGGCAGACGAAAAACTTTATTGGAAGAAGAGATGAAAACTACAATACAGGAGTTGTACATACATTTATTATGTGCAGCAGATCCCAACCGTTGACAAAATTCTAACTAAAATTAATGAAGATCGCGATTTATCTGAAATTAAAAGAACTGAACTCTAGAAATTGCTCAGAGAACTTAATATTTGCTGGGAAAAATCAGATAGAACTGTCCGTTGGAGAAGGAAATATCTCAAGGTAGAGTTGCTAGAAATAACACAACTTACAAAATTAGTAATTTAACTAAACTTTTGAAAGATTTTTGAATAAAATTACTGCGGAAAATTGTGAAAAATCTATATAATAAAAGGATAAAACAAAATGTGGAAACTCGATCTTATGGTTGGTGAGATAAAGGAACCAATTATAATTAATTTGAGCGGAGATAGCTTCACTGACTTTGATTAGGAATTAGATACGTAATGTTTACCAGTATAAACACAATTTATTATTTAAATTTTTGTTTTTGGTGTATTTTATTGTTTAATGTATATATATTTTTATTTTTTTATATATTTTTATTTTAGTGTGTCCCACTCTTTCCATTTATATATATTTAATTCCAATTAGCCGTACGTTTTTTATTATTTTATTATTGTATTTGGGTCTTTTTCTTAAACGTGTACAATTAACATGGTTATTTTAGTTTTTTGGGGCTATCGGATTTCCATATAATAAAGTAAATTAAATAAAGATATCAGTACAATGGAAATAAAAATAAGTAGGTATAATTTTAACTGTAACATAGAAAAACTAATTACATCTGAATCCCTTTTTAGTGTTTAATTGCAATTCTGCAGATGGTTTAAGAAATAAATATACTGAAACGTCAAATGTCTTAAAAATGTTTTTAATTAAAAATAAAATGACCGTTAGCCTAAAAAATATTTTAATATTATATAGACGAATTAATTTTTTTATATATGTTTAACTTTTTGTATTTTTGACAATGGGTGTTTTGTAAGTATTTAAATTATAACTACGTTTTAGTCTGAATGTGCCTAAAATGGTTTCTCTGACAAAATCAAACATAATAAAAATACAGTTGGGATTTGTGTTAAATATCTCAAAATTATCTACATTTTGTAATGTATGTGAATTATCAAGAAATCATAAGAAATAAAATAATATTATAAAAACTTTTTATTTTAAGTTTATTGCCGAAATAATATTTTATGCCATAAATACTTAGTGATAAAATAAACCTCCTTCCGACGCCATGACAAGGAGTAAAATCCTTTTTAACACTTCACACTTCCAAATATCTATTGTTATTCAATCCAAATAGTCCATTATTATAGACCGATATTTTCGATTATAAAATTTCTAACCCATTCCTATGAAAAATATATATGTCTAACAGATTTGGCCGGACTAAAGAACACAGGTAATTTGTGAAGAAAAAAAAGGTAAAAAGTGATTTATTACTCTCTATAGTTCTTGAATAAACTATAGTATAAGAGGTAAAATCGGGTCTATTTTCCTAAACTTACAGCAGTTGGGGGGGGGGGGCGATCGCGCCCCCCCTTGAATCCGCGCCTGATACAGGCTGGTACAAAACAAGGTCTGGTAGACAGGACCTGTCTTTAAACACACGAGCATCAAAGGTTCTTGAAGATGAGCAGCGATACCACGCCAAGCGCATATAATTTTGAGAGGTCCCATATCATTCAAACTAACACGAAGGTAGGATCTGATCGGTCACTGAATCAGCCAGGAAACCTCGTTTCGTTTACAAAGGGGTAGAAAACAAACCATATTACAGGAACTGGAATATAATGGACCACACCCATACTCAACACAAATAAAGCACTACATGATATTTATACCTGTCTTCGAGATAATCTGACGAGGAGTTACAAGGCTAGGATCGTTTTCATTTTCTCCGACAGTCAGGCAGTGCCGAATGCACTTACATGTCATTAGATAATATCAAAACAGTTCTGGGATTATCTTCAAAACCTTCGCTCTAGCAAAGTACAACAAACCTACTCTTGCGTGGGTACCAAGATGTACAAGCATTCTAGGTAATGAAAAAGTTGACCAACTTGCAAGGTAAGGGTCTGCTACCACATTTATTGGGCTGGAACCAGCATACTAATGATGCTATTCGTGGGTGGTTGTCTTAGTACATAAACTATCAAGATCAGACCCACTGGAACCACAATGCCGACAACAGAAAGAGCACACTATTGCTGATCAAACCATCCAAGAAATTAAGCCACGAAATGTTACGTTTAAGCAGTCAATAGATTAGGCTGGTGATAGAACTAATAACCGGAGACTGCAGCTTAAGGAAACATCTACTAGGCATCTATAATGAAGAATCAACATATAGACTATATGACGAAGAGGACGATACTACCTGATATGTTATATTCGAACGTGAAGCTCTAACTTACTGGGAACACCTTTAAGAATCGATCAATCCAGAGAACAGACTATGGAACAGGAAACCAATCCGTTCACATAGAACAAATGTAATAAACGATAAAATAAGTACTAGTCTGCAATGTTAGAACATTTTAACCATATCCTGCTATATTATTGAATCAATTAGTCAATCAAATGCTCTTCCATTTTAGGAATTCAATATAATTTGACAATGTCGATTCAACAACAAGACTAAGAATAACACCAAAGCAAATATCAGCGAACGGCTGATGACTCCGGGTTTCGATGTCATCGAGAAATTTCATTTCAGCACCTTCACTTTGTATTTTGGAAGTTATTGGGAGAGGTAGCAGTAGCAGAATCATTCTTATTTTCTCCAACAGTCAAGCAGCGCTAAAAACGCTTTTATCTGTTGTCTATAAATCAGCAGGGGATTCCTGGCAGACTTAGTGATCGATCACATCCTGCCTCCTAATCAGTCTAAATGGTATAGAGTCATTCAAAGTTATATGCTCTCATCAAGGTGTAACTGCTTTTCTCTAACAATGAATTAGTCACTATATTTTTGATTCTGGTCTCTCCAAGGGCAGATCCAATCTACCAGACCTTGTTTTGTTCCAATCTGTACGCACCTATGTTCGCCTCACCTTTGATTATTATATAAAGGAGGAGAGTGGGGTTTCCACGATTGCTATTGGGGCACTTCTCATGGCTCTCGTGGTGCCATAGTGCAGGCCAGTCTGGAGTTTAAAAAGTTCCACAGTGGCTTCTTTCTGAGTGGTTTTGTGTACCATAAAGCTGATTCATAGTCTGACGTAAGTATTACCACTGCAGTGTAGAATATGTAGTTTTAACACCCATGGCCGTTTAACTTCTGGTAATAAATTTGTGCAAATGTAAGTTCCAGGTAAGCTTTACATCCAGGATTATACCCAGGTACTTAACCTCCTGGTCCATGTTAAAGAGAGTTGGTAGTATTAATTCGTCAAACTTCATTCTTTTAGTGAAGGATATAGGTGTATATTTTTCAGGATGTACCCTAAGGTGCTCCTTTGTGTACCACTCCTTCACCACAGTCGGAGCTTCATGCATCAGTTCCGATAATGTTTTGCCCTGCTTCGCGATGATAACTATGAAAAAAGTATTTTAATTTTAAACACCAAAGGTTTCAAAAGTAAACTTTAAGGAAGATACTTTAAAGTAACAAAAAGCATATATTTATTAACAAGTCGGTCAATTGTTCTAAAGTAAGTATTTTTTAATATATGTATTTTCCTTATTTTACTATTCGTGAATCTGAAACAGACATAATATACCTACCAAAATAGAACTCTTTGTTTTGCCGCCTATATTTAATTACACATTATAATGAATTTTATCTTTACCAGTATTACATATTATTGAAAATAATATCAATTTCCATTTGGTTATTTACCTAACAGATAAATAAAACAAACATTATTAAAAGCTTTTACTCTATATTTTTTGGAAAACCCAATAGGTACATAATAATAATAGAATCATAAAACAACAGGTGTATGTTCAAATAAAATTTTAAGAATAATATGTTATAAATATAAATTAGATGAAAGCAAAACTTTAATATATTGGTTTCTGCGAAAATCGATTTTTATTATTTTCGATACCTTACTTTGAACTAATTGTAAATTTAAATTCGCATTTTAGAACCTGAAATACCAAAATTAGCAAATTAAGGGATGTTAAATTTAAAGAAACGTAATACCAATGAACAAAACTTGAAAACTATTTTGAAGATATATTCTTAAAAAAAAATTTACTTGCTCTTATAGTTGCAAGTTATAAATATATTAAAAAAATATTTTAGTGTTGGTTCAGACAAGACTTTTAATGGGCGCGCACCTGTACTAACTTAAATAAAAATGGTAATTTGCAGAAGTTTATTTACATAATTTTTATATGGCAGTAATTGCCGCGCAACACAAATAACTTAGTAATAATAAAAGCATTTACTATTAAATTCTAAACTGTAAAATGTAAACGAACTAATGTTGAAAAATATAAACTTATTTAACTAATCATAGTACTAGATACCCGAACAATTTCAAAAATCGAATACTCGAGTGATTTTTCCATTAAAAGTCTCAACACAATAAGAAAAGTATTAAAATATTTCCGAAACTATGACTTTAACTCAAAATTTTTCAGAATCAAAAAAGTTAAGGCAATGATCAGATTAACTATATCAAAAATAAGTGTTAAGTCCATAGGCGTGCGTCTGAAAAAATGGGAGATTAGATGTTTCAAAATCCCTCTATTTTTCAATTATTTATACGTTATTTTTCACTAAATTTTTGCAAAATATGTGCTTTAATAATCAAAAAAATTTAGTTTAATATTCTATGAAACGCATTATGGTGAAAACAACAAGAAGGGCCAAAATGAAAAACGAGCTAATGAAAGTCCTATTTTGACCCAAAGAATTAAAGGATTGGCCTCCTTTTTTCTAACATCCGGTACAAAAAATCAAGTAGATACCATGTCATTGATTCTCTCAGATGAGGTATTAGTATGTTTGTCAGAATCATGTAAATGATTATAACAGGGCGAATATTTTTAAAAAATTATCGCCGTGTCCGATATTATCTAATAAATCCAGATTTACTTAACCTTAGGATAACTATACGAAAATCTATTTATTTTGGTTACACAGTCAAAAAATTCTGTATATGTAAGAAATAGAAAGAAAGAAGAAATATTCAAAAAGTAATCACATTTAATGAAAAAAAAAAACAATATATCTGGGTAAAACACTTGGAAGCGCGGGAACACTGAAAATTTTCAATTCATTATCAGTAACCATAAACTGTAATAAGTATCACGTAAAGCTCTTTGCTGCCTTGTAGACTGCGATTTGAACGTTCCACTATCTTAAAATCCTGAATTATTATGTTCAATGGTTAATATCGTAAGCAGGGATTCCTAAAATATTTTCTTCGCTTTCAAAAGACGTATGTGGCTTGTTTCGATATTTTGTAACTTTGTCGCTAAAAAATTCTTCGTCGGATAGTAATTCAATGGGCAATAAAACGAAAAATTAGGCATTGGCTTATCTTAAATTACCAACCTTTGAGTTAAGTAAATGCATTTCGCTGATATATAAATAACGGATGAATTTTATTTAACGGCAATCGGTTAGACGATTAATACAGCACTTTATTGAAATGACTAATGACGACATAAAATTTTAAAATACAGGAATCTAATTCTATTTCTTGAGATTTTCAAAATTATTGTTCAGGACAAGGAAAAATTATTAAAAAATCTACGTGCCATGTTAGAAAAAAAAACAAATAGGTTTACTTTCCTTCTAGTAAAAATTCGTCTTTATCTCACACATTATTGCTCGTCTACAGATGGGCCTTTTTTTACAAAAAAAAAAATTAAATTTCTGCTTCTTCCTTTAACAATCTAACAAAATATTTTTAAATATAATAATAATTTCATATCTACAGTAACATCGCAAATATCTTATTAATGGTCAACGTACAAATGTTTTGAATATTGTGTTCTTTTGTTAAATAGTGACGTCATAGTCCCGTTGAGTAATTAGAAAAACAGGGGCTATTATTAAAAACGACTTTTTCGCCTGGTCTTGTACGCTCTTTATTATACTGGATAAATCTATTTAAAAAGCAAATTTGTTACGGATTTTTCATTTTTTTCATAAAGTTCTTTGACAAGGCATTTTTAGAAATATTTAATAATAAAAGTGAATTTAGATTGATTTTATTAATACTATAACCTCAAATAACCTCCAAATGGAAAGTGTTTTATTCTTAAATTTATAACAAGGAATATTGTGGTTTTCCGAAAATGTGTTAAAAACTTTTCATAACTAATGAATACCGCAGAAGCTTAAACAACACATATTTTCTTGAAACTGCAATTTATAACACTGTTTTTTAAATATCACTTACTATGTATGACGTAAATTGTGTAAAAATTACCTTGATTTAAAACAGGGAAGATTTATTTTAAAATGTGAAGAAAAATAGCATATGTGGATATTGTTTAAATTCTATTAGTCATTTCATACCAAATAAAATTCATTCATATGGTTTTTCATACACGATAGATAAAAATAATCAGCTCAGATAATAATGGTGGTAAGGCCGTCAGTCGAGGCCTTGAATATACCGCGCCAGTCACGGGTCAACTAACGACTTTTATTTCGGTATACACACAGCTGATGATGATTTTTATTATCACAAATGTTATAACTACGGCACATATATTAATTTCAAAAGGTATTATATCAATATAATAATCATTTTGATATATCAAGACGTTTGCAATCCTGTTACTACAAATTTTATTTGAATGTTCAGCATCAGGTTAGTTAATTCACATAAAAAATATAACGTAAAAGTGTATAAATAAATGGTTTTAACAATATCGCCTCTATTGAATATTTTTATTTATTATATGACAAGTTCAAAATTTAAACAAAAATGAGAAAAAAATTGTTTTATACCTCGTTAAAATCTATTATAGCATCAGATACATAGTGTTCTTCGGAACTGTCATCCGAACTATACGAAACATTAATTTTTAGATTATCTTCCCTATCATTCACCTCTTGTTCTTCCCTGCCAACATGGGCTGTTTCCATCTTTTTGACGTTTTATAAAGATTTTTCGTAAAAATAATCTTAAAAAGTACCTGTAGAGTCAACGTGAACTATACGGCTACATCAGAGACTATTTCATCTTACAGATGCGACAGCTTTGGTGGTGGTTTTGATGTTGAAGATTTAAGTTTTCGTGATCTTACTTGCTCATGATCCGCTATTACTCTGGGGAAATTCTTACACTTAGAAAGAAATACTATAAGATATAATTCTCTATTGACAAAAGTTCAAACAACAGCCCACTAGGTGTTAATACTTTTTTTGTAGTAATGGTCGTATGTCTTTAAATTAGGCGAAAATCTGATTCCATTCTAGTACAAAAAATTAGGTATTTTTCTTTTCCTTATTGTGCATAGGTTTCAAATGACTTGAAAAAAACTGAATATATTTTTAGAAACAGTTGCTTATATTAAGAATTCGTAGCTGATTGTTTTTTTCCTTATTTTTTATGTCTAAAAACCCTCAGGAAGAGAGGGAGAGAGAGAGAGAGAGAGACAGAGAGAATTGATTGTGTTAAAAAATAAATTAAGTTATTTTGCGTGTTCAGATTAAGAGAGGAACCAGTGTATCCACTAATATTTCTAAGCACCAATATCGTCTGGCATTTTATAAGCGACGTTTTTTGAAAAAATTTCGTTACATACACCACATCTCAAGGTCGTAGAACAAGATTCTGGCCTTGACTTTCTGTAGTTTTTTTTAAGTTTTGTGGAAAATTCACAAAACACCACGCTTCATGTAACAAGGTCACTTTTATTTTTGTTGAAAACACAGAACTTTCGTATTTATTTTAAATAGTACTAGTTAAAATACACTGTATGTAATGTATTTCTACTATTTTGGACATATTTTAGCAAAAGTATTTTCAACGAAAAACAAAAATCGTAGACTTCATCGACCCTTTTATTAGAGAAAACGCCAAATATTTGCTGCATCGTTACAAGATGCAAGATAATTTTATGGTATATACTTTTATTTTAAAATGCCTATAAAATTTTTTCATCTGAGTTAACAACATAGTTTAATTTTTGTAATATAAAAACAAGTGTAAAATTAATCTTAACCAACTGAAGTTTGTGGTTTGTTTTGGTTAGATCAGGTTCAGTTTAGTTTTAGTTCAGGTTTAGTTTAGAAACGTGAAACTAACCTGAACTAACCTTAACTGACCTAGATATATTAATCAAAAAATGTTGTTGTCCAGCAGAGACCATGTGGAGGCGGGACAATATCTGCCAGGAAAGAACGTTGCAAGAAGTTGGAGTTAGTAGGGAAGTTGGTAATTTAGTATCTGCTGCAAGAAAATAATACAGTTAGTAAAATTATAGAGCCACGATATATTAAAATGAATAAGGATTATAAGAAGAGTGTTGTTTGTCACCAGAACAAAAGAAGAAACAGGTGGCACCATAGCATTAAGGAATATCCAATAAAAGCACTATTGATATTCTTCCTCAGTCTTTTCAAATCAGGGAAAATAAAACTGTAATATGTATTTAAAAAAGCGTGATACATATTCTCGTGGTCGAAACATTTTTTCCGAAACAAATGTAGCTAAGTAGCCGTGAAAGTGTTTTTGGCCGATCAAATTTGTTTTTCGGGTCCTTTTATTTACAACTTTAATAGCAGGAAGAGAATATATGTATATTTCACAGATATCGTATATATGCTGTGACAGTTGAGTAATGTCACTGACGAATGAAGCCAGCGATTTTGATCGTCTTCCTTGATTCTTGTGATTAAAAAAGTGCAAACCTATGAAATTTTATATAATACAAAAGCTTTTATAAGCGTCAAATTTGTGGATGTAATAAAATTTAACGATTTAGTGCAAAAAAATTGTCTTAAAATAAAGAGTGTTTTTCCGTGTATTCCGAGAAACTAAATAAAAGTTGTGGAAAAACCAAGGCCAGAATCGTATTCTACGACCTTGAAATACGTGGTAGGTAAAGGATTTTTTTTTAAAAGTCATTTTTCTAGATTTCACGTTTTCGAAATTATTACTACAAACGCTTCTAACTTTTTGAAGAAAATACATTTTTAGGTAAGTTATATTTTTTTCTCATATAATTTGCGATCAACATCTTTGATAAATAAGGATTTGGAGCCGTTCGTAATTAAAGTCATATATATATATATATATATATATATATATATATATATATATATATATATATATATATATATATATATATATATAAATATATATATATATATATATATATATATGTATATATGTATATATATATATATGTATATATATATATATATATATATATACATATATATATATATATATATATATATATATATATATATATATATATATATATATATATATATATATATATATATATATATATACGTATAGAAAAGAGAAAATAACCCATATTAAATTAACTTTTTATTAACTGTATATTTATGACACAGAGAACAGAGAGACGGTTTTTTACAGAATAAATGTTATGTTCTCAATAGTCATTCGAGCTCATATGGCTAATATAGTATACTTGTAATATTTAACTATTACTGAAAGATTAAGTAATATAAAACAAGAGGTAGTTCTGCGTTATAACTGTATTTACAAGTCGAAGATTTTCGAGTGTGTGTGTTGAGTCCTTTATAGGACTGTAAGACAGATGACGTTTCGGTTAAATCTCATTCATTTTCAAAGCTCATTGTACTGCGTCTGTGGATGAACTGACGCTTGCGACTCGAGTGTATACGTGAAGCGGCGAGCCACAAGCGTCAGTTCGCCCACAGACACCATACAGTGAGCTTTTAGATTTGTAAATGAGAATTCACTGAAACGTCAGCTGCCTTACAGTCCTATGAAGGATTCAAAACATATTTGGGACACCCGAAAAATTCCATTACACATCACACCCGTGAGAATATCCGACATAACATATATATATATATACATATATATATATATATATATATATATATATATATATATATATATATATATATATTGTAAAATGATATTCATATACATAAATAGAGAGTAAAATTTTCAAATAAAAAAAAATTATCAATAAATTGTAAGTATTCGTGAATAAGGTTTTTAAATGCTTTCGCAGTTTAACTTTTTTTTAAATAAAATCTAAAAATCATGTGTAGATATCAAAGGTAAAGGACACCTTAGATTATAAGTGCTAGTTACAAATTGTTGGTTGTTAATTTATATTACAACAAAAATATACTGTAATTTTGTAGGATACATGACGTTCTTGTAAATAATTTATTATTACATTATAGGTAGTTCATACGTAAGGAAAAAAACAAGCTTCCTTATTTAACAGCAAATTTACCAAAAAAATGCCCTTTAATTACTTACTTTAATTTTTTTTAATTATCTGGACTAGAGACGATCGGCTACACACAACCACTACACACCGAATTCTGCAAAGAATATCCACACCTATAAGTGTCGCAACAATAGCACATCAATTCAAGGTTATTCTCTGAAATAAACTAATTTAAAAAATGCGACTATATATCATAAAAACGGAAATCGAAGGAGAGATAACAGGCAGAACAACAGCAATTTAATCTGCACTAGAGCCAAACAACACGAAGGGCTCCTCCCGATGCTGCGAGGAACCTTACCCGGCGCTTACTCAAGTGGGATGAGCAAGACAGCGCCTGAAACGGTGTCAATAAATGATTCAATAATACGCATGTTTTACAGAATAAACAGTCTAGGACGAGAAATCATCGGGTACCGACAACAAATGCACGCCGAATTCTGCAAGAAGTACCAGCACATAGACGAGACGCAACAGAGAACTACTGATTAGTATAAAGTTATTCTCAAAATAAATTAATCCCAGGAAGACGAATTAACACCATAAAAATGGAAATCGAGAGAGAGATGGGAGGCACTGACGAAAAGAATGAACAAATTGCTGAACCTAAGCCAAAACCTGAACCCAAGGTCGGAGAACAACCAAACAACTATCCACTGAAATAAGACAGTGCGGATTTTAAAATTTTTATTGGGTATTATATGAGCAATTCTTGTGAAAGGGCAATTTAAAAAGGCATTAAACCTAAAATATCGAGTGAATTAAATGTAAATTAACATTCAAATGTCAATGAGTCTGTAGTGTCAACTGATGACGTAGAAGATAAAAAAAAATAGAGCTCCATCTTTTCAATGAGGCGCTGTAGATTACAAATTAAAAGTTGACAAATGTAGTAAACGCTAAGTTTTTATTGCCAAATATTTATAACAAAATTTGTGAACACGTTTATTTAGTGAACATTCCTCTTATTATTTTATCAAATCTGGACAGATTTCTTTTAAAATGACTTTTTCAACTAGTTTTGTGTTCCCGATTTTTTTAAAAATTACATCTCATAGTTTTATATTTCCATATTTCTTGGAATATTGTAGAAATTAACTTTTAATGTATTTTAACTTAGAATAAAATAAAGACACTTACTAACACAAACTATGTTTTATTGAAAATTAAATTCTTCTTTTTATATGTATTTTATGTAATAAGAATATTATTAACGTTACGTACTTCTAAAACTAGTACTTGCATTATATCATAATGATTTTGAATAAAATCACAGGCATTTAAAAGAAAAAACGAAAATAAGAATTTCTTCGGTACAGACTTTTGTATTACAATATTAAAAATGTTGCCTAAAAATCATTTCATGCATTTATTGAGGCTATAAAATCATAGTGTGACATAAGTAGTGAATTGTCTTTATTTTATTTGTTTATACGACGTTTCGATTAGATTGTATCTCTAATCGTTATCAAGTATAAACTGAACTGGTCTTAACGCTACGAGTTAATATAGGGACTATGTCCACTGAAGCCCAAAGTTTCGCTTCACTGTACACACCTCATTGAATTGATGTTAGAAAGTAACAAAAGATTAGGTATTTTAACACTGGGTTTATTGAAGATTCCATTATTATTTTTAACGTAAGCTGCTTTTATAAATTTTCTTTTTTTCATGTTGGGTTCTATATATTGCCGTAGCTTCAGACCATTTTATACGGTGTTGTTTATTCCAAGCATATTCTGCAATACTAGATCTCGACGTTTCTCTTTTTTATGTATGAGTTTTATGTTCCTTAATTCTAACTTCTGCTGGACGCTTGGTTTCCCCAATATATAATTAGTTTCCATTTTAATTAAAAAAAAAACAATCGTTGCTCTTTTCTTTAGGGCTAAAGATCATTAAAACTCTTCTTATTTTTATCCAGTGTCCTTGCTTCCGAGGTTGTAAAACATTGAAGGAAGGCAATAGAAGATGTTCTGACATGAGTTCATCGAATTCAAATATCTTGTTTAATAAATGAATTACCAGTTTAAAATATTATCAATGAGGTTACTACTAATTGAAAGAAGAACATCGATCAAATCTTAAAAAGTACATGGCCATCTTAAGTAGTAAGGAAAAGTACAAACACGTGACTTTTCATTTTCAGAACTGTAAGTTATGGCTATCTCGAGGTTCATAAAAATTGTAGATATATCAACATTTAGTAGAAAAATTTAACACGTAGTTTGTTTATAACCCCTCATATATTTACAAAATTCAAAAATAAAATTCAAATTCAGGAAAATAAAAATTATATAAACAAACAACAATTACACTCCTGTTTATAAATGGAAAAATTATTGCTGAAACTTCATTCTTGGAATAATTTTATTTTAACATAAGTCTGTTAGATGGATAGTAAATACTGATTTTAAGAACGAGATAAGTTTTTATATATGGTATTAAATTTTTCTACTGATGTTTTTACTAAAACCCAAAAATCATTTATTAAAAGTGTCTACTGAACACTAGCGATCTATTCTGTAAACAAAGCTCCAAAAATGATAAGCTTTATTTCCAAATTTTTAAATCACATTTATTTAATTTAAAAAAAAATAATTTCAATACAAAAAATTTAATTCCATTTTTTCCAGCAACGTTCGCATATCCTTTAAAATGAAACAAAATAGTTTGTGGAATGGAATATTTTCTTTATTGTTAACACCATCCAAATGACAAAGCCAACTCAAGGAGCAAGAATTTTATTTTTAAGATCTAAATATTCTTGGAAATTGAATTATGCTTATGATGGACAATATAAAAACGTTTGGAATGTAATGCAATATTTAGAAATTTTTAAGACGATACAGTAGTCATATTTTTTAAGCACTAGTAGAAAAAACCTTTAAAATATAGAGAACAATACTATAATAAAGTTAAGAAACAAAGTTAACTCATGATCGTTATCATTAGACAAAACACTTTAACACATCAACTAAAAAGCGCCATCTTGAAAGCGCATACTAACTTTTTATAAGAATTTGACATATTTCATTTTCTACAGCTAGGGTTAACTTTTTCATTCCATACACTAAAAAATGGTGTAAACTAATATAAAACTTATAAAAGTCTAAAGGCTAATAATGCCGTAACACGAAATAAAATTTTCTCGAATACCGTAACCGGAAACGTTGGCATTATTAATTGCATTTATTTTATCAAAATACATGTATATATAAAAAGTTCCATCTACAAAAAATTGGTAACTGTAATAATGATAATCTCTGATTATTAAACTTTATACCAATTTAAGAATATATTGCCTAATAATGATGGTAGTAAAACAATTTACCTTCAATAATTATGAAGATCATATATTTCGGCATATTATCCCAATACTTAAATGGTTCGTTAAAAGAATATTGCAGAACGTATAAGTATGGCGACAAAAGAAGAGGACTATAATTAAACATTTTATAAAGATTGCATACCATAAAACCGCTACCAAAAATTACGACACGCTTCACATTAATTTTAGTAACTAATGGTAGATTTTATAACCTGCAGTAACAGTTTTGATTAAACCGTATTATTATTTCTGCGAACCAAAGTAGCATCAATTTCTTTTTTATATGTCCTCGGGATACTGGTAATGAAGCTGTTGATAATATAAACGATTGGGTGTCATAATTTTAGGGTATAATATACCAATATTGGTAGCTGCGAATTATTTCAAATAGCCGGTAGCAATGGCTACAGTGTAGACTACTTCATACATTGTCCGCCTACGACTGGCCAATCTACATGTATATTTGTTATGTTTTAATATATTACATGTATGCGTGATTAAATGACCCCGTGGCTGTATTTCCAGTTAGAACAGATCGAGATTTCTGCTTCTGACTTGCTTTGTTCGACATTGTTTTAATACCCGAAGCAAAATTGTTATTGTTCCAAATTAATCACTAGCATCGAGTTTACAATGAAAACTATTAACTACATTGGTTTAAAATAAGCAGTCAAAATAAATAAGTGCATGTCTGCTAAGGGAGCAATAGTTAGGTTTATAGTCTTTAAATATAAAAATAGATGCAATTAATTCGATACCAAGTTATGGAAAATAGGAAATAAATAAATTATATGTACCAAAAAATAAAAAAAACATATCCTAAGAGAACAGATTTATCCACTGAGAGCGAATTTTTTAAAAGAAAATCGTGAGTGACGAGCATCCTAAGATAGAACCAATCTGTGTTCTTTATTTATTACTAAATAACGTCAGGCATATGGTAGGTAAATAGAATATTAATTATTCGATGTACAATATCTTTTAAGACGGAATAGGGAACTTAAGGATTCTGATGACTAGTGCAGTGGCAGCATACAAATGGCTAACGATTGTTTTATAGGGAGCCTATAAAATTTAAATCAATTGATATTCAAACTGCCACTGACATTTTTTAATGATATCAAGTATTTTAGCCATCTATGGGAAACGACTCTTTCGCTAGAGTAAAATTTTCAACTGATGACGGTCTCTTCTGTTGTAGAATCCCATGTACTTTTAGAATATAGACGTATTGCTATGTGAGGCTCGATATCGTGGTATCATGTGGCTTTATCCAGGGCTTCAAGTTCATCAATTTTCCCCTTAATGAAACCAGAGTACGTAAAAGAACTGAACCTACAGATATTTTGTTGAGTTCCGAAAGTTAAAAAAACTAAATACTGCTTCATATTTTTTCGCGAATAGCTGCTTAGCATCCTTTGCATTTTGTATTCCTGGCTGAGGGACCCCCATGTAAGCATAATATTGATTATTTTTCCAGTAACGTATAATAGATAAACACCATGTATTCCGAGCGTTGGCTACCCTGCAACAATTCTATAGTCATCGCTCAAAGCCTGGATGACATTCAGGTTTATTTTTACTTTGAACATATACAATCAATTAGGTAGAAAGTCAATATAGATCTCACCAAGTTTAAATTGAGTTTTTCATAAGTTTTTAAAGAAGTTTTACCATTATTAGGAGTTCTTTGTTTTTTAATAAATTTTCGACAATCGGAGTATCGTCTGTGGTGATTATTTATAATTGACTCTTAACACTTTTTTTTTTGTTATCATTAACTACCTTCTCAAAATTTAATTTATACTGCAACCTGAGGCATTTCTGCTTAGAAAATTTTAACTCTGTTGGGAGTCTTTAAAAATTATGTCCATCTTTTTGTGTTGATATTGTTTTTTTCCAATGTAATTTCATTGTCCAAACCGAAATTTTATATCCCTTCTATTTCTTGGACTGGCACCGCTGGACCATTTTCTTGATCATATTCTTTCTCTATCTTTCTCCACTTGGTTTAAGGACAAGATAATAAATGCTTCCAATTTTCTTTAAATATTTTAAATTGTAGTTACCTCATTTTCGTGCTGCCCCTTTTACTCATTTGTTACTCTTTCAGATAAATTAAATAGTATGTTTCGAAACAATATGCAAAATTTAATATTTTTACGTTATCTAGTGGCTTTTGTACTAACAATCTTATAAATGCTTTATTTGCACTGATTTATAGTAGCACTATATCGAATTACTATAAATTTTTGGTCGCTTTCATGGAACCAGAACATTCCTATATTCAATTTAGCAACGCAAAAACATTCAATTAAAATGTAATTTTCAAGAAAAATATTGTACGGCAAAGAAACGGATCAGATTTTTTTGAAAAATGTTTTAAACAAAAGTTATTGGGTGGCAGAAGGCCTAACTAGTTGTGACCTTGAAAAATGACATTGTCTTCCGAGGTCATTTGAAGGTTAACTTCAGAATTTTAAATGGGACCCCACAATTTCGACTCTATGAAAAGAAAAAGACGGGAAATTTTACCATCGAATATGACCTTGACCTCAAGGTGAAGCTTAAATTTCAAGGTCACTTCTAGGCTAAAACAAAAAGATCGCGGTATTTCGTGAAATATTTCGTACAAAAGTTGTTGGGTGGTACGGGAGGGGGGGGGGAAGTAATAGTGACCCTGAAAATAATCTTGGGCTTCAAAGTCATTTGAAGCTCAATCTCAAAATTTGAAGAGGAAATCCCAAATTTAACCCCCGGAAATGGAAATACCGGTCAATTTCATCATCAGATACCTTGATCTCAAGGCAAGGTCTAATATGAAGGTCATTTAAGGACAAACGAAAATCTTTAAAGTTTTTATTTTATAAAATATTTCAAACTTAAGTTGTTAGATTTGCAAAGTTGCTACAACATTACCTTGATCTCGACCTTCAGGGCTATTTGAAGAAATTTATTCGTTCAAAATTATTAGCAGAAACTGTGCTTAGTGCGACCATGTGTATAATTTATTACTTTTAGCACCACCCAGGCACAATGACGTTAAAGTGGTACTTTTGTTCTCTTCGGGGTGCGTGTTTTCGGTAATTCCTCTAGCCTCTTACCATCGGGGTGCCTGTTTTCTATGAGTCCTCTCGCCCTCTAGCATTTTATATGATCATGTTAAAGGTTTCATAAGAATTTATTTCAATAAGTGCTCAAAATAGTTACCTTCCACATTAATACACTTATTGGCTCGCACTTCAAAAGATTTCATACAACTGCAAAGCATTTAGGGTGTTATTTTGGAACAAGCATCTCTGATTTACTGCTTCCTATTTCACGAGTTGTTGGCATGTCTTTATAAACTTTGCTCTTCAAATAACCCCATAAACAAAAATATGGTAACGTAAGGTCTAGCGATCTTGCCGACCAATTTACTGGACCTCCTCTATAAATCCACCATCCGTTGAAGTCGCGATCCAATACTTGACGAGCTAATTTAGAATAATGTGCTGGATATCCATCGTGCTGAAACCACATCTGTTGCCTTACATCCAAGGGTTCGTTTTCAACTAAAAGTGGAAGTTAATTTTCTAAAATATTACTATTTTACGCCGTTCAAATTACCTTCAAGAAAGTATGTACCTACAAGCTGGTCATCAACTGTTCCACACCAAATAATTTTAAAGGTCTGTGTCGAGATTATTTTCAAGGTCGCTGACACTTAACACCCATGCCACCCAACAACTTTTGCATGAAACATTTTATGGTCTCATCAGTGGAGCTGTATCGAAACGAAAGCAGCATTTGCGGGAAGCAATTTTCTATATAAAATATAAGTTTCGAGACATATTGGTAAGATATTAAGACCTGCCGACTTTTCAATATCAGACACGGGTTTCAAAAAATAAAATGGATGACAGATTGAATTGAGCTCTCAGACCAAAAATGTTCCTAGTATGCTTGTCGCCATTTTGGGCAAAAAGAAGTTTGGCCACATCCAATTAACCGTCAAAAATGAAAAACAGTGTCGTTTTGTTATTCTTGTAAAGTTATTAACTGCCATTAAAATCTTTGTTCTTTCCCTGGAATAAATATATTTTATATTACTTAACAATCAAGAAACATAGACCAAGCCATCAGCCAAACATTTAGGTGTAAATATAGACCACAAAATTATTTAAATTGACACTCTAAAACTGTTAAATAAGAATGCTTACAAAGAGCCAAATACTTTAGTAATATATAAGGAAAAAGGGATCTCAAGAAAAACGGCAACTCATATATGCAAAGCAATATACCGACGTCAATTGGAATACACGCCCCTATATGCAGGAAGCCAGCACTGATAGACCTTGAAATGGTGGAAACTACAGCTTTACGAAATATGGCTAAAATCTATCATCCTATCCATTAACGATACTGGCAGATCTTACATTTAACTTTATTTTACAAATATTTGTAGAGGCTTGAAGATCAAATGTACCATAAATAAGGTTTTTATGCTGAAGGACCTCGTTGGTTGGCCTGTAGGGTTCATATTTATATGTCCCAATAAATTATGATCATAACAATATTTATTTAATTGTTGTATAGTATAGTGTTTAACACAGCCCAATTAAGCGAAGTGATGTAGTGAACTTTATTTCAATGTAAAATTTATTAGTTAAATAAAAGTTTCAATTATCTTACAAATTGCTATTCCTCAAATTTTTTAGAAGTTGTGTGATGAAAACAATTGTATTAGACTTAACTATTTAATACTAAGGTACTCAGCTGTTATGGACATATGGACACAAGTATTTATGTTAAATCCATAATCAAAATTAGCCGCAAAAAACATTTTTAAATAGCACGCCCATGCTATTGAGTTATGTATAAGATCTCCTGTAATAATCTTGTATATCTATAATCATAAATTTACTAGAAATTTGCGAGGCACGTTAAACTTATTAAGGATATTTTAATTACAAATTAGAAAATTCTAAATATTGGGGATACTACCTAATTAAGATTTCAACTATTTTTCAAAAAATAAAACATCTTGAAGACACGGTTCGTCAATATATTGCTTTTTTTTAGTGACGAATTATTTTTAATAACCAAAAATATAATAAAATTTTTAAATCTATTTCATTTTACGACTAACCAACAGTATCGCAGATATTCAGATACTATAATCAGTTGGATCAGTCGGGTGAGTTTATAACGAAATCTGTAATTTTCTCTCATACCACTATCAGTTTCGTTCAACTACTTATGCCATTAAAAATTCGAAAATATTATGCAACATGCTTCTTCCCTTGTCAGTTAAATATAACCTAATATATTTAGCCCGTATAATTTTCCTAGAGCGACAGTGTATTCACTGTTGTTATAACTGAACTTTGCCCAAAATGGCCGATAGCAAGGTCCGGACATTTTCAGTCTATTATATGATCAGTTCAGTTACTTTATATGTGCGTGATGTCAGATTGAAAATATCGCCAGTCGAAAGACATCTCTACATTCACCGGAGTAATGCGAAACTTCGGTGAATATATAGATTATAGTTATTTATATTTCTTTTTTGTTAGTGAATTAAGATTTTCCGAAATATTTAGATTAGCTTTTCGCACATTTATTATAAGTATTTATAACGTTTTAAATATTTTAAAAATATTTATGCATTTTTGGAGTGTTTTTAGCTCAATACAATATTAAAGTATTGATATTTCTTCATATTCAAAAGCAGCTGAGAAAAGCTGCTTATACCTGTTCATTTTTTGTATAAAGAGCGAAAATAGCATAACCTAAAAAGGCATACGAATATATTTAAACGGATTGCACGATTTAAACCAATATATACCAATTAAACCATTAAGTTGTCAATACAAATCCTACATAATAATACAGGTGTGGTGTGCAGTAACTCATAAAAGGCGGCTTCTAAAGACTACAAAAAGAAATGTTTCACTTTCGAGCCCAATTCGTTTCCTTTAGTTGGATTTTATTTTTCTCTGACCTGCCGCATTTTTTTTCAACAAGCAATGTATTTCACACTTTATTTGGTGTAAAAATTCAATTATCTCGTCATTAACTTATGGCATAAAATTTAAATGACCATAACTTTGCGAAGTGTTAAATAGTTTTCGTTGCATCTTATTGCCCAGGTGATGATAGGTAGTATCAGAAATCATTATTTTAACTATAAAGTTGGGGCAATTTTTAAGTATAATGAAGCTGTACAACAAAACATATCACTTATGAGTAAGCATTATGCCATTAATCACAACATAAATATATAAGTAACACAATTAATATAAAAGTAATGGCTAGAATAAAGTGCCATCTAAAAGTTTGAAAGATGATCAATTACGTCATGCCAAAAACAAACAGTTTTTTTGTAATTTACACATATATGCCAGGGCTGTTCCAATTTGCATTATCTAGTCATCCCAAAACCAAACAAATAGTTCAGGTTAGTTAAGTGTTCAGGTTCAAAAACGAATAGATAAAACTAGTTTGCCGACAAATATGACAAGCTGCTATTGACCTTAAAAAGAAAGAGCCCTGTCAAAGTCTCATTTAATTTAATCGGTACTCTTTAAAATACACTTAAAAATAGTAGTACAAATCGTTAGATAGTGAACTTACCTACCGAAGTATAAGGAAGATATATTTTAATTTATGGTAAATGAAATCAAATAAAAAAAATTACTGATGAATCTTTGTGATTGTAAATTAACTTTGACAATGAAATTTTCTATTAAAATAGTTATGACAACAACCATCCGATTTTCTAAATGCCAATTAAAATATAACAAAACTGCTACATATTTTATATACCAGCGCTCAGATAACATTTAGTCCCATATATCGACTAAAGTACGTGCCATCTAAACTATACCAGTTATTATATCGATATGACAAACAGTTTATTTGATATTGTTTAATGAAATTAATATGCCTATTATATACAGGTCTGGAAAATCCAGAACAGAAACTCGACGTTTCTTAAGTATGATAAACAAAATACAATATTATTTTTCAACATACGTGTAAATTACCAGTTTGGCCCTCGGATGAGGGGTAATACAATGCTGGCGCGTTGAGAGCGCGCGGTAGCATACACCACGCCTTAGCACAACAAGAGGATTCCAAGTTATTTGCTTTCATTCAGGCCGTCGAAGTGTAAGTACCGAATATTGGTATTTCCGTGTTTCGAGTCAAATTTTTTTATATAAAATGGTAGTTTATTCCACGGAACAAAAAGTACAGATTATTAAGTGGTATTATTCTGGTAAAAGTATACATGAGATAATCGGCAGATTTGCATTTAAGTACAAAAATCATCCTATTCCTTCAAAATCTAGAATTTCAGAAATTATTAAAAAATTTGAGACAACCGGTTGTCCAAAAATTTGTAAAAAATGCACTGATAACAATGAGGAGCAACCGGCTCCTCAAATTACTGAAGAACGAGCAATCGGGGACTGACGTATGTAGTTTAGCGGAAATTAATTTTCCTTGCAATAGTACCGCAATTGCAGAAGAACTTGATATGAACGCTCGAACGGTTCGAAATATTTTAAAGCGTAACAAATATCGCTGTTACAAATTGCGAACCACTCAAGAAATTTTTCCGGAAGACCAGGAAAAACGTATGGTGTTTTGTGAGGACATGATGGAAAGGGCTAATAGGGATGACATATTCATCAACAACATTTTGTTTACGGATGAATCTTCATTCGCCTTGTATGGCCGTAACAATCCTTCTATTGCCGTAGGATACTCTAGAGAGAATCAACATCATAATATTCCTCAGAGAACACAACACCCGCAAAATGTTAATGTATGGGCTGGTATGTTAGTGAATTTTATCATTGGACCCTTTTATATTCATGGGAACCTAACTGCCAATAAATACTTAGACTTTTTGCGAAATCACGCCCTTCCAGCTGTTCGAGTATTGAATATTAATTTTGAGGAAATTTGGTTTCAGCAGGATGGTTGCCCTACTCATAATGCGAGAGAAGTGCAACAGTTTTTGCAAACTATATTTTCTGAGCACCTCATAAGCACAAGGGGAACCATTAAAATGCCACCCAGGTCTCCCAATTTGGCCCCAAAGGATTTTTTTCTTTGGGATCATGTTTCCCAAAAAATTTATCGGCACATATATGATCGTGCTATGAATTTGGATGAATTGAGACAAAAAATTAATGAAGTTATTGTAAATATAACACCTGAAGTTTTGGCAAATACGCGAACCGGATTTTACAATAGATTGGATTATTGTCTCGCTCAAAGTGGAGGCCTGTTTGAACACCTCTTGTAGAATTTTAGATGTTTTTATTTACTTAAATAGAATTTAATTATTTGTTTATTTATTTATAACTACTGAATATGTTTCTTTTATTTTTTACCCGAATCAAAGTTTATTTTTGAGAATGATTTTTTTAATGTCGTTTATTGACTTATTTACTTAGAAACTACTGTTATTTTTATTAGAATCAATGTTTATTTTGTAACAGAAATACCGGTTTTCTTTACGCTCAACGGCCATCAAAAAATATTTTTTTTTGTATTTCCACTATTTGATGCATTTAAAACAATAAATGTATCAAATAGTCATTAAATATTCCAAATTCCATCGATTACGTTATAAGTTTAGACAACAGCAATACACCCTCCCATTCGTTTCCATCTACTAATGGTTGGCTGTTCATTTTTTGTGTCGCACGGAAGTTAGAGGGGGTTATATGTCGTGTAGGCGTTCTCCGACAACGTCTGTCCCGAACTAACCCGAAAGGCTTAGTGGGCACAATTAAGAAAACCTGACCAAAATAAAAAAAAATTCTAGTTAAGAAATTTAAACCAGAAGTTTGGCTATAATACTGTTTCTTTTAAATCTCGGTAATATGAGCGGCCAGGCTCCTTCAGGAGGTAGGCACCTAATTAAAAATAGTTATTTAATTTTCTTTTTAACTTTTATACGAAAAATTAAGCAAATTATCCTAAAATGCAATGACAATTGAAGTATAGGTTACGACTTCTACACAATTCCGCAGAATATCCAGTTTTTTCCGAACTTGGTTAATGCCAAGGTGCCGCTCTTCTATTTGACATTGGATTGTCAAGAGACAAATATGATGTGTAAAATACAAAAAAAAGCATGGTAGTCAATGACAATTATCGAACCTCTACTAAATCAAAAGCCGAGGATAAATTCCAAGGCTTACTGGATCACACAGTAGATCGAATTATATTGCTTCAATTAGACGCCTTTGAACAAGTCGATAAATTAGATTTGTAAATATGTGTTTCATTTGCAAATGGGGCTTTGATGGAACGTCAGATCAGAGCCAATATAAAATGAAATTTACTGATCCGATTATTTCTGATACAAACTTATTCCTCACCTCTCTTGTTCCACTTCAGTTATCAAGTGTTAACACGGAAACTCAACAGAAACCGAACAAGTCTTTAAAGAAAAAAGAAAATTATGAACTAAACAACTTGCACCATATAAAAGAGTTCCCTTTGCCACCCCACCTTCAGTACAGTACAACTTATCTTTGACGATGATAGACGGCTAGGTGAATGCTGTGGCTGGAACGAAATCGGTCCAACGTTGTTACCTCTGCCAAACAACATCTCAGTTCAACAACATTGATATTGTGTTCCAGTAAATACAGAGTATTTCAAGCTACGACTGTTAACTCTATACGCATCTATTCGATTCTTCGAGTGCTGCATGTATTTGTCGTATCAACGTGACACACAGAAGTGGCAAGCCCGTAGGCAGAAAAACAAAGAGGTAAAAGCACAGACGAAGGCTACCATCCAATAGGCCTTTAAGGAGAGAGATTAGGAGTTCTCGTTAACATGCCAAAGAAAGGGTTAGGAAGCACTAAAGATGACAACACGGCTCGACATTTCTTCGAGAACAGTGATGAGTCAGCTATTATAACAAGAGTAAAGCGAAAACTGATCCTCCGGTTTCCCGTCATTTTGTAAACTATTGGAAGCGGACATTAAACTGCAATACAGAAGATTAGAGAATACACACTTCAAACAACAAGACTGTTCTTCAAAGAATAATATGAGTACAACATGCCAACAGGAATCTACAAATTACTAACTTCATTGACCAGACATCATAGCATTTGTAATATTACCGATAGCTAAACAGGCGAAAGATGCACAAAAATCAACGGACGAGTTGATAAGAAACTATCACCTAGACTTTTCCCGAAAATCTTCTTGAGAAAAAAATATGGAGGATCTGTTCCAAAACTTTTGGCGTCGACGGATCCTTACACTATTTTTTGACGTCGTAATGATTCGGATAATAATTCGTACGTATTGGGACATGAGAAAAGAGTTGATAATAAAAAAAAGGCAATGATTAAAATGTTCTTTTTATTATTTTTATTACAGTCGTATTATTTATTCATTTATGTTAATCAATAAATATTATATTAATTACAAATTATTTGCATTGGTATTTGTTAAGAAGTCCTAAGCATACAGGAAAAAGTACTTTCGCATTTTTAAAGATTATCGATATCCATGTATTTATTATTATAGTATTATGTTTAAAATGTACCTTGAAGTCAAGCGCAATATTTCATTCATGGAAATACAATTATTCTTTTTATTTTATTTTTAAAGCGTTGAACCACATTAGACGTTTTTCGAATTTATTTTCATGATTTTATAGTTTCAGTCTGCTATTGTTGGATCCGATTTTTATTTTTTATATCAAATCCGTGCTTTCGACCTACTGTGTTTTGACGACTCGAAACCAGCGAAAAATCCTTGCCCGACGCCATTTTTGCTGGAAACCAGGAAGCAAGCTACGATACAACAGTATGCTTTATTTCACTTCTTCAACATAGCTAAACGGGTTGTCCGTCGCTTTTTGTTACATTCCCTTTTTTTTAAGAGGTTCTGTTCTCGATTTTCCACACCTGTATAAGTCAATAGATAATTTTTGTCGTACTTATAGCTCATTTATTTTTAAAGCCAGGTTCTAGAAATATCTTACCAGAACTTACTTGAATCAGAAGCACATATCTTTTAAATGTACCATTTAGTTCGTCTCATATGAAAAACAAGTCTTTAGCTGTTTTATAATACAAGCAAAAATTCACATGGTGTCAAATCTGAACTATTAGGTGGATAACCCACTAACTTTATTTTTATTTTAATTAAATAATTCATATTTCTCGGCGCTGCCGGCACGTTATCTTTACTAATAAAACCAGTATGAAGTCTCTCTTTCAAGTATCCATTGTTCAGGCTTTCATAACTCATGAGATATTCTTTTATATACCAGGGAGGTGCTTGTCAATGGTAACATAAATCAAAATATGTGTTTTGGTGAAAAAAAATTAGCCATCAATTTTCCTCACCGATCGTGATATTTTCACTAATATGAAGGTTTCTCATCGTCGACATGACCATTGAATTAACATTTTGATAATTAAAATTTCTTAGAATTCTTTTGCACCAGTTCGTTCTGTTCTTCCTCATTATGTCAGTTATGACATGTGATATCCAAAAAAAAACAAAATTTACATATTTGCAAATAGTCATAAAGCATGCAGTGAACAGTGGGTCTACTTAATTTGACTTTTCTCTCTGTCAGAGGACATGTAACAAACATTTATTCTACCAGTAGTTTTCTCATAGTTTCAACATTTTAGAGGGTTTGACGAGACAACAAGTTACAATCAGCTTTTACAAGGACAAACTACCACACCACTACAAGGGAACAGTAAAGGATATAGCTAAGCACCACGGAACAGGCAGTGTACCAACTTCAGCCGTCTCCGAATAACTCAATGCGTTTTGTCTTATGGAACCTTATAGAAACAAAACATGAGCAGAGCAGAATTTGGAGTCTTAAAAGATCTGAATAAAAATTCTAGCATCATAATATTACCAGCAGATAAAGGCAATGCAGCTGTAATCGTGGATACCGAAGACTATACCCTAAAAATGAAAGATATCTTGAAAGACCTTGCTTATAAACCTGTATCAAAGGATCCTACCACATATCCTGAAAAAACAACTAAGACCAAAATCAAGAACTTACTTATAGAATTAGATGTCAAACGGAAACTGATACCACGGGAAAAATTCAGCAGGTGTGCTGGCTTTAATCCACCACGTGGGGAGAATGCTGCATCTGACATAAAAAAATTCAGAGTAGTTTTTAACAATTCTACACTCCGTAAGAATTGACAAACATGACATCATTGCAAGCTTTGACATAAAATCCCTCCAACCGAGCATGTCAATGTTTGAAGCACTGGACCAGATCGCCCAAAGAGAGGATTTCCGAACTTACATTATGGACCTCACCAAACATTGTCTCAGGAACGCATATTTCGTATTTGATGGTCAGATATACAGACAAATAGATGGCGCTACCATGAACTCACCACTATCTTTAGCTCTGGTAAATCTATTCAAGTCCAATTTCGAAATGAAAGCTCTTGAATATTCCCATCTCAAACCCAAACTCTGGTGTCGCTACCTTGATGATATATTTGTAATGTGGACGCATGACAAACAACAGCTCAACTGCTTCCATGAGTTTATTAATTCTGTTCACTCGAAGGTACAATTCACTCCGGAATTTGAAGAAAGCAAAAAGCTTCTGTTTCTAGACATCCTTGTGATTAGGATGGATATCTGCGACATACAGTATATCAAAAACCAACCAACATGGGCAGATACCTTAATGCTGATTCTCGCCATCACCCCTCACAAAGACAGGGCGTAGCCAACATCCTAATATCAAGATCCTTTCGTCTAACTAGCAAAGAAGAAAAAGAAAAGAAACTATCACACATCAAAAGGGCTCTCAAACAAAATAGCAACAAAAACCCATGCAAGAAATAAAAAAACACTTACTGGAAATAGAAAAATCAACATACTTCCCTAGAGAAAAGGCACAGCAGATAGAATCCGTAGGTTGCTTCGAAAACAACATATCTACAGCCTACAAACCACACAAACCAGGTGCTCAATTCTAAGAAACCCAAAAGATAAGTCTAGAAAATCATGGGGTATCTGTAGTAAAACATATATAGGCCAGATCAAGAAAAGAATATCAGCAAAGCTATAAGAACATCAATTTAGCTTAAGAAACAGACAATATCGGCCCTTTTCCAACATCAGCTCGAGACAGAATACAAAATTAATTTTGGCAACTGCCAGCAAATTGCTAATATAGAACACTACAAAGCAAGGTTGATTGGCGAATTCATCAAAATTGAAAGGAATGGCGCTCTGAATAAGGGAGGCGGTGCAATCAATCTTTCTTCCACCTGGAAAATTCTCCTTGAGGGGGACCATTGAACTGACACGACGTATCATCCTGGACTAACATCACCAACGGCGCCCGAAAAGGGGGCGAAACCAACGCCAATCAACCGGTACAATTTACGACCACGTATTAAGCACGCTGCATATTGGATTTCTTTCAGTTGATCTACAACCTGCAAGCACAGGAGATGCCAAATGAGATTTTGGCGGAACATCTACAAATTTAAACAAGAAACCAAACGAACGAAAAGATGTATTTTTGGATTAACTACCTGTTCCCATCCGTAAAATACTACGGTATGACATATATATATATATATATATATATATATATATATATATATATATATATATATTTATAAGTTTTTCATATGTATTTCATAAATACCATATCAAAAGGTAAAATATCAGTTGTTTATCATGTTTTTTTTAAATGTTCTCTCGAAAAAATTTTAAAAATAGTATGTATTAAGTAATTATGTCACAAATTATTAAAACGAATTACCATTAATATTATTATATAGCTACTCAGTTATTAAAATATGACACATAAAAAGTATTGTACTCACAATTAAGAATTGCGTAAACATCTGCTATTGACTTTATCTGTTTAATCAACATCTGCTTAATAGTGGTTAACAATCAATTAGATGTTGTGATAAATTGTTATTTATTCGCGAAATTTGTTTAATTAGGACGTTTCTAAAATTGTTTTAATAAAAGCAGATAAAGTAATGGTTTCATTTTTGTAAATTGATTTTTTATCTATTTTGAATATGAGGAGTACTGTATAGCTGAAAAAATTTATTGTTCTAAAAATTATAGGGCCAATTCAAACTTCATCTCTATAGCTATAACCCTTAACTTCATAAAATGTTGTTGTCTGAAATTTATATTGCGTTACAACATATGCATTTAACTTTTTAAGGGAGTTTTCGAATTTTCAGTGGTATATTTAAAAAAAACTAATCTATACATTACACAGCACAACGTGAAATATATACATTGAATAAGAATAGTCATTTCGTGTAGATTTTGGGTCGCTAAATTCAAATCAGAATTGCACCATCGCATCAGGTTTTGTAAATATCCTAATCTTAAAGTGTAAAAATGCGATTTTTGCGTATATTTGAGGTTATGTAATATCGCGACATTTTTTTCTCAAAACAACTATACACAACAACGATAAGCTTTTAAGCGACATTTGTTAAATTATGGATGTTTTAAGACTGTCAAAATATCGCTAAAACCAAATTTATCATTAGTTTTGTAAAATAAATTTACTTAAATAATTTTTTAGACAAATTATTGCAAAATTCATTATTTTTTAAATAAATGCTTCCATTGAATTTTGCAAAAATAAATACGTTTAAAGGCGTAGTTATTGGTATTGCGGTATATTATGTTTTAAACAAAACCATAGACGATTAAATTTGCAATTTAAATAACCCTCAAGCGATCATTAAACAATAATTAAGAATGTATATCCAGAATTCACAAAACCATATTCCACAAATACCACGGGCGTAGCCAGGTTTTAGTACCGGGGGGGGGGGGGGGGGGAAGGATCAATAAAATAAAACGACTAAAAGTACATAAAATAACCCTTATATTCATAAGAAAAATATTAAAGATGTAAAAAATTGATACAGAAAAAAGCTCCTGGAAGGAATTGGGGAAGTCCTTTTACGAGCAGTAGGACAGTATATGCTAAATAAAAAAAATCATGTTCTGTTATATATAGGTAGGCATTACAGAATTAATCTTATGTTTTTCTTTTTAAATATATCCACTACTTCATTCGCGTCAATTTCTATCCCATAGTGAATGTTTATGAGTGCCAAGCCGTTAAGTCTGCTTTCACTCGTTGTGTTCCGCAAGTAGTTTTTAAGTCTTCTTAAGCTTGAAAAAGTCCTTCCTGGTGTAGCAGTGGAAACAGGTATGGTAGCCAATATTTGCAACAATGTGTAAATATTTGGATATAGTTTTTGGTGGCACTTATCTAAGCATTTCAAAGCTGATTTTGGAGTAGGGGAAGTGAGGGTCATAGCTGCTTTCCACACTTCAAGTTCTGCTTTGACGACAGAAGTACTCTTTTCGGGCAGTGCTGCCGAATACATACAAAATGCCTCTTCAATTTCACAACCGGCCGCAAAATTTTACGGTAACACACCAGATAGTGCCGGTACTACTTTACGGTGTTTTGTAAACCTCTCAATCAATTGTTGAATTGTATGGTCAAGACATGGGATGAATAAATTTATTTTGTAATACGTGGATATATCCGACGCAGGAATGTTAGAGCGTGTACCACCATTTTCTTCGAGCAACACCTTTGCTTCTTCATAGAGATAGAGGTACTCCTCGTCAACTTTGTGTCTTAAAAGTTGCAAAGCATTAATAACATCATCAACGTGCCTGAATGCTGTTATGAGATCTGTGTTAATTGTCTGCAGTTGCTTTGATAGCGACAATGTATAGCTCATGACTTTTTGAAGAATCACTAGGCACATGACAATATTCGAAGATCGAAGTGTATTAAGCATTTGGACGGCTTGTTGAGAGGTTTCTTTATAGTGGCTCGATTGGAGTTCTTCGAGAGCACGCACAATCGCTGAATAAATTTCCTTGAATCTTATAACGGCTTCATGCTTATGAACTCACCGTGTCTCGCACATCGCAAGCAGGCTTTTTTGATGATCAGCCGGTAACAGATACCGAATTTTTTCTTTCAGAACGGCAGTGCGTTGAGCAGAAAGACGGAACCAATAGACTGCACGATTCCAACGCAATTTCGCACATCTACTTGTGAACATGAGTAAGCAATAGCAAGGTTAAGAGAGTGTGCACTACAATGCACATAAAGAGTAAGAGGACATCCTTGACGAATATACGCTTGGGCACCGTGCAAATACCCACTCATAGCTGCAGCCCCATCATAACCTTGATCAACCAAATGAGAACATTCAAGTCCATGCTTTTTTAGAGCTGTAATTATGAGATTTGCAAGACCGGATCCTACCACGTCAACAGTTGGAGTATACTCTAAGAACATCTCCTTAACTTTATGTTGTTTAACATCTTTTAAATCAACATATCGCAAGCACAGTGAGATGTGAGATGATCTTATGTTGAATAATTTCCCTACAAATGTCAATTATTTCATTTTGGATTTGAGGGCTCGTATAAAGGGCATTCTTCTTAGAAGTGACTAAATACTCAGAAAGATCTTTATCCCCAGATTCGGCTGCGTACCGCAACAGTGCTCGAAAATTACCATCATTCTGAAGTGGTTGTTCAGACTTTGGTGTAATGGGGATCCGTCCCGAATCAGTTTTACCTCTTAAAGGTATACCTTGTTTGCCGCAAAAAAATATTCCTTTTACGATAGGGATTAGTTTCTTTCGGTTTTCCTGCTGCTGTCTCTTTCTTTCACCGACTGAAAAAGCCTGAGAAGACATCACTTTTAGGAAGTTATCTGCGAGTTCCGAATTTCGTTTGTGATATCCTGATTTTGCATGAGTTTGAAATACTTCTAGTGCATTTTTCCACTTACAAAAGCTGGCCGACCCGCTGATGGCCCCCTTTACCTTCATCAAGCGAACGTCTCATTACAACGCAAATTCTACAGTATGTTCCACTTTTATATTCAGAATATGACAACCAGGGGAATCTTTCCATCCATTTCATTTGAAAGCGCAAATTTCGTTTTGTAGAAATGGGGAACTTATAATCTTTAGGTGGAGTCCGAGGCTCTTTTAAAATCTGGGCCTTTAGATATTCATTCTCGATTTTGTCTTGATTCGCATAAAAACCAACATCCAATTTAGCAGAATGAAAAGATGACATAACAGGTGAGCTAGCGCTGCTGCTGGTCAGTTCCAGGCTAAATGTAGGCTCGGTAGTAGTAGACATCACCGACTCGGTCTCGACATTGGATACTGCAAACGAAGTCGAAGGCTCGCTCGTCATCACAATTTTATTGTCGGCATGCAAACTAGTTGTTGGTCCCAAATACTCTTTTTTACGGGTAGCTGCTTGACCGCGCCACTTTTTCCAATACTCCATACCTTTAAGTTGAACACATGAAAACATTGTGAGAAAACTGTGTCTAAGAACTAAAAATTCGAAGTTAATGTATGTCATCTACCAACCCGCATTGGCCCAGCTTGGTGGATTATAATTATAGGAAGTGAGAACATTATAGGCTGATTATGCTAAGTAATCAGGAGAATTTATTACGATATTTGATAAATTATTTGAATAAAATCCGTTAAATATATCTGAAAAAATGACAACTTAGCTTTAAAAATAACCGTCAAATTATTCCTCTACACTGCACGTTTAGAATTAATTTAATCCTTATTACTATTGACTTACCCTTGTATTTATACGGCAAGTATTTACTCCTGTGTTAACTTGAAGTCAAATCCTTTGAACGTATGTAGTGAAAATTCTAAATCTGCGTAAGTCAAATAACAAAAATGACAAAATAACTTCGTTCACTTTAAATTGCAATCTGCTTTACTAGTCTCGACAAGTGAACGCGACAAGTGCGCGTGGGATACGAAACGGTACGAAAATATACGAAGGTTACCGAATGCGATCGGATAATCGACTTCAGTGACGGGCGGGGAATCCAAACCACACATATTGGTGTAATAGTTAGTAATGAATGAGATATGTCGCACACCGGTCCTTATTTTAATTTTATAAATGTTTATATTTTAACTTTTCGGGGGGGGGGGGGGTTGAACCCCCAAAACCCTCCCCCTGGCTACGACCGTGACAAATACAAAGTCTCCATTGCATATCGTTAAATTTAAATCATAAAATTTTTTATTTCATACTTTATTTATAACAAAATATATCATAATAACGATAACAACTAACTCCTATGAATGTATTTATTTCTGTAAAATGCAGTGGAAACATTTATTTAAAACATGACGAAATCTGTTTAAACAAATTTATTTTGGAAAACTAATGATAAATTTGTATTGAGCGATGCTTTAATTGCCCTAAAACAACCATGTTTTATCAGAATTGTCGCTTAAAAATTTATCGGTCATGAAAGAAGAAGGTTTTCAAAAGTAAGAAAATTCATGCAATTCGAAATTTTCAAAACTGAATATCTCGAAGAAAAAGAAAGATATATGAGCTCTGAAAAAGTAAGGCTTATACTTTAAGACGCTATGTATAGTTTTTGAGAAAAAAACGTCATAATGGTACCTAACCTTAAATATAGGCCAAAACGTGTCTTTTGCACTTCTAGGTTAGGATATTTAAAAAACCTAATATGATGGAGCAATTTTAAGATCGGTTTCGAATTCAGCGATCCAAAATCTACAAGAAGTAACTATTCTTATTCAATTTACAGATATCACGTCGTGCTGTGTTTTCAGGTGGCAGTATAGGAAAATTTTTGGGAATATTGGAAATAATTCTATCAAATTTACTAATAATTCTAAAGTTGTGATAACCGGTGGCTTTAATATCAATTATGATGCTACTACTTCAAGCGAGACTCAGGTCCTAAAGAATTCATTAATATATTTTAAATTGCTCATACTCGATAAGTCACCGACCCATATCTAAAATATTCAAATACAATTACTTACTACGTTAGTTCAAACTTTTTCGAGATTATTGATAGTAAAATTGAAGTGATATACTCAGGATAATTTTATCTTTTTTGGCAGACATAATAAAAAATTTAGAAATATAAGGTATTAAAGAATCCGCAGTGCTAGAAGCTATCACATCTTGCATACAGTGGCAAGCAATTTTAGGGATGCATGATCAATTGGAGAATTGTAATCAAAACATTATTAATATTTTCAACATAAATTTCCCAATGTATTACTAGTAAAATCTAGGTATAATAGTACTCCAGTGAATGTAGATGCTAACAGATTAAATACATTTTCTTGTTCTACTGCTTATCAAACAATACGTATATTAATTCAAGAATCCAGTCTCTTTGTCTCTTGTCAATATATTTTCTTTATTTCATGCTGAAATTAGTGAAATCATAATCATATTTAAAGAAATAAAAAATAATAATTTCTTCGGCATATAAATTTGAAATTTTACCAAAAGAATTGTTTCATCTGCCTTCTGGGGAAAAAACTCATCTTTTGGCCTAGGTAGTTTTGCTTCTAGCTTAAAAGCAGCGATGATTCTTCACTTTTTTAAGAGAGAGGACCCTCAAAACTCAGCCGATTTTCGCCGTTTTTTTGCGTCCGATGTTGTCTTAAAAGCTTGTGAAGAAAGGAATGAATTTTTGTCCAATCAAAATATCAGTGTGAATTACAGGTCTCTGAAAGTACTATTGAAGCAACGTTTTTTATTGCGTGAACCACGGGATATTCCTAGAGAAACTGTATCGGTATAGGTTCAGAGAAGTTTCATTTAACTGGTTTCTTCCGTATTTATCAAATATAAAATAAATTGTATACTCCGAGAATGGAAGATCGAATGTATTAATGGTACGAAATTGAATTCTTCGCAGCTCAGTTATCGGTCCTATCCTCTTTTTGTTGTAACTCAAAGATCTTACTACCCTTGATATATAGGGTCAGTTTACTTTTTTCGCAGATGATACTGCTATTCTGTAGGTTAATCGCGGTTCTGACATTATGAGAAATATTATTTGAAAAAACCTTCATCGAATAAAAATTTAATACAAATAAAACAAATATTGTTTTATTCAAGTTGACAAAGCCTGATACGGAGTTGAAATTTAGAGCTCATGTTTTATGTTTAAATAAAAGAAGAATATCTGGATATTTTGTGGTAAGAATAGAGTCGAGAGAACTTTGGTCATTAATGGCATAATCGACCTAGTACTAACTTAGAATCTTGCTTGGGATAAGGGATTGCTTTATGGAGTTTTTGTTGCAAAAAACTATTTAGTTCTGTCTTTGTATCGCAGAAGTATTTATTTAAAGTTAAGGCTAGAGACCATTGCACGTCATTATTTTTACAGGAAAAGATTTTAAATTTACCATGTATTATATATTGTATGTATATATCTCTGGTAACAAAAAAATATAAAATTGTGTATATATCAATGCTTATAATAACCATAATGGAAATAATTTACCATTGCCTATTCCAACATTTACGCTAAATAAGTATTCTCTGATGTATGAAAGGATCAAATTATTCTGTGGTATCTGACTAAATATAAAAATATAAATGAATTAGATTTTTAATAGGTGCATAAAAAGTTTCTTGATTTGAAAATATTATTTCATTATTATTGATTCACTTATTATGATGTGTATCTTTTTTTATTTGTTATGGAACTAATTATAGATTTCATTTTCATTACTTTTGTTGTTTTGTACAGCATCACAATATACACTTTATTACTGTGACTATTTATCAGTTTATTTTATTGATTTTATATTTCTCTGTATTTTGGCTACTTAATAGAAGTAGTTTTTAAGGTGAATGATTTGTCCGTAGGATTAGTCTTTGAACATTAAAGCATTACTTTGACTTATATTAGTAATCAGAAAATCGATACATTTTTTATCTACAATAGAATTATCTTAATAGATTTTACTTTACAAGAATCTAAAATAAATACGCAATCAAAGCTTTGCCTTTTTGTATCAAATACGGATCCTGGATTCGATCTTTGGGGACATAATCAAAGAAAAATAAAACCAAAACGCTCTGAAACGCTTTTTAGCTACTTTTATAAGTGAAATAGTTATACAAGTAATGATTTGTAATGGATTTTTTGCCTCATTTAAATGAAATGTGTCACCTTCGAAAACATTTTTAAGACTGGATGCTACAATATTTTTTGTTTCAATTTGGAATAATGCTACTTTATATGAAATATAGAATACACATACGAAATGTCTACTTTTGTTTCCTAATATGGTACTTTCAAGACTATTGTTTGTTATGCAGATGATGCAGCAGAGATAAAATAAAAACTTGTGGTTATTCAAAAGGAAAACTAAAAATATTATACTTCAGATAAAAACAAAAAGTGTAGACACCAAAATTTACTACAAGCATCTAATTACCAAGGTAAGAGCCGTAATTATTAATGATAATTAATTATTTATATTGATAGACCATATCTTTCAAGTCTCAGGTGTTCCCCATAGTTCCTTTCGTTTGTTTACTTTGGAACATGAATCAACAATCTATTTAGAAAAATATATATTTTTATTATTATTAAAATTTTCAAAAATATAAATATGTTGTTTTCTATTTTTAATATTACAATTTATAACAGTATTTCAACACTGTTTAAAATGAAAAGTATTATTCTTAATCTAATACTAAAGATAAATGCCAGGGAAATAATTTAAATTAATACCGTTTTCAGTGTTGAACACAAAGTAAGCCTGTCAAATAAGCATCTACCTCAATGATTTATTCTCAAATAATTACATTCAAAAGTAAAGACTTGAAAAGAAAAGAAAATTGATTCATCGTATTCAGAATTTATCCACTGCTATGCTTCCGCTCCAACAATCTAAATGCAATCCATTTATCATGCGAAATTTTCGCGGTTGATAAAGATTTAGTTGAGTTTCCTTTCGCGTCAGAGCTAATTCTCTGACTTGTAAAAAGAAACTTTGTGTTTACCTTTCTTTCATTATTTACGATTCATGTTGGTCGTTAAATTCACGAAATATATTACAAAACTATATTTTCTATTCAATTTATAAGTTTATTTTGATTAGTATTTAAATTTATTCAATAAATTTTATCTTTATGGTTTTCTATAGCTATGAACCTACATTAAAATTCCACTCGTTTTAAAGCCTCAGACAAATTTACACATACATGAGAATATACATATTCATTTTTTTTTATATTTGATATTACCAGCTAGGAATATGATTACATATTGGACTTATGAATCACAAAGAAGTGCTTGAACAGAAAATTATATACCGACCAAGTAAAGTTCTTCAAACAAAGATTTAAAAATCACACAAGAATCACCTTTGATAGAATATTACAAGGTTTTCTGTGATTAATAACAATTAAACTGATGTTGTTATGTATGTAACAGAGCACCAGATTTTTACTGTGATTTTCTCTAAAATATATTTTAACACAATGAAGTTTTTTTACTTCCCCTTTTATTTCATGAATCCGTCCTGAAGCCGGATACACTGCGGCAAATATAGGCCTATTTTGCTTACACTTGACTTACAGCCACTCTGTTAACTTAGCCTCTTGAACCCATTTGTACAGGTCCGCTAAGGAGTGAGTTAGTTGCCATTCGGTTCCAAATTTGTTGATCCGAAGACGTATTTTTCGATTTAGTGACATATGATGTGCTTAACCGTTTTCTCGGCTTGACCACATAGTCTCCAGCTGAGGTGTCCATTGTAAAGATTCATTTTATTCAGATGAACTTTGACGGCCACGTATTCTGATGTTATGCCTGGCATTGCCCTTAACTGGCTCCTGCTCATCTGGAGTAATTTCCTTGCTAATTTCAGGTTAGGACAGTCAATAAAAAGGCTGTTGTGGTTCAGTCCCTGTCTGGCTGTCCAATGATTTTTATGCTCTTTTTGATCCTTTGTTTAACAACTTCTCGTGGCACCCCAAGAGCCAATTCTGGACCATTATATTGAGATGATAAGCCAGCTTTTGCCAGCTCATCAGCTTTTTCATTTCTACGTATGCCTTCGTGTCCTAGTACCTACTTAAATATAACTTTGCTGTCCTTTGTCAGAGTTCACTTTGACATTCCCAAACCAATTTAGATGATACCTTTTGATCCTTAAGGTCCTTTAAGACTGCATAGCTGTCGGAATGAATGTAGATCTGCTTCCCTTTGAAAACTCACCTTTTTATCTCATCTGCGCATTGTAAGATTGCATATATTTCTAACAGGAATACTGTTGGGTATTTTCCCAAGGGAAAAATAAATTTCCCTCTAGGATGTAACCCATATATCCCAGCTTCGGTACCCCTATTGATTTTTGAACCGCCAGTGTCCTAGAAGATGGTTTCGGTTTAGTTTTTTGCTTACCCTTCGATTCTCTGTGGCGACATCGAACAATATATTGTAGAGGTTGTTCGAGGTCACATGTCCATTTCTAACTCAGAGCTCCTGATTTTGTTACATATAATTGACAGGACATATGCTGTCATCGACATTTGTGCTGTTGACATTTAGTGGTGTGAAACTTCATTCTTGCCTCTTTTTGAATCACTAAATATAGTGGAGGGAGATCTAGAACGCACTCTATAGCCCCCATGATGCTCAAACAGGCAACCCTCTGAATGCCGCCCAGCTTAGTCGTTGATGGCCCTTGCGTTATCTTAAGCTACCAAACCAAGACTGCATATCTGATCGCTAGTCTCACCACACTGTTGTATGACCAATGCACCATCTGAGAAACCCATATTTTCTCACTCATCCTTATAACAATCATTAGGGTTGCTTCCGATTTTCTTGTCATTTTTTCCACATGCTTGTTCCAGGTTAGTTTAGCATCCAAGATTGTCCCTATATGTTTTACTTTCAGAGAAAGTGGTATTATGTTTCCTTATAGGATAATGGGAACGAGGTCCCCTAGTTTCCTCCGTTGTGTGAAGGGATTAGGACAGTCTTTTGGGAAATTATATTTAGTGATTTCTCTCTTACCCATCTTTCTAGAACCTTAAGAGCCAATTGCATTCTTTCTCTCACAGTTGTATTGAATTTACCTTGGTTTAAGATTACCAAGTCATAAGTTTATCGTAGTACTAATTGGCAAAATTGGCAAAAGCCCATCTATTACCAAGTTCCAAGGCAGTGGAGAGAGAAATCGCCCTGCGACATACCCAGTTACTCGCGCCATCAGCTTTTCTCCAAGCATTTTTGTGTAGACAACCTGTCTTTTAGCATGTTTTCTATTCATCTGTTATGGGTCTCTTCTAAATTGATATTCCTTATTACCGTGGTGATTGATTGAAATCATCTGTCCCTTCTATGTGTAGAAATACTTCTAGAAGCACTTCTTAATTTTCCAGCATGTTTTCCACATTGCTGATTAGTTCGTGGAACGCTTTCTCGGCCTTGTAAACATTCTGGTTTTAATGAAAGGGACTGTTTACCGTCAAGTCCCTAAAATGCATATTTAACAGCTTCTCCAGGGTTTTGAGAATGAATGACATTAAACGTATTGGTCTAAATGCCTAAACCCCTTAGGAAAAAAGGAATACAAAAGTAAACGATCTTCAAAATCTTTTTTAATGTGTGGATGAGATATATGAACTCAAAATGAACATCAAAAAGAAAGAAATACATACAGATTTACAAATTAATTAATTATTGTGAGATAATCTCGTCGTAACGTTTATGATGTGTATAATCTTCTATACAACTACTTGTATGAACTTAATTTATCTATTCTATTTTATGCACTTTACATAAAAAAATACTTTATAGCCCTAAAATTTCCCCTTTAACGACATGTCTTAATAATACTGGTAAGTCACAATTTAATTAACTGATTCGTCATAACCATAGATATAGTAAAATTTTAGTAGTCCGTTGTTCTTATTATCTGCTGATCTAAAATTGAAGGGTTTCTAAAAGTTTTCTCTCTTAAATGGGTAAAAAGAATTTGTTTGCGATTCAGCGTTTTTCAAAATTTTACCGTTATGAGTAAAAAGAATTTTCAAATGCAAAAAAGCATAAGAGTATCAAGATGTAAAAGGAGTAAATAAATGATCACAAAATCAAATTCCTGGCATGCGATGCCATGAGCAATAACTAGTTACGACTAAAATGAATTAACCAACAAAGCACTTTTCCATTGGATATTACAAACAACATTACCTTACATATGGTTGACTGTACCAATGTCGTCCGTAATTCGTAACAAACAACAAACAAATTATCAAAACCAAATACTGTTAAATCCATCTAAAAAAATTCAATTAGTTAAAAAGATCGGTATTTTTATCCTCTATATAGAGTTGTGATAAAGAAACGGATCAGCTATTTATATGGGACACTATTTATTTGATGAGAAATGGCTCAGACCCGTCATTTTTTTTAAATGCGCTTTTTCAGAAAATAATATACTATATATGGTGGACCAGAAAAGTGTTTTGTGTATCAATTCAAATTTGTTAATGAAAAATACCGTTTATTATTACATTTTCAGATTCTACAATAAATTTTGGATACTCTTCATAGAATATGCCTATCTTCAATTGTTCCCCAATATTTACACTTTTGGCTTTTAAAATCATTTATTGATTTACTTGTGTATATAATTTTGAAATTTTGGCACAGTTAATGTTAAAGTAATGTAGTAGTGGTCAGTACCCGAAGCGATTAGCCCCCCGCTCCTTGATCTTGACGTTGCCCGACCCCTCTTTGGCCTCGCCCTTGCGCTGATATGACTTTGACCTTGAAAACTGTGCCGTGTTCAATATTGTGCGTGACCTTGGCCTTGAAGTGGTTATTTGTGCATTGTAATAGTGTGATCTTGAAATGATTTTGATCTTGCAAATTCTTCTATAAAACTGTATGAGCCTATTTAGATTAATTCAGTGTGAAATGTCAGATATGGAAATATCTAAAGATAAAATTATTGAGCAAGTTGGCAAAGTAATTTGTTTATATCAAAGTAATTTAAAAAGTTTGTGTGATTTTGAAGAAAAGGATCTAGCATTTTTTTCTCCCGAATATTTAAAAACTTACGTCGATTCACTGAGTTTACAGTAAATTTGGGATAAGCTGCCAGTGCCATATCGATGAGACAAGGAATTACAGTTGAACTTACATTCACTATGAGCAAATATATCGTCATTATATAGATGGGACACCACCAGCAGTAAAAAAGTGTCGTGAGTGTAAGAATAAGCGAAAAATATGAATAGTGACTTACTTCAATGATGCAATGAAAAGTCCACCAGAACAGGCGTTGCGCTATTGTAATTTGGCTTTTGAATATGAAAAAGCTGCCAATGTATGGCATAAATATTGCAGCAAAACATTAAATTTGCAAGAATTTGTTTGTGAAACAAAAAAAGTTGGGATTTAGTGACTGTTTGAAAAAACTGATTAGTTTCATTGCAGATCCGGTTGTGTTAAACAAAATCAGAGTGTAGGACTTAAGTTTAACATAGTAGTAGTTAATATGGAAAGCTTAGTTAGAGAAATGTATGAAGAGTTTTTAATTTCTGCAGCGTGTTCGGAATTTTACGCATATGAATGCGAAAGATTCGGAGGCTCAGGATTTTAATATATTGTTTTAATATATAGACCATGCTGAAGCGTGTATTTTTAGCAAGTATAGTTTGTAAGAATTTTTTTAATAGATAAAAATGAACAAATGTTATTAAACAAGTTGAGAAATTTAGGTTTAAACGATTATATTACACGTATAAGAGAACAACAGAAAAATGTCAATCAATAAAGTACATAAAATATACTTATTTGTTTCGTTATATTTTGACCTTGAAATTCTTTTTATATCATTTTAAACATGTGAAGTCATTCGACCTTGAAGACTTCTCCCACTATTTCTGGTGTTGCTGCTGTTAAGATATTGTAGATTTTATGAGTAAAACTAAAGGGAATTACACTCTAACTTATTTGGGGCAAGCTACTAGAGTTTTTGGAGACAATACTCGAACATTATTTCGTTTTGGCTCATTGGAGTATATTGTATGTAATGTTTGAAAAAATAATATAGATAAATTTAAAAAATAGTTGCACTTGTCAGAATACTTACGCGTATTCATTATTTCTGTTAAAGATGTCTACTGATGCGACGACCGTCAACGAATGTGTAGATAGATACATATTTTCGTTGGGCAGAGTATTAAGATATATGGCTTACGATATGTTAGATAGTGTAAATGACTGGCCGCATATTGAAGCAACTGACGTTGCTTTGTTATGTGATCATAATTTTGTTGGCAAATAAAGGATATTATTATATGATTTACAAGCCAGACGGCTTCGCACTCCCTCCAGGGAACATTCACTCATACCAGGTACCCAAAGATACCAAAAGTATGAAGCTCTGTGGGAACCCTTTCCATGTTATCGGGTCCTAGGTGACGTGGTCTGCTGTATTTCCCATGAACTTTCGGACTGTTCGCGCGGTTGCTAGGAGAGTTGCTTTCTGCATCGGTTTATACAGATGCTCACCGAGACCCAGTCCCTTGATGTTCTGCAGGAGGTTCTTCGGTATCACTCCAGTTGTTGAGAGTATTATGGGAATCGTTTGGACGCTGTTCATTGCCCATTGTCTTCGGATTTGCACCTCCAGATCTCTGTATTTGGCGATCTTCTCGTTGTATTTTGGTCTTAGGTTGTTGTTGTTAGGTACAGCGATGTCGATTAGTGTAGTTCGCCTAGAAATTTTATCTATTAGTATAATATCTGGTCTATTATGAGCAACTGTTTGATCCGTCAGAACCGTTCGGTCCCAATACAACTTGAACTGGTTGTTTTCAAGAATAGGCTCTGGATTGTATTTGTAATAAGGCACTTTTCCCACCTGTAATAGGTTGAACTTTTCTGCTAACTCTTGATGGAGTATCTTAGCGGCTGAGTCGTGTCTCTCCTTATACTCGGTCGCGGCAAACGCTTGGCATCCTCCAGTTATATGCTGAATCGTCTCCGATGTTCGACAGCCATATCTGCACTGGTCATTCTCTATTGAGGGATCTCTAATGATGAACTTCCGATAGTTCTTCGTCGGAATAACCTGGTCTTGAATAGCTAACAAGAAGCCCTCCGTTTCCGGAAACATCTGTCCTGAAATCAACCAGTAGTTCGACGCTGAGTTGTCGACATTGTCCTGATTGACCTCATTTGGATGCCGTCCATGAAGTGGCTTCCGTAGCCAGGTTTGTAACTTCTCTTGGTCCGTCTGGTGGTGAGAAGCAATATCTTGTTCCCTCAACTGTAGCGGTGTTGAATCGTCCGCCTCGCATATTGCTCGATGTAGTGTGGAAGAGTCCGCTAACCTGTGGAAATATGAACGTAAGTTTATTATTTGTTGGTCGAGCTGCTTACCAATATCCACCAATCCTCTTCCTCCTTGGTGTCTTGGAAGCATTGTACGTTCAATAGCACTCCGTGGGTGATGTTTTTGTGCTTTTGTTAGGAGTGTCCTTATTTTTCTTTGCAGGTTTTGGATGTCCGTCCTGCTCCACTTTACAATTCCAAAAGAGTAGCTCAGCGCAGAGCAAGCATACGTGTTGAGCGCCTTAAACAAATTTCTACTATTTAAATTAGTTCTTAATACCCGCCTTACCCTCCTGACAAATTCGGCTGTCAATTCGGCCTTCATAGTGCCATGATCAATTCTTTTAGCCTGTTTCATACCTAGATATTTGTATGTTTGGTCTGCTTCCATTGCAGCTATAGTTTCACCGTTCTGCATTTCAAAAGCCCCCGGTTGTATCTTCCCTTTAACGATGTTCAAAATACGGCACTTGTCAAGTCCAAATTGCATTCCGATATCCCCGGAGAACTCCTCTACAATTTTAAGCATTTGTTCCAGCTGGCTTCTGGTAGCAGCCATCAGTTTAAGATCATCCATGTATAGAAGATGATTCACTCTGACTATCTCTTCGTTGTTGTTTCTAACACTAAAGCCGTGTCTGGTAGAGTTCAAACGGCGTGATAATGGGTTCATTGCAAGGCAGAACCACAATGGGCTAAGTGAATCGCCTTGAAATATTCCTCTTCGTATCGGGATGGTGTTAGTTTCGATGGTGTCACTGGATGGCACTTGCAATTGGATCCTAGTTCTCCAGGTTGACATGATGCGTTCTAAAAAGGAAACAAAATTATTGTCGACCCTGTACATTCGCAATATAGTTTTGAGCCACTCATGTGGTACTGAGTCGAAGGCCTTCTTATAATCCACGTAGGCAGCAAAGAGGTTTCTTCGGTTGGTACAGGCTTGGTTACATATGACAGAGTCGACAATCAATTGTTCCCTGCATCCCATTTCTCCAATTATTATTATTATTATTATTATTATTATTATTAACCAAAGATCAATATAAGAATGAAATCAGAGATGCAATAAATTTTATGGCTGGGACACATTTGTGCGACAAATTTTTATATGGTTCCATGGACATGGATATATTTTGTGCTGAAATGGTCGAAGAAGAATTAAAAGAATACCTCGTTCATATTCCACATTTACCTGGTGAGCTTGTTGGAAAATATGAATTAGTTCCTGCAACAGCAACAGCCCAAGATGTTAACGATCGAAATAACGTCGAATGGGATAGCATTTTGAACAACAAAAATGAAGACGTAGAAAATTATTTTTTTTTATATAATTTTTGTATTTGTACAATAAAATAACTGTAAATAAATATTTGTTACAATAAAAGTTTTATTTTATTTATTTCATAAATATACCAACCCAGTAGATAATAGCCAGTGTTTCTTTTTCTCAGTTGAAATATTTAGTATAAGTAGAGCAAATAAAATTAAAATAGTTTAGTTAAGACTAAAAATGAGTCGAGGAAACCAAACAATTTGGTCGTCAGGAATGTAATGAAAAAAAAACATGTTTTACCCGGGCCACCAGGGATTGGTTTTAAACACAGCGGATGGGCAGTATGATACGGGTGGAAATTCGATAACCAACTTAGTTAAACCTAAAGATGATGACGATGCTGTGACAAAAAATTTTCTGATTAGAAAGCTTTACAATTGTGACATATTTAACAAGGATGTCCTCCCCCTCATATACAAAAGCAATAAGGAGCTTAAAACAAAAATTAAAGTTATTCAGAAAATACTCTATCATAAGCCTTTAAGTGACTCATTAAGCGCAATATCGTACGGCTCGACTCTAAAAAAAATCTAAAAAGGAAAAGCAGGTTAAAGAATGGGAGAACGCAATCCGAGTGTCATAGCCTTAAAGATAATGTCATTGTTGACGGTAAATTGGATCTTTCCTCAGAGAATATTTAAAAAATCATTTATGTGTATGAGTCTTATTGTCATTGTTACTGATGATGAAGATTGAAATGAAAAGCGTTGTATTACTATATATTGTTTATCTATTTTATATATTAAATTAAAATTGTATTCACACAATATCTTATTTAAACAATATCAGATTTATTTATCCAGGAGTTGAAAAATGAATCGGCGTGATTTTTCTTACGTTTTCTAAGGACCTTTTCTACTAGATAAACGTCAGGACTGCTGGTCTTTTATAGTTCTGACTCGTAAAAACACCCTCTTATAGGCTGACCTTCTAAAGATTCCAACAAGTATGTAGGTGGATTTGTAACGTTAACTTTTACAATTTTAAACAGTTCGGTTGACCAAGAAGGTGTATATCCTTTCTCGAATGAGCTTTTGTATTTGCTAATACGCACAATATCACGGATGGAAAATTTAAATTTTTTTGGTAAAATTTTTAAATAATCTTATGCTTTAATTTACGTTTCTTCTTGCACATCTGCCGGCTTCATTCCAATGGTGCGATGTTTCGAATGGTTATAGGCTTTTGTTACTTATGATTTTATATGTATCCATTTGTAAGATCATCTTGCAGAAAAATTGTTTAGATGAAGTATTTTTAAGAGTTTTTATGACTCACTTAACAATTGCAGCTTTCTTTGTGCTGTAAGTGGAATAATGATTTATATTATATTTTTTCATTAGCGCTTCAAAGTTACTATTATAGAACTCCTTTTCTTGATCACTTTGCAAATTTGTTGGTGTATATGATGCCTCTTCAAGGATGCTTTTTATCGTACTAGTAACTTCTATACCTGTTTCGTTTTTAATCGCTTTGGTATAGACAAATTTAGAGTAGCTATTTATAGAGACCAAAACATAACGATAACCATCGTTTTCATCAGCATACTGTTGCATTTTAGCCACATCACTTTGCCAAAAATCTCTGTATCCTTTTATTATCGTACGACTTCGTATAAAATTTCTTCAAGCCGTTCTATGTAGTTCATTAACAATTTTGGTATTTTCTAGACTAGGTTCCATATTATTAGTAATATTATAGGTTTCAGATCGAAAGGAGAACTGCAGAGTATCACTAAATGTGGGTCTTAATATATTATACCTTCTTGTCGTAATTCTTCTATGATTGACATAATTTCATTTTCATGTCTAGTGTATCCGGTCACTTTGGAACTCCACAACAAACGTAAACGGTCTACCAACTCTTTAGCTTTGTTCCAGTAGACATATTCAAATGTTTTCGAAGATAATTTCTTTTTTGTGGCTTACTGTAGTTTTTCGGAGAGTTTCTTGTAACACCACCACTTAATTTTGTGTCGATCATCGGAGGTTTAATAATTCGTAAATATTTGTTCCATTTGATCTCCAATAAACCATCAATTTTTTAATAATTTTTGTAGCCAGCACTTGTAGATTCCAAAATATTCTTATACGTTGAAATTACATTATCACTTAATTGTGGTTCATTGCCTAAACTTGGAGGTATTTTAAGAAATCACAAGTCATAAAGTGCTGATGATCAGGCAATATTTTCCCCTTTTTGTATAAGATAATATTTCCATTTCGAAAACGCACCTCTAAATTACCAATATAATTTTTGGTACTATCTGTTTTTGAACCATATACAGTACCGTATAGAGATGGTTTTAAACGTTTTAGGTGTGCGTTTAAAGTATCAGAAGTTGCGATGTCAGCGGATGCGAGAGATGTATTCGTTGATGTCGAGGGTGTATGAAACACCAATTGGCTAACATCCTCTTTTGAAATGTAGAGGTTTGAAAGGAATGTGTAGGTTGGGAAAAACTTGATATTTGAGTCGACTGCATTAATATACTTGGACTATGTGATTTTGTAGCTGGATAATGTTGCTGTTGTTGTTGATGTTGCTTGATCACATCAGATATAGTTGTCATGGGCTTAGAAATGGGTTCATAAACTTTTTCCAGTTCCACAACATTTAATTCTTTAGCAGCTTTAATATGTTTAAATTTTTTACCAATGGCATTGGTAGCTTCCACTAGTTTACGTTCTATGTTGATCGCGTTATTAATGATGTTAACAAAGCACGTTTCAACTATCAAATGCGTGTTTTCTCTTATTATTACAGTAATATATAGCTATCAAATCCTTCACGGTATCTTCTAAATTTCACATTACTGTCTTTATCAATTACTAAAAATCCATACTTATTATCCCAACATTTTTAGCACATTTATTGAAATTGAGTAAAAATTAGATCCGGTGAAACGTGGTCGGAAAATATGTGTTTCATATTCAACTCATCTTGTTTAAACATAATAATAAAATTGGCATTGTCTCGCACACGCTGTTTAGGCACCCGCGAAAATGTTTGCGCTAGGTAAAAGGAGTCGATATTTTTATGACATCCTATGCTAAAGTACGATCTTATAACATCTGGTTTTTCACATATAACATCATCAAAGATCAACAAAGAGTTTGGTTTTACATCGGAAGGTTCCACAATATTACTGAAATCACTAAAAGCATAGTAGCCTAAACCTTTGATGGGTGCTAAAATTTTCGTTTTTCATCGAGAGTCATTAGGAATTTTTCGTTTAAGATCGATAATGCGTATCGTAGGAAAATTTGATATTTTATAGGCAAATTTTCACAAAAATTGTCATCCAGATGCCGAGCGTCGAACGAAGTGGATGGTCTCACGTTTCCAGTAAAACTTGACACGGTATTGTGAATTCGTTAATAAATAAATTACTATTCGAGATACACATTCCCGGTTATCAATATTCCGGACCCGGAACAAAAGTAATAAAACGTGTAACAAGAGGTGATCCAGGCATTAATCCTTTGGATTCCGCATGCAAAAAACACGATTTAGCCTATTTACGTAACAAAGACAACATAAGTGCAAGACATCGAGCGGATTACGAGCTTGGAATAGAGTAAAATCGAAAGATGCCAGTTTAGGTGAAAAAACAGCAGCTTGGTTCGTTACAAACATTATGAAGGCATAACAGCGTTTTGACATGGGTATACCATCATCATTACCAACCAAAAAAACATCTAGTAAAGGCACACGTCGTATAAAAGAGACAGGTGTAAATAAAAGTCGTCATGTTCGGAAAGCTACTCGGCAAGCAGTTCGAAAAGGATTATTAAAAGCCGAAAGAAAAATGTGTTGCAAAAAAATCTCATAAATGCATCTAAAATAGCTATGTCGGCAGCACGTAGATCAGTAAAAGCGGCAGGTGAAAAAAGGAAGGTTCGTACACCGAGAATAATACCGTTTACCAAAACTGGCGAAATATTACCATTAATACCAATCTTCGCCAGGTTATCAGCTTTGGGTTCATTAGCCCGCGGGGCATCGGGAATTGTGTGTGCCGTAAAGGCTGCGAAAAAAAGGCAGCGAAGATAAAACCTGTACCGGCCTGTATTTGAAATCGAAAGGAAATGGTTTGTTTCAAAAGCCGTATCGTAAAGGTATGAAATTATTTTTAAATCGTAAATCAAAAAACTAATTGAATCCCTACCTTGAAGACCGCTATCTAACATCGATATTGAAAAATATGCCAAGAAGAAAAGAATAGGACTTTCTATGTGTTTATATGAGGGATTCGTTACCTAGATAAGGTCTTCAATATTGCGAAGCAGCTGTAGTGAATTTGGATAGTACGTCTGGTGCAGGGACTCATTGGGTAGCTTATAGAAAAAATAATTCTAAAGTAACCCATTATGATAGCTTTGGCGATCGAATTGGTGCAATATCTACCAACGGAATTCGAACCTTCAAAAATTATTTACTATACAAACGATCGTCAACAGGATTTTGGAACGGTCTGGTGTGGACATTTGTGCTTTAAGCTTCTTGTCGAATCATCACTGTAAAAGATGTCATCATCACCACCATTAAAACCACAAATGGATCGCAACAACTATACTAAAATGTTGCGGTCACTGGAAGCAATTCATCTAGCCGATGGATTAAGAAAAATGACCGTCAAACAGCTAGAAAACTTGGCCAAGGAAGTAATTATTACATTAGCCCTAAATGATATTCCATTCGTTTGTGTGCCCGAGCACCTCAAAAACGATATCGATATATTAAAATATCAGTGCGGTTACAGCAGCAATTTAAACAAGGATACGGGTGAAGATGGTCCTATGCATAGAAAAATATTTTGTTGTTATTGCAAAATTAGCGATATGCGCATAAAACCAGAAAATAGCACAAAAACATCACAATATAATGCAGTGAGAAGACGGGTGAAGATGAATCTTTTTAAATGTTGCCGCTAAGAATAAAACTGAGATATGGGATGTTTTATTTGTTAGTCATGTCTTATACGGTCACACTAACAGGACACTGGAGTGTCTTAAGCGCCGATTTTTATCCACCCATCGAATTACTTAAAGGAAACAAATATGGTCTTGCATAGCTGAGATTTTACACATACAATTCAATTTTGAATGTGGATGAAAACAACAATAAGTTTGCGTACATGAAGGAGGGTTATACCACCGAGCCGATACAATTGCAAATTCCACCTGGGGCCTATGAAATAGATGAAATACGTAAAGCTATGTCGGGGGTTCTGAAGAACTCAGCTGAAGAAACGAATGATGGAATCTTTTCCTTAGTCGCTAATAATAATACGCTGAAATGTAAACTGAAATCACAATATACTATAGATTTCCGGGGATCGGCGACTATCGATAAAATGTTAGGATTTAATTATATAGTTTTAAAAAGAGACAAACAGCACGAGTCAACCGAAATGGTGGAAATAATAACGTAATATGTCAAGTAGTCGTCATACGCTTGGCTTGTAATATAATTTCCGGAGCATATATGAATTCTGTGGAAGGTCATACCTTATTCGAATTCGATATCGATGTGGAGCCCGCTTACAAAATCAGTAAAAAACCACAAAATAATATTTAAATGCCGTTAATGCCGGAAGGACGTCAGTATATCGATAACATTACTCTTCGCATCTTGGACGATAGCGGTGATCTAATCAATTTTTAAGACGAGAAAATTATCGTGTAATTGGAATTGCAGAAACTTTCATAGAAATAGGTTTTTGCCTCAATCGTCAATTGTGTATGCTGCCAACTAAGATTGAGGAACTGCCGAGACATACTAAAAGTAAAAGAAGAGTTAACGTCTAGGCTAGTCGTCATCCAGACATTAGATTGCAAACATCTCAACAGTTATCTGGCGAAGACTATTAATTTTTAAAATCTAACGGTCTTAAAGTGCGAAAATGATTACCACCACTAGCGATAAAATAGTGGTTTTCTCCGAATCCACCTTGGAGAAATTCCATTATTAGTCTAAAAGAGCATACGTATAAATCATACGGGTCTGCATCATTCAACAATTTCGACGAAGTCTGTATTATTTTTAAGATATTATACTGAATATCGCAGAAAGTTACAAATATATCGAAGGAAAACTTAAACCCATAGACGCAAAGAAAAGATGTTTTTATCACATAATGCCCTCGCATTCTTGTTTGGCGAAATTCGCTACGAGATGGGAGATGAACAGGTCGCCGTGGTTCGGAAACCTGGAGTTGCAAATATTGTCTCGTATTAATAAAGGTGGAAACAATGCCAGTATTCAAAAAGCTTATCGTAAATGGGATCTGTACGAATTGCCAGCTTTAAGACAAACATCTTCCGACGTATGGGCCTTAAAAACGAACACAAGTCTAGGAAGACTGCGCTATAAAATCGTTGGATTTCAAGACAGTAATAATTGCGACAAAAAAGAAAGAAACGCGATCCAGTTTATCCACGCCGCCGTATGCGATATTAGACTATATCTGAATTCAACCGTTTATCTCTACGCAAGATGGAATTTAGATTTCGCCAAGAAACTGTATGCAGCAGCGTACTACAATTATGAAAACCTCCAATGCAGCTACTACGGTCGCGAAATAGATGACCCGATGATGACGTTCGCGAAATATATGAAAAACCCCGTTTTTATTATCAATTGCAGTCATCAACCAGATGCTATTAATTCATCGACCGTGAATGTGAAATTGGAGTTTCAAACCAGAAAGAATAAATTCCCCAAAGACTCTAAAGTGCACCCATTTTTTAGTTATAATGTATTAAACGGTTCCGTGACCAACAAATCTATATTTAATGTAATTATCGATTATATGTAACACAAAATAAGGTTATGATATGGTATGTTAATTAACAAACTTGTAAAAAGTCAAGTAGTAGTTTTATATTTATTTGAAACCCAACAAAAAACGTGGACCCCCTTAAAAAGGAAGTATGGGAGTTTAGATAATAGGGGTTTATTTAGTGTATATATGTATATATGCTCCACTTTAAACATTTACTCGTCGACCTGTACGTTTAATTTACTGTTAAACAAATTTTCAACAATAACTTTGCCGTTTGTTATGTGTCAATACTACATTATATTTATATTTTTAAAATAAAGGTTGAATAAAAAGCAATCAAGTAATGAATACATATTTTTTATTTAAAAAATTTAGAAAAAGTATAAAATTACTGTTATCTGTTAATGTTGTATGTTCAATGAAACTAATAAAAACAATACAAATAATGAAATATGGATTTTCCAGATTACGTACTGTCCTGACTTAAAAATAATTCCAACACAATGACTCAATGTGCCAAATTTTCTTACAGATCTATTTTGTAAAAATCTATGTCTGCATGTACCCAAGGAAGAGTTTTGGTTGAATTGGGAATTACATAACGTTTATCATCGCTATGTGATAATGCTACTTTATTTATTATGTTTGTATAAACATTATGTAATTTACTTCTAAATGTTTTCATCTTTCTTAACATCAAACCACCCGTTCAATAATTCTTTGGTAGTCTTTCTGATGAAGGTCTTTCTGGATAACAGATTTTTTGATACTTTTCGCTCTTCTTAATTCATTATTAATCGACTTTACAGAATAAGCCTTCGTGTCGGTACCATAAAAGCTTATCAGGTCACCGGGAAACTCATCTTTCATTCTAACAGCTACAGAATTAATTTTAATTAGGTTGAAATTATTTCGGGGTAATTTGATATATCAAATTTTTCGGAGTTTTCTGATAGAGTCTGATAAAAGTTTTCTGTATACACTTTTCATATACGCAAGTCAGTATCGGTGTAAAGTAACGAAGCATCATCACCAAACTTGGATTTAATAAAATTATAATAAAAATCACATATAACAGTCTTTGATATATCTAATATGGAAAATCCAATATAATTTGGTCTATTGTATACTATTCATATGTATAGCAACAAAGTTTTCGGTAAATATCGAGCTAGTATTAAAATTGGGCCGGGATATTAATGCTCTAGCTCCACTTTTGCCTTTTATATCCTTTTAATTTTTCACATTTTCCATAGTTTTGCCAAACATCGTATTATTTTTTAATTTAAAAGTATCTTTTGAAAATTTTGTGTTGGCTTTGTTATAAATTGGTAATAAAATCAATATATATTTTTAGCCATTTTGATTGGTTAAACTGTAATACTCGATGAGTTTGCATTACCACTAAGCTGTTGGCGATGGCTTGTTTTAAAGTTCTAAAGTGTACAATGTATTTTTTTTTATCTTGTACATTAAGAATTAATTTCGGAAATTTGGCGTTTTCCGTTGGCGGTATGATATCTTCTACTAAATAGGGAAGATTAGAATTTGTATCATGCAGCTCAGTCGAATAATGTACTTCCACTTCCAAGACGTAGCCAGGTAAACTATCATCACCAACAGCCATAATATTTAAATTGAATATTTCGCGCTCTGTTAACCATCGAAAACCGTCATATGGAAATGCTTGAGACATACTATGACCATATAGATGTGTAGCATCAAAATATGTTATAAATGAAGATGGTATTGTTCGGTCATAGTATAATGTCTATATCACTTATGAGCTCTAGCTCTACCTTAGTCATACGTAAAATACAATCAAATGATAAACTTGGAAGGGTATAGTAGTGTGCCAGATCCAATTTATCGAATTTTAAACAATTATTCCGAAACTGCTCAAAAATATACCACATCTGATTTTAAATACACGTCTGAATAGTCCTCCAAAGTTTTACAACCAAACAAGCGCCATACTTCTTTTGCTCACCTACAGCTTTCATCACTAATATGTTCTTTACGTAAATTATTATAAAATTGATCTTTTATTGGAAAACATGTATTTTTCATTTATTCTATACGGTCAACAAAGGGAAAAACACCCTTTTGCCGCACCAAATTAAATTGCTCGATATTTGAAAAATGTTTTCGTGTTTTGAATGAAATCGTCATCGTTGAAATCGTTGCCTAAATTTTAAAAAGACGTTGACAAAAATTTAAAACTGTCAATGACCACCGCAATTTTAAATATTTCCTCTTGACTTTTCCACATTTATTATCAAAATAATCGTGTACAAAAATGCTTTTGGTAAAGGATATGTACTTTTCTTTACTTTGAGTCATACATAAATAAATAATAGGGTTGTAATTTAAAATTCAAATTACAAATGGAATGTTCAGCACCAAAAACTTCAAGGTCACACACCCAGGGCGACAGCCATTAAAGTCGAGGTGAATAATTAAGTTATTATTCAAATTTAAGTTTTTCTGTGCTATTGCTATATTCAAAATGCACCTCCCTGGAGATGAAAGCATACAAATTTTGATTATAGTAGTTTATGATTTAAATTCACAGAGAAATCAGTTACATGTTCAATGACAAAAATACTTAGATAGCCCTCTTATTACTCAATCAAAAGTGTCTATGGTAACAACGAAGGGGAGAACTTCTCGTTCTGTTTAAGATGATGTTAAAAGTGGAATAAAAAGATCCTTTTAGCTAGCTCTGGGGTCTAAGTAGAATGTGCAATACTGCAAAATTTAGTAACATTTTTAAGAAGTAAAATTAGGATTCTCTATTTTTCTCTATAAGTTTATGAAAGATAATCCTGAGACGGAGGTACTTTTGTGAAATAATGATAAAGCAAGATTTGTTCAAAGAATATATTTTCAGACTGGATCAAAGAAAATCATAACCAGTGAAATATAATATATATATATATATATATATATATATATATATATATATATATATGTCGGCTATGCGGACATAAAGACCTTTGATAAATATTACTCTCATGTTAAAAAGTGCGGAGAACCATGATGCATTGTAGCTCTATCGCAAAACCTTTGGTTCAAACAGCTGTAGTTGACATTCGCTTTTTTTAAAGATCGAAAGAGAAATCTTTGCAATAAAATATTATGAAAAGTTTGGATTTTGAAACACTTAGGTTAACAGTTGCTGGTAATTTATTTCCGCTATCTGAAATTTTCATATATTTGCTTCTAATATGTCTAGTATATTTTGAAATTGAAAAAGATGTTTTATTTTTATCCATATACTTAGCCAAATGGCTTTTGAACTTCCTGTGGGGAACATTCTCTCATGCCAAACATACTCAAATATCATAATGATGAAACTCAAAGGAGGGCCCCTTTGCATGATGTCGGATCCTAGATGCTGTTATGGTCCTCCGCATTGACATCCTCCAGTTATGTCTCTGATGTTCGATATCCATATCGGTATTGGTCGTTCTCGATTGAGGAGTCTCTAACTATGTGCGTTAGATAGATTCTCGTTAGGATGACCTGATCTTGGCTAACTAGTAGGAAGCCTTCGGTTTCAAGAAATATTTGCTCTAATTTCAACCAGTATTTCGACGCTAATTTATCGATATTTTCCTAGCTGACCTCTTTCAGGTGTCGTCCATGAAGTGTTTTTGTCGCCAGGCAACTTCTCTTGATCTGGTTGGTGATGAAAAGTTAGTTCATGGTCCCTCAACCGCAGCGGTGTTAAATCGTCTATATCGCATATTGCTCGGTGTAGCATAGAAGACTATACCAACCTGTGAAAATATTAGCGTACATTTCTTAATTGTTGATAAATTACTCTCCAATATCGACCAATCTCTTTCTCCTTGGTATCTGGGTAGCATTTTCCGCTCAGTCACATTACGAGGACGATGTTCGTATGCCTATGTCAGGAGTGTTCTAACTTTCCTCTACAGACTTTCTATGCCCGTTTTGCTTCATTTCACAATTCCAAAAGAGTAATTGAGTGTAGAGCACGCATGGGTGTTGAGCGCCTTAAATAGATTTTTACTGTTTAGGTTGATTCACAGTTCCTACCTCATCTGTCTTGTGAACTCGTTTATTAAATCGGTCTTCATAGTTCGTTGGTCAATTCTTTGTGTCTGTCTCATGCCCAAATATTTATAGGTCTGTTCTGTCTCCATTGCCGTAAAAGTTAGATCATTTTGAATCTCAAATGATCCCGCTTGTACCTTTTCTCTAGTTGTGTTTAAAATGCTGAACAGCATTCCTATATCTTCAGAGAACTCCTCCATAATTTTGAACAAATATTTAGCTAACTTCTGGTAGCAGCCAGCAATTTAAAATCATCCATACACAGAAGATGATTCAATCTTCCCACTTTTTCACGATTGTTCCTAATACTGAAGCCCCATCTGGTGAAATTTAAAATGCGTGATATTGGGTTCATGGCAAGGCAGAACCATAATGGGGTCAATAAATCTCCCTTTCGTATTAGTATTGTGCCTGTCGATGTCGTTGCTGGAAGGTATTTGTATTTGGATCTTAGTTCTCCAAGTTGACATAAGGTGTTCTAAAAAGTACACAGTATGTATATCGACTCTATATATTCTCAGTATAACTGCCAGCAAGTCATGTGACTTTTCGGTAATCCACGTAGGTAGCGAAAGGTATCCTCGTTTGGCATGACCGAATCGATAATAAGTTGCTCCACATTTTTTTTGCTGAGTTGCGATGATGTTGTTTTGCTGGCAGTGGGATACGTTATGTCAAGCAGGATGTGATTACCTTGTATATGATCTTTTGGCCAGAGATACATGTTTCCTTCTGTAAGAAACAATGGTGTCTTCTGTGCATCTCACAAAACATTATTTATCAGAACAGTCGGTGGTGCATACTTATTCTATTATTTGCCTATTATTATGAGTATTTTTGGTTAAAATTTGCGTCGTTAATGCTTCTGTTTTCTTCTGGTAATCTAAATTCGCCGTCATTTTCCTAGACGAATATATTTAACACCCTTAATAATTCGAGTGACACTATTTGAAGATTTAAATTTAAAATTTGGTTATAAGAGGGACTTTTCGTTACCAACCTGAAAGATTTTAGAAGGGTGCCCTTGGTCTTTTTAAGTTTTGCTTTCCAGAATACTCATGCTCTTTTGGAATTAAGTTGTTCAGGAAACAATTTACACATTTTTTTATATAATTTCTAGTGCATTTCAGGGTTTTCTAATTTTGTTCTTGTTTTAAAATTGGTTTAGTTTTTTTTCTCCTTCTGCTATTTTTTATTTATGCTGCATTAATACATGCGAACGTTGTCATATTCTTTACTTAGCAATTGGTTGGCAGTAATCTGAGGTCAGAATTTAAAGAGAAATGCAGGTTAACCAGACGGAAGTAGTCACCGTGCTAGGCTTGTAGAAATCATTTGTTATTAAGAAACAGAAGTAAATTCATCATATTGCTTCTACTTCGTATCAGTTTCCTAAAAGATACCCGAATATACGGATTTTAGTAATTTTTTCATACGTCAAAATATTGTAATTTTTTTAGTTCCCCCGTTTAAGCCAAAATTAGTGTATTTTTTATAATATTAATATAGCTTTATGATTATGTAGCCGTATCTTAGTATTTTCTTGAAATTTTCCAAGTAAAAAAGTATTCGGTAAAGTCTACTTAGTTTTTTCCTTTTACAAAACAAAGAGGTGTCCTCTAAAAACTAAAACAAGATAGATTAGATTATTAGTTGTAGATATTTTCTGTAATATGATGAGCAATCATAGGCTCTATGAAGGTACCCAATACACTTTTTGATCAAGTCTTTCAAATTACTCAAGGACGTTGATATTCTACGGATGTAATTTATCTTTGTAGTTCATAAATGCCAACAATTTGGCTAATAGTTGTAAAAAAAACTCATATTTAAACTAGGATTTAAGTAGAAAATAGGTTGATTTGTTCCTAAGCTGGCGATTACGTTACTGAAATATTGGTTTCGAAGATCTGTTAGAGTAGAGATAATTGTAGACTAACACTTCATTTACACATTACGCTTCAAAATTAAGGCACAATTCTATAAATTCAATTTTCAGTAATTTAAATTTTAAAAGTTCTATTTTAAACACCTGACAAGAAATTGTCAGTTTTCTTGAAAATTGGTCAAAAAGAAATCAACAATTGAAAAACAAGACAAAAAAAATTCTCATATCCAAACTAAAAGCGAGTATTTCCTCCTCTGAAATTTACTACGTCTTGAAAACGATCCCTCATACTGTCGATTAAAGTTCATATTTGATTGAAGTCGGAAATGTCGTAGTCTCCGCTCTACAATGTTCCATACATGCTAAATATGGTTAGGGTCAAGATTTCTCCGTGGCCAGACCATAGTAAAAATTTCAACCTTTTGAAGATACTGAAGGACTAGTTTTGTCACGTATGGTTGAGCATAGGGATATTCATTGAACATCAATACATAGAATCCATTTCATATTTACCATATGGTATAACGGATTGATTCGATTTTTTCCAATGAATTTTTCTATTCGATTTGTCAATTTTTTTTTATAAAAACATCGGATCAATGAAGAAACTAACTGTGGCTTGCCCTTGGCTTAATATTTTTATTTGATAATGTACGTGTTTGCTTTATTTGTATTTGCAATTATAATTTTTTCTTTCCTCTGTGAATAAATATGTATCTGAACATTTGTCTGTGCCAGACACTTCAGTCAATCCTAAAAAAAATTACTCCTACGGTTGACCATGAAGATGAATTTTTCTTGCAGTGGGTATCCTATCCGTATGAATCAATGAATGAAATTAATTTCTCAGGTTCATTTCACTCATTCATACTGTTTGCTGTGAATCGAAATATAATATTTTATTACTCTAAAATAACTAAATGATACGTGATACTACTCAATATTTAGATATAAACTGAGTTGATGTAACATCAGATTGCATGTTCGAAGTTGAAATTAAAAAGTTGTTTTTCTACACCTTTTTTAAATTTGTAAACAAATTAACTAATGTTTGATTTACTTAAAATAAATGTTGTTAACTCCATTAATAGTGATGTGATATTACAGAGCGGTGAATTTATTGATTATTTTTTTAGTTGATTGCAAGATGGCATCTCCGAAGAAGACTATGAAAGTTTTCACTAAAATTGAATGAAAACGAAACCTTGCAAAATGTAAACTTTGTTACGTAAGAAATATCTACAAGGCTGCGTTTTTAAAAATAAATAAAGAAAACTTGTATGAGTCGGGTAGTATAGGTTAATCCAATATCAACAACAACAGCGAAACAACTGCGGAATCAATTAAAATAGTCGCAAAACCTGCTGTCCCCAATCCTGAATCGCTGATGTGATAGAATTGAAAGATAAAGCTTTACTCATCAACAGATATCCATAAGGATGATCCTGTTCCCCCATCTTTGAAGGGCAAAAAGTCTATTGTGGACAGTTTCGAACATATAAATTGATAATAAAACTTCGAAAATAAATAATGCCTTGATATATATGCATTGCATAGCAATTAGCCATTTATGATTGTTGAAAATGAGGGCTCTCGTAATCTGATGAAAGTGATACTGCATTACAAGCTTCCCAGTAAGACGACGTTAACTCGTTGGGTTGATGACAACTATGATGCATTCTCAGCTGTTTTCAAAGAAAAACTAGAAAATATTGAGGGAATGAGAGACTTTTTTGGAATTACAGCACACTTCGGTATAGGTATTGCTTTATTTCAATAACTCTTGAAATATATCAGTGATTTGAATGCAGTACTTCACAACATTTTGCTGAGCTGCTTCTAAATATTTGTGCTGAATGAGATATTAACATCGATAAAGTTTCGACTGTAGTAACTGACAATGCAGCATCTATGAGTAAGGCAGTCGATTTGGCTTTTGATAAAAAACATATACCGTGTTATGCGCATACTCTAAATTCAGTTGCACGGAATGCGGTACAAGTCTCCAGAATCCCGAAACCTTATAACTACGAACAAAGATATTGTAACATGGTTTCCGCAAAGTAATGTAGCAAGCAATGAATTGGGAAAGCAACGATAAAGAAATAAAATTGATTCAAGAAGTTCCAACAAAACGGAACATTATATGTTATATAACTTAGAGGTTATTAGACCTACCATTATTGTTCATATAATTATTCGCCATTAAAAAGGCATCACCTCTGCTTTTACGACTGCTTGAAGATGCAACCAAAGAAGTATCTGGTGATAGGTATTGCACTAGCAGCAAAGTGATTCCGTTAATCTGCTTAGTTTTAAAAATCCAACCCTTCAGACTGGAAGACTCGCTTGTCAAAGAATTGAAGTCCCTTGTGCTTAAAGAAATTGGGATGAGTGCTATAAAAAGAGTGATTCTACTCACCATAGCCGGATCCGAGGTTTAAAAAAAATGCACTTCGGGAACGTGCTTGCTTGCTCTTCGGCAGTCGCAAGAAATAAACACTTCATGAAAAATAATGCACAAAATTTCGAAATGATGAAATCTGATTCAGATCAATCTGAAAAACTAGGAGACAGCTTTTCTTTGTGGAAATATTATCATAAATTAGTAGACAAAAGCTAGGAAAAAACACAATCTGAGGATACAATGTCTGGCCAATTAATTGTCTATCTACTTGCGTAGTCCAGTAGAAAGGCCCAATGAGAATCCTTTGGAAATCTGAAGAGATTTAAAAGTTCCGTTTCTTAAACTCTGCCTTCAAATATCTGACTATTGGCGGGACTTCTGTTCCATCCGAATATTTATTTTCGAAAGTTTCTGAAATGGTCAACTAGCAAAGGAATAGAATGAGAGAAATACGATTGAGTAAACTTCTGTTTCTGCAAAGTCTGCATAAATATTGTTCCGAACGGCCGATCGTCGATCACACACTGTATTATTGAACACACTATTATTTCAAAGGATTTTTATTGTCAACCTTACTTCTGACACTTGTCAAACAATTTCAAGTTGCATCGACGAACTCTCAAACTAAACTGTCCACGAAAGTCGATCTGGACCCTTTATATACCCCTTTGGTCGATACCGGAAGATTACCTAATTCTCTAAAAGAATTTCCATACTACATTAGGTAATAAAAATAAGAAATAGGAATAATCCAACGATTTCTAGACCTTCTATTATAGGCATTCCATGTTAAAAAAAAAGGAAATATAATTCTCTAAAAAGTTTCAGACCTTCTTTCATAGTCTCCTGAGGAAATTCACAAAGGTAAAATTAACTAAATAAATTATGAACTAGTAGAAAGTATACGTAAAACCCTACAAACTACGAACACAAACTAATATTATGAAATATAAAACGCTACAAACTTCGTTACATTAGAAGATATATCTAAAACCCTACAAACTGCAAACACAAACTAATACTATGAAATGTGAAACGCTACAAAGTTCGTTACATTAGAAAATATACTTAAAATCCTACAAACTACAAACACAAACTAATGCTATGAAATGTACTACGCTTTAAAGTTCGTAACAATATCATTGGTGTTAAGTGATTTAAGACTTAAAACTAATGTTCTTTAGGCAGATTTAGATTTTAGCATTTAGTGTCCAGTCTTTTCATTGTAATGGTCTGGTATTGTAATAAAATATTTCCATTGATTTGTAGCTTTTGTCTCACTTACAAAGCCATATCTTACTGAAAACAATACTACAGCCACAGCATCACACTACTAGTATAGTGGTGCTCATTGTCCACACGGACCAAACGCAAGAAAATTAACTTTCTGCGTTCAACTGGAAATGGTGAATATCAAACTATTGTCGCGTTTTCTTCAGGAGATTTTATAGGAAGAGGCAAGAAAATCAAAAACGTATTCGATGTTGAAAAACATCGATGCAGTTTTCCAATGTTTTACATTAAATAGAAACGTCGATGTCTTTTCTAAGTAGACACTACTAGTTAGGCACTATTTAGACCTATAAGCGGTGTTGTTCTGACTGCCTGAGTAACTGACTGACATAACAATATATAGCCAAAACTATTAAATATAATCATGAAATTTTGGAAAAGGTTGACAACACCATATAGGGACCCATCAAGAAATGGTTTTTCAAATTCGCACTCGAAAATAGAAAAAAAAAATGGGTAAATTGATTTTATTGATTTTTTATGATATGATCAAATAGAAATATGGATTCAATTTTGGTTTCAAAAGATAGCTCATAACAATATCTAAAATTATTTGATTAATTTTTTGGCATTCGCGTTTTAAAGGGATAAGACGTCTTTATTAAGAATGCTAATTAAAAATAAATTTTCTCTGCGAAAAAATATTATACGCACATGATTTTTGACTTCACATGTTCTGCATGCGACTATCTAAAAAACAGTTTCTGGATTTTTCGATATTCCTTTTTGATAAGGCTGAAAAGGGTTAAAATTGCCTATACTATTTTGTCAGATATCGCTAAGATTTTGCTCAAATAGTATAAAGTTTATTTCACATTGATATCGCAAATAAAGGGTGTTTTTTTATAGAGGTATAGAACTTTTAAATGGAATAAAACAAAGATGAATTTTTTAAATTGACATCAAATTTACTTTATTCGAAAGATAACCTTCTGGCATTATAATTTAAATATGACTTCTGGCATATAACCGCCACGGCTGGCTCGGACGTAGTCTAATCTGGAGGTCCAATTTTCGATGACTTTTTCCAAAATTTGTGGCTGTATATCGGCAATAACGCGGCGAATGTTGTCCTCCAAGTGATCAATAGTTTCGAGCTTATCGGCGTAGAGTAGCGACCTCACATATCCCCACAGAAAATAGTCTAGCGGCGTTAAGTCGCACGATCTTGGAGGCCAATTCACGGGTCCGAAACGTGAAACTATGCGGTTACCAAACGTTTCCTTCAATAAATCAATTGTGGCACGAGCTGTGTGACATGTTGCGCCGTCTTGTTGAAACCACAGCTCTTGAACATCATGGTTGTTCAATTGATGAACGAAAAAGTCAGTAATCATGGCTCTATAGCGGTCACCATTGACTGTAACGTTCTGACCAGCATCGTTTTTAAAGAAGTACGGACCAATGATTCCACCAGCCCATAAAGCACACCAAACAGTCAGTTTTTCTGGATGTAACGGTGTCTCAACATACACTTGAGGATTATCATCACTCCAAATACGGCAGTTTTGTTTATTGACGTATTCATTCAAACAAAAGTGAGCTTCATCGCTAAACAAAATTCGCTTATGAAAATTGGGATCAACGGCAATCTTGTTTTGGGCTCATTTACCGAATCTACGCCTTGCTAGGTGATCGTGTGGCTTCAATTCTTGCACGAGTTGGATTTTATAAGCACGCAAACCAAGATCTTTCCGCAAAATCTTCCATAAAGTGAATGGACACACATCCAATTCCTGTGCACGATGGCGGATAGACTGATTCTGGTCTTCCTCTGCGCTACGCTCTACAGCAGCAATGACTTCTTCTGTACGCACTGTACGACGTCTCTGTGGATGCGTATTATCATTTAGAGTAAACGTGGTGCGAAAACGTTCCATAGTTAATCGAATTAATTGCTCTGATGGACGATTATGTTGACCTAAAATGGATGTAGTGCGCGATACGTATTTTGAACAGAACCATGATTTTCAAAATAAATTTGCACAATTTGAAAGCGTTGTTCAGGCGTCAGTGTATTCATGTTGAAATGCCAAACCAAACTAAACATAAATCACTTGACAGCTGACAAAAAGGCCGCCAGTTAAAAAAGTGTTGCCAACTTAAAATTCTATACCTCTATAAAAAAACACCCTTTAGAAGCAGAATAATAGTAAGTAATAAAAAGTAAATAAATTATTGCGGCATATTGTATGAGTTATCCAAAATCGTTCTTCACTAGCCCCTTTTACTCTCCCTTTCCCTTTCCTAGGTAGCTGGGCTATTTCAGGTATACAGAGTAAACTGCTTATCAGAATAGAAATTCTTAAACAGGCGCCACTGCACCCTAATCAACATGCTTATCAAGTGGGTAGGTCGACGAAAATCGCACTAATACAATTAACAAATGAGATTCAAGATGCCCTGAATAGTAAGGAAACCCTAATATGTGTCTTTCTTGATACAGAAGGGGCTTTTGACAACACTCTATACGAGGCAGTCAAGAGAGCACTTGATGACATGGGAGTGGAAGAAACGACGTCCAAATGAATAGCGCGACTTGTGTCTACTAATATAGCAAAGACAGAGATAGAGCAGCACACTATCGTCTTCTGTACCACCAGAGGAGCCCCTCAAGAGAGAGTAGCTTCTCTATTTATGTGGAGTTTAATTGTAGATCTACTCCTCTGTGGTCTGACTGATATCTTGTCAGGGCTATGCCGATGACAACACAATGGAGAAAAATGGAATAGAAGTGTATCGACCTGGTACCATACACTACGAAAGCTTGGGTAACTGACCAAACATTTTCCAGACAGAAATACATACCATTGGGAAATGTATTCATTTTAACATAGAAAAAAATTATAGCGGACAGGAGTTTATCATCATGTCGAATAGTTGAGCAGCCATCGCTACGCTGAGTTCTAAAGTAATCAGCTTCAAGATGGTCTGGGAATTCCTAAAGGTATTAAATATATTAAGTAAGAAGAATAAGGTTATCCTCATGTGGATACCGGGGCACACCGGGGTAGAGGGGAATGAAACAGTAGACAAGCTCGCAAGAAAAGGGGCTGAGACACCATTTCCGGGGCCCGAGCCTCTCTGTGGAGTTAGTAGCAGTGTAATGCTGGGAGAACTAAAAATAGAGGAAGTAAGCAGGAGATTCAATTATTAGACAGACCTGAAAGGATTGAGCTAAGCGTAGATACTTCTTGGGAACTACGACCTGAAGGGATTCAAGGAATGCATAAGCCTAAGTAAGAACCAACTCAGAGTTCTGACACGGACCCTGATGAGGCATTGCCACCTTAAGAGATACGTCTAGACACTCGGATTGGTAGAAAGAGAAGAGTGCAGATTCTGCGAGGAGGATGAAACCTGTATTCATATCCTTTCAAGGCGCTGCATGTAGAAAACCCTAGAATGTGGTCCTTGGGAGTACACCAAACAGAAAAACGGGAGCAACCCATTTTCAAACAGTCCAATATCCTAAGGTTCCTGATAGAAATAAGACTGGAGGACCTGCTTTAACCGGAAAGGTTGGCAGCAGTAGGAGAGCAAATAAACAACATAAAGTTAATTATGATCTGATTAATTAATAATGATAAAAAACTACAATAATAATTAAATTTTAAAGCACATTAATTGACAAAAATTGTCGCAAAAATCAGATTACTGCTTCGCAATCACGCTAGAATTATCCGATTTTCATAATTCAAGATACATTAAATGGTCAGTTAAAGCTAACGGATTATTATTGATAAATTGCATGAGTGAATTAACTATCTCAGATCTATTTGCGCTGAGGCTATTAAAATAAGTGGATTTCACTGAAAGGTATGCATGAATAGACACGTAAATGGAGTTCAATAAAATTTTATTGATCTCCTTTCTTTAAATTCTCGGGGGTCTTGGATGAGGGCGAAGCCGAAATGGGTAGCTGCTAGTCATGTATAAGAATGAAATTCGATATGTTTTTCTAAAATACCTCTGATTTATCTTTATGTTGTAGTCTATGTCTATCCTCTATCTACCTGAACTCACACCATACGGGTTACTGACTCTCCACCATAACTTAAAGTTCCCACTATATTACACTAAGCGTATGATTTCCCTGGCCGGCTGTATACCCTATTCTGTTTGTCATCAGAAAAAAATACTGTACCTGGATTTATTGGTGAACAATATGCTTGCCTAATCTTCATTTTGCCAATTAATGTATTCTCGAGTAAAGTGCAGTCATTGTCTTCTCTGCTTTACGGTAGATAATGAACTCATGACTGGTTGTCCAGATATAATATCAACTTTTGCAAGGCTACTTCTTTTAGTATTTCGACCGTGTACGCTCCGAAAATTCATCTTGTAGGGAAGTACTCGTGACAAATCTTTACAACAGTGTATGAATTTAGAAATATCGTTATTGCTCAGAGATTGTAACCCTACCACGACCCAAGCCTAATCTTTTTTTATTACTCCCTGCTGACGTATCAAAATTCTAGAAATGGTCGACTGATTTATATGAAACAGACAAACCAGTTCGATTGTATGCTTTTTTACTAAAAATAATGATTCTACCTTAATAAAATTCCGAAAGATTCCAATTTTTTCGCTGTTGCAAATTGATTTACCAGAAAAACATTTAATTTAACTTAAACCCATCTTTGGTTATTTAGCAAAATGCACTCAAATCAAACTGCAATTAAGTTGAAATGAATAACTTTTATCATAGCCAATTCTTTAAGACATTAAATTAACTATCAATAAAATATATTGACGTTGGTATATTCTGTAACCAATTATAACTAATTTTTTTTCTAAAATATCTTAAACAAATTTAGAAAAAGATTTCCGAATATTATGAATACTAATGCTGAAGAAAAAGTATTTATTGTCGTTATATAAAGTGAGATATATTCAAGTATTCACGAAAAAATATGAAATATTGTTCCATGGATTAATAGGTTACTTGTCTGTTTAAGACAAACTTTATTATAAATATTTAAAATGACATCTTGTTAGGATTCCAAAATAATTTCAACAGCACTAATAATCAAAATAACACGAAAGCTGGTCTCGAGGGCTTATGATGCATTTGAACTAAAAAAATTTTACGTTAGAAAGTGAACAAAAAAGAAAGTTTTGGTAAATTTGTACCTTTATAAGTGTTTCCTGTACCGTAACAATGAAATATTAAACCTATAGTGGTTGCATGAGAAAAATAATAACAGAAAAATTAATGAAAGGATTTATAAGGCCAGAAAAATTGTACTAGAACTTTAAACATAATTATGAATATACTATACTCTAAAGATCGTTAGAACTACAAAAATATAAATCGAATTTAGGACACCACAAGCCAGATTTTATTACAACTACAATGTCCAAAAATAAAACTCTTATTAAATTTATTACTGAATTATTCCAATATATTTATTTGACTTTTATATGACAAAAAAAAAGAACAAATCCGTAAGTAATTTTTATTCAGAAATAAGGGCTAAATATAATACTCAATTTCTTTTCTCCCATTGTCATAAAGCACATTTTCATCTGGTCGCATTTCGTATTACCGACAACAGAAGCCGCATATGCCATATAATTCCTCGTCTTATAAAGCATGAACGACGAAGCAATATACGAAACATAGTTACATATGCAAATTGGCTACCCAACTTATTGTTGAGCTTGCTTTCGTATCGTAAAGAAAGATATACATGGTAACTGCGGTTTATAGGCTCTCCACCCCATCAAGCGACGAATAAACTTTTGTTATTACCCAAGAGCCACGGAGGACGAGAATTTTTATCAAGGTTTATTTTAAATTTCTTATATCGTCTGTAGTTCATTCTCGTGGGAGACGTATATGTGGAAATTTACAGTTTTAATTTTTGAGATTTTAATATGTAAACTTACAAAGGAAGAGAAAATTGCTTTTAAAACACAATTTTTCAAACTAATCGTTTAAATAATATAATAATTCAAAACTACATATCATAATGATAATGATTAAAAATTACATTTTTGTACAAAATATAAATAGTAATTACATTACAGACGCCTAATTCGGATTTAGTAATTTAACTTAAAAGTCACGTTACTGTAATTGTTAAATATCTTTAAAAAACGTTGATGTTTATATTAAATTTGAATATTAATAAATGACTGCAAAAGAATTTCGATAATTTAAAAAAAACGGTAGATCTGGAAAAATAAAAGTTTAAAAGACTAAATAAAACAATTTATTTCCTAATATATATATATATATATATATATATATATATATATATATATATATATATATATATATATATATATATATATATATATATATATATTTTTATTTTCTTGATTATTGAACCATAGATTGTATCATTTTTCTTAATTTTGTATTTTCTTGGGTTTAGGTTCTTTAATTAATAAAACACAAAACAATTTTACGTTTCGCCCTTTATTTAAGGCATTTTCAAAAATTTTTTCCTAAAAAAAATAGATAATTAAAATACAATCAATATAAAAAAACATATTTTACACATTTTGGAAAACAAACTAGACACTTAAAACAGTAGTTAAAAACTTTAAAACATTTTAAAAATATTTAATTTTACTAGTACATACCTTGACATTTTGTTGTTCTGTTTCTAAATAAACTCTAAATTTTCATCGTTTACTGAGGATACGTGGAATGCGAATGTGTTTTATTTTTTTAAATATTTTTTATATTTTACAGTGTATATAAAAAAAGCAAATAAGGTATATGTTTTATTTTTATGTTTAAGAGGATATTCTATTTTTGATTTTTATTTGACCGGATCGAATACTTAATAGTTTTGTTTAAATTAGGTTTGCGTAAATGTGGCTCAAATTTCCTATATCTGTTCTGTCGTTAACAGTGTTTTTATCTTTTTTTATTTCAATCATTTCTTTTATCTGTAATTTTTGGTAATTTATATCTTTGTTTTTTATAATGGTACTGTTATAATCAAACGTGTGTTTTTCGTCCTGTGTGTGTTTGTTTAACGCTGTTGAGGCGTTTTTTGTATATTTATGGCCATTTAATCTGTTCTTCAGTAATTGGCTCGTCATGCCTATATATTTTTTGGGACAATTTGTGCAAGGGATCGAATATATTATATTTGATTTATTCATTAGAGGAGTTTTACTTTTTAAATTTGTGAATAATGTATTTAATTTATTATGTGACCTGTGGCATACGATAATATCATGCTTTTTTAAAATGTATTTTATTTTTTCTGACAGCTCACTAGTGTAAGGTAATGCCACATATTTCTGCTGTTTATGTTCTATGTTTTTTGTTTTTACGTTGTTATAAAACTTATATGTTCGTTTATCTATTATTTTGGTGATAGTCTTTTCGTTGAAATTATTATTTATTAGTGTCTCTTTTATTTTTTGAAGTATGATTTATTATATTAAAGTAATTAATATTTGGTAGGTCCACCTTTTGATTTAATGACAACAGCCACTCTTTTAGGCATTGACTCTACCAGCTTGAAACATTCACCTACAGATAACTGTTTCCACTCATGCCTTAAAGCGGCCAGTAGTATTTGTTTATTACTATCTTCGGATCTTTTTCTTCAAAATATACCAAATGTGCGCAATTGGATTGAGGTCTGACGATTATGGCTAACCTAAAGTCAAGATCAATGTCGTTTTGAACCAACCACGTAATAGTGTCAGCCGATTTGTACCGCTCGGCCAGTGGCATATATTTATGGTCAAACACAATATCTTTTTCTTTAAATATCTCTTTGCATTTTTTGTTTTATTTCAAATCCCTGTAGTTTTACTTCCTTGTTAATTTCTTTCCCAGCTCGGTTCTTTCGTCTTCCTGAAATTTGGCTACCTTCTTATACTACAAATAATGGTTTTATGTTACAATTGATTATAACTTTTTGACCTCTTTTTATGTTGTTTTGCTTGCCATTCACTAAATTGTGGTTGGTTGTATTTATTTCTTTTGTTGCGGAACTTACTATTACCTTTTACAGATTTTTTTGCCTACTATTCGAGTGTAATTTGTCCTTTCATCCATTCATATGGTAGTTTTCTTGAAGTTTCTTTAATCAGTACCGTAAATTTTGCTTTGTTTATGGTATTGTTTCCTTTTTGGTTAAGTTTTCTATCACTGTCGAATTTGACAAAAGTTGCCTCTTGTACTATTCCATTTTGAGCTGCTTTGATCTTATTATTTGAATTCATTGAGTAGCAATCCTCACAACTTAATTATTTTCCGCATATTCTAGTTTGGTTTTCATCCATGTTAATAATTTTCTTACTGTTTCCTTCCCATCAATACGCCGCCTATCAACGAGTTCAAGTTGTCTGTTTTTTTGGGGTATTATAAATTTCTGTTTCGTAATTTGCGTTACCATTGTCGATTCATGGCGATATCTAGACTGCGGGGTTCCCAAACTATTTAGAATATCGATAATTTTTCAGACAGAGAAATATTTTTGTTTTGCTTTACTTTCTACCTTGCATTTGACTGGAAACTTATTCTGTACTTGGTCTGGGTCTATGATGACCGGTGGGAAATGTATCTCTTTAACTTGAAGGACGAAGTGTTGTACGCACGCATAGATCCTTCATATTGACCTTATTTTTATTTTTGAAACAACCAAAGCAGCTACGATTTTTGTTTCATGTCAATTTATTTGGGCCATCTTTTATGATTTTGGGGAGAAAAATAGTTAAAATTTATTTCGTAATTGAGTTTAGTTGTTTAGTTACCTTTACTTATCTTGTACTTCTTGCTATTTATTGAGTTATTTTTACTGGTATAAGCCACAAGACGGTGATTTTTGCAGTTCTGCACCTTTCAATGAAGGAATTTTGTAACTCCACCTAAGAAGTCAGGGTTTTCCTTTCTTCTTACTTACCCTTTGATTTTCCCTCCTTTCCGTGGATATTCATTAACTTTCAGTTTTCAATTTATGAGCTTGGATATTTAACTAGTAGCTACATACCACTACCCGGTTTAGCAGTGTTATAGTCAGAGTTGTACAAGATAACACAGCTAACAGTCTCACCTTCAGGATAACAGACAAACTTAGTATTTTTTTATTTTAAATCAAAACAATCTAAATAATTTTATAAATTAACGATTATCCGTTTAGTTTTTGTAAGGCGTTGCGTAATTTTCCGGCGTTCTATCCCATATTCATGGAATTTACATTATTTGCATCAAATTTTGGCGCCAGTCGTACGGCAGTTTGTAACATATTAAATTTAATTTTTGGCAAATCTAGTTTTATGCTAGAGCAACACACTTAGACATTCAATTAATCAATTAAAGATTTTTTTTTTATTTATAGGCTAGTTTTATTTGACTCACCGGCTCACTTGCGTTTCTATAGGAGTGAATTTGAAAGTTACTTTAGGTTAGTTGAAAGCTAGTTCCTAACGACATCTTGGAAGGTTTCTGCATTTAACCTAACTAGAGATGAAGTGGTGCCCTGAATAACCCAGATGTTAGTATTACTTGTCTAGTCATCTTTCCAATATCAAAATCGATTTGAAACTATTTATTTATAATAAACGTATATTCAGATAATACTTTACCAATATCATATATAGGATTATCTCTTCTACACAGCTTAAGAGTATATTAATGAATTTATTTCTTGTATCTTTATGTAATTCTGTTCGACGTTTATATTTGTAGAAAGAGGGTATATTAATTTTAATAATTCAGAGATTAGCTTTCCTTTATTCCAAAATAGATAATAATTTACCTTAATGTAAATACAAAATATGCAGTTTAATTTGAATTTACAATTTTTTGATTATTTTAAGATGTTGACAACTTTATTAAATTTCAAAAAAATAACAGATGCATAGGGTTATTATTGGGCATAAAAAGAAAGTATCATTATAGATAATAAAATCTGCGAAAGTAAGGAAAATATTCTATCCATGACTCCATACATGAACAATAAAAACATGTTATAGGAATAAAAATAGTACGTATAGGCCCTATTCCGTAGAATACAATACTTTGTAAAGTAATTTTTGTAATTCCGTCACTTTATTTTTTCTAAAACCCTCGTAAAGGCTTCTAAATAAGCTACGGGATGATTATCGATCACAAACAGAAGTCGTTTATTGAACTATTTTTCACATTTGTCAAGATTTTGTGTACAAAAGACTGTTTTGGTGACAAGAAAAAAGGTAATTATTTTTTTATAAAACGTAACTTATTTATTTTGGAAGAGTTTTGGATTATTTTTATTGTTTATTCAGCTTTATTCACAATTGTCTATCTATTAAATGGTATCATTGTTTTTGTTTGTATTCGGCTAATGTTTGGCCAACTTTTTTTTCTTGTTGTATTACTTTCTTCTCTTGTTTATTACTATTATAGCTTCATCACATTATCTTATTATTATCGTGAACATTTAATTTCTAAATATATTATTAATTTTAAGAAGATTATAGAAAGTAAACTTATTTACCTTTTTGACATCCTACAGGTTTGCTACAAAAAGAATTATTTTTTTTTTTAAATACCGATTAAGAATGTTTAATTTTGACGGCATGTATTGTGTTATAGTTTCAATTTAAGGGTACTAACCTTTTTTAATGTCATTTTAATTTTTGTATATAATGATTTTCAACACTTAATATTAATACATTGGTAATTATTTTTTCCGGCTTTTATTTTGCACACACTGTTTCTTCCTAACCCTACATTTTCTAAATTTAGTTTGGAACACTGTGGGCTTTACTATCAATAATTTATAGGGGACGCAAATTTAAAAATAATGTTCTTCACACGATTCTAAACTTTTTGGTCCAGGAATCAAGTGTAAATTAATAGCCCCAAGTTTGTTAATTTAAATTATAAATTTGAAAGTTAGCATTACAACCTGAATATGTTTATATGGAACACGCAGGAATATTTCAACCATAATATTTAGTTTATATCTTATACATTAGAAAAAATAATCATTTATTAGATATATTCGAATGAGTAATTCCAATATTTTCAGTAAAAAGGCTTATAATAAGACCCATATCTAATAAATTAGTTAAAAAATAATTTCAACCATATGAGGACATTGTTCGAGTTTTAAGTTTCCGGTTTTAAATAATCTTTGCCTAAACTTTTTCTACCTGAAATTTTTACCTTGAAGGATAGAAATAACGTTTTCCTTATAATTCCTATAGATGTATTAACATTAAATTTTAAGAACTAAATATCATCATCTTAGATATTTTTAAGGCTTAAAATAAAGATTATTGTGAGTTTTTAGAGAAGTATTTCTTATACAAGACGAAATATTTTTAAAGCTGGAAACTTTTTTTTGCACCAACAAAGGAACATTTTTAAATATTTTTAATATTTCAATAAGTAATTCAAATAAAAAAGTTCTTTTTGTGTTTGGAATTTAAATAAAGCAAATATAAAATTGTGTATTAAAAAATTAAAATTAAAAAAACAATTATTTTAAAAAAGGTTATAAAAAAATATTAGACACACAATTAGAAACTTTAAAACTGCCCGTAGAAACTTTACTTTTACTTTTTATTACCATCTCATTTTTATCTAAAAACTTTATAAATATTAAACACTTGTTTTGTAAACAAGATGCAAAATATAGTAGTGTTCCTTCCTAACAAAGTCAAACAATTAAAAGAACTTCGTTTCTCTCTAAATTAAAACACTGCATAAATCTATATTTTTTAGCAGAAGCGAGTGAAGAAATTCGCTTTGTTTTAAAAATATATGGATATAATTTATAAAATTAAAAGTTTCGAACCATATTTATATAATGGGACAAATTCGAATCCTCTTATCGACAAATTTGCTCAATATTATGTCAAATTAAATGTCATTGGAAAATTTAGTAATTTCTGATTTTTTCTGAAAATATTCAGAAAAATATTGAAATCTGCTAATGGCATAATGTGGATGTATCCACTGCTATTGCATCTCAAACGGAGGAATCCGTGAAAGCCGCATAAACATACATACGCTATCCGGCGGGAGGTCGGCGAAGCCGCGTTCAGTGTTGCATGCTTCCTTCCGATCTGTCCTTTGCACGGACAGGTGCATGTCGGTACCCTGATGAGTCTAGTAGAGACGAAACATGTACCTCTGCCGTATCACTGTGGCGGGGAGGGTAAGTTTTGACTTTCTTCTCTGTATGGTGGTACAGGTGGACCATCATTTCGCTGGTGGTGGAATGGGATGGATTGTGTTTTATCGCAATTTATTCAAACTGTGCAACCTCTAACACTGAAAGGATGTGATTGGAACGAAGTTTGCATTTACTGATCGCAATTTACTTCATTTATACACGGAGTTGCATATAGTTGTACGTTTGCTGAATGTGATTTCAGCACTACAATGGCATAATGTGGATGTATCCACTGCTATTGCATCTCAAACGGAGGAATCCGTGAAGGCATAAACATATATATATATATATATATATATATATATATATATATATATATATATATATATATATATATATATATATACAATTATTTCTATGTCAACTTGAAAAGATAAACGTTGAGAATACTTTAGCTGCTTTAGCTTATTTTAAATTTGACAAACATTGAGTGATTTGCTCTTTATAAGCAGCTATTCATATTTGCTAACATTTTACCAGAATTTATTAGAAAATGTGAGTTTAATAAAAGTCAATCTTATTTCCCTTTTCAACAAATGAAGCTTTTATGGAAATGACCGTTAATATTCACTTTATAAGTTAGTGTAATAAATCATCAAATTTGGGAGAACAACAAATCCTTTAAAATTTAATTAAAATGCCGGGTCTGTATTTAAAGAAAATTATTTAAAACAGATGATACCATCTTGTAGAAGAGGAAAAGTTGTAATAAAAGTGTATAACCTCTCGACGGAGTTCTAGTATCCTGTATATACATTTTCTTTGATTGTTAGTAAATTGGCAAGTTTAACTTGAGTTTAACTTTAATACTGGTTATAAATTATAAAAAGTCAAGTTAAAAAATAAATAATTTTATGTACCAGAAGCGTCTATAAAATCTAGGCCAGTGTGGTAGGAAGATAAGCATTATATGAAAAAATAGCGCCCTCAAATCAGCTCACCAAAAATGTTAAAAGTTTAAAACTGAGTCCAAAGCTTAAATTTAAAGAGCAAACAATAGTATATTGATGGTCAGATTCAAGGTTAATTACCAATCTGGAGATTAAACTAAAGTTGCAAAGTGCCCTGCTTATGATTCTTGATGTAAAGATTTTTCTTTTGTTGTAGTATGTATATTGCCGAACTTTAAAATGTCAATTTTAATAAGCAAAATATAGGACTGATCGTGGTAAAAATGTTTGATAGCAATTGTAATCGAATAAAAAATGTCATAATGAATATTTTTTACAAGTATACTGTTAGGAAAATGAAAACATTTTATTTAAATTTATTTCACTTAATGTAAATAATTCGATATTATATTTGTTTATCAGTTTTCGATTTTTCTTTTAATATTTTTGTTTGCGACTAAATATATTCTTAAAACTTACTGAAATTCATGTTATAGTGAATTTATTGTGTAAATTCGTCAAAATACTTGGAGATAGCTTTTATACTCGGATGAACCTGTAATAGGTAACGAAAGCATTATTCACCAATCTAATTTTTTTTTTATTTAAAAGTAATCATTGCTATGTAGTTTCAATATCTTCTTCAATTTATTGAAAGAAATCTCTTTTTTAAATTAATGTGAATTGATATAAATTCTAAATATTTTTTTCGGTGTAAAGTTAGTTGTTAGGGAAAGAGATTGAACCAAAATTGTACCGATTTAATACGAAACATTTACTGTAGTTCTAGCACTTTTTAGGTGAGTATTAAACCTTTTCGTATTTAGTAGATTTGCTTATTTCATCTGGTACCTTGATGATAATATTTATGCGATGTCTGTGATTACAATCCAACCGAGAGACTCGTTGAAATCATTCCACTAGGAATTTGTTATTCGACATTCAATAGTAAAAGTATGGTATTTAATAAATATACTTTCCTTTAGATCTGCAAAAGTGGCTTAGTTACGAAAAATAGAGGAAGATTTAGAAAAATTTTATTAGGACCTTGTTGATTACAAGCCTGATGTTATCTTGACCATGATCGTCTCATTCCTTTGTACTGGAACCCACATATATTAATATATATTAATATACTTAATAGAAGTTAAATTATACACGGTGTCCAGTAGATATGTGTAAAACTTAGAAGACGTTAACATGATCCTAATGATTATATAATCTCATAACGGAGATTTGGGCCCAAAAGGGTTGCCCAGTATTTAACCTTTTGTGCTGTAGCTTTTGAAGAGATTTATTTAATTTAATGAAATTTTAGCATGTTGTGTAACAGATAAGGACTCACGAATCTAGGCTTTAAATAATCTTTAACATTACTAATGAAGTCGGAAAAGAAATCACCACTAAACTCGTAGGGCCAAAATTTTGACAGGTGTCAGTTTTCGAAGCTAAAGCTCAATTTTTTGATACTACTACTACCACAATTGTCTAAAAAAAGCTAAACTACATTAACTTGTAAAAAATCAACCATTTTCCCAGAAATATTAATTTGTTTACTTCTAAGAAGAACACAGTCCAGATGAGATTGCTGATAATCCTTCTGATAGCGTAAGAAAATTCGCAGCTCAAATAGAAACAATAAAATTAGCCGGCCTTGAAACTTTACAAGAACAATTGCTTTAACTTTCCATGTTTAAAATGTACGCGCAATATCTCCAGAAAAGTTAGGGTGATACAGGCAAACCTCCAACACAGTAGGGCGGCTTCGGCCGCTCTGTGCAGGGAGATGAAGGACTGTGACATCGCCCTCATTCAAGAACCCTGGATACACCAGGGGAAAGTAAAAGGGATTACGAGAATCGGATGTAAGCTCATATATTGCAGAATATCCGATAACCCAAGGACCTGTATATTATATAAAAAACACCTTAAAGTGCTTACACTAACAAAACATATTTCTAGGGATCTTGTTGCCGCAAAAATAGCAACAAGGGGAGCTGGACCAACAACCATCACTATCGGCTCAGCCTACTTCCCCTATGATGACCCCGAAGAACCATCACCAAGAGCAGTGGCAGACCTGGTGAGAGACTGCCGAGGAAATGGATCGCAGCTGATCATTGGGTGCGATGCCAATGCCCATCACGATGCTTGGGGCATTACTAAAAACAACCAAAGAGGTAAGTCAGTCTTTGAATTCATAATGGTAAATAACTTAGACATAATGAATAAAGGCAATGAACCCACCTTCGTCACCAGACGAAGGCAGGAGGTTATAGATATAACATTAAGTACGACATATCTCGGCAACTTTATAAAAAACTGGCATGTATCTAGGGAGGCGACCTGCTCTGACCATAGGTGCATCAGGTTTGAAATAACGGGTATAGAACGGAAACAACTAAACAACCGAAACCGGCGGAAAACAAACTGGGGAAACTACTGCCTAGACCTAGAACAGAGACTAGCGGGAATCAAAAGTTCGGTAGGCAACATAATAGAAGTAGAACTGATGGCAGAACAACTAACAGAGGTCACAGTCTCAGCCTTTGAAGCTAACTGTCCTCAGATCACTCAACATTCTACTCGCAATGTGCCGTGGTGGAATGCGAAGTTAGAGGCGAAAAGAGGACAAGTTAGGAGACTATGGAAGAAGGCGAAAATAACAGGAAACTGGGACGAATATAGAATGGCCCTGACTGAATACAACAGAAACTTGCGTAAGGCTAAGAGAGAATCATGAAGGAAGCACTGTGAGGAGATCGAAACGACCCCAGAATGTGCCAGATTCCGAAACACACTCTCAAAGGATACGCAATCATCAATAAACTGTTTAAAAACAAATACAGGGGAGCACACCTATACTGGGAAAGAAACAATGATCGAGTTATTCCGGGCTCACTTCCAGGGTCAACAATAATGGAAAAATCACCGGAGACTTGGAGGACCGGAGCAGAGATAAATACTGCTGTGAGAGCCATCAAGTACAATTGGCAAACGGCAACCATACAAATCGCCGGGACCGGACGGGATTTATCCAGCAATGCAGGATCCAAACCTGTTGATCAACAGACTTTGTTGCATATTAAGAGCTACTCTAGCCCTAGGATATGTACCAAAGGTTTGGAGGTTAACCAGGGTAGTGTTCATTCAAAAATCTGGAAAACCCAATTATTCTACAGCAAAGGCATTTAAACCAATCAGTCTAATGTCGTTTATCCTTAAAACTCTCGAGAAGCTGTTGGACAGGCATGTTAGAGATGAATTAATGGTAAATAGTCCATTTCATCAGAGCCAGCATGCATACAGAACCGAGAGATCTACAGAGACAGCGCTCCATAACTTGATTAGCAAGGTGGAAAACACTCTGGAAAATGGGAAAGTGCTTCTAGGAGCATTTTTAGACATAGAGGGGGCGTTCGACAACAAGTCTTTTCAATCAATCATCACTGCAATAAGGAACATCAACCTGGAAGAGACCTATTGCAGGTGGATTGAAAATTTGTTAAAAAACAGGGTGATCTATACAGAACTGCTTGGAGAGTCGCTGATGGCACGGGTGACTGGGGGGTGTCCACAGGTGGTGTCCTCTCCCCACTGCTTTGGAACCTAGTAATGGATGGGCTTTTGCGAACCCTGAGTAGGGAAGGTCACTCTGTACTGGAATATGCAGATGACTTGGTAATCTTAACCCAAGGCAAATTTAATACAACAGTAAGAGAGAGAATGCAGTGGGCTCTTAAAGTTGTAGAAAGATGGGTAAGGCAGGAGGGACTCAATATAAGTCCCCAAAAGACTGTCCTAATCCCATTCACAAAACGGAGAAGGATAGAGGATCTCGGTCCCATCCTCCTCCAAGGAAACACAATACCACTTTCCAGAGAAGTAAAATATCTGGGGGTGATTTTAGACTCCAGGCTGACCTGGAACAAGCAAGTGGAAAACATAACCAGAAAATCGGGAACAACTCTTATGACTGTTAGAGGATTATGTGAGAAAACATGGGGTCTCTCACTGAAAATGGTACATTGGTTATACACCAGTGTTGTGAGACCAGCCATCACTTACGCAGCCTTGGTCTGGTGGTCCAAGGTAATGCAGAGAACAACCATGACAAAGCTGAGTGGAATACAAAAGGTCGCCTGTTTGTGTATTACTGGGGCCATGAAATCAACCTCCACTTCGGCAATGGAGTGCATTCTGGATCTGCCTCCGCTACACATAGTGATTCAGGCAGAGGCAAGAATGGGACTCCACCGACTAAATTACTCAACAGTAAAATCGCAAAGGACGTTGTCAGGACACAAAAACATATGTAAAAAAATCAGGAGCCCTGAGTTGAAAATGGACACAGACCATGTGAACTCGAGCTACCGTTATAATATACCGTTTGAAGTCACGATAGAGGATCAAATGGCAAGTAAAAGAGAAAAACCGGAAACATTCTCGGGTGCAAGTATCTGGTACACGGACGGTTCAAAAACTAGTGAGGGTACTGGAGCTGGGATATATGGGCTACAACCGAAGAAGGAATTAACCCTTCCCCTTGGGAAATACCCAACAGTATTCCAGGCAGAAATATACGCGATCTTACGGTGCGCAGACGAGATAAACAGGAGAGCGTACAAAGGGAAGCAAATCCTCATCTACTCTGACAGTCAGGCAGCTCTAAAAGCCCTCAAGGGCCAAAAGGTATCATCGAGGCTGGTTTGGGAATGTCAGAGTGAGCTGGAAATTCTGGCAAAAGACAACAGAGTTATGTTAAAGTGGGTACCAGGACACCAAGGCATACATGGAAATGAAAAAGCTGACGAGCTGGCTAGAGCAGGGTCGGTATCTCAATACATAGGTCCAGAACCGGCCTTTGGGGTGCCGCGGTGCGCGGCCCGGGAAGCAGTCAAAAAATGGATCAAAAGAGAACATAAAAACCACTGGATGACCAGACAGGGTTTAAACCACAACAAGCTATTTATTGGGAATCCTGGCCCGAAACTGGCAAGGAAATTACTACAAATTAGTAGGAACCAATTAAGGACTAGTACGGGTATAATGACGGGACACATGGCCGTCAAAGTACATCTGAATAGAATGAATCTATATAACGGAAACCTCGGCTGCAGACTATGTGGACAAGCCGAGGAAACGGTGAAGCATATCATATGTCACTGGTGAGATTTAGCGGGTCAGTAAGGCTGGAATCGGGAGAAATACTCACTCACTCCTTAGCAGGACTGTACAGATTGAGCCAGGGGGCTAGGTTGACAGAGTGGCTATAATGTCTAGGGTGAGCACAATAGGCATACTCTGGCCGCAGATGATTATCCTGCAAGACTTAATTTCTTAAACTAGACTTCACAAAAAATCCACATTTTACTAGATGTGTTCTATGTTTGGTATGAAGTAATACAGACTAGGAACCAACAAAGAGAGTTGGATAACGATGTCGGGGATCATTGGGAATTATTTGATTGGACCTTTTGTTAGTGCCCGTTTTGAACATATACTTAATTAACACAAAAAATATATACATAATAGTTATCACACTTTTGGGACAACTTAGTGTTTTCCAAGGCTTTGCCACAAAATAAATTTTCATTTTTTGTTAAAGTTTCCGTTACTCTTCATCTATTTTTGTTCCTATTAAATTTTGATTTTATATCCTTCGTTCCTCTATAGAATTGCGGTAAACTTGTCCATAGCAGTACTCTAAATTATTAAGTTCATTGATATATATATATATATATATATATATATATATATATATATATATATATATATATATATATAATTATTTTTTTCACTGGACAATTGCTTTTCGATTAAAAAACAAAAATTAATCCATTTCAGACAGGTGTTAAAGCCATAAAATTCAAATTCATTTAACCTTCGATCCCTTTCAAAATATCATTTAATATAAAAGGATTCTTATACTAATTTATAAGATTATAAGCGATTATTTTGAGACCCAACCAATCAATCGTACCATGTTATTAAGGAATATCAAATTACTATACCATATTATTTCTCTACACAAAAAGTTAAATTGTAAAGGATCAGTTTTCTGGCTGGACACTTAATTTATTTTGGCAAATCTGCTAAAAGTAAGTTGTCTGGGACATCATTTTAGTTGTGAACCGATAATAAATATAATTATAGTATTTGGAAGATACTAATACTTTTAAGATAATTTGATAGAAGTGCATAACTTTTCGAAATTTTTTTAATATAATTTAACATTTACTCGTAACGATTTTGATAAACATCAAAAATTTTGGTTTTTTATAATTAAACATTTTTATCTAACAGAAGGAAAAATATATGGAAAATTAGATCTTAAAAACATATAAAAAAGAATTTTTAATTTGAGACGCCATGACTTCATGGGTAACGAAGTAATAATTTATTCATCTAGGGCGATATTCTTTTATTTTAAGCAACATGGAATACTATGGTTCCCGTTTGAAGCAGCTAGTTTTTGCTCTAAAGAAAATAAGGTTAGAAGAAAAGTAAGAAATTCACTGTATGTTCTAAGCACCCTAACAAATATTTATATATTAGACTATTAAGAAATTTTGACTTTTCAATTTTTATTGGTTATTTTGAAAAAATAGATAAACTATACCCACTAATTTTATTTTAGCACAGTTAATATTTTCGAAATATTTCTGTAAAAGGAGAAAAATTTTCATATAGAAAAATGGGCAACAAATATTGAAAATGTGTCTATCCTATAAACATTTAAGAATGTCATTTATGTTGATATAAAGTGTTGCCGCAGATACATATAGTAGTAAAGCGAAGGACAAGAATTTTTTTCCTCTATGACCAACAGATGAGGAACGTAAAAATAAAAGAAACGTTTGCCAAAATCAAACTTTTGGTAAACAGTGATTAAATATATTGAAAAATGTTAAGTTTACATAAAAGTAGTTTTAAACGTACTAATATACCTGCTATATGTACTTAATATTTTTATCTCTAGTTTTTTTTATTTACAGGGTAAAGACAATACATTTCCAGATAGGAAAAGTCATTTATTTTTGGATACTTTAGTGGTAGTTCTTTCTTCAAGGGAATTCTTCGACGCTATTTTAGTTGGAGAGACCAGCGGAGCCAAAAGATTCAGTCATGTGTCGTTAGTGTTTATTCTAAAGGTCTTATTTTTCTAAAACTTTTCCTCACAATTCTGCTCCCTTTATGTACTGGTAAGCATATTCACAGAAGAAGTAGATCTAAATAGGTAGATAACGATTGGGCTTAAATTACTTAGCGTTGCTTTTTGTCTCGGTGCGTGACAACAGGGCCAACTAATGCATGAACTAAAGGGAGATATTTGCGTATATCGACAGTATAATATAATGGAAATTCGCAATTAAAAATTATATTTTTAGTTTTAGTAAAAGTATATGGGCTTACCAAAAAAGCGAAAAGATTAATTTATTATTATTATTTCTTCAGCTAAAAAAAGATTTATAATCAATAAATCAAAACTCATTGAAATTTAGTTATGTAATATGAAAATAAAAAAAAACATTATTAAATTATAACGTGGAATAAAAACTATTATATATTGCTGTGTATTCTTAACATGGATAGCCATTAAAACAAAGAGAACTATTGAATTATATATTTTATTACTTAAAATAAAACTTTACATCGAAATTTCTAACACGTGATATACTAGCGTTCCTAACGTTATCCATTTAATTCTTTGATTTAATTTTCATTTTGCAAATATTTTTACAATTTACAACAGAGCAACTCTGTTTGTTCATCATATTGTTTATAATTATTTAAAGAAAAAATAAATTGACATGTGTATTTGATATGTCAAAAGTACAAAATATCGTTCCGAAGTATTTGAATTATCCATAGCTCACGCTTCTATGACTTCCCACTGAGCGAATAAAGACGCGATGTTGTCTTAAGACAATTTCACTAAATTTGAGTAAGTCGATATACAGAGAAACATATTTGCCAGAAGTTGTGCACCTATGGACCATATTCGCATTATTCTGTACTAATACCTGATATTTTTTTAAAGAAATATTTATTTTTAAGCACATGGAACTGATCACAACAGAATATATTCAAAAATAAAGGCATACCATATTTAAAAAGCGAAAATGTTATATCAGGTAAAGAGACCCTTGCCAGCAAGCAATCAAGTAGTTTTAAAATAAGGAATTTTGAATTGATAATTAAAATCAGAATGTTTTATTGCAATCACAGTCAACATAATAATGTACCATATTTAGGATATATATATATATATATGTATATATATATATACATATATATATATATATATATATATATATATATATATATATATATATATATGTATATATATATATATATATATATATATGTATATATATATATATATATATATATATATATATATATATATATATATATATATATATATATATATTGTTAGTGAAAGAACTCAAGTTTCAGGGACAGAATGAGCCGAAAACTACGCACAAACAGAGTCAAAACAATCTACAATTAAGGGACCACACAAACAAATAAAAGCAAAGAGGCAAACCCATCGTTGATAGTAGCCTGCGGGCAAGATTTAAATACTCAGTGCTTGTCTATTCAACTCCGATTCCAACAATTGTACATGGAAGCTGAAGTCGAATCAATAAAGCTTCTTATGGATTAGGAGCACCCAGTGACGCGAACAGTTAGCCACAACGTCGTGTGGATCATGAATACCTAGTAAAATTTCTGCCCCGTCACAGCTGACACAACTTGTGTGATATCCTTGGCATGTCGTACCAGCTGTTCAACCCCAACGCTTCAAGAAACTTTAAGAACTTCAACAAAATTATTCTTCTACTTAATGTAAATTATTCAATTCATGCATTTATTGTTCAGGTCCACTGAATCAACTCGATTCAAATCTTAATTTAGTAGTGAAAATATCTTGAACTGACTCACACACTCACTCAAACAACACCTTAAATTTTAACAACCCCTAAAACAAAAATGGTAAACAATCAAAATCAAAATAACAACGTCGACGCAGTCGAGCAGTACAAGCCAAAAATATTTTCCCTCATACCAAAATACGATGGCGATCAAATCTCATTAAACACATTCTTAAACGCTGGTAGCAAAACTCATCAAATGTATATAAACGACCAACAAGTTTTATTAACAATAAAATTAAAAAATCAGTTGAAAGGAAAAGCCGCGCAATTGATAAATTCTAGAAATATTGACACTTGGAATGAAATATCTCAACTCTTAACGATTCATTTTTGTCATCCATGTGATCTTATCTCATTAATACAAGATCTACATCGCATAAATTTACAAACGAAAGTCCTGTAATTTTTACCACACATCACTCAAAAACGTATTCTGCAGTTGCAAAACAAATCTTATATCAAGACCAAAAGAACGCTTAAACAATCTAAATAGACAAGATATTTTAACACTTTATTAACGGGTCTAGAACCAAAACTAGGACAAATAATAACAGCAGGCAACCATTTAACAAGTCTTGGTGCAATCAATTTAAAAGCGAACTACAACTTTTATATTTTGAAAATCAAAAATTTCAACGCACAAAGAAGAAGGCACCTCCAAAACTAATTCAAAAACTTTGTAATTTTTGTATAAAGAATGGTTACACCATCATTGAATGCAAAACGTCGCAAACGCAAATGCAAGCTCAAAGATAAAATTACCTTAAAACAAATCAAATTTTCAACCGAAATTTCAAACATACCAACAAAGACCACAAGGTTTTCAGTCAAACCAAAATCAAATCGACCTGAAAGGATACCCTCGGCAAACTTCGCAGTTGTATCAATCTGAATAACAACAAAATCAAAACCAACCGAATCAAAGAATGCAAGCGCGGCCACAAAACAAGAACGAATAAGCAATTTCAAAAATCGCAAATGCTCCATTGCAATTTAAATCAAAATAAGTATAATTATTCTAACAACCAAAGTGAAATTTGTGAAAATTCAAAATTTAACGATTTTGAAAATAATTATATACTGTATTATGATCAGAACGATCAAACATTCAATCAATCAATGAATAACTATGAAGAATATAACCAAAATTTTTCTCAATATACTGATGAATATCTTTCTTGGCGAAATGAAAATTTTCTAATCGAAGCCTAGGAAATTTCGGTCCTTAACCAAAAACGAACCATGCATAAACACTGTAAGTTCCCAAAAACTTTTATCTTACTTCAATTCAAATAAGACGACACACATATAGTTTATATTATATATATATATATATATATATATATATATATATATATATATATATATATATTAGAAGGTAAAATGTCCTCATATCTTGATGTGTGTGTGTGTGTGTGTGTGTGTGTGTGTGTGTGTGTGTGTGTGTGTGTGTGTGTGTGTGTGTGATGTGAATGAACCAATAATTCGACAACTAAGAGGTCAAGGTCAAAAAACTTTTGGGTGTTTTGTAAACAGTTGAGCTTGATTTGATCTTCCCAGAACAGAATAACAAATTTGAAAATATCACTTTTCCCATTAAAAAAAAAAACTTGACCTGCATTAACCTTGCAAATTGACGCGAATGTGAAGATGGTCTAGGTCGATCACAACTTCGCATTTTATTCAGTTATTGAAAGCAATCAACGTTTGTTATTTCCGGCAACAATTTTCAATTGAATCAAGTTATTCTTATTTATTTTCCTTTATCGTTTGAATTCTTCCTGCTGTCCTAGTTTAGCGGGTTATTCGAAGTTTGACATTGTGAACGATCCGTAAAGTCAAAAATAAAAATTTTTCCCTCTCATCCAAACCCCAAACCTTGAATAGTCCCAAAATGCCGCCATTTTGAAATTTTTTGATTTGATTGGCCTTGAACTTGACCTTTGAGGGCATTTCAAAGTCAATAACGGTAAAAGTTTTCGCTATCTCCATTTTCGCAGTCAAAAGTATGGGGTTTCATTTAAAAAATGCTCATGATCTTGATATGATCTTCAAAAGCAAGGTAAAATTTAGGGTCAACTTAACATATAGAGTTTGATTTCCAGAAACTCTTGTAGAGAAAGTTTTTCTTCATCCCTCTTGGGTACCAAATTATTGGTTCATTCACATCAATCCAAGGTATGATGACATTTGACGTTCAAACGATCTCGAATGTGACTTTACTCCTTATGTTATTCATACCGTTGGAGAGAAAATTTTCTCCGCGTGTAACTTATGTAATAAAAAATGGAGGTTTCCATATAAAAAAATCACCTTGACCTTTAAACGACCTAGAAAATTGACCTCTAGGTCACGATCATTGATACAGATAACTTAACAATTTTTGTATGAACTATTTTATATATATATATATATATATATATATATATATATATATATATATATATATATATATATATATATATATATATATATATATGTTTATATAGCATCAGATCTCATACAACATTATCGCTGTATAGTAGGTTTATATAATAGATAGCTAATATTGTATTTTAAAAGAGTTTCTTTAAAGTACAATCTTGCGCCCGCAAAAGAAATATGTCCAACGATGTCAAACGGAGAGAGGACGTACAAAATATCATTAATATATAAACGCGAATTTGTAAATTTAAAACTAATCAATTACGAAATATGGCAGCAATATTGTAGGCCCAATCTATCGATAAAGTGCATACGTCAAATGCTATAGCCGGTAATAAACATAAATATTATTCCAAAAATAATACAATTTTGTAATTTAAAATTTGAACCTCTTATTAAAGAAAACACCATAGTCCAAAATTTTAATAATGCAAAGACTCCAACTTACGATCAAGAAAAAAAATAGTAAATGAATTGGATACAGAATATTTACATGATGAATGAATAAATATAATTATTCATATTTGTTTAGAGTTTCCTAATCTAAGGAAATGAAAAATTTACCATCAAAATAAAGCACTCTATACAAAACATACTAAAAAGACTACAAAGTTCTATAGATATTTTCAAACATATAAAGAAGAAGTAAAAAACAATATCAATAAAATTTTGGATCAATTAATAACTAAACCTTTAATTTCTTCATCGTCAAGTTCAGTATGGGTTGTACCAAAGAAATCAGATGATTCTTGAAAGCAAACATGGGGAGGCGTCATAGATTCAGAAAACTCAAAGATCTTTGTGGAGCCGACTATTATTCATTAATGAACATATCTGACCTACTAAATCATTTAACATACTGTCAGTACTTCACGGTAATATATTTAGCATATCCACCAAATAGATGTTGATCCTAAAGATCCACATTCTAAGGAGGGATGAATATTATTCTCATAGGTATCGAAAACGAAACATGTACCGTATATATGGACAATATTATAATCTACAATAGAGCTATTCATGAATACATGACTAGAGTAAAAAACAATTTTTCAGACTAAGAAAGTCAAATCAGAAAAATGCGATTTTCTAAGAAAAGAAATTGCCTATCTAGAAAACCTTATAACAAAAGACGGAGTAAACCTAGTCCAAATAAAATAAAAGAACTTCTAGAATGTTCAATCTCAAAGAAGTAAAATTATTCCTTGAGCTCTCAGGATATTATCAAGGGCTCATACCAGATTACGCAAACTTCAAAACCATTAACCAATTCATAAAAAGAAATTTCATTTAACTTTGACAAACAATGTCATAAAGCGTGCAATAATTTAAAAGAAAAACTTCCAAATGAACCAATTTTAATCTATCCAAATTTTGAAGAACTTCTGATCCATCATTATGTGCAACTGGAGAAATTTTATCCCATGGCCCGATAGGAAATGCTATGACTGGGTGGCACAACCTCACTCTTTTGGATTTTTATTAAAGAGGTTTATTGTTTTAACGGTGTTAATGTACTAGTATGTTGAATGTTTTGTTTTAATTTTAATTTGTGACAAAGTTTTTTAAAAGTTTTTTAATTGTGTACAATTTGTTCTGTGTGGAGGCTACGGCTGGCGACTGCTCTCAAACTGGCAGGGTTAAGGTGTGCCCTTTGACGAGTGAGTATGGTTGGTAAGTACTAAGCTTATTTGCTGACCATATTCTCTTGTTTTTAGGGTCTGAGCCCTGAGGATGGTCTGTTAGACCGAAAGCGCTTGGCCGATTTTAATAAAAACCTATGCTGAAATACAAAACCCGTCTATTTCCCGATAGGAAAAGACCTTTCTATCGCTTATGCATCCAGAACGCTTTGTCCAGCCAAAACCAAATACAGAGTAAGAGAAAATGAACTATTAGCAATTGTATGGACAGTTAAACATTTCATGCCATGTCTTTATGAAAAAAAAATACAAACTGATAACTGATCATAGATCATTAACTTAGCGGTTTTCAATTAAAGTTCCCGGCTCAAAATTAGGGAGATAAAGAATAAAATTAGAATACTATTACGAGATCCTATGCAAAACTGGAAGAATAAATAAAATGCTGATGCTTTTAGCAAAATAAAAATCGATAACATCCACAGGTCATGTGTTTTCATTAAAAAGACAAAAGAAGTACTTTCAACTCCGCATGAACAATAAGACACATCAAATTCAGAGAGCAAATAGAACACTGGTAATGTCACCAAAACAATGAAAAGAGAATGAAAAAAATTCAAAAATCTTTATCAAATAACTTTTCTAACTGATTACTCTATTTACTAGATATAGACCAGGGCTTATCTATTTTTAGGTGGATGTGAAATGGAACATGGAGATTTTTGCATGAGAGCTTTCAAAATAACCTGAGTAACGATAAATTTGGTATGCGTCAATTCAAAAAGTTGGGCAACATTATTTTTATTAATAAAAATATAAAATTAACGAAAAAAAAACGTTTTTTTTCAACTTTTCTCTCGTGTAACTTTGAAGGTATTCATTTTAGAGGAAAGTTGAATAGAAAAAAAAGTTTTATAATTAAATTTGCCATAAGATAGGGTTGGTCTGAAATTTCAAATTATATTTCCCTTGTTGCAAAATAGCAATAATTAAAAAATAAAGGTAAAAAAGCAGTTTTTGGACCAATTTTTTTCGACCACTTAAATTTCTCTGAGGACCTTCATATTAGAGCAGAGAAAACTTTATGCCATGATAATATAACACGCTAAAATTCGTTAGGATCGAATAGATAGTTTTTGCACAATAATTTTGCAATCCGATTTCGTTTACAAAAATTGACCATTTTTCAAGTTTGTTTGAGTTCAAAATATCACGTTAACGTATTTATATTTATTTTCGACATATAGTAGGGAATTTAAGTTTTCCAACGCTTTTTTTAGAATCAAAATCGGATGATTTGAATGCCGTCAGGAATTGTTTAAAGAAATTGTTGATATTTTTCCTTATAAACAAATAGATTATCTCGGCGGATTTTCATTGGATTTTTTTGCAATATTTCGTTTGAAAATACTAGGAAAGCCGCTTCTTTTCGTGAAAAAAGAATTCAAATTCGTCAACTGGTTTCCGAGATACAAACTGTCAAAGTTGACAGTCTGTTACGGTAAATCTATAAACAATACATATCTGATTCTTAAACCCAAAACTTTGTCTTGCCGAGTTCTTTTTTGATACAAGTATTTAAATGTTTATGTTATCGGAAACATTAATAAAAAATGAAAAGAACATCGCCCACGCGCGTAAAAAATGAAAAAAAAAGGTGGGGAGCCCTCATTTTAAAATTGAATTCGAAGATTCAAAATACATATCTGAAAAAAAAATGATTGTTTAAACAATTTTGATAATTAAAGTAAATATTTATCATTATAGTATGCTTAATTATGTTAATAAACAAAAATTCGCTTGGAAAGTCTAATACTGTATGGTGCAGTATGCTGTAAGTATGATGCATAAATAACGTCATTTGTTTATAACAAAATGAATGCATGATGGGCACATGGCATTATGATATTTGAGCTCCGTTATTCGCGGTACATCGGTTTAACAAAAATGATCAAAATCGTTCCATTAGAAGCCAAGAAAATGAAAATTTTTTTCAGATATGTATTTTGAATCTACGAACTCAATTTTAAAATGTGAGCTCCCCACCCCTCTTTTTTTATTTTTCACTCGCGTGGTCAATATTCTTTTCATTTTTTATTAAAGTTTCCGATAACAAAAATATCAAAAAAGAACTCGGCAAGACAAAGTTTTTTGTTCAAGAATCAGGTCTGTATTGTTTATAGATTCACCGTAACAGGCTGTCAACTTTGACAGTTTGTATGTCGAAAACCAAATGATGAATTTGAACTTTTTTCATGAAAAGAAGTGTCTTATCTTATAGCAAATTTAATTATGAAACTTTTTTTCCTTTTCAACTTTCCTCTAAAATGAATACCTTTAAAATTACACGACAGAAAAGTTGAATTTTATATTTTTATTAAAAAAACAATGTTGTCCAACTTATTGAATTGACGCATATCAAATTTATCGTTATTCAGGGTATTCTAAAGGCTCTCATGCAAAAATCTCCATGTTCCATTTCACATCCACGAAACCCCAATATTTTACAGATAAGCCTTGGTCTAATATTCAGATGGCCAATTACTAAAAAAATATCATTTAAATATAATTGTTATATTTTTGCATGACCTTCTTATAAAATAATTGAAAATTGTCACAAAAATCATCCAATATTTGAATAGTTCGAACTCAAAGTCAGTTAAGTAACGAAAATATTATTTAGCTGCACTAGTATTCCAAAACGAAGGATGCAATTCCGACTCTCTTTAAGCATACTATGTCGAACGTAATGTTAATCTATCAATTATGGAAATGCTTGTTTTAATTTTTGCCAACAAAGACGTAAAATTAGTCATTTGATAAAAAATTTTTAGAAATACGAGATCCCAATTATAATGGAAGAATACCATTTAGGAAAAAGAAACTTTCATAGAGGAGTAAGTGAAACGATAAGGAGAATCAAAGAAAAATAGATTTGGACACAGTTGTATAAACATGTATAAAACTACATAAAAAATGTGAAAATTTTCAGAAAATCAAATTTCAAGAAAAAGTTAGACCATCCACTGGTGATTACTGAAACTCCAAAAACACCCTTCCAAAGAATTAACGTTGATACACTAGAAATATCAGAGAAAAATCCTATTCTCACCCTAAGGGACGAATTTACTAAATTTATCCAAGCATACTCATTAAGGGATAAAACTTCAAAATCAGTAGCAAATAGTCTACTCCTATATTTTCAATATTACCCTTTAAAATCCACTGTAGATAATTTAATAACCAATTAATGAAAGACATATATAATCTCTATAATATTAAATTAACTTTCACTATAAGCTAGCCGAACCATATGCTTTTCTAGAAAGATTTCATGCTAGTTTACGCGAAATGATAAGAGTAATGGAAACAGAAGATCCGCAAGAACAGAATTTACCTTTACGAATTGGCCACACATTAGCCAGACCACCAGATATCCTGTCTAATTAAAAAGAATTACCTTCAAAATATAATCGAGACTTCAATGCAATAATTAAACGTTACTAGGAACTAACAAGAAACAATAAGCAGATATAAAAACAAAAAGCTAAAGGAAGATTCAATAAACATATCCCGGAAAAACGCGATAACGCAGATTTTATTATTCGAAACAAAATTTACTTACAGTGAATTAATAATAACAATGACATTCTATATTTCATTTAAACTATATTACATTTATGTAAGAACATGAATCAAGTTATAAGTTAGTCTAAAAGGCGGGATGAGTTCTAACCAATCTAAAATAATTTTATTTTAAACAATTTAACAAAATTTGTTAAATGTCCCAACCAGACCTATTTTAAAACGAATATTTGTACTGATATTCTAAATTTTCAAATTGTGGAAAAATAATTTTTTCACGTAGATATTACAAGATAGATTTATTTTAACTTCTTAAGAACCGAGATCTTTGAATTTATTTCCTGCCTGCCATTAAAAAAGCAACATGATCTTTGGGGTATCAGCATAATGGAGCTGCCTATCACTTTTCTTCAAAGGTGGATAGAATGACGTTTTGAAACACCCTGATTGCCTAGGTCGCCAGATATTACACCTTTACACTATCTCCTCTGGGGTGATTGAAAAAATCAGTTTAGTAGTGCAGATTTTGTCGTATTATTGATTGTCAAGAAGAAATTATAAGGCACTGTATTCGACAAATTACTCTCTGTCTTATCTCTGTCAGCGTTTTCAATAAAAATAATTATTTGTAAGATAGAAGGCATGTGGAGACCTAACTGATTTTTGATTCATTTACAAGCGTTTTATTTATTATAAAATTGTTCAAAATAATTATTTTTTAACCACCTCGTAAATCTGATTTTACGTCCTAGATCAACTTAAAATTTAATTTCAACTCTTACATAGAGGTAATCTAGTCTAAAAGAATTTTAGTATTTATTCACACTTTTATTCTTGAACCTCCCAGCATGTTTTATGTTAATTTTTTAAATCAAAAGGTATATTTTCTCAAAATTATATTTTTTAACTTCACTAAACTATGATTTTTACTCTTTTAAGCCATTCTGTATGTCTTACATCATTTTTTTCTGGTGAGAATTTCTCAAGATAATCGGTATAAAATAATGTGCAATTGTCTCAGAATTCAAACAATACCAAAAACATATACGTTTTTATATTGTTGTTGCAATTTTTCCAAAATATTATTAAAGGCAATAACATTATTTTAATATCGGAAAATCCGTTGCGAAGATTATTCAAATGTTTCCAATGTCAGTAAATTATTTAAAATAAAACGAAATAAATACCGGGAGAGATCACAACAAGCAAGTAAGACATTCAGAATGCAAATAAATTATATTTTTTCCAGATCGACCGATAAGACAGGCTCCTTGCGGCATTGAAATAGGCAACAACGTAACAACGTGCTATACTTGGTCGCGGTGAAGCTCCATTACGTTACGTACGGCCCGCTGGAGCCCAGTCCTAAATCGTCAAGCTCCATAGGGGTTATGAAAAATTTAGCATGTACGTCACCGAAAAAGAAAATAAAAAAGGATTGATGAGAAAAACCGATTATTCTGTTTGTAATGTGCGAGACTGAATATAGTTTACAAATGGTGTATTTTTAAAGCAACTGCCTCTAAAAAATGTAGTATTTCTTACGATACAATAAGTATTTGCATCAACTAAATAAATAAATATGTTATTCTAAAAAGCTTCCGAGGAATTAATGTTTTGCCATTATTATTTATTCCACTAATTCAAAAACATTTCCACTCTCGTACATATCAAAATAATCCCGATTATTACAATTAAAATATTAAATTTCCATCTCTGATAATAACTAAGGCATCAAGATTCGAACTTATAAACCGCTTAAGGGGAAAGTTGGGTTGAGGGGGACTTCAACGCTGCGTATTTAGCATGTTTGTGTCGAGAGCGAAAAGCCTAAGTAAGCGCCCAAAGGGCTATACGGCCGCAGTTCTCTAAGAGATTCCCGTTGCAATCCAAACATCCGGGGACTATAGTGAATCAACAGTCGCACAAATCTAATAATCAGATTTTATAACGGGAAGGGTGGTATATTCATTTAAATAATAAGTTATTCGTCTCATCAACATCATTTTGTTTTAAGCAAAAATTCATAAGTTATATTTAGAGTTTTTCTAAATTAAAACATATTTTATATACTTTCGTGCTATATAATTTTATATTATTTTTATATGCTTGTCGATATTTTTCATGTTTTTTTTTCGAATTTATTTTACATGTCTTTATGGGCCAACACGTACCTAGTACTTTTTACCAATTACATTTGATATAAAAAAACTTTCTTATATTTCACACACTTTACACCAATAAACCCTGAATATCATTTTTACGCATCATTTTATCAAATTTTATGTGTTATAAAAAAGTATTATGCTGGTTTAACTCCCTTGAAGCTAATGCTGTTCTGATCATAGTCTTAGTCAAATGTACAAAAATATAATTTTGTTTAGTAGATGTCAGAACGGTTTTTAATGACGCGTCTTCAAGATACTCCTTCTTCATGTGCCCGGTCGGAACGTCGGCTAGCATCAATGCAATCTGGACCCTACTCGCTAGCCGTCGAAAAATTGTACTCCTTATGTATTGACGCTGTATCAGTCATGTATGTTTTTTAGTCATGATGTTCTTCAACGGCCTGTTGTATATTTTTCTATTATTTTGCCTTGCATAATGTTCTGCTGTAATTGATATTTCCTGTGCCTCATGAGATGTTCGAAATACTGCAGTTTTCTAATACTTATGATGTTAAAAGTCTGTATTTTGTCACAGATCTTATCAACCCATGATATTTTAAGTATTCTCCTATAAGCTTTTCATTTCACTTTTGTTAAGTGTTCAAGCTTCCATACTATACAACAAGGTAGAAAATATGCACCATCATAGTAATCGTATTCTTAGGGACAGAGTAATTTTCTTTTACATAATACTTTTCACATTTTTCTGAAGCAACCAAAAACTTGTACTATTCTTTATCTTACCCAACACCTTCTGAGGAGGTAATGTCTTACCCCGTTCTTGTTGTTCCAGTCACTGTTTAATTTCTATATTTGTTAAGACATCAGATTGCTTGCCAATTACCATTAGTTTTGTTTTCTTGATTTCTAATCCTGCTATCAGACATACTTCAGTGACTCTGTTCAATAAGTTCTGTAAATTATATGAGTTTGTAGCTAAAAGAACGGTGTCGTCTGCATATGTCAAATTATTTATCACATCACGATTAACAATAATGCCTAATAAAGTTTTTCTCAAAACGTTTTCTGAGAACACGTTAAAGGGGATCGGAGACAAGACATACCCTTGTCACATTCCACGCGTTATAGTAATTTGCTGTGACTTCGTGTGATCGACTCTCATCATAGCTGTTTGATTTCAATGGAGCGAATATATACCATCAAGTCCAATCTCTTTCAAAACGTCTTTCAGTTTTTCACCTTTGACCCGATCGAAGGTCTTTGAAAATTAATATAACCGACATACACATCCACAAACAAATCATGACAGCTTTGGACAGGGACACTAATTCCAAACAGTGCTTCTTTAGTGACGAAAACCAAACAGAGTTTTGTCACATTTACTAGATATGCAGCAATGAATAATCATTAGAAATATTTTCTATAAGTGACTCATTAAGGTAATTGTCCCATATTCAAGGCCACTTTTAGGATTTGCTTTCTTAGGTAGGGTAATGAATTATACTCCAATCAATCACTGGGAATGTCTCCAGAAGTATATATCAAGTAGAAAATTTCGGTTATTATATTAATTATGTCGAGCCGTATATTTTCTGGACCCGCTACTTTTTTGTTTGTTGCTTGTTGAATGACTTGTTTCACTCCTTCACGTAATATAGAGGACCCTCTCAAGGTGTAAAATTGTGGGAGACTATGAGATCTGCCTCCGTGGAAAAGTTCTTTGGTATACTGTACCCATTCGTCTATTTTTGATCTATATTTAAAATAAGTCGCCTTTTTGAGCTATATAAATGTTTATTACTTCTAAAAATTCCTGCACTTCCTTAATTTTCTTATGCATATTCAATATGTTGTATTTTCTGTTGAGTTCTTCTATTTCCTGGCACTATTCAGTTAGATAGGTTCCCTTGGCTTTCCTGTTTTTTTTTTCGAACAGTGCGAAATCACTCTTTATTTAAATCTCTGAATCTTCGGTGCTCTTTCATTAAGTCTAGAATATCGCTGCTCATCCATGACTTCATATCAGTATATGTTTTTGTTTAGAGCTGTTTGTCACAAAGATCTGTTATGCCTTCTAAAAATTCATGCCGCTTCCTGATTTTTCTTATACATATTAAATGTGTCGTATTTTCTGTTAAGTTCGTTTATTTCCTGGCACCGTTCAGTTAGATATGTTCTCTTGGCTTTTCTGATTTTTCTTCAAATGGTGCGAAATCAGTCTATATTTAAATCTCTGAATCTTCGATGCTTTTCCATTAAATCTAGAATATTGCTGCTCATTAATGACTTCATATCAGTATGTGTTTTTGTTTTGAGCTGTTTTTTACAAAAGTCTGTAACAAGGTCTTTTATTTCACGCCATGCGATTTCAGCTACATCGTTAGTCAGATTTTTTGGGCATATGCATGTTTTTGCCGATTTGACACTGTTTCTCAAGCGTGATTTACTTAGAATAAAATTAATTCGATTTCTCACCATCTTATCTTTGGTTTCTGCGTTGGACTCCCATGTGTAAAACTTCTTGCATGTAATTTGAAGAAAGTGTTAGTTATTATATAATCCTCTTTTTAACAGAACTGAATAGGTCCATCTCTTATATTGTTTCTGTTTTCAAAGCCCTGGACTCCAACAAAACCTTCGCAATTAGCCTTCCCAAATTTGGGGCTGAAATCGTCCAAAGTTATTATACTCTCACTAGATTTTATTATATCAAGGACTTGTTCGAAGACATAATAGAATTTTCCTAATTCTTCTTCAGTCATGAAGATGGTTTCTTGGAAATAATAATGGTGTAGTTTTCCGTTGCTTTCCTCATCACAGTGTCACAGCCGATTAAATCAAAAGGTGATTGCCGTCAGTGAGTATCTGATATCAAGCCTGTTAAGAAGATATTCTTCTGCTGTTTTCAGTTGATCCGCGGGTGCTTATTTGGCAAGCCTTATTCACATCTGTCCTGTATTTCTACAGGAAATTCCCTTTTAGTCATATGGGTTGCGCCGAGTCGTGGAAGAAACGCAGTCATGAAAAATTATATTTTTTACAATTTGCCAAGTCATAAAATCTTACCGATAAAACCAGAAAAAAAAAACACAAAACTGCATGTTGAAAAATATTACGGGTCTGTGTCAGTTGTTGAGTTTGTTTTCGCAATTTTGTTTCACGTTTAACAATTGAAAGATATACCAATTTTTTTCGCAAAATATGTATGAAGGAAAAAGTATATTAAAACAACGGAGATTAAATTTTCAACAGATATTTTATACCTCATAAATCAGTGAACTCAATGTATTCACAGTAATTTTCATTGGAAATATTTTCTAAATTTTATTATGTCAAAGAGTTTCTGGTATTTAAAATGTACTGATGGAAAATTAGAGAGAGGGTTATATTGCAGACATCTTTGGAGCCCTTGTATCGCGAATAATGTTACTAAAGAATAAATGTTTGAAGATATATTTAAATGCATTTGTAAGATCTTTTCAACGATATCTTCTTATGCGGTAAGGAAAAAAATCACTCCACCTTTCCATTTACGAGGACATATCCAATTTTCTTTTTTTTTTGCAATTTTGTCTTACGTCTATTATGGAATTAATTAACAGAATGTGTCGAAAAAATTGCATCGCAGAAGATAGGGAAATCATGAATAGACAAGAGTATGCCAGACAGGCCAATAGATATGACGAAACAATAAAGGCTTCTTCCTGGCTACGGAAAAGATTTATATATTCTTATACAAAGTTTTTCATGCTCTATTCAAGAATTCGCAATCTACTTACTTCCAGTCCAACCGGAAGTTTTAGTTCTAGTTATAGGATGTTTGCTGATTTAAGAAATTTGGGACTAGTCATTTATTATACATGTATATCTAGTGTTATATTAGCTGGACAATGTTAAGCAATATGTTAAATATTGCAAAATAAAAAAAAAACAAATATTGCACGTTAAAAAATTACTCTATACTCAACAATCTTAAGAAAAACATGTTTTAAATAATACTGCAAACTTAATTTATTTTAGAATTAAAATCGGTGTACCAAAATTTCTAAGCAGTAAATAAAACAGGTCGATTTTACATAAGCAACAAAATACATCACGAAGTTATTATTAAATTTGAATCCCTTTCTCTCGGCGTCGGAGAAGATTATTTCTTTTCGGTTCAGCCAACAATTTAATTAATTCCAAAACTTCCCAAGACACTAAATGGGCTCGGAGATGGCTTTATTGATTTATTGCAACAGCTAAAACAAAATTGGAACACCTTCTTGCAGTCTGCAAAAATATATTTAGTAATTTTTCCCTGAAATATTTGTCAGCTCCAAATCAACAAAAATAATATGCACGAGTTTTTAATGAATTTGTTGTTTAAAATATTTAATTTCTATGACGACATTAACCTTTAATAATTTTTTTTAAATGTTGTTTTCTTACTAATACCTTATATAAGATAATAGTGAAGCCCGAAGATATATCCAGTGAATTGAATGAAATTCCCGGTGGTACACTGAAAACAAGTTTATTTGGAATTGATAGCTTTGGATGTTATTGTAGTAATTTTAAAAGTTCTCTTTCAAATAAAAAATTATTATATAGGGATGGCTATGTGGAATTTTGCCATTTTTTTGTTTTTTTTTTCTCATTATCTCGAAAACCATTCGTTAAGGAATAAAACCTGAGATGCTTTAATGAAATATCTAGAATGCCTTGGTCCATACACTATATAGTAAGCCTAACTTTGCCGAATATAACAGCTAAATTCCCTAAAAAGATTTAAGACTTAGACACGATTTAATTCCTGTGGATGTTAAATCTTCTAGTTGACCAGTTTTGTTTTGCTTATGATATTACTATAATTTACATTACATATGGTCAACAAAAATAGCGATAGAGCTTTGGAATCGATAAGAATAATAGTTTCTGCATATTCTCTGTTCTGAAAATAATTTTTCCATTAATAATAAACAAAAATTCTTGAACTTTCGAGGTTCAAAACTTGATTGATCTATCGTTATATTTGTAATCCTTTATTGTTAACTTAGATCAATTTAAAGTTAGATAATGTTAGTAAATGAGGAGGTATCCTATGATTCCACAACGAAGTCGCCTTAGCTTTTCTTTTTTTTGGGAGGGGTCACCGGTTATCCAAAATTAAATTTAAAATTTAAAGGTAGATGATAAAATGTTACTAATTTATTTTTGCTTGGCAACATGCGAAATATGCGAAGTAATCAGTGGACAGCCGGCGCACACAACTCTTCTTACGTGTGACGAAATCCGACTGGGACAAGCTAGCCGGATAATTCACAGCGATAACAACATTATTTTACTTCTCGAAGAAATGTGTCAGGGAGAGAAGTTTTTGCAGATAAACTATCGCGCACGGTAAAGTTGTTACCTAGTGTTAAGTCGGTATCTTTTACTTTATTGATCAAATATACCAGATGAAAAAGGAGGAGCATGAACAATTTTAAAAAATCGAAGAGAGTCCAGATTTTAAAAAACAGGTTGGGAACTACTGGTCTAAATTTATATAAATAGTTTAGTTTAACAAATGCAAGATAAACTGATGAAATTTTGAAGTTAAGAATACAAAAATAAAAAATAAAATTTTTATAAAAAAAATTGAACCGACTTCTAAAAGTGCGCTAAAAAGTGAAAAATAACTATAAATTTTTATATGAAATTGAAATTTTTGAAGTTGGCGCCAAATTAATACCTGACAAAATGTAATTCGCATACACAGCTTAAAAATACTTTATGTGTAATTGCTTCCTTACTATAATTTATATATATTGGTAGTTATTTATTTCATTTAGAAATAATTGGGCGCAGAAATCAAATTTTCAATTTCATATCAAAATTTATAGTTATTTTTCACTTTTTACCGCACTTTTAGATGTCGTTCCAAATTTTTTTAGAAAATTTTATTTTTCGATTTTTAGTTTTGAATTCATTATATCCAAAAATTATTTGAACTAAGTACTAATCGAGATTAGTGTACCTCGCAATAACTTCAAGGTAGCAAAAAGTTGTAAATCACCCTAAAATGAACCACTAAAATTTTTTGAATCTTAGATTTCTCCAAATCCTAGTGAAATTGTGTCAAACAAATATTTAGTCAGTCATAGTAAATCCACTATCTTAAAATTCAAATTAATTTTAGATTGGAAATATAGGCCCCAAAACCTTCCAGTATCGATATTTAAAAACTTGAGACATAAGTTTCTTAGTTAGATATATTTTATACCGCATATTGAACTTGTATACGCCTCAAGAACCCCGCAATATCAATTTTAGACAAAATCAGAAAATGTAAAATTTTCAGTCCCTCATATTGTATCTTATCAACCTAATAGTTGTTAAAAATTAACTTCATATCCATAATACACGACACCTAAAATCCCCGAATAGCAAATCTGAAAAAATCTGAATAAGGTAAAATTTTCAACCCACCATATTGGATCCGCCATATTGAATTTCAAAAATATAATTTTAAAGTCTTAATCTAATCTAAATCTAAACCCTTCAAAGCCCCCTAGTACCAATTTTGGTTCAAATCCGGAAACTTAAAATTTCTAGACCGTCATATTGCATCTGACATATTAGATATTAGACATTCTCAAAAACGTCCCACCTTTGAACAAAAGCGAAAAATTTTAAATTTTTAGTCCACTATATTGGATTCGCCACACCCTCAAGAACCCCCTATATCAGTTTTGGAGAAAATCGAAATATGTAGAATTTTTAGGGCGCCATATTGAATCCGACAGATTGAGTTTTTCAAAAATATTTTAAATTCGTAATTAACACTAAAACAAATCCTCCAATACTGATTTTAGACAAAATCGGGAGATGTATAATCTTTAATCTGCCATCTTGGATCCGCCATATTTAATTTTTTAAAATACTTTCAGATTCATAATTTGCGATCTCAAAAAATCCCTCATAACAATTTTGAAAAAAAAATCGGACAAAATTAGTTTTTATAAGCCATACTAGATACGCAATATTGAATTTTTTAAAAATAATTTCAGATTCGTTATGTGCGATCCCGAAAATTCCTCCATACCAATTTTGGAGAAAATTGGACAAAATTGATTTTTTCATCCGCCACATTGAATTGTTAAAAAATAAATTCAGATTCGTTATGTGCAACCCCGAAAACTCTCCCATACCCATTTTTTCGTCCGCCATATTGGATCCGCCATATTAAATTTTTTAAAAATAATTTTAGATTCATTATGTGCGACCCAGAAAAAACTCCCCTGTACCAATTTTGGAGAAAATTGGACAAAATTGATTTTTTTGGCCGCCACAATGGATCCGCCATATTGAATTTTTTAAAAATATTTTGTATTCGTTATGTGCGATCCCAAATACTCCCCACACTAATTTTGAAAAAAATCAGACAAAATTAAACTTTTTTGTCCGCCATATTGAATTTTGAAATAATTTCAGGTTCGTTGTATATGACCCCGAGAATTCCCCCATATTAACTTTGGAGAAAATCGGACAAAATTAATTTTTTTGGTCGTCATATTTTCAGCGCCATCTTGGATTTTATTGCACCAATTTCCAAAAAAAATATGGGACCACCGCAGCAGCTTCCTGAACGTAACCTAAAAAATTTCATTCAAATCGGTGCAGCTGTTCCGGAGTAATCGGTGTACATACATAAAAAAAAATATACAAACTCGACGAATTGAGAACCTCCTTCTTTTAAAAGTCGGTTAAAAATTGGTTTCTTTTATTATCAAACTTGCAAAAATGGAAAAATTTGTTTATTTTCGAGAGACAATTATTTCTCTTGCCAATTCCAGGTCTTTACCTCTAAGGGTCTTATCTTTAATTTTCCTATATAAAAGTTTATTTTTTGACATATCTAATAGAAATTATAACAATTTCGAAAGCAATACAAAACTGACTAAATCAAAGGCTATTACATCTAATTCAAAAATTAAACCATTTTAGTGTAACTGGAATAGTCAAATATACTAAGAATGTTTAAAACTTAGACATGATCTAGTTGAAATGGAAGTTAAATTTCCTAGTTAGCCAGTTTTGTTTTGTTTACGATATGGTTATAATTTACATTGGATATGTCAACCTATAAAAAAGGAAAATTAAGTTTAAACACCTAGAGATATAGCCTTGGAATTGATAATACGAATAGTTGTCACTCGAAAATAAACAAAATACTCTATTTTTGCCGGTTTAGTAATAAAAGAAAATTATTTTTTATCCTATATTTTTAAGTTACAAACTTGCTGGACTTTTGTCAATTTAAACCTCCTAGTGTCAACTCAGACCGATTTTAAAGTTAGATCATGCTAGCGAATTAGAGGGTATGTTTAAAAGTGATTGTCAGTCTAATGGTAAGTTATTTTCATAATGATCGGTAGAAAAAGTGTTTATAACTTTTATTTATTCTAAACACATATCCTGGAAATATGCAGTTTCGAGTCACCTGTCAGTATATTTTTCGACTATCGGTTTCCTCGAGTTAAATTTAAAGTCTTAAACATTCTTATACAACGTCAAATGAAATATCCGACACGAAAATATTTGACGATTAAGGGTGAGAATAAGAAAATTTTACTTTGCTATAGTAAAATGGAACTTCAACTATTTCTAAAAGGAATCCTCCACATATTAATTTATTTCTTTTCTTTACACTTTCATTATTCTGGTTTTAAATAAGGTAACAACCAAACTTAATTTGAACAAAGTTAAATTAATGTAATATCTAAAGTGTGGAATGCATAAATTAAACTTCTAGAACTAAGCTCTCTCTACCTAATCATGATTTTTAAAATATACATTTATTAAAGAATCATTTATACGATTATTATGAACATTGTTTTAAGTGATAAATATTACCAGCCTTTATAATTAATCTGAAATTAAAGAAAAATAAAAATTGCAAGAATTTCTTCGTGTTTCACTTAAGCAGATAAATAGCAATAACGTGTGTGGCTGGATGCAGTGAACGCTTCAACGAGCAAACGTACGTTAGTTTACTCTCTAAGATACTTTCTTGTAAGAGATAGTAGAAGATATCATCGTGCATTGCTTTAAAATCCTTTATCTTAAAGACCATCAAACAAGAAGGAAAGTTATCGCCTTTATAGTAATGTTAAATATCACATTGCCGCCATAGCTGCGAGATTTGAGTATTTTTTTCAATAAAATCTGAAATATACAAATAGATCTAAACGAATCTATAACAGAAGTTAATATATATATATATATATATATATATATATATATATATATATATATATATATATATATATATATATATATATAATGTCCGGAAAATACGTGTACAATGTTTTATGACAGATTCTTGATGTCAAAATAGGTCGATTTAAGCCAACTTAGTTTTATCCGATACTGCTTCGTTTAAATCTAACACTATAAGTTAATGTTTTCTAGTGTTACTGCTGTAACACATTTATTTTAAAAATTGTTTTAGTATTATCGCAATTTTCCGGCAAAACCGCTCATACAACGAAAATTTAACAAGAGGTAAAAAAGCGTCCAACTACATGCGATTATCCGATAGAAATATCTAGGTTGTCACAACGTGATGACATAAAAAATCAGAAAAGGTGTTTACAGGTGACGCTACTTTTATTATTATAATATATATATATATATATATATATATATATATATATATATATATATATATATATATATAAAATACTTACACTACCTAAAGCTGGTCGCTATACCACTAGAAAACGTCGTAGTCAGTTAATAAGAAATTTGGGAAAAATTAATATTCTCCTAAAACTTGATGTCTTCTATCGCATAAATGAAGTGGAATCGGATATAACTAAATTGGCTAAAGTCGACTTATTTTGACGTCAAGAGTCTGTAATCAAAAGTTGTACACGTATTTTTCGGACACTTTGAATATATATATATATATATATATATATATATATATATATATATATATATATATATATATATATATACAGGGTGTCCAAGATAAGGATCCTAACCATGGGGATCTCGGAAACAGTTGGAGATACGAGGTCGGTTAAATTAGAGAAAAGTTGCGCAATTTAGTGCTAAATTAAACGCAATTTAAAAATTTTAAAAATTCAAAATACTTCCGGAGATTTCCGGAAAAAACCGAATTTTGGCAAAATCGTTTTTAATTTTTGTAGGCTTTATTTAAAGAGATATCAAAAAATAAAAGGTAGATTCTTCTTGCCACTTTTTATTTTTTATAATTTGGTCTAAACAAAATTTAAATCCGACGTTTCGTTTCTGAGATACCATCATGAACTTTCATTTTTTATATGGAACAAAAAAAAGTATCCCATGTATTTGATAGCATTTTTTATTACAAATTCAACGGTGTATCACACTTGCATATCAAGTGATTAGTTCATTGGCTTTTATAAAACTGATATACCTTTCTCTCTCGCTCTCATGGAGCTCTTACGGAAAGTACTTGAACTACGTATTCGATATGCAAGGGTGATACATCGTTGAATTTGTAATAAAAAATGCTATCAAATACATGGGATACTTTTTTTTGTTCCATATAAAAAATGAAAGTTCATGATGGTATCTCAGAAACGAAACGTCGGATTTAAATTTTGTTTAGACCATATTATAAAAAATAAAAAGTGGCAATGAGAATCTACCTTTTATTTTCTGATATCTCTTTAAATAAAGCCTGCAAAAATTAAAAACCATTTTGCCAAATTTCGTTTTTTTCCGGAAATCTCCGGAAGTGTTTGAAATTTTTAAATTTTTTTAACTGCGTTTAATTTAGCACTAAATTGCGCAACTTTTCTCTAATTTAACCGACCTCGTATCTCCAACTGTTTCCGAGATCCCCATGCTTAGGATCCTTATCTTGGACACCCTGTATATATATATATATATATATATATATATATATATATATATATATATATATATATATATATATATATATATATATGACATAATTATAATCCTTATCTTGGACACCCTGTATATATATATATATATATATATATATATATATATATATATATATATATATATATATATATATATATATATATATATATATATATATATATGACATAATTATAATATTAGTATATTCAAAACAATATTATCGAAGAAAATATGTTAACTTCTGAAATATACTAAATTCCCGAAATCGTAAAAATATGTAATGTAAATTTTCTTTTTGAAGAGTATATAAAAGATATGAAAGAAGTTGTCGATTTTTCATATTTTCGAAAAATGAGCAGAGTTCGTTTGATGTTAAGTAAATGCATATTTAGGGTAATTTTACAACAGAACACAGTTTTGAAAATTTCTGTTTATAGAGCTGTAAGTTAAGATCCTTTCGAGACAAACGAATTTTTTAAAAATAACATGAAGAGAAAAAGTCCTATTCTTTAATACTGTTATTAATATAAATTTCTAGTATAATAATAATACTAATTTGACTAGAAATAAATATTAGTTTAAAAATTTATGCTTGTTATCAACTTTACAGAGAGATGCTACTATGTTGTTGTTTACTTTGCTATTTAAACATAAACAATAAGTGAGAAAAATAATGAGTGCCCGCGTATTTCGCTGTAAATATTATGAAATGTCTATTCCTTTAAGGCGCTGTTCTACAATATTTTATGAATATTGGTCTAGAGTATTAAAAAGACTTTTAATCCATAAGTAAGATAAAACGTTATTAATCTTCATTTACGTATATTTAAATAATTCATTGGGAACTAACTGCATCAGAAATACCTAAAAAAAAACATGAAAATTGCCCTACATTTAAAGTGTTACCTTCAGAGTCTATTAAATACATTTTTTTTAGTATCATCACAGGACGGAGAGTATACTATATTTTCGTTTTATTCAATATAGGATGTATCTCACAATAAGAAAAAATTCAGGTCCAGATTTATGATAGCTATAAACAAACCTAACATAAGTTATAAATTTTCTAGTGCTGTCCACTTTTCGTTAAGCTGATATGAACTGAAGGCCAGCATCAGAGCCATCTACTAAGTAAGTGAATACGAGGGTAGCCGTTTATATTTCGGAAACTGGTAATATTAGCATTGCTAGATGCTATTTGCCACATCCATTGTAAAGTTTGACATTTTGGTATCCTCAGAATGTTTCCACATATGGACGCTATTTGTGTTTTTTACAGTAACTTCAAAATTTCATCTCGGCAATAAAACTAAATTTATTCGTCAACATTTTCATGCGATTATTTTTCACAACTTTCAACGTACAAACCTCAAAGTAAACAGCAGTCGACAGTATGGGTTTTCCATAATGGACCTACAAAAGTTGCTCATGTAGGAAGCACTTCAAAACAAATGGCAGAAGGATCAATTCTATGCAACCATTTGTTAGCCGGAAGTTATCGGTGAATTGAGGAAAACAAACCAAAGACGGCGGATCATTTTCTACCATGACAATGCGAGCTCTTACACATCGGCTCAAGCCAATAACTTTTTGAGCACTCAAAACGTGGAATTGGTGGGTTATCTGCCGTAGAGTCCACATTTCATGCCCAATGTTTTTTTTTTTTTTTTGGTTTCGTACATGACGAACAATCTGCGTGCTCAACTATGCCAGAAAAGACAGATGATGCATTCAAAAACCATCTTTTGGGGATAGCATCATAAATCATCGTAGAGAATATTTTGGAAAATAATAAAATTATTGTAATGATAAATATTTGTTTTTGTTTGTTATTTTCAAAATATAAAGGGCTATTCTCGAAATATATACTACATGCAACTATAAAATACTATCTTTTTCGACTATCGGATAGGGCTATTCCCAAATTATGTAAGCACGTGTCAGGAAGAAAGGGACAAGTTGAATCTTTATGTATGCTTACTGTTACGTGGTTAACAAAGCTTGTAAGATTTTTTACATATATTCTTATACGTTATTCTCGCGTTAAAATATAAGATATATACACCCGAATTCACTAAGTGGTTTAATTTTAAAACCATCCTAAATTGATAGCAAAGAGCTTAAATTGACAAGAGCAACAATAAGTCAAGCAAGTTTTAAACCCTAAATATACATGAATAAAAAATCATTTTGTTTTATTAATGAACCGGCATAATGGGGAATTTTATTTGTTTTCAATATACAACTATTTCCCTTACTAGGCTTTATTGCAAGGTTCTTATCCTTAATAGTCCTATATATGCGTTTATTTGTTGACATATGTAATATAAATTATGACAATATCATAAGCAAAACAAAACTGGACGACTAGAAGATTTAAATTTCATAGCAAACTAACGGTTTAAATCTTAAATCTTTTTAGTGAATCTGGCTGATAAGTTTTAAAATTAGATTATAAAATGCTTTTGAAATATTTGAAATACTCCAATTTTTATATTAGTTTATTATGTAAAATTAAGATGAGGGTGTAATAAAATTTCTGAAAACGGGCTTACGTAATTTATAAATAGACCCATTCGAAATTTTCGACTAACGATTTTTATTAAACCATTCTATTTTGATGCCAGGATTTTTGATGCAGAATAGTTATGATTTAAACTAATGGTGAGGGGTATCCCACTTTAAAATGTTTTCTAAGGTTTTTGTTTTATTCAATCAGTTTTATATGAAAAGCCTGAATATTATTTATATTTTCTTTTTCGTCGTTTTTTCAAAAGCTATACGCTTCTTGTCTAAAGCAGTATCACCGGTTCTTATCGCAGATGTACTTGTGACTAATTTTTATTTGTTTTTATTTTATTTTTATTTAACTGCCTACCTTTTAAAATGTAAAATATTTACTCATCGGTACAACTCATCCCCAAATTTAGTGTGATTTTGACGGGAAAAATAGCAAGTATGAATTACTTTGACTATAAAAAATCATATTTTCAGTTATCATGCTAGGATTTCTCTAATATTGTTCTAGAAATTTAGAATAATTTACCATGCTCCTCCTCCTATAGGCTAATTTTGAATATGACTTAAAAAATTATTGCTTTATCGACCACTATCTTTTTTAACTTAACTTAAATCAAAATATCATATTCAGAGAACTATTATTAATTTGTATACACGTATTTGCTCATCATCCCCTTTTCTTTTTCATTTTTTTTTAATAATATTAAATTTAAACTTCTATTTAAAAAGTTGTCTTACCTCAAAAATTTTGTGATTAAGCTTATGTGACAACAAGATCATCCCTGCTGTCAAAGCTTTGCTTCCTGTAGTCTGAGCATGTAGTAATAAACATTATAAATACGATACTTTAGATTCAAACATAATATGGAGTAATCTTATTTACTGAGATTTACAACAAATACGATATTTTTAAAGTTAACATAAAATAAGGTAAAACGGGAAAAAATAATTCGTTTTGAACTACGCTATCACAATAATCGACGGTCTAGGTCACAGTTCGAAGGCTTAATTTTTATTTAGATATATACATCGATAATATTCAAACCACCTGCACACCTAGTATAAAGTAAAGGAATCAAAATTATAAAAAAAAATCAATAACAAGAACTGTGCTGTGGAACTAAATATCAGCTGCAGAGAATTTTTTAGGCAAATATCAATAGTCATTTGAATGATAGTATGAATTGGTTGGCAATTATTGTGATAAATAAAGATGAAACTTAATGTAAAGATTACGCCCTATTATCATTTCTATCACTATTTTTTAATCAATCTTAACGTTTTAACTGTGATCTATCAAAATGAGGAAGCTTACGATGGTCCCAGAACTTGTAGCATATCGTAACCCTCCTAATTAGAGTAAATTACTGCCGAAATAGAAAAAAACAACGAATAAATGAGCCATGCATCTTTATATTCGCGTTCATCTTTATATAATTTTCTCTCATTTTAAACAACGTGTACAGATAAATTTGACTTTGGTGAACATTGACCCATTTTGGCAACAATTGTTGCAGGCAAAACTAAAGTCTTTAGGAAAAGTATCAAGTTTAAGTACAACAAATTTGCTACCGATAAAGATAATCTATTTCTGATTCATATTTAAAGTTGCACCTTGATAGAACGTACTTGAGTGATGACTTTTATATACATTTTTTTACTTCAGTTCACTTGCTTTGACAGGAGGTGAGATACTCTTTATAACACGTGCTAAATAAAAATATATATTTTTTTTAATTTGAAGCACTTATACTATAATGACGATTCTATGTTGTCCTTTATTTGTGCCCTAGTTCGCATCACCCTGGTTACGGTCCTGTATAATAGTATCTGTAGATAGAAATATAACATCCGCTACAAAAATTTTTCATAGAGGTTAAAAATATATAGAGACCGGATTATAGAAGCTTTCGTATTCGTAAGCCTAAAATAGTAATAAACATATTTTTTCGATATAATTTTGTTGAAATTCAAGTCTCAGAAATATAGCTATAATCAAAAAATCCGCAGGGCAATATACGATATATCATGTTAATACACCGCATTCTTAAGAAACATGCGACTATAAAACCAAAAACGGGCCTTTATCTTTTTGTTTTGTTAATTTAACGGCCAAAATTTGAAGTTCTGAAAAGAGCAATCTACATAATCGGCCATATGGGGCACTTTTAAAGCGAAGCTATTAAACTTGTTAAAGGCAATACATTGAAATAAAATTTCCAAGATGGTATCGTTCGCTTTGTGCCCCAGGCAACAATTATAACTATTTTGATATGCCAGTCTGCATATAGTCTGCTACAAATGCCTTAAAATATTGTATCGAACTACTAAAACCTATCAATCATGTAGTTAGAACGGAAAAAATATTAAATAAAATTATGTTGTAAAAGGCTTGTGATTTTTTTTGTTGAAATCATAATTTTAGTTAAATGAATTGGATAAAAATATTATCAAAAACTTTAACTGTTTTAAAGTAAATATTTTTTATTAATCTCAAATAAGCTGGTCGACAGTCATGGCGTTACTTCTCAATACCTTGAAAACAGAACATTTCTTAGAGTCTGTATTTATTTAGAAAATCATCTTTCTCAAACTAAAATAGGCATGAGAGTTCTCAAATGTTATGATCTTACCTTTAGAAATATTACCTTCAGGTACCTACTATTACCGCTCTTGCAAATTGTTTTCTATAACTTAGGTCAACAAGACAAGATATCTTTTTGAACAATATATTGATAAACACAATCGAGTTGTCAAGAGATCTGATTGCAAGAAAAACCATTGTTTTTAAGGTATATTTTTCCATATTGTAAGCAAAAATAAACATGACCTTGTTCTAATTCATATATTATTCAACGTATTTTCTTATAGTTTAGGGTTTATTATTAAAACTCTACGTATTTTTTCACAAATTCCTAGATTTAAAAATATGAAACAGTACCCACAATTGCAAGTCATTTTCTAGGTGCTCACCATCATGAAGGCCAGCCGATGTTATATTGGAACAATGCGTCTGTGTCAGTGAAATTACTCAGATTTAGGGTTTACTGTAATTTTGGTACTTAGGGTTTATTATTTATCTTGAAATTAGTAGTATATAACGAGATGGAGAGAATTAATACGATGATTATACTGACAAATAAAACTAGTTATTTACTACTGGATAAACATACATGTACAATAATAAAATAAAAAACATGATATAGTCTTTAAAGCATAATTTTGAATGCAACATCATTTGATATAATTAAATTTTTTTCTTGGACCTACATTTTATAGACACCTATCTTGATTAGCAGATTTCTTTTATATTGTATATATTGGTTGTTTATGAAAATATCTTGATGAAAAATGACCTGTTTCTATTTTTTTTTGAAGAAAAACTATTATTTAATTTCTGAATTTTCGACTTAAGATATTTTACACAATGTGACGTACATCTAAATCCAACAGTACTGAAAATATTTCTATTTTCTTCCTTTAAGATGCTGCAGCTTGTGTACAGCATCTATTCTGGTTTTTAGTTACGGTAGTTATAAAGAAAAGAAACAAAATTCTTTAAAATGAAAGCAAAAACATAAAGGTATGTTGAGAGTTTCTCTACCCGGGAGAAATAACGTAACAACTTCTTAGAGGTTGCTGAATAACCACGAAAAATTGACAAAGAATATTTAAGTATTTTTGGAAAACAGTGTGCATTGAATTATAGGTGATTCAGGTTTACCTGGCTAAAATGAATTTTCAGAATGTGACAAAATCACGGATACTTAAAGTCATTATATCTTAACTTTATATTTTCCCTATCACATCATTAAGTCATTAAAATTGAGATATTGATCTTCCGTAGAAATTGTGAAACTCTCAATGTAAAACTTTACAACGCAAATCGGCTCACATATTGAATGAGAATATTTTTGAGGAAAAAAAAAATAGATATAACTTATAGTACACTAGCTTTCATTAAATTTGTCATTTTTTTCGGTGAGGCTTGCAAATATTTTAATTTAGCTTTATCGCTACTAATTTAATGTTTTGTAATAATATAAAGGACGTACTTTTTATATTATGTCTTTCTATTTAATAGTAACTTTTTAACATGTGTACTTTTAAATTTTTTTTTCTAAATTTGCTTTATTTCAAAGATCATTTTAAATGTCTTCTGAAAACTACCTTTGCTACCTATGAAATAATATAAAATTGTCCAATTTGACCTAATGTGACACGGTATAGAATTGAAAATTGGCAAACGAATTTTGGATAGGTACGTAGACTATAATTTATTTACATATTTTAATATTATAGGACTAATAAACTTGTTGCTAAATTTCATAACGTAAATTCGTGCATGTCTGTTGAAAATTGATAGTAACAGAGTGCTATCAAAAGTAATAATCAAGTGTAATTAATTGTTTCATTGACCTTTGTAATGGCGTAAGATATGAGTCTTCAATAAGTTCATCCAATATTCTAAGACTAACCAATTTTGAGTAGTTACTAATTATATGTTGTTAAAAGCTTTTGATTTACGTAGATCGATAGATTAGTTTTTTTAACTTTCTATTACGGAGGTGTTAAAGATTTTAAAGTTTTTTTTTTAAAGAAATTGCCTACTACGAAGTAACAGTAGTGGATTTATTATCTGTTAGTTGGTAACTACTTTTGTAAATTTAAATAAAAAACTAAAAAAAAAGAAAATTAAAGTGCCACCTACCTATTTCGTTTCTGTCCAAAAAGTTTGCCAATTTTTTGTAATATTGGGGATAGAAAGCAAAAACTTAGAGTATACTTAATAATTTCGTTTATTATTAATTTTGAAAGTTAACATTTTACATTACACTTATTATAGCTTAACTAATTAAATGACAGTAATATTTTACTGATTTTAATTTGGTGCAAGGAAAATTTTGCTATATTCACTCATTTATTATTTACACTTCCGAGATTTCACTCGAATATATCAAAATTTTCATTTTTGACTTTACTATATAAATATTTTTGTTAAATAATATAAATTAACTAGAAATTTAGTTAAATAAAATATCTACTCTAACAATAATGGCACATTTATACTAAAAAACCAGCTGACAGATAACAAAATCCATCACTGCCACCTATTGGAACAAATCCATATAAACATGGTGTGCCCCTTTTTAGTATTTAAGAATAAAAATACTCTTAACACAGATACATTTAATGGTCTTTAACCAATGGGAATCTTTTTTTTTTTAATAAAAAACCTTTTTGATGTAGATTTTAAAATTTTAAGTTTACTTTTGTATTAAAAATAATTACAATTACGGTAAAATTGGACAAGAAAGTATGCGTTTTGTACTGAGTAAAAGTTTTTTTTATCATTTTGTAAAACTATTAGTACAATTTGTCTTAAACCAAATAGAGACGATAATAAAGGTGCCATAATTTAATAAAACTCTATAGCTTAACCCTTTTTTTCGAATGACCCTTGAATGAACCTTAGTCTTTAGTAAGATATGTTTACAAATCTTATGAAAAATTATATCAAAATATTTTCCCACTATTCATCCTGTGCTAACAGTATTTTTACAAATTAAGTATATTTTGTTTGTACACACGTATATATATTTCTTAATTATTAAATGCGTATATAACCGGTTTATTTAGAATTATTTTACAAATTTATATACAAAACACACGCATTAAAAAACTAATAATAAAAGAATAGACGTCGTCGATATGTCTGCACTTTGTACGTGCGTCATTGATCTAGTTATGTACAGCCTTACGCTAAGTACTATTTGAGACTGTACAGATTTTTGTTTTTAAATAAAACTAAAACTATAGTTTAAAAGAGATCAAGATAATGCAAAATTTGTACAAACTGCTATCTAAGTATACATTTACAATTATCAAAAACAAAAATATGATATATAACGTGGAAAACGATTTAAAAATCTATGAATCTTGATTAATAGAGTAATTATCGTTATTAATAATTACTCACTGGCATATCTCACTCGATAATTTCGTTTTCTTATTATTTTTTGAAAATCGGCCTTAATTTTTCACTACACACTTCTACTGTTAGTTTCTTACTATTACCTAATTGGTTCTAAATTCTGGTTATTTTCTAAAAAGCACGACTCTGAGTTTTTTCTCATTTGGATCTTTTGTAGTAATATCAGTATTAATAACAAAAGTAACAATATTGTATCAAAAGGAAATAACGACTCAAGAAATCGAAACATAGACCGTCTTTTCGCGGATTAAGTTAAGAAAAGAGGCCATTTTTTTATTTTTAACTTTTCGAAAAATATGTATTTTTCATAAAAATTGAAATTGCACATAGACCTTAAATTCAAAATTCGTGTCTAATATTCCTAGAATTCATAAAGAATGTTTTTTAGCAGTGTATGGATTTTTTGACAATACTGACCAAACACTTTTTTTACCTATGACTACCTAATATTTATGACAAAGCCAGCTGTCATACAATTACATTTACCACACTTTACTTTAGGCAAAAATATTCATTTTCTCTAGTGTTATGATAAGGAAGAATTCCCATATGCTAGAGTCAATAAATTTTTTTATCGGCAGTTTACAAATTTGCTCATTGCTTGGATTTTTTAAATAAGTAAATTTTAGAAAACTGATTGCGTATTGAATATAAAGAAGTCTAAAAGAGGTACAACGGGAATGATGCCTCTACATCGTTAATATTATTATCCGCAGAGGAAAATTTTGATCTATCTTGAAGAAATCGATCTCTCCATTTGAAACAAAATTAAAGAAAGCAAATATAATGACGAGATGCTAATCCTTATATTAAAGTTCAATGTAAAAACTAATATTTTACGAAGGTAAATGTTAGGTGCGCAGTTGGATATTATGGAATAATGGGGCCATCTTTTTTTGAAGACACTTGCAATTAGCATACTTGTGTGAATATGCTTCAAATTGTTTTCACTGACGAATTAGAAGAATTATCTTTAGAATATCGAACCTCGATCGAAATTTTATTTTCAATATGATAACTGTCTAACCTAATGTATCAGATCGGGTAAATAATGAGGTTCCTGAGCCTCGGATCTTAGGATTTTAGATTTCTACTTATGGGGGTGCTTTACTAAATTATTTGTTCACAAGCCCCTTAAAAATGGTTAGAATATGATGGAGATATTTTTGAATAATTTGTTGATTTGACCTGTAAATTGTGAAGTACAGTAGGTGTTTGTGGTGATTTTGAAACATCGTTATGTTTGTCTACAAAATTAGAAATAAATGACTTAATTCTTATACCATTTTCATACTTTTTTCTAGTGACGCTATCCATTTGAAGCACAAATCCTCGATGCTTGATTTTATAGCCAAACATTTTCATGAAGAATGCATTTTTTTGAAAAGTCAAAAATATTTTCTTTTTTTGTTAACTCAATCGGCGGCCATACTGAATACATACGGTAAATATGAACAACACGTTTTATAATAAGCTTTTCTGGATTATTTTAGTTATCGATTTTTATATTTTCAGATGTCTAAAATATACATGTATTTCAAATAAGTGATATTCAGTACTTTCATCGTGATTTACGACTAGAAAAATGGTCGTAAAGGCCCCTAAAATGCATTATAAAGAATATTGTTTTATGGACCTAGAGAAAATTAGAATGTTTCAGATATTTATACAAATATAAATAAAATTTAAACTGTCTCAATCTGACAAAATGGGATTCACACAAAAAGATTGAGAAATACTTGATTTCTAATTGCTTTCTAACCGTAGCTTATAGGTATTTCGTGGTATTATTTATTTGTTTCATTTAGTAATAATTTGATGCCGACTTCAAAATTTCAATTTCATGTATAAATTTATACTGTTTTTCGCTTTCTTAAACTTCGGTTCAATTTTTCTCCTAAAAATTTTATTATTGAATTTTTAATTTTGACTTGAATTGAATTTCAAAGGTCGCATAAAAGTACCCAGTTTATTCATAGTTTTAGAACACACTATATTGAACAATAATAAATTTCTTGATTCAGTGAATTCCCCAAATACCAGTTTTTAATGAAATTGTAGCAAACAAATATTTAGTCAGCTATAGTAAATCCGCTATCTGATTTGAAGAAATTAATTTTACTTTCATAATCTGGGCTCCAAAACCATCCAATACTTGTATTGAAAGAATTTACTTATTGAAATTGGAGAAATTAATCTAAGATCCGTAATATACGCCCCAAGAACCCCCCTATATCAATCTGGACAAAATTGTAAAATTTTTAGTCCTTGATATTGGATCATCTTTGGAATATTAAGTGAGGTTTCGTATCGATAGACTTGTATGCTTTATAGTTATGGACTTAGAACTAAATTTGTCTTTTAAGTCAGTTAAATTTGGAAAAAGTGACCTAGCTTACTGATCAAGAAGCCAATCTCTGACGGAGGGGTACCATTGGCGTGGTGGGTGAGTTCGTGTGAGTCTGAGATAAGTGGATTGGTCGAGTGTTCAGCTCGAGCCAAGTATTTGGCGATACTTTCATGTATAAAAGTGCTGAAAGTAACACAATTTAAATCTGTGTGAATTATAGTGTTCCTGACATAGTATGGGACTCCGCAGATCATGCGTAAAACCTTGTCTTGGAAGCTCTCTATTCGCCTAAATCGAGACCTACCAGTGGTGATTCAAGTTGGAGCACCAAATGACAGGATCGAGCGTATGAATAACTTGTAGATGGTAAGTTTGTTCTTCAAATTTAACTTGCTATTTCAAAGTAAGAGCGAATAGAGAGCCAACTATGACGTTTTGACCTTGGATAAAATATAATTTGTATTTAGTAGTCAATTCAGTCTTTTATCAAAAACTAGCCCCAAGTACTTGGCGCTATCCCGCCAGAGAATGCACACGTTCGAGAGGGACAACCGATTGTCCGGATTGTTAAAGCGTTTTCTTGAAAAATGACTACTTGAGTCTTATTTGGATATTTTATCTGTCATATTAAATTGTAAAAAAAAAACAAAATCAGATTTGTATCCTGCGATTCCAAAAATACATTAATACTAATTTTGACAAAATGCGAATAACGTAAAATTTTCATTATATATATTGGATCCGCCATATTGAATTTCAAAATAAATAATTTAAAATTTTAATCTAATCAACACCCGTGGAAACCCGCCATTGCCAGTTTTGGATATAATTCGGAAAAGTAAAATCTTTAGACCGCCTATTGCATCTCCAATATTGAATTTTTTAAAATTTGTTAATTGTATTCTCAGCTACTCCCTAGCAACAAATTTTAAACAAAATCGAGATATGTTAAATTTTTAGTACCGTATTTGATCCGCCATATTGAATTTATTAAAAAGAATTTTAAATTCGTAATTTACTCCCTCACAACCCTTTATACCAATTTTGGAATTTTTTAAAAATAATTTTAGATTTGTCATGTGCGACCCCGAAAATTTCGCATTCCAATTTTGGAAAAAATTGTTCAAAATTAATTTATTATCCGCCATATTATAAGCGCCATTTTGAATTTTACTTAACTAATTTTGGCCATAATAATATAAGACTATTAATGCGACTTCCTGAACATAATGTAAAAAAATTCGTTTAAATCGGTTCGCAGTTCCGGAGTAATCAACGAACATATTGAAAAAAAACATACATAGCAATCGAATGTAGAACCACCTTCTTTTAGAAGTCCGTTAAAAAAGGCAGGATCTACATTGCATAATTTTTTTATTAGTAACGAATATATAGCGCACTACAAATTCGGTATCATCTTTGGAGATCTAGATAATTTAAAAAAAAATAAATTATAAAAAATTGCACCAGATCTCATTAGATGAGCACTATTTTTCTATGAACATTAAAACTGAACTTAAAATTTTTCAAAATGTAACGAACAAGAGAAAACCCCTTTGAAAAATATGTGTCGATGTGACATTTATATTAGATTTAATTGGAATAAGATCCTTCCTTTTGTAGGAAAAGAAGTGTGAAATGCAATTATTAATTTCCAAAACTTTTAAAACAAGGTTACCAATAAATAAGTTCCTGACCGCTATTGTTCAAATTTATATAGTCTATAACTAACTAATCAGGTGCTTCGATTGTAAGAGAATTGATATTAATATCTATGATCTACAATGCCAATTAAAATAATTACCTGATAAATTGTGCTTCCGAATGATTGTACAATTTTAAATAACTTTTCTCTGGTTTCCCCTATAACATGTTTTATACATATAAAATTTCAGTTTTTGGAGTCGTACTTTATTATTTAACCAAAATTTTCGACCTTGATAGTGCAAAAAATTTGAAATAAATATTTAAAATAAATTATAGTTTTAACTTTTATGCGTTGCTGCCAAATACATATAGTATTGTGCCAGACTAAGTAAATATACCATGTTACTATTTGTACCTTTTTCGTAATTGATTTGTCGCTCCTGTTGACGTGCATTATCAGCGGCAACTTTAAGAAGTCCCTGAATATTTCTAAGCAATGTTTCAGTCGATGAAATACCGGGATCCGGCCCTGGACCATTAGCAACTGCGCTTGCTAATGTTGAATAATTAAGGGCAGCTTGCTGTGACTCACTAACAGGAGCTGCAGGAAGCGGGAGGTCACCATCGTCCATATCTGAAATTAAAAGAATAATTGGTTACAAGAATGGATCCAGTCTCCTACCACAGAGTACATTTTTATCAAATTTAAATTCTCATTTAATTCAAATACAACAAGTATTATATTTATTTTTTAACACAAAAAGTAAAAAAGGCCCTGGTATTAACAAAAAAGGGCATAAATCCATGTCGAAAAGTTTGAGTCACTGACAATAACTTTGTAATGTTGCAATAAGTTTTGTATTTTACATTGTCACATTCTTTATAAGGTTATAACAAATCAGTTTACCTCTTAATTTATTTTTATTTCAAATTCCATGTCCTATAGTCAGAATGTGTATTTTCTGATAACAATAATTTAATACAAATCAATAAATAGGTTTTAATAACATCCCATTTTTTAGATTGTATTTTTATTATAATAAAATAATTTAAATCCGAGAAATTATCAGACCGTGACCAATAACAACTTCTTAAGAGAACCGATATAAAAATCATAACCTAGCAGGATATCAGTTGATGAAGAAAACAGCACGTATGAAGATAATTTAAATTTTTTTGTGGAATAAACAACAAAATATTGACTAGCATTGTACTTTGTGAAACACAAAAAACTATTTATTATTATGTTAAATTTATATTTATTCCCAAAACTCCATAAAGCCTAAATCAGAGTTATATGTCGTTTTAACAGATAAAATAAGAAAGCAATTCTTAAACCTTAAAAAAATCAAATAATTGAAATTCTGGTAAGTTTGTTTTTAAGAATAGTATGCTTATACATTCTAGAATAGAGGAGATGAAGAGTTTTTGAAGTGACAATATGAATAATAAGCATTTTATTTTGAGAATAGTATTTTTTTGATATTGGCATTATGTTAACAAATATTAAAATTTTAAAAATGCTAATAAAAAGAGAGATGCTGGCCAGTTAGTTTTAAGCCAGAGCCATGAAACGCAACACACACATATAGTTATAAATTTAAAATACTGTTTCTAGAGCATTTTCCTCTTTAAACAAAAATCTTTCTGTTTTAGTACTACAAGTGTGTAAAATTGAAATTATTTTTTCAATTCAATATTCTGCTGTCTTAGATATGGGTTTGTATTGTTTATCAAATGCTATAAAATATCGATAAACTTGTTTTAAAAGATGCTTTTTAAATATGGACCTCCAAAGAGTAGCTGTTTTAAAAAAAAAATATCTTATTTTATTTAGTCTGTATCTCGCTAGTAAAACATCAAAACTATTCGAAAATAAGCAAAATTTTACTAATTCTGGGCATGTTCGGAATAAATCAATCTTTTTCATAATTATTTTTATTTTATTAATAAGCTGTATGTAATATTTTTAAAGCCGAAAGTATATTAATTAGCCCTTTTTATCTTCACAAGTTACCACTTTTCCGAATAGATTTCCTGTTTTTTATAATTCGATGGCTAAAATTTAAATACAAACCTATCTATTTTTGTTGAATTTACAATTAAAAATAATCATCGCTCTATCTTTATTATTTGTCTTACGGATATTTCTAGGATATTCAGATCTTTTTCTTTTTCTATAATTTTGCTCACATTTTTTTTTAATTATTACGGTAATCAATATTATGGGATGCAAAGCTAGTGGTGCTTCCTGAGTAACGCTAAAAGAACTAACATCTGCTGGCATCTAGATAATCCTCGGATTTCTTGACAAATAACACGTAACCTCAACCATGACATAAAAACAATATTTTGATTCTTTTCAGGGCCTTTCGATAAAAAATATGGACTATATATCAAGAACTGACAGTCTAATGTGAATGGTATATGCAAATCTAAGTGTCATATTCTGTATCATAATGAAGATGACATAGTTGCCGTACAGAAAACTTAAGTAAACAGTGAGAATCAGCTTCTTAGCAGAGGCAGGATCTCAGGCTACGAACTCTTAGGGACTATCTATTATGATGTAGCAACATCTTGCCAAAACTAGGGTACCCAAAGACAAAGCCTAGTTAACTCAAGTTAAACAAGAACTTAAAGCTAGAAAGAGCCCCTCAAACTGTAAACTTCATGCCATTCTTGTCCGAAAATATAATATCTGCACTACAGGACGAATGGCCAGGAAAAACCCTAAGACCAGATAGCACCCACCCAGAAAGTTTAATATATTGCGAAACGTTTGCTAGAAAGTGGCTAGTACAATTATTTGGTAGAATTATGGAAACAGGCTATATACCCCAGCAGCAAAAATCACCGCTATTTTAAAGCCAAGCATTCCGAGCGACGACTTCAAGAATTAAGAACCCATCGCCTTACCAAACTCAATTTATAGACGTAATGACTGTACAAACCAGATAATATCCCTGATTACCCATGTGAACACTAGTTCCCAGAAAAGCTTAAAACTTCGGTTCCATGCAAGAAAACGCCCCCTCTTCAGAGAGGCGGATCCAACCTTTCTCTTTGGGGGAAGGGGATCTCATAAGAGCCCCCACCCAATCCATATACAACACAGTACAGAATAACAAGCGAAAAAGAATTAACAGAATTAATTCAGTGTACGTCAGCGAGATTCTCGTTCCTAATGCAGCAGATAGGTGAGTCTATGGTTAAGCCGATATGCTTATCAAGAAGACTATCACGGTAACCATGGGAATTTCAACATGCCGCTCATGGATACTGATACTTTCTTATTCAGCCTGTATATTGCCGATATGCCGTTCCCCCAAAAGTAAAAAATCTTGAGACGCTGACGATTAGGGCCTAATAACAAAACGCCAGTTTTTCAAAACAACAAGAACGTACTTAATTTCCGACCTGGCATTAATGGGCAAATACTTTAACGAATGGAGACTTCTGCCAAATGCGATGAAGACAGAGATCGAATGCTTCCACATCTGCAACAAACAGTCTAACGAGGAACTTAACGTATACCTCGAAGGAAGAAGGATGACCTATAACATCATCCTGGATAGGACACTTACGTATAAAGCCCACCTAACAAAGACCGCTGCTAAACTGGAACCAGGAACAATATCCTACATAAATTGTGTGGCACTAGATGAGGTTCATCACCTTCTACTCTGCGCACTTCGACGCTTGTTTTGATATACTCAGGTGCAGAATACTAGGCTTCGGTGTCGATGAACAGCACCCAAATCAAAAAGATCGACGAGTATCTGAACAACTCCGTGCAACTCATTAGTGGCACGATTAAGTCAAGTCTCATATATTGGCTGTAGGTTCTGATTCATAATTTTTCTGCCTTATTCCATCATAAAATGCTCGATCACGAGAGTATAAAAAAATAATGCACGAAACGATGCTTCTTGTGCACAGCGATACTGAAAATCTGGGAAACGATTTCAACTGTCACCGGCCTTGGGAGCGAAACTGGCTACTGAATTGCCTCGAACATTGCCGAACCATAACCTACCTAATGAAAAGCTGCCCTAGTTTCGATCAGTTATGCAAAATATGGTAATTTGTTAATATAATTTGCACCATCACGGCAGATGAGCTGATTCATTTTTTACAAATGGCTGCTATCTACAAAGTAGGACGGCCGATCTGAAAAACAAACGGTGAGGCATATTGTGGAGTAGTGTTGCGCTAGAGCCTACAGTGGAGACTTTTCCAATTTCCTGACAGCAACCGAGACGGCAACTGAATTATTCATAATATTTTGTTCGTAACCTTAACGTATGTTTGTTATATATGCATATATTATACTTTCTACTTATCTCTAATTCTTACTGCTGTGACACCATACGATAAATATAAATATTAATATTTCCACTTTGTATAAGATTTTGATAAAGAAGCGATTAAAATTAAATGTGGACATATTTTAACAGAAAAAACCATCCACCTTCTCTAATGAATTCAATTAATTGATCAAATTGCAGCAAAAAATTCATTCTATTTTTATACCAGAAGGTAATTAATTAACAGGTATATAGCTCCTATTCCATTTTTTATTCTAACAAGATATTCTTGTCTCTATTATATATTTACAGAAAAAACATTTTTTTTGGATACTAAGGTCGCGCAGCAATATTCAACAATAAAATAAAGAAGCCCCGCAAGCCAAACAACATATTTTATTTACAAAATCAAAGAAAAGAAAAAGATTACGGGGCCAAAAACCAAATCGATTGGACAAGTTGACTTATCGGTATCTTATATGATAAACCACTGAATAATTGATGCATAATTCTTATCAAGTAATAGTTTTCGTAGTGAATAAATGTTATTTATTTTTATTTAGGTAAAAGCAACCTTAAAATTATACGTGTGTTTTATGATCACTCATGGTACTATGACCTGCAATTAAGTCATCAGAAGAAAGCAAAAGCATGTCAAAGAACCATCTATTCTTCTTCATACCGCATTAACATTCTTATCTTATTTTTCCCATGGCTAAAAGTAAACAAATTAGCCCAACATATTTCATGTTGTTCATGAGGTACTCGGTAATGTTCCTTAAACATGAAAATTGATTTATATTTTGTTAAGCGTTTTGGTTATTAAATGCTAAACATGTATTGAATTATATTTATTGAGAAGTTTATTGGAAATATGATTAATTAATATGAATTGTTTTACACTTGTGCAAATATGATTCAAGAAAAAATGTCAGCATCAGAAGCAATTACAATTTCTGTCATGTTGTTGATCAACTTATTTGTTCCTATACTAGCAAATGAATATTATGTCAAAACCTAGTTTTTAGATTTTCTGTTATGGTTTTCCAAGAAAAAATAGTTATTAGTTAAATATAAAGCTTTCCTAACTTTTTTTATTTATGTTAATTTTTGTAATCTTTATGCGCACAGAAAAATTATATTATACATGGAAATAACCCGATTTTTCCTTTTTCAAGTTTAAACCCTCATGAAATAATGATTTTTCTGCCTTATTTCAAACTGAAATAAGATGACACATAAAATTCGGACTACTTACTATCCTCAGTAGCACCCTAGAGAATATTTATTCCAACAAGAAGGAATATATATAGACCGTTTGCATTAAGATTTAATTATTTTTTTACAATATTGTATTTTACTTGTAACAATAGAGAGCTTTCCTTTAATAATGATTAGCCTCATCAGTAAGCATATAATTATACAAATAAAATTATACTTAATGGAAGTTAGAAGTAACCTTTTATTTTCATCTTTCAGTTGAAATTAATATATCCTCGAAACTAAAATAAGGGTCAAAAATCCTTTGTAGATCATTAATATAAAAATAATTGACATTTAAACTACCATATCTCAAGTTAACGAGTTGTACGTCTATTATGAGTTGTTTTATATAATCCTAAAACTAATTTTTTATATTTATACCATGCGTTGTTATTTAATCTCTTGAAACATAATTTGAGTATCTTTAAAGTCAATAGTTAGTCTAGTATATGCTAAGCGTCTCATATATTAACGTTTCTTTTGTCAGGCAATTCGAAAATCACTAAATAAAAAGCAGTTTTTATACGAATCACTTTAAATAGAATTAAGTTCGCCTCTTTATCTAACATTCTGAAACATACATATATCTCATTCTTTTACCTCGACCGTTATATCAATACATTTAAAATACTTTGAAGCACAAATTCATATATTAGTCAAGAGAAAACCTCAATTTTGAGAAGAAGATAACACAGGTTTACAAAAAAAAATGGATGCTTATTTGACCGCACTATTTTATTTTTATGTAATTAGACGCCCTGAATCCAAATCTGAGAACCTCTAACCTCTGTCACGTCAAATTCAAGGTCATTTCAAGGCCAAACGAAGTAAAATTCACTAAATAAATCTGAAGAAGTAGATACTTATGTTTTTGAAGTCGCTGAATCTGAATTCGTGGTTTATTTAATCCCGCAAGGTCAGCTAGGGGTCATTTCAGGATCACTTCAAGGTCAAATTGAAATAATTTACTAAATATACCTAAAAAAGATATGTAGGTTTTTGGGGTCGCTGAATTCAAATTTTTAGTTGCTTAATCCCTCAAGATTAGCCAGAGGTCTTTTCAGGGCCATTTCAAGGTCAAATTGAGAAAAAATCTACTAAATAGATCTATAAAAGAAGATATATATATACTTTTGGGGGACTGAATCTGAATTTGTGGTTTGTTTAATACTTCAAGGTTGACCAGAGGCCATTTCAAAGTCATTTCGACGTCAAATTGAAAAAAATCCACTAAACAAATCTGTAAAAAAAAGAGAACCTACGTGCAGCTAGATCGATATACACAACAGACAGGTAAGCGGACCGAGTTTTTTAGCCGAAACTCGAGCTCCCAAGATCACGTACCCCACGCATGTACGTGAACGGAGCGAATTTTTAAGGTGAAACCCAAGTTTCTAAAACGACATACCCCATAACAGCTAGGTTAGCGAAGAGCTGTTCCTGGAGTATATGGTTTTCGGGGAGCTTGGGTTTTATTCATATACTCATAAATCCTTGCTTTTCAACTCGGTTTGCTTCGAAACGGGTATTGATCTCACACAGGTTATGTTTTGGCATATTTATAAAAACTTGGTCTGGTCGCCTGTCTACTGTGTAATGGTCATCAATCTAGCTGCACGTGGAGTGTGTGGTTTTGACAGCTTGCGCTTCGCCTTAAAAACTCGATCAATCGCTCCCCTGTCTGCTATGCAATAGATATCAATCTAGATGTGCGTAGGTTATGTGAGTTTGGAAGCTTGGGTTTTGGATTATTGTTTCGTAATAACTAACTCCGCTTGCATGTATGTTGTGTAACGGACATCAATCTGCGTGGAGTATGAGGTTTTGGGAGCTTGAATTTCGGCTCAAAACTTAATCCGCTAGCCTGTCAGCTATGTAATGGATATTGATCTAGCTGAGCATGGGTTCTCTTTTTTTAAAGATTTATTTAGTTGATTTTTTCAATTCGACCTTGAAATAACATCTGGTTAACCTTGAGGTATTAAACAAACAACAAATTTAAACCCAGGGTCCTCAAAAATCTACATATCTTCTTTTGCGGATCTATTTAGTAGATTTTTCTCAATTTGACCTTGAAACGACGCTGAAATGACCTCTGGCTGACCCTGGGGAATTAAACAAACCACAAATGTTGATTTAGCGACCCCAAAAAACCTACATATCTTTTTTTCAGGTTTATTTAGTGGATTTTTCTCAATTTAACATTGAAATGACCCTAAAATGACATCTGGCTGACATTGGGAGATTAAAAACCACGAATTCAGATTCAACGACCCCAAAAACCCATTTTTTTTTTGGATTTATTTAGTGAATTATTCTCAATTTAACATTGTAGTGACCCTAAAATGACCTCTAGTTGACCTTGGGGGATTAAATAAATCACGAGTTCGGATTCAGCGACCTCAAACACATAAGCATCTACTTCCTCAGATTTATTTGGTGTATTTTACTGCATTTGACCTTGAAATGACCTTGAACCTGACGTGATAGAGGTTAGCGGATCTCTGATTTGAATTCAGGGCATATAATTACATGAAATGATCTGGTCAAATAGACATCCGCTTTTTTTTTTTGTAAACTTGCGTAATTAGAGGGCTAAAAGTGTCATTGGCCGTAATTTAAATTTTAGCTATCCAAAATATCAGTGGTGGCTTGTATATTAAAAAAGTAGGGGTTGTAATTCCAGTCGTATATTAAAAACATAAATATGTATAAAACGTGCCAAAGGTTCCGGTGGATGAAGAAATAAAAGTCTTTAAAAATATGAAACAAAGCAGTGTATTTTAAATAACAAAACATAAAGATCGTTGTAAATTTTAAAATTATAGCAGTCAAAACAAAATGTACTTATAATTTACTGTGTGAATTATTTATAAAGAAAATCCATACGCCGACCTTTGGCATTAGAAAAACTATCAATAATCCGCTGATTGAAATCAGGTGTGTTTTCGGTAAGATCCCTCTCTTTAGAAAGCATTGCCAAAGAACAAAATCTTTCTTGGATTCCGTAGGACATTTTTATCCATTTAAGGGTAGAAAAGCACCGTTCTGCTTCAGCCGATGCCATCGGAATAGTAATTAAAATTTTTAAAAGATTTAGAACTTCACTAAATGTATCACTTAGCTCGATATTTTGCGAAAGATAGTTATAAAGTATATAATTTTTGTTCGGGAAAACATCTACTACATTCGACATATTGTTCCGAAAAACAGACTGTCTGCTACCAAGTGACCTGTAAAGCTAAATCGTTGTTTTGCTTGACAAATAATTATATCACAAACTTCTTTTGCTTCCCAAGAAAATTCCACGGATTCGTCGAGCGTACGTCGTTTTGAAGTAGATGGAGATGGATCATCGTCGTTGGAGGTAATATTATTTCTAATTTCTGTTAATTTTAATTCAAATGATAACACATTTTTATTTGCCAAATAACAAATGAATTTCAGGTATTATTTTGTAAAAGAAGTTCAACCATGAAAGGAAACTTTTGCTTTTGAGAATTTGACACACACTGATAATTGGTTCATGGTACTAACGTTTTTACTGTCATCAATGATTTTTCCATTGTCTCTAGAATGCTGTCTTTGTATTTGAATACGGTACAAACAACTCTTGAATTATGATTCCATTTTGTTGAGGCCGAACGAGGTAAGCGTTTGTGAACAATTAGTGATTGATTGATTCAGTATTGCGGTTCTTTGAGGACCATTTGAAAAAAAAAACAACAAATTCCTTGTAAATTGTGGACATTTTTATTGGCAGATGCAGCATTTAATTTTACCAAATTTAATTGATGTGCATAACAACGCCGTAAGCAGCATGTTCATAGGTTTTTTTATAATCGCTTGCACCACCATTGTATGTGCGAAATGAGTTTTTATTACCTTTAACGTGCTTTTCAAGTTCTTTAAGTATATCAAAAGATAAAGTTTTCGCATCATATTCTAAAACCACTAAAATATTCCAAAATCGCTCACCGGCTTGCCCCATACAATGTATCTAAAAACAATTACCATTTGAAGGATATTTGATACGTCACTAGTTTCGTCAGATATTAATGATAAATAATCAACTACTTTATTTTTTTAGAGATTTCCTCTTGACATACAATAAACATTACTTGTAAAATTTAATTTTGAATTGTTTTGACGTACCTTTAAATACCGATGCCTTTTTCAAGTGTTAGTTTAGAGCACAGTCTAACTCAGCACTAAAATCAATTAAACCTCGAAAAACGCCAGTATTGGAGGAAGACGTAGACTTATCATGCCCTCGTAACGCTCGTTCAAAAGCTCCACAGAAACGCACACAATTTTAATCAAAGAGTGAGATTTGTTTGATTGAAACTTTGAGCCTATACGACTGAAAACTGCATTCAGAGATAGCATATATCGCTATTTGTTTTCTCTTTTATTATACTATAAATGCACGCGGAGCACTCAACGATTGCTTCCAGTAGTATATACTTAAAAGCTTGAAATAAATCAATCGATCACTCGACATTCTTTTATGTTAATTAAAAATCAAGACGTTTGATAAAATCATGTGGAAAAATTATCTGCAACCCCCTTTGTATTTATATAGGATATAGGCAACCACATAAATATTAGAAGAGATCCTACGTATACTAAAATAGCCCAGCTCTTCACTGAATTCCGGTACTACTCTTACAGAATTTATTAAGGTTGATTGTCTATGTATTGCTTTACTAACCAAATTTGTATGTACGTGAAGAACATTTGAAAACACTCTTCCGTTGCACCAACTGTAATTTTTGTGTGACAGTGATAAAAGTATTAAAACGTGCGGGATTTAAAAAAGCAAGAGAGTGAATAGGGAAGAAAAAGAGCGAGGTTTCACCCAATTGAGCGAGGTGTGGCAACGCTACATGAAGCTTATGAAACAGAATTAATCTCCACGTCTTAGATAGGCAATTTCAAATACGCTCCAATGGATTAGCTTGGATTGCATTAAAATTGCAAACCAGCAAAGCGATAACGTTTCCAGGCGTAATAATGTAATACAGACAAATTATTAATGATATTTAGGCGAAGTAAGTTAAACTATTTCATTGCTGTTCGCGTATAATCTAGGTAAAAAATTGATTTAAATTTAATCAATGAATTGTCAATAGGAATTTAAAAATTATTTGTAGTTATATTTATTAGTATGTTTATTTTAATTTACAATTTTTTGGGGGTTACGCAAACTTGCAAACCTAAGGAAAAACCGCCACTGCAAAATATAAAAGGAGTAGGTAAATATAATTTAAATATATTAATATTGTATGTATGCATATATGTATTCAAAATTATAATATATGTAGATATCTGTAATTTTCTGAGGCTTAATGATAGAATAATATCATTGAGAATATTTTTAGCTATCATCATTAGCTTATTTACTTAGAGTGATGTGAAGAATTATTAAAATGTTAATTGAATATTATATTTAAATCATTCTTTGCATACAGTAACGGATTTTTCATAAGGATAAATATATCAAACTGGTTACCAATTGTTTCTCTTTCACGGATTAATACACTGTATTAGGATTTTCTTTTGTCAATATTAATACATTTTAGTAATTCATTTGTAAACAATTTTACTATAAACTTTATCAATAAGATTGACCAAAATACATATAAAATATCTGATATAAAATTATAGCTGCATACTATCTAGCATTCAATTTGCGTTCAGATAAAAAAAATATACAGACCTTGATCTTTTTCTTCCTCCTCGTCTGGATCTGATAAATTGTCTTCTTCTTCATCTTCAGCTGCCGATCGAGGTGATCTCGGTGAAGGAGGCACATCTGGTCCATCAGCTTCGCTACCAGAATGTTCGTTGTCGCCCAAAGAACCGGCGCTACCACCACCGCTTTTTGACAAGTTCAACACTGGACTATGTTCTGTAGGTGAGCCTGAAATGAATAGTCACATTAAATAAGATAAAATAAATTGTTTGAATGATCTGATGATTTACATTATTTATAGGACATGTACAAGTTTAATATATAATCAATATTTATAGTTAAATTAACAGCAATAAGTAAGTGCAGCTAGTCATTTCATAATTTTTGTTATTTGAAAATGCCTGTAAAGAATAAACAAAAGTTGAAATAAAAAAGAGGGTAAACATTTTAAAAAGGTCAAATATTATTTATGTTATTTCTTTCAATCCAAAAAAAAATATTGAGTTTTTCCATTTGGCTTATGAAGACAAGTTTAAGCACATGGTCTTCTACGTATGTCTAAAGTCAAACAAAGCAATTGCTGGCATAATTTATAATTTATAAAAACGTTGTGAGATAGTAAAGCCTGACAAGTTTATTCTATAAAGGGCTCATTTGTAAAATTTTATTATCGAATACTAGAAAAATAAGCTGTGCGTTACTTTCGAGTAGGAAATGATTAGACACCACATTAGAACTCATGAAAAATAATGACATAATATTTCATATATCCTTTCGATGCGTATAATGCAACCCAATAAACCTATTAAAGGCATAATTTTAAACGGACCTATTTTAAGCAATAAATCTTCAGCAAAAAGGATTTAGATTGATGCCGAATGTGGCATAAAGCCGGCGTTCGGGTAAAATCCGTTTTATTTTCTGCATATGCCTATTTAATTGTGACCCTGTTGGAAATTTATTGCTCCCTGGATCGGTTCGTGTTGCGTCCGAACTCTAAAATCCCACTTTTACGGCCATTAATTAAATCGCCTGCGAGTTAGAGCAATGCTGCTTGATAGTTAACTTTTTATTTATTTTGTATTGATCGCAATATGAAGGCATCCTGCTGTTAAAGGTAAAAATTAATGTAAAATATTGCGGCTTAAATTGCAAACACTTTTACGTTTTAAGTGCACCTTGTTAAAAGTACAGCAATTGCAGGCGTTATAATTATCTTTAAGCTTAAAAAACTTTGGAGTTAACTTTCAAGAAATTGCTGATTTCCAATATGAAATTATTTTTAGGTAACTTAGTTTACATTTACTAAAAGGGAAACAAGAAAATATATTATTTATAAGATGATAATTATTCATATTAAATAGGTTATTCTCCTTATATTTTGTCAATTCGTTACTGCTTGCAAAATTTATTTATTGTGTTATTACAGTAAAGAGAGCGAATAATAAAACTCATATCTGGCACATGGTATTTAATAGAAGAGTAATAAGGATTAAAAAACTTCATTTAACATACAAAACACCCCAATATTGTATTATTGTGTATGTAACAATCTGAGCCAAAAAGAAGTAAAGCAGTAGAAACGTCATTATATAATGGCGCTACAAGTTTGAGACTCTTCATTAACATCTAAAAATGAAAAAATTCGTTAATTTAACAGAAAGAAAATGAAAAAATTCGTTAATTTACAAAATATCTACCAAAAAAAACAAACTTTTCACATACTCTTCTATTACGCAATTTTAAACACTATTTTAAAAGTATTATATTCCCTTCTGCCTAACGGATTCTATTTAATTTATCAAATAAATGAAGATATATGCATATTTCATTTATTTGATAAAATTAAATTTTTATAAGAGAAAATTTAATCAAGGAATGAAAAATTTCGCTCAAACATAAAGTACGTAAGAGTGAAATAGAGCAACGAACACAGGATGTGTTCAAAATGAAGACAACCAGGTTAGAAATTAGTTTAGAAAATAAAGAGCTATTTAATAACTCAACTATTGTATTTGGAAATCAATGACATTTTCATAGTTGTAAGTGATAGTTACTGGATTCTTCACATTATTTTTTGGATTTTATTTTTAGTTTTTAATGACAGGTTAAAGAAGCTTTTCTTTTATTTTTGTTTTGCTCAAGGCACCACTTCTAATTCTGGAAAATTTTTTAATAAGTATGTTATGCCAGTTTCTTACTTGGCCGGTAAACTAGTCTTTTTTCTTATGGTTAAACGATATTAGCCAAATTTAGTAATAAATTTTATCTTGTTCGTGACATTATACCATTTATATCAACAGCGTAAGAATAATGTAACATTACCCCAGTATTAAAAATTATACGTTATATATCATATACTTACAAGAATAAAGAACTAAAATGTAAATATATCATATGGCCTTAAAATATGTCTTTGCGTTGTGGTTCATTTTTGACATGTAATGGTGAAGAAAGACTTCTTAAAAATATTTGAAGTTTATTAAGAAACATTCTTTAAAGGAAAGTCATTTCATGTTAGAGGAGACAGGGTTATTACTGTTTGTTTGAAGGTCATAGACAACGATGTTTCTTGCGAAGTAGTAGATATCTGTTGGACTTCCATTGTCTTTATTTTTTGTTGAATATCACGACGTTTCGGCTAGTAGTTATCTCTAGCCGTTTTCAAGTGAAACTGATATCTACTACTTTGCAGAGTTATTACTGTATAAACATTGACACATAACACGAGACATTTCCCAGAATATTACTTGCTAACGAGCTCTATCTAATTTCAGCTAATTTCAACAAATGATATAACTAAAAATTCATAACTTATGAGAGAAAATTTTTTAAAATTGTTTTCTTAATCTATAATGATTTAAATACGAATGATTATATACTTGATTTATAAAAAACTTGAAAATACTAAGAAAATGATGTAAGGACATATTGCCTATTTTGTTGTAAGTAGTTGCAATGAATAGCAATCAAAATATGACGATAATAGTGATACTTATGATTAGAGACAATAATTTGTCCTCTGAACGTAACTACTAGCACTGAAATGGAAGAATACGTTATCTTTGATGTTCGTTAACTTTTTTTCACGCTTCAGTCCATTATTTTATTTAATATTTATTTTGCAGTCTATGTAATTAAAATAATGAGCATTCTTTTATTATTTTTTTTTACTAGTTTTAATCTCATTTATTTTATTGTAAAAATTGCAACAATCAATCCAACTTTTTATAGCTTTGTTTCACATAAGCTCGGAAATTCATAACTCGGTTATTTTATACTTAATCAGATATTATTTTATAACTACAAAGAAGTACTATTGCACTACTTTATTTGCTGTTTGAAAAAACTACTCATATCACAACAACGCTTATTTTGTAGAGAGAAATTTAAAATATAATTTGAAGGTGAGATGCACTGTTTCAATTTTTGGTTTTGTCCGCTAATAATCTTGGAAATTTACATAACTTGTTAAAGTAAGAATTTAATTCTTTTATATTAACCTGTTCTAATATTAATCATATTTGTATATTATTAAATTAAATACATGTTTTTATCAACCATCAGCGCGAAAAACACTTTAGTAATAGATTGGTTGAAATTACAAGCCAATCCTAATTTGTTCATTGTAATAACAAGGTCGCATCAATGATGTCGATAGATACAAAACTTTAAACAGCCTTGATTTTTTTTCTTGGTTTTTAGAAACATTGATCTCATAAAAACAACCTTCACAAGTATTTAATAATAACATATTTCTAAACCAATGTATATTAAGTTCAGTTAGATTAATCAAACGATTAGTTTTATTTTTAATTACAAGTAGAATTTAAAAATTAAATCTGAGATGTATATAATTTTCAGGATAGTATGGAATATTTACATGAAGAAAAAAACGGTATCTAGTTTTGAGACTAACAAGGACATAAGTAGATGGTATTTTATTATCCACCTAAAATTCTATAAGTATATGACACTATTACCTCAGACTCTACATAAGAAAATATTCTTGCCAGCAGAAAATAAACTATTCACTTTTGTCCAGACTTTTATAAAATTGATAAATTCATAAAAAGGTAGACCTAAATAGATTAGAATAATCGTTTTCCTGTGAGTAGCTACGAGACAATAAAATGATTTTTATTATTTCATTCCATTCATAGAACTTACCATTTCTTGGACTACTAAGATCTCTAGGTTTTTGATCTAATAGAGGAATGGGTCTTTCAGGATCACATCTTTCTTCTCGTAACCTGGAAAAGAAAAAATATTAAATATAAACTTACTTGTTTACTCTTTGTTATAGGATTTAAACTTTATGAGTATTTAATTTAAATGACGAAAACTTGTTATTTCCATGTGACTATAAAATTTAAAAAATAAAGTAGATTCAATTTTAAGCTATTTCACTATTTGAGGGACCTAAATTTGCGTAAACCACAAACAGATTTTTTTGGCCTACGTCTTTAATAATGGAATTCCTTAGATTAATGTTTTTCAGAACCATCATAATAATATAGGATTTTTTATCATGTAATTCTTTACTATAGTGATACAAGTGGACTATTTTGGCAATAGCCTGATCCCCAAGCTTGGAAGTTATTTATAGATTAAGTTAGAAACGGTACTTTTATACGGCACAAATACTCTCTCTCTGTCTCTATTCCTTATGGGAAATATACACAGGCCTAAAGTTATTTTAATTACTTTGTAAAGGCAATTGGGTTACAACAAGTGGCTTATTATAACCTTGGAAATGTCGTGACAGCAAGAATCATTTGTTTGAAGGTTGTAGACAATGTTAAAGATTGACTAAAATGTGGTTGTCGGACTTGCATTGTCTTTATTTTTATTTATTTTTACGACGTTTCGATTAGGTTGTATCTATAATCGTTATCAAGTATAAACTGAATGTTTTGTCTTAAGACTACGAGCTTATATAGGGACTGGGTCCACTGAAGCGCAAAGATTCGCTTCACTGTACACACCTTAATGATTTGATGTTACAAAGTGGTGGTTGCCAAAGATTAGGTATTTCAACACTCGGTTTATTGAAGTTTCTATTATTGTTTTTAATGTAAAAAAAAATTTATAGAAGCAGCTTACATTAAAAACAATAATGGAATCTTCAGTAAACCGAGTGTTGAGATACCTAATCTTTGGTAACCACTACTTTGTAACATCAAATTATTGAGGTGTGTACAGTGAAGCGAAACTTTGCGGTTCAGTGGACACAGTCCCTATATAAGACAAAACATTCAGTTTACACTTGATAACGATTAGAGATACAACGTAATCGAAACGTCGTAAAAATAAAGACAATACTAGTCCGACAACCACATTATAGAAAGAATCATCACCAGAAATATTTTTCATTCACTTCCACCACTAGTACCCTAGGAAAATAATATTTTGTCACCTCTGTATGTAAAGGAATAATGAAAAACTGTGAAACAACTTGACAGTATCTGAAAAAAAAATTTAAATGACACATAGAAAGTTAAACAAGACGATTTTTATAGGAATGCAAATATCAAAATTGATAAAAGAACAAACCTTTAAATTTAAATTAAGGCAGAAAGAAAAAGAAGCTTGAAAATTTATGATGCAAATTTTCAAATTTTTTTAGAAGAGGAAAAACGGAAAACTATAGTGATTGTAAATCATGTGTATATATTATTTTTAAGAGACAAAGAAATTCGTTCTTTCATTTTCTAATGTTATATCAAAACTTTAATCGTGAAAAAATGTTAATAATCAAATCCACAATAAGTATGGGCTAACATGATTGCGAGATACATACCAAAATAAATGCATATTTAAGCTTTTTTAAAATTAATGCCATTTATTGCGTGAACATAAAAAAGGTTTTGATGACCAATATTTTTAATAGAACGTTAGACAGACTAATAATTTAGATTAGCTATTTATATAATTAAATTTTTCTGCATCTTTAATTGCAGAAACAATCCTTAAGTTAATTGTACAACTCTTGAAAACACATAGTATACATAATAAATATTTTCACTTTAAAAAAATAATAAATGGGTAAGTTCATTTCAGAAATATACATCTGTTTTAATTAGAACATTGGCAATATATTGCATAAACGGGAATCCAAGGGATTTGGAAGCCCCGCTAATGGATCTCCACAGGGGTGCCCGGTCTTGTTTTAAACGTTTTACGTTTGTAAATGAAAGCTTTGATGAGCCCTACAAATGCCATGATGGGTCCTTGCTAGTATTAGGGATTTTCATTAGAATCAAGACGAGCATTTTCGTCATGTGTAATAAAAAATCTTTGTGCTTTTTAAAGTTTACTAGATTCGTGCCATTAAGCCACCATTAATTTTAATTTAGATTCTATCAAAAAGATATTATTACGTTTGTTCCTGAATTAGTAATTTTGGAAGGTTTTAGTGGAAGAAGATGGATTTAAATAAATACATTCTGATGGTTAAGGGTAAAAAAGGACAATTTATTTCATGATATAAGTCCAATTGTGATATTACAAATTTGTTGAAGAATACCAAAGTCTGATTGTGGTATTTTGGAACTTTTGTATATTATCAAGTCATTATAAAAAAGAGATCGATTTATTTTATTCCCATTTAATTTGCTTAAACAGTTCTTTATAGATCGCAGAACACAGTTTAATTAAACCTCCAAAGCTATTTAAAATTAAAAAATTATAGAACCACAATATTTTTTTAAATATAAAACTTAAATAGTTTAAAGCTTTTCGAAAATTTTTTGAATAATTGATAATTCTAATTAAAATACTTCATAAGTATAATGAATTAATTTCATTGACATACGAATAAGCCCCATATTTCTCATCGTGACTCTAATTTAACCCTTTTAGTATCTACAATCGCCATGGCATATATTTTAGGAAGTCAGGATTCGTGTCTATTCAGATATGTTCATAATTCCTTCAGTTTTATCTATAAATAACAATACTGATAATTTTAAATATTCAAAAACTTAAGACCCATAAGCTTCTATATTTTTGTTAAGCTTTCAACTGTCACCAAGTGGTTTAAAAAAAAAAGATAACAGCTAATTGTGAAAAACTGATGGATTACATTTGCGATTTTTCGAAAATATTTTTTCTAAGTGAAATCTTTCTGTACACAACGTTATTGAAATATAATCACTCGATTCTCGTAAAAAACCCTTATTAAAAAAGATAAGCGTAAAAGTATTAAATAACAGTCCGTAAACGACAAAGAAACAATATACGAGTACATACAACACTCTTCGTTTTCGAAAACAAACACTCTGAAAATTTTAATTAACGCTAGATCCAGGATTTAAATTTGGTCGGACAGAAGCCTCCATACCCCTTCTGGAGTCGTTCTGGAGTATATAACAAGTATAATAAGAGCAGGCAGTATTGTTTACAGGTGAGCTTTACTAAAGCTCAGCGCTTTTGATTGCTGAATATCTCAGGGATATTTGATATATATGCGGCTCAGACATTCCTACATGTTTACGATACTTCTTGTTTAATTTAGATCAATGCAAATAACTTGGATTTGTAGACATTCCAGTTTTATCTATCTATAATAAAAGTACATTGAGGTGTACGAATGAATTTAAGATTATAGACTTTCCAGTTTTTAAAGGAAATTATACTGAAAAAGAATTGGTAGTTTTACTAGGACACAAAATATATTTTTAATTAATAACAAATAATGTTGGAAGCATTACTAATCTGTATACAAGCGCCTTGTCATGAAAACGCATTTTTTGTTTTAGAAGTTCTGGGGTATACAGAAAGAAAAGTTTTCTACTTTGGTTCAAATTTCATTTCTACACAACCATCAGAGAATATCAAAAATCTTTCGTCAACTTAGGGAAACATTTATCAAGAAAACAAGATACGTCACACATAACACATGTACGATGAGAAAAACAGGGGAGAGATGGCTTCGAAAACTCAATCAATCATCAACATTTTGTATGAAATTGAAAATTTTATACGTGATAAAACATTTTTCTTTCGATGTTATTGAGTTGAAGGCGTGCTACTGTGAATGAGAATTCTTTTCGCCCATTTGTAGATAAAAAGGAACACAAATAAATGAGGATAACAATTGTATTCAAACGTTAAAATAAAAAATATATATTAGTACTTAATGCCAAAATATATGCGCCGTAAAAAATTCAGTGTATATTTTAGCAATCAATGTGGATATGGATACAGTTCTGGCCAAAATAAGAAGTTGTTAAATATAATAAAGTTGATCACATTTTAAATATTTTTTCTAAGAAATAAGAGACCATTGGCTGATAAAACCTTCGTTCTCCTGCATTTTGCGTTCAAAATCAAAAGATAAATAGGCAGGCAAAATTTTATTATCTTGGTTTTAATATGTGTTAATATATTTTTTTGCACATACATTTAAAATGATTTATACAATTTTATTTAAAAAAAAACGGCAAGTATTTTTATGTTCTGGTGTAAAACATACGGCTTATACATATTTATTATTTTAAAGTCTAATCGAAATTATGGGAAGAAAAAAGCATTTTTCCCGAGAACAAGGAGATCTACGTTGGAATCCAAAATATAGGTAAATGATCAGCTAAAATATTTTTAAATATTAACCTAGCCCTAAAACACGCGAGAAAGAGGACATTTATTTATGTAATACGAACTGCAAAAATAAATCCTTTTAAATTGAGTATACACAACTTCGCTGCTGTACAATAGTTTGACGTCGTCTGTGAAAAACTAAATTGTGGTAGGTCTTCGTAGGGAGCCTTTACTAAATAAAATATATAATGTTTACAGTTTGACAGTAAAAGTCTGAAATGGGCAAATCACATATATTCTGTGATTAAATGAGAACAAAACAAAGTTTTTCTTTTGGCTGTACGGAAACCAAAAGCTGCATAAGACATTCCAAGGTACTGCATGTCATCCTATATAATACCAAATATGAAAGTATTAAAATAATGATATGTTTTCCCTATTATCGAGTTGGTGGTATATTTTGAAATAAAGATATTAAGATCGCCGATATTTATATGAAAATTTTTGGAGTGATTTTGTTGTCTTGCAGAGTGTAAAATATACTGAAAGCACAGAAAATTGATATCATGGAGTGACGAGCTTAGAACCCCAACCATAACCCCACATAGAGTTACGAGAATTTAATAAATTACGTGATTCGTCGATGCGAAGCCGTTAATTCCAATAAAGGATATACAATTAAATAATAAGATTATATTTTCACAATAGAAATCTTTTTAGGTGATACAGCTACTAAAAAAAATATATTTATTGAACACCTATTATGCCATCTTAAAGAATTTTTAGTTTTGTCATATTTTTGTGTTTGTGTAGAAAAACTTTTAATATTCTGCAAATTTGAAATGAATAAAAATTTAAATAGTTCGCGATAAAAAAATTAAATCTCATCCGAATATCTGATATTTTTGAAGTATTGCTAGAAGTTTGGCCAAAACTGTCAATTAAAGTCCTGGGTACTACTCCAATGCATCATTATATCAAAACTCATGACAAAATTATTATTTTGATTATTATCCTTCGAAAAACCTTGTGTTTGTCTTGAAGATAGATTCTGAATACACAAATCCGTAAAGAAAGAAAACATTTTCAGAAACTTTTAAATGTCAATCTCCTTTATTTTAAATACTGTATAAACCAGACTCACATAAAACTTACTTAAGATTAATTTATAACAATTAAATATGTCCATTTTAAACAATCAGGGTGTTTTAGGACCACAGCAGTCTATAATATTCACACTATAAGCTCTCAGGTAGTATATAGTGTGTCCCCAAAATGAACTCAAGAGATTTTTTTAAAAAATTATAGTGTCCTTATTTGAAAAGGTGATTTTTAACATTGAATAAGTGATAAGGTTATAAGGCGTGCCCTGTAATATGCAGGTTCACCATGAAATTTAACAGTAGCAGTTTGACAAATGAAAAACAGATATAGTTTTCGTATTACTAAATAGAGAGCCTAAGAAAATTGTTATATGGCTAAGTACTTTAAATATTATTCAAATTTACAAGCCTGATTTAATAATAGAGAAACATTTAGTTTTTTGTTTTATTGATACCAGTAATGTTTGTAATATTTTTTAGTTATTCTTTAGAAATAAAAGCCAGTTATTAAAATTTGTGAGTAGTAGAAGTTGTTCCTACAATTTTAGAACATTAAAAGAGGAAACCAAACTAAAAAATGCTCTCAACCATTTTTTAAATATTATTTTAATAACATGTCGCTTCGTTTTGGAAATACAGGGTGTTTAACTTAACAAAAAAACAGATTTATTTTTTAATCTATAGACTGCTAAGAAAGTTTAAATTTAAATTAGCGAATTAATAAAAATTAAGGAAGGTTAAGCTGAATTGTTTGCGTAATAATTTCTGTGATTATCACATTTAATTATGATAAAAGAAAATAGTCCACTACTATGTACTGCTTCTATGAATTTTTTTTCCATTAAAATTATATTTTAATTCAAAAACCGTCAGTTTCAAAAATATGAAATTCACGTTATACTAAGATAGGTATAAATATGTATATCATATTTTAATTAACAGAATAAGCTAATTTAACCCCAACAGTCTCTTAAAACCCTAGCAAAATATAAGTATCAATTTTCCGGGAAACATGCGAAACTTCGATGTCTATTCTAATGGAAAATCTTATGAGGAATTTGCCATCACTGCTCCATGCCCCGCTTAGCCCAAAATGCAAGAAATTAATATTAAATCCTAATAACCGGGGGTGATTAATATCTACAGTAGGCACTACTAATTATTATTTAATAACTCGTGTTCGCGACTTCTCTGCGGAGCTGATTGACTGCTAATTGCCTTAAAATGTAATTAAATTTTAATCAGAGTTTCTGTCAATTTTGTAGTTCAAAAAAGTTTTAAATTAGTGTTTTATATAAATATAGACAATTTATAATTCTTCGGACTGAAGGAAAGATTTAAAATGAGATTCTTTTATTGGAACTTATGAATAGGAGAAACACATTGTAGTTTATACGATGGAGATGGTATAACGCTGGTGGCGATACATAAAAAAACATTATTGTAACTCCACCACCAGTATGTCACAAACCCTTATTTTTCTCTCTAAATGAGAAATGGCCGATAAACTTTAAACAAAATTTCGCCCGATAAATAAAGTTTATTTGTGCGAATGCTGGCAGCAATAAATTATCGCGTCATAAAAACCTTCAAGAAATACACCCAAGATAGCTTAACACGGGGGCTTTACTCAACCCATATTCGGCTGGTCCGGACCGACAGTGTTTATGACTTTTTATATGGGCTTATGCAATCATTTTCAATTTTCAAAGGGAGTCTCGTCTGCAATCTAGTCGCTTCTTTGAAAATACCAGCAATAAAACAAAATTTAAATTTACTGTCTTCCATTTTTTAGTTGTCTATAGTTTTGTATGTTTCTTGTGAGTTGTTGACTTAAAAAGTCATCACGGAAATCATTTTGTGGAGTAAAAAATATTAGTACTGTCAACAATTTCTTAATTTGGAAATGGATTAATTCAGTTTTTGTCAAGGATAAGTCGTATCTACGGCTACTTTAGAAAAATATTGGCTCAGTTTGCAAGTAAGTAATTTGATTGATTTTTACAAACTCCTTTTTTAATACTAAAAACTTAATTTTCAATTACTTTTGAACTGAAGTGTTTAATATGTTTAGATATTTCAATAAAATATTTCTATTCAGATTAATCGATCAAACCTTGTAATTATAAATCAGTGTTTTGAACAATCATACATAAGAACACAGATATTTATTTATTCAAGGACTCTTGTTTGTCTAAACCGAATACAAGCTCTCGATGGCGTGGCAGGCTACTAACACACCATCCTATCAAGGCCATCAATAAAATGTAAATAATTTTTTGTTATTTTAGCCCAAAACTAAATTTAGAAAGAAATAATCAATTTTAACGATTATAACTAAACTAGGGAATTGAAGAATATGGTATGTAAACAAGTTTGTAATTAGTGAATCGATTCTTTCGCGAGTTCAATAAAACATTCTTAGTTACACATCTTATGTAGGTTAAAAATTAAGCAAATATTTCTAAAATGATGAAAGATTAACATTATTACAAATTATTTCCTTTCACCAGAATCACAGAAAGATATAAATTGAATTTACTTTTTAACCTATAAAGTTGCAATTGTCGTATGCAAAATTTTTAGTTAGTTTTATATTCTGTTGTCATTCGCTTGTATACTGTATTGACAAAATTCATAATTAGTTGTTTATTCTCAATGTGCAGTTTCGTGGGTTTCATCAATTTTCAGATTTAGGTAAATATTACACAAAGTGACTGGCTGAATTACTATGGATCAGCCTTAATCAAAAAAGTATTTTAAATAATATTTGAATTTTTCATACATCAATTAAGGTGACAATGCATATATAATTTATCCTCTATATATTTCAACTTCTATGCTATATTATTTATCTTTTATATATTAAATTACAAGGGACAATGCTGCTACATTTATTTTACTTACTGAGAATCTAAGAAATCGAAAATTGGAAGAATAAAAATGGGTATTAATGATCTAATAAAGGAAAACGTGTTTCAGTATTTTTCAAAATTCAGATTTTACGTGGAGAAAATGGGGATGATTTTTTTTACATTTACATTCATCTATATCATACATACAAAAACATTCACTGGATATTTTAATACGAACATCTATAAGCGATAATGTTTACAATGTGTTTTAGATTTTTCGGAAATTCTGCAATGATCAAGGAGAGCATCTTTTCAATATCATATTATTTCCAGATTTCATAAGCAAACAGGAATTTTAACGACTACGCAAGTCCCAACACCAACTTGGAGATAAGGTGTTTTAATTTCATTTATAGATGTCGGGACGCATTAGAGTATATACATAATAAACAAACAGCAAAAACAGCAACCGTTATGATTACAGGGTCAACTGTGGTCACTACACTAGAGTTATTTGTATCTTAGTGTCAAATATCTAACTACGTTTAATAATATTACATAAAAAGTGGGTTGAAAGTACTGACCGATGTGTGTTATAATTGAGGTTTATTGTATTCTTTCTGGATTTCATATTTTTTCCAGAAAGTTGGTTTTAAATTTCATATAAATAACTAGCAGCACCCATCAGGATTTTAATCTACTCAATACATCTTAACGCATACTTTTCTATAAAACCATTATAGATTTGTCTTAAAAACAATATGCTTAGAAATTAAATATTGCCAAAGTCACAGACACAGAGCTGTTTTTTATCAATTATTAATCTCGGTTCTCAGAAAAGTAGTAAGGGTATTTTTTGGGCATGCACAGATGCACTGTTTACCTGATAAGGAAGATTAATGTTTAAAAATTTCCTAACCACTGGTCTCTACCGAGAATGCAATATTGTTTTTTTGAAAGTTTTCACTTCTTGGATTGTAAAATGGATTTAGACTGGATTATAAATTCTAGTACTTAAAACTTGATTAAAATAAAATCTCTAAAAACATAAAATTGTTCGTTAGAAACCTGGTTATTGATTTTCAATCACCATAACAGTAAATTTATGCGCGACATATAAGTGTAGAAAATTGACATTCTTACAGCTACCATTTCAGATCTAAAGAAAAATTCAGTGCAAAACTAAATTGATTTTCAAAAGAAATTTTACTTAAAGATTTCACCATTATTGACACCAAGGAAACTGCAAATCTTCACATATGTATATATATATATATATATATATATATATATATATATATATATATATATATATATATATATACTACCGTGCGTATGCTGAGTCCTTCTCAGGACTGTAAGGTAGCTGATTTTCAGTGAAATGTCGTTTACCATTTTCAAGCTCACTATGCGGCGTTTATGGACGAACAATTCTTCTATTTATTTATCGTATATTTTAACCTGAACTCAATATATGATGGTTTTTGTAGTTGTTGATTATGAAGTTTTGGTCTGAATTTGCAAAAAATGCTGGACGACTTTGTGGATGTCTAGTGATATTTCCACCGAGAATTGATTGCAAAGAAAACAAAAGCAAAAAAAATGTGTGTCAACGAAATTTGTGTCGTTTTTTTTTGTATCTCTTTTTCAACCGCCATTTTTACCGTATTTCAATGAAATTTCTTCTGCTTTTACCACGTTTTTATTAAATCGCTTTCTTGTTTCCTGTTTGTTTGTTTGTCTGTCCGGTACAAAATTTGCAGTCAATCTTTTTCTATTTAGTAAAAATTTTGCCATCGGTTTCAAAAAAGCAGAAAATAAATAAATATATTTTCTTATTAACACTACGTTTTTAAACCTGACTAAAAGGTATAAAATAATGTGTCACATTGTCGTGAAAATTTGTGGTTGTGAATTTTTAATAGCTACAAAATATTTGTAAAATCTAAAACGAAAAACGTGGGTGCAATAGATAATGACTGTTGTGCGAGTTTTCTCAATGACACCTACTCTTTACACTCTATATTATTGTCTATTGCATGCTCCCCACTTTTTTCGTTTTAAATCTTAAACGTATATTGATGGCTATTAAAAATTCAGAATCGCAAATTTTTAGGACAACGTTACAAATTATTTTATACCTTTTAGTCCATTTAAAAACGTGGTGTATTAATAAAAACATTTTATTTAAATATTTATTTATTTTCCTTCCGTACAATCTCATTATTGTGAATAAAATAAATTGTTTAAAAACATGATTAAACAGACCTCAAAAAATGACTCGAAAAAGTAAAAGGTAATTAAAAACTGTTCTATATTGCAATTAAATTAACAATTCTAGACTTACTTTTCTCTTTTTGTAAGTCGATGACAACCAAATGCTATGTAAACAATATGCTAGTGAAATGGAAAAAATACCCATTCTCCTAGAATAATTTAAAAAAAAACCTTCAGCTACTGCGGCCCCTACCTCAAAAAGTGCTAACTAAATTAGTGAATATAGAATTATTAAATTGTAAAAACACTTGTTAATTTATTTTTTACATTTTAGTGCCATTTTTTGTAGTGGCAATTTATATTCTATAAAAATCAATGAGTATTCTATGAAAATCAGGATTAATTGGTTAGAATAAACTGAGATTAAATAGCTTCAAAATTCAATTATTCAACACATTTCTAGCGGTTAACTATGTATTTTTCAAAGAAATGTTGGCCAAAGAAATAATATTTGCATGTTTATAGCTATCTCAGTTGATTGGCATGCATTGTGGTTTTTTACTTCAGTGCTATTCGACTAATACAATGTGAGAAAAAAATTTCAAAAACAAAATAAAGTTAATTACAGAAATAGTGTACCAAAATAGAAAGACTAAAAATTTTAAAATCATATTTATTTTTGTTTTTTCATTTTCTAACATATTCGATATTTTACCTTAATAAAGACTGATAGCAACCAATGTGAAAACTAGGTGCACATATAATTTTATCTGTCATTTATATGAGTATAAATTATTTGGGAATTGTTTTCCTTTTATCAAGATTCGTAACAACACTTATCTATAAAGCATCTGGCTTCACTTTCGTCACAGTCATTTTCCTTTATTTTTTCTTATCTTAATATGCTAAATTCATATTTATGATGAGTCCACACCTGATGCCCGTCGGTGGGTAATTTTCCAAACAAGATTGTAGCTATATATCGCGCATTTTCCTCCCTTATCTCGCTGATTGCGCTCTTAATGTTGTTTTCCCGGTCTTACGATACCGCTTAAAATATTCATCGCTAGTCAGGACGTCTCTAAAAGCATTTGGCCATTAAAAAATTAAGCAGCGGCTTTCTATTATATTACGTATTATTTTATGCGCACTTTGCTACGTTCCTTCGGCTGTTGATAACAACGCGAGGTAAATGGAAAAAGAAATAGAAATTAAGGAAGACTGTTGAGTTTGGTTTTTATTACTGAGGGGTGCTAAAGAAAACCATTCGCATTTTAAAACAGGATTTATTATGAACTTTAATATTGTTTAGACTTTTATTTAAACTGTAGATATTATGTAAATAAAATTTTATAATACTGCTAACCTGAATAAACCATGATTACAAGTTTTAGATAATATAATCCTTAAAAATTAAAAGTAATTTCCATTGCATTCAAAATCATGCACTGAAAATAGTAAAAAAAATGCTTTCTCATTTAAATGTTTTATTTTAGAACCCAAAGAAACATAACCGTATTTTCTCGTTTTGCGAAAAAATCAATTTCAAGGAAGTTATCGAGATTTTAAAGTTGAGTTTCGAGCTTTTGCAGTGAAGAAAAATGAACATAATTTTTTTTCAAAATTGTATATTTTTATTATTAATAGACGTAATTCAGTTTTCTCTTTTGATTAAGGTCACAGGAGTCACAGATTTTTTTCGAGGGGTCCTTGTTATATGCTTCTTCAATTACAATTGTTTTAATGGGTGTTAAAATACACAGGTGGCACAATAAAGTTTTTCTTTTTTCAACGACTGATTCCATTTCAAATCATGCAATGGTTTTTTTTAAATGTTTTCTCCAAGAAACATAACATTATAGAAATCAATAAAATGTACACATATTTTGCCGTTTTACGAAAAAATCATTTTCAACAAAGTTATTGAGATTATAAAGTTGAGATTTTGCAGTAAAGAAAAATACAGCCATTGTTTTGTTTAAAATTTTATATTTTTATGACTAATCGACGCAATTTAATTTTTTCTTTTGATTCAGGTCACATGAGCCACAAACTTCAAGAAAAAGTTTAAAAGCCAAAAAATTTTCCAAATTAACAAAATTGCGGCCGTTTTTCGGCTTCATTATATATAATTTTTGTCATTTTTTTTATATATTTTATTTACCAAATAGATTTCTTAGGATTATCAAAAAGTAGAATAATATGAGCCAAAATTTGCAAGTACAATTTCAATATGCATTCAGGAGATGAGATATTACGCTCGGGATGATTTCTGTATTATGAATACCTGTACGGACTTGATTCAATGCCGATAACAAGTTTTTTCTACAAGTCGACATGTCGAATACGCTATTATGTTACAATGATTAGATTGTAAAGGAAATCTTTCGTGTTAAATACTGTATTTTATATAGAATAGTTTACAAATGTGTGTTGATTACGATACAGCTATGAGTGACTCACGGAAAAGTGCATTCTGTTCGTGGCGGAAAAAAAGATCCTGAGGAACAGTCTAATCACTGTAACATAGTAGTGTATTCAACCAGTTGACTTGCAGAATAAAGTTAATTTGGATATTGAATTAAGTCCGTGCAGGTATTCGTAATAAAGAAATCAGCCCCGAGCGTGATCTGTCATCCCGAATGTAATTACTCATCTCCTGAATGCATGTCGAAATTGTACACTAAATCGACTTGTTAAACAAGTTGCTACCTGCAAATATTTGCTCATATTAATCTACTTTTTGATAATCCTATGAAATCTATTTGGTAAATAAAATATTAAAAAAAAAAATAATTATAAATTGATGTCATTTTGTTAATTTGGAAAATATGTGTACATTTTTTCGGTTTCTATAATTATATATTTCACGAAAAAAGCATTTTCTTTTGAAAAAATCTCACTGCATGACTTAAAATGGAATCCGTGATTTAAAAAAGAAAAAAATGGATTGTATCTCCTCCTGCATTTTAGCACCCATGAAAACAATTTTAATTGAAGAACTATATAACAAGGAATCCTCGAATAAAATTCATCAAAAAAAAAATTTTTTTTTCAGAAAATTGCATATGATTTTTTGTCGCAAAACAGCCGCCAACTTGTTAATTTTCAAAATTTTTGAGTTTTCAATTATTTTCCTGCAAGTTTATGACTCATGTGACCTTAATCAAAAGAGAAAACTGAATTACCTCTATTAGTCATAAAGATATACAATTCTGATTAAAAAATGACTTTCATTTTTCATCACTGCAAAAGCTCTAAACTCAACTTTAAAATCTCGATAGCTTCCTCGAAAATGATTTTTTCGCAAATTGGGTACTAGAATAATATATTTCAAGGTCTTTTTCACTGCATGATTTTTAAGTGGAACCGGTCTAGTGTTTTTTATTACAAAAAATAAGCTCTTCGCATAAGTATAATTTGACATCCAGTTTACGGAACTAACTTGGTACAAGCCCTGAATTTAAACAAATGTAAAGAGTCCAATTAATCATCCTAAGATCGAGACAATCAACTGATTATTTTAACATAAAAGAGCAGAAAACTTTTGCGAAAATTATAAAAATGTAGGAATGAATCGAAATTGTACAAGGATTGTGGGCTGTGAAGATACTTGTACTCAACTCTAACAACATTTATTCTTCTTATTCGTTATTTATTTTTACTTCTAAAATACATTAAAAATGTTTAGAATCTTAAAAAATAAAAAATTACATAATTTTTTAACTCAGATCAATAAAGGAAAATATCCAAAACACTTTAAAAATTAAACATTTAATTATTGTTTAACCAATAACCAACAAAAAAGCTCTTTCTTAGCAGTACTAAAATGCAAAAAATAACTTTATATATATTTACCTATCACTGAAAAGTCGACTATAAGTTAATAAATAAAAAAATCGATTAACAAATCCAAAAGGCTACCTACAATTTACTAACTCTTATAATACTCGAGGTGTGACGATTAAGTTCCAGGAATTTAGTTATAATTCGGGAACGAGCAACACTGCGTCGTTCGTCAACATATTTCTAGAGAGGGAGGCTATCCTTTTAGTTTCAGTCCAAGTTTGAAGTTGATAGCACATTGGGTTTGTTTTTTTTCGAAAGCAACTTTTTTAGAGGCGTCATGAAAATGAGTGACTCACATTACAAGCAACGTATTGTGATTCAATTTTTAGTGAAATCTGACTAAAAACCCTCGGAAATCCTCTAAAAATTGCAGGTGGTGGATGAAGATGAAAGCATGTCGAAAACGCGTGTGTAACTAATATAACGAATTTAGAAAATTAACTGTAAATTCGTAATCTGTTCCCCAAAAGCCCCAAAATTTAGACCAAATCGAGATACATATAAATTTTTAACCTGACAGATTGGATTCTCAATATTTATTTTTTCAAACATAATTTTAAATTTGTATTATTTGATGCTAAGAACTTTATCAAGCTATAGATTTCTACCAAAATTTCAGGGGACCACATCTGCAAGGTTTTTGCATAAATAAATAAAACACGCAGAGCAGCGGTCAAATTGAGAAATACTTCAAAACGAGGTCATCTTTTTCTCTGTCTAGTGTAAAGTTCATCGATACTAACCAACGATTTAAAACATAAAAAATTGTTGAATTATTTTAAAATTGAATCTCCTACTAAATGTTTATATCCATTTAAACACGTCACATTAAACCAAGCCACAACAGCGAAATTCGCAGCGAAATCATTCGAATGGAGATAACAAAATATGGATTATTTCCCTGTATATTTTGAGCATTTTTCGTGCAACATATTTTATTGTAACTTTGTAAAGACATTGTTTATCGTTTCGTAATGCGAACCATTTTGCTGCTGATTTTAACAAGTTATTTGTTACAAGAATACCTTAAACATGAATAACACAAGAGAAACTTTAAAACAACGTTTTTGAAATAACTAATAATATCCCTAAATCATAAAAAAATATGTTTATTTACATTTTTACTAAAAATTTCAACGTAACCGAAGGTCAACATAAATTATTGCCTTATAACGGTATTAAAAAAATATATAAATACTTTTCATTATGTATCAAATATTAATACGTTTTAAGATTCGTAAAACCAATTGCTTTCATTAGTAATTACTTTTACCAGAAAAAAAAAGATACTTGGTTTTAATGGAGGGCAGATGGAAACTTAGCTGCACCTATTTGTATTTGCATTTGTCAATATATATTCTTACATTAGTTCGTTCTTGAAAATGTCATCATATTAACCTAAGGAGGTAAAAACATTTTTTTCCATCTTAGATAGATACTCAGGTGTCAAAGAAAAGTATAATTATTTCAACATCAGAATTAAATATGAATACAATATTTTTCTAAATAGCATCTATCTCTGCTTGGCAGTACATAATTCTCACACCTTGATAATTTCGTAATTTAATATATTGAAAATCAGACAAAAATAATAATATATTTTTGATCCAAAAAATAGTATTTTAGGGGTGCTGAGAATTTTTTAAATATGTTTCTTCTTCTTTAAATACCTTATCATGAAACTAGTGAAAATCCCATTCAATTTCAAATAGATCTTCAAGTTTCTTTCCCTATACAGCAATAGTACAACTGTGTAAACCAACGGGCACTGGTGTTAAAGACCTTCCATAAAAATATGTTTCTCAGAATTTTTGACCTTCTCCCTCCCCCACCTCCTAACGTAATGGAATAGAATTTTTTACCACCTTCTCTCCTCTGAGCTATCACGTGACACTTCAGTTGTAAGTAATAGGAATAAGTTACATTTGTTTAACTTTCTAATTATTTATTAATTCTGTAACATTCTCTATAAATATATATTTTAAATAATATAAACAATTTTTAAAAACAACTTTTTATTAAAAAATAAAATAAGATTATTTAGCTTTATAATGAATTTTCATCTTTAATCCAAGAAGATTTATATTTTCTTATAAAGTAGTAAAAGGTGCTAAGCTTTCGTCAGTACAACTATCTTCTATAATCTCATTTTTAATATACAATAGTCACTTTCGTCAAAAACATCATTTTGAGTCTTGCTTTGAGTTGAATTTAGCGCGATGTGAATGAATTGATTCATCTAATAGCTTATTGACTAGAGAACCGCTAATATTATCCCTGATTTATTATTATCTCGCTGTAATTATATTTTAAAATAAAGATTTCAAATTAAAATTACTAAAAGTTGTAAAAATAATTAATTTTTATTAATAAGATTAATTTAAATGCATTCGACAAATCCCACTTTCAATCTAAAATGGATAATTAATTAGAAAGATATAAAATTTTACAATACGAAGTATCATGTGATGGGTTTTTAAACTCTCTTCCACCGTTACGTGATCAACCAGGATGCTTTTGTGAACCCCCCTCCCTCAAGATAATCACTAGATTTACGGACGGCCTCTAAACCAACTGGCTCGCAGCTTTAAAGAACATCTTAAATTTGCGGTTACTAAAAAAACATAACTCCTGAAAATTAATAAAGGGGTGATAATATTCAAAAGCGTTAAATATAGGTTTAGAATGTGTGTGGTGATTTTTTTCATGAAAACATCTTAGCATCTACATAGTCTTATGTTGTATAGGTATTGAGTGACTTTACTTAACTTTATTTTTAAATGAAATTGCTAATACCTATTTTCATTAAATAAATAAATTTATTCTATATAAATATTCGTAGCAAATTAATGAATTTTAGAGTTATTACGTTTCTTGATTTTTCGTATTGATCATTAAAAAGTGATCGGATTCTAATACAAGATGACTAATACAAATTTTATAATAGCAATTAAATTTACTGTACGGTCGCTGGACTTTTAATCGCCGACAAAACAGAAAATCTAATATCTTTTGTAGTCAATAGGTACCGAAATATTAAAAACATACACCTAGCACAAGTAATTATCTTGATAAAATAACTTGCAACGCCCAGCCATTCTCCCGTCGGACTTATTACAATCGGAATTCAATCGAATAGCATCGACTTGCGGCTACCGTTTCATATTCAGATAGCTATCAGCGTTATGTTTCGTTTAAATTGTGTCTATGACTAATCAAAACGCGATGAAAGCTTCATACAGTCGCCCAGTCAAATCTCAGCATGAAGAAAACTACGACTTTTGTTTAAGAAATCGAGGCTCGATGCTTCTTTTACAGTAGTTTAACCCTTCTTTGATGTAATCATTACCCCTCTAGTCGACTTGTTTCATTATTATTTCATTATTTTCATTTCTGTTGTAGACGTGTTGTTTAATATTAGAGGAGGGGTAAGATTGATAAAAGTTCAGGTAAAGGGAGATTCGGAGTTACTTATTAAATATTTCGATTGTGATTAATCAATGCTTTGTTTTATCTTAATAATTAAATAAAGCAAGGAAGTTTAAAGAATAAGATTTTTTCTAATAAATTATGATGTCAGTGACATTATAGTCTGTTTCCAATAAGCTATGGCGTTTTCGGCATTCAACAAATTCCGAGAACTATAAATGAGCTTCAAGATTATCATGAGATTAAGAAAAAGATGGTAGTGGAACCCATCAATTGCATGTATCATTAGAGAAACAACTAATTAAAATAAAAGTCATAACAAATAGCTGTCTATGAAAATCATACTAAACCTAATAAAAGCAACAAGTACATTATAATAGAATTACTCAAATTTGACAAGATATCTATGGAATTTAAATACTCTGTTTAGTGGGAACTCGTACTCCTTTTTGAAGAAAAGTATTTCCCCAATTAGTAGGATTTTAGTCCTGCGATACATTAAATATTTCCATTTTGTATCATCTTTATAAACTCTGAGTTGAACAATTATAGAAAAAATTATACTGAATGGTATAAATAAATTAGTAAAAATAATACATATCAAACTGCCAGAAATATTAGAGGCCAAGAAATAGCTTTTGCTTCATCTATGTAAATTTTAAAAAATGTCACTACTAAGAAACTCTGTATTTTAACTAAAATCAAGTTGACGTCGATCAACATAAATGAATTGGTAAAAATAATATATGTCAAACTACTAAAAATATTGAATACAAAAAAAAATGTTTTCGCAAATCCTATGCAAAATTTACAAAAAAAAAATACTGCTAAGAAAATTTGTATAATTTTTCCCTAAATTCTTTTAGCTCTAATAAAAGATAAATGCTTCAGTATTCATAAAACTATAAATTATATTAAAACAGGTGTTAATAATAATGAATCTATCAATGATATAGAAATTTCCGTTCTTCAATTATACATATATCGTACGTTATAAAGCATTAAAAACGACAGAAAAACAAATTTGTGATATTAATTATTCCAAAAACATGAAAAAAAGTGGTGCACCTGTCTGTAAAATAACATTTTGATGTTAATGCAGTTCGGCTACCTGAACTTAAGTAAGCAATAATTGCCCAGCAATGATAATGTGCATAATTTATAAGGTTGGCCATTTACATATAAAATGTTTACGTTATGCAACAATTGTATTAAGTCAAACGTAGAAACCTTAAGCAATTAAATGGTTCTAAAGAAGTATTTTTATAATTATGTACTTTAATTTAAATAGCCTTAAAAATTCCAAATATCTAATTTTTTTATAAATTTTCTAGGTATTTTAAATTGATTTTAAAATTGTTTAGCCTAAATAAACATAATTTTCTAGGGAATGTAAAAAGATTGTTTTTAAGTGAAACAACAATCGGTGTTTAAAAAAGTTTAATATAATTGCTAAAATACAATATAGTTAATAACTGAAAATTACCAATGATCCATCAATATATTATATTTTAGTATATGAACTTGAAAACTGGAAGTACTATAGGAAGTGGTGTAATACATTTTAATGACAAATTATTTACAACTAATAACTCTGTATATCACCATCGTATTGTTTTTCATAAGTGTAATAATAATATGGCGGTGAAGTGAATTCACCAGTGGATAAGGTATGAGCAACTTATAGTCTCTGCTTATTCAACACCGATGGGTGCAACGAATAATCATATGCGATCAGAAGTGCCACTATTCTCGCAAAACACATTAGATCTAGTCCAAATAAGACCGGACAAATACAATCTGGTAAAAGGCTAAAATGCACACCTATGAAAAACAGTAAAAGAAATTCGACAGGCATATCTAGAGCAGGCGGTAGCCGGTGGCAGAGTGTTAAAAAGACAGGCTTTTGTCGTACAAGGTACTATTATTAGCCCAACAATAACAACAACTATATCAGTACGAGAGCTTCAAGGTTGCACTCACTTACTGAGTCTATGAATGAATCATTAATATCCATCTTTTACAAGGTACCTTCAGGGCGAGAGATGATCGAATACAAAATTTTATTATCTCAAAAAAGTAGTGATTGTGGAAAAAGGCTTTTCATATAAAATTACTTGTCTAATTTTAGGTTACTTGATGGTACTTGTCCTTAAAATGCTAGTAAACAGTCTTAATTGATTGAGGACGAAAAGTGTAAGCACAATTTGAAAAAACGATGAGCACTTTATGAAAGAAAGAAGTTGATGCTTGTAGTTACACTTCTCAACATGTAAATAACAATTAAGCTAACCCTTTTTTAAATATATATATATATATATATATATATATATATATATATATATATATATATATATATTATATATATATATATATATATATATATATATATATATATATATATATATATATATATATATATATAAAACTTTCAAGAATTCTAGATCCCAGATCTGAAGAACTTGATAATGTCTCGGTTTCGTGTCGGATTACGTCTTACTAAGAAGAGAACGACAATCTTTTTGAACGCATTAAGAAATCAATTAAGACGTACTGTTATCTTACTATCAAACTGTTTTATCGTCACGAGCACCGCTATATTTTAAAAAGTGATCGTACATTAATTTATTTTTATTCAGTAATATGGTCTAGTCAATTTTATTGGAAAGTAAAATATGATAAACAAAATACATAACTATAATGCAATACTGAACCATTGCTTAATAATATTATTTATTCTAAGGAAGTAATACTTGTAGTGGAAATAGAAAATAGTATTAAAAATTAATCATCATAAAGCATTTATTATCAAGTATTTAGACACAACAAATTATGAATTACAAATACGAAAATATGAAAAATTGTTGAATCATTTTTACATCAGGCTAAATATCTTAATTGTTACTTACATTTTTTAATAATATATCTATAAGTCTTTAACTTTTTAACTGCTTGTAGTCGTTTTATCATACTTTTTAAAAGATTCTCACAGTAGTCTGATGAAATTTTTCCTATTCTTCTTGGACTCGATCCCATAATACGTTTAACGAAGATGATGAATCCTAATTATTCAGTAGAGCATGTTTTAATTGTAGGCACAAAATTTCGATTGGGTTTAGGTCAGTACTTTGTGTCGGCCACTGTCATATCTGAAAATCTGGGGAAATAAGCCAGTGCTTTTCTATTTTTGCTGTATGTTTTAGATCATTGTCGTGCTAGAAGATAACTTAATTTATTAGATAAGGCATATTATCAACAGTTTCAATCAAATTGTGTTTTAGAATATCTAGATATATTTCTTTATCACATTTTCTACTTTCTGTGAATAGTACCCAGCCCATAAGTTGTCATATATCCCCAAACCATCAATAATATATTGATTGATCTTTGACTCATCTGACCAAATTATTTTCATCTAATTTTCTTTTATTCAGCCTTCACATTTAAAGCACGGGGGCGATAATATTAAGATTTAGGGATATATGATGACTTATAAACTGGATCTTACTCACAGAATGGCAGGAAATATGAATAAAGAAAGGTATCTAGATATGCCTCTATCCCATAAATGGAGATACCTTCCAGCACGATTCAAAATACACAGCCAAAATATGGCTTATTTTTCAGGGCGTTCAAGCCTTACAGTGGCCAGTACAACATCTTAACCTAAAGACGTCATGCCAGACTTTGTCGAAAGATAGCAATTTTTCAGTTATATCAGTAATTTTATGTACTTCATCAATTGTGCAGTGACTTTCCCTAAATTCAAATTGGTGGTGAGGAATCAATTCATTTTCTTTTATTATTGGTTTTAGTCTCTGAAGATAGTTTTTTGTAAAGTTTTGAGATTACAGGTAGCAATGAAATATGCCTGTAACCTGAGACTTCATGGGGTGCTTCTTCTGGTTTAAGGATCATCATGACTTCTGCCACTTTCTACATCTTAGGTACATATCTCAATCTAAATGAAGCATTAATAATCAAAATCTCGCTTGTAATAAATACTTCTCTTGGAGTTGAGGATTTAAACTTGTAATAACTTTGTCTTATTACAATGTTGTGCAGGAATTCATCTCTTTGATTTGGTTGAAAAGTCATATCTAAATGTTCTGCAAATATGTTCACTTTTTGCAAGTTTCATGCCCAATTATCGTTTGTATTTGTAATTGGTAGATTTTGTAATGTAGGGATTTTAAGCCTCTTGGTGGCTGCCCATAAATAATAATCAGTATGGTTGTAATTTGTAAGTTCAGTCAAATATTCCACAATCGACTCGTTTTAACATGTTGTATTTCCCGTTTTAGTTGCTGTGTATATTTATTGAATGTTCTTTTGTCTGTTGATGCTCTGTTCTGTTGAAGTTTTTTCTAAGCTTTCTTATTTTAGTGATCAATTCTTTGATTCCCATAGGGTAGATGTTGCCCTTTGTTCTGGGTTTGATTTCTGAGATATTCTCCCAAGTTGCTTTTTGTATGTTTTTAATTTTTCAGTTCGTTATCCAACTATTGCTCTGACAGTAGAGAGACTAATGGGTCAATCTAGTTCACTAGTTTGATTTTAAAGCTTTATTAGTTTATCAACTTATTGATAAGTCTAAAATGTTGTTCTTTTTGCATTGTATTATCACTCAGGGTAAGGAGTATAGAAAAATGGTCTGAATTTATGTCGTATTCTTCATTAATGTGTACATAGTTTGACGATAAGTTCCTAACTATAAAAAGGTCTATGAGATATCGGATTTTGTTAGGATCCACGGCCTGTAAGTTGGCTTACCAGTGACAGTATTTCACATATTAGTTGATTAGCTGTTGCAAAGAGTTCTGTACCCTTAGTTGTTGTCAATCTTGATCCCCAGTGGTTGTATTTTAAATTGAAGTCACCTCCCACTATGAATCTGTTTCCTTGGCATTTTAAAAAGTCAATATATTGTTCTTTCTTCAAAGCTTATCTCGGTGGGCAATATAATGTCATAATGGTAATGTGGTCAGTTTTAGTTTTGATATTAACAGAGGAAGTCTGTATGTCGTTGGTTGTGAAGTACGGAGTATTTATTAATGACTGTACTACCTCCTCATACTGCATTATCGGGATATAGTATGGTAGATTTTATATCCTATAAATTTGATATATGGTTCTTTGGTAAAATGAGATTCAGCAACAAAGCATGCATCAATTTTTTCTTAGTCAAGGACTAATTGCAGCTTACTTTGGTATTATAATAGTCCATTGGCATTCCACTCTATTATTCTAAGTTGGTAAGTCATTTCTAACTTTGGGAATCACGCCCGAGGAATTTATCTCGTATTTGTTGGAGAGTGACATTAATTGACGTTCTGACTGTTTAATATTTTCCTGTGGTTTGCCAGCTAGAGTCTGGCTATATGACTGGAGTTTAGAATCATTATTGTACTGCTGCGATTCTTATATATTTGTTATTTGTTGGACAATTCTTTGTGGTTGTTGTTGCAAAATACTTATTTTGCTTGCTTGTTTTTGATTTTCTATATTTCTTTAGCAACCAGGGATCCTCTATAATTAGCAAGATAACCTTTCCCACTATGCACGCATTTAGATTGTGCATTATCAAGTTAAGTACCCCCAACTCTTAGGTTCTTACCTGGATATTTTACGCACTTTGATTTTTTAGCAGTAATTTTGCATGTGTCTCTTATTTTGAGATACTAGCATATTGGCAGAATTTCTACCTCGTTTCTCATTATATCGTCAATGTGATATATTTTATTAATATCCTCGTCATGCCTGAAGACTAGTCTAAACATTTTCATCGGCTATTTTGTTATTTACTTCAGTTTGGGCACTGCATCAAGTAGTTTGTATCCCTTACTTTTTAAGGAGCAAACTATTTTATCAGTATCATAAAAGTGTCTTAATCTGATAACTACTACCTTGACTATTTTGTCTATTTTCACAGGTATGCAATTCATATCCTTGTTCGTTTAGCATTGCAGTCAGTAATTTAAAACCATCTGGGGCATTGATTTTGGTGCTTTTCTCGTTAATGATTTTTATTTGCACTTTTAGTATAGCTTTATTTATTATCTAATGAAGTTATTTAAAGTTATCTATCTCATCGCCTGTAATAGGTGAAGATATCTTTACTTTTCTAGGTTGGGTTTGTTTTGATTCCAAGCTCTTGTGACAAATTATCTATTCTGCTTTTTTTACAATTTCTAACTCTTATCCACTCTGTGTTCTTTGGCTAATTCTTCCTCGTCAGTGAAATATTTCACTTCCGAAGTTGGTTTGTTTAATACTTTGTCTGGTCCTTCGATCTATAGAAGCTGTTTAATATTTCCTTCTAAAGCTTTAATTTGATTTTTGCATATTTACAATTGTAAAATTGAATACCTGTTTGCTACTCCCTGTATAACAACTGTTTATTTTGAAAAAGGGTGTAGCTTTCATGAAACGGTGCATTATTTTGTTGTAGTAACGCTGCTATATTTGGCGAGGTGGATTAGTAACATACAGTGTTATTTGTTTGCATTTGGATTGCGATACGTACAAATGTGAATATAATCGCCTGGTATCACTTTATCTATGTTGGTTATGGTATTTGTATCGCACATGACCCACATATATTTCACTTTTGACCATTTTAGGCCTAAATAATTTCAAGTACTTGACCGCTCGGTTTGGATCCCTCGAGAGCCTAACGAGAACTGAATCAGAATATGACGGTAAATCCAGAAAGTATGTTTTTGTCAAAAACGCCACCCTGAATGAAATTAGTAAATCTGAACCAATGAAAAAAACTGCGAGAATGAAAAGGCAAAACAAAACTTTAATAAGAAACAGATAACCTAATACAGGCAAGAAGGAATATAAAAATAGAGATCACAGAATATAAACAAAAGAGATGAACAACAATATAAAAAAGAAAATTAGAAGTGATATACAGCAGAAAATTTTTATAGCAATGTGTGAGAGCAAAATAAGTAAACAACCAGCGAAAACCAACTCTAAAAAATTAATATTCTAAACCTAGAATTCGAACAAATATCTACCATAAATAAGCTATAAATTTCAAGATCCTTAAATAAAATGACCAAATGACGACCGGCAGATGAGGGACGTATCACACCAGAAATGCTGCATTCAGAAGGAACGCCAATACTGCAAATTTTAGAAAATTTGTATAACAAATGTCATTAGGGAGATCGAGCTAAATTAGAAAACTATCTACTTATAACACTGCCATCACCTTTATAAACCTAACTGACTGAAAATAAACACTGAAAAATCACGTTTATGACCAACAAAGACTTGCATGAAAACAAGACGATAGATAATATAAAGGCATAAGGTTATCGTTAGCTTGGCCAGCATTAGGTAAGCTCGACTATATATTCAATGATGATGTTTTAAATATGCTGAAAGCGCAAAGATTTGACCAGTACATATTACCAGTACTGATGTATGGAGGGCCGATTACTGGGAATCATGTAATGAGATTCAGTACCAAACGAAGAGATCCAGAGACAATCTAAAATAATGGCTGTCGTGGAAAAGATCTGCAATTAGGATGGAGTTGGCTAGCCACGTCGCCCGTATGAGGGATAATCCCTAGAAATTGTTGTGAGTTGAATAGTGACCGAAGACAGACAAGATTGAACTATTATATCAAAAGGCATGCCGATACAGAGTGGATGCAACGGGCTCTAAATCCCATTAAATGGGAAATACTGGGAAAGACATACTTTCGATAATGAACATTGAACTAAAAAATGAAAGACAATTGTCCATGGACGTATATACTATGATTAATAAAAAAAAACTGACAATCTTCCAGTAATTATTATGATTCAAGAAAACATTCATAATATCATGAATGTTTTCTCGAATCATAATAGTTTAGTTAAAATATTTTAACTAAACATTTAGATATGAAAATGTTTTCAGCTTTGACGTTAACGATATACCAAATGTGAACTCGTATTCTAATTTCAAAGCTTCTTTGAGCTAGGTTTAGAGAGAAAATTCTTTCTTGACAGATTCCTAACCATTGAGAAAATATGAGTTCATCATTTCGACCCTGAAACTAAAAAGTGTAGAATAAAATTGAAACAACGTGTCTCCTTTACCTCTTCCAAGAACAGCCGTCTGTTGGAAAAGTTTTGGCGTTCGGTTTTTGGAATACCCATGGGGACATATTTGCCGATTTCTTACAAAGAGAGCACAAAATGAGAGGACTTTATTATATTATATTCAAAGAAAAATGCACCCAACCTGGCCATTCATTTCCAAAACTTAAAAGCTATTTCCAGAATAAAAATTTGTCATACGATAATCAAGTCATTACCGTTGATTTCAATTATTGAGGAAGGAAGGACGACAACTTTTTTTTCCAGTAAGCCATTAAAATGTTGGGCGACAATTATATAGAAAATTTGGATATAGATTTTGTCGAGAGTTACGAGGGTGGTCCAATAAGTACTTAGCCTCACCGCCCGATGGCGCCATTATCGCAAGAGAAATTTAATATCGTGTAGTACATTCTCGTAGACGGTTACTCTCAAAATTTCAGCCGAATCGGACTCGCAGTTTTGTTTTGACCGCGTGTGGAAGCCAACGTGTCCGCGGATTTTAGAAAAATGGAAAAAGTGCAATATTGGTCGGTGATTCGATTTTTGTTTTTGGAAGGGAAATCGCGCAGCAAAATCAAAGAGCGCTTGGATGCGGTGTACGGTGACTCTTCTCCTTCGATGGCGACCGTCCAAAATTGGTTTAACGAGTTTCAACGTGGTCGCACGTCAGTTTTTGATGAGCCACGGAGGATAACGTGACAAAAATTCACGATCTCGTATTGGCAGACCGCCGATCGACGATGCGCGAGATAATTGAGACAGTAGGCATCTCAAAAGACCGCGTGGGTCATATCCTGCATGAAATTTTGGGCATGAGAAAGCTATCAGCGCGATGGGTGCCGCGTTTGCTCACTCCGGACAGCAAGCGCAATCGTGAGACCACTTCAGAGCAGTGTTTGACGCTGTTTAAGCGCAATCCGAAGAAGTTTCTGCGTCGTTTCGTGACCGTCGACGAAACATTGATCCACTAGTACACACCGGAGACCAAGGAACAGTCGAAACAGTGGACTTCACCCGGCGAACGTGCTCCGAAGAAGGCGAAGACTGTCCTATCGGCCGAAAGGTGATGGTCACCGTTTTCCGGGATTCACACGGTGTGATCTACATCGACTACCTGGAGAAGGGCAAAACGATCACAGGGCTCTACTATGTCGAATTATTGGGCTGATTCGACGCCGAATTGCAAAAAAAAGGCCCCATTTGGCAAAGAAAAAAGTGCTCTTCCACCATGACAACGCACCTATCCCTATCCCCTATCCACCGTATTCTCCAGATTTTTCCCCGTGCGACTTTTTTTTGTTTCCAAAAGTTGAGTCGAATGAGGAGGTTATCGTCGCCACGGAGGTCTACTTTGCAGACCTCCACAAAACGTATTTTTCAGACGGGTTAAAGAAGTTGGAGCATCGCTGGATCAAGTGTATCGAGCTAAAACCAGACTATGTTGAGAAATAAATTGCCACTTTTCCAAAATTTTCGATTTCGAATATAGGAATGAACCCTAGTAGCCCATGGAGGTTTAGATTGAGATTTTTATTATATATATATATATATATATATATATATATATATATATATATATATATATATTAAAAATATATATATTCTTTTCTCAATGTGTTGAATGAGTCAAGATACAAAATAACACAAGAAACTTTGACCCTAAAACGAATTACCAAAATATTCAACAGAAATAACAACATAAATCTGCCATGTTTAATCAATCTCAATAATCTTAATATTTACTTACAATGCAGTCCAAGTACTAGAACCTTACAGATATTCATTAAGCTGTTAAAAAAAAGAGATCTTAAAACTGATTTGGACATCTGACTTGCACGGTAAAACTTACAATATTTTAACTTTTTCTTTTTTTACTTCAGTTTTTATGTAAACAATCACAGGCTTTTATAATTAATGACATCAAATCTAATTACTGCTAAAATGGATTTTTGAATCTGAATAGTTGGGAATATTCTTTACGAAATTACTTTTAGGAGTGATTTATTTTTAATTTCTGTACGTGTAAGAGGAATAAAAACTCCGACGTGCGTTGTTACAGAAAGTTTGTGCTTATATTCAAATTTCATATTTACTGACGAACGTTGAAAATTGTGTGATGGGAGAAAGATTATATATTTTCCATGATTTCCAATCCACAAGCATTCGTGGCACCTTAGTTTTATGTAAAGTATTTTTACTTTCATGGGATAGATTCTATATCTTGGAGATTATATCTAAATTTATTATTGATGGTGTCAATATTTATGATGAGATGCTAATCATCTGGTGCTTTACTTAAGAATTTTTCGTTCTAATCACGTACCAAAATAATAGACATTTTGATTGGTATTCTTCCTATTACCATTTCAAAAATTATACTCATATATCCTTATAATGTTTGTTTATGTTTTGATTGTCTTTTATGTGCAACATTGTTTTCAACATTGACTAATGTGTTCAAAAGTTAAACATTTTGATTTTTCCTCCAAATATGTCAGACATCTAGTTTCGTTATTCTTTCCATAAATACCTTCAAGATGACAAAATTTTGCCCCCTTAACTTTTTAAGTTATAAAGTAAATAATAATTTTCCCATTCCATTTAAATGATCCCGTTTTCCCCAAGTCCTTTTTTAATATTACAAGAAGACGAGATATAACAAATGTAGACAAGCTGATGATTTTTAAAATGCTTTTTCGCATCAGCCCAAAAATATGTTCACTAACTGAATTAAAATGCGGCAGCTCCTGAGTTTCACAGCTGTGACTCCTGAAACAGACGCGTTGATAAATGACTAACTAAGTTTACTTTCCATTTGTCTGAATATTGCATCGTCGCTATGTAGATAAATACAAATTGGCTTTGTTTTTTTAGGTGTTAAAAATCTCACTTCGTTTTTAAAAATTATTTTACTTTCTTATCATGCTAAATTTAAAAATTTAAATGAAAATTTACTACATGAAACCTAATACTAAAAAGAGAACATTTAAAATAAATAAATTTCAAATAGATTCTTGTCTAAAGTATTCAAATGTTTTTAAAAAGTTTTAACTCGAAAAATTGCCAGGTGCAAATAATGACTAAATATGATATATCCTAAAACTAATAAAAATAAATATTTTATAAAGCAACTAGCATTTTACCCGTCGCGGCTTCGCCCTCAGAATATTTCTTTTATCGGATAAATAAATGGATTATAAATTGTACAAAAGTTTCGCTGATATATTCAGGACGTAATTATGTTTAGAATAGTAAAAACAATTACCCGTCGCGGCTTCGCCCGCAAAATATTTGTTTTATAGTAAAAATATATGGATTAGAGCGTGTAGAAAAAGTTTCTTTCAGATATTCAAGACTTAATTATGTTTAGAATAATAAAAACAATTACCCGTCGCGGCTTCGCCCGCAAAATATTTGTTTTATCGTATAAATAAATGGATTATAGATTGTAGAAAAAGTTTCGCTCATATATTCAGGATTTAATTATGTTTAGAATAATAAAACAATTATTCGATTGAATTAGTTAGAAGATATTGCAAAAGCCTTCCTTATTGTTAACCTATACCATATCATGAATGTGTGTGCGAAATTTCAAGTCAATATCTTTAACCGTTTAGGCTGTACTTTGATCAATCAGTCAGTTTGCCAGTCAGGAGTTCTTCTTTTATATATATTAGAAGCTTAGAGTTAGGAAGAATTAAAAATTATTCCTTAAATTATTAAATAATATTATAAATGAGATCCGACCAATCATAGTGTAAGACTTAATTTAAGAACTAGAAATATACGAATTAATTATTATGAGTACCATAATTACTTAAAGACACGATTGCCGATCAATATAATAGAAGCATGGTAAAGTGAATTATATAATAAAAATATCATTTTGACATAAAACATACGATTTGCATCTTATGTACTAAATAAATTAGTTTTAAATGTTCCGAAGAGCATTCATTAAACTGAACAGGGCAAAACTTTCTGTTTGAAACTAGTAAAAATGCGTTATAAATACAGTAGACCTTATTATTGATCTTACAGAATTTAATTAAATGTAAATATTATACTTCTTTTTCTAATCGAAGCAACCAAATGAGCCATCTAGAGTCTCTGTCTGTCCAATATAAGGTATATAAACCTTATATTGGTGAAAATCTGGGAATTTAAAGACGTCTTGGTCGTATTTATGATGGGTACAGGTGCTGTTTTTAAACAAGAAAATGAAAAATCGTAAATATTTTACGTTTCTTAAATGTTGATAAGCAGTTTACTTTTTAAATTAACGAAGGGGCTTCTTAATTTTAAATTATCTGGCGTAGTACATAGTGTTTTACTTCTTCTGGGGATTAATAATAACACAGCTCTGAAAAAATCACATTAATAAACTTTTGGTAATGAATTATTTTAATTTAGACAGTCGTTGGCCCTAGTTGTTATATAGTTCCTATATATGCAAAACTTAATTCTGTTTTGGATAGAAAACACACTCTCGATTAATAATCTAACGGAAGTATGGATCTGTATTTATAATAAGAAAATATAGCTAAAAACCTTGTGCATTTAATGATGCAATGATGAGATAGATTTTTCTATTCAGTAATAAAAGAACATAGCTAAAGATTAAAAAAATACTAGGAAAATTACTTGCACTGTATTACGAAAATTTTTAGCTAAGTAAAATAAAACACAGACTTCAAAAATTGTCCTTAATAGCCAATTTGGATTAACGTATAGAGTTTCTACCTTCACTACCTAAGCAAATAATGTTTAATTAATTTCGTGGTAAACTAAACTTTACATCAGTATATATACATCTTTTCATAATGCTTAACATAAAATACAGACATAATCTGCATTTCCAATGAATAATACGAGTAACACCATACCATTAGACAGATCACTTATATAAAGCTAGCACTGTTCGATGTTTCTCTTTGCCTTCAAGTATAAAATAATATAATATTTATTTCTAACACCGAAAGAGCGAAAAACTTAAAAAGGCATAAATTTCTCGATTCGACAAGTCTGCGAATGATGGACGACAGTTTAACTTAAAATTTACATATTCCAACAAAAATCTGCCACTTGAAAAGCAGAAGTCAGCACGTTTTTAAGTGGATTTAGTTTACTTTTTCGAATCGAATCTGCAGGGGTCGTTGGCAAATATATTCGAATAAGGGGGGAAGCATTTTATTTTGGAAATATATAGCAGGAATTTTAAAGAGTAGGCAATCAAATGCCCTTGTTTTTTGTTAAGAGTTTATATATATATATATATATATATATATATATATATATATATATATATATATATATATATATATATATATATATTACGAGCACTAGTGATAAGAAATAAGAATCACCTGTATTTAAATCTTCTTCGAAAATTTTAAATTAAACCACTTTTAATTAAACAGTATTTCACTGTAATTGTGAATTTATTATCTCGAATTTAAAAAAGTATACTGATAATCCTCAAAGCTAATTGCGTATCTTTTAGACAATATTTATACAGAATAATTTATTTAGCAGTGAAATGCTAAAATTTAAAAACACCAAAATGATAAAATCGAATATATTTTTTGTTAATTTAATTATAAATATTGATTAACACTAGCTCCTGCTGGTGCCTATTTTTATATGAAATAGTAGCTAATATTTTATGAAATAAGCGGTTAGCAAAAATGGAAAATATTTTTAAAAGACTTCATCAATAATATATATTAAATTTGACTTACACTCTTAAACTTTTTAATGCGGCTTTTTACAATAGTAATTAATTAACTTAGCGAAAGCTTTCTCCGCTACTCCTTCCGTAATAATAATTTATCAAGATCTTTCTAGGGAGAAAGATCTTATCTGCTTTGCTAATCTAATATTATAATTGTATTTTACGAAATGTTACTCCTTGTTAACAAATACTAACCTGAACTTAGGGGAAAGGTAAGTCGGGAGATGAAGAAAACTCCTCCGGGATACATAGAAAGCTCATTTCCGGATATAGAGATACAGTGCTTGGGTAATTAGTAAAAGAGGCTGCCCCAAAAAGGTATTGTTCTTTGGGAGTTTATAAGTTACCGCTAAGGGCGTATTAAAATATTAAGCACACTGGAATTAAATTATTGAAACCAATAAAGTAAAGAAAAATATTGTATTAGTGCTTCTTTAAAAAAAAAACAGAAAAAATAAAACGTTGATAATGATGAATGATAATAATTTAACGGTTATTCCTAAGAAAATAATAAAAAAAAATATTTGTAAATATACATGGTTGTCCACAATTATTGATCGCTATTGTTAAAAGCCAGAGCTAGAGAAAGGATTTCGAACTTGAAAACAGAACGATCAGTTAAGAAAGAGAAAATTAATATCCAAAACCTGAAGAACCCAGAGATAGTCAAAGAGTATAGGAGACAAATAGAACAAAATATCGAAACCGCCAACCAAAGAAACGTTGACGACATTGACAAGAAATCCGGAATTTTTACACATACTTAAATAATACATGTAAAGAATTTAAGTCCCGCATCAAATGCTGTAAGAACAAAGGGTGATATTCTTAATGACAAAAGAGCAATTAGATCAATGGGTAGAATTTTTCCATGAACCACCAAAAGGAAATTATATAGAAGAGCGAAATAATATTGAACGAGATCTAATCAAAGAGAATAAATACACTAGAATCGAAATAATCCCAAAAAATGAAGTTGCACAGTCCATCTCTAAGCTTAAAAATAACAAGTCCCTAGGAACTGACGAAATATGTAGTGAACTTTATAAGAATGGCGATGAAGAACTTCTCGCAATGCTGCATAAACTAAATGGTCTTATATGACAAAAAGAAACCATGCCTGACGAATAGTTTCAAGGTATCATATGTCCACTTAACAAAAAAGATGATCAGTTACTGTGTAACAATTACAGAGGAATGACATTTTAGAGACAGCTTATAATATCTTTGCAAATATACTCTACAAAAAACTAAAAGTATACACAAATAACATAGCTGGCCAGTACCAGTGTGGTTTCACCTCAGGAAAATCAACCATCCACTAAGTATTCACAGTCGGGCGTATTCTGGAGAAGACACTTGAATTTAATATTGAAACGTAAAATCTGTCTATAAATTGTAAGGCTGCATACGGCAGTGTCCAAAGAACATCACTGTATAACCCAATGTTCGAGTTTGAAATCCCAGCAAAGCTTGTCAGGCTAACCAAACGGACTATTCACAATGTCAGATCATGCATTAGAATCCAAAGGGAAGATCTAATTATTTTGAAATAAAAACGCTCTCAGACAAAGAGACGCGTTGACGTGCCTTCCATTTAATGTTGCCTTAGAAAAGACAATTAGACAAACTGGTATTAGAATCAGTGAATACTAGGTCAGTGCAAATCTTAGGATACGCAGATGACATTGATATCATAGAAAGAAGCAAAACGAAAGTCGAACAATCCTTTATTGTCATTGTAGAAGTAGCAAAGGAGATAGTTCTTATCATAAAAGAAGAAAAAAACAAGTATATGTTGGTTATCAAAAATCCTCCTCGACATGATCTACGAGTGCCTTTCGGAAACTATGAATTTGAACGCGTTGACTAGCGGAGGATTAATCTAGCAAATAAGTTGCTGTATGGTCTCCAAAAACATTTTCGAAACAAGAACATTTGACTTCACAGAAAAATATGTCTTGATAAAACGCTCGTAACACCAGTTGTAATCTACGGAGCAGAAACTTGGACCATGACACAAAACGACGAAAGGCTTCTTGGTATATATAGTAAATTTTTGAAGGTGTAAATGAGCATGGTGTTTGGAGCCGAAGGTTTAACTTTGAGCTGTACCAACTTTATAAAGATCCTGACATTGTCACATTTATAAAAATACAGAGGTTAAAATGGGCTCGTCATATTGTGAGAACGACAGAAAACGACATAGCCAAGAAAATAACCCCAGGAAATCCTGTGGGTTGAAGTAGTAGGAATTGCCCACTTGCCAGATGAATGGACGGAGTTGAAGCAGATCTAAAGATCCTAAAGGTAAAAAGTTGAAAGGAAATCGCAAGCAACCAGACGGAGTAGCGACGAATCTTAGAACAGGCTAAGGTCCACAAAGGACTGTCACGCCAATGATGATGTGGTTGTGGTTCAAAAAGTGTGGTAGAACAAACACACAAATTTGAAATAGCACACGTTGTATATATGTGAAGGGAAATTTTACTAAAAATTTCTATACATACAATATGGGTTTTTACTTTTTCATGTTCTATCCACCAATGTTAATCTTCAACCAACAAAATTTCATTTTTAAGCTAATCTAATTTGTTTCATGTATTTTCGACTTTTGTATAACCAGCTATGTTTGAATATTTTTTTTACACCACACTGATGTAGTTACTGGTTGCTAAAGCTAACAAATCAATAAATAATTTATCTGTATTTCAGTAACAGGTAAGTAAATAAACCAATAGTAGAAAAGACATAAATCCAGAGAGGAGATAATTTCCATTAACAATCGGTACCCGATGTATAAAAAGGGTATGAGTTTTATAAGCATCAGGGATTAGATGAGATCACTTCTCTGCACTTGGTATTCCAATGACATTATAAAATTCTACAATTGATATTTGTTACAAGTTAGTATTTAAAATCGTACTATATATTTTATAAGATCATATGTCAATGATTTGGGGTTTTAAAATTTTAAAGCAGCTAAATATTTTAACAGGTCGTTAAGAAAGTAATAGCGGTTTTGTAGTGTGAAATAAAACTCTTTTTTAACCAAAGAATAAAATTTAATTGATTATATATTTTCCATTTTATTCAATGACTTTTGGATATCTTTCTGGCAGCTTCATGATTCCACGCTTAGAAATTTTGATCCTTATCTGCAAAAAAACTGAACCAAATGTCATTTAGGATCATCATCACTAGTGAAAGTTTTACCATTCAGAGAGGTTTGCAAACTTCGAAATAAATGGTAATCAGATGGTGTCAGGTCAGGGCTGTACGAGAGACGTGACATCACTTCCCAACCTGACTCCACTAAAGATGAGTTTGTCATGATGAAACACAATTTCTTTACAATTTGCCAATTCTGTCCCATTTTCTTTGATTACTGCATTCAGTTTCATTAGATGTTGACAGTAAAAATATAAATTAATCGTATGACCTCCTAGAAGCAGCTCATAATACACGACACCTTTGTAGTCCCACCAAATTGACAGCATGACTTTTTTGGATGCAATTCAGCTTTAGATGAGATTTATGCTGGTTCATCACGCTCTGACCATGATCGTCCTCGAATGATGTTATTGTTAATAACCCATTTTTCATCACTAGTAACAATTCTTTTTAAAAAAAACGGTCGGTTTCACTGCGAGTGAAATGCATACGGTATATATTGATTCGTTGTGTTAAGTGAATCTTTTCCAATTCATGCGAAACCCAAATATCGCACTTCTTAACGAGTCCAAGATATATTACGTGATTTTCAATTGTTGTGTGTGATAGATTTAACCTTTCTGCAATCTTTCGATTAGTTATATGACAATTCTCTTTAATTATAGTTTTGATTCGCCCATCATCAATTTCGGGAGGCCAACCAGAACGTTGGTCATATTTGAGTGAAAAATGTCCAGAACATAACTTTTTAAACTTATTCTGACACGTACGTTCTGTTATGGAAACTAAAGGTGAAATTTTCATGTTGAACTTAATCTTAACGTTTTTGAGAGCTGAGTTACAAGGATTTGAAAGACACAAATTTAGGCTTAGTTTTTCCAGTTTGGATGCCCCATATATATATTTTCAACCTTTTCGGGCTGCAAACATACATATATATTTATTTATATAAGTTTTCCCATGAACAAGTGCTTCTCGTTTACGAACCAATGACAGGTTTTTGTTTGTTTATTTTTTTGGTGAGGGGAACAAAAAAGAACTGAAGACACAAGATAACTAAAGTTCTGGCAAAAAATTAACGGGCTGTTTTAAATTTCGTTTTGTAAAAAAAGCTACCCGAACAATAAATTGCATTAATGCTATATAAAGTACACTTCTTTAAAATTACAATAAAGCAATATCGAATAGTGCCACTGCTGTTCCAAATATGGTGTTCTTACGGACATTTTCTGTAATTCTTATAGATCATGTTTTATATAATAATTTGAGAGACAAAATTCAATTAAAAACAATGAAAACCTGTGGCCCACTATAAAAATGTGGTAGAACCGTTACTCTAATTAAATTTTTACTTGAATCAAAGTCAAATGTAACAATATAAATGATTTATTATCAATGCCTACAAATATTATTTTTAAATAATTAGTTTCGAGTCTGTCCTACTTCCTTAATAACATTTCCAAATATGTGTGCCTATGGAACTGAGTAAGCCCTAAATCATTGTTCATAATTTAAAACAAAATTATTGAGAAATTAAAATTAGAGGTAAATTTGTAAGAGTAATTTTTGTTGAAGTAACTTTCTGATAATTTTGCCAAAGGGAGTTTCAAAGATAAATATTAATAGCAAGAAATTTGAAAACAAAAAATCAATATCAGTGGGTTACTCACTAAGGAAGTTAGGGAAGCACAGCTTCCCCTAAATAAAAATAAAAGAAAATAATAAATAAATATTTTTAACAGCATTCAAATAAAACAAATAATTTATTTAACACTATATATGTATTACTGACTTGCATCGTGGAGTTGCAACTTAATATACTACTCGTATATCAAATTCTCAATCTGCCTACGCGAAATACACTAAGAAGGCTCGATAGTGCGCTAATTGCTAGATCGGTTGGGGCATTTTAGGGTATTCAGAAATCAAACAGCTTATTATTTTTATTTCTTAGAATATTACAAGTACTATTATGTGAGTGTGTTTAGTCGCATAAACCTTATAATTTTTTTAAAATTTGCGAAAATCTGTAAGTTTTTTTTGTGCACAAATTCACTTGCACAATTAAGTTGGTAATTTATTAAAATAAAAAGTTATTTTCAACTTTCATATTGATAAAAGTCAAGTACAAGGTTAGATGTTGTAATCGACGAAGAATTAGATATTGCCGGTACAAAAACGGACTGCAAATATATCGTGTGCAAGCTGATGGCAAGTACACCTGGAATTTTCAATTTTGAAGAGAAGAGACGAATTATTTTAAAAGCATTAATTTTAACAAAGATGACAAAATCATATAGGAATTTTTAAACTAAAAACTATCAAAAATGTGAATGATGTACTGAATGCGAAAACAAATACCTTTTATTTTGTCAGTTGTGCCTTTTATTGTCTTTGGTCATGTCCCTTTACGACTTCCCCTTGGAAAGGGTCTAGACACTATGGATATATCATTTTAATATCAATATAACTGCACATTTTTGAAATACAGGTATAGTTTTGTTTTTCAATAATTAAATCAGTAAAAAAATATTCATATCAAAGAAATTTTTCAGTTATAGTTGCAGATATCAACATAAAGCAAAAAATCTTGGAAAAAATTTCGATTTTAAAAATTCGATATTGTTTATAATGTGTTTAATAAAAAATATACGTATATAAGATGTAGTCACTTAAATTAATGTACCTTTTAAAAGTTATCAAGTGACACCATCATTCTTGGCCTTCTTGAATTTCTTTTATAACAAAGCACAATAAAATCCCAACGGATCTTATCGAATTTGCTTTTGCCTCTGTAATTACTTCTATATAAATAATTAGAAGAATCATATTTTAGAAACAAAAGTTGGTCGTTAGAGAGGGTCGTTAGTGTCATCTACTTTCCCCTTGACAGTTGACACTCGACACCTTACTGCATTTGTCTTTTTAAGCAAATTAAATGTAAATAAATTAATTTTTAAGGTATCAGTTCATATGTAACATGCTGCTGGAGTTTTCTTAGCGGAGAGTATATTAATTTTAAATAATTTTGCATTAATAACAAAAAATAAAATATAAACGAAATTTTTCCAAAGTTTTAATAAGTACTTAGGAACAATTATACCCAAAATTATTAAATATATATTTTATAATAGGTTTATCATTATTTGATGCAATCATAGTAAATTGAGAATAAAAAGAAAATTAAGTAAAGATACTTTTTAGCTTCGTTCATACATTCTGAATAAATTAGCCAAATTTCCATTAAAATGGAAAGATATAGAGAAAATATTTTTTATAAAATAATCAAAAAACTATAGGCTTGTAACCCTTCGACCATTGACACGTATTTATGATCTGATAATTTATAGAAGTCAAATTTCTCATATAAGCTAATGGTCGCTTTTACTGAAGCAAACACTTACAAAATAATTAGATTTTTTTGTTTTCACAAAATTATACCTAGTAGAAAGTATAATTAAAAGAAATAATAAACTCGGAATTGTTATGCTGAGAATTAAAAATGTGCAATTAAAATTATTACTTGAATATAGTATATACTTATGTGCACATAAGGGTATTTTAAATATGGGTATAACTTTTATATTGCATGAATAAATATAGAAAAGCTTCGATGGTATATAAACATTGTATCAAGTTATACATTACCTCTATTCTGCTTAATATATTTCCTAATTTTAATAATTTTTAGAATAATTAGGAAACACATATGATGACATTCTTGTAGTTAAGTACGTATTATATATGGCTTAATATTATGCAAAAAAGTTTACCTCTGTTTATAGATCTGATTAAATTTATTAAGAATGCAAGTCCAACGGTCAATTTATAACAAAAAATTAACACATTTATTTTAGAGTTCTCATTCTAATAAAACAAAATCAGGCCAAAAATAATAATATTTCTAATTTATTAGGACCAAAAATTTTTTTCAACTTACGTACGACCTAACCAAACAAATATAAACTCTTATCCACCCTTTACGATTATAGGTGTCTGTACACATAGTTTATTACTAAACATAGGTATTTAAAGTTTTAGTCGTTCTTGTCTCAACCGGTTTATTTCCCATTTAATTCTATATAGCCGTAGCTCTAAAATTTATCTAGCACCTCGGGAATTAACGCCCAACTATTATGACCATACAAGGCCATCGTGTACATAAAGTTAAATTTCACAATAGAAGCGTTGTAATATAAAGGGCTAATCAAAATAGAGTTAAAGCGACTTCTAAGACGATAAGAATCTATTTCAAACGGCGTTAAGAGGTCCTAATACACTCTCAGAGATCCAATTATTTCCTCCTTGCAGTTTGGAGCCCAGTTTGACTTTAAATTAGACGCTATTTCTACGCTAATTTCGTTTATATATGCGCTCTGAATTAGATTTGGACCCTTTTAACTGTCACAGAAATGGGAAAATGTGTTTTGAAGAGACAAAAGTGCTGGAGATTAAGGTGGTTTGTGCAAAATAAAAAGAACACGGAATAATATTTTTTGCGAGATTACAAAATCTATACATCGAACAAAATTTAAAAAACTCTCTTTAAGATAGCACTTGAATCACTTTAATTTATTTTTTCTGGTAAAAATTGTAACCTCGTAAGCTACTTTTTAACACTAAAGGTAAAAGTTGAGATACATTGCAGTTTTTTATTATTTTTAACGGACTGCTAAAAGGAGAGAGTTCTCAATTCGTCCACAAAATATTTTTAATTTATGTATGTAGATCGATGGTAAAGGGGATGCTTTATCTTCAATATACAAACACTGTATACCTGGGGACCTCCAGTTTTACTACCCTTGCTCTTGCATGCAAGGCTTTGCAGTAGTCGATCTTCCGTTCCCTAGCTACTCGTGGGACCAACCATGGATAAGAAATTTGAAAAACAAAAAACGTAGCATGCCATCCGGACAAGTCAGAAAACTCACCCGCTCTTCCAAGTGCATCAACATCACAAAGAAAGAACGAGTGGGAAAAAGAACAAAGAAGTAAGGAAGGAGGAAGAGAGTGAAACCATTGCCTCTATACCCTCCACCTCCTTAAGGAAGAGGGAAGCACCCCGTCGCAAAAAAAAAGAAGGAAAGAAGAAGAAAAAGAAAAATTTACCTCCACTACCTGAACTGGGAAACTAGGAGGTAGAGTTGATCCCCTGAGGTGAGAACTCAATGGAGAAGAAGAAAAGTGATACCCGCGCTACCTCAATGGAGGGCTAACACCTAAGGAAGCCAGGAAGAAGGCAACAGAATACAAAGTTACCGCAAACTAAAAGAATAAATTAAAACATAAGAGGGAGAAGTCAGATGTAACTCCACCACAAAAACCAGAATCAAAGAGAAAAAGGGAGGACAAGGTCACCTGCATTCCCTCTATTGATGGGAGCCATCCCGACTTTATTGGAGGAGGCAAAAGAAGAAGAGATGTACGAAGGATGGAAGCAAAAGCTCTAATTTGGCGGCATCTATTTTTATCCGGGTATGATACTGATCGACTGTGAAATACCACAGTCGGCAGAATAGCTTCAAGCGAAAGTACCAAAGCTGAAAGACGGGAAGGGAGTAGAACTGATGATGTGTGAAGGAGACGATATCTCAAAAGCTTACACAGTAAGAATCTTTCTCCCCAGAAGCCAAGGAACAACATCAGACAAGCTTCTACAATTAATAGAAGCCTAAAACGGTGGGATAGGAACATCACAGTGAAAGGTTATTAACCTAAAGGTTGAAGATAAAGCCTAAAAATGAGGGCAGGAATCGACGACCTGCCCTGCCAGAAAATCAGGGACAACGAGCACACTATCCACTATCGATTTGGTAAAATCTCCGTGCATGGCTCTAAGAAAGAGAAGAAGGATGAGAACAAAATGGAGAAAGACGACTACGAGGAGAGCATGAGGAGTCTCCACAACTCTAACTTTTAGCTCAGTGTAACATTACACCCAGAATATGTATTTTGGTAAAGAAATATATTAATTGTTTTTATCCTTCAGAATCCATAATCCGAGGCCTCGCTCCTAGTCGAACTAACCTCGAACTGAAGAAAAAGGAGAAGCAAGAGACCATCATAGCCTTATCTTACTTCGCAGAAGATAGGCCTGTACCATCGTCACAAGTACAAAGACTGATAGAGTATTGCCAGGAAAAGAAACTGCCACTACCGATCCTCCTGAGCCAGTATCCATAAAGAATCCTAGATAAACAGATTGGGAAAAATATGGCAGCAATCTGAAAACAAACTTAACTCATATTCAGACCAAAGGATGCGCTAAGCATCATCTGGCTGGAAAATGATCTGAAAGTAGTAAATGAGGCAATACTCAGAGCTCAGATCCGAAACGCGCAAACTCTTTAATAGGACTATGTGTGGCGGAAAATTCTGGCAGAACTACTCTGAGAAACCCGCCACCTACAACAAAGAAATTAGGAAAGCTAAAAAAACAGCTTCAAGAAATTCTACGAAGACATTCAATCTACATCTGCCGTAGAGAAACTACAGAAAGTCATGGCGAAGGGTAGGGTTGACACAGCAATGACACTCAGAAAGCCAAACGGTAGCTTCACGGAGAGCGAGGAGGAAAGAGCATTATTCTTAATCAACACTCACTTTCCGGGTAGTTATAGCAATGGCTAGATGCATATGTAGTAGGAGTCCATGGAATCCCAGCTCTACTTCAACGAGGGCATATATAGGGCGTACCAGTTGAAATAGCTTGGAATTGGACTACATACCAGAAATCTGGAGAGGGGGTCAGAGTCACCTTTATTCCGAAAGCGGGGAAAAGGACACTGCACAACCTATATCTCAACGATCTATCAGTCTCACATCATTTATTTTAAAAACGATGGAAAAAGCAGTTGATAATTATATCAGAACAGAAATTTTTGAACAGGTTTAACTTCACCTTCGTTATTAGGTGTATTAAGCAGGTAGATCAACGAAAACCGCACTGATACAATTAACATATGAGAATCAAGACGCACTAAACAACAAGGAAACCGTAGTATGTGTCTTTCTGGATATAGAAGGGGTTTTTGATATGAGGCAGTCCAAAGAGCACTTGATGAGAGGGGAGTAGATGGAATAACGTCCAAGTGGATGGCACGACTTCTCTCCACTAGAATAGCAGAGACAGAGATAGGACAGGACACTATCGCCCCCTGTATCACCAGAGGATGCCCTCAGGAAGGATTAGCTTCTCCACCTATGTGGAGCCTAATTATAGATCGACTCCTCTATGATCTGACTGACCTTCGCGTATCTTATCAGGGCTATGCCGATGACGTGGTCATACTTGAACACACTAAAGAATGGTGTTAGACGATGGGAAAAGTTAATTTTGTCAGATTTTTTTTCAAAATGGTATGAGGTAGTTTGCAAGATCGCACAAAATTAAATATGGCGTATCCAATATGGCGGATTAAAAATTTTACATGTCTCGATTTTGTCCAAAATCGGTATTGGGGGATTTTCGGGAGTGTTAATTACGAATTTAAAATTATTTTTGAAAAATTCAAATTCAAAAACACATTTATTAAACGTAAAGAAATTACATTTTATGCAATGATCAACAAAACTACAAACAACGTTTAGAAGTAAAAGATCACTGAGCATTTTTATGCTTGAATGTGAACTGGTATGTGATTTAAGATTAAATTAAGTTTGTTAAAATATACAAGTATTAGTACAACGTCATAATTAGTGAAAAGTTATTAGTCAGTTAAGAATGTCACAATTTCAGAATATCTTACAACTAAGTGTTAACGTGATGATCAGGGAATAAAGTGAAAATCATTTAAGTCCAATAACAATTTTGTAAACAAACAGGAAGCCGAAAAGTGAAGTTCTAAAACAGCACCTAATTTCAGTTATTTTCTGCCAGGCTCATATATCCAGTTTTGGATCGTTGTTTTAAATTTATTGAATGCTTTTATTGATCTTATTTTTTCTGGTAATATATTGTACAACCGTGGGCAAAATATTTCATTGTAATTTGTCCATGAGTATTTTGCGTAGCTATCGTATATGCTAATTTCTTTCTTATCATTATCTAATGTGTGTCTGTCATTTCAAAAGAAATTTAGTTTTTAAATATGTCTTTGTAAATCTCGAAACAATATAACTGTTGCATATCCAACACCTTGCACTCCTGGAAAAGGTTTTCAATCGAAAAAAAAACCTGTTCCTAGCAAGCGTGATTTTAATGAAACATTTTTGTACATTATTTAGGTATTTTATATGGTTCTCCGAAATTTCCTTCCAATATAGTATTCCCTATGTGAGAAGACTTTATATTAAAGAAGAATTTATAATTTTATGCCTAGGGGTGAGAAAGTCCTTAAAGTACATAAATTTTGGCAAAAAAAACTCTTTTTTTTTGCTAGGCTTTTAACGTGTGTACCCCAGTTTAATCAATGGTTATCAATTATGATATCGAGGTATTTTATATTTGCCGTCTCTAGAATCTCACTTTCCTCCATCTTCAAGTTTCCCAACAGTGGGAGCTTATTTTTATAAGTGGAAAAGGAAACATATTTTGTTTTTTCGATACTTAAGGTTAACCTATTAAAACTAAACCAATCTTTCAATAAAGCAATGTCCTCTTCCGTTCTTGATTTCCTGCCAAGTCCCTGCCCTGCAAAAACAACTAGCGTCATCAGCGAAACTAACAAGTTTTCTATTTAACTTCAACTGAAACAAATCGTTCACCTAAATTATAAATAGCAATGGACCCAAAACAATTCCCTGAAGGATGTCATAGGTTACTTCTCTTCCTCACTTAAAACACCGTCAATCTCCATACTTTGTTTTCTTTTTAACATGTAACTATTTAATATATTGTAAATTTTACCTCTTAAAATGCTGCTCTCACACTTTTCTAGGAGTAATGTGTGACAGACAGAGTCGAAAGCTTTGGAGACATGAACAAGCAGACACATTGATGGTTGACTTTCATCGAGAGCATTCTGGATCTTGTTAATCCAAAACATAATTATGTCCTGAGTGTATTTTCCTGTTCTAAAACTAAACTAAGACTCAGATAAGACCTTATACTTCTTCAAAAACCCAACAATTCTCTTTTTTTAAATTGTGACACTGGTCTGTAGTTTATTATTTGGTATTTATATCCACATTTAAATAATGGCTTAATTGTTCCATTTTTCAAGCAATCACGAAAATTCTGGTATCAATTGTATTGATTAAAAAGTTAACGCTGAAGAAATTTGTGAAACTATTTCTTTAAGTTTTTCACCTCTAATACAACTGGGTAATTTTTTGTTTTTTAAGAACTTGATATTTCTTTTATCTCTATGTCGTTAGTGTTTTCCAGGTATAAGCTGTTTGATGTTATTTTTAGATTGTTTTTATAATATGAAGGGACTTTTATTATTTTAGCATAACTTTTCCCAGTTGGCTGTAATATTTGTTAAACTGATCAGCTATTTCTTTTTTATCTGTTAGCATTTGATTTGTGTCGTCTTTTTTATTTGTTCAATTTTTGTATTACATATTTTATTTGAAGAGTCCCAATGTGCTGAGTTCCTATTCTTATCAAGCTGATGTTCAAAAAAATGCTGTTTTGTTTGTTTTGTTAAAAGCCTAATTATGTTTCTTAATACATTTTTAATTGATGTATATGTTTTCTTTATTTTATAGCCTTTCTCTGTATAATTTGTTCTTCTCTTCTATAAGTTTATGTAGATGAGGTGTGATCCAATCACTTTTAAAATTTTTCTCAGTGTTCTTTATTTTGATATTTTTTGTCTTTTTGTCGATGTCAAATCCTTATGATAAAATGTTTATTGATAAAATTATTCCAGCAGATATTTGTATCACTTATAGTAAAAACCGATTGCTAAATTTCCTACTCCAACTCATGACGAAGAATCTGATAATTTGTATATTATTTGATTTATTAGAGTTTTGATCCATATCTGAAGGGATGAAAATTGGTAATGGATAATGATCTGTTATGTCATGTTCAATATATAAATGAGTTTGATTGTTTTATGTTATCATACCTCCCTTGAAAGCATATATGGTTCAAACAGGCTTTTGATTTTGGTCTTGTGTCTTTATTGAGGTATGACTGAAATTTATACTAAGCCATTATATCCTTATAATTCTCAATGTAATTCTACTGCTTTGCAAGGTCAATACACATGTCTCCAACATAAAAATGAAAATAACACTTTTTGTTCTTTTCCAAATATTATGTTAAAGTTAAACTAAAATGAGTTTTATTTATTTGAGGAGACTTATAAGTAGCTGATATTAACATTTTTTATTTTTATGGAATAGAGAAATTTATATAATCTTTATTTGTCCTAGAGGCACGAAATGAACCCGTTAATTTAAATCTATCGCCATGATTACATAAAAGATCATAACTTTTTATTATATATGGATAACGGATAGAGTTTTCGAAAAAAACTCATAAAAATTTTTGCTTATAAAATAAAAAACATTGGCATGGAGTATCTTTGCCTCACATGTGCAGGCAGACTATAAAATGTAAAAGTATGAAGATGGTATTAGACTATAGTAGCTTTGTTTCGAATTTTAAAGAGAAACACAAATTTAAAAAAAAATCAATGGATATTAAAATCTTAAATCCGAAATTTCTAATACTAATAGAATTTGTAAAGAATAATTTTAACCATATGTTAATTTGATACAATGTTATGATACACGCAATAATGATAATATTTCAAAATTACTACAAATATTTAGTTTAATCCTCAATTTATAAGTTAAATCAACAAAATATGCAACAATGTCTTTACCATGTTTCCATTTTTAAAGGTGCTGGGCAGACATTTTATATAACTTTTCAGAATCTTAGCAATATGTTTCAAAGAAGTACTTTAAATAATTTCGTTTACAAGCCTCCATAAGTAGAAATCCAGAATCATATCATTCCATCCAATCAAACATCCAGAAAACATATTAATCTATCAATATGACCAAATTCCGGATAAATGAACTGGACAGCCACCATATTGAAATTAGAATGAGTTCCGGTATATTAAAGACAATTCTTATGTGTCCGTGAAAAAAGTTTGAAGGATGTTTACAAGAATATGGTCCTATTATTCCTTGATATCCGACTGTGCAAAATATATTTGCTTTTACACTGAATTATAAAATGAAGATTACCATCGCTCCAGTATTTGATATGTCGAGAAGCAACAATTCCATTTGTATTAAAATGCATTTCACTTTTAACCCACAGCTAAAAATTCAGACGTTTTGCTTCAACTTCTACTACCAGGGTATGATTAAAATTCGGTGTACAGAGATATATTTTATTTTCTTGTCAGTTTTCTTTACTATATGTTCCAAATGAATCCCGGCATAGAAATATTCACATTTCGAGACTTCTCCTTAAAAACTTCAATAAATCTAAGGTATGGGGATTCTTCTGTACCAGACACTGTATAAAACAATTTTTTTCCAAGGTAAGCATATTGTGGCAAATGTAACAGTATGACAACTATCTTTGTCGTAAATGTAAGATACTCATAGATAAGAAAGGTGCTTGAATACTATTGTAAAAAATCGTAGAGATTTAAGATCTAAATTAGAAATAAACTTTCTTAAGTTTTATACTACATTCATACTTTTGTATTTTATGATTACCCTGTACATCGATGCAAATATTTTCTATTTTACTGACAAACATTTTTATAAAAAATGCGTTTTTCCGGAAAAACATAAATAAAAAATTGGCGGACATATTGTAGATACACATAATATCATGGTCTAAAAGTATTCAAAAAAAGTTATGTTTTCATTAGCTTCATAATTTACGCAACATTTTTAACTAACTATAGCTCGTATAATTTTAATTACTCAAAACAAAACTGTTTTCGTCCACGTGTCCCACTCCTGAAGAGCGGTGGAAAGCGACATCTTCCCTTAATAAAGGTGATACAGTAGCTGCATTATATCCGAGTTATTATTAAAATGAGGTGATTAATCATTCCTGTGACAGAAGCGAGACGGGGCTGAACCCTGGATGTCATCCTATCCACTGTCAACGCGTCGTCTGCTGCGGTTGAAATAATAAAGCCGTTGAAATCGGCATTTTACGTACTTAATACTAAAATAATAAGCTAGCAACACAGTTCCCACTTGGATTATTTGGAAATTAATTTTTAGATATTTAATTTAATATTTGTATAGTTACTTGAAATTAGATATAAATATAGGTTTTATTTCGATAACCTAGGTCAAAAATTTTAAACTAATTTACAGTACAGTTTTAATTTAAAATTACTTAATAAAAATATTATATTTAGATAAAACAAAATGTTTGATAAAACGTATAATATTTTTGTTTGTTTTGTTTTCACTTCAGCATTCATTGCTTTCATCCCTAACATTCAAAGTCGAGGTTTCCTCTTTAAATTTTAGTATTTGCAAATTTTTTCTCGCAATATATTTTTTTAAACCTAAATATTACTGTCATATACATATTAACATTTTATTTACATGCACACCTACCCAGACGTTTGGAAAAATATCTTATCTTGTAACAAACCCGAAATTTTGCATTAAAAAACTCTTACTTTCCAGTAAAAACTTCTTTTGTTATATTCCATATATCACAATAAAGACTGTCATTGACTGGAAAACAAAATCTGATACCATGACAATATAAAATAATGCAAAAAATTAAATTTATCCATGCATTATAAAATCGATCGAAGACCGAAAGATATCGAGTTTCTGACGCGGATTAACGAAGCATACCAAAGCCATTTCGACCTCTAAAAGATATTCGTCTAATTTGACTGAAAACCGAATCATACAACGGCGGGTAATTCGAAACCCGTCAGTGAAAAACGGCTGATTAGCTCAACAGGGATTTGATTAGGGAGAACTTAAATTTGATATACATCTTTTTTATTAAAATTGGTTTTATTATTTAACATCTAGATATTTGAAATGTCATTACTAAACATAACTAAAATTAAATTCAAGTATATTTATTTGTAAATACGAACAGTAAAAAAATCAAATGAAAAGAAAACAGCGACATGTTAGGCCACAGTTTTGAGAACCCTGATCATGGACACTTGATATTTATATTTTTGAAATGTTGGGCTTTTGTTGGAAATATAAAATTCTAAAGTCGAAAGCAGGCAAATTAGAAACACAGTACAAGACAGTAAATTATATCCTTATTTAATAAAATATATTCAAATAAGAAAAAGCCAAAAAAAATTACTTTTAACTTTTTGATTTTGTACGTACCACTTTCCTTAGTGATTTTTTTGGTGTTTTAATGAGTACTCAACTGAAAATTTTTCACTTTTAGTTCGCAAATACTAATTTTAGTTATTATGATGGCAAACTTCATCCTGTATTCCATAATTACAATTGATTGACCCTTCTTAATTTTTTTTAACTTAACTTACGATTAATTCAGAAAAGGGCATATTTAATTCATTTATTTTTTTACTTATCTACTTATAGGTTTGAATATTTTGTGGTAATAATTGTATAGGAGAGGCTTGAAAATACGACTGGCCTCCAAATCTACTTTTGTTTACTACTGTCAGCAATATAATTTCGATATTTGTTCGCGCTTAATTGTCAATCACGTTTATAAAGGTGGATCATTAGAAAACTTCCTTACAATCATGATTTAGTTTTACTATAAACAATATAGGTGTATGTCTCATCCCACAGACAATGGGTTATTTTGTAAAAGTATACATCAATTTGAAACTATTTCTCCAACGAATTGTCATATTGACAAGTTTAAACATTGGCCCATTGCATACCGTGGTAAGAATCAACTCTAGCCACGGTTAAATAACTCTAAAACCTCTTTTAGTGGTTAGTTAATTGTAATTAATATTTATAACCTCACTTTGTCAATTTTAAAAGCTGATATAGATCTGACACGCCAATAAAGTTGTTGTCATAATTGCTGGAGACACCAGAAATAAATCAGATGACGATTGAAAAACTTATTAACGAAGTTTCGGGGAGCTTCGTAGGTCCAATAGATGAAAAAATTGAAAAACCGTACACAAAACAATCCGATAATATTATGCGAATATAAGAACGTCTGGATATATTGGATTAGAAGAGTAAGCGTACTAGTATACGTCTATATGGTTATCCTGAAGAAGAAAATAAAAACATTTTTTGAGGTTCTTCTGATTTTTTTTGTAGAAAAATTAAACATACTTCCCCGGATTTAGACAACTTGCTTTCGCTTGTCATACTGTGCGAACGCCCCCCCCCCCCCACATAGAGCTTAAAACTCAAAAAAACGTACTCGCCCATGCCTGTTATATTAGGGATGTAAATATCTGTACTCTTGTTATCTCACCAAAGAGAGAGGCAGCCTGGGCTAGAAGATCTATTTTTCAAGGTAACTAGATCAGGTTTAAGTCTTAAACGATCCTAGAAAATCTGACTGATAATGTTCTCAGACCCATATTAATTATATTTTCCTCATAGAAAAGTACAGCAAAGACGGAAAACAACGTCCTATAATTATCAATTTTATAAGCAACCGAAAACAGAATGAAATATTCAATTCCAAAAAGTTATTTAAGGATAGTAGAATTTCGGTGTCCTAAGATTACTGGAGAAATTAAACGAATTTTGGCCAAATCGATTAATCATATATGGAAATGGTGTTAGTGATTTTATTGTCGCGGTAGTTCTGTATTGCGGGTGTAGAGGAAAAAATATTATATATATATATATATATATATATATATATATATATATATATATATATATATATATATATATATATATATATATATACATATAACATAGCTTCCGAAAGTATAGTTATTACTCTTTCAAATGCCGTTGAGTTTGTACAATTATCTTTTTTATTCTTCGAGATATTCAATTTTGAAAATTTCATATTGCATGAATTTTTCAACTTTTGGCAACCTTCACCTCTCGTGATCAAAAAGCTTTTAACCGACAATTCTGATAAACCATCGATATTTTAAGGCTATCAAAATATCGTCCAATCCAAATTTACCATCAGTTTTGCAAAATAAATTTGTTTAAACAATTCGTTTATACATATTATTGCAAAATTCATATTTTTTTTAAAATAAATGCTTCCATTGCATTTTATAAAATAAAATGCGTTTAAAGGAGTTATTATCAGTATTACTATATATTTTGTTATAGACAAAATCATAGACAATTAATTTTACAAATAAAAAAAAACCTCAAACGATCATTAGAAAATAATTAAGAATGTATATCCAGAATTCACAAAACCATTTTCTACAAATACAAAGTATACAAATGCATATCGTTGAAGAGTTTATATTTAAATTGCAAAATTTGTAATTTAATACTTTATTTATAACAAAATATATCGTAATAACGATAATGACTCCTTTCCACGTATTTATTTGTAAAATACAATGGAATTATTTCTTTAAAAAATAATGAATTTTGCAAAGATATTTTTAAACAAATTTATTTTTCAAAACTAATGATAAATTTGAATTGCGATGCTTCGATAGCCTTAAAACATCCATGGTTTATCAGAATTGCCGCTTAAAACATTATCGGTCACGAAAAGTGAAGCTTTTCAAAATTTGAAAAATTCACGCAATTTGAAATTTTCCAAATTGAATATCTCGAAGAAATGAAATATATTTCAGCAAACTCAGCGACATTTGAAAGAGTAAGACTTATGCTTTAAGATTTTAAAAGGTCGCGATGATACATATCCTCAAATATAGGCCAAAATTGCGTTTTTTTGCAATTTTAGGTAGGGATATTTAAAAAATCTGATATGATGTAGCAATTCTGAGACTAGATTTGAATTCAGCGACCCAAAACCTACAAGAAATGGCTATTCTTATTCAATGTGCAAATTTCACGTCGTTATTAGTAGTACATACCTCGTATACCCGTAACAGAAAATAATTTGTTAAAAATAAACATTTTAAAATGGATAAAACCTCATCTACGAATTCCAGAAAATAAGGGTTTTGCTTTCATTTAAATATTGTTTGTTAACTGAAATTATTATTTGCTGAGATGAGGCTATTTGCTAACCGGCCAGCAGTGTCCATCCATTCGTAATGTTAAGTCAACATGGGGCGCCGATTCCATTTCCTTGCGGAAAACCAGTTACCACCTTTTTGCGGCCACGATGTTTGCTAAACTTATTCAGAATACATTTCATATTTGCGAAAGGGTTCTCAGTGCCATTACATTATTTATTAGTTTTGATGGTATATATCCTATATATTAAGAATTCATATTAATACAGAGAATTAAGTTTAATTATTGTAATTAACTACTGCCATTAAAATATCGTTTAAGTATATTTGGATATACATAAACATAAGCTCATTATCAGAGAAGATATTAATTTTTAAGGGCTGTTTGCAAAGATTTGAGAATTCCAGGAAGTAAAATAGAAAATCAAGCGTTTACCATATAAATTCGATATAATAGTTTTTTTTAACGATCTATATGAGATCTATACCGATTATTACTATATATAATCAATGACCATCGAAAGAAATTATTGACTAATGCCTGGAGTTATTAATCTTTTTTAGAAATTAGTTTTGTATTTTAATATTATATAAGTCATAAAAAGATCAATTCTAGTTGTAATTAAATTATGTTTAAAGAGGTCATTTTCTGGAAGGGCGTTTTTTTATTTCATTAAGTTATATCTTCCATATAATATTTTGCATGAAGTCCTATATACACACAATGCAGATATTTCACTGTGCCAGTTGCGTTAATGCAGAAAAAGTAAATCTTGCTCAACCCATTTGTTTGAGATAGTATTTCAAAGAATAGTGTCTTTATGTGACTTTTTAGTACTCCACGGTATAGTTCTGGAGCAAGGACACGAGTTTTTGCTTATTTTGCGAGGTCCTTCGCTTCTTTATTTTCTTCAATTCTCTAACACCATATCAAGATTAGGTTGTTGTTTAATGCCACTTGCTTCAAATTGAGTACAGTTCCAAGACCGAGTTAAGACGATATTTTCGTCTTGTTCCAACTCTCCTTTTTAGAAAAAAATTTATAGCAATCTTTTAAAAAAATGCCTTTCATGTTTTTTTAGCCCGTTAACTCAGTACAATTTTTTTAATAACTATAATAAATCAAACAATGTAAGATGAAAATGGAACCATTAATACATAATATGAGTTTAAAAAAATTGTTAAATTTTAAGTCACGGTAGGCCTTTGTTAAAATATGGTTAAGTTTTTTATCCTATTATGAAACGTAAAAGTATGAGCCTCGATACAGGTAGGCATTAGGTCTCCAAAATGACGTTAATAATGAAAATATGAATTATTTGCATAAGCTGTAAAACAATTCATGACTTAAGGTAAGTTTCTAACTTCTGGAGTACTATCCTAAAATCCACAATGTTACCCCACCGGTGATTCTGTTTGTATTACTAAGAAAGTTTAAAAAGGATTTTGCTCGTGATTGCCATGATTGTTCATACGTAAAATTTTATGACTAGTACAATATTATTAATGTTTATTAGCCGTATAAATAAGCAGTCGAATAAAAAATTATTGGGAAAGAGGCAGCATTAATATTTTGTTTTTATTTTAAAAAATCTCATTTTCAAAATTGTGATTTGCAGATCACAACGAAACGACACTAGTCTGAATAGAGAAGAGAGAAATCATCCCTTATTCTTGTCTTTTCCTGCGGTTCCTTTAAATCAAAGAATGTATACTTATTCCTTTTTAGCCTATTACTTATTAGTAGTATCGTTTTGTGTCCTATTATACTTAAAACAGATATGCATTTAGAGTAAGTGTTCTGATGTTTGAATGCTGTAAATTTTTTTCTGCTCATATCCTATAACTCTTTTAAAAAATTTTAGCAAACAAATCATAATTGGTTAAAAATTATCCTTTTATTTGTGTTTAACACTGAAATAGTTTTAGGAGCACAATTTTTCAATTTGCCGAAGAAGTAAATAAAAATTATATAAATTCCACAATGATTAGTTTTTACTTAATCTTTAAGATTGCTATTTACGATTCGAAATAACTAGTTAACAGGCATGTATTTTATATAAAAATTTAATCATTGGCGGAACCTAGTTTGGAATGTTAACTTACATAACTTAATAGATTTATTTGAATATAAAAATAATTCAAAATTGCAAACCAATATATATTTCTGAATAGACTTAATGCCCTAACATATTAATATTTGTCAAACGTCGCTCTGTTTTTTAAATACATCACCTTTATTTTTTAGCAATGGTATTTTATGACTGAAATTTAAAAAATTAACTTCAAGAATTATTATTAAATATAACTTAGAAAGTGTATTAAAATCAATACATCTTATTTTTATTTTCGCTTACTCAGCACTCTCTCATTATGAAATCTCACCAAGCAATCCAAGAATGCAATATTAAGATTAATTAACCCTGGTTTTGGCTTCTCTTATCGCTGGAAAACGCAAAACAGAGTCAGTCTACAGTCCTATTCAAACAAAACAGGAGTCATCGTATGTTTAAAGGGGAAGGTGGGAGCTTTTTAAGGGGAATATACCCTCTTTGCCCTTCATAGCCAATGCTGGATGAAATTGGTGCAAATCTTATTTTGCCCACGTCCGAGACCATTAATTTTAATGCGAATCTGCTAACATCGCCAAGTATTTAGGGGAATTTCAACTTATGAATAACTCGGCCGGTTTTCGTCATTTAACATAACTTTAAGATAAGACTATAAGGAGAACAAATATTACTTTTTTATATTATAATATCAGTGCGTCATGTTCATTTTAGGGCAATAAAACATTTGAAACTTTTAAACTTTATTTTAGTATTCGAAAACTCATATTACATGAAATATATCTTACCAGTGAATTGAATTTTAAATTAAAACGTCATTTTGCCTATTTATTAGCAATACTATTTAGATTTGATATATTTTTAAGACCGAACAGACAGAGATAAATAAACCTTTTCTATTGCTATCTGGTTTACTTTGTTACTGTTAAACTTTTTATACTACCCTATACTACTTACGCGTGTCCATATGTTATATAAATATTTAAAATACTTATTAAAAATTAACTTAGTAGACGAATATAATACTTATAACTTTTTTTTTAAAGAGTTGCTTGAAAGTAGCCGGACCCTTGGCTACTCTCAAACTACTTCTTCTTTGGCTTTGGGCCGTTCGGTCATGCAGCCAGTCACACTTTATTAAAATTTCTACAAAATGTAGAAACTTAAATTTTAACTTAAACCTAAGGACAATAACAAACACTCAAGCTGGACCCGGGAATCGAACCCGACATCTAAGTGGTGCTATACCACAATCATACCACTGCACCACCAGATGGGCAAAACTCGTAACTTTTTGTCATAAAAAAAATTAAACTTTATAATGAAAATGATAAAAGGCTAGATAGCCTCCCTCTTTTGTGTGATTCACTTATTTGAATTTAATTATTTTTCATGCTTGTTTTAGTACGTTTGGTGATAGATCTAAATACCCAGATACCAGAAAAACAAAGCATCTATCCACCATTAATTTTACCTAAAAGTACAAAAAGAAAATGTTATGATTAGGGGAAACACCAATTGAGACAAAAAATAAAAACTCTAGGCGAATAAAGCGTCTTTGCCATAAAACCCAATTTGGGGGTATTTCCGTTGTCAAAAAACTAATCGCGCACCTTGAAAATAAAAAGCCGGAGCGTGAAATCAGATTTCGCATCACGTTTCCATTATTAACTTTCGTGAATGTTATTTTTTATTTAAATCAGCCCTTCGCGCGTTACCAGCGGGAAAACACCGAATAAATGTTGGTAGGATAGAACAGTGGTATAGGACCCGAGTGTATCATCTTTGTCGGATAGTGATAAAATTTGCTTCAAAATTATTAATTACATATTTTTAATTTATTAATAAACAAAAATGATTATGTTGCGTGGTAAAAATATCACATGAAAAAAAAATACTTATAAAAATTACCTTAATATACTGAAATGCTTAATTTAGTAAATTATTTGATTAAGGCTAGAGGTTGGTATGTTCCCTATTTTATTCCTTTATGGATTAATTTGTTTTGAATTTTGTCTTTCATGTCTTGAAGTTCCTACCTTGAAATCAGCGTAAAAAGCAAACATTCAAATATTTTTCAAGTAGGTATTTTCTCATTTCGCTTTACATCTATCTCTACACATACAAATATTTTCCGTACATCTATTAATATAAAATTTAATAACTGCCCATTTAAATATTTTCTTAGTACGAGATATTCCTATTAAGAAATAGTAACTTTTACACTTCGCGATATACCCTTGGTCCCATATACTTATAAGAGTTATATTTCACTTTCCAAGCAATCTCCATATATCATCCCAACTAAGCATGTGTATCGAATATCTAAACATTAGATAGCCATGCAGCAATTAACAATAAATATACCATTTGAAAAAATCATTTTTATTATGTACTTTGTAATTTACTCAACAATGTAAGAAAACCCTAACATATCTAACTAGGATTACCACTAATTTAGGATGATTTTTTCAGTTTTTTAGAGCTGATTAATACGCAACTAATAAAATTATCAAATGCTGAAACAAAAATTTAGAAGGAAAATAAATCGAATTTTCTGACAACTATGAATATTCCAGTACGATTTCTTACCACCTAAAATATTAAAATATGAAAATCGAAATTTACTATATAAATGCCACGATGTGATTGTACCTTATAATGATTATAATTTATCGGAGCAACCTATAAAAAATTTTGATATCTGTCATGTAAGTTTTCCTTTAATTACCTTATCAAGAAAAGTGTCTGGTATTGAAAATAGTAGTATTAATTTCACATAAGAAAATCGTATATTTTAATTCAATAATAGTTATGACAAAAAGTATCATATATTTTTGTTAATAAAGGATGATAAATTTCATATCGACCTATTTCTTAGACAACCACGCTTTGCATATTCCTATTTTAGTTTAGGTGGTCGCACAAAATACTTAACATTCGCGTAAATTTAACCAGTATTTAACAGTTTTAGATAGAGAATTAATATTTGTGGTAGAAATATACGAACTAGTCTATTTTAAGTGGTATCTTTTGATTTTTGTAACTCCACAAAGTAAAAAAGGGCATTTTTCATATAACAATATCTCGAAAGCCATTTAATTTAGATATAAGGTATTAGGAGGTAAATAAAGAGTAAAACAAATATGTCTGACACACTGACAAAATAAATTTATTTCAGGTAGAATAAGAAAAATTACACCCCATAAAAAGATAAAAATATAAAATGTAATTTTTTTTTTTAACTGAATTGAATTAAATGTGTACAGTTAACATTTTGTTGCAACGTTTTTCAAGAGAAAATAGAAGAACAGCTTAGATGAGTCTAAAATATGTTAAAATTTGTAATGCAGATTGTAAGTGTGAAACTTAACCCAAGTCTACGCTCATGTCTTTGATCATTTGTCATTTTTCGCCTCAGCGCGGCAGCGTGTCATTCCAGGCTTTTTAATGTTGCGGAGACTTCTTAAAAATACGCCCGCGACGATTCCTGATGACTTGTAAAGCAGTCCTTGGAGAAACGGGAAAATTTGTCTTTTTCTCATTCTATTATTTAAATGTGGACTTAAAAGAAAATTTTGCAATTTTAAAAATAAGGGAGATATTAACGGTTTTTTTTATTATAGGTAAACGTTTGTTTGAGTTATATGTTAGTTCCGTATTTAAAATAAAACCTATTGATAAGCTCCGACAAAGGTGAAAGGTTAATATGGTTTGCACATTGGGAAAAAAACATATATTGTTACTTTTTTTAAATAAGAAAACCTAAACAACAAATATCAGCAATTATTTTTTCCATACCCCCTATTTTAGGGTCGTAGAACATAAATCTGCTTTATTTTGGCTCCCGCATAGTTGTCAAAAAAAAAATATTTTCACCTTCACATGCGTTTTCCGACCAATTTCCTTGAATTTTGCCACTTTCACTAAAACACATTTGCACATCCTGAAACATAGCCACATTTTATATAAGATTGTTCATAACATTTTATTAAAATATAGCAAAAAGTACTAAAAATCGAAGAGAATAACAACGTAATCAAGTGGTGGCCACATCGATAAATAAATGCAATGTTGCCGGATATTACTAACGATCGTAAAATTGCACTTGTTAATTCACTAATTCATTCTTTTTTCATGTTCTTGACAGTAAATTAATAAGATCGGTAACGTCATAAAATGGTAGATTAGGTTGAAATTGGAGAAAATGTTTTTTCTCATGTGTTTTTGGGTTAATTGAAAGCAGTATCTCGAAATTTTAATTGTAGAAAATAAAAAAAAAATCGATTATAATGTCGTGACATATAGATGGACGAACGTAAGAAGAGACGGACATACGGACACCCTAATAACAATTTTATCTGGCTCATACCTGTTCTTTGGGGGAGGACAAATATGTTCTATGTAGTTAAAAAATATAGAGCACATGTGTCTATTTTTGGGAAATTTGACACACGCCGAACAAAGTTCAGGACATTTCATTAATTTCAACCTTATATATCATTCTGTGGCGTCACTGATTTTTTATTTATGTTAATCCTTTGTCAAAAGTCAACCTTTTCCTAACCTAATATTCGATTTTGAGGCAACAAAAGTATATTTAGTGGATTACTGAATTACTATTAAAACAAGTGCAATTTGATGGTGGTTTGAAATTCGGTAACAATGCACCAATTTTCCGCCATGTTTAAAGTCCATTACGTTTCCTTTCAGCTGGATTTTAGTGTTTTCTCCTATATTTTAATCAAATTTTAAGTTTAGGTTTATACAGAATGTGCAATTGTATTTTAGTGGAACTAGGAAAATAGGATGGGAAAGTGAAAATATTTTTTTGAAGGAAAAAACATGTGCGACCGCCGTAAAAGACTTTCGATTCGTATTTTATGATGTCTAAATAGGGGATGTGGATCGGTGAAAACCTCCATCCGAATAATTACTCAAATATCAAACATTTACATATATAAAAACCTATAAATACTTTATTACTAAAAAACTATGAATGAAGTTCGTCAATGCATGAAACAGATTTATTCAAAGAGTCTTAATTTTCGATTGTCTTAATGCGTTTCAAAAAAAAAATGATAATAAAACTTTGCAGTTAAACTTCTAATACATATTTCTAAATAATTTCCATAAACAGCAACAGTCAATTTTTAGTATGTAGCCACCGCATTTCAATCTTGAATCTTTATGAATGTCAGTAAATATTAATTGAAAGGCAAAAATATTAAAATTACATCCATATAATATTTAATTTTAACACATACCCATTGTTTCATAAAATCAAGTGAGATATCTTAAAATTTTCTGTGTATACCCATCAATAAATATGTTCGTACGCTTATTCGATTAGCATCTCAAAGTAATAAAACAAGATAAATAGTATATTACAGATTATCTTGTAGAGATTTATATATATATATATATATATATATATATATATATATATATATATATATATATATATATATATATATATATATATATATATATATATATTTAAAGCCTTAAACTTTAGCTCAAATACCACATAAAAAATTATAACATAATATTTTCTTTATTCATCAATTAAAACTTTAATGCAAATATGACGTCCAGTTCAGTTTTAATTAAAATAAATATATTTTTCAACGTCTTGAACCCATAGTAAATTGGTTACCTATTAAATAAATTATTTCAAGGTAATCAGAAAACATATTTTCTCTTTGTGTAATTTAAATCTTCCCGTATATAATGTTATGATAATTCGAACAACCGTACAGGTTTCTATAATAAGCTGAAAAGAAACATGACTTAGCTTTTGTCAAAATTAAAAATCAATTAATAACGTGTATATATCCCACGTAATTAAGAAAATAAATCATCATGACAGATATATTACGTTTCTTTATTTTGAGATTCGTCGATAATTATTATCTTTCTATCCTCAAAGGTATCGGGCGAAGCAAGAAAAAAACCGTATTATGCTTATTAGCTTTAACAAGAAGAGCATCGTGTTGGCTGTCAGGTCCTGATGATGAAAGAGGTTCATTTCATGGACCGTTCGGCTCTGTTTTCGTCTCATTTGTCTCCTAATTAATCTACAAGCATCGTCACTTTAGTTTTTTTTTGTTTACGTCTTGTTAATTTTCACGCGAACCCACTCAACAACTGGAAATTAATTTGTTCAAAATTAATGAAACTAAATAGTTACCAAGAAAACCTCTACTTTTATGTCTGAGAAAGGATCTAACAATAATTTAGTTTGTTTCTACCCGTGTATATATAAATAGCTTTTATGAAAAAATAATGAGAAAGGGCCGATTTAAATGAGGAAATAACCATTTATTAGTAAATATATAAAAGGTATGAGCAATTAATATTTAAACACTAAATAATAAGCACTTTCTGACATTCAAGTAATATGAGGATCTTTATGTACTGGGCAAGTTTATGTGTTACTTTCACAGATCTATCTTTAAAGTTAAAATTCAGTACCTTCAGCGCTATCTCCTATCAACTTTAACAAGATTTTTGTTTGCAAATTTTCAGTTCCGTATATCAAAATAACCATTATATTAAAATCTGACAGCCGTGTTGTGGAAAGTGTTCCAAACTTATCCAAATAGCATAATCAAAAATAAGAACAAATTATTTAACTTTCTAAATGTAAACTATTTTCTCCTTGTTGCAGTAGAAAGAATTAAGTTTTTTTATAAAACCTTTCCTATTATTTTGTAATAAATCGTTTGTAAAAATACGTTCTATCACATTTTCAATAATAAAATTTAATAAATTTTTTCTGTAATAATATTTAGTAATACCTCCGTGCCAAAATAAAGTAATAAACAAGAAGAAGAGGTTAAATAAGACCCAATTTCTTACCAGGACGAGATAGGAGAAATATAATCCAATTCACTTGCTACAATAGGGACAATGAGAAATCATATAATTCTCGTGACAGATTTATGTGATACCCTTGTAAGATTTTCTATTAACGTAACACCCTAGTGGTGTAAATAACGCTAGACCTAAATAAGTATAGATTTGGAGTTTTATGAAGCTCTGACACGCAGTTTTGATTGCTAAATTTGACGATTATTACCACAGTTTGTACTTTTAAGCAACAGCTATGATATCATATTTTTAGTAGTAAGTTAGAATGATATTTATAAATTTAAAGTAAAAATAAAGGTACCTTACTATATACATCATAAAGTAAGTAGAATATTAATTTAAAATGTAAAATGGAATTTTTATATATTTTAAACAAGCATCCACAAAAACTTCGTAAGATTTGTATACTTTGTTTAGAAATTTTTTACTTCAAACTTTAAATATAATTGTTATTGAGAATACTTCATAGGTACATACAAAAATATCCCATATTTAAAAAAAATATTATATTGTATATAATTTGCAAGTTATTAACAACGGCTTCAATAAAATATTTAACATAATTCTCTCTCCATAATTATTTTTTATTAATTATTAAAAAAATATATCAAGTATTGGTAGCGAATTCTAATCCACACACCCACACACTAATACATGTTTAATGTTTCAATAAACTACCAAGCAACAAGCTGATCCTATTTATTACAATCTCAAACAATGGTGCTGGCCTCACTTCTCAGACATAAAACATTAGCGATGTAACCAATTGTAATATGCCCTCATCTTCTGTACCTAACCTTAAATAACACTTTCTTTAGATATTTAATTATTTACAAACCAATTGTTAACTATTGTTAGGGGAAATTTATTTATTTTGTGGTTGTATTGTGTTCTTAAAAATTCAAAGTAAATCACAATAATACACCAACGCACATTTGACACATAGCACATTCATTCTAAACTTAAAAAATCAACAGCTGATTTCAAGCGTGCTTGAGGTGTTTATTTCACACTCGAAGTGCGGTTTGGTCAAATCAAACCTAAATCCTTTCTGGCTTGACTTAGTAAACCCAAGCCACAGCTTCAAATACAATCTCGCACATTTAATACAATATTTCTAAACGGCTTATTGAAGGAGCTGTCGATATAAACGTAGTGATAGTAAAACTAATTAAAAATCCTTAGAAGTATGTCTACGGATCTGCTTTCACTTTATAATCTAAACTTTTACAGCCAAATTCACTAAAAAGATTTAAGATTTAAACCCGATCTAGTTGCCATGAAATTTAAATCTTATAGTCGGTCAGCCATCATTTATATTTACATATGTCAACAAATAAACGCTTATATTGGGATGTTAAGGACAAGAACCTTGCGATAAAGCCTTGAAATATGTAAGAGAAATAGTTGTATCCCCAAAATAAATGAAGTTCTTCATTTTTGCCGATTCAGTAATAAAACAAAATGATTTTTTTATGCTTGTATTTTTAGGGTTTAAAACTTGCTTGACTTATTGTTGCTCTTGTCAGTTTAAGCCTTCTGCTGTCAATTTAGGGCGATTTTAGATTGAAACCATGTTAGTGAATCCGGCTGTTAATATTTAGAATTGACACTACATAATTAGTTATAAATTATAAAAGTTAATAAAATTAAATTTGATAACACCCTATAATATCTGAGTTAACCTTAATTTAAATCCCTGAAATTCCCCAGTCAAGGATCCAAATATTATTTATATACCATTAAAAATACTAGATTTTTTAAAGTCGGATTAAAACTAAGAAAGTTAAATTCATTCAGAATATAGAAATATGTATAATTATTTAAATTCTAATAATTATTTGGTCCCATCAGGCCTATGATCGTACTTTATAGACCACCATTTACTTGTCTTAACGAAGTCATCTAGAACTCCATCAATATTTGAAAAATAATCAACATGGCTTTGATCTCTGTATACTTGTAGGGGATGTCAATATAAATATTCTTAGTTATAACAACGATAGGCAACTATATTTAAATATTTTGCAAGAAAATGGGTTTTCGTCATTTATAAGTAATTTTATATAATAAATTTACAATTGAAAAAGTGTGGAGATCATTTTTATTGAATATAACAGAATGATAATGATAATTACAAATGCATACCCATAGCTTTTAAGACATATCTGACTGAACATTATTCATTATTAGCCAAGTTTTCTCTCCTATAATAAAAACCAAGGATATTTAAATCGATATCATCAATGAATTTCTAGAGAAAAGATAAAATGATGTCTAAAAAATAACATGTGGATCAAGATATACAGTAGAGAAACAAAAAACGATGCAACAAATTACTTTAAAAATAAATTGGTGATATTTATTAGAGATTGTACAACTTCTAAGAATATATACAAATACAGCAAAAGAAAAACCAATTGGAATACAAACGGCTTAATTAAATCCATAAAAATCAAAAATAAATTGCATAATCAGATCATATTTTTTCATTTCCGAAGATAATAAAAATAAGTATATATAATACCGCAATAAACTTAATCTTAAAAAAAATCCTATAAAATTAAAAAATGTCAACATTTAAATAATGAAACAAAGTTCAATTTTAACTCTATCTTCCTAATATTAACTGATAAGAATGAGTAGAAAAAACAATAATAACCTTAAAAAAACAAGGCTCCTGGATATGATGGTAATATATCTAAAATTATTAATGAAAACATAGACTGTTTAAATGGATCTTCGTTTTTATAATAAATAAAGCATTCGAAACGGGAGAATATCTGGAATAATTAAAAAAAAACAATCATTAAACCTTTATTTACGGGTAGTATTAGACTAGAAGTGTCTAACTATCGTTCGGTTTTCCTGATAAACGGATTTGCCAAAATTTTCGAGGGAATATTTAAAATACAATTTCTTTCAAAAACGTAATATTTTCTCGGACAGGCAGTCTGGTTTCAAGGAGGAGAGGTCGAAGGAGGATGCCACGATTTTTTAACAACGAATGTCTAGAAATTTATGAGTAATGGCAAATCAACTACAGCGGTTTTTATCGACCTTGCCAAACCGTATGACACTATTGATCATGTACAGTTGCTACATATTCTCGAGAACGTGGGTATCAGAGGTAGTCCACATGATCAATTAAAACCGTATGTTATAAACAGAATACAAAAGGTGAATAAGTAAATAAAGATATTTACAGTAACACAAGGGTATTTGAATATAGAATACCCAAAAGTACAATTCTGAGACCTTTACTGATTAATATATATTTGCCTGAACTTTATGATGTAGCTATAAATGAAGACGTGGTAAGTTTTGCTGATGATACAGCAACTGAAATAAGCTAAAGATAAAACTGGAAAAAGAGCAAACTTCTGACAATCAATATCAGTAAGACCTACTCTGTCCTGTTTGCAATATATTCTAAATTGTTACCACAATATTCGGATCTTAATATTAAAAAGGGTGTGGGATGTGAGTATGTGCAGTATTTGGGAGTGTATATAGATTCATCTTTAAATTGGAAAGTGTACATAAACTGTCAACAAACTAAGGTCTATACTAGTCAAGTCTAAATTTCTTAAACCTCTCTTCGGTCTCAGAGACCTGATGACATTTTATTTCGTTTTAGTTGAGTCGTACCTTAAATAATAAGTGTATGAAGAGGACTAATAAATAGCAATTTGCATAACTTACAAAAGGTCCAGAAATGGATTATTAAAATCGTTTTTAACAAGATTTTACTTATGCGTCTCATGGGCTGCTCGAGGAAACTAATATGTTCGACGAGTGGCAACTGTTCTGTTATCAGTTAATGGTGATGCAACATTTAAATAAACAGAAACTTTACTATGTATACGATATACCTTTTCAAGTGTTCTTCAAGTAAGCAGAACGATTACTCAACGTTGCTACTACTTTTTGAGGCCATGAATGTGTAATACAATTCTAGATGAGTTTAAGGTATAATATATATATATATATATATATATATATATATATATATATATATATATATATATATATAAGAAATAAGAATCACCTATATTTAAATCTTCTTCGAAAATTTTAAGTTAAGCCACTTTTAATTAAATAGTATTTTACTGTAATTGTGAATTTATTATCTTGAATTTAAAAACGTATACTTGTAATCCTCAAAGTTAATTACGTTTCTTTTAGACAATACTTATACAGAGTAATTTATTATATTATGATTATGTCGGATATTCTCACGGGTGTGATGTGTAATCGAAGGTTTTCGGGCATCCCGTGAATGTGCTAAGTCCCTCTCAGGACTGTAAGGCAGCTGACGTTTCGGTGAAATCTCATTCATCGTTTTCAAACCTCACTGGATGACGTCTACAAGCGAACTGACGCCTGCGACTCGGGTGCTGTCGGTCCTGTGTGTACGTCGGACGCGTTCGTTTTCCGAATGGTTCTGACCAATCAGGTTGCGAGACCTGCTGCGCGTCATCGGCCCTATTGCCAGTGTTTGGGGTTGCGTTGTTGAGTTGTAATCTGTTTCGTTACTAAGTGGTACTGGTTGATGTTTCGTAAGCAGATTTTTCCAAGTATTAGGCACTCGCTGGCTATCATCTCTGCTATTTAAGTTGTTGGGTCTCTTTGAAAATACATGCACATATATATATATATATATATATATATATATATATATATATATATATATATATATATATATATATATATATATAGGATTAAAAAATATCTTAGGGGGAGAGAACGTCCAGAGATAGTGGATTTAATAAACGAATATGTATATTTAGTCATAATCATTATATTTATACTTATATTAGTTTATTAATTTGCATTTATATTAATTTACTAATTACTAGCAAAATTTATGCACAAGCCTATAAAAATTAGTTGTCAATGAACTCTATTTTTTTTTTCTAAATATACGAATTTGTCTAAATTATTGAAAAAAAAATGTTTTTTGAGTTTGAATTTAATTTATATGAATCTTTAAATTAAAGAGTTCCTTATACGTGATTAATCTGGCGTTTGTCTTAATATCATTTAATATATAAAACAGGTTATGATATTCCAAAGTCAGACTTCGCTATGCCTAGAGCAGGTTCATAATATTACATACGAAAACAAAACACATTCGAGTTTAGATTTATAGCATATCTTATTGGTGAACAAATTTACTACTTTATGCTAATCTGCCAATTAGTTAATTATTGTTATTGACAATTTGCGTGTGTCGGGGCTTTTTAGTTAAAACCGCTAATATAAATAAAATCGATCGTAACATCAGTGGCTACTGCTGTGCCAACGATCTTCCATATGTCAGTCACAACAACTGGCTGAACTTTTTATTAGTTTCGAACGAGCAAGCCGGTCTACTTTGGTGAAAACAGGATAGCGTGATACGCTTGCTGCAAATCATCCAGCAACTTAAAAACCGAAGATTTTGAAATAAAAGAAATGATTCAGGCATATTATAAATAATTCCGAGTTGGATATATTTAAAAGTGTAATTTATATTTTCTGCTTGCTTGGCATTGAATATGAAAGATTATTTTAGTATTATCAATTTACAATTTAAATTTCTTTAAAATTAACTAGAATGCAAAAAGTTTACCGTTTTGAATGATATAATAAAATGTAATGAAGTTTCGCTAAAAAACAAAAAGAATTTTAATGCTATGTCATTGCCTACATAAAATCACATAAAACTATTTAAAACGTCTTGATGGACTTAGTGTCCTCAGTTCTTAGAATATTTTATTTTTAGAAAAGTATCGCAATGAAATCTGGCGAAATATTTTTGTAGTGAAATAAATTTTTCTTTATAATTTTATCAATGTTATTTTAAAGAGAAAAAAAAAAGAAACGAATAAGGTACGCATTTAGAATCGAATGAAATCAATTAAAGTTGCTTATTATAATGATCAAAAGAAATACTGTATTTTCTCAAAACACTTTTACGTGTAGTTTTTTCATAAGAGATTTACTGACTAGGCAGACACCCTGTATAATATTCAAAATAAAATCGTATTAAGATAGATACGTAATAAAAAGAAATAATAATTGAAAACTTTCTTTAAACTGAAATATAACATGTTCAATTGGAGTTTGTCTATATTGTTGAGGTTATTTAAAATAAAGAGTTTGTAGAAAAAGCCTACAAAGGAACGCAAGTTTGAAACCTAAAACAAAACACTTTTAGTAACAAACATAAATATTCATTGCAATATTCCTCCCAAATTAGTTAAAACAAAATTATCATTGGTTATTGCAGAGTTAGTCAAAAGTACTTAGAAATTAATGGGAAGGAAAATTTTTTTATTCATCACCCACTGGGTGGATAATAGTATTATAGGCTAGAATTTGGAAAACAAGAAAATCAACGTGGTAAATTATGTTTTCGTCTCTCTAAATATTGCAAAGTCAACTGATCTACCTGTCTTCGGCTAACTCCTGTTTAGATAAAGTAAATGCCCTGACGATTTTGCTCTAGTTGTGATCTAATTTTAAGTCTAAGTCAGCGGATTTTGGATTCTGATTTAATTAATTTTTAACAACATCTTGTCCTTTACACTTCGACCTACCCAAAGCTAAGATTGGTAACAACTATTTAAAATTTATTAAATCGCAGTTGCAATAAATAAATGTTAATTAAGAATTTAATGACGCTTTAAATTTATTTATCAGCATTACAGTCAAAAGAAAGTTTTTATTGATAAAGAACGTATGGATAAACCCCAATATACACATTTGGAATTTTGAATATTTTAAACCAGTTTTATGGAAGAAATTATAGCCAGATCATGATTTATTCCTATAAAATTCAAGAATAGGAGTCTAAATTGATAAAAGTTCTTATTACGTAAGTTTCAAAGAATTAACCGAAAACCAACGATCAAAATTGGGTAAATATTTTTATTAACTCCATCTACTCTAAGTTGTTATAAAAATATAATTTTTGACAACATATTTCTTAGGTTTTAGAAATAAATACTGCACACATGGACCGTACCGGGAGCAACTGTTGAAATAGAGCTCAAAAGAGAACAAACAATACAACTAATCCCAAAAATAACTGCTATGAATAGCTAAATACAAGCGAAGACTTCATTCACAGGTTGGCAATAAAATATTGATCAGAGGTTATATCCATTAATCGTTGCAGTAAGAATAGAAAAAATAGTTTTATCCCAATTTATGTTAGAAGTCTTGAGAAATTCACTTAGTTTTATTTTAAAACTTAAAAGTGTTGAAATTCTAAAATTAATCAAAAAATATAATTATTTGCGCTTTTCTCCATACTACAGTATAAACTTCAAAATAAATTCCTTTCTTTTTGCCAAAACAAACTTTAAACCGCAGATGATGCAAACAAAAACCGACGCAGATTTATTTACAATTAAATTTAAAGTAAATAAACGGTCGAGGCATGAACAAAATCCGGAACTGTCCGAGCGATTAACGGGAAACGGAATTAACAAAACGGCGGCTCGGTCCGCGACTCAAATTCGAATTAAGGCCCCCGAAAATTAATTAATCCACGTCGAGACATGGACCCGACCAATTAGCTAGACAAGGCGAATATTTCTTTGCTTGCTGCTCTCTGCTGCAGATGCTGGAAGGATGAATATTAATAGTACTGTATCTTTTAGAATGATAACTATAACGTTATTAATAAACTGGTCCTTTTATTAAGCTGTGTCAAATTCAAGTCATCTTCGAACGAACATATAATAATTAATAACCATACAAAATTACGCATGTACATTGAATATATCCAAAAAAGTAATTTTAAATTATTGAAAAAACGCTATTTGATATAATTAAAAAGTATAGTGTGAGTGCGTTTTAAGTTAAAAATAGATTATAATTTTTATATTATCTATAATAAATAGGTTCAAAGATATTTCTTTATTTAAAAACCCCATGTGTATAAATAGTTTGTTCCCGAACTAGGACACAAATTCAATTGCTCGTTATAATATTAGTCTGCAATGAGGACTTAAAGTCTGGCATATATTCATTTTTTAAAAAATGATGTTTTTTGAGAAATCATTATGACACGACGACTTTGTTGTTTTTTGGTATGAATTTTTTCTAATATTGTAAATTTTACAGGGTAACTCGAAAGAAGCCGTGCCATATTCAACAACAATAATAATGGGTGATCCCTCAATTTTTTTACTCTTTTAGACTCTCTGGAAAATTCTGAACATTTATTGCATGTCCTATACATTCATGTAACAGTTTTCGATTTATCTACAGTTTAAACTCGAAATGAAATACAATAATTATTTACTGGCATAACTGATTTAATTACCTTTTCCTTTGCTGATTTTGTCAAATCGTCACTTTTTAGTTAATTTTAAAAGAAAATGAAATTTCAAGAAAAATATCCTAATCTTCCGCCAGGTTCATAATCGACAATAAGTAAGATTGAGCAGAAATTTTATCGGCATATCCATGTTCGAGATGCTCCCAGAAGCTGTCGACCAGCAACTAGTGAAGACAAAAGTAGACGTATAATTAAGTGTCCAAGATAACCACCATATTAACTGTAAAAAGATAGTTACAAACTTGGCTATTGCGAAAACAACGGTATTTAACATAGTACATACTAATAAGTACCATTCTTTCAAAATACAAATCGTTCAACAAGCGTCTGAATCGTTACAAGAAATGTATTTTTCAGCTCCCTTTTTTATTAAAAACATAATTTTTTTCTGTGGGCTGGAATCGCGGGTAACATCGTTATAAGGAAATCTTTTTTGACGAAAAAACTGCTGAAAAATATTTACAATTTCTACAAGTTCTTATTTCTGCTCTTTCGACACTGTTTCCTGAAGAAGAAAATTCAGATTTATTTCTTTGAACAAGATGGTGCCCCACCATATTATGCAGAAGAAGTTACTGCCTTTCTTAATGATATTTTTCAAACAGGTAGATTGGAAGAAGGGGATCTATTGAGTGACCGCCAAGATCTCTAGACTTCAGCCCTCTTGACTTTTTTTTAAAAGTTACCTTAACGGTAAAGTTTTCCAATAAATTACTTATTACTGCCAACTAACCAATGGGAGGCATTTAGTAAAACGTTAAATTAATTGTTGCTACTATTTCATTTCGAGTATGAAATGTAGATAAATTGAAAACAGTACGTTTAGATATGGACATAGTAATAGCAAAAAATTTCAGAATTTTGTAGGTAGTCTAAAAGTGTAAAAAAAATTGGCGTAATTTTTAACAAATCAAAGTTGAATATAGCACAGCTTCTTTCAAGTCACCATATATGATTTAATACATTGGAAAAAATTCGTACCAAAAAAAAACAAGTCTCCGTGTCCAAATGATTTTTCAAAAAACCCATGAATTTATTCAAGACTTTGCGTCCTCATTGTATAGACTTTCTTCCTAATTTTTTATTAAAGCAAAAAATGTTTCCACAAAATTAAAATGATCACGTTTAGTTATTATGGTTCTGTAATTTGAAAATTTATAATGAATTTATTAAGTTACATCAAAGATTATTATAGAGCGTTAGCTATAATAATCACATCTAAATGTGTGTAGGATGTCAAATTTTCAACACTTTTGCAGGGTATCTCTATTACAATTATTATTCAACAGATAGATAGAGACTTACAATTTTAGCAAACCTGTGCTAGTTTTTTTGGTAAACTAAAGATGTAGAAACAAAGTTTTTAAGATACAGGGCGGAAATGAAAATTTTCCATTGACAAGCCCTTCTCGTATCTTTTTTTTTCTTCCGGGTTCAGAGCAGGCTCATTATGCTCAACCTAGATTTACAACCACTCTGTTAACCTAGCCTCCTGGATTAATTTATCTATATAGGTCTACTAAAAAGTGAGTATGTATTTCCCTCGGTTCCAGGTTTGTTGACGTGAAAATTTGTTGTCTTTCTTGTGACTTACAGTCACATGTGATATGCTTTATCGTTTCCTCGGTTTGACCACGCAGTTTGCAGCCGAGGTCTCCTTTATACAGGTTCACTTTATTCAAATATACTTTGACGGCCATGTGTCCCGTTATTATACCTGTGATAGCTCTTAATTGATTTCTGCTCATTTGGAGTAGTTTATTTGCTAATTTCGAATCAGGGTTCCGATAAGTAGCTTGCCGTGATTCAGTCCCTGTCTGGCTATCCAGTGATTTTTGTGCCTTTTTCTGATCCATTGTTTGACTGCTTCCCGGACCGCACACCGCGGCACCCCAAAAGCCTGTTCTGGATCAATATATTGAAATAATGAGCCAGCTCTCGCTAGCTTGTCAGCGTTTTCGTTTCCATGTATGCCTTCGTGTCCTGATACCCAGTTTAGCATAACTCTGTTGTTCTTTGTCAGAATTGTGAGTTCACTCTGACACTTCCAGACCAACCTAGATGATACCTGTTGGCCTTTAAGGGCCATCAGAGGTGCTTGGCTATTAGAATAAATGTAGATTTGCTTCCCATTGTAAGCTCCCCTTTTTATCTCATTTGCACATTGTAAAATTACATATATTTCTACCTGGAACACTGTTGGGTATTTCCCCAAAGAAAGAGTTATTTATTTCTTCGGTTGTAATCCTTTCGCATATTAGTTAATATGTAAGTTAATGAAAAAGTAAAAACAGGTTTATTACGTTAAATTCATAGGAGCCCTTAGTTCTTTCCTAAAGGCATCAGATTTTGAGTTATAGATCAAAATCTTTTAAGTATAACACCCAGTATATTACTTGACAGATCGATTCGATTTTTTTTTGGACTTTTTAAAAATGTATAATGGTTGACATTTGATTTCACTAGTAAATCTAAAATTTCGATTTTTTTCAAAATTTAAACTTAAATTCGCAGTAGGCTATGAATATTGAATGCATATCTTATTTTTAGTAATACTTTTGGTGAGTCTTAGATATCCTTTAGAACTTTAGTCTCAAAGTTTTTGAGATTCTCTAAATATATTATGGTTTAAGAAAAACAATTTTATTACTGCTATAAATTTACAGATTTTATAGATTACTGGATATAAAAAGTTAACGCAAAAAATGCAAGTGCGGAAAACTGAGTATTTTTTTTAAGACTTAATAACATAGGTCTACAAAAAAAATTTGGATGTCTGTTTGACCAGACCATTTTAATGTTAAGTAATCAGACGCCCTGATTAAAAATCTGAAGTCCGATCACCTACATATACTAAGGCAGAATTGGAGCATGGCATATATTAGGAGTGTCTGCTACATCATTTGCAACTGTAAAAATGTGGGTTGCAGTATTTAAACATTCTCGTACGAGTATTCAAGATGCTTAGTGTTCTTGAAGACCAAAATCCTTAGCAACCAAAGAAGTTGTTCAGAAACATTAAAACTGACTACCGGCTGAAACTGACGGAAATAGCTAAGCTAGCCGGCATATTGAAAAAAACATGGCGAATCATATTATAAGTTATTTCTTGGGAATGGGAAAAGTGTGGGAGGGAAAGGCCAGGTCTGATGAAGAACAAAGTTTCTTTTTCCATTAGGACAACGGTCCTAGCCACGAGGCTGTTATCGTGATGGCCAAAATTCACGAACTAAGGTTTAAAGTTATGTCGCATGCACTCTGTTTACCCGACTTACCAACACATATACTGTAGAACTTGTCAAAATATTTCTTGCTGACAATAAGTATGACTCCGATGCCAGTCATTGCAGCGACGATGATGTCTATTGTGTACACATGAATAAAAGCACATATAATGAAAGAATTCAAGCACCGGTTCAAGGATATATCTTTAAAGAGAGATCTTGCAGAAAAATAAAACAATTTTATGTCATAATTTCGTATGTCACTTAGGTATAAAAACACAAAGCATGAACATCAACAACGAAATTATTAGTATTCACGAGAAACAATTAAAGGGCTAACCTTCAAACTAGCAACTATACCTTTGGTTCTGATTATATAAACTTGCCCTATTTGAAAACTTATTCTCCAGAGCTAAATTTTAATAATAGATGCAATAATCGGTTCATCGTTTGATGAAGACTGAAAGTCAACTGGACCCGAATTCTTGCGAAATGTGAATGTACAATTTCTGACGAACAATCCTAATCCCGACAACTGCATTAAAGGTTGTCCATTAGGCCGACGACGTTCGTATGACTTAATCCGAAGACATCCGAAATACGACAGGTCCAGTCAAAATGTGATTTTTCGTATTAGATTGAGCGGAAGGTCACCACATAACGCAGACAAGTTAATAAATACCTTAAGTGAAAGGAATTTATTGTGGGATATGCAGGACAAACAATACTATTTAATCGTAAAACTTTCTATCGTCATTTAGCAGATCAGAATATAAGTGAGAAATCTCGCCAAAAGTACTTCTAGTTTCAAGAATTCTTTGATAACCCTAACACAGTAACGTTTATCTGCTAGCCGCAATTTGACCAAATAGAGATCATCCAAAAAACGTGAGTACTGACATCTATTATACAGGGTGTTTCCAAATAAGTGTGTAAAAAAAAAAATATGTTCGGATGCATCTCCAATTATGTTCTGTAAGGGTCGTTTATTATGTGACGAAAATATATAGTAAGCTGTTGTTAAATAAGTGTACGCCTAATTTGTCATATTGTTTTTTGTTGTAATGTGTTAATAAAGTTTTTGTGTATAGTGTGATTGATTTTATGTAATTTTAATGTAGAGTAAGTAAAAAAAAAATAGTAAAAATAAATGGCAACCAATACTGTCACTTTATCGAGGAACAGTTACCTGCCCTTCTTGAAGAGGTTCCTCTTCAAGTTAGACAAGAATTATAGTTTATGAATGATGGTGCTACAGCTCATTTCAGTATCAGTGTACGTCGTCACTTAGAAGCAGTGAATGCAAATCGTAGGATAGGTCGATGAGGCACTCAACACTGGCCTGCCCGATCTCCTGATCGAAATCCTTTGGATTTTTGCACTCTAGGTTTCTCCTGTTGCAGATATTGAAGATTTGAGAAATCGAATTATTCTGCCTTGTGAAAGGATAAGAAAGACATTATAGCTGAGGAAGGTCATGTTCAACATTTGTTGGAATTTCTGTTATTAATATTTTGTTACTGTTGTTCAAATTCTGTTATTATTATGTTCTATTTTTTTCGTAGTCCCTGTTGGTTAAAACAAATATGAATGAAAATTAATTAAAATAAATACGTTACGATTTTTACTTGTGTATTTCCTTTTTTTTGTGGAAAAACTATTGACTTTTAGAAAAAAAACTTAAGAGACAAAAAAAGTTTCGCAATAAGATGGGAAAGCTAACTGAGTAATGAAATCGAATCAGTGGCGCCCGAAAGAAAATTTGTGAGAACTGTAAAAAGTATTACGTGTTCCAAATTTGACTTATTTATCTTTTGTATGATATAAATTGAAAAAGCTAAAAATAATAATAAATTTTAACACCCGGTATCTTAAAAACTAAGTATTATCCGACATATGTTTATATGAACTTTTATGCTTAGAATTAGCTCAAGAATAACTCTTTAAAATTTTGCGCACTTATTTGCAAACGCCCTGTATACCAGTGGACGTAATGATACATGCGATTTATGATGAAAAAATTCATCAAAACAAGCACGTTCGCAGTTTGCATGGTTCGAATCCACTGAACGACTCACCGAGAGTTTTGTAAGGTATGTTTTGTAGTTTTCGTTAGCTTCCATTTTTAAGAGTGAAGAGAAATTCATAAAAAAATTTGAGTTCAAGCTTTAACGAGAAAAATCTGTATCGTTCATTGTAAAATAATTTTTAGTTTCAGAAAACTATAAAATTACTATCATTTTGTTGATAGACCTGGACTATACAACATCACATGGAAAAATATAAACAGTAGAACTGGCCAGCTTAAACCTGATAACATGGAATTACATATGATGTATTTACATTTTTCTAACCAAATAAATGGTTATTAAAATAAATGGGCGTAATATGGACTGAAAATCTTAAATAACAACATAATATGAAAATAACAAACAGAATAATTAATTATTTTCGTTTCATTATTTTCAGTTGAACTTTTTTTGTTTACTACACTCAGCAAATCGCATCAAATTATTGACAAATACACAATCGCATCCCCGTGCGTAACATTTATCAAAGCGTCACAGCTTTAAATCGCAGGGCTTTAACCTGATCCTGGCTTACTGACGACGCTTGTCGACCATGATTTGTAACGCCAGACTCGCAGGATAAATCGCGATATTCTGCTTCGTGCTGCCGCATTTTTACCATTGCTAATCGAGGGGGTTTGATGAACTCGCAGGGTTAAGGGTTGGTGTGCAATTACATACGCGCGATTTCGTGATTTATTTCATTTGAATACCCTTAATGTAAATTGATGGCTGAAGTTTGTGATGTGCAAATCGAAAACTATAAAATATGTAGTCTGAAGGCAACCACTTTTCTTAAAATAGGTTGACAAATTTTTCGATTATGGCATATATATATATATATATATATATATATATATATATATATATATATATATATATATATATATATATATATATATATATATATATATATACGGCACGGAATATTGCGTGACTTTTCAAAAAGTTTTACTTATGAGATATATGGAGTTTAATATAGTTACTTTTTAAAATTATTTTCATATTATACTGGGTGACAGTATCAAAGTTGTGTTTTTTTAAACGGAACTCCTTGTATATTATTGCATTTTTTAATTTTCCGATCAAAATAAGTGCCTATTTTAATAAGATTTGTAGTACCTAAACCTTGAGGGTTTTTAAATAATTTGAATTTTGACAAAATGTAACCTAATTTTCATGTTTCAAATACTTAAGAAGTATTTAATTTATGTACTCGAAATTTACTGTGAAGTGTAACAATAAATCATATTTTATATGCCAATTATAATAAACTTGCTATATTATACAGTGTGTACAAAAATTAAAAATAATCAAATAAGAACTTTAAGTGGCTATAACTTAATTAATTTAAATAGAGCGCTATACTTTTTAATTTAATAGAAAATGTATCTTTTAAATACCTATCGAATGGTATAAGGGTGTTCTATAGCTAAATCTTTGCGTTTTCACAGAATACACCAAATAATCGTTTTCTGCACCATTTTATGTTTTTTGAATAGTTGTTCTAATGTATCTAGTTGACATTTAATTTGTCAGTTTAGTCCGCAAAGCCTGTTGTTATAATAGCGGTATTCGTTTTTGTAACTGTGAAACTTCATTCATTGAATTGAATTATTTGAATATTGTTGGGTTATTGCTTTATCAAAGTGAAGATTTATCCAAAGGAAGAGTGTATTGATATGATTTTTATCCTTGAAGAATGTCATCAAAATTGTTTGTTCGCTTCTCGAGTCTATGTTCAAAGGTTTCCTGAAAGAAACCATCCTAAACCAGCCGTTTTTGTAAGACTATTAAACCAGTTTCGGGAAACTGAGCATGAAGAAAATATTTTTTACTGTTCTTGGTTCAGTGATCGAAGATCCCAATATTAGTCAGAATCATATATCCGAAAATACTAACATTAGCCAAGCAAGTGTTTCAAGGATTCTTAACAAATACAGATTTCATCCTTATAAAATCCAGCTTGGTCAAGAGCTTCACGAAAATGATTTTGACAACCAAACGGAATTCTGCTTGTGGGTAATAGATAAAGTGGCAGAAAATGAACACTGTTTTGATCTAGTGTTGTTTAGTAATGAATGTACTTTTCATAACAATGTTTTCGTGAATAGACACAAATTCCATTACTATTCTCATTCAAATCCGCATGAATGCAGAGTTATGCGAAACCAGAATAATTGAACCCTACTTTCTGGAAGGACCTTTAAATGGTTTGATGTTTCGTAATTTTATTTTACACCAACTTCCAGTGTTATTAGATGTCCTTTTAAATATTAGAACAACTATGTGGCTTCAACTAGATGGAGCTCCAGCTCATTATAATCGCGAGGGTCGGCAATTTTTAAATGTCAACTTTCGAATCAGGTGGATTAGTAGAGACGGATTTCAAACTGGTCCCCGAGATCTCTGAACTTAACCCCACCAGATTTCTTTTTATGGGGATACATAAAAAGAATTATCTACAATGCGCCCCCGACAACACCACAAGATATGAAAATACACATAAGAGACGCATTTTAAACTGTAGCCCCCCAAATACTGTCCAGAGTTAGCAGTGGTTTAGAAAAAAGAATATGTAAGTGTTTGGAAATGGATGGTCGACATTTCAACATGCTTCCGTTTTGTACTATCGTCAATATGTTACTGCCGTTATTGCTGTTATAGCCTTATGGACGTCTATAAATCGCGTTCCGAGTTTCTGAGCATTTCTAAAGATATTCCTGATTATTATTCTTATAGTTGTAAATCACCTGTCATTTCCAAATGCCATAGGCAACTAGATACATTAGAACAACTATTCAAAAAACATAAAATGGCACAGAAAACGATTATTTGGTGTATTCTGTGAAAACGCAAAGACTTAGCTATAGAACACCCTTATACCATTCGATAGGTATTTAAAAGACACATTTTCTATTAAATTAAAAAGTATAGCGGTCTATTTAAAATAATCAAGTTATAGCCACTTAAAGTTCTTATTTGATTATTTTTAATTCTTGGACAGCCTATATAATATAGCAAGTTTAATATAATTGGGATATAAAAATATGATTTATTGTTAACTTCACTGTAAATTTCGAGTACATAAATTAAATATTTCTTAAGTATTTGAAACATGAAAATTAGGTTAGATTTTGTCTAAATTGAAATTATTCAAAAACCCTTAAGGTTTAGATACTATAAACCTTATTAAAATAGACACTTATTCTGATCGGAAAATCTAAAAATGCAATAATATATAGGGGGTCCCATTTAAAAAAAAACACGGCTTTGATACTTTCAGAGCTTTTGGGACCTTTACACCCTGTGTAATATGAAAATAATCTTAAAAAGTAACTATATTAGACCCCCATATATCCCAAAAGTAAAACTTTTTGAAAGTCACGTATTTTGGCCACAATATTCCGTGCCGTATAGGATAAATAACCCTGTATACAGAGTGTCCAGAAAATACGTGTACAACGTTTGATGAGAGACTGTCTATGTTAAAATAGGTCGATTTAACTTAACTTAGTTACATCCGATTCTATTTCGTTTAGGCGGCAGAAGCCATCAAAGTTTTAAGTAAATATTAATATTTTCCAAATTTCTTGAAAATGTGATAACAGAATTTAATGATTCTTGATGTGTAGGCTAACACTATAATATGACGTTTTATAGTAGTATAGCGATGGACAATAAAGTAATTTAAGTGTGTAGTAAAAGTGATGTAAACATCGCTCCTGATTTTTTATATCATCAACGTTATGACAACCTAGATATTTGTATCTGATAACCGCATGTATTTGGAAGCTTTTTATCTCTCGAAAAATTTTCCTTGGATGAGCGATTTTGCCAGAAAAAAATATTTTCAATAACATATATCCACCAATTTGCTGTGATAATAAAACAATTTTTAAAATAAATATTGAAAGAACAAGAATGTACGTTAAAAAAATTGGAAAAACTTGCTAAAAAGAAAACATTAAATAAGTAAATGTGCAAAATGGCCGCCATTTTGCTGAATATATTTATTAACACTTTTTAAAAAATTAAATTGCGCTCTAATATTTCAAGATTAATAAAAAAGTTGCCAGATTTTAAAAGGCGCATTAATAATTATGTTCTGTTCACCCGAGTCTTGTATAATTCTATCTTAAAAAGTCACATATATTTAACTCTAAATAACGTGGTCGTCATCTTACTGGTGCCGCATTGCCTCAACTCTAAATAACGTGGTGGTCATCTTACTGGTGCCGCATTGCTTCTTCCAATCAGTCGATTGTGATATTGGTCGTGTAAATATTACCGAACAGCAACGGAAAAACGGGGTGGGGCATCATCATGCATATACCATAGTTCTCGCCAAAGCAAAATAGGTCAAATTTTCAAGAAGAAGTGATAATGTGTTTTGCAAAAATTCAGATAAATATTTCCATTTCTTCTGTCTGGAATCACAACAGGACCAATAAAGTGGCGAGTAGTAATACCTGCACTAACATTTATTTTGAAGTTATGCGGGTAGTGTGCAATTTTAGCGGCATATAGATTTTCATACGCATCAACATGTTCGTTGTGCAGGTTGGGAACTTCAGATCATGTAAACAAAATTTGAAACACGAAATTCTTTTGCTTCTTTTAAATTCACAAAATGTAAGGCGCAAGGAGGGACCAATCGGACAAAGTTCCTGAACCTATTGGACGTTATATGGAAGTAACAAGTGTTCTTTTAAAATATTATTTACAATACTTTTAGGGATATCTAGCTCATCTTCTAAGCGCTGGGTATTAACACTTGGTCTTCTTCAACTCTTTTCAAAATTTTTTCTTCTTTTTCTACTGTTTAAGTTGTTCGAATACGACCCCCACCTTCAAATTTTTTCTCAAAGGTGCCCATTTCTCGGGGGTGACGCTCAATATTTGCAAATGTTTGATGGTTTGGTATTCTGGGGTTATAAAATTTCTCCATGTAAACCTTAACACTTCGACGTTCATTTCCTTCACAACATCGATACACCAGAAACATATCAACCTTTTTGGAGTGCGTATAGTTGTCCATGTTTAATAGTAAAATAGACTTTACTCGAAAAGTTATTGTTACAGGTATGTTTTATTATTACGGTTAACTGGTGTATGCACGTAATTGAAAATATTTTTTTTTCCTGACGAAACCGCTCATCCGTCCATCTATTAATTAAATTACCTAATATAAAAGAAATGGCTAGATTACTTAACGTAAAAGCCTAGTGAATTTTTAATGACATGTATTAAAGCTATATTTTAAAAATTAAATTTAGTCATATTTCCGTGCCTATGGTCCTTTATAAAGTAAAGAAAATAAAGCAAAATAAAATCGTCATAAGTCGTCATATAATCTGTATACTAGTTTTAACACAATCGGTTTTAATAAAAATAAATCTGTAATTTTTAGGTTAGTGTAAAAAATTGTAAATTATAAAATTATTAGTAACAAATAAGCAAATTGGTTCAAATATTATAATAACATATATTTAAAAGAAATCAGCTTGAGCCTTTCCAATGCCAGCCGTTTCCACAGTGCAAGAGAGGAAGAGGAGTGAAAGCAGTAGTCTTGTTTCTTTTTAGTGGGCGGAGCATAGAACCAGACATGGAATATTATTGGTATTTGGAAGTCACGTGATCTTGTGCTCCGTATATTGTGGGAATGACAGGCAATGGGAATGCATAATCTATTATTTTTAAATCTATTAATTTTCTGAAAATTTTATATTTAATTATATGTTGATCACAACGAACCTTTCTAGATGTTTAACGATGTCTTCATAAGCTGCTCGACAATTTTCCCATATCCCAGATCTGAAAATAAAATGAAAATGCTAGAAAAACTTTAAAACAATAAAAAATTTCATTTATCATGCTAGTTCAATAACATAAACTTCTGACAATTAACTTGTAAAACAAAATTCCTGATTTCAAACATAATTTAGAAAAAGATACTTGTAGAATAATATCTATGATATATCACTTTAATTTAAACAGTAGAATAAAATACGAATAATTTTACTCGAAATAGTTTTATTACGCGTCAAGAATGTAATTCCGAGTTCTGATTTCTTAATTTTTTGAGAGTTTTAAGCAATCAGGCCGCTATTTTGAGTCTGATATTTTGATTTTAGAGAATTTGCCGAACGAAATATTAATGAATCCTGATTATATACTGATATGTAAAAATGTAATTCAGAGTCTGGATTTTTTAATTTTCTAATGATTTTTAGCAATCCGATCGCCATTTTAATTTTGGGAAAACCTACTGTGCCTTTTTTTAACGTAGGTCAATCACAAATATTTTAAGCCTATACCTGATTAAATCCTAATTTTTTTTATAACTATTTTAATCCAGTTGCTTGCTTTTTCGTCCACTTGCAGCAGCCATATTGATTTTTTTCAAAAGTTTATTTAAAGGTTTTAAGACGAATCTTTACTGACTATCACAATATACTGTGATTATCCGTATATGTATGTATGTATGTATATATATATATATATATATATATATATATATATATATATATATATATATATATATATATATATATATATATATATATATATATATATACAGAAGCATAGGCGTGCTTTGTTCTATAGAAATCAAAAGCACTATTTCAGATTGCAAGAAAACTTCCCTATTGGTAGTGTACCGCCACCTGCAAACCGGTTCCGCAATCATTTGATTTCGCAAATACCGAGTAGGCAAACTAAATAAAAAGTTCGACACAAGCTGCGCCATCTTCCGGAATTTCATGCAATCTGAACAGAGAAATCTCTTGCGAGATATATTTGAATAGTAAATGAAGATGATTCCTCTTTATACATTTATTTATTTGTATATACCACCCAAAAGTAGATCATCCTCATTTACAATATATAATATTGTTTAAAAATCAAAATTATGTTACATAACCTTTTAAATTTATTAGCTTAAAATTCGTTACCTGAAATCGAGAACAAAAATTTGTTGCTAGTACTGTATACTGATTTTTGCTGTAAAGACGAGAGATGTTATTTTGAGTTAAGATTTATCGAATATAAATACAGCTGACAGAAATATATCCATTTCTAGCGTAGAAATGAATACTTCCAAATGCTATAGTATCAGACAAATTTTTTGAGCAGTAATAATTATTCAAACACCAACCACGTGTTAAAATTTCTGAAACTAGACTACGTCAAAAATTCATTAATTTCGATCGGAAGTCACTTTTACAAGACATATTGAGTTCGTTTTAACAACAAAAAATCAAAATTTACTCTTTAAAATTTTTTTCTGAAATCTAAAAATACATTTTCCTAATCAATGTCCTTAAAGTCCCCATGGATTGATACCAACATTTATTATATAATGAAAATATTCGTAATTTAAGAAAAAGCTGAACCGCTAAATTGAGATTTGACTAATCTGAAATTGAAACCGTCAAAAAAGGTTAAAAGAAAGTTTAAATAAATATCGAGATAAACAACTGAAATGTTAACTTGCAGGGAAGATATATATGTTACAATAGTACATTATTTATCTTAGCGTCTTTGCTGAAACAAGATACATTTTAAGAAAATCCATCTTCACACAAAATACACGGAACTTAACTTTCCTTATAATCCCAAAATGTTCGTAGCATTAAATATTGCATAAACTTGAAACTACTTCCAACCCGGCGAAGAACAGATTTTGCAAAAGATCTTTGAACTTAAATCCACCAGTTTGTCGGCTAAGACACGTAAAGGTTGAAGGGATTACGTGGACGAGTCTCTATTGAGCGTCTAGCTGCTGTTTTTGGATAACACGAACATTTATAACTTCGCAACTCGAAATTACCGTCATTATTTTGGTCCGGAGTACAGTGAGCTTATTAGGCAGACTGATGAGCCAGCTTTAGTATGACCACGTCTTTAATTTGTCTTTATATTGTAGGAGTTTAAAGGGCGTTTGATATTTGATTAATTGTAAATTACAGTCAAAAATTGAAATTGTTATCTTTATTCAACAAGTTAAGCCACAAAATTCATATTACAAACATAATTACTAGTATGCAAAGTAGATCTTAAGCAAACTTATTAAATATCAAATACTTCACGAATATGAATGTGAGCTCTCTGTAGGATTAAGCTTTGCTTGTATATGCTCCAATTATTAGTTTCAATGACTTTTGCATAAATAATATCATATACAGTATCACAATCATCTCTAACTTCGAATACATATTACTGGAGACAGCATTCAATGTTCAGTGCTTAAACCAAATAACCAACCTAAAACCAGAATTTTTAAACAAGACTTTGGAAAGATAAATTAAGATAATGTTCTCTAATCATATCAATACAATCCGGAGCCTATAATGGAGAACAATAAGTTCAGGTTGTACTGGGATCAAACTGTGCTTACAGTTGTACATAACAGATCAGACCTCATTTTAGTTAATAAAACGTCTCAGCAAGCAACACTAAAAGAAGTCGCCTTCTATAACAATAAAAATCTAAGGGACAACCCAAAGAGTCTTCTGCTTAATATCATGGGATTGGGTCTTAGCGAACACTTGTATAAAACTATGTAAAAGATGAGACCGCTCGAACTATCCAGAAGTTTGTGGGAAATGTAGAGTCCTATAATATCATCTAGGGTTCGACAACATAGAACAGCTTCATTCTTTTGACATCTGAGTGTATCCGGATTGAGTGAATGTCCCCCGAAGGGACTAAGAAAGTCGTTTGGCTAAGTTTATTGAATACCTTTTAAGAAAAACATAGAGCAACGGACATAGTATATTAGTGGTGTTAAAATTTAAAAAAAAACTCCAGAGACGAGGACAAAAAATATCGAATCAGGTACAATAGCAATCGCAACATGATCCACTCAGGCAGAAACTTTCCATGACTGCACGACGGTTAAAGAGATATAAAGCCAATTAAAACCGAAAACGAGACGATGCCATTTTTGAACAATCGAAAGAAATTTTTATTAGAAATTAAGCTCTCTACAAATTCTGGCAGATAATAGTCGCTCGAATAAAGAAAAAGAAAAGTGTTGTGAAGAAGTCAAATAGCTACAACCACCCACTGCAAAATCAAAGCTAGCTGGATCAATGAAGAGCAACAAGTCAGCCTGGATTACAATCAAATTCAAATCGAATTTATTTAAGGCACTTAACACCTATAGGTGCTCTGCACTCAGCTATTCCTTCGAAATTGTGAAATGGAGCAGGACAGACATTTAAAGTCAGCAGAACAAAATCTAAACATTTGCAAGAAAGTCATACAAACATCATTCTCGTAGTGCTACTAAACAAATTGTGGTACCAAAACATTACGAAGGAAATGGATTAGTGGTTATTGGTAAGCAGCTGGAACAACAATTAACAAGTTTATGCTTATATTTTCACAGGCTGGTAGAGTCTGCTGTGTTACACTGGGCAATGTGTGACGCAGACTACAAAATATCTTCCTGGACGACACCCAAATAAGGTTTATCAGGAAAATGTTGACAAGTTAGACTCTAATTACTAGTTGAAGTCAGGACATTAACTTCCTGAATCTGAGGGCTTCCCATTAGCTATCCAAGATTAGATCATCCTAACAAGAAGCTATTTGACATACATAATCAGAGACCCCTCGATCCAGAACAACCAATGCCGAAATGGATGTCAAACGTCAGAGAAAACCCATCACATAACGGGAGAATGACAGGCATTTGCACGTCTCGGAATACAAGGAGAGATACGATTCAGCCGCCAAGATCATCCATCAAGAGTTGGCAGAAAAACTGAAACTATTATACATACTATGAGTATAACCTGGAGAACAACGAGTTGAAGCTGTGCTGAGATCGAACTATGCTTACGAATCATACAGTTGCACATAACAGACCAGAACTCATTTTAGTTGAAAAAACAACCAAACGAGCGACACTAATAAAAGACGCCATCCCTAACAACAATCTAGAGGACAGGCATAATAAGAAGATCGCGAAATACAGAGACCTGGAGGTATAAAGACGCAGACAGTGGGAAATAAGAAGTATCCGGACGATCCCCAAAATTCTATTAATAACTGGCGTAGCACCGAAAAGTTTTCTACTTAATATAAAGAGATTGGGACCTTAACAAATACCTGTATAAGGCTATGTAAAGGGCAATGCTACTTGGGACCGCTGGAACTGTCCGGAAGTTTATAGGAAATTTAGAGAACTATAACATTATCTAGGGCCCGGCAACATGGAAAGCACCCCACAGAGTTACATTCTTGTGATATCCGAGTATATCTGGGATGAGTGAATGTTTCCTAGAGGGCATACGAAAACTGTTTGGCGAAGTCTATGAATAAATACAAAATTACAAATTGTTTATACTCAATAACATTCTTATATTGTGGTTACAAGAAAACTCACTATTTATACAACAGTAATTAATTATTTAGTTAAACTGATTGCGAGAGATCTGTAATTAAAATGAAACAGCGTTGGAGTTACATTGTAATCATATATTGTAACAATAGATTTAAGCAAAAATAAAATATGTACGAAAAACAAAGCCTAGACGCCGCGCCAGTCTACCTGGAGAATTAATCATGGCGCTTCTTCGTGACGTGTACACGCATTCAGTCGAATGGATTTGCATTTTAATTACCAGGCCAGTGCTGAAATGATAATGACGAATACGGTGAACTAATTCTGAGTGTAAACAACTACTAGCGCCGACCCTTGTTCTTTTGATATCCTGTCTGTGACGCGCCAAAGAGCCCTCAAGAAATCGTTAAGTAAAAAATTATAACTCTAACAGAACGAACAATGTGAATTATAATTCTATTATTATTATTTTTTCTCAATCACAAATAGACTGTCTAATATATATATATATATATATATATATATATATATATATATATATATATATATATATATATATATATATATATATATATATATATATATATATATATATATATACCTACAATGGCTAAATAATATGGGTTAAGAAATATGAAAGGATAGTAATTTCCAATATCACTATAAAATATGTGATACCTGAACTAGACAAATTTCTCTAAGTCGATTAAATCGGACCAGTAAAAAAGTACTAAGTTATGTTTTAATTATCAAAAATAAAGTATCTTACCTCGCAATGGCTTCCATCGTAGGCATGCCCTGATTTTTAATGATTGAACCATCATGCCTGCTTAGGTTATGTGGCATAGCTGGTGACAACAACGCTGAATGTGCCGCAGCAGGATGCGGGAGTTGCATGAATTGCATATGACTTAAGTGAGGTGGATGATTGTAACCATTTGCTAAAAGAGGCGATTTTTCTAATCTGGACAAATCTGGAACAGAAAATATTAGTTAGACAAGGTTCATATTTACTAATAAAATTATTATTAATATAATTTCAAAAAAGTTCAGTTAACTAAAGCCTATTTTAATAAATTTTACAGTTTTTGGAGTCAAATGGTCCCAAATGGTAAATATATGATGTAGGTCGTTATGTAAAATATGTATACGCTTAAATGTATTTTAATCATTTAAGAATATTTGGCTGGAGGGAAAGTATACCTAGAGAAACTCGATACTAAAACTACAACTACAAACAATATATTTAGTCCTATAGTTTTTAATAACACACATGTTTTTAGAATTCTGATATCCAAGTGTTTTTAAAGGTTGCAAGTAAAATGAATCATTTATACATATAAATAAACATGCCCACAAAACTTAATCTTTTTAATAGCTGCGATTGGGTTTCAAAAATTAAACTTTTATAAATTATTGAAGTAGATTGTATTTTAATGAACTCACCACACCTTTTATAATCAAAAATTATTCCTCTCATTCGATATCGATTTAATTAATTTTTTCTATATCTGTCGACTTTGGTATTGGTACTAGAGAATTCGTTATATTTGTTTGTTGTTTAATAATTGGTGAAATGTACAGGTATTTAATTTAAATCATTGGTGTAGGCCAGTTTTTATTTACTCAAAGAATAGTATTAATTCAACAAAGCTCTAATTTGTTGTCAATTTTCTTGACAGCACGGAAGATCAAAGCATTTTTAACCTAATGGAATATCAGTTCTTTGAAAATGGCTATTAAAAATAATAAACATAATAAGAGTTAAATATTTAGAATATTAGATTTTCTTATTGAGTGAGCGATTTTCATATTGCAATTATATATATATATATATATATATATATATATATATATATATATATATATATATATATATATATATAACATAACCCCAGAAGAAAACAACCAAAAAGCATAATAAACTATGTTTTCTTATTTCAGAATATAATTTAAAAATTTGGAGGAATCTAGAAAATGATTTGAATGTTGATAAAATCTGTTTCTATTTTTTTCTTCTTTTCCTCATGAGTATTAAGGAGGATGGAAGGAGAGAAAACTGGGCATAGTAGGGATAAAAAAACATGAGTTTCGCGAGATAGAATATGCGAACTACATCAAAGTAGGCATCTGCGCATTCCACGTGACTCATGAAACACGTGACGCTCAAATAACCTCGAGCTTGAGTAAAAACAATAGCAGTGAGTGGAAGTGAAAAACAATTCAAAAATTGGTAAAGTTTGTTGTATCGACAAGTCAGTGCAAAGGGAAGGCGACGCTTTATTTGCATTGCCAAAGGTAAGTTCTAAGTCGCGGCGAAGATAGAAGGAGAAGAGCATATATTTGTCCTCTCCTCGCAAGTCTTCTCTCTCGTTGGGTTTCCCCGGCTAGCAGCGCCACCATTTGATGTTGGAAGCTAAAAGCGTAGAGCTGGCAGGGAGTTATCTCTCCTTGTTCTATCCTTTAAAACGAGTATATATGGATAAAATTACTAAATATACTTTTTCCCCGCTCCAGAACAACTGTGAATAGGAGAGCAAGCCCGCCACTTTGATCGGCTTTTATCTAAGCAATTTTATATCGATTGCAAGAAATAAATTGTATTCTATAGTTTAAGGTTTTTACTAACAGTAAGCTAACTTTCGGCTCTTAATGTTAATAGCAACAATGTTTTTCAAATGCAATCAATTGAAAATAGAATTTGAAATTACTGCATTATTTAATTAGTTTATGAGTGAAAAAGATGGTCCTATTTGTTTTTCACAATTTTTTCTTGCAAAGCTTCGTGATCTGCTTTTAGGAACTATTGTGAAAAAATGACACCTCGTGAGTTCGATTCGTGAGAAAATTGGCAATTATGCAAAAATCATTGTCTTTTGCCAACTTTTTTGTATCACTTATTGCATATTATTCGTAGATTCGTTAAAGATTTTCACAATTTGTTGACAAACAAAAAAATAATATAAAGGGTTTGTTAGTGCCTACAACTTTTTAATGGTAGAAACAATAATTTTCGAATCGAGTAAAGGAAACCAATTTTTCGCTAAAGATGAGAGTCGTTTTATATCCATTATTTCCAAAGAAGAAAGTTTCGTTAGCATTTTTTAGTCCATTTATCTCACATTCTGATATGTTAGATGATAAAAAAAATATTCAATACTTAATTTATATTTTTAAATATTTGACAATTTTGCCCATAAGTGAAAACTTATGGTTTCCTCAATGTGTACAGCTGCATATGAATTGTGATTGCCATAAGGAAAATTTTACGCGTTGTAAATATTTATTGTAAATTAATTAAATTAAAATATATTTAAATTTCTGTGGTAGTGTGGCGCTACTGACACAACCAGATAATTACGTATGTACTATAGTCTAAAAAATTAATCTGCGGTAAAGAAGGCGAAACCTAATTTATTTTTCAGTGACGACAGGCAGTCTGATAATTTCTTTAATTTATAGAGGTATTGTTTAATTGTCTTGCTAATTTCGAATTAAATTATTTTTTATCGGTTAATTTTAGATCTCCCATCTTGTTAGCATACTGGTATCTTCTACAATTTTTCTTTATTAATTAATTTAACAGTTAAATAAGTACTATACTAACATACTTCAATATAGAATTAAATATGCGAAGATAATTTGATGTAGAATTTTCTATTACATTTAGCATTTCTACCTCATAATTTAGGTTCCTTTTTATGTATTACGTCAGTTACAACAAATGGTTAATGGCAACTTCATGCAATCTCATAGTTTTACCATTAGTAGCTAGCAATGTTATAATTATTTGTGATTCAATCTACATTTAATTTTACAAGAGCTCTTGGTGTTTCTTTTTTACATTTCCTTTTTCTATTTATCCATCCACAATATCGCTTGTTCATCTAGATATATACACTTGAAATGCAAATACCAAAATATCGAAACAAAAATCACGATGTATATTAACTTATTAACTTCCATGTAAAAGCTGGTCTGGCTTAGTCACGCGAATTGCCGATTTTCTCCCCAAAATCGAGCTTAAAATGGTTCTTTTTAAAAATGAAATAATGTTTTGCTGGTATAGAATAGACAGTGTATAAAAAAGTTTTTTTAATTAAATAAAAGTTATATTGATATAAGAAAATAATAACTAATAAACCCATCTTGGGTAATGTATTGTTCGTAAGATGCCGAAATTAAACAAGACCAACACGGATTTTTTACAAAGGATAAATTACTTTAAAAATCAAATTTTGTTAATGTTTTAAATTAATCATTGTTTAATAAACCCATACCTTCACCAGAGCCCAAGATAGTCATTTGAGATTTAACAATACTTTCTTTTGGTAACTTTCTTTATTATATAATTCCTTCTTAATCTAAAACAATTTTTTTTAATATAAAAAAGTTTATATTTAGCGAGAACTTAATGAGGTGTAGAATTATTTTTAAAAAATTTTGTACATCATCGAACCCATAGTATCATAGATAAATTCTTAATAATTCCGGGTAACATAGGGTGAAATTGGTTTGTACATTGCTAGAGTTCAACCGTAATAAGCACAGTTGGTCCAGTGAGAGAATACCCAAGCGTCATAAATAATATTCGTGTGAACTAAATCAAAATTAATTAGTCAATATAATACTTATATTCATAAATAAGTGCCTATTGCACCAACGAACGAAACTAAATAGTATATTGAAAATTCCGCTATATTTTCGGATTAGCTATCAAGAAAAAGGAAAATTACAACTTTTATTATAACAAGGATTATACTCTTACTTTCTTAGGTAAGTGAAAATATCTGTGAAATAATAACAAGAATAAGCATAAAGGAAATATACAACCAGGATCATCTGAGATGCAGACCGGTGAAACTACAACTGCAACGGAAGCAGAGCAAACATACAAATACCTAGGTATTAAACTGACTAAAAAGATTGAGCATCGCACTATGAAGGTGGACCTGACCATCGAATTTATCACGAGGGTTAGGCGGATATTACCAATTAGTTTAAATAGTGAAAATTTGTTTAAGGCGCTCAACATGTACGCATGCTAGGCGCTTAGTTACTCTTTTGGAATTGTAAAATGGAGCAGGATGGACATCCAAAACCTGCAAAGAAAAATAAATAAGGGCACTCCTAACAAAAGCACAAAAACATCACCCTCGGAGTCGAACGTACAATGCTTCCAAGACATCAAGGGGCAAGAGGATTAATGGATATTGGTAAGCAGCTCAACCAACAAATAATAAACTTGCGTTTTTATTTCCACAGGTTAGCGGGCTCTTCTACTCTACATCGCGCAATATGCGAGGCAGACGATTCAACGCCGCAACAGTTGAGGGAACCAGACATTACTTCTCACCACCAAACAGACCAAGAGAAGTTACAAACCTGGCTACAGAATCCACTTCATGGACGGCATCCAAATGAGGTCATCCAGGGCAATATCGACAACTCAGAGGTCTCCGTATGTCTCCGGAAACTGCGGGCTTTTTGTTAGCTATCCAAGATCAGATCATTCCGACGAAAAACTATCGGAAGTTTATTATCAGAAATCCATTAATAGAAAACTACCAATGTAGATACGGCTGTCAAACATCAGAGACAATCCAGTACATAATTGAAGGATGACAAGCGTTTGCCGCAAGGGAGTATATGACTCAGCCACTAAGATACTCCACCAAGAGTTAGCAGATAAGTTAAATCCATTGCAGGTAGGAAAAATGCCTTTGCTGTACCTAACAACAACAACCTAAAGTCAAAGTACAACAAAGCGATCGCCAAATACATCTGAGGTACAAATTCGAAGACAACGGGCAATGAACAGCGTCCAAACGATTCCCATAATTTTATCACAACTGGAGTGATATCAAAAAACCTCCTGCAGAACATCAAGAGACTGGGCCTTAGTAAGCCTCTATAAGAGCCGATTTAAAAATCAGTTTTCTTGTAACCACGCGAACCGTCCGAAAGTTTGAAGGAAATACAGCAGATCACATCACCTAGGCTGCAATAACATGGAAAGTGTTCCTACCGAGCTTTATAATTTTGGTATCTTTGTATACCTGGTATGAGTCAATATTCCCTGGAGGGAGTGTGAAGCCGTTCGGCTTAAAACTAGTTAATAATAATATTGAGAATTTAAAGGGTTGATATTCATATTTTTCGTTTTTAGAGCGCATCATATCAATCTGGAGAATTAGGACCCAATTACAAGTGCCATCCAACGATACGATCGAAACTAACGCAAACCCAATACGAAGGGGAATATTTCAAGACGATTCACTGAGCCTATTGTGTGTGTCTTGCAATGAACCCACTTTCGCGTCGTTTGAACTCCACCAGATATAGCTTTAATATTAGAAAGAACAACGAAGAAGTAGGAAGATTGAGTCATCTTTTACACATGGATGATCTTAAACTGATGACTGCTACCAGAAACCAGTTGGAAAAAATGCTTAAAATTGTAGAGGAGTTCTCCAGACATATCGGAATGTAGTTTGGACTTGACAAGTGCCGTATTTTGACCATCGTTAAAGGAAAGATGCAACCAGGAGCATTTGAGATGAAAACCGGTGAAACTATAGCTGCAGTGGAAGCAGAAAAAACATACCTAGGTATGAAACAGGCTAAAAGAATTGACCATCGTACTATGAAGGCCGAATGGGTATTACAAACTAGTTAAAATAGTATAAATTTGTTTAAGGCGCTCAACACGGACGTATGGTCTGCACTTATCTAATCATTTGGACTTATGGAATGGAGCACGATGGACATCGAAAGCCTGCAAAGAAAAATAAGAATACTTTCAACAAAACACAGAAACACCATCCTCGGAGTGCTACTGAACGTACAATGCTTCCAAGATATCAAGGAGGAAGAGGATTGGTGGATATTGGTAAGCAGCTCGTTAAACAAATAATAAATTCACGGCCATATTTCCAAAGACCAGCGGACTCTTCCACATTACATAGAGCAATATGGTTAGCGGGCTCTTCTACTCTACATCGCGCAATATGCGAGGCAGACGATTCAACGCCGCTACAGTTGAGGGAACAGGATAGCTTCTCACCACTAAACAGACCAAGAGAAGTTACAAACCTGGCTACAGAAGCTACTTCATGAACGGCATCCAAATGACGTCGATGATGACAATGTCGACAACTTAGCGTCGAACTCCTGGTCGATTTCAGGCGATATATATCCAGAAATGGAGGGGAATTTGTTAGCTATCCAGGATTAGGTTATTCCAACAAAAAATATTCAGAAGTTCATCATCAGAGATCCCTTAATAGGGAGTACAAGGAAAGACATGACTTAGATACTAAGATACTCCATCAAGAATTAGCAGATAATTTAAATCTGTTGCAGGTAAGAAAAGTGCCTTATTACAAATACAACTCGGAGCCTATTCTTCCGAACAACGAGTTCAAGCTATATTGGGACTGTACGGTTCTGACGGATCAGACGGTGCTCATAATAGGCCAGATATTATATTAACAGATAAAATTTCTAGGCAAACTACACTAATTGATATTGCTATACCTAACAACAATAACCTAAAGCCAAAAAATAATGGGAAGATCGCCAAATGCAGAGATCTGGAGGTGCAAATCCGCAGACAATAGGCAATAAACAGCTTCCGCAAGATTCCCATAATTTTATCAACAACTGGAGTAATACCAAAGAACCTCCTTAAAAACATCAAGGGACTAAGCATCTGTACAAACCCAGTTAGAAAGCAGTTCTGCTTGCAACCGCGCGGACCGTCCGAAACTTTGTAGGAAATACAGCAGACCACGTCACCTAAGACCCGTTAACATGGAAAGGGTCCCCCCAGAGCTTCATAGTTTTAGTATCTTATATGTCTGAAGGGAGTGCTAAGCCGTTTGGCTTGAATTCATAATAATACTAATACATTATGTGGGACTTTGAGCGACATGAACATAACCCAGTTATGTGTCCTAGAACAAACTAAAATAGAGTCAGAAAAACCATTACATAGTCAGTTATACAAAAACCTTAATCGACTTTTAATTGATAAAGGGGGAAATCTAGCATGACTACGTAGTTCAGGCCTCAAGGGAGAGACTGAAAGTCTTATTATAGCTACTCACTAACGAAATACTACCACACTCTAAAAACATTCTTAAACGGAAAGTAGAGAGTAAATGTAGACTATGTGGTACAGCAGAAGAACACATTAGTTATCTAAAACCTGGCCGTTCGACACTTGCAGCGCCTAAATACACACACATACATAATAAAGTAACAGCTTTTATCCCCTGGACCATATGCAAGGAAGTTGGATTTGACTTTTCAGGGAAATACTATGAACATGTTCCTGAAAAAGTACGTAATAATAATCATATAACGCTTATGTGAGACATGCGAATTATAATTCATCGTTTAATTCTGGCTAACAGACCCGATATTGTGCTACATGACAGACAAAAGAATATCTGCCTGCTCATAGATATCCCGATTGATCAAAATATCTTGGTGAAAGAAAATGAAAAAAAATAGCAAGTATAAAGATCTAGAAATAGAAGTCAGCAGAATATGGGCTACAAAGGCAAAGGTTGTTCCAATCATGGTAGGAGCTCTAGGAATGATTAAAGGGATTTTAATACGTATCTGGAAGTGATCCCAGGAAATCCATCCATATACGAAATCCAGAAATGTGCTTAGATGAATGCCTCTGATTTCTTGTTGGAATCTGGATTCATCTATAATACCACAATCTGGTAGTGAGAAGTATTTTTGTCTATAATAATAATAATAATAATTTCAAGGCGAATTACACTAACTGACATTGCTATACCTAACAGCAAGTACCCAAGGCCAAAATACAACGAGAAGATCGCTAAATACAGAGATTTGGAGGTGTAAATGCGAAGACAATGGACAATAAATGGCATGTAAAATATAAACATATTATGAGATTTTTTTTATTTATCTTAAACACAGTATCTATTTTGTGGTTTTATTGTTATACCATCCACACCAGTGCTTTATTTGCGTAATTTGCGGTCTATATTTATTATACATTTTTGCTAAAACATTTAAAATCACTCTTCTTCCACTTTGGAAATATTAAATTCTAAAAAGTTACTTTAAGTTTTCTGCTATTTCTGTTTTTAAAATTCGAGACGATGACTAACTGCTATCTGTGATATATTTTTATTTAAGTTTGATGGCAAAAATATTTTAGTGCTTTCAAATTCTAATTTAATTGTTTCTAGTTGAAATTTTGATTGAAATCAAATTTACATAAAATAGCCTTAAAGACAAGCATGCAAACAAACAAAATAGAAACCAAAATTTTTGTACAGTGGCGCTAAGTTAACATTCATTATCTTTCCTTAGACTTAACAACAATAATCGCAGAATAGTCAACGGTACGGATTAGGATATCGGCAATCTAACCTCTAAAATCAGTACGTTTTAATGGAATATCTCAAAAATTCAACCTTTTCGCAAAACCAATAAACAATTATTAATTTTAACAAGAGATGAAAAAGAGTGTAAACAGTTATCTCCCCTCTTTCAAATTAACGATGCATAGAACCACGTGAAATCAAAAGCACATAATACTCTATGTCTGGTTCTATGCTACACCCATTAGAAAGGGAGGTCACACTGCTTTTACTCTTCTTCATCTCTAGCACTGTAAGAATGGCATTGGAGACGCACAATCTAATATTTCCTAAATCTATGAGCATTGCCAGAGGAATATTCAAAAATTGTGTGTGCTTTCTTCCTTAGTTGGAAATTCCGAGTAAAAGTATAAAATTCGTAATATCAATTATGGAGAGCTCGAATCTATCTTCGCAGCTTTCGCTACAACTCTGATGTTAGGAAGAGATTAGGGTTAAATTGTCTCGAAGTACTACTGCGTATTTTAGTTCTACTCTGGTATTGCTTTAAATTTATCTTCACAACGATTTCTTCCCTACTATTTAAATATACATGCATGATGGTCTATGGTGTAATTTTTTTTATTTCTCACAATTTTTGGCCATCTGAGGTGCCACAATAAAACTGTCTATTTCGCTTTTCATCACAGATCAAAAAAACTACAAATATCATCTGCTAAAACGCCTTAAAATAAAAACGTTTGGGTTCAAATTTGGCAGTCTGTTCGAATAAACTAAAATGAAATGATTTGGCGCGTAGAATAATATATTATCTTTAGAAGATTGATACTTTCGAACAATAAAAATTAATATAACTAAAAGTAAAACAATTATTTTTATAAAAAGTAGAATATTAAACAAATTAAAATGAACATCTCACCAGGGAATTAAGTAAGATTTTCTTCCTGAAAATATTAAGAAACTGTAAATATAGGCCATTTAATGGTAACTTGACCCATAATGAAAAAAAGATCTTCCTGACTCCTTTCAAAATATTTCTAATAATTAATAGAAATTGCATTGATTATATTAGAGACTTACAAATCATTAGCCAGTCAATGATTTTGTTCTCGTTTTACTAGTTCAAAGTATGTGTTTTAATTTTTAAATAAAACCAAAATTATTGTTCTTAGAGGACTTATATGGTGACAGTTGAAAAAGACTTGAAAGAGTTCGAAAAGTCCTGATCAATGTAAACTAAAAACTAGATGTCCAAGAATACACACACACATATATATATATATATATATATATATATATATATATATATATATATATATATATATATATATATGTATATTTTAATTTTGTCGCAAAATTCGGCGTTTTATTTGTCATAAAAGTTGGTAATAATAGCTTTGTTCGCGGGTCACTTTCCGAACCGATTCAGAACTGGTACGGAATCAGTTCAGGATTGCCGTACAGCGCATGCTCAGTTATTAACCGGTTCAGGATTTGTTTTTACCGCGAACGATTTTGGAACTTTGAATCGTTCACTCTGGTATGCATGCGGTGTTAAATGCTGATTAAACTAGTTGTTTTTTTTGTTTTAAATAACTTAAAACTGTCTTTTATTAGGTTTTATTATTTGTATTATTTTAAAGAAATATTGAATTATAATTGTTATTCTTATATAATATAAAGTCTAACTGTCAGTTCCTTTTGGAATAAAACGTCTGGTTTTTTGCTGAATAGAATTTTTGATAAACAAATATATATTTTAACAGATATCTATTGTTTACTCTTTATTTTGTGTTAAGTTCATATTTCGGGAGCCTCAAAGTAAATCTAATTCCAAACATACGCCTAATAAAAAGATGTGGGTTTTTCTAAACAAAAAATAAAACGCAATAGTTTTAGGTCCATTTCTTTTTGATTCAAAAAACATTTTTAATAAAACTAAAAACCGGTCTGATACATCCCTATACGATGCAACTTCATTTATCGCAAACCATAATTACACGCCAGTTCTTGTCCATTTCTCAGCTTAACTGAAAATGGGGGCAAAATTTCCTCAAAATAATTAGCACTTTAAGGAATTTTGAATAACTCTAAAATTTCTTTTAAGTCCTCATCGCAGGATAATAAATGATTTTACATAATGGGAGTATTCACAAAAAATATATTTTTTTTAGATTCAAACTAACACTTTTTTAACTTATTATTTAAGATTCTAGGTCGATTAACACTAATTAAAGTAAAACCAATATAATATAATAAAATAAATACTGGAACATCAAATGCAACGAATGGCATAAACAAAAGAAAAACCTAAAATAAAATAAAAACAATTGTCAAATAGTTGCACATTGCGGCCGCAGCATGAACGCTGGCGCTGCATAAAATTCCGAACTTACAATTCTTCTTCAATCCTTAGAACCGGTAGGACTGGTTCAGAATCGATTTCGAACCGAATTATTTTTTCCGCGAACATGGGACTGTAACTAAAAATTCTGAACTTTGTTATCCGCGAACGCTGCTATTTCAACTGCGCATGCGTATAGTTCAGAATCTGTTCTAAATCCTTACCGCGAACAAAGCTAATAAATAAACTGTTGTAATATTTTTTATATTAGACCCTTGAAAAATTACTCATTTAAATGGTATTTTTTAATATCTACGCCACTGATCTCAATTTTTGGTACGACGCGACGCTTACTGCTTTAGCCATTTGCTAAAAGGTTCTATCAAAATCAATTTAATGACGTTTCTTTACAAGCAGTAACGGTCTGTCACCGACACAATTATTGAAAAATCATTTCCATTCGCGGTGAAAACACCTGAACAACCAAAGCGAAAACTGGATTAATTAATTCCTTTACAATTGCTATTCCTTTTAAAACGTGTTTGATTCAATATATTCGACACGAAAACATTTTTTGTTTTATTTTTATAGCTGCCAAAATTGTTATTTAATTATATAAGGATACCTTAGATTGTTTATGATATAGTAATTATTTCTTTTAAAAGAATTTGAAACATGGGACATAAAAAACATGGAAGAAGATAACTGTTAAATTAATTGTTATTAATTAAATTTCCTAAAAAATATTATACTAGCACGATAATTATAATAATGTATTTTTATTTTTACTCAAAAACATGCATCTAAAAAAATTTAATAGTTCAAATTAAATAAAGACATTGAGCTAATGAAAGTAAGTATACTATTCAAAATTTTAAGTAGTGAAAATTTCACACCAGTGATCGGCGAAAAAATTATAAATAAAAATTAGGGAATTAATGAAAATTATTAATCAACAATTATCAGTTACTCTATCAATTAATAATTTCGAAAGTAAAATTATCTAATAATAATGTAATTAGAGACTTTATTCCTAAAATTACCAATTAATAAAGTAATTGGTAATTTTAGTCCTACGAAGTAATTAGTAATTTCATTTTTAAAATTATCAATTAACGGAGCAATTTATAATTTTACTAATAAAATTATTCATTACCAGAGTAACTGAAAATCTCATTTTTCAAACTACCCATTACAGGGATTTTTCGTAACAAATTTTTGATACTGTTAATTTTCCATTATTTTATCTAAAATGATGGAGTTTTTCAATAAAAAAATAATTTCGTATTCATACACTTTCACAGTTAGAACCATAAAAAATTTAAACAATTATAAAAAACATTGGATATATCTCAGAATATATTGTTCATAGTCGGTTGGAAGATCAATGTAAAAGACTCCATATTTCATCATGTAATTAGCGGTTTTTCTGATAGTAGAATGGTTGAATAATAATTGTTCTTACTAAAGTAATTTTAAAGTTGAAATTATTGCCAATTAATAATTGAAAAATTTGGAAAATTACATTATGAGTTATCATTGTGATGGGTGACTTAAAAAATGAAATTTTCAGTTACTCTGGTAATGGATAATTTTACTGATAAATTCAAAAATGAAATTATTAATTACTTTATTAATTGATAATTGTTGGAATATAATTAGCAATTTCTTTATTAATTGAAAATTGTGGGAATCACATTTTCAATTACTTTATCAGTTATTATATTTTCAAAATTATTATTTGATGAAGTAATTGATAATTCTCTCTGGGAATTAATAATTATTCACTAATTGATATTTCGATTTTTGAAATTATCTACTGCAAAATTAATTGAGAATACTCGATAATACTTTAAAAAAAAATTTTGCCGATCTCTCTTTCAGACTACACGAAGTGATGACTTTTGTCAAAAAGGAAAGAAAGAAAAATATCCAAAAACGCATAATTGTGTGTAATATACCAGAAATTCCACCAATATTGGTAAATAAATATAAATATAAGGCACACGTAATTATCATAAAAAAGACATCGATACCTGTCAAGAATATGGTTTAAATGTTGTTACTAATGCAAGAAGTGATCTCAAACGCCGCTGGGTGCTAAGACTTCCAACTGAGCAAGCTTGTGACCTCTGCGCTTATTCCCATTCTCATTAAGAGAAATAATTAGATGGTTTTAATTGTTTTAAAGAAAATATTGTGCAGATTTTAATGTTTATGAGCAATGAACATGTTTATGGTTATGATTAGTTAAAAAAAATTAAGTGTAGCGCAGCGGGAATCAGTTTTATTGAATGGATATCGCATAAAATAGACACTGATTCGTGACATTTAAAAAGAAGAAAGAATTCATTTATACACAGTGATGTGCCTTTCTTCATACATGTTCCTTTAAAAACAAAAGATATCAAACCCTACCTAGTTTTTGTTTCCATTATGAAAATTTTCAGTTATTCAACAAATAATTACTCTTTCTGCTTGGCAAATGAAAAAAATGTTATTTTTACTTGGAAAAAAAAAGTCACATGTTACATATAGCTAAAAAATATTTAAGTGATTAAAAACTAGTTCTTTGAGAGGAGGGATAATTAAGGACACTAATATGTTATATTTAGTTTTAGAACTTTCTGTTGTTAATAAAACATGTTAATTATGCCTTTTTTTTTTTTCGGGAAATGTTTAAAAGGAACTACTATGTTTTATACCACTAAATTTATTAAGAAAATAGTGACTGCAGTTTCAACTCACAGAGTCATTTTCAAACTGAATAACAAAGGTAGACTACCTTTGTTATTCAGTTTGAAAATGACTCTGTGAGTTGAAACTGCAGTCACTATTTTCTTAATAAATTTAGTGGTATAAAACATAGTAGTTCCTTTTAAACATTTCCCGAAGATGATTAACTACCACATAGTAACGGCTACCAGCATCAACCTTTTTTTTTTCTTTAAAATGCGGCTCTAAAAACTTAAAATAAAGATTTTTGACAAGCTAGTCATCTGTTTTTTTATTTTTTTTTAAAAATTATTTATAAAGTTCCTATTTTATCCCAGAAAATGGGTCCAATACGTTTAATGTATAGTTTATGTTTACCAAAATAGGTTGGTTTGGATTAAACTCGCATTGGTAATGTATACCATTTAGCGACTGGACCTACAGTTTAACGTGGGTTCCGAATCATGGTCCTCGACACTTAATTAACCCTGAATTTTCACCACATGTCAGTTTTCGTGTAGGCGGACTATAGACACTCAGGCCACTCTAATGGTCTGATGATTTTTTTAATAAGTCGCAACATACAAGGATTGAATTCGCACTAGTCGTAGTCATCCACTACTAGTCCAGTTCCTTAACCGGTTGGGCTAATACCACCCCTGTTTACCAAGGCTTGGTTGATTTTAATTTTATTAAATATGCATGTACGTACATATTTACGATAATCCCCTATATTAATTATTGTTTGCCCGTTTTTATCTTTTGAAGTATATCTTATACTACGTTTAGTGTTTAAATTCGCTCCAATAAAGACACATTACCAGAATAAAAACTCTACTCTATAAATATATTTTTTAATTATTACTATATTTTTCGGTAACTGTACAGGAATATACCAAGATCGTCTTTTTAATGAAATCTCATCTGAAGCCGATTGTTTTAAGATATAAATTACACCATCTACACGGAATCAACCAAGTTTAACAAAATCGCTAATACTATATACTTTTTTTTTCTGATTCAAGAGACCACTGATATATGAGTGTAAGTAAGTATAATTATATAATAATATATTATTTAAATGAGTAAAACTTATTAGTTTAATTTATATTTTAATTTCAAGTTATCATCTGTTATAATACCAAACTTAGCCATCCAAGTACGCCATGTCTCTATTTCAATGTTATTACGTAAATAAAATAAACACCCTCTTAAAGGTTCATTTTATGGCCACTAGCCGAGCTTATTTAGACCAAAAGAGACAAGTAATTACCAAAGATGATTCTGTGATTCACAAGTTTTATTGGACAGGGCTATCTTTAATATTGCTATGGCATACACAACCCAGAGTCGGACTTACTTCTTTTAAAAAAATATGTTTCTTATGTAGAACTGTTTTTTATTATTAGGCTACAAACCCAAAATTGTTGAGCACATTATAGAGTATAGAAATTCCGTGATTACGATTTTGGTATTTTTAATTGTAACAACAAATATTAATTTTTGGGGTTATCAGAAGCAGTAGACCACAAACTATTCACACTTCTAAGAAAGAAAAATAATAATATTTTTTAGTAGTCGTTTCTAGAAGACTTATTCTTTAATCTAGATGCACATTGATATTTGTCTCTGCTGTAAATGTCCATAAGATCGATAGATCAGGTTAGTTCATTCTGAATATTTTTAATCAACTTGTACTTAATCTTTAATGCGATTTTTTTTTGTGAACTGGAGTTAACTAGCTCCAAAGGTTCTTGGATATGGCTATATTTTTAATGCAATATTCTATATATTTCCGGTTGTTGTTATGGTAGGTTTTGTGAAGACAGTATGCATGAATTATTTTATCTTCACAATTTTTTTGGAGTTTTGTCTATTTGGGTCATTTTTGAGGAAACGGTGTTGATTTACGTAATTCTACGACTTTTCTACACTTTGTTTCATCAGCATCCCTTCTCCATATCCGCTACATCTCTCACCGTTCTACTGCATTTCAGCTACCCACAGGGCTTGAGCTTATTATCACTACTATTCATCTATTCACTGAGCAACTATGTAATGGATGGCCAATTAGTCTGTAGATAGGAAAATAATCAAAATTAAGAATATTAGTTACTTTTCTTGGGATATTTAGTCGCTCTAAAGAGATATATTAACATTTAACGTAAAAAGGATTATTCTTAAAAGTCTGTGTAATTGAATAATTAATAATAATCATGACACTCTTTCTAACGATCTGTCAGCCGACTGTGAATTAGAGGTCAACATGAACAAAGTCACGGTCACTAGCTAGTAAAGGCATATAAACGCAGATTGCTTTCGCCTGGCTACTAAAATTGAAATAACTAATAAACAAGCCAAACAGAAAACGATAAGATAAAATAATAATTTATCACAAATTTATAATCATAATACGTAAAATTATGATAAACCGCAGTAAAATTTCTTTAGTCCTATTCTGTTAACGAAAGTTAATTAAAGATATTTTATTAAACGGTCTTACAGCGGTTTAAACATGAGTTTTATAAGATGCTCGCCGAAGGCTGAACTTTTATTGTCGACTATAAAACACGATATAAATATAATTAAATTATTTCCGAGATTTTATTGGTTTATATTAGATTCGTAATTTCGTCTTAATGGCTTGTCATCGCCTGGGACACGATGAAAGCAAAACATTAGCATTTGTCGATGACTAACTGAAAAAATAATAAAATATTACAGACTATTGATTGTAGAAAATTAAATAGGACGGCTTAGCGTTAACTCATTAAAAATGAAAATGTAATCGAATATAATATAATGTATAGTATTTAGAATATACGAATATTATGATTATTATTTACACTGCTACAAATAACATTAAATTTAGTGTACGTTCCTTAATCAGATTTAATGTTTTTGTACCTTATATCGTGAATACGTTAAATTTACTTTGAAATTAAAGCTTTATACATTAAATTTAATTGAATATTACCTTAAATTTCAATAAAATAACTGAAAATATACCATTAAATGCATTTAATAAACGATTTATAAAATTGGCTTCTAGCATATTACCTTAAAATTAATGTGAAGTTTTTTTACAATGTAGATAATAGGATATACGGACAATTTCTTCATAACAATCGGATTTAAAGTAGAAATAGTAGCCAACGATTTGATAAAAAATACATACATATGTTAAATCAGTGCCAAAATTATAAGGCCGACAACATTTATTGTCAACCAGTTTTCAATAAGAATGAAATATGGTAGAAACCCAACGATTTGGTAAACGTTATCAACATCGTTTTTCCCTTTTTGGTTTTGGGACTCACTTAAAAAATGAAACTTTTCACATTATCTATCCTATTAACATGGCCAAAAATAATAATATTAAGAGAAGATCCCCTAACAGCAAGATACCTTAGAAACTGCATTTGTAACAAAATAAACATGTTCATATCAATGATGTAACGAATATTTGCAAATATCCACATGTTCTGAATATTCTTATTTGTATTTTTTATCGCACAAGTATATGGAATATATTGAATAGATAACTCTCAAAAAATCACCATAGATATTATTATTATCAAATTTACCATAAGTTACAAAACATTAATTTTGATAACTAAATATATGAAATTTTTTAAAAACTAGGCCATGATATCATTTTCTTGGATAATTCTGTTGCCTAAAAAATGGGCGGTTTTAATGATATTCGTATTCATATTCGCAAATATTAATGACAAGCAATACACACAAAGTCTTCCCTACTTCATATTTGAAATGAACGAAATGAAGTTTTAAATAATTTGTGTGAAAGTTTTTAATTCCTCGACCTTAACAAATTCAAAGAGGGTATTAAAACAGCAAAGCAATCATTATATTCTAAAGTTTCTCGATTAGATGCCTAAATCAGCTTTAATAGGAAAATATCTGCGTAACTAAAAAATGTATAGCCCAGAGAGAAGGAAGAAAATTTCTACTTTAACTAGACTTGAAACTTTAAAAGCAGATTCGTCGGTAGTATTTAAAATAAGAAATCGAGTGGACTCATGTCCCTTGTCCTGAAGCAATTGAACCTGGTCTTGTAACGTAGTTTATTTAGGTTAAGGTGTACAATGATGTACCTGTCCTTGCTTACATATAATCAATCAATTGAGAAGATAAAGCAAACTATTCCTAACTTTTCAGGTGCTTCAAGTTAACCCACTACTACATTTTTTTTGCACTTTTTTAGTAGTCGTATACATAGAGAGTTTGAAGAGAAGTTTAAAAAAATATTCTTACCTACCTTGGTGTTTCCTTCAAATTTTAATCCGTGTTAAGATTAAGAATATTTCATACTTCATTAAAACAGCAAATATAACTAAAGAACACGATATGAGCCAAAAAAATGAACTGCAGTTTGCCGCATTAAATGAAACTTGCTCTAAATCGCCTTTCATTTCAATGCGACACATAACATGAACTTCAACCCTATACATGAAATTATTTCAAACGTTTTTTCATATAAATGTAACAAACAAAACATGCAATTCGTGAGCTTGATTATATTTTTCCGTTGTTGACTTCGCATTTCTAATGCAAAAATCTGACTGAATACAAAGCTGGGTAATAATTCACAATTATAAGTTTCCAGAGTTATCAAAAATAACACGTAACTGTGTCCTGTTACTAAACCTATACCAATGAACCTCAGATCAAAGTGTTAGATAAAGGTAGGTAAGTACAATTTATATCATAGATGTAGCGTACTTTTAATATGAGAATGTAATTGTTTCAAAACACGATCTCATTTATTTCAACTTTGACCTATAAGTTTTTTAGTTTTTACTTCATTTATTTAATAACTAGTTTAATGTAAGTCGAGCTTCATGGGCTCACGGTTTCGTACCCAACTTATTATATGAGATTTTAAAAGGCTATCAATACATGTTTGCCGTCGATGCCATTGACCTTACACTATAAATGATCACTTTTTCAGTTCTGGAAATATGAAATTTTTTCGCAAGTTTTAGATATGTTTTAAGTAATTTGAAATTTATGTAAAATCAAACTTACGTGTATTGAGTAAAACAAAAGAGTAAAAGTAGATGTTTTAAAATACTTTAAGAAGTTAAACTACTATTTTTACCGGTTTCAATAAATTTAGTTTAAACACAATTTATTAGAAAAGTAATATAGTCATAAATGTTTTCGAAATTTAAGAAATTAGGTGAATAAGCATCATTCTTAATATTTCATTAAAAATATATTTTCAAACAGCATTTTCTATTACGAAAATTTTAAAACCTCTTAAATAACATGTACCTTTCTCTTTAATTGCTATTATTTATTTTGCTCCTGTAACATTCCCAAGTTGACACCGTTTATTATTAAGGGAAATAGATTTTACCAGCTAAGTCTTCCAAATACTTGATTCGATTTCGCAGAAAAGTTACAATCACATCTAATAATCATCATACTAAACAAACACAATGTAACTCCCTCGTAGGCCACATGCGGCAAATAAAACGAAGCCATAATGGGATTTTGCCCATCGAAGCGTCGCTAAAATAATATCAAAAATAATATCTAAATCTGTAAAGAAAGATTTTTTGCGCTCGACTGGAAATATTGTTTTGAGTTTCACAAAGACGAAGTAAGCCCTTGTTCTTAGGTTTCACTTATTTTTTGTTTTATTTTATTGTATCTTATGACGTGTGGACAAGATTTTGTTATATTTACGGTATAGCATGAATAATAGGTAATTACCTGACCGGAATTTCATATCACTTAGTAGACATTTTTTATATAGATTTGTTAGAGGATTTTTGCTTTAATGCTCCGTATTAAGAAATTATGTATAGTAATGATTCGATGAATTTTAAAGCGGAAATACTAGCAGCAAGTTATGTACAAAATTTTGGGAAAGCTTTATTTTCAATATTTGGGATATCCAAAGTTTCCATTACGTTATATTACCAACCCATTATTCAAACCTATACACAATCATTTTAGATATAAATATTTCCATTTAAAATTGAAAATATCAAATAAACGTTGATCCAAAATTTTTATTTTTTAACCGACGAGGTTCTTAATTCCACCGGTGCGTACATATATTTTTTATGTATGTACACCGATTACGGCTCCATCGATTTTAATGAAATTGATTACGTTATAGTCAAAAAATTACTGAGGTGATGATTCTACAAAATCTTGGCTGTTACTGGTTTACTTAAATTCAAGATTGCGCTTAAAATGACAGAAAAGTAATATTGTTCCATTTCCTTCAAAGTCCGTGTGGTGGAGTTCTCAGGGTAGCAAATAATTAATGAAAAAATATTTGTTTAAATTACATATGGTGAATCCAGTATAGCCGACTAATATTTTACATTTCTCGATTTGGTTCAAAATTGGTATTTAGGGAGTAGATTACGAGTGATTTTTTTTTCTAATTTATAACGGCATCCAGTGACGCCTAAAAATATTTTTCCAAAATTGATTCGGCCGCGTGAATTGATTACTTAAAATTAAATATGGTCGACTAAATTTTTGCTTTGCCCAGTTTCTTTTAAAATTAGTATAAACATTGCGAATATTACTATGTATTTCAATTAGTAATCGTTTTATTCTGATTAGGTTATATTGTCCGGTTGGAGGTTAATCACGATCTCTGGATATTGATGACATATCTTCTTCTTGATAAATCGTTGCATTGTTATTATCTGATTCGTAAGTGAATGTTTCTAGATTGTTCTGGAATAGGAAATTCGTCACAATAGGCACAGATCTCATGGCAGATGGTATATTTGAATAAGTGATAACCGACTTTTTCTTCTTGGATATACCCGTGCCTTGTCCAACACGAGGTATGGTGCAGAATTAGCGACCATTAACATGATTTGAAGGCTCTCTACAAATCATTGGGACAGCAAACCGCACAGATCGTTTTTTACTATTTAACCAGTTTCTCACACATGTATTGTACCAGATATGTGGCGCCCCCTGTTTGTCTTGATTCCCAATATTGCAACCGAAATAAAGCTGATATGCCTTTTTATCAATGGGGTAAGACGCTAAAGTCACCTCACCACAAACATAACAGAAGTGATTTGGATTGTTTTCACACTTTCGAGGCATCTTACAATCTCAACTATTCAATTCGACTCACTAACTTCGACTGACTAACCACTTCGCTTTGTAGCTGTTTATATACTCAAATACGGCTTCTACATTTTTAGAGAATATTCGAGAATTTTGTATCCAGTTCCATAATATTCGCAATAGTGGGGTTTGTCATTTGTTTGTATACAGGAGCTGTTCAGTACAAAGCAGCCATAAAAGTCGATTTACACGTGTTTAAATGGCTATCTCCCTTATTTTAAGTCCTGGGGGGTTGAGACTTTGTATATGGGGGGCCATCTCTGAAGATCCACATGCAGTGTTGTCAAGTTGTACAAAATGTCATTAACTTACAAAGTATATTTGGCAATGTCGCACCCCTCTATTGTTATAACAATACAAATATACCACGTGCATGCTTACGGTTACATTGTTAATATATAGGGAGACATGATATGACGTATCTCTAAAACTTGAAGTAATATTAAAACAATAAGTTTAGTTTCGATTTTAGTACACCAAAAATAGTAAGATTTAGTCGATTTTATTTTAGATATATTTTGGCTCTTGTCCAGTGTAATTAAATTATTTGATGTCGGCATGAATGAAGGAATTAAGTACTAAAATTAGATACAGACTAGCTACAGTAAAGAAAAAATCACAAAGTCAATTAAAAAGAAAAACAGCATACAAGACTTTTAACCAAACCCACCTTGAAGAATTAGTTGTGCAAAACGATTTTTTAAGTATTAATTGGCGTCAACTTTAAAAACTTTAGTAGAATTATTCTATTTAGTGAATACCAAAAAAATTATCTGCTAAAAAAATATTTGTTGGCAAAAGACGATATACGTGCAATATAAAAAATACTAGTGTATATCGTGGCAATATCATTGAATGTTAAGAAGCTATGCAGAATTCATGTAGTTACCTAATTTTTAGGGTTATATAATCAAATCTTATAATTTTGTCATGTCCCTTAGGATGTTCGTCCGTCTGTTCGTTGGTCCGTCTATATGTCATGCCTTGTAACTCTTATTTAGCTTCCTTAGCGACGAAATTTTAAAAATTCGATCATAATCAAAACGGACGTAAGGTGAAATTGTAACAAAAAATTAAGTTACCTCCCCGTATGTGGACAGTGGATAGTAGCGATAATTTTTTTCGCATACCTCATTGATTAGGGTATTGTTGAAAAGGCTTCACAAATGCAATAAAATATGTTATATAACTCAGTTTATTTAACCCCCTTGATCACGAAATAAGCCTTCAATTTGTTTACAACGTGTTCCCCCCCCCCCCTTTAAAAGAAATATGAAAACATTCCATATAAAAGCACACGCGAATTGGTAAATTCATTAATTTGGGAAATGCAAAATATCTGTTTAAAATATAATTTAATATACTTTTTTTATAAAAAAAAATATAAATAAATTATTTGTAAAATAGTATTTTGATTAACACAATAAGATAAGTCTAGAAGATAGAAAAAATAAAAGTAAAAACAATTACTGCGGATCCCTAACCAAATCCGTGTCCCACAGAAACTGGGCTAATTTTTTTTCTAAAAAATATTTGTTAACAATATTGAAATTTAATATTTTGAAAACTTCTAAAATTAAATTTTTGCTTGTCAATTCATGAACACTTTAATCAAGATGGATTTTATTAGATAAAAATAACAGCATTATCTTTGGATAGTAAATAATCCCAAAATGCATTTAACCTACCAGACCCTAGTAGAACCACACTTATCACATTTACACAGCCATAATATTTCTATTGATTTAAAAAATTCATCAACCTTAAAAAGAAGTTCGATGATCTAGAGTATTTTTTTTAAACATACTAATGGAATTTTTTAGTTCATGATTATGCTGAGAAATTACAAACCGCCTTATAATAAATATTATTAATTGAATATGTACTTTTTAAACTAATTTTAACACATTGTCTTAGAGCGTCTGCAAACCTAAAACAATACTAATATTTTGAGTAAGCTAGTTTTCCATTGTAAAGATATTTTTTTCCGCAACACATTCATAACAAAAACAATTATTTTATGTGTAATAGCCTTATTTAGCTGTCTAAAATATTCAAATATCTTTGAATGTCAGGGAGACTCTTCTTTTTCCCAATTACTCTCTTCTTTTTTGCCTTTAAATTTACGTAAGTAACTTTTACAACATTTTCATAAAATTCAGATTTTTAATAAGTGCGATGCAACGGTGTAGGGATAAAAATCGAAACACTGTTACATGTTAAAATAACCCTTAAACAAACTGGATTTATAAAAGAACAAGGTATTTTATACCTCCCGGGTAATCTAAAAAAATGTGTAATAAATCATTAAAATTATGCTATAACGGCCCATATCCAAACCTAGTCGTCATCGTCTTAAAACCATTTTTAACCTTTTAAAAAAGGTTCAACCGGCAATTTAACCTAAAATATATGATTGATCTCCAAAAGAGACAAAACGTTTGCCCGGCGTTAAATGATAAACTTATAAACAATAATTTGACCAATTCGTTATAATAATAGATCAGAATTATATAAAATTGCTATAATTAGACAGTTGAAACCCATAGGGATAAGTGCTTGAGCTTGGACGCAAAACAAATTGTAAATGGGCGAATGGGTCTGTGCTCAGGTCGAAATTATAGCTATATAAAGAAACGAATGCCTTCGGGCAAGATTAAAAAAGGTGCATGTCATTTGGTGGAGGTAGATAATCGAACGATTCATTATAAAATTAGTGTGTTTGTGACTGCTCGCGAAATATAACTGTAATATAGATCTTGAGTTTCTTATTATTTTTGAACAAATAGAAGTGAATATTTTTTACAGAGATTCATGTTTTAAGCGACTTCTAAAAGAAGGAGGTTGTTCATTCGACAGATATGAATGTTTTTTTTTATGTATATGTACGTCGATTACTCCGAAACGAAGGTACGGATTTGAACGAAATTTTTTGTATTATGTTAAGAAAGGTCCTGTGGTGGTCCTATATTATTTTGACCAAAACTGTTTCTTTAAAATCCGGCTGATGATACAGTGAACAAAAAAAAAATAATTTTGTTCGATTTTCTCCAAAATTGGTATAAGGGAGTTTTTGGAGTCATATATAACGAATCTTAAATTATTTATAAAAATTCAATATGGTGAATCCAATATGGCGAATTAAAGTTTTTATCACTCGATTTTGTCCAAAATTGGTATAAGAAGGTTTTCGAAGGTGTAAATTGCGAATTTAAAATTACTTTTAAAAAATTCAATACGGCGGATTAAAAATTTAACATCTCCAAAATTGGTATAAGCGGGTTTTTGAGGGTGTAAATTACGAATTTATAAATTATTTTTTAAAAGTTCAATATAGTGGAGCCATATGAGGGACTGAAAATTTAACATGTTTCGGTTGTGTTCAAAATTTTTTGCTAGGGAGTTTCTGAGAGTGCAACAAAAAGCGAATTTAAAATTGTTTTCAAAAATATGGTGGTTTAAAAATTGTATATTTCTGAATTATATCCAAAACTGGTAAGGGGGAGGTGAGTAGATTAAAAATAGATTATCGGTTTAAAATTAGTTTTTTTAAAATTCATTATGGTCTTAGGAAGTTTTCGGAATTGTGGTTAAGAAACTGAAGAAACTGAACTTAATTTTATACCAATATACATATCTATATATATATATACAATAAGTGGACCAAAAAATTTCACTTTCCTCCTATTTTGTCCAGATTGGTACTTACTGGGGGTTTCTGGGGGCGTATATTATGGATCTTAATTTAATTTCTTCAAACTCGGTTAGGAATCTAAAATTAACTTCTTAAAATTAAAGATAGTAGATTAACTATAGCAGACTAAATATTTGTTTGGTACAATTTCAATCAAAACTGGTATTTAAGGAACTGGCAGATTCAAAGAAATTTTTGTTGTTCAAGTTAATGTCGTCTACAGCTATGGATAAAATGGTTTTTGTTGTGACCTTAGAAACTCAGAATAAAATTGTTATGAAAAAGTTGAACCGACTTCTAAAAAAGAGTTAAAAATTTTTATAATGAAATTAAAATTTTTGAAGTCGGTTCCAAATTATAAGTAAATGAAACAAATAACTACTAACAGAAGATACATATAAGCTAGGGTAAGAAAACAATTACAAGTAAACTATTTCTGAATCTTTTTATGTGAATCATATATTAGGTATTAATTCGGTGTCGACTAAAAAAGTATCAATTTCATATAAAAATGTATACTGTTATTTTTCGCTTTGTAGCGCTTTTTTAAAAGTCGGTTAATTTTTATTATAAAAATTTTATATTGAATAGCATTCTTTTTGAAATTTTGAAATGTATAGGTTCCACAGATTTCGATCTTCTCTTTTAATGCGCTGATTGTACGCAATTTATACCGTAAAGATTGGTTTAGTTTGTGAAATGTATATATATATATATATATATATATATATATATATATATACATATATATATATATATATATATATATATATATATATATATATATATACATATATATATATATATATATATTGTTACGAACCTTGTAGCGTTTTATATTTCATAGTATTAGTTTGTGTTTGTAGTTCGTAGGGTTTTAGGTATATTTTCTATGAGTTCATAATCTATTTAAGTAATTTTACCTTTGTCAAGTTCCTCAGGAGACGACTATGAAAGAAGGTCTGGAACTTTTTAGAGAATTCGATTTCCTTATTTTTAGCATGGAACGCCTATGATGGAAGGTCTAGAAATCGCCGGATTATTCCTTTTTCTTATTTTGATTACCCCATGTAGTATGGAAATCGTTCTAGAGAATTAGGGAATCTTCCGGTATCAACCAAAAGGATATATAAAGGGTCCAGATCGACTTTCTTGATCAATATATTTCGAGAGTTTGTCGACGCAAGTTGAATTAGTTTAACAAGTGTCAAAAGAAAGGTTGACAATAAAAAGTTATTAAAATTATACAGTGTGTGTAGTTTGTTTGAAGACCGGCCGTCCGGAACAAATTGGTGTCGGAAGTGGATCAAATCCAGAAGAGGTTAGTTTAGGTTAGAAAATTAGAAAAAGAAGGAAACAAAAGTAAACTGAAATTGTATGCCAGTGGAAACTAGAAGCCAGAAAGCAAAAATGGAAGAACGACTTCAAGCTAGTTTGAATCAAATACTGATGATGATTCAAGACATGAAAACAAGCCAAGAAGATATGAAGAAAAGCCAAGAAGAGATGAAACAAGAATTGAAAGAAGATATGACGAAAAATCAAGACGATATGAAACAAGAATTAAAGACAAGCCAAGAAGGTATGACAAAAAATCTAGACGATATTAAACAAGAATTAAAGACAAGCTAATATGATATAAAACAAGAACTAAAAACAAGCCTGGAGGACATGAGAGAGGAACTTAAAAAAAATCAAGAAGACATGAAGCACATGGAACAAGAAATGCAACAGATTAGCAAAATTAGAGAAGACGTACATGGCGAAGTGACGGAAATCCAGAAACAGATGCAACAACTACATCTACAAATTAGAGAAGACGTACTTGACGAAGTACAATATGAGATGACAGGAATCCACAAACAGGTGCAGCAATTACATTTGCAAATAGAGAAGGTAGCCAGTACAGGTGTAATAAAGGTAGATGGTGTTCCTGCAACTAGTGTGATGAAGCCACCTACCTTGGACGGCAAGATACCTTGGCTTACCTATGTCCGTCAGTTCGAAGCCGCCGCGGCAATAACGGGAGTTTACCGGAAAAGGCACGAGCTCTTGTTCTAGCATATATATATATATATATATATATATATATATATATATATATATATATATATATAATTTTCTTATTTTGCATTTCCGGGAAAAAGCCCTTAGTTCAAACTACAAATTGACCCTCTGGAAAGAATTAGTGAGGAACCATGGTTTGATGATTGAAGAAAACAGTTAGTATGACTTTGATTTTTGACTTGCTTTGATGTGCTTTGCTCTTCTTTCAGCCTTCCTTTCGATGATTGTTACGATGTTTCCATATCAAACTCATATACTTATGTCTCCTAGCTGGTAATGAGATATGAGTTACTGAGTGCTTTGAAAATCATCTCAGAAGCCAGCGACAACTGATTGGAGAAAAATCAGTATCTTTAGCATAATGCGAAAAATGTCCCTTGGCACTAAATTTTTAAATTTCAAAACTCACGTGCTAGCTTTCTATCTGAGAACGACTTTTGAGTAGAAGTTTATGACGTTATAGTCTTTCTGCTACTTGAATTTTACATTATTTATACTTTCTCATGATGTCTCATTATATTTCTTAATTCAAGGTATTATTTATGTAGTTAAGATAAAGTTTTATTTAGATTATTTGTACTGTGAATTAGAAGCTCTATTTCAAGAATTTAAGGTGGAAAAGTTAAGATAGTTCCATTTTTTTTTCAAAATATCCCGTAGGCAGATAAAAAAATTTTAATTTTCTGGACACAGAAGATTTTTACACCAATAATTCCTCTAAAAAAATAGACGCCTTAGTTTAGTTCGTAAAATTTTAGACATTTTCCTTTAATTGTCTGTATACCATATTTTATGTTATCACGTGTTTTCCATTGTGTGTTTTTCTTGAGTTAAAGGTAAATGTTCGGCAAGATATTAAAACAATCAGCTTGAATTTACGGGATTTGGTACGGAATTGTCAATGAAAAAAGAAAATAATTCCTTAGAAAAGAAGAGATATTTATTTCCTCTAAATGATCAAACTTGTTTTTAATTCGGGTTATGATCGAACTTTAGCAATAAATTAAATATCAATAATAGTAACCTATTTTTGCATTCTAATGCAGGAAGTTATAACGATTAGAATGAAATCTGTTAGAAAGCCTAAAATATTTTTTAATTTTCACCTGATAATATTGTGTTCAAATTCTTCTGCTAACACAGGTATAATTTAAACGCTAAATCAACAAAATTAACAAATTCCGTTATTTGAAGTGCATAGCGATATTTGCCATAAAGGTATGTGAGTTATTAAACCTTTTGAAACAACACAATCGGGATAATTAAGGCAGAGCGCGGAATGTGCCATGCAGGAACGACATTTTTGGAATATATTAATAAATCGGAGGTAATAACGCCAGATCCAACCGATTTGTGGTATTCAAAATGTATTATACAGAGCCAGTTGTTTTGTAAATACGCTGATAAAAATTTTAACTGCTTGCCACCACATATTTGTCAAAAAACCCTTTGACTGAATGTATAGTTGTAAAAAAGCCTCGTTCTTAAGATCAGATTGTTTGTGCCGATAATGGAATGTGCTTTTTATACATCAATTTGTTAAGAATAAGAATTAAAGTTTAACTAATAAAATATTTCACATTTTTAACAAAATGTCATCATGATGAAACCCAGAAATTTTAGAGTAATCTCTCCCTTTTCTTCAGAACCTACTATCAGCTGTTTTGTTCGACTGCATCTTATAAGAAATAAATTTCAATTAAGAATAGCAAAAAAAAACTACAAGAAATATATTTCGAGGAATGTCGCCCAAATACAAAAATAGATTAATAAAAATCGCAACATTATGTACCTATGTGCGTGTATGCATTGTTTATTATTTACCTAATCTGATAATGAGTTATTTATTACCTTTTGACTTTGAAAGTAGGGTATCAAATTTTTCCCAACACTGGTACTGAATAAAGTTACAGCGTTAATATTTTATAAGTAGCATTTAAAATTTATGTCCGGTAAGTTTTATATTTTCTTCTTAATTTGTTTATTTAAATAAATACTGCCCGTAAAAAATGGAGCTAATTAGGTGATTTATTTCTTCCTTTTAAATTTATCTGCAGTAGATTGAGTAGAACTCTCTGAAACATTAGTTAAAATGTAAATTACATGTTTCCATTATTCCATAGTCATACTGGCAACAATGCATACCCTTAATGTCTGCCTTTTTCACGGTTTGCTAAACTCACAGTCTAGAATTTTGCTCGCGATTGAATACAGCTTTTGCTCGGGTTCTAGTATAACATAATGGTCGTTTATTACGGTAAATTGCCACGCGAATTGCCATTTTGGATCCATTTAATTGCTTATCACGATCATTTAGAAATTTCTTCCCTAGATTTTATGGTAAGACTTTAATAAACAAAAGAGAAACCTATATCGTTGTGTTATTTTTAATAGAAGAATGATCACGAATATTGTTTAAGAAATTCTACCACTGAAAACTGGCCTTCTCTGTTAGAATATTATATTTTTGAAAAACAATTAAGCCCTAATTGTGGATTAGGATTGAGAATATTGATATATAAAAAACTAAGTATCTATAGACTAATCCAAAGCTATAAATAAAATGTTGAATATTTATAAAACATTGAAAAATCTATAGCAGAAAACAAAACACCAGTAATGTCTTTGAACTCTAATAATTATAAAAGTTGCAAGTGAATGTAGAAACATGCCGACGGAATGACAAGGAACGAAATAAATGGTATCTTGAATTGCACTAAATATTTTAATATGAAAAAACTGCATGACAATATCTAAAAACGTAGAAAAATTTTAGTATGTTTTACTAGTTAATTATTATGTCTGAACTTCTGAATAAAAAAACCATCTACGAATGTGACAATAAAAATGTATAAGTCCGTCATCAGTAGCGTAGCTGATAGCTCGGAGCCCCCCCCCCCCCCCCCGCGAAATCTCAATGAGTTCCCTTTTTTAATTTAGCAATATAATTTAGTTCAAATGCTAAATAAACTATAATACAGGTTGTTTTTGACATACATTAATCATAATATCGACGTTTAGATCTCAAGCTCCAATTCCACTTACCCCACGAGTGGCGAGATCGGCGTTCGTTACACAGCAGACCAGCAAGCGAAGCGAGTTTTTAAAAGTGTATTGCCAAAACTCAAGCTCCCAAATCTACATACTCCTCGAGCAGCGAGATCAATAATCGTTACACAACAGAGAGCCGAACGAAGCAAGATTTTAAGCCAAAACCTGAGCTTCCAAACCCACATATTCCACGCGCTACGAGATCGATAATCGTTACATAGCAGACAGGCGAGCAAGGCAAGATTTTAAGCCAAAATCCAAGCTCTCAAAACCACACACTCTACACGCAGCTAGGTCGATATCCATTACACAGACAGGCGAGCAAAGCAAGATTTTAAACCAAAACCCAAGCTCCCACACCCACATACCCGATGCGCTGTGTCTGGGGTGTGTTCTTGACAGCTGATGTTTTAATAAAGGTAATACGTCAACTTTTTAAGGGCACATATAAAAAAAATTCATCAAATACATCACAAATAATTCAGTTTTGTGTTATTACGAAATCGTTCCAAACGTTTGGCCTTTTTATTTGCAAACTCTTCTATGAGTTGACTTATATGAAGTTTTTTAGTTCTGTCGCATTCTATAGATAATGTAGCTAACGCTGCTAATTCTTATCTGCGCCATTGTGCTATTTTCTCCATTTAAAAAGCATTGTAATGCAAAGGCGAGCAACCACTCTAACTTCAATCACCTTCAGAATCGCGAGTTTTAGAGCTTCTAAGACGTTAAAAAAAATTGTGCGTCTTATGAAGATGCTTCTTTCTATTTTTTAAACGTTTGAAATGCTCTAGTACTCGTGATCCTATAAACAAATAAAGGATGAAAAATCTAAATGGTAATTGCGTTTATTTTTAACTTTAAATGAGTATCCAATCTCGAGACTTAGAGTTTTTTAGACGTTTAAAAAAAGGAATTACGCGTTTTAAAAATACGCAGAATTTCTTTATTTGAACGTCTAAAAAGCTTTAAGTTTCGTGATTTGACAAACATTTAAGTTTGAAATGAAGTCAATTTTTCAAAGTTTTTCGGAACTTTATCTGCCTGCCAAGACCGAGCTTTGAAGTTTTCTGAACGGTTGGAAAGCGGAAAGAGCGTCTTCAAAAGACACGTAATTCCTTTTTTTGAGGATCCAAAAAGCTCCAAAACCCGCAATTCTACAACAATTGAATTGTGAGTAATCGCTTTTATTTTATTTACAATGTTTTTTAAATGGGAAAAATTTTACCCCGCTTTTTAAATGGAGAAAACTTCAAATATATATATATATATATATATATATATATATATATATATATATATATATATATATATATATATATATATATATATATATATCTCGGGTAAACGATCAGCTACGATTTCAAACAAGAAAGTTTTAAGCACTACAAATTATTAACTACCCAAGTCTGTTGAGACTGCTTTTGTCGAGATTTTACTTTGAATTAGTTGAAGTTGCTTCCTGTATAGATACTAATACAGACTGTCACAGAGGCCTTGCGTTCAATAAGTTTAATTAGTGAGTCTTAAAGTGATTTCTTATTATATGTACATTTAATATAAATCTAAACGCCCTGCGTTGCATACGTGTCCATTTATAATAAATAATTACTGACATCTTACGTTAAATGGATTGTAAAGTAGCAAGTTTATTGGAGATTGATTAAACTGAACCTGTTATCAACAATCGAAAAAAAAGTTGTTTTCAGGTTTTCATTTCGGATTCATTGGTTAATTTTCCGTTTCCTTTATTAATATAGTGGTATTTTTAGTATTAGATTTATTAACAGATGTTTTAAATTTAATAAAATTAAAATAAAGTATTTAAAAGTTACAAGCAAGCCTCATCTTAAACTATAATTTTGTGTATAACTAGATATCCAGAAATAAAGTTTTAAGAAACAGTAGTGCCAAAATAAACATATGAAATACACTTAATTGTAATCATCTTTTCGTGAAGTATTCTTAATAGCAATCAAGAAAATAAGATATTAAATTATTGGACTTCCTTTAAAATGTTTTCAAAAGCAAATATCTAAAACGAAATAAAAGAAAAATTACACCAACACACAAATTTGGGACACCAAGTACAAATTCATACAATGGAAATGAATCGTTAAAGGCGTACTGTCTTGTTACGTGTCGTATTGCTTCCCTCCACGCTCCTTCCGCAGCCCATCAATTGCTTTCAATAAGCAGTTTGTTTTAACGTTTAATGTTTTCTTTTCTTGTTTTGGTTCATTTAAAAGCAAAAAGATTATTTAACATTGCATACCTCTAAATTATTTTCTTAAGAAATTCGATCTCTGGATTTTCTATTATCTGAATGATCTTCAACAGTAATTAACCTGGATAATCGAGATTCCACTGTGTTATATTAAAACTCATATTTCTTCTATTTATACAGAAAGAGTCAGTTATATCGTTTTCAGACCTTTGAGAATCAAGTAAAACTGTTTGCTAAAGCACAGTCTAGCAATAAGCAACTGCAGTCTCGTTTTTTTTTACTCAGGTACAATGAAATTCCCTCATCAATCAACATAGACTCTATTATATGGTACTGTGTCGAGGAAAAGTGTTCAGTTAGACAACATTTTCACGAATAATTAAAAAATAAATTGTCTAAACGAGTATCATTAATTGAAAACATTTTTGTCGAAAGAAGCAATAGTTTTTCGTCCTAATTTTAAACTATTGTAGTATAATGAGTTTCATTAGAATAAACATACATTTTTTTAATATGTTAGAATTATTATTTCATGTTGGTTTCAAAAAAGATAAAATTTAACTCTAATTAAACCATTTGTTGAATTAAAACTGAAGTGTACAGTTTACTGAATTGCTCCGCAATGCCACTAGCATTATTTGTTAAATATGAAACGTAAACAGTGAGTTGGATATCTAAAGTACGATATCGTGTTTCCATTTGAGGGGAACAACGGATGCATTCTGGTCATCGTATTGGTAGTAGTACAGGCAGGTATTACGCTTAATTAACAAAATTATTATGTTGCACTAAGCGATACTTAGGATACAATTATTCTTTTTTATAATGCCAATAACTAAATACGGCTAGCGAAAAGTGCAACAACCGAATCAATACTCAAGATGTATTATTTTATTCAGAAAAATAATAGTATAAGAACAACAATTCTAACTAAAATACAGGCGACCTCTATATAACCAGAAAGGATGATAAACCTAAAAAAACTCATTATAATATTCCTGGTATTTTTCTTTGGTTCCAACATTTATTACTCGGTAATAAATTTATTGAACGTTGTAAAACCTCGACGATATTAAATGAAAGAAGGGGAGTCATTAAAATAATGCAACTTATAACCCTCCTTGATAAATAATTCTCACTAATGGTTAAATGAAAGACCAAATGGCTTTTTAAGAATCCCATATAATCGGATCAACTTATCTCAAATACACTGACAGCCTGTTTCGAATGTCTCGTTTCTTTTATTCAAGATGTAGTTCTAAATATTGAATTATTAAAGAGATTTTGCATTACTTCTAAAACGTTAAATATGTTTTTCGAAGATGATACTACCATAATAAATAGACTTTTTGTAATGAAATTTTCACACACGTGCGCAACGGAATGGTTACCTTCTAATTAACTCTAGGATAATGACCTAGACAAGAAAAAACACATTCCAGTTTTAAAATTTCGAATATTAAAGGAATTTTGGTGAAAATAAGATAAATTGCCAACAGCTACAACATAAAAACAGCTTTTAAATTGAGAAATACACTCAGAACTTATTTAACAAAAGTAAAACCTAAAAGCACTGATAAGAAATAATGTGTTTACAAAGTTCCATGTGAGTGTGGTTAAATGTATATTGGAGAAACCGAACGTCCTCTAGAGATAAGAATTAAAAAACCTAAAATTCATACATAAAAAGGAAAAAATCTAGATTTGGTTTTCTGGAATATATCTCGAATAAAGAGCACCATACAAAATGGTCTGTAGTTTTAATAATATAAATGGAACCCAACCAGAAAAAGAGCTAATTCATAGAAGCAGCTTACATTTAAAATAATAATGAAATATTGAGTAAACCCAGTATGGCGATACCTAATCTTTGACAATCCCTACTTGTAATATCAAATCATTGAGGTGTGTTCAGGAATAGCAGACCTCATGCTTCAATGGACATAGTTCCTATATTAGCTCATAGATTTAAGACGAAACACTTAGTTTATACTTGGAAACGACTGGAGATACAACCTAACCGAAATGTCGTACAAATAAACAAAAATAAAGACTATGCCAGTTCGCCAACCATCTTTTTGTGAAAAAAATATATTGTTTATATACAACATTCACTTCGATTGTTGGGAAAATATTGTAGTAGTATTTTTTATTATAGTATTTTTTTCTTATTAAGTAACCTCATATTTATCAAATGATGAAACGAGGGAAATAACAGCAAGAGCTTTTCAAAATATTAAAACAAGAAATCTTGGGCACAAAATCGATAGAAGCAGTGAAATTAATATAATTAATTAATTACAATTTCCTAGACGAAGGACCCCAAACAGCAGGTCAAGGTCATCATCGTTCAATCTGATTTTAGGAGGGGGGGTTCTGTACAGGGTGAGTCAACGATTGGATGAAGTAGGTTTGTGCCTTTTCGGTGAAATTAACAAAGAAACTATATTTATTGTTTGATACAGTTGATTTTTACGCAGATTTTAAAAATATTTAGGACTCTACAGGGTGAGCCAAAAAAAGAGGACAGCATAAAGTTGTATTTTTTTAAATAGAACACCCTATATACGAATCGTATTTTCGATGTACCTTATAATTTTAAATCTTTTTTATTAAGGGTTTACTATAACAAAACTTTATAGTTTCTGAGATAATTAAGTTTAAAGAAAAAAAGTCACATTTTCAAGCATCAATTCAATCCTAAATAACGTTTTCAATTTTGTGACAAATATATTCAAATTTGGAATTTAGCAAGGCCAAGGACAAGTTAACATAATTTTTACCTAATATTTGCAATAAAAGCTACAGGGTGTTGAACACATCGGCTCAAATTTGAACAAGTTTAAATGAATAAATAGCTTTTTTTTTAAATGGTACACCCTGTATATTTTCATGTTATTTAATAGAGTAATAAAAACCCTAAAAGTTTTGTTCAATATATCCTATACCTATTCATAATAGTTTTTGAGATATTTCAGTTTTTCTTATTTTCCATACTTTTTTACAGAAATAGTCTTCATTATCATAGTAGCCATGGCAAAAACAATGTAAAAGAACATTTTTCTGTGTGTCAAATTTTTAACCGCAATCGCTTCTTTTGGTTTTTATGTAGTGTAGTTTGGTTTTTTTTTGCATTCATCTTATATTGTAAAATGAATTTTCCAAAGAATGAGTTAAATAGTCTTCATTATCATAGTAGCCATGTAAAATAATAAAAAGAAACTACAGAAACAAACAGAATGTGATTAAATATGATGAAATACATTATTCGTTATATTACAATGGCAATAGTTTAATTAAACATAATGTGAAAAGATTAACACAACAATAACGACAAGGCAAATACATATTTACTGTTATACTAAATTGAAACAAAAAAATTACCTATTAAATACTGAGATTAATTATTTCTTTTTAATAAGTGTTCGAATAAACGACCCTCTTATGCAATGCACAAATTTAGTCTTTTTTGCAGATTTTCTCGGACCCTAGACAAAATTAGTGGCGTTATTGTTCTACAGGTATCCCTAATCCTGTTTCGCATATCTTCCACTGTTGTTGGTGGATTAACATACACCTTATTTTTAATATAACCCCATAGGAAGAAATCTAATGGGGTGATGTCGCAAGACCTTGGTGGCCACTCAATGAAACCCCCACGTCCAATCCATTTTTGCGGATATCGTTGGTCCAAAAACGCACGAACTTCACAATGGTAATGCGGAGGCGCACCATCGTGCTGGAACCACATACTGTCGAGCTCATCCCTATCGAGACCTTGAAGCAGTTGGGGTAGTTCTTTTTGTAGAAAGTTCAGGTAACTATGGCCATTTAGTGGTTCATTAAAAAAGTGGGGTCCAATAATTCGATTATGATGAATACCACACCAAACATTTACTGACCAGTGGTTTTGATGTTGCACCTCTCTAATCCAAAATGGGTTTTCTGTGGCATAATAATGCATGTTGCGTCTATTTACGGCACCGTTACTTCTAAAAGTAGCTTCATCACTAAACATTAAATTGCATAATAAATTTGGATTTAATTGAATCTCCGCATTTATTGTACGACAAAAGTTTACACGACTTTCAAAATCCTGTCCATGCAATTCTCGGTGTAATTCCATGTGATATGGATGATACCTATATTTCTTGGTAGTACAATTAGCGGTGAATTGTGATGTTTCACATAATGCTGCTAACTGACGGCTACCAATATAAGGATTTTCCTGAACATTTAACAATACTTGTAGTTCTTTTTCTTCATTAGTTACTGGTTTGTTGACCACTTTACGTTTTGGATAATCAACAGTACCAGAAGAATCAAATCTTTGCATTAAGTTTTGAAAAGTATGGGTATTAGGCTGGCATCGATAGGATACTTCATTTTGTAAATTTTTTGAGCAAGAAGGCAATTTTTTTGAGCCTCTCCTATTGTATAAATCATATCTATTAACTCATTCTTTGGAAAATTCATTTTACAATATAAGGTGAATGCAAAAAAAAACCAAACTACACTACATAAAAACCAAAAGAAGCGATTGCGGTTATAAATTTGACACACAGAAAAATCTTCTTTTACATTGTTTTTGCCATGGCTACTATGATAATGAAGACTATTTCTGTAAAAAAGTATGGAAAATAAGAAAAACTGAAATATCTCAAAAACTATTATAAATAGGTATAGGATATATTGAACAAAACTTTTAGGGTTTTTATTACTCTATTAAATAACATGAAAATATACAGGGTGTACCATTTAAAAAAAAAGATATTTATTCATTTAAACTTGTTCAAATTTGAGCCGATGTGTTCAACACCCTGTAGCTTTTATTGCAAATATTAGGTAAAAATTATGTTAACTTGTCCTTGGCCTTGCTAAATTCCAAATTTGAATATATTTGTCACAAAATTGAAAACGTTATTTAGGATTGAATTGATGCTTGAAAATGTGACTTTTTTTCTTTAAACTTAATTATCTCAGAAACTATCAAGTTTTGTTATAGTAAACCCTTAATAAAAAAGATTTAAAATTATAAGCTAAATCGAAAATACGATTCGTATATAGGGCGTTCTATTTAAAAAAAATACAACTTTATGCTGTCCTAGTTTTTTGGCTCACCCTGTAGAGTCCTAAATATTTTTAAAATCTGCGTAAAAATAAACTGTATCAAACAATAAATATAGTTTCTTTGTAAATTTCACCGAAAAGGCACAAACTTACTTCGTCCACTCGTTGACTCACCCTGTACATTACTGTAATCTAGACATCTTAAATAACTGTTATCTCTCATGTCCTTTATACATATATATATATATATATATATATATATATATATATATATATATATATATATATTATTGTGTCATATTTTGTGTATTTTACGTCATATTCGTTCCCAACAATGAAATTCAGTTTTCCGCTACCATGTCTTTTAAGATTATTAGGAGAGGTTTTCTCCTTTTGTATTATCTGCTTGATCTATTGTTGGTTGGAATTGATTGATTTGTTGGATCATACGTATTTTACGTAGGTATGCTGTATGTAACTTCTTGGAAGTTTGCTGCCATTTTGGACATAAGTGTGGTTGGCAGGCTATGCTTTTTGGAATCAACTTTAATCTTATCCGGGGTTTGTCTAACTTTTTCATCATTTCAATATACTGATATCTTGGTATATACTAAGATCGTTAGACAGTACGTAATCTACTTCATTTTTTATCTTGCGGTCTGAACTCCATGTCCATCTTCTTTGAGTTAGTTCCTGATAAAATGTGTTCAGGCAAAACAACTTTTGACAACTGCAAAAAGCTTCTAGCATATTTTCTCTTGTAATTCGTACACCTAACCCAAAGCCTCCAATGTGTTACTGCAACTTTGATTCTAACCTATCTTAATATTAAAATCTCCGCTAACAATGTTTTAGTAAGAGTTTCCTTTTTGTTCATTATCACAAAATTGTTCTGTCGCATAATCATCTGCATTACTTATTGGAATTTGTTCACTAAAAATATAATTCTGTTTGATATTAAGGTAATATTTTTACAATAGTGGAAGAGTTTGTTGTTTATTAAGAATGCCTTACCCACGTATTTTTGTTTTATTCGCGTTTTTCTGATGCAGTATGTGAGCAGATTTCACTGTAGGTAATTTTTTACACTGAAAAACGAGGTTCACACAGATCCATCTCCTCCTATTTTACCTTATTCTCTAATTAGTTTTCCAGTTCTTTTAGATAATCTTCTGTACTCATTGTTCGAATATTGTATGTAAGCACACGAAAGATTAGGGTTGAATGTTTTATATTCAATTTTCACGTTATTTCTCCCCATATACTCCATGGGGCAGACTGGAATTTATTGTCAGGTAATTAAAAGAACTAGAGTCACCGTATTGTGGCTTATTTATTGGGTTTCAAAGAGTCCACACCCAAGTTGAGTTAGATTTTTTAAAAGCCTTAAAATTCAAGAAGTAGTGTGTTCCAAATTAACCGGGAAGAGACCTTGTAATACTAATGTGATAAACAAAATGAGCCGCATGTAAAACTGTTGTAGCACTAAAAATCAAGGAAAAAATCCTGAACTTGTAGATCCTCTAGATATCTAATGCGACCTATGAGCGAACTTATTTTTAATGAAAAATATCAGTCGGTCAGTCGACAATTCCCCTCGCTTAAGAGATCATTTAATTGAAAATTCCTCTTGGCATGGCAAACATATTTTACTGAAGATTCGTTCGATTTAGTTGTATCGGTCGCCTGTCACCATATACTTAAACATACATACATGTCAGCGTGTTTAAAATAATATAATAAAAAATAAGAAATATTTATAGTCGTTATATAAATAGTTAAATAATCAAATTAAGTGAATTTCTACTGAATATTTATGTCACTAAATTTTTAGTCTTGAAGAATATTGTAACATTTTTTCAAAAACGTTTGTAATTTTTTCTTCTTTGCCATTTTGAGACATGGCTGGATCTATCCTAATGAAATTTCATGATTCGTAATTCAGAAGAGGCTTAGAATGAAAGTCTAATTCGTTGCCGTAAGTGGAGGGATTAAAAAAAATTAATTCAAAGTAACATCACTGTTCAAATGAATTGTTAGTGTAAATTTAAACATATCAGGAGGTGTTAAAAAAATCGAAATCTATATTGTAAATTTATTACATAATCAATTTTAACGGATTAAAAATATTCGATTAAATCAGAATTTCTACATTTTGGGTACACATAAACTAAGTTTCATCTAGTCGGTTACACTGGCTACGCTATTTAGACCAAGCAATTTTCTAACCAAAAACCTATTAAAATATTTTATACAATCTTTTCTACATGATTTTTTTTTGGCAAATGCCTAACAGTTTTATAGCTATTGAAATGTAGTTAATTAAAATTACCTATTATTAATAAATCGTTAAGGTTATAAATTAAAGGACAGCCAAATATGAACATAGAAACAATCAAGACAAATCAAATGCTGTGCACATGTAATTAAACACAATGGTCGGAGATGCTATTTTTAGCCATATGTAAAATTATTAATATGCGAATTATTGGTAATATAGGATTTTTGCACATTTTATAGTGGAACATCCAACAGTTCATCCAAATTTAAAACCGTCAAGAAAATTACAAAAACTATCGATCCCTTTAAGATTCTTACGAAAGACTAAAACTTATTAATATGCCCTTGTATATACAAATATTCCGACGTGATGAATCATCTTTATTATGAGAGATGAGGAACGATCAACTTCAAGGAATAGTCAATGCTACTCCTATTATCATAACTGTTGATACTGGTGCTGCAGTATCTCCGATAAAGTCAAGCCTGGTTGATAAATTTAGAATTCTACCATTGTCCAGAGAAGTAATGTTGAGAACTGTAACTGGAGCAGTTTAGCTTCAACTTGAAAGTCTAAAATTAAACCATTTGGCAATAGTTGCCGACATAGAAGATGAGCTTATACTGGGAATGGGCCTTATTCGACAACATGGATTTTCCTTCTACAATAAGCTTAACATTATAAAGTTTGGCACCGAAGAACGTATTCTATCTCTGAGTCGTGATAGCGAACCAATCAGAAGCCTTGCCGAACAAACAACCAGAATAAGAGAAAGCACGAGAGTCATCTTTATTATAATGTGCCGAAAGGAATAGTGAATCGATGACTCATATTTCTAGATAGATCTCAACTTTTGTGCTGTAGATTTATACAGGAATTTTCATCGGTATATAAATAGAGATATGATAAACGTAGGATAGACAGTCATATAGTTATATTGTTAAGAGTCGTATGGTTGTATAATTAGGAGTTGTATAGTGGTTTTTGAATAGTGAAAATTAAGTAATAGTAATAAGAGAGTTGGTAATATAAGTATTGGAGGTATTAGTGGCAGGTGTTGTTTTATTCTACGAACCCAGTGACCAATTTTAAAGAGACAACATCGTAACAATATAAATAAACCTATTTTATAGTCTCGGTTCAAACGTGTTCTCTTGTGAAAAGAAAATATGATCCAATAAAACTGGATGCGGGGTTGGTAAAAATCTAAATTACAAAAGATGCCTCGTCTTCAGTTTTAGTGTATGGACTAATACTTTTCAGCAATATATAGCATATAAAGCCATATTGAATTGATAAGTGGTTGTCATAAATAGGTACAGTAAACAAAACGTTTGTGGCAATGCATTTAGAGGAAAATTTCAAATTCAAATTCAAGAAAAAATAAAGTTTAAATTCATATTCAAGAGAAACCGAATGAATATGGAATGGTATTAATACATTGATTCATATTTGAAATGCAATTGAATACAACTGTGAGCTAATATGTTAAAAATATACCCACGTTCACTCTGTTCTGTATGCTATTAAACTAAACAGTTACATATTTTAAGTATTTAAATACAAATTATCACATTTTCTATTGATGTAATAAGAGAAAATGTTATATTAACCATTTTTGTTGTAAAATATTTGAATTTTTAAATTAAACCAAGTAATGGTTGGGCAATCATTGTGTTTTGTTAATTCAGTAGTTTGTATTTAACATTCCATATCTTGTACCAATCATTTCTCTAATAAACTGATATATTTTACAACTTGAAACACAGATTCAATGTAACACTTTATAATTATAACTTTGTTTAAATCTAAATTAGTGTTTTATTTTTTCATTTTAATGTAAATACGCAATATAAAATTAATCTTCTAGCCCAAATACATATTTGAAAACAAATTAAACAATGAGTATTATTTTGAAATGTTTGCTTAATGAATTTGTGCATACAGATAAAAGAACATTTCTCAGAATTAATTTTTTTTGCAAATCTTTTCAGACAGACACAAAACGAAGAATAATAAAGGCCGAGGTAAACTTCTCAAATGCAACGACAACTGGTAATTAATACCACAAGTAGTAGAATCAGCGTTAGTCGAGTGTATTCTGATAGCTGTTGTGAAACACCGCAAAAAAGAAAATTTTGTAGTTTTTGCAATGCATAGTATTTTATTCGCTAAATTTGCTGATACGATATGCTGATAAATGCACACCCTAAAGGGAAAATCCTTGCACAGTGCATTTTACCAAAAAAGTTTAGGAATGTGTGTTTATGTAATCTGATCTTACTGGATAAACCTTTATTTAGTTATCAAAATTAAAAATAAGAAAAAAGTATCAAAAAAAAACTCTAACAGAACAATAGGGCCAAAAAGTAAATGCAATTTCTAGAGGTGATTTGGGTAGCTGTAATAATGATAATAAATGAAAACATCCGGTTGAAAATAAAGGTGTCAAATCAAAAATTTGCACAATTGTTATAAATAATAATTGTTATAAAAACAACTGATTTTGAAAATTATAACTAAAAATAAAATATAACAAACGACGGGAATGTAAAAATATCATTAAATTTTAATCTTCGAATATTGGTTGTCTTCAAGTGATATGCAAAATAAGTGATGTGAAGAGAATTAATAAAAGCTAAAACAATTCATTGCAAATTATACCAAATGCCAAGCATCGCGGTCGAACCGCTGGCTTTGCGGTTTTAGCCGGATCGTTAAATGTAACACGCATCAGGGGTTAACTTGTTAATTGTTGTGTTATTTTGTTAAAAGGAATTAGTATCTTATATCTTAAGTTAATATAAAATAGTTTTGAATTTTTTTAAACATAAATGCTCAAGTTCACTAAGTTTTAAACCCAGTCTAGTTGCAGTGGAAGTTTGATCTGGTAGTTAGCTAGTTTTATTTTATTGGGATATTATTATAATTTACATTACATTTGTCAACTAATAAACTTTAATATATAAAAATTGAACAAAAAAAACTAAAAATAAAGACTTGGATTCTCTTAAAAGAATAGATCCTGAAGGCAAATAAAATTCTCCAATCAGATGTGAATTTAAAATAATCAGATGTTAACACTTTCTAACAAAGAGGTCAAATAATTTTTAATATAAAACGAAATACTCACTTTTAAGATATTTCATATAACTAGTAGAAGAAAACTGACAATCTTCTTTTTAATAGATCTCGAAAATGTACATGATTATCGCTTCCATTTCTATCTCTATATAGAAATTACTAATTTTAATGTAACAAAATTGAAATTCAATGTTATTCAATGTCTTTCATGAAAGTATCGTTTATTTTTAAGAATCTGACTTGTTATTGATGACCGATAAAAACAACTGAAATTATTAATATATATGCATTAATATCAGATAATTGACCATATAAGTATCATAGCGCGAACTACAAGAATAACTGTTTCATGTGCGTATATACTGGAATTAGTTTATTTATTTTTTTGTTCTATTTAAAAATGAATATTTTCTGTTAATGTTGGGTTTAACTAAAAACATAATTTTTTAAAAATTGGCATATTTGAATAGAACATGGAAAACTAAGGTACAAGGTGCAAGTCATACAAATTCTATCGTCAAGGAATTACAATTATTATCCTGGTAAAACTATCTCAAAAAGTATTAAATTCCAACATATGGTGAAGTGAAGGAAAATAAAATTTTGAATACTCACCACCCATGTGCCCATTTTCATAGGGATAATCGCCATTATCCATTCTTTGCTTTTTGAGCTGTTGATGTTGCAAGTGTGAGGCTGCTAGGCTGAGTCCGACAGGTGCTCTCTTGGGCGGTCGTCCAGGCCTGGAACTGCAAAATGGTAGAGAATTACCGTTTTTACGAGAGGGGAGTCAGTTTATAAAAAATATTTCTTACAAAGTAAACATATCAAACAGTTTGGTGAGTAAAGAAATCTAAATTTTAAAACTTCAGATTAAAACAAAAAATTGCTTTCGTTTTTAAACTCGCTTTGTATAGGTTTATAAAACATAAGGATCAAAAATGCGATAAATCGTCTTTAATATTTGAAATTATGTCAACCACCACAAATTAAGTGGCCTACACAGTTTTCCATTTCTATGAAAAAATATTTATTGCAATATTCTCGTACTGATTCTTACACATTGTAATCTTATGGTGAACCGTGTTTGTTGCAAATTATTGGCATATTTGTCAGGTTTAATTAAGTGTTATTGCACTGTAAGCTTTATCTTCACGTCTTTAGTTAAAAAAAGGAGATTCTGTAATAAATTTTTTGCTTTGATTATGTTTTCTAGAAGAATTATATGGCCCTTGATAGAAACTTTTTCCAGGTAGACTAATAAATTTCAATGCAATAATGCATTAGATACGGAATTCAAATGGATTGAATTTAGTTAACATTAGACTTAAGTAAAACATACATGAAAACAGTTGTAGGTATCGGAAAAGAGAACATAAATGAAAATAAAACTAAAACATATGATAAAAATTTAGTGAGAGCCATTATTAATGCCGAGGGTTTCAATTTTTGACATGTCAAAATTGTATCCAAAACAAATTCTACACCAACATGGTTGCGTTTATAGGATAATAAAAATAAGGACGAGGTAAAATTAACCAGCATATCAATTACACAGACTTTAGTTATTATAAACTTACAGCGGTATAAGATTTGATATATTATATTATCATAAATATTAAAATCACACTGCATAAAGTCTTCACTACCTCCCTTTTTAGCGATAGGTTTTTTACAACATTATGTAGAGTTATAAATATAATAAAATTTAATAAATTGACACTGAAACTTCTTCGAACAAAAATATTATGTGAGATAAAATTCGCATGTTCGTTTAAAATAAAATTAATTCTAATTCATAATTTCCGTAAAATAATGTTATGCTGCGTACACACCAAACCAACGAAAACTAACGAAGGGGTTTCATTGCATTTCATGGTTTAGTGTTTAGCGGATACTCGCTTGTGGACGAATATTAAGATATGTGAAGATCACAAGCGCTTAACGCGCGTTTGCAAAACGCGCGGTTAAAACTACACTGTTTAGCTCAACAGTCTTCAAAATATTAGTTTTTAATTGTTTAAATCAAACAAAAGTTATTTGGAAGCATTTATTTTCGCATTTTGTGGTAACATTTTATTTCTGGTAAATTTAATTTGTTCATTAAACGTTTAAAATATTGTCTTAAAACTAACATTTCCTACAACTTTAGTATTTAATTTTTTTTTTATATATCGTCAGGCAAGATCAACCGATGATCTAACCGATCAAGGAAAGATCCACCTATAACCTAGCCGGTCAAGAAAAGATCCAGCAACGATCTGACCGTTCAACGCAGAGATGCATTATTGATCCAAGCGGTTAAAGCCAGATCAATTTCGGTATGATAGATGCGAAATTTGATCACTTTCTCTTTTTGCATTAAAAATTATGAGCTTCTATTAAAAAAATCAACTTGATTTTGAAAGAGTTTTTAAGAAAATTCCCAGGGTCACCATAAGATGCTGCGTTCGATTTCCTACAACTTTGGTATTAAATTTTTTTTTTACATTTCGTTCCAGCGCAGTTAAAGGAGGGAGGATCCGAAACTTTTAAATGACCCGGTATAAAATACCAAATTTTTAATTTTTGCCCGTTTAATACTAAAAAAAATCATTTGTTTTTTCTTGTGTTTTTAAGGTTCAAAACCTGTGACATCTTACTGTACTTTTCCATTTATACCTTATACTATCAACTTCAGTTTGTTTTAAAGTTAGATTATGTTAGTGAATTTGGGGGTTGAGATATATTGTAACTTCGGTTATAAATTAGAGTTTATTGGGGATAATGGCAAATTATCCAGTATCCAGAAAACCAACATATACAAGTCGATATCTCAATGCAATGTCACACCATCATCCTTCTCAAAGACAATCCGTCATAAACTCTTTAGTACACAGAGCCCTTTCAAGATGTGATGAACAATCACTGAAATCAGAAACAGAAAAACTAATGCTCTGAGACATAATGGCCATTGCGCTGAAGATATTAGACGTTCAATTAATAAATATAAAAACCCAACTCCTTAACAAAATGTCATAAATGTTCCACCTAAGGACAGTGTTGTCTTACCTTACATACACGGAACTACCGACAAGATTGACAGATTGCTCCAAAAATCAAACATTGGAACAATTTTCAACACATGAAAGAATTGGACAATCTTTGAAGTCACCAAAGAACGCAATACCATTTTAAAACGAAGGCGTTTATAAGATACCTTGCTCTTGTGGTAAAGTGTATGTGGGTAAAACAGGACGGTCTATATCCACTAGGCTTAAGGAACATGAAAAATGTATAAAAAAAATCTTACGATCTGCAGTAGCTGAACACCAGCATTGCTCAGGTCAGACTTTTAATGTAAAAGAAACTAAGGTCAATTTATGGTTTCTTTAAACGTAAAATTAGAGAATCAATAGAAATTCACAAATATCCAAATAATATTAATAGATATACAGGTTACAGTCTACATCACACGTGGAAATCGATTGTAACGCTGGATCACGGTTCGCTGAGCACCAGTTCGGGTATAAATACCAGACTGTTGCTCCTCGACGGTCATTCAGTGTTCGAATCTCCTAGAGTAAATTCCTTAAGACGGCTTGTATAATCGTAGCAGAAACGTCGGATAAAAATTCCAATTTGACACCGTCTAAACTTAAGAACCATGATTTTAAACTTGACCAAAGCTTTCGTTCTTTAATAGTTATCCTCCAAAAGACAACGAAACTAGATTTATGATAAACCATTAACTTCTAATTATATATTATCTATAATATAGCTTAGCTCTATTAATTAATTAAAAAAAATAAATCTTATTATATAAATCCATTGCAAGATTCTGTTAATGTGCTATTAGGTCAGACAAAATAAATCGTTGTTTTATTAAACTTTACTGCAATATTACAAAAAAAAATATTCCTTTTCTCTAAATATGTTACCATATAAATAAATATGTTGGCATCAAAATTTATCATTTTTAAACGTTTCAGCTTCACGTATTTATTTTCTGGAGAAAATTATCCAACTGACCACAGCACGATATTGCGAACTCACGGTTAAATTGCAAGACAGCATAATAACAGGTCATGCTATGATTGACTGCCCTACACCAATCGCATTCGAAATAAGGAGGGGTCATTATTGCCGTTTTTTTACGAAAAAAGTTAAAAGCCTCATTTTAAAAACGTCCGATATTTTCAAACATGTGCAGAATATTAAATGCAATTTAAATTTTAAAGATTTATTTTGCATAGACGCTTGTTATAAATAGGAACTAAAATATATAAATTGTTTTAATCTATCACGATCAAGGAATTTTATGGTCTGATTTTAAAAGAATGTACAGTATTTGCCACCCTAAAGTACAGTCATCGGAATTTGAATTTTGCAAAACTATTAGCTTATTGTTGGTCTTCTCCAATAGGGAAGAGTTTATTGGCAGTCCCACCACTAATTGATAATCCTGTCTTTCGATATAAAGGGAGAACAAAGTTTCTAATTTCTTCTTTCGGGGAATCAATGAAAAATAAACTAAAGAAAAATTATCGACATGTATCACATCAAAGAAATATTGTAAGTTTTCCAAAATTTAGATTATATACAGCATTCAAGAGTAAGTTCTAGCAAAATTTCCTATGAGGTTATTGTTAAGACAATCATAATATTACAAAAATTCTTTGCACTGTTAGGAAATTTTCGATTTAATCAAAACTCAGTGGCATTTACCGTCACATATATTTATTACAAATATTTGCAAATTGTTGTTCTACTATAATTTTGTATAAAAAAATCCTAAAATACTCAGACTTTGAAGTGATGTAATTATGTTTACGTTTTAATATTCTTAAAAATGTCAATTTCCGATATGAAGGATATTAGCAAAATATTTCAGAATTTTTATAACCTCGCAGATCGCGAAAAAAAAAGAAGGAAAATAGGGGGACTATTCACAATTACGCTGTCGGAAAAGACACTTTATGACTAAGGAGTAGTTAAATACCTGCGAGTAATTCTGGACTCACTACTAAACTAGAATTATCATATTGAAGCTCGAACTAAGAAATCATATATACTTTCTGGGCTTATAAGAGAGCTCTTGGGGCATATAGGGACTGACACCTAAACCGCCATATTAAATATACAGTACTTTGATACATCCTATGAATGTTATAGTAGACTAGGGCTGAAAAACCTTTACACTGCAGCCTAGTGGTCTATTGTGTCACCTGTTTCATATGTTCTAAGGGAATAAGGGAATTGTCTGTCAGGTTTATGAGCTTGTTCACTAGTTTGTCCTCTCGATATAAACCTTCCGTATTGACTGATCCTTAAAGGTGTCTTCAGTAAGTTCGCATTCGAAGATGATGTAAAAGGCTATTTCGTCCTCTTCTCCACAATGTCTTCATGTTGGTTTATTCTAGATACCCATATTGTGTAGATGTGTTCGTAACAGGGCAGATCAAGCCTCTCTCTTTTAGGGGGGCGGCGATATCACAAAAGTGCATTATGACAAGCGAGGCGAATTGTCGACGGGGGGAGAGTATTAGGAAGATCTCGGGGGAAGGGAGTAATCGCCCCCCCCCCCCCTTGAGTCCACGCCTGGTTCATAGCCTAATACGACTTAGTAAAAACACTGCCTCCAATGTGTCAAAATTCACAGAATTGCTTGTGTAGGAATAATGAATGCAATGGAAACTGCCTCCACTAGGTAACTGGAAGTTTTAGTGATTCTCCCTCCTCTCTACTTTCATCTTAGTTGCTTGGGGAAACTTAAAGCTAGAAAAAGTAGTGGAGAGATGTTTTTTACTTTTTGTGCAAACAGACTTGGCTGTAAAAATCTCCTGAGATAATTTTTTTAAACAAAGAGAATTGAAAGAGTAAGCTTTACCGAAAAACAGAACTCGGTTGTTTATAAACGAATCTAGGCAGGATGAAAGAGTTGGAGCTGTAGTGTTTAGTAAGAGCCCTGGTTTCAGAGAGTCTTACTCTCTCGCACAATATTTGAACGTCTTTTAAAGAAAAATGTATCGAAAACATCATACTCCATGGAAATTAGATCAAAAAAGGGCTGTGTTGTCAACAAAAATGTAACATTTGTTTTTTTTTTTGCTGAAATGTGTTCATTTCGGCATCCTATAAAACATATCTAGATGGTAACTCTGAAAGATCTGTGCAAAAAAACATGGCGAACCAAAAATGATCATGATTTTCGGTTTTTTGACTTTATCTCGAAAAATAAAAGTTGTATCGAAATATATTTCAAAAAAAGTTATAGTGAATTTAAAAACCTATCGATTCATATAATATAAGTTATAGATGGCGCCACTAGTTAACGAGATATTTTTTTTCGACAAAATTTACGGTTTTTATTTAAAAAAAAAGACATCTATTAACAAATTACCGATTTAAAATTTAACATAAATATAGGTATTATCATTCAAAAAAAGTATGTCAAACCTGGAATCTATGAGGCTGAGAAATTTTGCAAAAACCAATTTTTGCACCAAAAAAATTACGATAACTTTTCACCGAATGGAGAAAAAAATATTTTTTAATGCGTGCATTGGATTTAGATGTATCATTTCTGATCTCAAAAGAAAAAAATTTTGATTTTGTACATTACCTGTGAATTTTTTGGATGCAAGAAATACACTTCCATACGATCTGCGAACCTTCGAAAATTGGGCCGAATTTAACGAAAATAGTTGCTACAGGCCGCTGTCGGCGGGTTGCCATAGTTCAGGCGCATTATTCATTTTTTTATAATTTCGATGTTTTTTTATAATATTGATGTTATTTTATTAATTTATATGATAGTAGCAATTTGTTTAGACATATTAATTATTAATTTGTTTATTAACAAAAGTTTTTCAAAAAATTATAGAGAAAATCATACAAATATTCAATTATATATTACATATTCTACAGTTTATTAACAAAATTTTTACAAAAAGCTATAGAGGAAATCATACAAATACTCAATTATTTATTACTTATTATACTGTTTTTTCCTTTGTATTATTATTACCTAATAGTTTCTTAATAAAATTGCTTATAGAAATTTTCGTAAAAATTTTATTAATAAACTATTAGGTAATAAAAATATAAAGGAAAAGAACAGTATAATATGTAATATATAATTGAATATTTGTATGATTTTCTCTATAATTTTTTGTAAAAATTTTGTTAATAAACAAATTTATAATTAATATGACTAAACAAATGGTTACTATCATATAAACTAATAAAACAACATCAATATTATAAATATTACTTGTGATGCATAAGTTTCCTTAAAGCGCCTATGAATAATGCGCCTAAACTATGGCAACCCGCCGACAGCGACCTGCAGCAGCTATTTTCGATTAGATTCGGCACAATTTTCGAAAGTTCACAGATCGTATGGAAGTGTATTTTTTGGATCCAAAAAATTCACAGATAAAATACAAGTATTAGAAAGCATCTTCTGCAAATGTGAGCCCTTAATATTCATTTGCCACGCCATTATGAATTTTTGAAAAAAAAAACGTTTTTTTCAGACAAAATCAAAAATTTTTTTTTGAGATCAGAAACGATACATCTAAATCCAATGCATGCATTAAAAAATTTTTATCTCCATTCGGTAAAAAGTTATCGCAATTTTTTTGGTGCAAAAATTGGTTTTTGCAAAATTTCTCGGCCCGGGGTAGAAATTTTTTTTTAATAGATCTTCAAAATATAAAATAATACAAACAATTTCCATTAAAATTGAGTATTGTATCTTAATTAGGAAAGCGGAAAATTGAAGTTGAATTTTCAAATTTAACATCGAATTTCTCGGAAAATAAAAAAATCACAGATTCCAGGATTGACATACTTTTTTAGAATGACAATACCTATATTTATGTTAAATTTTAAAGCGGTAATTTATTAATAAATGGTTTTTTTTTAAATAAAAACCGTAAATTTTGTCGAAGATAACATATATCGATATAACTAGTGGCGTCATCTATAACTTATATGAATCGATAGGTTTTTTAATTCTCTACTATTTCTTTGAAATATATTTCGATACAACTTTTATTTTTCGAGATAAACTCAAAAAACCGAAAATCATGATCATTTTTAGTCCGCCAATTTTTTGCACAGGTCTTTCAGAGTTATCATCGAGATATGTTTTATAGGATGCTGAAATGAACATATTCCAGCAAAAAAAAACTAATGTTAAATTTTTGTTACTGACGAAAGTCTATTTTCCATGGAGTATCAGCAGAAATAAGATCATAAATTTAAATGCAGACAGTAAAGTTACACACACATTGAGGTCTAGTATTGTACATTCACAGATGGTTTCTCAATACAATGATGTTTTTGACATCTTGATAAAGAGCAGCTGTAAATTAGGCTTGTGTGATTTCCAGGTTACTCGAGTATATAAGAGAAACGAGGACGCAGATCCTTTTGCAATGGTGGAGTTCACGATCAATACAAATAGATAACAACCTATTATGTCAGTTCCATGTACTGTCAGTAAGATTAACTAATACTATTCCTTAAAATCTAATTTAATGAATGCTAGAAACGAAGCCTAACCATCGAAGCTCAAGCATTACCACTCTTATTTATTTAAGACAGAAAGATAGGAAGATATAATTTATTTCTCTCGATGTATCGGTTTTAAATTTCAGTTGCACAATAGGTGTCTACAATGGCGCATTTTACTAAGCCTAACGTCATGACCTGGATCAAAACATAGCATTCCTGGCTTATCCCATAATCTGTACCATATTCTCGCACAGAATATTTTTACTCTCGCATATTACCTTTCGATTTTGTTGTTAATGAATTTGTCCATTTTTTATTTAATCTTCCTTCAGTTTCTTCAAAATATATTCAAAAGGACTTATAACCATTGGCATGTTTTTACAGTCCTTAGAAAATCTTTTCTCAGATATTTCTAAAAGTGATGAAACTCACTATAATAGCTTCCTTTTTTATTAACCGATAGTATGTCTAGATTCTAACTTTTTACTGTTACTATCTAACATTATATCTTGGTTGAACCAATTGAAAAAGAACGACATGATCGAGTTGATTAGAGAGGCACACAGACTAAGGCTGTTCGGTGCGCTAATATGGCTACTTACATGCGAATAAGAAGCAAAGCTAGCTGCGTGTATGTGTAGCGCATCGTTGTGGCCAGACCTTCAGAATATAAAAAAATACATAGTCGACGAATTGAGAACCTCCTTCTTTTAGGAGTCGGTTAAAAATGACATTTTCACATGCTAGTATTTCTAAAACCATGAAAATTTAAAAAAAAATTATAGAATTCTTAGTAGTATTTATAAATTAATCCCTAAAACATGTCATTCCATCACTTTTTAACCGACTTCTAAAAGAAGGAGGTTCTCAATTCGTCGACTATGTATTTTTTTTTTTTTTTTTATGTATGTACACCGATTTCTCCGGAACGGCTGCACCGATTTGAATGAAATTTTTTACGTTATGTAAAGAAAGTTGCTGCGGTGGTCCCATATTTTTTTAGATGAAATTGGTGCAGTAAAATCCAAGATGGCGCTTACAATATGGCGGCCAAAAAAATTAATTTTGTCCGATTTTCTCCAAAATTGGTATGGAGGAATTTTCGGGGTTGTATCCAACGAATCTGAAATTATTTTTCAAAAATTCAAAATGGCGGATCCAATATGGCGGACAAAAATATTTAATTTAGTCCGATTTTCTCCAAAATTGGTATGGAGGAGTTTTCAAGATGCCACATAACGAGTCTAATATTATTTTTAAAAAATTCAATATGGCGGATCCAATATGGCGGACGAAAAAAGTAATTTTGTCCGATTTTCACCAAAATTGGTACGGAGGAATTTTCGGGGTCGCATATGACGAATCTAAAATAATTTTTAAAAAATTCAATATGGCGGATCCAATATGGCGGACGAAAAAATGAATTTTGTCCGATTTTCTCCAAAATTGGTACAGGGGAGTTTTCGGGGTCGCATATGACGAATCTAAAATAATTTTTAAAAAAATTCAATATGGCGGATCAAATATGGCCGCCAAAAAAATTAATTTTGTCCGATTTTCTCCAAAATTGGTACGGGGGAGTTTCTGGGGTCGCATATGACGAATCTAAAATAATTTTTAAAAAATTCAGTTTGGCGAATCCAATATGGCCGACAAAAAAAATCTTTTTTGTTCGATTTTCTCCAAAATTGGTACGGGGGAGTTTTCAGAGTCGCATATGACAAATCTAAAATAATTTAAAAAAAATGCAATATGGCAGATCCAATATGGCGGACGAAAAAATCAATTTTGTCCAATTTTCTCCAAAATTGGTATGGGGAAGTTTTCGGGGCCTCACATAAAGAATCAGAAATTATTTTTAAAGAAATCAACATGGCGGATTCAATATGGCGAACAAAAAAATCAATTTTGTCCGATTTTAACCAAAATTGGTACGGGAGAGTTTTCGGGGTCACACTGACGAATCTAAAATTATTTTAAAAAAATTTAATATGGCGTATCTAATATGGTGAATAAAAAATTAATTTATTTTCTTTAAATATCGATATTGGAAGGTGTTGGGGCCTATATTACCAATCTCAAATTAATTTGAAATTTAAGATAATGGATTTTCTATGACAGACTAAATATTCGTTTGACCCAATTTGATTGGTATTTGGAAAACTCTAAGAACTAAAGAATTTTTAGTGGTTTACAACTTTGGATAAAATTTGTACTTTTTTGCCACTTTGGAGTCATTGCGAAGTACACTAATTTCGATTAGTTCTTAGTTCAAATAATTTATGAATATCATAATGAATTCTAAAACTAAAAATAGAAAAATAAAATTTTTATAAAAAAATTGAACCGACTTCTAAAAGTGCGCTAAAAAGTGAAAAATAACCATAAATTTTTATATGAAATTGAACTTTTTGAAGTCGGCGCCAAATTATTTGTAAATGAAATAAATAACTACTAATATATACAAATTATGGTAAGAAAGCAATTACAAAAAAAGTATTTTAAATATGTTTATGCCCATCACATTTTGTCAAGTATTAGTTTGGCGCCGACTTCAAAAAGTTCAATTTCATATAAAAATTTATGGTTATTTTTCACTTTTTAGCGCACTTTTAGAAGTCGGTTCAATTTTTTTATAAAAATTTTTTTGATATACGTACTAAAAATAATGAAAAATGGATAGAAAAAGAGTAAAATTTATAAAATGAACAATATATCTATTTTTACGTGAAATATAATGTAATCTTCGTAATTCTTGAAGATAGAATAATAAAGAAGTATACCGTCTTAATTTTTGCATAAAACATGTGACCAAGAGAAGTCATTCTCAGTCGGTATTAACTTATGAACTGTCCGGAGCTGTTTGTGATATATAAAATTAAAATGAATTTAGTTTAGAAGCTTATTAATCATTAAAAGCGTATTAACTTCTTCGATAATAGATTTATTTATGAACTTTGAGTAACTTAGAACCTTCGAGCTTCGTTAGAAAAAAATAAAATATACATCTTTTAATTAAATGAAAAAATTATTTTATTGTTATAAGTAAAATTTTATATTACCAACTTGCAAAACATACGTTTTATTTTTCAAAGGAAATTTTTAACTCATATTGGCATTTCTTTGAAATTCCACATGATAACACAAATAAAATTCTTATTATACAAAGTCTTTTGTAAGTCCTCTAATATTTCTAATGTCTCAATGGACCTATTACAATTCAAAAACAAAGAAGTGAGCGTTTAGTCAGACTAAATTGGTACTTTTTCGTTGTTTAATCTCGGATTATGAATCTTTTACTTTCTTTTTACTTCTTCTCCGAGGATTACCTGGATGATGGCTGCCGCTAATCCTTGGGGATATATTACTTTCTTTTGCTTTAAAAGGAGTTTTAATAACTTCTTTTACTCTTAATCGAATTAGAATCTTGTTATTGCTCATACATGAACGCAGAGGCGTAACGTATTCGTTTATATTTATACGAGAAAAAAACTATTAAAATATATATAGAATATCCATATGTAATAAGTAAGTCATTGTTAAGACATATACTAATTATGTTAATAATTTCTATTTCCTTTATTAGTATAGATTATTTAATTGAAATAGTAAAACTACGCATTATTTAAATACAGCATAGCCAACATTTTTTTACTGTAAGCTGAAACCTGCACAATAACTATGCTTTCTAAATAAAAGTTAAATAATTTATTTATGTTTATATTTCATGCTGCTTTATTCCTAAACTACTTATTATATAACGTTCAGTAGAAAAAAATGCAATTAATATAAATCCTTCTATAATTATAGATTTTATTTAATAATATTTAGGAACATAACTGGTATATTGCTTATTTAATATCAAGGTTTTAATATTTCGTAATGGTACAACAAGCAAAATAAATAATTGAAACAAAACTACTCTTGTGCAGGCATTAATATAGAAAATCGCCTACTAAGCAATATCAATAGGAAATTTGATTAAAAACAGCATCTACACTACACAAGACATGGACATACTTGTAGTTAAATAAATGTTTAAGAGCTCGTATAAAAGTGTTAGATAGGAAATCACAAGCAGGCCATAAATGAAAAAATCTTTATTCTCCACGGCAAATTTTTTCACTGAATAATCAGTAAAAAGGGTGAAAGGCCGATAATATATTTTTGATTTACAAGTATGTGTATAAAGGAACTATATTTAAAAGGTTTTCCATTGCATGATGCCTACGAGAGGATTAAGAACTTAAAGTCGAAGGACCCATGCATTTTTTTTAAGTAAATTATATTTCAATAAATTAATATTATATGATATGCCCTGTTCCTATGGTTTACATTGCTTCTGTAAATAAAGGTACGTAGGTATACGCGTTTACATAATGTATAATTCTGATATTATAACACGCTGCTCAAATAAGTATCCAACACAAATTCTACACAAAGAACACAGAAATTTTAAAATTAAAAGTGTATATATATATATATATATATATATATATATATATATATATATATATATATATATATATAGATAATATATAGATAGATAGATATATGAAGTATGAGGAATCCGTGAAAGCCGCATAAACATATATATATTGCCGTATTTACTCAGCCTCATGGTTGTCTTTAAAAGAAAGAGACTCGATTTGTGCAATTATTGCCTCCGTAGGAATTTTGACCCTTTACTTAAAGTAAAACTGTTTTTTCGGCTTCAGTTAGTGCTGAGATATGTTGTTCACTGTTTTGTTGTTGTTGGTTGTTTATTCTCTTGTTTGTGATATTATTTCATGATATTTTCAAGATTCTTCGAACGCTTTTTCGTTTTTGTGGTTTCTGATCACCGACAATAGATAGTTTCTATGCGGTTCCATAATATAGGATGCATTAAGTTGTTCCAAGGACAGGTGAAGTTGGTAGAGGGTCTGTTGCGTTGTGCTTAGTTGTATCCTTTTCTGTCGTATTTCCTGTCTAAGAAGGGTATTTCGAGATTTCTCCAATACTGGATTTGATCTCCAGATTGTGATGTAATAGGTTATCGCTGCAAAAGATTCTTGCACGTTGTTGTCTCGGTATCTTATTAAGAAGGTTAGGTCGTATATAAGTATTTCGACTTTCTCTCTCAGTTTTTCACATATTTTGGTTTGTCTCAATATCTTCTCCCCGTAGAGGTATACAATGTTACAGTATAGTGTTTCGTGGATGGGAACATGTGATTCATTATTCATCCGGAAGTACATCCGTTCTTTTGTTTGATTTCTTGTAGAAATTTGTAGACGTTTCACCAAAATCTCATCATGCATCTTCTGTGCATGTTGGTTGTAGATCAACTGAAAGAAATTCAATGTGCAGCGTATTTTATACGCAATCGTATATCGTACCGGTTGATTAGCGTTGGCTCCACCCTTTTTCGAACGCCGAGGCAATTAAATTTTTAACAATATTTTCAGGAAGATTAGTCCAAACATCATTGAGTTTATTTACCAACGATTGTTTATTTAGAAAAAGTTGCAAAGAAGAAGTTCTACTTCTTTCCATAGATTTTCAATGGGATTAAGTTCTGAGTGTTGCATAGGCCGCTGCAAAACAATTTTTGAACCAGTGAAGAATGCCTTGGATCCTTATTCTGTTAAAAAATAAAACGCAATGGCATGTTTCACTATGCATAATATAGCATTATATTTTGTATTATAATGCTATCGACAAATCGCTTCATAGTGAGATGTTGGGATACAATTTCTTCCTAAAATATCGGACTTTTAGCCAGTTAGTTATAGTAAGAAGTTAAATGACAAAAAACGATACGATAGACTGTTGCCATGGCGGACAATAAATCCAAACTACGGGTACAAGTTTTTTATTTTTGATTTATGTTCACTTTAATTTACAAAGGGAATATTACGATGAATTAGATGATGATATATATTTATATTTATGAGTTTTTATTGATGCAGAACAGTATATTATCCATTTTTTCGATTCAACGGCTGATATACATAAGTTTTTGGAAACGCAAAATTAGATTTTCATACTTTTTTTAAACGAACCTGTAAAAAGAAGGAGATTTTTTTCGATTTTTTCTTTCTTGGGTTTAGGTTCTTTATATAGTAAATTATGCAGACGATTGATGTTTCGCCCTGTATTTAGAGCCATTTACAAAATTTTTTCCTCAATTTATTTTCACTATCCTAAAAGCGATCATATTTTGTAAATATATCCAATTTTCCAAGTACGAACCTTGATATTTATTTATCAATAATAAGTGCTAACTTTTGTGACTTATGTCATTGGTATTGAGGATATATGGCATGCGAATTTATATTATTTTTTAATTCTAGTTAAAAAGATATTCAGTTTGACATTTATTAACAGTATCGATTACTTGAGATTTTAGTTTATATTAGGCTGGTGTAAATGTGGCTCAAATTTCCTATATCTGTTCTGTCATTATCCGTGTTTTTATCCTTTTTAATTTCTATCATTTCCTTTATTTGTAATTTTTGGTAGTTTATATTTTTGTTCTTAATTGTGGCTTTATCCAGAAAGTTTCTGTGGTGGTCCCATTTTATTTTAGTCCCAATTAGTTCACTAAAATCCCAGATGGAGCATGTAATATGACGGACAAATAAATTAATTTTGTCCAAGTTTTCAAACATGCGTTTTCGGGTTCATATAAAAGAAATCTGAAATTATTTTTTAAAAATTCAATATGGTGTATTAAAAATTTTACATCTCTTGATTTTGTCTAAAACTGGTACTGGAACTTTTGAGGAAGTCGATTAAGAGTTTAAAATAATTTTCTATTAATTCAACATGACGGGCTGAAAATTTTACATTTTTCAAGATTAACATTAATTAGTTTTTACTTTTTTGGGTTTCGGTCATATTATTACTTTATAAAAAATTAACCCATGTTTTTTTCCTGACGTTTCGGTTTATTTTATTGATTAAACCATCTTCAGAGAATTACTGTAAATATGAAAAGGAATATGTAAATTTATGCTATATAAACTGAAAATTTTACTTTCTTACCTAATGTTAACAGGTGGTTCACTTGAAAAACTTACATTTAACTATTTTATTACTTTAATACTATATAATTAAACACTTCTTACTTAATATAAATATAATTATAGATAACTATTATTTTTTGATGCATTTTTTTTTCCACATCTGGTTTGTTGTGCTTTTGACAGAGTACTACCAAAGGATTTTAAAGTTTCTGGACCATCTGCAATTTTATTGCCCTATTAGATTCGTATATACATTACTCAGGTCATTTGTGTCCGTTCTGAAATTCATTGTACCGGGTGTTCTTTTAATATGAATCATTTCTTTAATTGTTCTTTTTTTGTAATTAATTTCTTTGTCTAAAATCTCCACGTTGTTAAAATCGATGTTGTGCATGTTATCAATTGCATGTTTGGCTAAGGCTGTTTTATTATCGTTATTGTGATGTCTAATGCTGTATTTGTGATTTTGTATTCTATTTTTTAAATATTGTTTGGTTTGACCGACATATGTTTGGTTGCAATCTAAGCAATTGATCTTGTAAATTTTAACAACGTGGAGATTTTAGACAAAGAAATTAATTACAAAAAAAGAACAATTAAAGAAATGATTCATATTAAAAGAACACCCGGTACAATGAATTTCAGAACGGACACAAATGACCTGAGTAATGTATATACGAATCTAATAGGGCAATAAAATTGCAGATGGTCCAGAAACTTTAAAACCCTTTGGTAGTACTCTGTCAAAAGCACAACAAACCAGATGTGGAAAAAAAAAATGCATCAAAAAATAATAGTTATCTATAATTATATTTATATTAAGTAAGAAGTGTTTAATTATATAGTATTAAAGTAATAAAATAGTTAAATGTAAGTTTTTCAAGTGAACCACCTGTTAACATTAGGTAAGAAAGTAAAATTTTCAGTTTATATAGCATAAATTTACATATTCCTTTTCATATTTACAGTAATTCTCTGAAGATGGTTTAATCAATAAAATAAACCGAAACGTCAGGAAAAAAACATGTGTTAATTTTTTATAAAGTAATAATATGACCGAAACCCAAAAAAGTAAAAACTAATTAATAACTACACGGTCAACAAATAGAAACAAAATTAACATTAATGAGTTTTCGGGGTCATAGATTACGAATTTAAAGTGAATGTCTTAAAATTAAGTATGCAAATACAATAGGGAGGACCTAAAATTTCACATTTTTCTGATATTGTCGAAAATTGATATAAGATGTTTATGGGAGCGTAGAATACAACTTTAAAATTTTTTATTTCGATTTTTCCATATTTTCTTCAAACTCAATATGCTGGATAAAATATGTCAAACTAAAAAATGCACATGTCTAGAGTTCTGTCAAAATCAGTATTGGATGATTTTGAAGGTTTTCTTAGAACTCAAGACAGAAAATTTACTATGACGGACTAAATTTTTATTTGGCCTATTTTCGTTGAAGGCTGATATGTGAAGAGTTCGTAAAGATTTTTTTTTGTTTAATTTAATATGATTTACAATAACTTTGGATGGGAACTATTTATGCGGCATTGGAAGCGTTGCGATATACACTACACATTTGGTTTATCACTAGTTAAAATAATTTACGGATATCGTGACAAGCTCAAAACTAAAAGTTTAACTGTAAATTTTTTATAAAAAAATTATCCGCTCTCATAGCGTTAAAAAACGAAAAAATAATGTAATTTTTTATATAGAATTGAATTTTTTAGAGCTGGCACAAATGGGACACATAACCACTTACACGAGAAACAAATAAGCTATAGTAAGAAAGCAATCAACGCACAGAAGATCTTATAGATCGAGGTGGTGTAGGTGAACAAGAAAAGGCTTAACGGCTCACTTACAATGTACAATCTATAAGAAAGCAGTTATAAAATAGTCAGTTGTAAAATTATTCGCACTTTCCTTTTGTTATTCATATTTTTTTATATAATAATTTGGCACCGACTTCAAAACTTTCAATTCCAGATGAAAATTTATATTATTTTTCGCTTTTTAGCCGTTTTTCAGAAGGCGGTAAAATTTTTTTATAAATATTTTTTTATAAAGTTTAATTTTTGTGTGCAAATAAATTCGAGATAATAGATTGACCCCTTGCTAATTTTGTAATACGAAACGAAAAAAAAAACTGCGCAATTAATTGACAGTGGAATTTATTTATCTAAAACATTTTACAATGATCTGATGGAACAAAATGAATTTCTTATATTTCGTATTCGAATTAAAATAATGATTTTAATGAGAATATTATGAAAACAAAATTAAAAGAAATTCTATTTTTGTAGTTAAATTATATAAGATAAGAAGAAATAGAATTCTAATTTTAATATGATCATTCTACAGCTGTTTACAAAAATGTTGCATTTATTGTGGAGATTTGTTTATATTTCAAATTCAAGCAATTTATTGCTAGTTTTTATCAGATTAAGGTTTTGTTCAAAAAAAATTATTAATTTTCGAGAAAACAAGGTATTGTTTAATGTCACACCTTATTTTTTTATGTTGTATGTGAATGCATTTTTATTGATATCGTCTTAAATTTGTATTAGAACAAAAACATATCTGGATTTTAAGCTTTTTTAAATTTATACCTTTAAAAAATATTATTTAGTGGTGCAGCACTCGTATATTTAATTCAAACACAAAAATTCTCAAAGTGGCCCAATAAAAATACTAAATAGGGAATAACTTGTATATAACATATTTTCTTGCTGGAACTTTGATGAGACATTTCTTTAACAGTCTTGTTGCTAAAATACTTTGATATCATATATGTAGTATTGCTACAAAATTTCCAATGTTGAGAAGTTATTTAAATATTAAGATTTAATTGTTTAATTTTCTTATTAAACTACCGATATACTGAATCCATATTTTTCTTTAATTAATAAAATTATTTATTAAATTATATTGTTTTATACTGTTTTTATTTTTTATAAATGAAACTACTTTTGATAAAAATCCCATTACAAAAGCAATATAATCTGCTGTATCCGCCTCTGTTTACAAAGTTAAGGAGCATGACGAGATATTAGATATTGAAACTGGTCCCAAATGCAGAAGCTTCCCCTGTAGATTAGGGGGCGAATGACGCTCTTATAGAGGGCTGTTGGGGTGTTGGCATATAGGGCAATGGGTCGCCATTATAGGTCCGAAATAATCAATAAGTCAGGCAAAATAATAAAATATTTCATTATAGTAAACCTTATCTGTATTTAATTTTCTATGGGTGTCATTTTCTTTGTTTGATTAATTTTTAACAATATTAACTAAAACGTTGAGAATCAACGCATTTTTGGTGTACTCATTTGTAAGATCAACAACCCATAACTATAAATTTTCGCTTACGACACAGTCCTAAGTAACACAGAATTTTACTTCAGTCGAATAGTGATTATGCCTGAATCAGTAAACTGTTTTACAGTATTAATCCTATGTGAAACCACCGATAGCATATTTTACACCTTATCGCTATGTTCGTCATCCGTCCCAATTATTATTACGAAAATGTTTGATTACTTCCAAATCAGAATCAATCCACCCGTATTCACTTTCATGGCCAATTAAAGATACTCATCACTACTTTCTTTCAAAACTTTTCTTTATTTATCGTCTGCTAATAGTGTTGTATTTTCCTTGTTTCTCAAACGCGGTCTAATTTTCGTAGAGGGGTTGGGCCATACTTGAAAATCGACCGAAAAACTTCTCTAAAAATGAAGCGAATTAAAAATTTTTTACTACAATATATTAAACGTTAGATTTGAGGCTCAACGTAATAAAATACCATTAAATATAATACGCCATGTGCCGACTACATATCGGTGCCCGATCTCCGAGAAAAATCTGTACGTCGCTACATGATTAGCGGCGGTAATCAACATGCTGAGAAATGTATGCAAATGAAAATAAAATAGATAATTATAACTAAACCACAAATTTATACTTTTGCGGTTTGTATGGGCAAACAAAATGTTTAGAATTAAAACTCAATTATAAGTGATTTTCCCACACATTTTTGTTATTGCATTTTATTTTCTTTAATATAAAACGGTGCACTTTAAAAAATGATACATGTAATTCAGGTTGCCATTTTAATTCAGTTTCATTTTTGGTGTCAATTGGAGAACAAAGTTTATTTTTAGCTTATTTATATAACACCAAGATCAAAAACAAAGTATCTTTTTGGAATTCTAAAGGTTCGAAATACACAATTCCTAGTTAAGATTTATTCTTTAGTTAAGATTCTATATATGTCCAAAATTCCGATCTTTTGACACCAATTTTTTGAAATATTATAGACCATGATTCTTTATTTTATTTTTTAAATTCTGAAACAATTCTGTATACGTCCAAAATTCCGAGCTTTGACCCTGATTTTTTGAAGGATTATAGACCATGATTTCTTATTTAATTTTTTAAATTCCGAAACGATTATCTTGTCTCTTCAAAATTTAATAAGCCGCTTATTAGTTTAAGGCTTAGAGAGGAATATTTCAGAAAATTTTATGTGATTGGTTAAATTTTTATTATCTTATGCCAGTTTCTCCCAATTGGAACCTCTCATATTTATTTTATTGCCTCCAATACGGAAAGAATATATTAACCCAAATTATTGATTTAAATTATTATTTACGAACATCGGTTTAACGATTAAGCCCTTTTTGTATACCTATTAATTACATTTTGCCCAAAAACTTACAATTAAAATATTTCTCATTATTTTTAATAGAATTTAAAAACCTTGCAACGCGCAGTCTAAACATGTTTTTAATAGCAAAGCTTTTTATGTAGAAAATAAAGGTCACATGATTGATCATTACACGAACAAAACTCTAACTAGTAGATATATACTTTATGATCTGAATATATCAAAATTACGCTATGTACTAAAAAATAAATAAAAAAGCGCACACATATTAAAAATATTTAGCCATCAAACTTTACTTATTAAATCCTGTGCAGCTTCCCTTTTACTTTAACTTTTTATGTGAGTTAAAATGATGCTCCAAATAAATGTGGATTTTCCTTTACCACGTACCTCCATTTTCATTATTCATTTTCTAATTTTTCCATCGGTATATTACGAAAAGTTTCTCGCGGTTGGAAACATTAAATCTGAATTTTTAATTACATCATTCGGGCAAACAAAAATTCCATTTTTACTTTTAATTAGTCGAGAGAAAAGCCGTAACACCCTGGCCCTAAGCTTTAACCGGCAAGGCTTTTTTAAGAAAGAAATTACACGAAATTTGTGTAATTACTGGGTCTTATAACTGGCGTTGTAATACTTCTGGACGCAGGTGGTTTTTCAGCTACATCTTTAATTAATGCCATTACATATTCATCAGTCGACGAGCTACGAAAGAGAAAGACGGAAAGAGAAAAAGGGTTAAAAACATGAAAACCTCGCAATATAATTGCATCTATTTGGACATTCCCAACTATATTTGGCTTCTTCTTTTGGTATTAATTAATTTAAATTAAATCTAAGTAAACCATGTAGAACACATTATATGTTTAATAGAAGTTATTAACTTTTACTATTAGAAAAAATTCTCAAAAATATCAGAAAATGTATTAACATTGTGGCTGACATAAAAATATGATAAAAAAATCAATTCTAAATCTTCCATTCTTTACAAATTCAACACTATATCCCTTATTCACTAAAATGGTCTAACTTTAAATCTGGTGGTGATAGGAAGAGCCAAATTCATTAAAACGAAGTTTATAATCTTATGTCTGTAAGGTTCAAAATCAAAATTTCTCCCTCTCTCCCTAAAACAAATACAATATATTATTAGTTGAGAAAACACGAAGTTTCATATTTTCACCTTAGGCTGATCACTTTATAAATCCACAAAATTAAGAGAAATATTAATAAAAACAAGATTTACTTTGTTTAATTTATCACTTTTTAACCGACTTCTAAAAGAAGGAGGTTCTCAATTCGTCGACTATATATTTTTTTTTTATGTATGTACACCGATTACTCCGGAACGGCTGCACCGATTTGAATGAAATTTCTTACGTTATGTAAAGGAAGTTGCTGCGGTGGTCCCATATTTTTTTAGATGAAATTGGTGCAGTAAAATCCAAGATGGCGCTTACAATATGGCGGCCAAAAAAATTAATTTTGTCCGATTTTCTCCAAAATTAGTATGGAGGAATTTTCGGTGTTGTACCCAACGAATCTAAAGTTATTTTTAAAAAATTCAAAATGGCGGATCCAATATGGAAGTAAAAATTTTTTATTTTAGTCCGATTTTCTCCAAAATTGGTATGGGGGAGTTGTCGAGGTGCCACATAACGAATCTGATATTATTTTTAAAAAATTCAATACGGCGGATCCAATATGGCGGACGAAAAAATCAATTTTGTCTGATTTTTACCAAAATTGGTACGAAGGAATTTTCGGGGTCGTATATGATGAATCTAAAATAATTTTTAAAAAATTCAATATGGCGGATCCAATATGGCCGACAAAAAAAATCAATTTTGTCCGATTTTCTCCAAAATTGGTACGGGGGAGTTTTCGAGGTCGCATATGACGAATCTAAAATAATTTTTAAAAAATTCAATATGGGGAATCCAATAGGGCCGACAAAAAATCAATTTTGTCCGATTTCTCCAAAACTGGTACGGGGGAGTTTTCGGGGTCGCATATGACGAATCTAAAATAATTTTTAAAAAATTCAATTTGGCGGATCCAATATGGCTGACAAAAAAAATCTTTTTTACCCGATTTTCTCCAAAATTGGTAAGGGGGAGTTTTCGGAGTCGCATATGACGCATCTAAAATAATTTTTAAAAAATTCAATATGGCGGATCCAATATGGCGGACGAAAAAATCAATTTTGGCCGATTTTCTCCAAAATTGGTATGGGGAAGTTTTCGGGGCCTCACATAAAGAATCTGAAATTATTTTTAAAAAATTCAATATGGCATATCTAATATGGTGGATAAAAAATTAATTTATTTTCTTCAAATATCGATATTGGAAGGTTTTGGGGCCTATATTATCAATCTAAAAATAATTTGAGATTTAAGATAGTGGATTTTCTATGACAGACTAAATATTCATTTGACCCAATTTGATTGGTATTTGGAAAACTCTAAGAACTAAAGAATTTTTAGTGGCTCATTTTAGGGTGATTTACAACTTTGGATAAAATTTGTACTTTTTCGCCACTTTGGAGTCATTGCGAAGTACACTAATTTCGATTAGTACTTAGTTCAAATAATTTATGAATATCATAATGAATTCTAAAACTAAAAATAGAAAAATAAAATTTTTATAAAAAAAATTGAACCGACTTCTAAAAGTGCGCTAAAAAGTGAAAAATAACGATAAATTTTTATATGAAATTGAACTTTTTGAAGTCGGCGCCAAATTATTTGTAAATGAAATAAATAACTACTAATATATACAAATTATGGTAAGCAAGAAATTACAAATAAAGTATTTTTAATCTGTTTATGCAAATCACATTTTGTCAGGTATTAGTTTGGCGCCGACTTCAAAAAGTTCAATTTCATATAAAAATTTATGGTTATTTTTCACTTTTTAGCGCACTTTTAGAAGTCGGTTCAATTTTTTTTTATAAAAATTTTATTATTACTACAAGTTGTACTGGTATTATTGTACTTATAAATTTGTATTACTTCTAAAATATTAAGCTTTTTACTTTTGGGTACAGTACACACAATTGGAATGTTATTAGCATCTAGGAAACTATGACTTGTTTCTGTGAAATGGTTAGTGAAATTTGAATTATATTTGTTCAATAATGTGTCCTTTTAATCTTGTTTCGAAATGTCTACCCGTTTGTTTTTCTTTGGTCTTAAACATATGTGACAGTTTTTGTGACGACTCTAATGAGATTTTTAAATTCTGTTTTGTTAGAACATTATCCATTTTATCTGAAATAGGTTCAAAATATATAAGAAGGGTATATTTAGCGTTATTTTTATTTATATTGAATGGGTATATACGGTCGAATGTAACTTTTTTTAATAAATTGTTAATTGTTAATTTATATCTTACTATAACCGAATCTAAAATTCGCATTCAAATCGTCACAAAGACTGTGACATATATTTAATGCCAAAGCAAAATTTTCTTCACTACAAAAGTCAAGAATTTGTAGACCAAATTGTTCGGATTGCAATAACTGTTACATCGGAAAAACGGGAACAAATTTCTAAACAAGGTTTAAAGAACACAAGTCTATATTTTTATTGAAAAAACACAATTTGGCTAAACATTTCACAGTAACAGCCCATAGTTTCCCAGATGCTAACAATTGTATATTGTAAAAAAAAAATTTATAAACAAATTGAACCGACTTCTAAAAGTGCGCTAAAAAGTGAAAAATAACTATAAATTTTTATATAAAATTGAACTTTTTGAAGTCTGCGCCAAACTAATACCTGACAAAATGTGATTTATATAAACATATTAAAAATACTTTATTTGTAACTGCTTTTTTACCATAATTTGTATATATTTGTAGTTATTTATTTCATTTACAAATAATTTGGCGCCGACTTCAAAAAGTTCAATTTCATATAAAAATTTATAGTTATTTTTCACTTTTTAGCACACCTTTAGAAATCGGTTCAATTTTTTTATAAAAATTTAATTTTTCTATTTTTTGTTTTATAATTCATTATGATATCCATAAATTATTTGAACTAAGTACGAATCGAGAGTAGTGTATCTCGCAATGACTCAATGTGACAAAAAAGTACCCATTTTATCCAAAGTTGTCAATCATCTTAAAAAGAAACCACTAAAAATTCTTTGGTTCTTAGAATTTTCCAAATACCAGTAAAATTGTGACAAACAAATATTTAGTATGTCATAGTAAATCCACTGTCTTAAATTTAAAATTAATTTTAGATTGGTATTATAGGCCCCAAAACCTTCCAATATCGATGTTTAAAGAACCTGAGACGTAAATTTCTTAGCTCGATATATTTTATACTGTATATTGAGTTTGTATACGCTTCAAGAACCCCTCAATATCAATTTTCAATATTTAGAGAACCTCAGATGTAAATTTCTTAGCTCGATATATTTTATACTGCATATTGAATGTGTATACGCCTCAAGAACCCCACAATATCAACTTTGGACAAAATCGAAATATGTAAAACTTTCTGTCCCTCATATTGTATCTTACCAACCTAGTAGTTGTAAAAACTTAACTTCATATTCGTAATACACGACCCCGAAAACCCTCTAATACCAAATCTGAAAAATTGCGAATAAGGTAAAATTTTCAACCCACCATATTGCATCCACTAAATTGAAATTTAAAAAAATTATTTTTAATCTTAATCTAATCTAAATCTAAACCCTTCAAAGCTCTCAAGTACCAATTTTGGATGAAATCCGGAAATTTAAAATTTCTAGACTTATATTCGCTATTTACATCCTCCAAAACGTTTCAGTCCCACCTTTGAACAAAATCGAAAAATGTAAAATTTTTAGTCCGCTATCTTGGATTTTCCGTATTGAATCTAGAAAAAAATAATTGTAAATTAATAATTTACACCCTTAACAACCCCCTCTATCAGTTTGGGAAAAAATCGAAAAATGTAAAATTTTTAGGACACCATATTGAATCTGCCAGATTGAGTTTTTCAATAAATATTTTAATTTCATAATTAACACTAACAAAAATACCCCAATGCTGATTTTAGACAAAATCGAAAGATTTAGAATTTTTAATCCGCCATATTAAATTTTTTTAAAATAATTTTAGATTCGTTATGTGTGACCTCGAAAACTCCTCCGTACCCATTTTGGGGGAAATCGGATCAAATTAATTTTTTTGTCCGCCATATTGGATCCGCCATATTCAATTATTAAAAAATATTTTGGATACGTTATGTGCGACCCCAAAAACTCCCCCACGCCAATTTTGGAGAAAATCGGCCAAAATTAATTTTTTTTTGTTCGCCATATTGGATTCGCCATATTGAATTTTTTTAAAATAATTTCAGATTCGTTGTGTACGACCCCAAAAAATCCCCTATCCCAATTTTGGAGAAAATCGGACAAAATTAAATTTTTTGGCCGCTATATTGTGAGCGCCATCTTGGAATTAACTGCACCAATTTCGTCCAAAAAAATATGGACCACCGCAGCAACCTCCTGAACATAACGTAAATTTCATTCCAATCGGTGCCGCCGTTTCGGAGTAATCGGTGTACATACACAAAAAAAACATACATAGTCGACGAATTGAGAACCTCCTTCTTTTAGAAGTCGGTTAAGAAGCAAAAAGCCTAATATCTTTAACCTTGTCAGTGTTCAAAAAGGCCTACGAAATTTTCCGTTGTTTTGCCTTTGGTAACTAGATGGTAGTAAAAAATGTAGGCGCTAAAAGAGTCCTATAAAATAATGTGAATCCGTAGTTTTTAAGCCACTGCGTTTGAGAATATAAAAGTGTTAAGAAAGCGCTTTCACACAAGTTTTCAGTAATAAAGAAATGATAAGTTTTTTGTTTGTATTAATTCTTTACAATGTAGTATCACAAAGTAACAGATTATTCATTCAAGTGTTTAATAGAAATATCTCCAAACCACAATAAGAATATATTAACATACTTAGCCCTTTTATTTTATTTTTCATTGTATCACCAAATATCAATCAAACACGGGATAATGCCAAAGTAAAACGACAGTTAAATCGGGAAATATCGAATAGCCGATCCAAATTGGCAAACCAATCTAAATTAATCTACAACAAGCGTGGCGTGAAAAATTATCTCGAATGCCCCACAATTGGCTTATTTATTTTTAACAACCCGGGGGCTGATTGTCTGTCTGTCCCCATGTTGGTGTTAATTGAAGGATTCCTCATTTTACGAATCAACGGCAGAGGCTTAATCGACGACCGGAGGGCTGATGCCGATTTACTCCAGGATAATGTATTACGCCATTTGATTAGTCAAATTCGATATTGGTTACACTGCAATTTGTCAATAATTTCGTAATTTCAATAATTGAGTTTTTTGAATTTAATTTTATGAAAAGAGATTATTGATCTAGCAAGAGGTATAGGATATAAAATTAAAAATAAATTACGGACAATTTTACAAAAAAGCAAAAGTAAATAGTAAGCATATAATTGCAAATAAATCAAATCTTATCAAAACCTAACAAACTAATATTGAAATTCAAACTGAAAACCACAAACCTACATGACACAATATTGTATTCCTAAATACTGAAATGGCCAATTAGGTAACAGAAATGTTACAGAAGCAATGCAAGTCGTAACCAACAAAAATGTTTATTATTATTACTTTGAACAAGGATGCAAAATGCAAAAATATAAAACTTAATCATCAATGTTTAAAAGAATTTCTTCATTTTCGAAAAAATTTATTAAGCAACTTTTTTCTGATTATCTATTTAATTACACTTTAATATTTCCCAATCTAATGCCCTTCTAGGAAAATAATCGTATACTAATAGAAAAATTCATATCAACAACATATTTTTACGGCGCTAAAAATAGAAGGAAACACTTTTGCTCTCTATTACATTTATACATCAAATAGGGCTAAGGGTCAATTTCATAGCAAATACGGGAAAAGGGGCATTTTCTGACTGGTGTTTGCTAACATCTCGATCCATTAGTTGGCGTCCGGCACAAATATCAGATATCCCCTCGGTCAGTCGACAAATCGAACTTACTTTGATTTATTAGTTTCATTTCTTGGGTCATATCAGCACAATATTTCTTTTTTCTTGTCTATAAACAACTCCATTATTTTTATTTAGCGAGAACTAATACCTATCTTGAATGATGTCACCAGAGATATAATTATAGCTATACGAAAATACTAATCAGAAGACTGCGGCGATTGTGAGGACATCAACAAAAAAACATGGGCGGGTTCGGAACGAATAAAAATTTGTCAAAACAAGAGTTATCGTCATGTATCAATGAATTATATTCAAATAACATCTCAACTTGTGCTTTTTTCAGGAATGGTTGAAAAGAAGTGCATGGGATTTAATTCCAAAATTCAACATTAAAAGAACAAATAATAAAAACAAATATTGTAAAAATATTTTAAACAAGTGGCATAAAATTTTTTATAATTATTAACGATTGCAAAAAGGCGATAATTGCTGGGATTCTATAAAAATGAAGACAAAGGGGCTGTCATAATAAAGACCTTGCATCGTTGTTGAATTTGTAGCAACCGATAATAATTTGGCATGATCTTGAAAAAGGTAAGAAAAAGAAATATCAAAAAATATGCTTACAAAATTGGGGCAATATTTCAAATGTATTGAGAATAATTGGAGGTATAAAGACAAGTATTATCCGTTATATTGACTCAACTATTACAGAATATTGTTCGCATTCGTTTAAACTCGTTTTAAACACAAAAAATTCTTAAAAGGGCTACCTAAAAACTTATAAAATAGCTGAAACTCCTTAAAAAATTGAATAGTAATTCTAGACATTTTTATTCCTAAGTAAAATTTTTAGGTCGCGTCTGATACATAGTACATAAAATATCGACACAACTTACTAACTAATATTTATTAAACGTACATAAACAAACTTGTTCTGTTGGTTTGGTTAATTCAAGGTAAAAAAATCATTACAAAAATGTCCGTATTATAATCGCGATAACCTTATTGATCATGGATAATCACACATAACTTCCAGTTATTATAAAGTGTGCTCATCAGCATACCCGCGTAATAAACATTGTAAAATGTATTTTACAGAGAGTATTTTTGTACTGAAAAACATTTTCTCTTTCTTTTCTTTTCTGAATTTACATGTGATTGCTTCTTTACTAATTAATGTAACCAATTTGGACATAGTGCTAAATATTATTTCTTTTATTTAGTATTAATTTGATTCCAAAATTTCCACTGCAGTTGAAAATTTTTAAAACTATATTACTTTACAGCCAATTTGCGACCGTAATGTAAAATGCAGTCTTTGGTTAACTTTTGGTCTCTAAATGCGAAGATGATGGTAAAAACTTCCTAACACGTAAGATTTTTGAGTTATAATTTTTTCGGGAAAACGAATGAGTATTTTAATCACATTATTTTAAAAAGTAATATGTAATATACTGGGGCGCTACGTTGCCAAATTTAAGTTTTTCATAAATTAAGGATATTATGTGCAATCTGGCAACATGATGTGGGAGTGTCTAGGAATGACAAGTCAACCACAAAGTCGCAGCCCCCTAGGGCTTAAAGTATCAAAAATACCCATTTCAACCCATATATTTCCAATTTCACTCTGGCCCGTTGCCGAATGTACTTATAGTTGGTCCCTGTATACGAGAAGACGCCGTCGCTTTTCGAACTTTCGATACTCGATGTTTCTAGAAAATATCACAAGTACGGAACAACTATAAAAGCGGCCGGCCGGTAGTCGTATCATCAGTATTGGTATAGTACGAGTAGTGATCAGTATTAGACAGAGAAGCAAAGCGAACGAATAAGCCAATAGTAAGAGCTTTGTATTAGTGTTATCTTTGTGTTGAATAAAGTTAGCTGACGCTTGTAAACGTAGTATCACATCTCTGAACCGGCGTCCGTGACAGTACAAAAATGTCTAAAGTACAAAAAGTGGCTGTGTTAACCCCGAGGAGAAATAACAAAAACCCAAGTATCTTATCATAATTATTTTAGATGTCTTGTTGGAGATCATGATCGGGACTGGGCTCGTCACATATGTTGGCAAACCTGTGCAGCAAATCTAAATAACTGGTTAAATGGCAAACGCTCTTCTATGCCTTCTGTAGATCCAATGATTTGGCGAGAATATACCTCAAAATTTAGAAAAGTTATTTCTTTAGATAAAACGTGAATATTTTCACCTGGAAATGGGTCAATATCACAACAAGACGGCTCGGTAAAATTAGTGCAACAAAAAAAAGTTGCATTTCGGGAAAAAGATATTATATTATATACTTATATTATATTAAATACTGTGTCAAACACTGGTTTTGTGGAGGGAGCGAGTTAATTTTTTCCTCAAAATCAAATAGCTATGAGAGAAAGATTTATAGCAAATCTGAATAACGATCGATAGTCGTTGCGCTAAAAAACTAAATAAACAGGCAAACTTTTTGTAAAAAAACGACATATATCAATGGTTTATTGAAAAAGATGGGAATCCATTACCCGATTTATTAAAATCTGAATTTACAGTAAAAAGAAAAATTAATAATCGATGAAATCTCGTGAGAACATGGTGATCTGGTCTTAGGATAACCGCCGAAGCAAAATTCTTTTATGAAAAACCTGTTGGTAATAGTCTTAATTCATATCAAGTAGAAGAATCTTAAAGAACTTCCTTTAACATATTACGAGAGGCTACTGGAGGAAAGCAGCAGGGCATACGGAAAAATTATCCGGGACTAGACTGAACAGTTTTAGAGCTACTTTTACTTCCGCATTTTGTTTTATTATTTATTTGTCATTTTTTATTTCTATAATAATAGTTTTATTTGATAAATATTTCTATGAATTTTTATAAATGTAGTCCTAAATTGAATTTGGGTTAGTTGAGGTTAGTATAATTATAAAAAATACATTTTAAACTTATAATCTGCAACCCAGACACTTCATACTAATTTTGGTGAAAATACATCAAATGGATTTGTTTCTCCCCTATTGTAAGAGCAATCCTGTATTTTACTGATTAGATTTCAGAGAAAATTAAATGAGACTACTGCAGTAACTTCCTAGCACATCGCTTTATGATTTCTTAACTCTCTAGTATGATTATTATTACACACATATACACGGCGAAAATGTCTTACCAATAGCGGTGTCAAAATATTTATCTGATGTGAGGATAATAATACTAATTTTTGAAAAAATATTTGTTACCCCATTTTCTGCTTTTCAGATTCGAAGGAGTTTTAATAAAACAGCACGTTTGCTTAGAAAAACTGACAACCTAACCTAATTTAACGTACTAACGTATTTCTTCCTCACAGTTCTTTTCCGGAACTATATAAAACTCAATTACCTTGGGGACTTCCTTTATTGCGTATATATCGCACCCCAACAGTTTATTAAATGTTCTGCCCTGATAAGGCAATCCGACTTATTTCTGGGGTGTAATTTTTATGACCGACCGGACAGCCCAAGTGTTGATGAAGTTTATAATACCTTAAATATCTCATGGAAGAGAAATGAAAATTTATTAGCTTTAATCTTTTCCTAATAATTATTGTTAACTCATTTTATTATATATCTTTTTTATATTGCCAATGGGTAGAAGAAGTGTATTGTGATTTTAGGAAATTTGAAAACAGAGAATATCAAGTTTTTATTATTTCCGTAATTCACTGTGTAATATTTTCCTTGCTGAAACACTATTACTTAACCTCAATAAAAGTTAGTCTTACTTAGAAAACACTTCAACAACATTTTTCATTACTTTAAAATACCAGTTTTTTGAAGTTTTTCGTTGAAATACTTCTTAGCAGGACCAAAATGTCAAAGCCACCCGATAAAAAATAAACTTTTTCTTTTCCAATAATGACTAAGACTGCAGAAGTGTAAAGGTTGGTCCATCACCTATTTTAGCTAACAGTGAACGTGGACTGACAAACGTAAATATAAATGACAAATATGTGTCACACTGAAAACCCTAAAAGTAAAAATTCATTGGTGCATGTTATTGTGCCAAGAAATAGATGATCTAAGCAGTAAAACTCGTGATTTTTATTGAAATAGATAAATTTGAACATAGCAATATTATAAAAGAAATCTTTGCCAAAAGGACTTACCATCAATAGAAATCTATAAGTGCATGTGACATATTAAATAAATTCACACTTTCATATTAGGAATACTAGAAAAATATCTACACTTTGCTTTGCCTAGTTCAATAGTGACAACCTTTTTGTACTGGTACGTCGAACTTGATCTTAATTTACTTATTACTTTATATCTTATGAAGAATTTTGCAAGAAAGAAAGGAATTTGTACAAATATTGTCAAAAAATATTCATGAACAAATAATTTCCGTACAGGAGACGACACTCGATCATATATATATATATATATATATATATATATATATATATATATATATATATATTGGTCCATAGGGTCGTGAGTAAATTAATGATGATTCAGGAAGTGAAAGGTCTTAGAAGTAACTAATCCTAATATTCGCAGAAAAGTAGAAAAAATGGTTCTCGATGATCATCTTTGACCCTATGTGATAAACTAAATACGAGTAAAGTTTGATCAAGGTGGGTTAACTTCTTAACAGCAGTAAGCTTTTAAACAATATATCCAGGGTCCATATACAAGTATTTTTGGTCTCCTAAAAAGGCCCGCACACAATATTCCGCTGAAAAGTTTATGGCCACTATCTTTTGGGACTAAGTAGGAGTTATTCTTATTGAATATATGCCAATGGATAGTGAAATAAGAGAAGTTTTCTATTGTAGTACATTAACAACATTAGGTATTGCTATTAATCAGACAAGGTTTGGTTTATGTCAGAATAATATCCTCTTCTTCCGAGTTCATAAGGCAGCCAAAGTTCAACCAATCTTCCAAAAGTATAACTCCTTTGAAATGAATCATTCACGGTATAATCCAGATTTGGCTTCAACCGACTGTGTGTGTGTCATCATCGTTACCACAAATGAATTCATGTTTTAGGCAAATATGTAAAAAAGATTATTCAAATATTCTCAATATTTTAATTTTATTTTAGAAACAAAAATTACCGAAAGACTTGTGTAGGCTTAAGGGGACTATAGCCATGTAATAGAACACTGTCAGGTAACTCCGCCAATCAACATTTCAAATTACACGACGAAGATACAGTGTAATGAAGTTCGAGGTGCAACAGAACATCGCTACCTATCATTAGCACACATGATTCCCTCCCATCTACAAAATGAATATTGGGGGTTGCCGATTTAGATATAAAAATATGTAGTACAACATAAGTGCGTAACAATTCTTTGATACGAAAACCAAAAACTACAACTGTTAGGATGTTGTGATATTACACTGTAAAGATGTTGCAGCGTAGCATCCAGACTTGATACCCTAAATGGTTACGTTATGGTGTGGATTATCTATACGTATCTTTAATTGAATGTATATTTTCTAAATAATTATCTATGACAATCTTTCGGGTCTAAAATAACAGGGGTACACGCTTTATATTTCAACTTATATTTTTCCTGCCACTAATTATTAAAATTTAACATGAATATATATAAAAAATATATTTTAGGAATATTTTATCACTTCAAATTTATCATGTTAAACTTCATTTAAGAAGCCAGATATCAATTACTAATAACAATATGAACTGAATTCAATCACGATTACTCAAAATTATATTTTGTTTTGTAACTATGTGAATGGCAACCCAAGGGTTAAAACCCCTTCAAAAGTAATACTCATAATCACATCTCTGCGTTTGCAAAGGATAACAGATGTATTGTGGATCATAAAATACCCTTCAGACTGCCATTGTGTTGTCCAAAATATCGCCGTAGGGTACATAACAGTAAAAGTATTATTGGCAATTGTAATCCTATACGATACAGATATGTTATGGAAAATAATAAAAAAATAGAATCCAGCAGCGCAGTTATTTGTTTGTATATCAGCTTTATAATATTTAGTTCCATAGCAAAATAAAATTACTCGAGTATTATTTTTTAAAAGTTATCTAAATAAAAAGTTAACGTATTTTTTTAAAGATGCATAAAACAATATTTTAAAGGTTTACTTTGATAGTGTAATGTAATTTTGTGTTAAACATTTTATGTCTGGCGATGATGGAAAATTAGTCCAAAATTAAAGTCTACAATGATCTTAATAATTAAGATGTAGACCATGAGTAGAAAATAAGTTTTTTTCTTAGCTTCAAAAATTTATAAAAAGTGAATTTTTTTCTACTTTCAGATAATAGATTGCAAATTTTTTAGCTACTTTACAAATTAGATTTACATTTTTTAATAAGACCGTTATTGAATTTTTACAAAATTATTCATAATTAAAAACAAGTGATTGTTTTTAAAAATGTCATGGCCAAAAGTGCCTAAATATAACAAACAAAAATCATTTTTAATTTTTAAAGGGGAAAAGTTCAAAATATACACTTGAATTTTGAGTAGACTCTCTTATTATTATTACGATTTTCAAGCCAAACCCTCCAGGGCACCTCCAAATCTCTGTATTTGGCTATCTTCTTATTCTATTTTAACCATAGGGTGTTGTTGTTAGGTATAGCAATGTCAGCTACTGTAGTTCGCCTATAAATTTTATCTATTAGTATAATATCTGGTCTATTACGAGCAATTGTCTGATCCGTCAGAATCATTCGGTCCCAATATAGCTTAATCTCGTTGTTCTCAAGAATAGGCTCCGAGTTGTATTTGTAGTACGGCACGTTCCCTACCTGTAATAGATTTAACTTATCTGCTAACTCTTGGTAGAGTATCTTAACGGCTGAGTCGTGTCTTTCCTATACTCGGTTGCGGCAAACGCTTGGCATCCTCCAGTTATGTGCTGGATTACCTCTGATGTTTAACAACCATATCTGCATTGGTCGTTTTCTATTGAGGGATCTCTGATAACACACTTCTGATAATTTTTGTCCAAATAACCTGATCTTGGATAGCTAGCAAAAAGCCCTCCGTTTCCGGAGACATCTGTCCTGAAATCAACCAGTAGTCCGACGCTGAGTTGTCGATATTGTCCTGATTGACCTCATTTGGATACCGCCCATGCAGTGGCTTCCGTAGCCAGGCTTGTAACTTCTCTTGATCTGTTTGGTGGTGAGAAGCAATCTTTTGTTCCCTCAACTGTAGCAACGTTGAATCGTCTGCCTCGTAGATTGCTCGATGTAGTGTGGAAGAGTCTGATAACCTGTGGAAATATGAACGTAAATTTATTATTTGTTGATTGACCTGCTTACCAATCTTCTTCCTCCTTGGCGTCTTGGAAGCATTGTAGGTTCAATAGCCCTTCCAAGATGGTGTTTGTGTGCTTTTGTCAATAGTGTTCTTATTATTACTTGCAGGTTTTCGATGTCAGTCCTGCTCCCTTCCACAATTCCAAAAGAGCAGCTTAGTACAGAGCATACGTACGTGTTGAGCACCTTAAACAAATTTCCACTATTGAAGTTAATTCGTAATACCCGCCTTACCCTCCTAAAAAATTCGGTTGTTAAGTCGGCCTTGACAGTGCGATGATCAATTCTTTTAACCTGTTTCACATTTAAATACTTGAATGTTTTTTCTGCTTCCATTGCAGCTATAGTTTCTGCACCTCAAATGCTCCCAGTTGTATCTTCCCTTTAACGATGTTCAAAATACGGCACTTGTCAAATCCAACCTGCATTCCGATATCTCTCGAGAACTCCTCCACACCTTTAAGCATTTGTTCCAGCTGGTCTCTGGTAGCAGCCATGAGATTAAAATCATCCATTTATAGAAAATGATTTAATCTTACTACCACTTTGTTGTTATTTCTAATACTAAAACCATATCTGGAGGAGTTTTAACTGCGCGATAGTGCAGTGCAAAGCAGAACCACAATACGCTTAGTATATCGCCTTGAAATATTCCCCTTCGTGTTAGAGTTGTATTAGTATCGATGGTATCGTTGGATAGCACTTGCAGTTGGATCCTAGTTCTCCAGAAAAATTAAACAAACTGAAAATCGACCATATACATTCTCAGTATAATTGTGAGCCACTTATATGGCACTGAGTCGAAGCCCTTCTTATAATCCATGTAAACATCAAAGGGGTTTCTTCGGTTGGTACAGACTTGGATACATGTGACAGAGTCAACAATCAATTGTTCCTTGCATACCGTTACTCCCCTGGTTCATCCCATCCTGTTGAGTTGATATTATTTTGTTCATAATGTTGGGTCAAGCAAGAGGTGATTTCCTTATATAATGTGGAAAAGCACGTAATTGGCCTATACTTAGCTGGGTCATGTGTGTTATGAAAGTCTTTTGGCAAGAGAAATGTAATACCTTTTGCCAGAAACAATGGCATTTTCACTGGGTTAAGAAAAATATCATTAATAAGATTAGCCAGTTAATGGTACATACACCAGAACTAATTGAGCCAGTAGTTCTGGATCCCATCGAGACCGGTAGCTTACAGTTATATTCAGTGATTAATGGCTCAAACTGTGTCTGGCCGTAATCTTGACAGATTTGGTGTTCTTCATTTACCCAGCTTGCTGCAATGTTATAATTGGCGGGCGTGGAAAGTTGGCTTCCTCTGAACTCTTCTACCTGCTCTCTATTGGGATATTTATTATCTGCCATGTTAGGTGGAGAGTTGAGCTTAAAGTAGAAAGTCTTTTCTGATCGTTGGAACAGCACACTGTCTCGTTATTGGTTATTGCTGGTCTTGTATATCCTTAGTCGTCCTGCAATAACAGACAGCTTCTGTTTCAGCATGTCAGGGCATTGCTGAGTAGTAGTATTTACTGGATCCTGTTGCAAATGGTATCGGACACGATTCATGATTTCCTCAATTCGTCTCTGCAGTTTAGTTGTTCTCGTGTCCCTGATATACTCCGTCGGCTGTCCTATATCTATTCGAAGATTTTCGATTTTCTTATCTAATCATCTTCTTGCTGATCGGCGCTTTGTTGTAACTTTCATTTCTGAAGCTTTAGCTATTGCAGTGGCGGCACAGTAGATGGTCATATGTAAGGACTCCAGAGTATAGGCCTGGTAAAATCCGATTATTCATAATGTCTGTTACTATTATTATTATTATTATTATTTACAAGCCAAACGGCTTCGCACTCCCTCCAGGGAATATTGACTCATACCGAGTATACAAAGATACCAAAAATATGAAGCTCTGTGGGGACCCTTTCCATGTTATCGGGTCCTAGGTGAGGTGGTCTGCTGTATTTCTTACGAACTTTCGGACGGTTCGCGCGGTTGCAAGGAGAATTGGTTTCTGCATCGGTGTATACAGATGTTCAGCAAGGCCCAGTCCCTTGATGTTCTGCAGGAGGTTCTTTGATATCACTCCAGTTCTTGATAGTATTATGGGAATCGTTACTCATTGCCCATTGTCTTCGAATTTGCACCTCCAGATCTCTGTATTTGGCAATCTTGTCGTTGTATTTTGGCCTTAGGTTGTTGTTGTTAGGTACATCAATGTCGATTATTGTAGTTCGCCTAGAAATTTTATCTGTTAGTATAATGTCTGGTCTATTATGAGCAACTGTCTGATCCGTCAGTACCGTTCGGTCCCAATATAACTTGAACTGGTTGTTCTCAAGAGTAGGCTCGGGATTGTATTTGTAATAAGGCATTTTTCCTACCTGCAATAGGTTTAACTCATCTGCTAACTCTTGGTGGAGTATCTTAGCGGCTGAGTCGTGTCTTTTTTTATATTCAGATATCATAAGGATAGAGCTCTGTGGGGGCTTTTCCATGTTGTCGTGCTCTAGGTGTTGTTAAGGTGCTCTCCATTTTCCATAAACTTTCAGAGAGTTCGAGCGGTCCCAAGTAGCACTGCATTTTGCATAGCCATATACAGGGGTTCCCTAAAGCCCAAATCCTTGATATTGGGCAGATTACTCTTCGGTACTACGACGATTGTTGACAGAATTATGGGGAGCGTCCAGACACTACCCCACTGTCTGCGTATTTATATCCTCAGATATCTGGATTTGGCGATCTTCTTATTATTCCCGTCCCTCAGATTGTTGTTGTGATGGACGGCGACTTCTATTGGTATTGCTCGCTTGGATGCTTTATATACTAAAATGAAGTACAGTTCGATCCAGCTCCAGAGGATCCCCAACAAATGCACTGGCGAAGTTTCTATTAAAATCATACAACCTTTAGAAGGTAAGATGAACACATATTAAAAATTCCACACATTTCGTAAACATTTTTAGTAGCATTAATCTAGAGCTAAATGATAGACTAATAAGTTTTGATGTGGAAAGTCTGTATACTAATGTGCCATTAGGGGAATCACTAAATCACTAGACATAATCAAAACTAGACTTTCAAAAGATACAACATTATCAGATCGAACAAGGTTACTACTGCTTGCTTTCAAGTAAAGCACAAGTTCTACTCTCAGGATGACGGACTTCCGATGGGTTCTTCACTCTCTCCAGTGGTATATATATATATATATATATATATATATGACGTTTCGGTGAAATCTCATTCACCATTTTATATATAATTATATATATATATATATATATATATATATATATATATATATATATATATATATATATATATATATATATGGAATGGTTCGAAACTCATGCCATTGAAAGTGTAACAGTGAAACCGAAAGTCTGGTTGAGATATGTCGATAATACCTTCATCATATGGAAGGGCAATGGTCAAGAACTTAATGATTTCTTGAAACATCTGAACAACATTCGACCTACAATTAAGTATGCCATGGAAAATGAAGTAAATGATCAATTGCCATTCCTAGATGTCATAATGAATCGTTGAAACGAAACTATTCAAACTTCAGTATACAGGAATCCAACACATACTGGACAAAATCTTCACCATAGTTCTAATCATTCTGTTATAACAAGACGAGGAATTATACGCAACCTCTATAATCGCGTAGGTAGCAAACAGTAAATCCAATTTACAACAGAATGGTTATCCTTTAAAATTAATTGACGATGCTATAAATAACTTTAGAACAACGACCACTGGACAGCAAGAAACACATTCCTTCTTCACAATTCCCCACATTAAAGGAACTTCGGGGAAAATAAGACGAATTGCCAGTAGTTATAATATAAAAACAGCCTTAAAGACAGAAAATACTCTTAGAGCTCATTTAACAAAAAAGAAACCAAAAACTACCGATAAAAAAAATTTGGTTACAAATTTCCATGTGAGTGTGGTGAAATGTATATTGAAGAAACTAAACGACCACTGGAAGTTAGAATTAAGGAACATAAAACTCATACATAAAAAGGGGAGATCAGGTATTGCAGAACACGCCTGGGATAAACAACACCATATAAAATGGTTTGAAGCTGAGGCTTCAGACCATTTTATATACGTAACCCAACATGAAAAAAAGAAAATGTATCACTCAGCTTATATTAAAAATAAAAATGGAATCTTCAGTAAACCCAGTGTTGAGATACCTAATCTTTGACAACCGGTACTTCGTAACATCAAATTATTTAGGTGTGTACAGTGAAGCGAAACTTTGCGCTTCAACAGACACAGTCTCTTCATAAGCTCGTAACCTTAAGACAAAACATTCAGTTTATACTTGATAACGATTAATTATCGTCGAAACGTCGTAAAAACAAACAAAAATAAAGACAATGCAAGTCCGACTACCACATTTTAGTCAATCCTCAACATTATCTACAATCTTCAAACATACAATGATGTTGTTTTGCTCGCAGTATGCATTAATAGGTTCTGTCAAATAGGATGTGAGCGTAGGGAGGCAATAGATACGTGACCCTTTCTTAAGAAACAATGGCATTTGCAGTGGATCAAGCAAAATATCATTCAAAACAGTCAGTCGTTGGTGCATACTCCAAAACTTTTAAAGCCAGTAGTTCTGGACTTGATCAGGATCCGGGACTTTCCGGTTACAAATTCCCTTAACAATGCTAGTGATTCCTTCGTTGGTGAAGAGCTCAAATTGCATCCTAGCACCCTTGATATTCTTCATTTATCCAGTTAGCGTTGATGTTGCAGTGGACTCTGGTAGCTAGTTGACTTCTCTAGAACTCCTATACTTGTTCTTTATTCAGGTACCTATTATCTGTAATGTTTTATAAAGAGTTTAGCTTCCTATAAAAAGCCCTATCTGATTGCTCAAAAAGGGAATTGTCTCGTTTCCGGTTGTTGCTGGCTTTATATCTCGTTAACTATCCTGCAGTCAAGAACATTTTTTGCTTTAGTGTGTCGGGGCATTGTTGGGCAGTGTTGTTTATTGGGTGATGTTGCAAGTAATATTTGACCCGATTTAACTTTTTTTTTATTTGTGCGTTTTCTTGTTTTAACACCTCCAGTATGTTCTACCAACTGCTCTATGTCTTTCTAAAAATTTTCGACCTTTTTGTTAAGTCTTTTCTCCAATTGCAGGATCCTAGATTGTGGGCTTGGGTGGTATTTTCGCTACCTCGTGGTGATCTTAATCTCCATAGTTCTAGTTACTGCAGTTGGGGTGCAGTTAATCAGCATATGTTAATGTTCTAATATGTGAGCGTCTGGATTATAAACTGGCAAAACTCTGTCGTTATTTGGTTATTATTATCTCATATACTTAGCAAAACAGCTATTGGACTCCCTTCAGAGAACATTCGTTTATCCCAGATATACTGAGATATCATAAGGATGTAACACTGTGGAAAGCCCAGTCCATGTTGTCGGACCCTAGATAATATTATGGTCCTCTGCATTTCCCATGAACTTCGGGACAGTTTGAGCGATCCCAAATAGTACTGCCTTTTGCATAGCCTTATACAATTCCTTGATATTAAGCAGAAGATTCTTGTCTATTATTATTATTTTTACAGATAGACGTAACTGGATCATCTCTGTATTGTCTGTATAGTAAGTAATTCAAATATATGTATCTAATTACACTATTATACATAAAATCGTATAAAGCATTATGTAAATATCTAAAATATTTTTAAAGAAATAATTTAAATCGGCTATTTCAGAGCTTCTGAAACCAAAATATATTCAGGCATTAAGCATAAACTACTGAACTTATATTAATAGGAATTTCATTTTTTAAATAACAAGGTATTTTTGTATTTTTAATTGTTAGAAATTACTACAAATACAAAGTTTACAATTATTATCGACAAAAAGAGGATTTAAATCTTATTTTTATCGATAAATATTATTAGATATGATTTGCATGGTGAAAATAATAATAATAATAATTTAGGCAATCAAAAATTCATAGTTCTTCATTCTTGAATTTACATACCGATTAGCATGTTATACTAGTTTAAAAAATGAAAATTTTTTAACAATCACAGAACGGGCCCTAATTCTGACGATATGTTAATTCTACAATGGAATTGGTTGCTCTAACCTTAAACCCATATTTTTTCGACCAATCTTTCCACCTCTCCTTTCAGTGTTCGATCACTTTTTTTAGGATTACAGACTATTTATCTTATAATCCATTATCCTTTACGTTCATTAAAAATCTTTTTTAAGCTACCCTAGATTTAGTCTGAACTATATTTTCATTATTGTCACGTTCTAATATGTGCTGCACAGTAGATGAATACCTATTTACCATTTCGGTTATGACATAGTAATTTTAAATTTTAATTATGTTATGTGTTATATCCTTATATCAAAATGAGCTGATAAGACTTCAAGGTCTCAAATATTCATTTCAGTTAAAAGTAGTCAAAGATGCATTTATCACTTACGCAGCAGAAAATTAGATTTAAATACAATTATATCTTGAAAATCGCCAGTTTTTCATTTTAGAAATATGAAAAATGTTAGTGAATAATGCGGTTACTATTTTTAAGTGTAAGGAAGATATTCGGAATGTTAGGCAACTGTCATGGCTCATTTTTTTGGCAAGACTGTCTTAGTGCCATTTTAAATAAATTTGATTTAAATTGTTTTTAAATCGCAATCCCAATTATTAAACTTTAAATTAAATATAAATAAAATGGCGCAAGAAACAGTGTGCTAACAAACAAAATATATTGTTTATAGGTGACTGTTACTTCACATTGGATATTTTTGATTTTCTAAATACAAAAATTATAATTGTATAGAAATCTGCGTATTTTTTTAAAAAGGTTTAACGTTTTTGCAGTGGGAGAAGGTGTAACCCGTTCAACGGCCATTGACAATCAAACGTCACAGTGCATACGGCAGCTAACGTGGGTCTAGTAAAAATAATTCAATCTTTTTGTTGAAAAACTTTAATAAAGCACAATAATTATTGCTACGTAACTAAAACTATATTAATTCTAGGAATTTTATTGGTAAGTAAAATGAATTTAATGTGATGTTATGGTATAAAAAATTTACAACAGTAAAGAAAAGAGGAGAGCAAATATAGCATTGATAACCTAGCCTCAAAAGTAAGTACATATTAAAAAACTAAATGTTTCAGCAAAATGTTGCTTTCATTTTCGCAAAACACATCCATTTTTCTGGTAAAATGGCATCTTTTGGAAATCCCCTAAAAACTTCTATTTTCTCTTTTTAACATCTGCTTAAAAACAAAACAATGGTATATACACATTATCTTGTGAGCAATAGGATTTTTTAAATGTTCCAGGTGCTAGGTCCCGACAATGACAAGTTATGATGGATCTCTGTACTCGTTTTTTTTTATCGTAGAGCCAGTTCTAATGTTAATGCTCTATCGTTGTTTAAACAAGTTAATTGTTACTTTTTAGGGACGTTGAAAGCTTAAAAACTTCTAAAGCTTTTCTATGCCGAGATGTGATTGATCGGAGCATTTTAAGCTTTTGACGGGCAATAAGACTTTATGTAAGCGATTGAGTTGTCGCCCCACAATACAATTTGCCTAATTTGCATCTTGATGCGTATTTAATCTCATTTCTTTGCGAAAAATGTTCTCCGCTTTGACAGTGATCTATTAGATTTTAAGATTGTTGCGTGCCAAAGAATAATATTTAAATTGGGTTTTTGAAGCCTGTAAGGTAAATTGGTTTTGGTTGTCATAATGTGTTTTTATTTCGATTAAATGCCCTCTAATTTATTTCTTTAAAAATGTAAATCTGCTATTAGCAGTGTAAAATACAGGGCACTTGTCAACAGAGTGTCGATACAAATTCTTAACAAAGGTCATTTTGGATATGTAGAGTACGGAGACCGACATTCCGGCGGAATAACCCCGGTCATTTTTATTGTAGCAGTTACATGAAAGACCTCTTTAGTAAGTAGTTGTCTTTTTATGTGTTGCGATCACCCAAACCACTTGACTCTCAATATTAAATATTTTTATTTTTTTTATAAATGCAATGGTGGTTTAAAATACCTGATAATTTGTTTATTAAATAAGGCTACTTTGCAAACGCCTGGCAATAAATAAAAACTAGCTGGTAATTTTTTTCTTAAAAACATATCTAATTTATTCTATCAAAACTGCAATTTAACTTTTTGCACCTAAGTTACTCTTCCGGATTATAGGTATGGGCTTTGTACATATAGGAACGTCAGCTGCCTTACAGCCCTGACAAGGACCGAGCACATACACGGGATACGATTACACATCACACCCGTGAAAACATTCATCATAACCTATATATATATATATATATATATATATATATATATATATATATATATATATATATATATATATATATATATGTAGAAAAATGCGAACAGTAAATGCAAACTTCTCTCCATCATATCCTTTCTGTGTTGGAGGTTGCACAGTTAGAATAAATTGCAATAAAACGCAATTTATCCTATTCCACCACCATTGAGATGATGGCATACCTGTACCACCATACCGAGAAGAAAGTCAAAACTTACCCACCCCGCCACAGTAATACGGCAGAGGTACATGTTTCGTCTCTACTAGACTCATCAGGGTACCGACATGCACCTGGCTGTGCAAAGGACAGATCGGACGAAAGCATGCAAATACTGAACGCGGCTTCGCCGACCTTCCACCGGAGGAATCCGTGAAAGCCGCATAAACACACACAAACATATATATATATATATATATATATATATATATATATATATATATATATATATATATATACGTGTGTGTGTGAATAATTATTATCCAAAAATTTTATAATAATGAACAAATATTTTCTACATCTTTGGCCTAATGCTCTCCTCTATACCCCTTTACCGATCCTTGTCCTTATTAATAATACCGCCCTCTATTGCCCACTAATCTAAACTCTTTTCTACTTCTTATACTTGTTATACTTTCCGCACTTTGTAAATTTTGTTTCAAAGCTTATTTACTTATCTGATAAATGGAGCTTTCATTTGAAAAAAATTGTCACTCAAAATATGATGTATCAGTTTCTAAAGCTGTCAAAGTTTATGGAACGTAAGTGGATCTTATCAATATTCATATCTTTTGTTTTTTGTAAATAGTTTTTATTTTTCTGTCGGATAATGAAGTAATTTTAAAAGAATCAGCTGTTGTTTTCGTTACACGAATCAAAATTTTCCATTTGTTTTTGCGTAAGCATTCTGTAAAGATAAGTTCTGCGACATTAACAAATTTTAATTTTCGTTTGAAACTAAACTGACCACTAGATAGCATGGTGTAATGCTACAATCTACTTAATTATTTTGATTTAATAATATAAATCATTTAGAAAAAATTTTCCTTACCATGCAAAGAAACCATATTACTTCAGTCTTGTTTTTTATAAATCAATTGAAGCGCTGAACTAACTCGTAAATGTAAACATAAATACAACAAATATAACAATATTTAGGTAAGAATGTGTTGTTTTTTGAATATAAATGCTATTAAATTCTAAACGAATTGATTTTTCTGCGTGTTTTTACTTCTTCTACACACAACACTGAACTGATGAGCATTAAGGAAACGTAAATAGAAATTAAGGGAGTTGTAATTTATTATAAAAGGTAAAAAAATAATAGGGAAAAGTTTTCCCGGAAAACATTTTAACTGACGAAATGTGTGTATAGCGGGTGGGTGTTATTTTACACAAAATATGCTTTAGCTCGAATGAAAGACTAATATTTTTTTATGCCGATATAGCTTGGGTTTCCCACACCCATCGGAGAATATTCTAGACGTCACGTGCCTTTTGCTTAGATAGGGAGTGTGGTTGGTAATAAAAAACAAATAATCAACCCCGTAAAAAAGAAGAGAAATGCTAAAGGATAACTGTTTCATTTCAGCTATGTGCATCTTAAATGTATTTACCTTTTAATGTGTACGATGCATGATGGGGTGATGACAAATAAAAACATAGAGTTTTGGATATTAATATAAAATACAGGATTGAAATAATTATATTTATTTTTATATGGATGGAAATTATATTGTCTGGCCATAAAGCGAAGGATAAAGAAAAGGGGAAAAATGACATTAATGTGTTTAATATTTTAACGAAACCAGAATGCTACATATTTTAGTTTTCACTATAACAGTAACATATATGATCTAAAAATTGTGATACTAGTTAGTTCTCTTCTTAAAACTTTTTCAAATTTTACTCTAACTTGAGTGTTTTATACTTAATACCGATATAATTTATCATAAGAAGCAACACAATATATTTTATGGTATTAGAGCTACTAAACGATTTGTTCTAAGTATTTTTTATACCAGTTGAAAAAAGCCATTTTGTATATGTACCGGATGAGTCAACGATTGGATGAAGTAAGTTTGTGCCTTTTTGGTGAAATTTACAAAGAAACTATATTTATTGTTTGATACACTTTATTTTTAGGCAGATTTTAAAAATATTTAGAACTCTACAGGGTGAGCCAAAAAACTAGGACAGCATAAAGTTGTATTTTTTTAAATAGAACACCCTATATACGAATCGTATTTTCGATTTAGCTTATAATTTTAAATCTTTTTTATTAAGGGTTTACTATAACAAAACTTTATAGTTTCTGAGATAATTAAGTTTAAAAAAAAAGTCACATTTTCAAGCATCAATTCAATCCTAAATAACGTTTTCAATTTTGTGACAAATATATTCAAATTTGGAATTTAGCAAGGCCAAGGACAAGTTAACATAATTTTTACCTAATATTTGCAATAAAAGCTACAGGGTGTTGAACACATCGGCTCAAATTTGAACAAGTTTAAATGAATAAATATCTTTTTTTTTAAATGGTACACCCTGTATATTTTCATGTTATTTAATAGAGTAATAAAAATCCTAAAAGTTTTGTTCAATATATCCTATACCTATTTATAATAGTTTTTGAGATATTTCAGTTTTTCTTATTTTCCATACTTTTTTACAGAAATAGTCTTCATTATCATAGTAGCCATGGCAAAAACAATGTAAAAGAACATTTTTCTGTGTGTCAAATTTTTAACCGCAATCGCTTCTTTTAGTTTTTATGTAGTGTAGTTTGGTTTTTTTTTGCATTCATCTTATATTGTAAAATGAATTTTCCAAAGAATGAGTTAATAGATATGATTTATACAATAGGGGAGGCTCAAAAAAATTGCCTTCTTGCTCAAAGAATTTACAAAATGAAGTATCCTGATCGACGCCAGCCTAATACCCATACTTTTCAAAACTTAATGCAAAGATTTGATTCTTCTGGTACTGTTGATTATCCAAAACGTAAAGTGGTCAACAAACCAGTAACTAATGAAGAAAAAGTACTACAAGTATTGTGAAATGTTCAGGAAAATCCTTATATTGGTAGCCGTCAGTTAGCAGCATTATGTGAAACATCACAATCCACCGCTAATCGTACTACCAAGAAATATAGGTATCATCCATATCACATGGAATTACACCAAGAATTGCACGGACAGGATTTTGAAAGTCGTGTAAACTTTTGTCGTACAATAAATGCGGAGATTTAATTAAATCCAAATTTATTATGCAAGGTAATGTTTAGTGATGAAGCTACTTTTAGAAGTAACGGTGCCGTAAATAGACGCAACATGCATTATTATGCCACAGAAAACCCATTTTGGATAAGAGAGGTGCAACATCAAAACCACTGGTCATTAAATGTTTGGTGTGGTATTCATCATAATCGAATTATTGGACCCCATTTTTTTAATGAACCACTAAATGGCCATAGTTACCTGAACTTTCTACAAGAAGAACTACCCCAACTGCTTCAAGGTCTCGATAGGGATGAGCTCGACAGTATGTGGTTCCAGCACGATGGTGCGCCTCCGCATTACCATCGTGAAGTTCGTGCGTTTTTGGACCAACGATATCCGCAAAAATGGATTGGACGTGGGGGTTTCATTGAGTGGCCACCAAGGTCTTGCCACATCACCCAATTAGATTTCTTCCTATGGGGTTATATTAAAAATAAGGTGTATGTTAATCCACCAACAACAGTGGAAGATATACGAAACAGGATTAGGGATACATGTAGAACAATAACGCCACTAATTTTGTCCAGGGTCCGAGAAAATCTGCAAAAAGACTAAATTTGTGCATTGCACAAGAGGATCGTTTATTCGAACACTTATTAAAAAGAAATAATTAATCTCAGTATTTAATAGGTAATTTTTTTGTTTCAATTTAGTATAAAAGTAAATATGTATTTGCCTTGTCGTTATTGTTGTGTTAATTTTTTCACATTATGTTTAATTAAACTATTGCCGTTGTAATATAACGAATAATGTATTTCATCATATTTAACCACATTCTGTTTGTTTCTGTAGTTTCTTTTTATTATTTTACATGGCTACTATGATAATGAAGACTATTTCTGTAAAAAAGTATGGAAAATAAGAAAAACTGAAATATCTCAAAAACTATTATAAATAGGTATAGGATATATTGAACAAAACTTTTAGGGTTTTTATTACTCTATTAAATAACATGAAAATATACAGGGTGTACCATTTAAAAAAAAAGATATTTATTCATTTAAACTTGTTCAAATTTGAGCCGATGTGTTCAACACCCTGTAGCTTTTATTGCAAATATTAGGTAAAAATTATGTTGACTTGTCCTTGGCCTTGCTAAATTCCAAATTTGAATATATTTGTCACAAAATTGAAAACGTTATTTAGGATTGAATTGATGCTTGAAAATGTGACTTTTTTTTAAACTTAATTATCTCAGAAACTATAAAGTTTTGTTATAGTAAACCCTTAATAAAAAAGATTTAAAATTATAAGCTAAATCGAAAATACGATTCGTATATAGGGTGTTCTATTTAAAAAAATACAACTTTATGCTGTCCTAGTTTTTTGGCTCACCCTGTAGAGTTCTAAATATTTTTAAAATCAGCGTAAAAATAAACTGTATTAAACAATAAATATAGTTTCTTTGTAAATTTCACCGAAAAGGCACAAACTTACTTCATCCAATCGTTGACTCACCCTGTACAAAGCCCATACCTATAACCTGGAAGACAAACTTAAGTGTAAAATGTTAAGTGGTAGTTTTAATACATTAAATTATATATATTTTTAAGAAAAAAATACTAGGCGTCCTATTGTATTTATCAAAAAAAAAAAAAGAATATTGAGAGTCAGATGGTATACAGTGTTCTCGTAAAATAGCGAATAAATTCAACATAAACTAAATGGGTAGTTGTTTGGAAAAACGCTCCGACCCGTCGAATTTTATTTTTAGTTTAGAGTTTATTTGCGTGTTACCGAAATACATAGAGTAACCAAAAAGAAGCTATGACGCCATCTATATTTTTTTTCAATTGAAAAATCCATTTTTTATTTCAGAATCACAAAGAGCACATTTTTCTAAATACGATAAGTATCGATATTGGCGAACTTTTAGTATTTCCAAATTGTCGGGCTGTGTCAAGTATACTGTAGTTTTTAAGTTTCATATATAATCAAGAGGGGTCAAATCTGGTGATCTCGCTGGCCACTCAATTGTTCCTCTTCTGCCTATACAACGATTCGGAAAAACCTCGGCTAAATAAGCACGGACAGGAGCAACGTAGTGGGGCAGCACTCCATCTTGTTGTAAAAAAAAAGGTCATGTTGGAACATATCAGGCTCTTGAGGATCTAGATACAAAGTTATTAGTGCAGGAATAAGGTCATTTTGAAGAAACTTCAAATATCTCGCACCAGTAAGGGTACTCTCAATGAAATAGGGCTCTTCCGTCAACTGTACCACACCAAACGAGCAAAGTGAATTTTGAGGGTTTTGGTTGTTAATAGCTGTGATCTAACGAGGATTTCCAATTGCTTAATAGCGACAATCTTGTGTATTGACATGACCATTTAAAGTGAATGTTGCCTCGTTTTATATATATATATATATATATATATATATATATATATATATATATATATATATATATATATATATATATATATATAGCGAAAAAACTTTACAGATTGGTATATTTTTTTTTCTACAAATAGGACCAATATTTAATTTTACAAAAAAAAAAAAAAAACATTGAACTGAAATAAGAAAAAGATGTTTAATATTATTTTGCAAAGAAAAATGTTGTGATCTACACTTTTTCGGTGTAAAAAGTGACTATTAAATACCTAACAGTTCTTACCATTTGTTATTTACAATTTAAATATATTAGTTTCAAAAAGTCTTTTAATTTCTCTGGATATCTAAACGACTAAACTATTTTTTTTTATTTGTTTTGTAAAATAATGAAATATTCAGTTTTTACCCAAGACTTTTTATTAGTTAGAAAATAGAAATTAATTCTATTTAAAGCTGTAAACTATCTAAATGTTATAAGATGAAACGAACTACATTTCTCAAAGGAGATCCAAATATACCGTTAAAGAAAATCGTTTTTCTAATCTTGACACCAGCTGTTTTTTCTATTATGTTGTCAGGGCAATACAAACGGCCCAATAAACTAAGACCAACCTCGGCTACCGAAGAGTTAATAAACAATTGGGCCTTTAGGCAGTTAGTGCTACTTGGAATGATTCATGGTATCCAAACAACTACCGTAAAATCTCTTAGGAACTACAAGGGAAACTAAAAAAATGTAGCCATAATAGAAATAATAAGTTGTAGAGCATTATTAATTTTGTTAAACTGTAACAACCTGTTTTTTTATGTGTGTCCGATTAAATGTAAATTCGTTAAATAATATGCTTTAATGATACTTTATTTTCACTGAATATATCCGAACTAAATGTTTCCTCGATCTTACTTGTTTAAACAACAGTGCATTAAGCGTCAGTTTGATTAATTAGGGAGATTATTGACTCACGAGTAAAGCCCCCATAGACAAGAGATTTAATAATTTAATATCTTTGAAAAATGAAATCAAATTTATCCTTAAGAACAAGTGATAAAATTTGAATACCGCACTGAAATCCAGATAGTAGATTTTTATGAAATGTTCTAAGCCAATAAAACGCTTCGGCTGTAAAATTTGTAGCCATGTTTTTGTATTAAGCTGAAATTTGTCTCATTGCAGAAATATTGCAAAGCAGTATAACACATAAAAAAATGTTTGTTGGGAACGAATTATGTTAGAATTCTGTAACAGTTACTAGTGTTAGTAAATGTCTAAGTTAGTTCGATGCCTGCAAAATTTTATTACAAAATATGGACCTTTTATAGAAAAACTTTGCCTATATTATAACTCAGTAAACATAACTTGAGGGTGCCAATTTTCAGAAAAAGGGTTTACTTAATGCTGTTATGTTGTATCTTTAAAGATTTTTAAAATCTACTGTTGAAACACATAGTCAAATTTTACATTTGTGACTAAAATAAATCCAGACAGTATTTTAATGAAAAAATCTAGACTTTAAGTATAAGCAATATATAGTTTGTACTGAATTTTAAATTAACAAATTTAAAATAATAGAAAAGTATGGCTAAAAAAAAATAACAAAACACATAATTAATGCGAAATCAAATGAGTGGTTCTTAAAAACTAACTATAAGTAAAACCAAATAAAAAAAAACACTAAAATGAACTTTTGCAACTATCATTAGGCTACATTATAGATGTAGGGAAATAAATCTCTTTAAACATCGTGTTTTCTAGGAACCTACAGAAGGAACAAAATTTATATTTGACTTAACTGCTGTTCTGCCAAGCAAATTTACCAAAAATCACTGTTCTAGAATAGGGCAAGTTTTTCATTTCTCATAAATTAATGGAAGCAAATTAACTGTAATAAATTTTATTCAATATATTTAGTAAATGCTACTTTCCAAATTTTTTCTTAATTTTGATTTTACCGTTCGAACATTAGAACAAGGAACATTTTAAACGAATAATCGTGTTTCGCCAATGAAGCGACTAAATAAAAAATGTATTTCTTTATTTATTTTTGGCATAGCGGGAAGTACCTATTTTTTTCAACTTCACTGTTTAATTTTGGATTAATTGAAAGCTAACTTTTATTGGAAAAACTGAAAAACTGACGAAGTGGTATGCAAGCGGACGGACATGGCGAAACCATAAGGATTATTAGCTGGCTCTGAAACCCTAAAAAATATGTTTGTCCTATTTCAACTCCTAAATATCTTCGTTCTTCACCAGAATCCGAGAGTTCACAAAGCACATAATCTTTAACTTTTCCTTCGGGAGATATTTTAGATCGAACAGCTACGATTTGGTTTAGTGCCTGATTTTTTTAATTTAGAGGTTTAATGGGCATCCATTTATGAATGACTACAATGTGGCAAACAATTATAATTGTCTCAATTTAAACTTCAGTCATCAGCTTTGTCTTTATTAGAGCAAGACCGAAAATGACCTTGACTATATGATAAAAATAATTTTCATCAGAAAAAATTTTTATTAAATAATAATTTTGTTAAATAAATTTAAACTTTATTGTAAAATTGTATTACTAACTTGTTGCAAAACTGATTTATGGAAAAGTCTAGCATTATCGTTGATACAATAGTTTGTTTCGTTTATCTATTTTTGTCATTTTTTAAACGAATATAAAGCTAGAAAAATGACAATAATCTGCTGTCGAATCTGCATGGGAAGGTGAAGTACGGTGACTTCACATAACTACATTTCTGCCAAGAAAGATGAAAACTCGAGCAGGTACCGTAAAAAGTACCATCTTGGATAAGGAAACAAAACTCTAAAATGCTTATACGATAGCATTAGAGTGAATTTATCAAAACTTATTGATGTTGAATTTTGACTGTAAGGAGAGTTAAATTTGAATTAACTATGATTGTTATTTGTGAAAAATCTAACCAAATATGAGAACATTAAAAAACTTTTTGTCAACACATCAATTACATTACTGGTAAATGTCATAGGTATCACACTTGTCATGCATCTAGATGAAAAAAGTAAATAATAAAATCCTTATACTTTCTCGGCTTGCATTATTTTTTCACGAACAAAACATATATCGAGACTAGAATCCCAAGTGAAAACAACAAAAGAAAAATTGAAATAACATGTTCTCATATTAATTTCACTGCTCACTTGTAAAAATAATAAATTGTGTCTAGGTTTCGTTTTGTTACATTGACGAAAAATATAAGGAAGTAATTTAGTGTGGAATAATAGGAGTAACATAAAATTTTTATAAAAAATTGGACCGACTTCTAAAAGTGCGCTAAAAAATGAAAAATAACTACAAATTTTTATATGAAATTGAAATTTTTGAAGTCGGTGCCAAACTAATACCTGACAAAATGTGATTCGCATAAACAGATTAAAAATACTTTATTTGTAATTACTTTCTTAACATAATTTGTACATATTAAAAGTTATTTATTTCATTTAGAAATAATTTGGGGCCGACTTCAAAAATTTCAATTTCATATAAAAATTTATAGTTATTTTTCATTTTTTAGCGCCCTTTAGAAGTCGGTTCAATTCTTTTATAAAAATTTTATTTTTCGATTTTTAGTTTTGAATTCATTATGATATTCATAAATTATTTGAACTAAGCGCTAATCGAGATTAGTGTACCTCGCAATGACTCTAAGGTGGCAAAAAAGTACCCATTTTATCCAGAATTGTAAATCATCCTAAAATGAACCACTAAAAATTCTTTGATTCTTAGAGTTCTCCAAATACCAATGAAATTGTGTCAAACAAATATTTAGTCTGTCATAGTAAATCCACTATCTTAAATTTCAAATTAATTTTAGATTTGTAATATAGGCCCCAAAACCTTCCAATATCGATATTTAAAGAATTTGAGACGTAGATTTCTTAGCCTGATATATTTTATATGATTTATTGAGTTTGTATCCGCCCCAAGAACCCCGCAATGTCAATTTTATATAAAACCGGAAAAGGTAAAATTTTTAGTCCCTCATATTGTATCTTATTAGCCTAATAGTTGTAAAAAATTAACTTCATATTCGTAATACACCTCCCCCCAATCCCCTAATACCAAATTTGAAAAAATGCGAATAAGGTAAAATTATCTTCCTACCATATTGGATCCGCCATATTGAATTTCAAAAAAATAATTTTAACGCCTTAATCTAATCTAAATCTAAACCCTTCAAAGTTTCCAAGTACCAATTTTAAATGAAATCCAGAAAGTAAAAATTTCTAAATGGTCATATTGCATCTGACGTATTAGATTTTCTTAAAATAATTTTATATTCGCTATTTATATCCTCAAAAATGATTCAATTTCACATTTGAACAAAATCAAAAAATGTAAAATATTTAGTAAGCTGTATTGCATTCGCCATATTGAATCCTGAAAAATACTATTAAATTCATAATTTACATCCTCAAAAACCCCCTATATCAGTTTTGGAGAAAGTCGAAAAATGTAAAATTTTTAGGACACCATATTGATTCCGCCATATTGAGTTTTTCAAAAATTATTTTAATTTCGTAATTAACACTCACAAAAATCCCCCAATACTGACTTTAGGCAAAACTGAGAGATGTAGAATATTTAATTCGCCATCTTAGATCCGCCATATTTTTTTTTAATAATACCAGATCCGTAATGTGCTATCCCAAAAACTCCCCCATATCAATTTTGAAAAAAATCGGACAAAATTAATTTTTTATCCACCATATTGGATCCGCCATATTGAATTTTTAAAAATATTTTGAATTCGTCATGTCCGACCTCGAAAACTTCCCCATACCAATTTTGGAGAAAATAGGGCAAAATTGATTTTTTTGTTCGCCATATTGGATCCGCCATATTGAATTTTTTAAAAATAATTTCAGATTTGTTATGTGAGATCTCGAAAACTCCCCCACACCAATTTTGGAGAGAATCGGACAAAATTGATTTTTTCGTCCGCCGTATTGGACCCTCAATATTGAATTTTTTAAAATAATTTTGGACTTGTCATGTGCGACCCCAAAAACTCTCCCGTACCAATTTTGGAGAAAATTGGACAAAATTAAATTTATTTGTTCGCCATATTGGATCTGCCCTTTTTAAATTTTTCAAAAATAATTTCAGATTCGTTGGGTACAACCCCGAAAATTCCTCCATACCAATTTTGGAGCCATATTGTAAGCGCCATATTGTAAGCGCCATCTTGGATTTTACTGCACCAATTTCATCTAAAAAAATATGGGACCACCGCAGCAACTTCCTGAACTTAACGTAAAAAATTTCATTCAAATCGATGCAGCCGTTCCGGAGTAATCGGTGTACATACATAAAAAAAAATACATACGCGACGAATTGAGAACCTCCTTCTTTTAGAAGTCGGTTAAAAGTAACTGCTTCTTAAGACTCAATTTTATTCCATTTATTTATTTCAAAACATTTTCGAATGCCCCAATATCCCAAAAAGAATTTTCTAAATTTAAAAATAAAAACTCATTTGTTAAGCAAAAATGCTGTTACTGATGAAATTAATGTGGTAAACTAATTCCGCCGCTTAAAAAATGCATCTGTTTTCAGTTTTAGCATTTACTAATTTATTTTCATTCTAGTATTTTGGTAATACAAATTTTTGTTTTCTAACAAATATAGCCATCTTTACTTTTGGTTTTATTAAAATTATTCGATCAAATTTATATATCGACAGGAAAACAAAAAATCTGAGCAATTATTAGTACTGTAATATCATCTAAATATTATTAATATCTGTTTAAACTTATTATTACAACGAATACTCGTGAATACACAGGTTTACATAAAACAGAAACACATAAAGTAAACAATAATAATTTTAAGAACATTATAGAGAAAAAAGAGTGTGTTAGATTTATCTTTAAATGAACTCTAGTGTTTAATTTAGAAAATATTTAAACAGCTTCATTTGGTGCCACTGTAATGTGTATCTGGTTTAAGTTCTAAGCAGAAGGCATATAGTTAGAAAATTTAGTGTGTTCTTCCGCCTGCAAGTAGATTCATAATTGTATAAGGTAAATATTTAGTATTATGATTGTCTGGAAATGTAAACAGCAAATTAAAGTAATCTACTTCCTTTAAAATTACTGGCGCCAATTAGTGAATATAAAGGAGTTTTATACAACAATCCAATTGTCATCATATAGAAGTTTATACTCATTTTTAGAATAGGAAATATTTTTTTCTTTTTTTTTAAACAATATGCATTAACCATTGATGAAGCAGGTATTACAAATTTGTGTTTTTTGTCGCAAAAATACGTGAACCAGACCACAAACCAAAACCATATTTTAACAGTTTTTTTAAGTAATGTAAAGCATTTTTATTTTTTATATTCTAAGTTTGTAGATGCATTTTTATGCATATAAAAAGCTGACTTTGAGATGGTCAAATAAGAATAGGCAAAAATCTCCTATCAAATATCCAGTCCATATAAAATACAAAACAAATATAAAGTAATAAAGATAAATATTATTACTTGGTAAAATGACAAAAAAAATGTATCAAGATATACTAAATTTACTTTAAGTTTGTTTTAGTAACAGTTGAATTAAGTATTCTTTTTTGAAATCTTGTTTTGATATTTTAGATTTCAATCAAATATCATAAGGCAAAAAGCTTTTAGCAAGAATATGTATTTAGTCAGTAATAATTTGAGTTGGGAAACGACTGAGCGGCACTTGATATATTTCTGGTCTCCCCTTCATTAAGGCCTTTAAATTAATTAACATTTGTAATCGAATTTTCCCGCAATGTAAATGAGAATATCATCTATATTTCTCCACCAAAGCGAGTGCTCCCATCATTCAGTACATATTAATACATATAAGTATACATTGTTTTAGTTATGTGTTTTTGCTATCGTAAATAAATTAAAATCTAATTGATTATGGTTTAAATATAATTACTTAGTTATATTGTCATATAATAACAAATAATAAACACAAAATGATTACTTGATGGATCACAAAAATAAACAGGAATAACTTTTGAAATTTCACGTGATCTACAACTGGAACCAACTGATTGAAAGAGAAAAAATCAAAAGAATGAGTTTAACATTTTCATACAATCAGTAACGGATACACGCTCTTCTGATAATATTGGATTCATTGATATTACATCTTAGCACGGAATTTTATTGTTTTAGCCATTATGCTCCCCTAAACAATGTTTGACTCATTAATGGTAGAACTCAAACTCGAAGTTCACAACGTTTTTTATTCAGCAGTTATGCTTGTCAAACTCCACTTGAGAATAAATAATTTCGAGCAGTCTGAAAAGAACTAAATTACCCACACAATAATTTCGTACGAAATAAAATAATATTATGATCTTAAGCCAAAGGTCTCCAAACTTTTTTTTTATCTCGTAGACCACGGGCCATTTTTCCTTTAGATAGACCCTCTGTCTTCCTAATATTAAACTTTTACAAAACGCATTTTTGATAGCCGAAGCCTTAAGGCCTGTTCTTACTTAGTAGTGCCCACCCCAGGTTTTTCACCCAGAGTTAAATACCAGTCTCTTTCTTCATTCACTCTTCTGCGTTACGACTGTGGATAAGAAACTCGTGGTGCCAAGCCTTGAAAGACACGTTTTTGGAACAACTTCCTAAAAAATAAGCTGGTCAGCCTGATCCCGCCATTATCTAGTTTTTTAAAGTTGTTTTGTGTATATCTGTTATTGTAAACGTTTTCTTTCAAAAATTAATGCAATGGTAACAAAAAAATGGCGGTTCATTTGGAGCATGGAGACTGTGCTGATCCTCAAAGAGGTGTATGAAAACCATCCGAGCCTATTCAAATTGCAAGATATTGATTACCAAAATAAAGTGAAAAAGCTTCAAATACTTTAAAAATAGAATTTTTGAAGCTCTAAGCAATCCCTGAATATAGAAGATGTGAGCAGCAAAATTCATAAGTGGAAATTCCAATTTAATGGATAAAAAAGTAACTTCTTTAAAAACAGGTACGAGCACAGCAGAAGTATGGAAACCCACACTGTGGTGTTGTGAAAACTTGATGTTTTTGAAAGACGATGTAATTTGTTAAGCTAATAATTAAATAATTTCCAAGTACCAATCATGTCAAAACAATCTGATATAGTATTGTCAAATGAAAAAAAAAACAAAATATTTAAATTACATGCTGTTTTAATGAAACATATAATAGGATATTTAATTTTGTGGGAAGTTATTGATATAACCGAGTGAATTGAAAGGTCCACAGCCTCTAGGACAAAATTAAGGAGTAATATTCAGCATGAAGTGGCTATATTAATAAGCCATGCAGCTGAAATTTCGCGAGAAAATCGTAGAAAAGATGATGAAAAAGATTACCTCAATAGATTTCCAAGCTATTGTTATTATTTTTGATTTTATTTCTTATTACAACATTTAAAGTTTTCATTTTCTTAAATTAACTCATTGCTGTTTCTTCCTATGATCTCTATATGATTTCTAACCATGCATTTTGAGTGTACAATTTTCAGTTTAAATTTCTTAAACTTCTATGATCACATAAACTCTGATCTTTTTACAAAAGACAGTTTTGTAAAATTTAAGAGATTAATATTATAATCACTCTGTGCAACACGTCAAATAAAGATATCTTTATAAAATAAGAATATATTTTTATTTCATATACACAATTAGTTTGATAATTATTTCAAAACAAAATTTTTCTATACTGATCGACCTGATCTTTCAAAAATGAAAAATAAAAGTAGGATAAGAAGATTAAAATGAACAATAATTAATTACATTTTTGATATACAAGAACAGGAAAAGAAAGAAGAAAGTTTCTGGTTTTTAGAAATAAAACAAAGTTTCAAACATAATTAGTTTAATTAAATTAACAATATCACAATATACAGACCCTTGAGAAATCATTTAGTCTACATTAAATGTATTATACAGTAAAGCTATTGGTATATATGGGTTTTTTTATATTTAACATCATAAATAGAGCCTTTATTATAAGCGGTGGAAAAAACTTTAAATATATAAGTTGTCGTATTTCTTCTGTATTATTTTTAAGATTTATTTGAAAAAACAATGACACATCGTATAGTTGAAAATGAAAAGCAATTTTAGTTCTTCTCTCTGTGCTAGAATAGAAGCCATGTTTCAATTAATTTTAAAAATGTTCGGGCTAGCCACTATTTACTTCTTCTGGGATATTTAAGTTTGAAAAACAAATGCATTCTATATCGAGACTTTACAAGACACAAATTCATTTTCTAAGGTACTATAAATCTACATGATCACTTCAGGTCCTTCACGTATTATATCTGATATTGATGAACAGCCTAAAAGGAATATCGCTTTGAAAGGTACCGAGGTTAATAATAAGCCTATCGCAGCCGCATTGCTTATCTAAAAAAGGTGTTCTTGAATAGTTTAGGTTTTTTTTTAAATTACTTTTTATGAACACTGCAGCTATGGCAATTCGACCAGAATATTTTAGGTTCAATTCTCCTAAGCAAATCTTTAAATTTGGCTTTATCCATTCGCTTAACGCTTATATTTTTCTGGATCATGTAGTTTAACATTTATCAAAGACAATTTTTTTTTGTTCTTCTACACTAGCAAAACGCAAATCCACCATAAACGTTGCTTAGGTAGAAGATGAACTGCTAGTCAAAAAATAAATAATAGAGGTACCAATTCTTCTAGATTCATTTTTTTTAAGTAACATTACTTAATCGTTTATTAAGATCACAAAAACGAATAAAACAAAAAGTCTGTCAGCACGTCGGCATTTCATTAATGTCAAAAATATGAAAAGTACAAAAGAAAAAATTACTAGAAATTAAAACGCTAGTCGTAAATGTGAACAAGCTTGCGTCTTTCATCCATGGCCTCAAAAACCCCTGAAATCAGCTGATAAGTCAAGGATCAAACATCCTGAATGAAAAAGTCTTGGGAACAGGCCATTAGTCGCGGTGTGTCGCGAAAAATATAAAAAATGTGAACTAACAGCGCACACTCGTTAATAAAAAAACAAATTAAACAAGTTCGTGCAAGACTACGCTGTCTTTCTTACAGCTTAAGTTCACGTCTAAACATGTTTGCTATGACGCGTATGACCGCAATGCAATGCTATCAAATACACAAATTTTGATAATTTAGAAGAAGTGTGACCACAAAGCGGAGAGCTACTTATACAATTTAATGAAATATTACAATTTAACAATCTTTGTTAGGTATACTATGAGACTTATGCTTAAATTTTGATGATGATCTGCCGAAATAGGATCGAGTTTTGTGGACCCCCGTTTATAGCTCATGCACGCCAATTTTTTTTCTGTTGACGTGGACCCCTTGCAGGTCGCATTCTACCCATGAGGATACATATGAGTTACTTTGAGAATCAATAGTCTAAGCATCATATGTAACATGAAAAAATTAAATTTAACACTAGATACTCAATATGTACTTACATACTTTCAGGCTGCTTGTGGCAAACAAAATTTTCTTTTTTTAATTTAAATACGCATAATTTCAAAATTATAGGCTGTAGAAGATTTTACTAACAACTAAGTTAAACAATCTTCAAACTTTTCTCTTTATATACAACAATATTTAATTTGATGGCAATTGTTATTGTTACAGTTGATTTTGCAGAACCTAATCTAACTGAAATTAATAAATAATCTAAATATAAAAAGCAGCAATAAATAATTATTGTACATCTGAATACTTTGTTTTATAGTTTAAATAGATTATTCACATTGTTTAGGAAATTCTTAAATTGGAACGGTACTTTTACAATATTGCAACGCAATTCTTAACTATTTCTTACTTAATTAGTGTTCTTGGAAATAGTGAAAAAGTAATAACTATGTTTGTATTATATTTATTGCTCTTTCGTTGCAGTTGAATGATAAGCAGAAGCTTGTAGTTTTTTAAAAAATCTTCAACACGCAACAAACAATTCGACCCTCAACCTAACTTGCTCTGTTTAACTTATTTGAAAGCGTTATTAATCCAGAAACGAGTGCTTGGATAGAAGCATTGTTTATAAGGTTTTTTAATTTGATGGTCTTTGTTAAACGATTTTATTTTCCGAGGAATATTATTAAATTTTTATCCCCATTCCAAATTAAAGTTAGAAAAATTAAAAATAATTGCAGTTTTTTTGTAGTTGTTCCAAATAGAAACAATTTATTTAGAACATAGCGGATAGATTTCAGTATAGACATGCCTACCAACTACTGTACTCTTGCTCTATTTTTATCAGAAACACTTAACACTGCCAAGTTTTATCATCTTTCTTGGCATAAAATAATATCTGTGGCAATATTTCAAAATCACCGAAACGAAAGTTAACGTACCATAGCTTATCTTATCTCGTTCTATATTTTTGGCGTATATCCATCTGCTTCGGCCAAATCTCTCCCCACGTAGAGAAATCAAAGCCGACGCAATATTTAGTGAAATCCAATCCGTCTGAGACCTATAAAACCTATAAAAAAACCGGCGTGTTAAATGGATCATGGAAAAAACCGCATAATTCACGATACCAACTATGCGATTATACAAAAAGATGCTAGGATTTCACCCTAAAAAAGTGGTAAATTAAAAACGTTAGGGGTCACGTGTTTGGATTTAGCTCGTTGTATTTCATGACTTTGTAGTTTTTATCCCTAAAAGATTAAGTCTCTGTAATAAATTATTTGTTATGTAATTGTAACAGACGACTTTATTTATTCGATATATATATATATATATATATATATATATATATATATATATATATATATATATATATATCTTTGTTTCATTGTTTTTATGCAAAGTTGGTGCTAATATAAAAATGATGGATAAATATATTTATTTTATATACATATACAATAAATTAGTGTCTAGATTCCATACTCATAAGCAAATTACTGACAAAAATTTCATTTCTGATGAATATTTTATCACAATTTAGGTAATTGACCTAGAATATTCAAAAATAGTGTAAACTTGGATCGAGAAATATAAAACCTTTTAGGAAATACCGATTAAATTTAGGGAAATTTAGGGAACAGCAGAATTGTATTAAAAGGAGTGAATTATTTTGAAATCTTAAATTTTATTGAAGGAACTTTCAAAATCTCTAATTCTACAAAACGAAAATTTCAAAAATATCGTCAGAGATAGATAAAAAGTATCAAAAATCACCAAATATCAAATTTTAGTATATAAATGGAGTTAAAATATCATAATTCGGTCATTCAACGTTAAATTTGTTTCGTTCTTACGTACTAATCAGGAGATCTCATGCCCGATTTTAGCTTTCAGATTTACGAAAAAATACAAGAAGTTTAGACAGATAGGGATCTCATCACAATGGGCATAATAGGCAGCCAAATAATTTTTGTTAGTGTTCGCGAGGCTTTTTTTGATTCTGAGTTGTTTCTATTATGTAGTTTTAGTTTAAATAGTTATTTTTAATGTAATATCTGATATGGAGGACGATATAATTCTAAATACAATCTGGATAGCTGCAAAACATACTTTGTAACTAAGACAACCATTTTTACAAAACCAATATAGTACTGAGACTATCGATTTTATTCAATATTCCGTCTATAGTTTGGGCATATATGTTGAGATATAAATCCTGTCAACTATGATTATGTTCAAGGAAATAAGCTATTTTAATTTATAATATTGGTTACATAAAAACCAAATTTACTTTCAAAACATATCAAATTGAAAACCCACTCTTTAAGCCAGCGACTGAAATTTTTACATTTACAAATTATTTAATTTTCCGCCTAAAAGAGCAGATTTGTTTTCCAAAGCGACTCAAGTCGACTGTAACTAACTTTTAAATAACAACTGGTAAGACGAGATCGGAGAATTTTTGTTTGTAACCAGTACCTATCTTTCTTCTTAAAGAGTCCTTGATTGTTTTAAATTAGTTTGCTTCTGGCAAAAAATGTTATCGTTTCGAAGTTTGTGCTCTTTTCCCCCTCTTTGATTTTGATTGTGGGCATTCCTTTGAATTTGATTTATATGCTGCCATTAATCAAATAGTATTTCGATAACTTTTGTTCATTTCGGCGTCTAAAATAAAATGGAAGAAAGTCTCTAGAAACAGGAATTTTTTGAATTTGACCTGTTAAATATTTATGTCATCAAATCCGTTTTCCTTTTATTTAAATATCTGATATTGCAGTTTATTGCAATTTTATCTTTCAATATCGTTTTGTGGAGTTCTTGTCAAAAGTTGACAATTGTTTATTCTTTTGCTATTTACAAAAAAAAAATCATAAAGAAATGATTTCACCAATTATACAGTAAAAACAAATTATTTTTTAATATATTTCTAAATGTTTCTTTTAAATTTAAATATTCATTAGTATTATTTTTACATTCTTAAATAAATTAAAATAATAATTATATATGAGAGACGGGAAAATGAGTGGGGTTATTTTGAGAAAATATTTTTTGTTAGGATATTGGTACATATTATTCATTATATATAAAATATATATATTTACATGAGGAGAAAGAATCTTAAACTTCTGTTTTAATATTTTGCTTATTATAAATGATGAGAACTGCAGGTCAGTTAGTTCAAACCAGTGTTATAAAATTCAACACACACACACACACACACACACACACACACACACACACACACACATAAATGACAAGACCTAAAAGTGTCACTCATCACTACTTCATCGTGCACTTAATAAAACACAATAATAATTCGTATGCTCCATTATATAAAATAATATAACGTAACCACTGATAATTGTTTGCTTATATCAAATACTGGATAAGATATTTACGCATAGCAAGTGACAACACCAAATTTAGGATTTTTAGTGTACCCAGAAATTTTAAATATATATATTTTAAATTTTTGTTTTTTAATTGTAAATACTTAAAATATAAATAATTTTTTAAATGAAGAAGCACCCCATGTCCTAGAGCCTTTAACAATATTAAATGTATTTTTAATATAGTCTTGGTACGTAGAGTGAGTAGTTCGGCATGAAAGATATAATGTACAGATTTATCACAATTAAAACTTCGAAATATTTTTTTTTGTGAATCGTGTATAAAAATCGCCAGACTTAATAATTAAATTGTGGTTGTAACCTCAAAATTTTCGTAATTTAAATTTTTTTGAAAATCAACACAGTAAAGATTTTAATCCTACCAACTATTTATTTGTTTTGTGTTCTGTTATTCAAATAATACTATAAATTTAAAGTCTGTGACTCGAAATAAGCGCAATTGAAAATTTTAGTTGAATTCGGATATAAATTACGACAAAAACTATTGGTAAACTATTAAAATCGTGCTTGAATATATAAGAAAAATATAAAAAACAATACGACTCTAAGAATATTCGCATTTTCCCTGTAGAAAAAAAAAACGATTTAAATTTAACTCCCTTATACAGAATTTCAAAATTATTTCTAAAGAGAAAATTTCAGAAGAGAATGAAATAACGGAGAGACAATAAAGAATTATTGCATTAATATAAGAAGCTAAAATTTATAATTTCGTTCTTCCAGTATTACACACAGGAAAATGGCAATGCGGAGACGCATTCTTACAATGAAAACTAGAACTTAAAATTGTTGATAACATCAACTCCACGTATCCAGAAATAGGCGAGCCGAATTTCAGCTTTCTATATGATATATGAAACATGAAAAACATATTGTGTTTTCCTTATTAACAAGGATAAAAACAATACTAAAATTATATTTTTCAGTATGTTTATTAATCCGCACGTGATTAAAACTGTATGAAATGAACGTTTTTAGTTTTATTTCTCCTTACATTCATCTTATTAAAACATTAACGCTATATTTATTATCCCATTTAATTTTTTTGTATTTTAAAATGTATACCTAATCTTTAGTCTTAGGGTGGCGTTTACATTCTATCTAGAGTACTTCAAAGTTATTTTAAACGTTAATGTAATTGAGGGTGCCACATGACAAATACAGTAAACAGATGTCTAAATAAATCAGTTTTGAGGGCTGAAGTACCTTATTTTATGGGATTTGATTATCTAAGGTTTGTCTGTGTTTCCTTTTACTTTTTAACCTATATGAATATCTAGAGATTATATGTACCTGCATGAAACATTTCATATTATAAACATTTTTTTTTATGTTGGTTAAGTGGTTAAGTACCTACTAGCTTTTAAGAGTTTGGACAAGGAAAAAATCAGTTTTATAATATAACTGTAATATTATTGTTTTACCAGTCGGCAGCATAAATTGGTTTCAATTTTGTAGGGATTTTGTAGGTGGATTGACAATTTCTTGAGTAATAGTTTCCAAATTATATATAAAACATGAAAATCGTACCGTTTTTATAATATAACAACGACTTCTACAACTTTTGCGAACTGATATATTCGGATTATGCATACTTGAAGAGTGATTCTACATGGTAAAATAAATGTAGTAAGTCATCTAACAAAGTTAAAAACTCAATGCTTTTTGTTTTTAACTTATCAAGTAGACATATGACGCAGATATTACACCTAATGACTTTATATCATTCGGTTATACATATGTTTCTCTACTGTGCCACCGAAGGTCACTTTATCTAATATTGCCCTTCCTTAGTGGCATGAAGGTTTTCATAAGAGAGATGTGTTATGAAAATTGGTAATACCATCAGGTGTAAATGTAGCTTCGCCGGGGAATAATATGACTTTAATAAAGTGATGATTTTGCTCATATTTTTTTAAATTGACTGCACACGTTTAGTCTCAATTGTTTATCACCCTCACAGAAGGCTTGCACCTTTTGTATATGAAAAAGGCAAAGAAGTTTCTCATGAAGAACTTCCAAAGCCGAAAAATTGGCAATTCCCTCCTCTAAACCTATCTTCCTAATACCAGTACGTGGATCGGCTGATGCACTTTTAAGAATCATTTCTTCCATTCCAACACTTCTAACTGATCTCTGTCTTTCTTTGGCATCAACATTATTTTTGAATGCTTTGATTTCGCCCAGCCTTCGACGGACGCTGGTGAAAGTTTAGTCACATATGATATTTCTTTCAGGATATGTTTCCAGATGCAACCTCCTTGCTTGTTCTGTAGTTCCATTTGCTTTCACATAGCAAAAAGGTATGTCGTGATATTCAAGATTTGAATATTCATGAGCAATTTTATAAATAATTAAATACCGTGTTAATTTTAAGGTTTTTATTAATTTCGTATCTACTAAAATACAAAGAAGAATTTACTATTTTTTATCAAATAAAACTTTTTTAAAAAATATAGAGTGAGCAGAACATCCGTTTTGTAGAAAAAAGTAAGGTGTCTTCTAAATAAGCATCCTTCAGTTCGACCATAACAAAATTAGTTAAAGTTTCCATATATGAATATTGATTTAAATTGTCCACTAAAAAATAAGGTCAAATTATTCTATGATATATTATGCCGTACCAAAAAATAACTTGTTTAGATTTCTGACCCGGTTTTATGAAGAGACTACCCCATTAATGGTAAAAGTTGCTTCGTCGTGATTGTACTGATTCTTTACCTTCTTAACATTTTTCACATCCCCAATACAATTTCTGAATTAATTTAAACAGGACTTTTCATTGAATACTTCATTCGTATATCGATATTATACATTTCCAATTCCATAACATTTTACTAGATCAATCCGTTGTTCTAAGTTTAGCATAGGCAATGTGTTATTTAGTAACTATTTTTTGGCAAAACACAAATAATATCGGTTATGTTGACATTGACCGAAAAGTATCCGTTGTCGAACTAATTTACCTGTTCAATCAAAAACAGAAATGTTCTTTAGATTGTGTTACCCCAAAACTTTTATTTTTTGTGAAAATTAGTTTTTATTTTTTTTAATTAAACTACTTATTTAGGCTTTGTTTCTATTTTGGAACAACTTAGTTTAAAAAGATTTGTAAAATATACAAATCAATTTTACGTTTTTGAATATTTTGAATATCCTAGATACGTTATCATGACTTTTACCACTTTTTTTTGAAATCCGAAGGCAAGCAAAACTTTTTTTCAAGAATGATCTTTTGTCGAAAAATCAAAAATAATGAAATTTACTAGAGTGTGGAACCACATACGCATTAATCGACTTGATTACAGTTAATATCTCAGTCGTCTATGTAGCCAAAACAGAGCAGACTAACCATTCCAATATGTAGCCTCCAACGGCAGTGAAACAATAGCGCCTCCTGTAGCACCTCTGGTATATTCTGTGCCAGAAAGAGCAAATTTTATTCACTTGCACAAAATCAGTTTTTCTATTCCCAATCGTACGTTTAATTGTAAATTTGTCTTTCTTATGCTTCATTATAAGAACTATAAATAAAAACAAAGTATGCATTCTGCCAAATTCCATTAAAAAATAGAGATTTGCATCTCGGTATTTCTACAAAAATATCAAAAACCATCAATAAATGCATAATATTCTTGTAATAGCACTACACGGCCTATACACAAGGCGATCAGTCGGATGCAAGCTGCAATTTATAGACGAGATCTCTTTAAAAATAGTTGCAGTATCTCATAATTTATAACATGGTGCCCGTAAGAAATAGCAATTTTGCTCGGAGCTATAGTTTTCTTGTAATTATTTCTTTATCTCTTTTCTGTTGTCTGCAAAATATTATGGCAGAACTAATGTTTGTTTTGTGCACGGTTCAATGGATTTTAATAATTTTCATGAACTTTGTTTTTCAAATGGCAGATTAAATTTAAAAGTAAATGGATTAATATTAGTAGTTTTAGAATAAAATGTTAAAATATTATAGGAGTTTAATTATTGTATTTTCTTAGGTTTTAAAGCTATTTAGATAAAACAAAAATATATTATCGAGATTTTTAAAGTAAAGTAAAAAAACTTATTTGTGAACTTTACTGGATTACTTAAACGTTAAAAAAAAATTTAATATGAGATGCTATTAACAAGCTTGAATACCGATGTGAGTGAGCGTTTCCTACTGTTTTATTAACCAATATTTCGAGCGCAATAGGCACCTAAAATATTTTGTAGAAGCTTATTTGTCAAGATATCGAGAAATGATAAACGTGAAACTGAGCCCTGGAATTTTTCATAAAGTTGGATAGAAGAAGATAAACGACATAATGAATCGGTTGTAAAATGTAAAACTGCTGTTCGGTCATCTTCATCCATGAAGGGCTCTTCATGTACTCTCATATCAAGACGTCTGCAAATAAGATATCCTTCCACTTAATTATCATCAAACCATATCAGTTCTCTAAAATATCAATAAAATATTTTTTGGATGGTTACGATTTTTCTAATGACCCAATTTATAAAAAAGTATCTAAACATTTCATCAGTAAAATTTATTATTTGGGATAAGCTCTTTGAACTACTATCTAATGTACTAAAGTTCTGAGACGAAATCTATAGTAATAGTTTATTTTGAGCATGGTAGTCTTTCCAAGGTTTATGTAATCTACCAAAAAATATTCCAAGAGTTTAATAAACGAGAAGTTTTTGCTGTTTATACTCTGAGTTTCTCTTTATCAGAATTATAATGTGTTCCACAATGAAGATAAAATGTATAGAAGCAGAACCGATTAAAGAATATTCCCAACTATGAGCCCATTTCTTACGAAACAAGAAAAATTAACATCTAAAGAAAAACCTTGTCTAGATTACATTATTTACTGCTGAGCAAGAATTGTCATGAAATATTAAACCCCTTGAACGAGTTATACATTAAGGATTTTAATAAAATCAAAACTGCACTAATTTAAAATCAGAATCCAAAGGTATACGCCGAAACAGTAAATAAAGTTTATGATATGTATTACAAATTCTTAAATAAAACATGTCCACAATAAACTTATTTTGTCCATTGATCCGAAATCAATCTTCCTAGTGTGCAAATAATATTCGAACGACAACATTTACCTATCACTTTCAAAGTAATAAATATATTCTCAAATAAGAATAATTTATTATATTTATTTTCGATTAGTTAGATAATAATTAATCTGTCTTTATTAAAAAACAAATTTTTTATTTTGTTCTTTAGTTTGTTACCCTATACTATTAAAAATATTTCGAAACTATGAGCATTAAATAAGCTAACTTAAAGTATTTTTTAGTGCGTAGTATTCCTTCGATATTATTTCCAATTTTATGTGTAAACTTTAAAACAAATAATAAAATTATTAAAATATAATGTAAGGAAAATGTAGCTAGTAGTTTAAAAATACATAATAATGTTATATTTAAGTAACACATAATAATTCTCATCAATATCAACATAGGATATAATCGTTTACGTAACAACCTCATGTATAAACATATTGCTACTTTTTCTTTTTACCGATTTGTCTTTTATTAAAACATCTTCCTTTGCCGTTTATTTATACAAAATTAAATAAAAACAGAAATATTAAAACTTCATGTTAACAAACGTTTAGAGTAAATTTTTAATGATCTTTTAATGGACTGTATGTCTGTGATTAAAGTAAATATTCCTAGTTATGAAAATATTAATTCAAAATAAACTTCTAACGAACATATGACACTAAAACATTTATTTTAAGCAGGCTTTAGTTATTTCTAACAATTTGTTGAGTGATTGGGTGCAGATCTTCAGTGTTTATGCCACAGGATATATGAAAAATTAAATTGAATGTTTCGTCATGTTTTATGAAAATATACAGGGAAAGATTTCAAATAACAGTTAAATGTTTTCAATTATACATTTATATGCCAATACTTGTTTTACAAATGTATTATGATATATCTTTAAATACTGCATTTCTTTAAAAGATATTCAGATTTGAGTTAACAAACTTTATACTAGAAATGGATTAGAAAAATTGTTATGTTAATAAGTTTCTTAATATGATTTATTCTATTTAGCCAATGAATTTATTATAAAAATAAGATTGGCCAGTCATTTTTTTTCAAAAATTTACAGTCTTTTATTACTTAAGTTGCTTATTCCTTCATTTTTTAGAATATTTAATTTAATTAAATTCTTGAAAACTTGAACGAATAAACCTGATGATGGGATGAAAAGAAGTATTAAAAATGACAATAACACCAAAAATGAGTCAATAAAATCATTTAAAGTTCAATATTTTCGCACATTCATTGTCATCACTAACAAAGTAACTCAGGAACTTTTTTTATAATGCTTGTTCATTAGCCATAAAATAAGAATAATAGTAAAGTCAAAACGACGTAAACTACCTGTTCGCTTATTAACGCGTTTGTTATTTTTTAATAAGTAGGTAATATACTGCACTTCCTGTAACAGCGTTGCTAACGTAACAATAAAGTAGTATAATAAAAAAAATTCACATATTTGTTAGCCGTCCTTAAAAGGTATACGTTCGTTTGGATAAAATTTATATAATAAATTTTAAATAATGAAAAATATTTTATACTACGACAAAATAAAATTGTCTTCATTAAGACCTCAAAACAAATTATATGCAAATTTTCTAGTAAAAATTATAAAGCAATTTTTCAAGAAAAAAAACAGCATAGTAACAAATGATTTTTCCTCATTTTATAAAAGAAATTTTCGTTATTGCTTACTTCTAAGCCATGAAAAAGTTGGAAAGACCATCAGGAAGAGTAAGCCTCAATATATATTGGCCCATCTTATCGTTTCCAGTAATAGCAACACTGTTCGAATTGGGCACACAAATAAATTATCATTAAATTTATACAAAACAAATTAAAAAAACTTATTAAAATAATGTTAATTTTAAAGATTCTATACTTGACTTGGGGTAATGTTTAAAGAAGCAATACAATGGCCTTTAATTTTAATACCCAGTTATCTTGCAAGAAGGGTGGGTAGGATATAATTTCTCTTTTAATTAGTTATGTTATTAGGCTAAAATCATTTGCAAATATACTGTGAAGTCATTTGCCCTGCCTTGTGTGATATTTCAGTGTCATGTTTACCCTGTAATTATCACGCCAATAATTAAGTTTATTGTATTTTCTTATTATAGTTGCAATATTTATGAAAATCTACTGTCTTGTATACGAATAGGATGAGGGTAATTTCAATATTTTCTTTGCTCTTATAATATCGCTACGTTAATCAAACAACGTTTATAACCACGTTTTTTCGAATTATTTTTTAATTTGATCTGCTGTCTAATGTTTTTTCCTAGTTTCCTTATTCTTTTTAACTTTTTACCTATGTAGATATTCATTGTAAAATTTTATTGTATATAGACATCACAAACATATGTGCTCAGTAGTCCTGCCAACGTTAATACAATCGTAAGTGGTATTATTTTGATGCATTAAATGTATTACTAATGAATTTGTTTAGTATTTCAATGAAAACCATAAAAAATAAATGCAGAACTATTCAAATGGCGTACTTTCAACTTTGAAAAAGTAACTATAATGTTTCAGAATTGAAACAAAAAAGTTTAAAGGGCTATATATTTAAAATAGATTTATTGTTTGTTAGTTGTACTTGAAAATTCAATTAATCGCTCTAAAATATTTGATCTAAAAAAGTTTTTCAAATATTCCCAAAAGTACGTAAAGTTATTTCATAGCAGTTCTCTTATTCTTAAAGTATTTATTCTATATACCAAAAATAATTTAAATAATTTTGTAATTATCATGAATATCGTTTAGAATAAGATATTTAGTATTACCAAAGACAATTATAGTTTAGTGTAAGTTATAGTTTCCTTTGATGGCACATGGCAGATAAATAAACAGTCAAGTGCTAAAATTCTTGCTTAAAATTGTCATTTTTCAGTAAAGTTGTTAACTTGGTTTAAGAAAGAAGTATTAATTATATTTTATATTGACAAGACTTATTTCTGACATTTTAGAAAACATTTGGATAAAATTTTGTATTTCGTGCTAACCGTTTGAAAAACTAAATTGTGACTCGCCCTATACAAACAATATTCCACAACCCGGAATTAAAAATTGCTTATTCAATCTACTTTCTACCCTCATACAGACACTCGTTCTAAAACAAAAAATCCACCCCCATCTTTTTTCGATATCGCATTACAATATCGCTTTTAAATTTAAGAGATAAAAAGATGGAATATAGACAAGATGACAAGAACATGTTAAAACAATGGGAAGTGGTTCTCGGTGCTTGAATTAAGAATGATGGTGTCGCTACCCTTTGTATGAGGTATAAAGGTGCCCTTATAGCAAATATAACACCAAAAGGTTTAAATTTACTTCAGGTATTTACTAACCATATCCATTTTGTGCCTGTATTTTAATAATAAATTGGTTTTTATTATTTTATTCTAAATTGTAGTTACAGATACAACATTAGACAATATAAAATAAAATTATTCATTGCTAAATTAGAGATCTTTTACAGTGGACTAATAGAAATCTTGTAAAAGTTTAAAAACAAAAATTTATAATTTCCAGTGCCAACATTGAAGAGTTTTGTCTGAATTATTATTTACAAGTTCTATCTTCTTCAGTGTTTGGTTACATTATATTACTTTAAGAAGTGTGTTAACATTTTTGATATCGCAAAAAAATTGGGTGAAGGCTATAAGTTAGCTGCATATGTTTCTATTAAAGTATTTTAAAAATGAGAATATTCCCTTAACTAACTTTCCAGAGTCGGTTTCAAAACTGTTTATGCAATACTTGATTCGCTGCGCTAATGTTGGAATAACCTATCAACAGAACTAAACTGTAAAATTAGTATTGTTGCAAAAAAACATGATTTTTAAGCGGGGTAAAGATGGTCCGGATATTATCGATTGAATCGACCAATTTAAATTTTCAATTTATCTACATATATACTTGTTTTACTGTCGTTTTATATCATAAACTATCTACCAACTGTTTTTTGATAAGAATTGATGACAAACCACTGACAACTTAACATGGAAACTAAGTACATTTTAAGAAGAAATATATCAAAGATTGTACATTTCCGAATTTTTTTTTATTTTTCCAATTTACACCCCGAAATACTTCTATTCTGAAAAAAAAATGGTTAATTTGAGCATGGTGCAGTATAACTAAATAATTACCGAAGTTTCAAAAAAGCTGTTATAACAAATTTCAAGGGATAAGTAAAGAATCTCCCTGCTTTCTTTATTAATTTGAAATTAAAAGCAATCAAAAGTATAAAATTCGTATTATTATACAAAGCGAAACCTATCGCCGTGGTTTTGTTACAACAGTGGACTATTTTGGGGTTTAAATTGGGACTAAACCTTTCCGAGGTCACCGAAAAATTCCGCTATTAGGAAGCTGAGTTGGTATAACTATATTATGCAACGAAAAAAATTAGCTATTTAAGTATAGATTTATTTATGCTAAAATGGTTTATTTATTTTTGTTACTATTATCTCTTAGACATTAACCCTTCTGTTGAATACGGACATTACCAAGGAAAAGTATTTATTTTGCAAAAATTTAATGATATTTTTTTCATAAAATTGCATTGACAGATCAGCTGTCAGTTGTCTTATTTCATAATTTTCAATAAGAAGTAACCAAAATTGACATTTGAAGTCACGTGATATTGTACCAGTATAAAAAAATGGAACATGGTCTATAGTAGCTGATCAATATAGTATATCTGTTATCTTCCGCCGTCAAAGAATTGATCAGTATAATCCCAATAACTAATTTCACATATAATATGATGTTTATATCTTTACTACAATTATTGTTCTTTTTCTCTCAATTGTGGCCAACTTGCCATTATAATATTCATGTAGATATGAAACTCAGTTCGGCCCCATAACCGAATCAGTAACATGTCAGAAGTAGCGTGAAATCGAATAGCGTGATAATCAAGTAAATAGAGCTGTAGATGGTGGATGTTTTGTAAACGTTCAATAAAATATTAGAATTTATCTGTATGATTTTAAAATAACGCGTGGGATTAAAGACTAAACGAAAAATAAACAACAGTAATTTTCGTCTAAGTAAGATCTCAAAAGAGTAGCTAGTATTTAGTCAGGGATTGGTATTTTCAAAATTAGATAGAAAATGGGTAAATAGGAAAATTCAGTAAGAAATTAACAACTCAACTTTAGATTAAAAGTTTTTAGCATTGTACTTGATCATAGTTTGAAATTTTAACATTACAAGTTTAGCAAATATGTGTACTAGTTATAAAAATTATTTTGAATAGTCAATCAAATATCGATATAAAATTAGTATAAGAGATAACAAAGGGAATATAAACACAAAATTAACTGATTTTAGAAAGGGTCTAAAGAAAATAAAGAGCTGTACCTTAATAATTGTAACTTTACTCTAAACATTTTTATAATATTATTTAAAATTCTGACTTATACATAATAAGATATTTATAAAATAAGCGACTTATAATCATGAGACTTTGTATCTTGTGTAAATAAGTTTAATTTCATGTATAAGTAAATTTCATCGTTATAGATATAGCTCATTTTTACAAACGTCTACTTCACGATAAAATCTATCCCCAGCTTTCTAAGAAACAGAACACCCTGCTTTGTATATTACGCGTTTTTACTTATATTAATTTCTTTATATATATATATATATATATATATATATATATATATATATATATATATATATATATATATATATTTATATTACATATTGTTCATAGAGTATTTTTAATATTTAGTAAGAAGTAGTTTTAATTACATATAACTTTAAATAGGAAGTAACTGGTTTCAAAATAATGTAAATTAAAATTTGTTTCCATTTTCCCTTAATACCAAAACCCTTTAAAAGCTAAGAAGGTTACTCAAGCGCGCTGAGGCAAAATATTTTCAAATAGCGAAAAGAGAGGGTAAATCGGAGATGATCTCCAATAAGGACTATCAGAAATTTAGCTTTTAATTACAAAAGATTTACACAAAGAGCTTCTCTTCGGATCCTTTCCAAGGCAATCGGGTGAATCTTGCTGGAAATAAATAATTGTCCCGATTTGTTTGTTTTAAGCTGTACAGTGGAGATAAACTGTTCCGCAGGCGAGAAGTAATAGAACAATAAAAAATTTCTCATGTTTGAGAATTTGTCAAGAGAGTAAGTAAATAGATTTGATTTAATTAAAACGAAAATAATTTAAATACGGTTTACATAGTTTAACTTTGTTTACTTCGAATTTCCATCTACTTTTAAAAAATTGTCAGTCTTTGAATGATTCTAAAAAAGCTTCTTTCCTTAAAATCGTCAAGGAAGAGGACACTCTCCATACACTTTCTGACTAAATCACAGTCTCATCAGTGGAGCTATATCGAACCAAGACGTAAATTCATATTTAAAATTCTTATTTTGTAATGTGTCGACAGAATAATACACCTGGATTTTCTATAAATTTTTACGAGTTTTGACTTTTATGGGCGCAATAAAATATTAATCAGCAGCCTCGAAAACCCAGTAGTAAGCCGTGTTGAGCGAAATTCAGTCCTTGTGATACCAAAAAGATAGTTTTCCTGTAAATATTAGCAATTTTTGACCTTTATTGGTGGCACATTGGAACCTCCATTGTTATTTTGGCAAATAAACTAAGGTAACTTCAATAGTACGTCAAAGAGGAATGTTTAAAATCCAGGTCTAAAAGAATCGATGACAAAATTGTTTTTAAAACTATTATTTTCTTAATATATGCTTTTTCACTCATTCAAATAAGCCACTCACTATTTGAATTCGTAACGAATCTTTTGAGTTCTATCGCTTATAGCCGTTGATGTGCATTTTGGGCAAAGCTTTTTTCCATTTGAGGTAGATCCTCACATATTCTGTAAATATTAGCAATTTTTGACCTTTATTGGTGGCACATTGGAACCTCCATTGTTATTTTGGCAAATAAACTAAGGTAACTTCAATAGTACGTCAAAGAGGAATGTTTAAAATCCAGGTCTAAAAGAATCGATGACAAAATTGTTTTTAAAACTATTATTTTCTTAATATATGCTTTTTCACTCATTCAAATAAGCCACTCACTATTTGAATTCGTAACGAATCTTTTGAGTTCTATCGCTTATAGCCGTTGATGTGCATTTTGGGCAAAGCTTTTTTCCATTTGAGGTAGATCCTCACATATTCTGTAAATATTAGCAATTTTTGACCTTTATTGGTGGCACATTGGAACTTCCATTGTGATTTTGGCAAATAAACTAAGGTAACTTCAATAGTACGTCAAAGAGGAATGTTTAAAATCCAGGTCTAAAAGAATCGATGACAAAATTGTTTTTAAAACTATTATTTTCTTAATATATGCTTTTCACTCATTTAAATAAGCCACTCACTATTTGAATTCGTAACGAATCTTTTGAGTTCTATCGCTTATAGCCGTTGATGTGCATTTTGGGCAAAGCTTTTTTCCATTTGAGGTAGATCCTCACATATTCTGTAAATATTAGCAATTTTTGACCTTTATTGGTGGCACATTGGAACTTCCATTGTGATTTTGGCAAATAAACTAAGGTAACTTCAATAGTACGTCAAAGAGGAATGTTTAAAATCCAAGTCTAAAAGAATCGATGACAAAATTGTTTTTAAAACTATTATTTTATTAATATATGCTTTTCACTCATTCAAATAAGCCACTCACTATTTGAATTCGTAACGAATCTTTTGAGTTATATCGTTTATAGCCGTTGATGTGCATTTTGGGCAAAGCTTTTTTCCATTTGAAGTAGATCCTCACATATTCTTTTTAGAACAAATTACACTCTTTGGTCGCAGTATCTTATCAAAGTAAAAATGTACATTGAACATAAATATAAAGGGGTTGTTATATTACATAACATGTGTCAATAATCAACAGCAAAGTCCAAATGTATACACAAAACATATATTTGAAATTACCTATAAAGAACAGATATAATCAGGGTAATACGTCGAAAACTTTACTAAAAACGCTCTTAAAATAAAATAGTAGGATTGATTTCCAACAACTTAATTTTAGTGTGTTGCTGTTCTCTTTTATTCAAATAATTACCATTTTTTATTGGGTTATGGGGGCCCATAAATTTTCAAAAGGATCAAAAATATAATATAATTATTTTGTAAAAGTAGCAAGGAAACATTTTTTGCCGTTCGTTATATGAATTTAATGTTTTTTTTTGAGTAAATACATAAACACATACAAGATATGAGAAATAATACGTTTAAAAATGGTCATATAATTTGTAGGTATGATAAAAATTAGTCGTTTATAGTGGGTGACGTGAATTTTGGGCAAAGCTTTTTTTCCGTTTGACGTAGATCGTCACAGATTTTTTTTACTTCAAATTACACTGATCGCAGTTTCCTATCAATGTAAAAATGTATATTGAATACAGATATAAAGGGATTGTTATATTATATAAAATATGTTTATAGTCAATAGCAAAGTCCAAATGGATACACAATACATTTATTTGAAATTACCTTTAAAGAACAGATATAATCAGAGTAATATGTCGAAAACTTCATTTAATATGTTTTTTACACAAATAATTAGCATTTTTTATTGGGTTAGTAATATCCATGCGCGCCCATAATTTTCCCAAATAAGCCAAAAATACAATATTATTATTTTTATAAAAGTAGCAAGGGAACATTTTTTGCGATTTGTATAAATGAATTAACACATCTATGATATAGAAAATAACACGTTAAAAATGGTCATGTAATTCATAGGTATGATATATATTGGTATTTTTGTAAATAAAATCTCAAACAGGCTTGTTTCTAAAACTGTTGAAGAAATTTATTACAACCTGTTACGTTATTTACATTTTTCTACATAAATACAAAATTTCAACTATATATCCTTCTCTCGCTTAAATGTCTGCAACTTTTTCTTTCATGTGCAACCATCGCCTCTGAAATTATGAGACTCTGTTGATATAGACTTACGATCTTATCTCTGGTCTTCACCTGTTGCGCCGCTCTTAAATCTTGCAATACTTGCTGCGAAATCTCATGTCAATTATGTTATTCTCTTTACTGTGTATTTATTCTTTGCCAGATCCACGTATGCCTTCTTCAATATCTAAATCTAATACCAATATCTCTCTTATATTTTTGTTATTGTTTGCTGTAAGCGGGCCCATGTCTGTGCATCAGTAGATCATGACGTGGAGGATGTTCCGATCAAACACCATGGATGTGAAACGTTAAGTAATCATATATATATATATATATATATATATATATATATATATAATTTATTTTTGTATCTGAAACCTTTTGTTAATATTGTTCTGTAATATTTTCTTGGGTTGAGGTTTTCTTATTTGAAGATTAAAAGACGACAATTTTTCTGACGTTTCGCTATACATAGTAAGCTTTTTCAAAGTTATGGTATATTTATCTGTATTTTTCATCCTGAAAATAGCTTTATACGTGTGTTGTAATATTCAAAAATGTAGATTTATCCTAAATAAAATAGTCTTATTTGTAATTTATTTACAAAATGTATTTAATTAAGTTGAAACAGTCTAAGTAAATAGGTTAATAAAAGAAGTAAAATTAATTTTCACCAAAAAATTAAATTTAATTGTAATAAATATTATATCCCTATTTTTGATTAGATAGGTGAACTAATTTAACAATGGATTATTTTGTGTCAATGTCAACGTGACACATTATTTCTGTCAAAAAATAGTTACCACTACGATGCTAACTGAGGATTTTCACTTTAGAATAAAAGATTTACCTACACTGTAAAAAAACTTCACATTAATTTTAAGATAATGTGCTGGAAGCAAATTTCATAAACTGTTCATTAAATGCATTTAATATTAGTGCATTAAATTTAATAATTTTTATATTAAATCTAATGGAATTATACATTAAATATGGCACGTTTACAGTTACTTTATTGAAATTTAAGGTAGCATTCAATTAAATTTAATGTACAAAGCTTTAATTTCAAAATACTTGTAACTTATTCACGATTTTAGGTACAAATTTGATTAATGAACGTACATTAAATTTAAGGTTATTTTTAACAGTGTAGTTATAAGCGTAAATGTTATGGAAAAATGTATCTTATGGATATGCGATTAAAGTATTGAATGAAAAGTACCCAAATGTTTAAGTAACTCGAAAAGTTGTGCGTAAATTAATTCAAAAAAGGATTGATGTTACTGAAGGTGTGAAAAACATCAAGAAGTTAAAATAGCACCATGATAACGCTGCCACCTTGGTAGTCCTTGAATTCATAATATTTTAGTAAGTAACAAATTGCAAACGTTCAAATCAAAATTTATTAACAAACTGCAAGATGCAGATGATGCTAGCCGTTTGGAGTTTTGTTTGATAACGAGTGAACAAATTTTAGTTTATAGATTCTTTTATACGAACATTTTTATAGTCTCTTCACAACGTTGTAGGTATTGGGCACACTCATAGTCAAAAACTTAAAAAATTAATGTTTCTGAGGCGTATTGTATCATAGAATAATTGGACTTTATCTTTTAGTAGACAGTTGAAATCAAAATTCATATATGGAAATTTTAACTAATTTTGTTATTATCGAACTAAAGAATGTGTGAGAGTTTAGAAGAAACCCTATTTTTCAATAAGACGGATGTCTTTCTCACTCTACATTACGGCCGACAAACTGATTAAACATTAACTTCCAGGATAAATGGATTGGCCTTTTTAGACAATGGCCTGACCTGCTCGGTCACTTGATCTAACTGTATTAGATTATTTTGTATGAGGTTACTTAAAGCAAAAGGTTTACAATAATGATTCTAATAGCAACACAAGAAAAAATTGTAGAAGTTATTTCAAGTATAAATACAGATATGATTGCTTTTGTGTATGAAGAATTTTACAAAAAACAGTAGAAAAATGTGTATTAGTAGGAGGTCAACACGTGGAATCAATATCTTTTTATTTCAAACTTACTATAAGGTTTTACAACATTAATTTAAAAAATAAATTAAAGTTAAAATTATTTTTTTAAACGATGTACTTATTTCGGAATTACTTAAATAAAAAATTACAGATAAGATTATTTTATTTAAGATATATTTTGTTAAATTATGTTTCTAGTTCCAAACAACTCTTGTAATTTGTAAAAAATTACAAGAGTATTTTACTTAAGATTAATTCTATGTTTTTGAAAATTTTGAATACCCTGTATACATTATCACGACTTTGACCACTGTTTTTGAAAGCTGAAGATAGGCAAAACTTTTTACCAAGAATGAATTTTCCTTGACCAATCAAAAATATCGAAGTTTGCTAGAGTACGATACTCCATCCGTGGACAAACTGTACAGAAAAAAAATTAAAAAATTATAAAAACTCTTTAATTTGCGAATTTTGAACTTATAGCCCAGACACTGAACCATGTATAAGTTTTTCGACAATTCGTCTCTATGTCTAATAATTTTTGACCGACTGAAACGATTGAAAAATGTAATAGAAAATAAGCTTTAGTTTATCATCAAAGTCTCCACAATGTTCGATAAACAAAATTCATAGAGCATTTAATATATTTCTTATAAAACAAGTAAGTTTACTCATATGTAGCATGTAGAAATACAACTTTGGAAAAATGTCTAGTCGATCTATAACACTTTTTCGCTAGAATAATCACGGTTTTGAAAATGGTTTCTACATTTAAAGTTTAAAAAAATAGAAATTTTATAATAATGTCCGTTAATCATTCCATATAAATCAGTTTGGATATCCATGTTCCAAATATAAAGAACAAAGGGTTGAAACACGTATATAAACTATATAACATAAATTTGGCAACTATGAACTGAAACTGAGCTTGGCAAGCTCTAATTAAATCCAAGCGGCACCTCGCACGCTACACAGAAAATCATTCTTTGCTGACTGCCTCTTCTATACGAATTTATAGTCTTATGTGGTATCATTGCGTGTCATGATATCTTATTTCAGACCATTAGTAACCAGTTCGAAAGCAAAATAATTTACTGGTTAGGTTTCCACTAATGAACTAAGTTTTGATCGTATATACCACATAAAAAGAATATAATTTCGAGTGTGTAAATATATCGGTTCATCTTTCTCTCCTTTATTTTCTCCTTTTGTGGCTCTAGCAAACATTATAAACCATTATTAATGGAGTTATTTTCATGTTCTTTTGTTTCTTTCCGACGCCATTGTTGTAAAAGAAATTAATGGTAAAACATCGAAATTATATATCGACTATAGCTCAGACATTGTGTTCAATATTACTAAAATTATGGATGTTATTTTGCTATTACTTCAACATCTATCAAAATATAATTTTATCATAATTTGACAGCACATTATATGTTTAGTCACATTAATAATTATTTTATCACACTTTATTTAATATATAGAAATATATTAAATTAGGCACAAAATTATTAATTGTAGTCAAGTTTCTTACAATAATTAGATAATACGTAATATCATTTACTAAAACCACTGTTGTCTTTTCAAGAATATATGCTCTTGTAAAAAAAAAAGAAACATTTTCGAAAAATCTACAAATCCCACTACTATAATACAGTAATAAAATCACATTTAAATACATTGTCCACGGATAGTTCAGAGAAGATTGGTAGATACAAAGACATTTAGTAAACTCACACAGGAATAGAATCACAAGGCTGGCATTTGCACGTGGACATTCGAAATGTACAGTAGACGAGTGACAAAAAGTTTTATTTAGCGATGAAACGCGTAACAAGATTTTTAATTATGATAGAATGAAACGTGTCAGGAGTATGTTACACCCATAGCTAATATGGTAAAGGTGGCGTTTTTCTAGGGAATTGTCTTTGGGATAGACTTATTAGAGTTCATTAATAACACCGTGGATCTATATCATGGATCTATATTAATGCGAGATGTAATGCTAACTTATACAGAATGGAAAATGTCTTTGCTTTTAATTTTTCAACATAATAATGATCCGAAGTACTCTCTTACTCACGAGTGGTTTCGGAAAAATAATGTTCAGGTTTTGTAGTAGCCGGCACAATTACGAGACCTTGACAATACTGAAAATCTATAGGAAAAAGCAGAACGTCTTATTAGTATACAAAAGTAGCCAAATAGATAACCGATGATAAATAAAATTAATGGATTATAGAAAAATCATCCCTAGAATATTATTCAAAACTTAACTGCCCCAATGTCACAACGTTATCGTCATGTAATAAATGATAATAGGTATTCTATTAACGATTATCATAATAATTTAAGTTACTGTAATTCTTAAATATATTTAATGATTTGTTGTAATACCTAAAATAAAATACTGTGTAATGCAATTTTTTTCGCTTCACTTTTGTCGCACAAGTTTTCGTCAATATTTATACTTGTAAATATTTGTCACTTTAAATTTTGTTTAAAATTTCACTAGATGTGAAATGTTACTAAGATTATAGGCATAGCAATTCTTTAAAATAAGGTAGGGATCATAAGCTTATAATTTTTATTCTAATCCCAAGGAACAAAAGCATTTGGTTACTTTACTTTTGTCCGATAGCGTACCAACAATGTATGCACAAAAAATTTTGTATGAACTTAGTGAAGAAAATTATATAAGCTAGTAAACGTGACTAGAAGAAAGAAAACTGATTCAAATGTTTTTTTTCTTTGGTTTTTATAGTAAGATTGTGAAATTAATAAAACGGAAATACCGTATAGTTATAATTGTAATTTTTAAACTGTTTATATTGTTTAAACTATTAATTTAAATTAAATTAAGGTTTTAAAGAGGAAGCGGAAAAGCGATAAAAAAATTTGAAATATTTTTTAGACCTTTTGATAAATTTTTTACGTTTTTGAATATAACTCAATTTAGTGAAAATCACGTCAAAATATAATGCTTCAAGTAGTCATTGACCGATAATAAGCAGAAAAAATATTTAAAAATTACAGTTGCATTTTAAGGAATAAAAAATGATAATTTTTTGATCAATATAAAAGAAACAATTCATCATCACCTTTCTGTCAATCAACATAAATTTATATGTTTCTAGAAGAAAAAGCACTGATTGTATGGTTTCATTTTTAAATTCAACTTAATATCCCAAATATATGTATTGTTAGTTAGTTTTGAGACATTATCTCTGAACATTTATTTTTTTGTGGTATATACAGATCATATCTAATCAAAATTGAAGAAAAAACCAGCTTGCATATGCTGAAGTCACTCTAAATGGAAATATCGTTTCCTATGTTGTTAATATCTGTAATATCTTAAAAACTGTCGATTAAAGTTATACGAATATGATACCTCTAAAATTATGTTAATTATTTTGTGTAACCACCATTAGTAGATTTTCTATTACAAAATATTACACTTTGTATCGTCTTGCTGGGATGTAATATTTAATTAAAAGGCAAAAACTAAGGCAGCAATTAACATGTATTTTATTAAAAATATTTACCCTTCTACCCTAATCCTTGCCTTTAAAGCTCTTTATGCCCTACACCTATAAATACTGAAATAAGAAAATTTCATTAACGTCATCTTAAGGGAAATTTATACCCAGCAATTTCCCTTCATGGATTAACAAACCAATGACATTGTTTTAATAATACCTAACGAGATATAGCAATGGAGGCACACTCCATGTTTTCTTTAATATTATTTTAATTATTAACAAAAAGATTTTAATTTTAATTGGTATTTTGCTGTTATTTACTTGTATTCTAATACGACAGTACTATAAAATTTTGTGAGTACGTTTTTTAAACTACCTTTACAGAATTAAAATTTTAATTTCAGTCGCTAAGAAACAAACAATTAATTTTTCCTAAAAACGTTAAAAGATTATGAGATGTGATTACAGAATTCAAAAACTTTTATTGTTCGAGGAAAACACATTTATGAAAAAAATACTTTTAAGATAAGAGTTAAACTATATTTTGCTTAATTAATTCAAATTATGTTCGGTTAACAAAATTCGGAATATTTAAAAAATATGTTACTGATGCTGATGTACGAAAATCAAAAATTAACGTATTAAATTCAACATTAATATTCTATAAACGACAAAAATGATCTATGCAATATTCAGTCTGTTATTGTAAACACCAGGTCCTGGATCAACTAAACTCAAAAATTTGGAAAAACTTAGATATAACTAACCTGACTACAAAATATAAGGAATTTTGAAGCAATAAGAAGAACAAGAAAACAAATCCAGGAAGATTTAACAACACTGTAATACATTTCTAAGCAATATAAAGAGCATCAAAACTACGGATCAAATCACCAAGACGAAAAGCGAAATAAGTATATATTTGCGGTGACTTACAGCAATCCTCTTAAATCACAGCCGGAAGACTGTTAAAATAAGACTGGATCTGCTCATAAGACACTGCATGTTAAAAAATATATAAACAATATACGCACTACAGAAAATGATTTATACAGATTCTGCTCGCAAGAAGAAGAAGAAACGTTAGCAAAATTTGATGCAAATAAGGAACAATAGTATGTGTATAGAAAAGCCGGTATTAAGAATTATAATCACACAGCAAAGGTTCTAGACGAATTCGTTAATTCCAGACTTACTTAAACCATAAGTAGAATAATAATAATAAAAACAAAAAAGTTTTAAAACAAGGTGCAATGATTTTTACGTATGGTAGCTACTTATCTACTTTCAGCTCAGGAACAACCAACGAATCTCATTTCTTACTTTCCCGCCTAATTAACTAAGTTACTGGTTTCCTCCTTCAGACCGTTAAAGGACAAGGATGGACAGTTTATTTCCTGCAAATTTCATCCTGGTTCCCTCTCCATACGCATTTCAAACACCTAATCATCTTGTTAGTGAAGCTATAACAAACCAAGAGCAAAATTCACAGAAAACCACTGGAGTAGTAAGAAGTTTAACAATTAAATATTGAGGGAATATTGAAGGCTATAGAATTACTTTAATAAGTTAGCGTTTTTCTTCTTTAGATCGTTAAAGGAAAAGGTTGAGAGTTTATTTCCTGCAAACATCATCCTGGCTCTCTCTCTCTCTCTCTCTCTCTCTCTCTCTCTCTCTCTCTATATATATATATATATATATATATATATATATATATATATATATATATACATATCGCTTGACTGTTGATATTTAACAGTCTGACATTGAAAATATCTACGGGTTGAAAATCTTGCCGACGTATTTCGGAATCGAGATTTTATGTGAACTTTGCCCTTGGTTCGTTACAGCTCTACTGACGAGACTATTAGGTGGTTGGAAGCGTATAGAGAGCCAGAATTAAATTTGAAAGAACTGTCTATCTTTTCCTCTAACGGTCTCAAAGAAGAAAATGGTAACTTATTAAACTGATTATATCGCCGAACAGATTTCTTTATTATCTTATTAAATTTTTTACCTGTTTAGGTACTGCACTTTCCTCCAGAATAAGGTTAAGGTTGTAACATTTATATTTATATTTAATTAATCGCTGTTTGTTGTACCCTTCATAATTTGTTCTAAAGTCTTTACCTTAATGTCAATTTTATATTCTTCTTTTATTTTTTTACACATCACATTTTAATTAAAAATCCCAAAAAAAGTAAATTAAAATTATACATTTTTCTGTCAATTAAGTTAAAGCAATTTCCTGAAAAGCCCTTTTTTAAATTCATCTGCTTATTCATGAAGACCGTCTTTCTGATCCTTCGACAAGTAAACATCTCAAAAATTATGCAAAGCAATAATTAAGTTGTCCTTTGCGTCTTAGACAGACGCAAAAATAATTACGTATACCAGACTAATTCCCTTCTTTTAAAGGGAGAGGGCGCAATTTAATAAAGGCAAAAAGAAAATGTAAAAATTCATTGGCGGAATTGCGTTTATTTAAAAAAAATCTAAAATCAGGGCTACTCCCTGGTGACGAATTAATTAAGTCTTGCGAGCAAGGCAAAACTGCCAAGCGAAGTTTATTTCTCCCCTTTTTTAAATAAGTAGGAGAAACGTAACATTTCTTTCCTTCATTAACTCTCCCTGGGGCTAATTTGCCAAGAATTCGCACCCCCAAAGAACATTCCTGGATCGCGTTTAACTGGCGTGTGGATTTTTCTTCTTTTTTACTTCGATGGTGCAGAAATATTGGCCGGGATAACTTACTCGGAGACGGGGATTGATTAGCAGTTTTAAAACTTTTCCAGGAATCATAAGCTTGATTAAAAATTCCTAATGGGGTTTTTATATTCTCCTTTTGTGAGCTACACAATTTCATATTTTATTTTCAAGATCCATTATCTAATAAAAAGAACGTATTATTTTTCGTAATACTTTCCCGGAGGAAACAATTCAATAAGGAATTTAAAAAAAAAATACTAAAAAGGTTTAAAATATTTAACAATAATTCCCTTCAAATATATTAAGCTTTTTTTTCTTAATTTGTAATAGTAACCAAACATTTGTTAAATGCTCCTAGTACTGTTAACTTATTTTGTTAAGTATTTGAAAAAGGTAATTAAAATAATAAAATCTATTTTGAACTTGATTCTAAATTGGCATACACAGGGATAAGTAGGAAAACAAAATGAGTCAACTACGCTGACATTTTTTATTCCGATAAATTCCTATTAACGAGACGATATATATATATATATATATATATATATATATATATATATATATATATATATATATATATATATCGTAATATTTCACGGATGGGAATATGTGATTCAGTATTAATCCGGGAATATATCCCTTCATTCGGTTTCGTGTAGTAATTTGCAGACGTTTCGCCAAAATTCCATTTGCAGTCTCTATGCTTGCTAGTTGTATATCAACTGAATGGCATTAGTTCCGCCCCCTTTTCGAGCACCGTTAGTGTCAGTCTAGGCTCAGGTGCCGTGTCGGTACAATAGTCCCGCTAGAGAAGAGTTTTCCAGATAGAAAAAAGATTAAGTGCATGGTCTCTCTTATTCAGAGTGTCGTTCTTTACAATCTAGATAGATTCACGAATCAATCTTGCCTTATATTGTTCTATTGGTGATTTACTGGCAGCTGTGAAAATCCTACTGACAAATCTGGATGTCAAACAAAAACTGATACCACGGGAAAATTCAAGCCGATGCCCAAGATTCTACGGACTTCCAAAGATCCATGCCCCTCTAAGATTCATCGTTGGCACTTATAACTCTTACTCAAAAGGTAGATAAATACCTTGCTGACCTCAAGCAACTACGAGTAGAGAATGCCGCATCTAACGCAAAACAATCGGAGCAGATCTTGACAATTCTATACAACGTAAGAATTGACAAGGATGACATCTTTGCCAGCTTCGACGTAAAATTTATATATCCGAGGATACCGATGGATGAAGCACTGGCTCAGATTGCCCAACCCATATTTCCCAACCCATATTATGGGTCTCATCAGATATTGTCTTTCTTGTTTGATGGTCAGATATAGACAGATATACAGATAGATAGATGGCGCTGCCATGGACTCACACACTATCTTCAGCTGTGGCAAATCTATTTACGACCTATTTCGAAACCAAAGCTCTTGAAAAATCCCACCTCCAGTCCAAATTCTGATATCGCTACGTTGATGAGGTATTTGTAATATGGTCCCATAGTAAACAACAACTCATCTACTTCCATGAGTTTCTTAATTTTATGCACCCGAAGATACAGTTCACTCTGAAACTTGAGTATATCGAAAACCAATCCATACTCAATGCTGATTCTCACCATCACCCCTCACAAATACAGGCCGTAGCCAACATCCTGATATAAGATCCCCTCGTCTAATGGAAAACCAAGGAAAATAAAAGGAACTATCATACAAAAAAAGAGTCCACAAACAAAAAAGCTACAAATCACCAACTATAAATAAAGCAAAAATTTCAACAAAAACCCACTCAAGAAATAAAACCACTTGCCGAAAATAGACAAATCACCATAATTTCTTACATAAAAGGCACAACAGATAGAATCGGCAGAAGTCAAGGCTAAAAGAATATAAATTCAATATAAGAAACAAACAGACAATATCGGACCTTTTGTAACATCAGCACGAGAGAAGACATAAAAGAGATTCTAAATAAGAGACACGAAGCATTTAATCTTTCTTCCTCCTGGAAAACTCTTCTTAAGAGGTATCATCGTACCGACGCATGAGCCTAGACTGATACCACCAACGGCGTTCAAAAAGGGAGCGGGGCTAACGCCAATCAACCGCTTATAAAGCTCTCTGCTGTTGTAGAAGTAACATCTTACCGATAATTTCCGCCCACAAATCGATTGTAATGTAAGTTCCGAATAATAGAAAGCACGACAAGGGTATTTAAGAAAGACACTGCCGGACCCACTGATCAATCCACCGCCGGTGACCGAGGACGAAACATCAAATTTTTAGTGGTTATGTTAGCCGAATTGTCCGTGTCCTGGTTCGGTCGAATACACAATGACATCCCTGGTGAGGACGCTACAGCAAGAGATTGCTCGCATTGTGGTGTTGTTTCTAACACCGGAGCCCCGAAAAACGGCAACTCAGAAAGAGTCACTTTCATGCGACATCACGGACATCCTGCTTTTCCTGCAATCGACATTAAGACCTGAAATCTTCAGTTCTCTGCAACACAATACAGCTGCCTTAGAGGGGGAGGGGTGGTGTAGGAGTAACATCTTACCGATAATTTCCGCCGACAAATCGATTCAAATATAAGTTCCGAATAACAGAAAGTACGACAAGTATGTCTGGGAAAGTCACCGGCGGACCAACTGACGAACCCACCGCCGGTGACCGAGGACGAAAACCAAACTTTTAATGATTGATTGTGTTAGCCGAATTGTCTGTGTCCTGGTTTGGTCGAATACACAATACTGCACATTGAATTTCTTTCATTGATCTACAACCAGCAAGCACAGAAGATGCCAAATGAGATTTTGGCGAAACATCTACAAATTTCTACAATATATATATGTGTATAATATTTAAGTTGTTGCTTGCGACATCTCCATGCAATTTCTTAATATATTCTGCTTTAACTTTTTCGTAAATATTATTTTTGAAGTATAGAATATGTAAAACATACCTATGTCTACCAGTCAAATACACCTTAAGTATAAAAAAATAATAATAACTTATTAGCCATAAACTTTCCTTATATTAAAATATACCTATTTATCATTTATTATTAAATACATTCTAGTACTTATTTAATATTCTACTTATCTTAAATAAGAGAAACAGTAGTAAAGAGTTTTATCTATTAATAATACGTTAAAATATCCCTGTGTAAATTCATAACATTGTTATTACTGTTATTAGCACATATGATATAAAAGAAAAAGGCGATAAAAACGAGTAGTATTGATTTAGGCATTAAAGTATCACCGGAATATATTAATTTCGACTTAATTTGAACAAAAACAGATTCAGGAAAATATCTACATATTAGAAATGACTAACAAATCAAATATAACCATCGCACTTCGCCAGTTCTATTGGCATTAAATTTAATGTCGGTTTACTTTCATTTTTTAACGAACGCTATACGAATAAAGAAAATATTGTATTCTTCTAAATAAATTAACCTAGTAATTTCAATAGATTTGCTATTTTAAAATTTAACAAACCAAAATAATAGGCACGATAAAAGTGTCTTCACCTATTTATCGTTTCGTCAGGAACCTATAATATTATGATAAATATCTGAAGTATTTTTTTCAACTTTTTTGTGAATATCATCTATTAAAAAAATATATATATTCGACCAACTTTTGATTTCCAAAAAAATAAAGAATACAATTTTATTCAAACCCAATCGAAACAGATCCAACTACATGTTCCTTTGTCACATTTTATCAAATACTTGTTTTGAGTTAATTTTTGTTAGTGTTTTTTATTACTAATTTAAAATATTTTTTGAAAAACTCAATCTGGCGGATTTATCCTAAAAATTTTACATTTTCCGATTTTCTCCAAAACTGATATAGAGGGTTCATAAAAGTGTAAATCATGAATTTACTAGTATTTCTTAGTATTCAATAGGCGGACTAAAAATTTTACATTTTTCGATTTTGTTCGAATGTGGGACTAAATCATTTTTGAGGATGTAAATAGCGAATATAAAATTATTTTCTAATCTATCAGATGCAGTATAACGGTTTAGAAATTTTAAATTTCTGGATTTCATCCAAAATTAGTACTAGGGGGCTTTAAAGGGTTTAGATTTAGATTAGATTAAGACGTTAAAATTTTTTTTTAATTCAATATGGCAGATCCAATATGGTGGGTTGGAAATTTTACCTTATTCGCATTTTTTCAGATTTGGTATTAGGGTGTTTTCGGGATCGTGTATTACGAATATGAAGTTAATTTTTTGTAACTATTAGGTTGGTAACATGTAATATGAGGGACGGAAAATTTTACATTTTCCGATTTTGTCTAAAATTGATATCTTGGGGCGTATACAAACTCAAAATGCAGTATAAAATATATCAAGCTAAGAAAAGTATGTCCCAAGTTCTTTACATATCGATATTGGAAGGTTTTGGGGCCTATACTACCAATCTAAAATTAATTTGAAATTTAAGATAGTGGATTTACTATGACAGACTAAATATTTATTTGATACAATTTCACTGGTATTTGGAGAACTCTAAGAATCAGGGAATTTTTAGTGGTTCATTTTAGGGTGATTTACATCTTTGGATAAAATGGGTACTTTTTTGCCACCTCATTGCGAGGTACATTAATTTAGATTAGTACTTAGTTCAAATAATTTATGGGTATCATAATGAATTCGAAACTAAAAATCGAAAAATAAAATTTTTATAAAAAAATTGAACCGACTTCTAAAAGTGCGCTAAAAAGTGAAAAATAACTATAAATTTTTATATGAAATTGAAATTTTTGAAGTTGGCGCCAAATTATTTCTAAATGAAACAAATAACGACTAATATATACAAATTATGGTAAGAAAGCAATTACAAATAAACTATTTTTAATCTGTTTATGCGAATCACATTTTGTCAGGTATTAGTTTGGCGCTGACTTCAAAAATTTCAATTTCATATAAAAATTTATAGTTGTTTTTCACTTTTTAGCGCGCTTTTGGAAGCTGGTTCAATTTTTTTTATAAAAATTTTATAAATCGCCTAGCTTACTGTCAATTAATCAAGAGGAGGCATTTTTAGCATTTAATAAAATAATAGATTAATTCTTGTTACTCCTCATTTCGAGTTTTAACCAACGATAAATATAAAACAGTTACATTTAGGCACAGGAGATGAAATAGAAAAAATGTTAGGAATTTTGCAAAGAGTCAAGGGTTAAAAGTTTACAAAAAATGGGAGTCTGTACTTGAAAAGTCAAAGTTGATTATAGCACAGTTTCTTTAGAGTCACTCTGTATGATTTAGTATACTGGAAAAAATTGGTACCAAAAAAACGTGCCTGAGTGATTTTTATTTTTCAAAATATTCAGCGTTTTTTTAATAATTAATTCATTCGAGACTTTACGTCCCCATTGTATATTAAAAATTACTTGAATTAAAATTTTGTTGTAATATTTGCAAGATTGCCTTAAACTTACCCTCGCTATTTATATATAATTAGTCCTCACTATATCTCCAATAAACTTGATTTTCCTGTAAATTTTTAAAACGCATATAAGTAGGTTTTCCAATTTATAATATATATATATATATATATATATATATATATATATATATATATACTGTCGCTGACACAGTTACAATTATTTCCTTTTATTTCATATTCAATAAGATAAAAGCATGGGAAAATGCACCTGTACTCACCAGACCAACAAAATACACCCTTATTTTAAAGAGCCCTCCGCCGTAGCTTTTATTTGGGCCAGCCCGTTTTCTTGTTTATTGTTTTCTCTATATGCCCACAAAAGTAAACATTTGAATTGGTGTTTTCCTGTTAAACACCACATAAATGTTGTGGTTTAACACTGATGGGGAAGTTTATAATACAGTAGCCAGAATAAATTTGAACAGTCTAGAAAAATATATGTTTGTTGTTTTTTAATATTTTTAGATAATTATGCGAGTTTATCCATATCCATATTGTTACAAAAAAGGTTTTTGAATACGTAGTAAAGAAATATGTAAGAATATCGAATTTATAAAACATATATATAGTTTTTAAAGCCTGATTTAATATTTTAAGAGTCAAGGAATATACTCATAGGCGTCTTTGATATTTTGTTTGTATAGAATTCCAGAAACTTCTTAATTACAAAAATACCCAAATAATATGACTCTTTTACACGAAAATATTATTCGTTATCATAAACAACGCAGTGACAATATTTAAGATAACGAACGGTCAAATCATTAGGACAATAGAGGCAGAACAGACATATCTGAAACAGACCTAAAAGAATGAACAACGAAGAATGAAGACAAAAATGAACAAACCAGTTCATAAGATTGGTAAGAAAGGTATTAAGAACTAACCAAAAAAGTCCAAATCTATTTAAGCCACTCAACACATATGCATATACAAGTTAAGGGTTGCAGACTTAGTACTCCGGATACAGCCCGAAACCTAAACTGAAAAATAACGAACTGTGCATACAGACCATACAATTGTTCATAACAAATTAGGCCTCACTTCATAAATAAAACACCAAAGAAAGCGACGGTAATATCAGTTGTTATCCCTAACAACAACTATTTAAAGGATAAACATAATAAGAATACCGCCAAAAACAGACCAAAATATAGAAGGACACAGACCACGGAGAATGAATAGCACCCTGTCGGTTCCATAATTCTATCGACAACTGGTGCAATACCAGGAATTTTCTGCTTAATATCAGGATATAGAGATATAGAACCTGAGCAAATACCTATATACAGCTATGCACAAGACGACCGCTCGAACTGTCCATAATTTATTGAGAGTGCACAAGCTATTTGGCTGTCTATGGAACTATACAGTCACATTATGAGGGCATATATTTTAGGTACTGACCAAGTTGTTTAAGAAATTCCGGTATATTGTAATCGACGATCTGCAATAACTGTAACTAACTGGGGTTTTAATCAATTAGACAGGAAGTTTTTTTTCTTTATTAAGATTTTATAGAAACTGTATGAATCTACATCTTAAAGAAGACAATAATTTAGCACTGCTTTGATCTTCATACTCTCGTAACATTCAAAATGAGTTTTATAATATTAAATTAGTTTAGTAAAGTAAGTTTGCATCCATGCTTAATTATTTACAATTTTTTAATAATGACAGCTCAAATAACCGTTATAATTTTGAACAGCCCTAGATATCTAACTTGGAAAAACTAAGTTTATGAAACATGTGCGCGATTTGTGTGCTTAAGGTCACCCTGGGGTGTATAAAATCAGCAATGTAAGCAAACTTTAAAAAAAATCGTTATGTTTACTAGTACTTTCAATAGCAATACTTTAAAATAATATAAAAATTAAATATGCCAATGTTAAGAATAGCCATTTTACATACGAACACGTTTTCATACCTTATATCTCTTTAGCTGCGGACAGAAATTACAGAATATGCAAATTAGCTAATGCAGGTCAAAATAATTAGCTTTTTTGGATATACTTTGAAATTATAAGACTGTTATTTAAGACAGTTCACTACTGCCTTGTGCTAATTAAACTAATTCAAGAATCGAGAGAATCATCAAATCCTTAAATTTCAGGGGCCAAATTTAATTAGCGATACTCTCAAAGAGAATTTTTTTCTTTTGCTAAGTTTCTATGTTCAAAACTATATTTTCTGATAAGAAAATTTAAAGGATAAGCAACATTGAAACCCTTCTTTAATATTCTTAATTGATACAAATTAGGCGAAAAGTAACCCTTTGAAGTTGTATATGCGTGTTTCAAGCGACGGTTCTCATTATACTTGGAGAAATAGCTTCTTAATTTTCCAAAAACTTGTTAACCGCAATTTAAATTTGCGTTAAAATTTCGTTTCACGATTCTCTTTGCTCAAATTTAGAAACCCCTTTTGCTCTTTCTGCTTATTTCGATAACAGGTCTTTGAGATGAAAATGGAATGGTTTATTAAAATGTGATTTAATAATAAGTTATGAGAGACGGTTAGTTGGGGTGATTTTTAGATTCCTTAGATAATTTGAATTATCACAGGCATGTACTAGAAATAATTGAAATAAATACTTTTATTTTTATAACAGTACGGTATATCGCTATACATGTCTAATTACTTAAATTAATTCGGACGCCTTACACAAAAAGGGAATTTTATCAGAAATGGAACATATCAAAATTTAAAAAAAAAACTACCTAATGCTTATCGGACGCACATTATGTTAGGGATCCGTAGCAGTTATTGACGTTACATATACCTGAAAAATTATTTTTCGAAAAATTTTAAATATTTTTTTTTTCAATTTCATAACCTAGTAAACGAAACTTAGTCATACCAGTTATCGCTGAAAGTATTTACTTTCCTAATATGTCAAGTTTTTTCGGGATTTTTAAATCTAGTATCTAAAGGGAAGGTCTCGTAACATTCAAATTCAGATTTAAGTCTAAACAAACTAAAACAGAATTTTATAAAAACGATCTAAAGTTTAAATAAATTTCAATATCATGGTTGTACTATTATTAAACTAACCTGAACTAGCAAACAAAATACAAAATACTGAAAACAATTGGGCCATAAAATAATGAAAAATAGAATTAAAATGCAATCAAATGAGTGGTAACGAAAGAGTTACCAAGAGTAAAATGAAAAACTAATATCGACTTCTTCAAATTATTAGACCACCTTTAGCTAATTTCTCAGAGGTACCAACAATAACCAGTTTAAAACACGCGCTTCCAGTCAAGAAGCCCTACAAAATCTGCATCTCTTACAGTAGAAACAAAATTTATATTTGACGTAACCATTGTATTGTCCGGCATATTCGCTAAAAAGTCACACTCCTAAAATCAGGCGACAATTGTCAGCAACTTTAAATAAGAAATATTATACGACATATTTAACTGCATTTTTTAAGACCTATTTAACGTTACCCACTCGATAGAATAAACGGAGACGATCAAATAAAACTTTAAACATATTCTTATATTTCTCTTAAATTAGTGAATGCAACTTAACCATAAAAATTTTTATTGAATACATTTACTCAGTGCTAATATGACAAAGTTTTTCAGATTTTATAATTTACAATAGGAAAAAAAAGTAGGGAATCCTAGCCAAAGCCGCTTTAAAAGTTCATATAAGCGAATAGAGCGGCTAAAGGAAAATATTATATGACTTACAGAAATTCATTTTTGAAAACCTATTTAATGATATTCCACTCGATGGGGTAAAGGAAAAAAGTATTATCTCTCTTTACAGGGGGAGAGGTGCCCTAATTTTTTTTTTTTTTTCAATTTCACTTTAGATCTGTTTTTGAGATAATTGACAGCATGTGCCAGATGAAAAACTGACAAGGTAATAAAGACGTGACATATAGACGGACTGTGGGATAAACAGACCGACAAAAAGGCGGACAGACAAATGGATGGACAAATAGTTAGATGGGCCGGTAGACGGACAGAAAGACCAGAAAAAAAAGCTATTTTCGTGTTTAAAACCATATATTATGAAGATAATATCGCATTGGAAGAAGCAGAGCCTGCGATACTGCAGCATGTTCCTGGATATTATTCCATCGATGACAATGGTGCAACCTACCAAGTAAGTCCAATCGAAGATCTTATTAAAGATGCTAATAGCAGAATAGCATCCAAAAAGCGACCATAAGTGATGATGATGATGTCGATTAAGAGGAGTCAATTTCAATTTTGTCAAATGCTCAGGTTTTGTCAACAATTGACAAATTAAGAATTAATTATCTTCTTTGGTGAATAGCGAAAACGCCTTTCAAAAGGCAATTTATATCGAAGCTCTTATAATTACTAATGTATTTTACTAAATCTCTTCGTCAAACCAAAATAGGTGATTATTTCAAGTCATATGGCAATAACATTTATAACATAACATTATAAATACACAAAATAGTTACGCATTTATGTAAGTAAGAAATTCATTTTTTCCTTTCCCGCCTCATGCGCTTTCCCGCTTAAAACGCGTTTCTGTTGGGTCCCTTCAGAATCATTTTAACGGGACTTATATATATATATATATATATATATATATATATATATATATATATATATATATATACAATACACCAGATAAACCGAATATTGTTTCAGCCTAAGCAAACTTGACTAAGGTAATTCAATTAAGTGTACTATATTGTTACACTAAAAAAGAGAAATAAAAATAGAGATAGAAGCAGAGGGGGAGAAGGGAAAAGGGGCTATTGCTTGGTGAAGCTAGTAAGATCAATGTGATTTCTAAACGAATTATTTAATTGCACAAATTCAATGAATTTAAACAAAATGCTAAGTTGGAGGATAAACTATCGTCTGTGTCGTGGTATAGTAAATAAATCCCTTTTGCGAAGATTCACATCATAAATATCGGTTCTAATACTACTTTGACTTTTGAGATATTTTTTTGTAACAGAAACAGAATTTATTTTCCGTCTGTTATACATAGCCTTCTTTTTCTATCAAAAATTAACCGTGGACACGAATTTTGTACTTTTTGTATTTGTCTTGTATATTTTGGTTCAAACAAGGTCCATAGAAAGAATTACAAGTCATTAAAGGTCAAAAAGACTAGAAAATCGCGGAGCATTTTTTTGGGTATTTTAAGTTAAAAAGAATCTCTCATTATAAATTAATTTAGGACACCACAGGTATTTTTTAATTTGCTTGTCACACGACCATGAAGTCTAAGATTATAATGAATCGTTATTACTAAATATTTGGAAGAATTTGTTATTTTAATAGGTACATTGTCACCTTCAATAACTACTATCCTGATAGCTAAAGTTCTGTAAGTTTCGGGACCAAATAAAGTAATAGAAGATTTAAAAGGTGATCAGTTGAGATGTCAATTAAGTTTCTTGGATCAGTATCGATGGAATTCTTAGCGAACTAAATTCGCATGTATATATCGTAAACAACAATGATCCAAGAATACACCCCTGAGGCACCCAACTTTTACATTTTCGATAGTCGAGGTAAAGCCCTCCAAAACCACTTATAGCGTATGATTATAAAATTATATTTTATTATATTGGCATCATTTCGTATGCATATAGGCATGCCGATTAAAATAAACTAGACTAGCAGTTTTAAAAAATGACATCCTACAGGATGAGGTATATATTTTTCCAAATGTACTTGTATCATTTTCGGTTGTACCGGAAATTACAGTCAATTTAACTGTTGTAAATAAAAATCCCTCTACAATCTTTTTTATAAGTTTACACAGTATATGACAATTGGGTAACTCTAGTTTATTTACTATTTGAAATTTTTAATTTTAATTATTTTGGAAGTTGATATTTTTAATTAGACTGAGAGCAAAATTAAAATGAACAAGGTATTTTCTTCCTACTACATTGGAATAGAAACCTAATCTGGGTCATCGCATGGGAATTTTTTTATTAAATAGTTTAGGCAAATTATAATTTTGTCATTGGTTTTTGCTTAAAAAATAATTTCAAGTGACATGCATATAAAAAATCACGTGTATTTTCTATCTCTTTGATTTTCCATTTCCTTTAAATGAAAAGTGTAAATTTTTGCAGAAATGTGAAGGGAAAAAGTTAATCGCTAAAAATAATTCATTTTAATATCAAATAAAATGACATGAAACTAATTGCATAATGTTCAATAATCAAAATGTTCTTAACCTTAATATGTTACTAGAAAAAAAATTATTTTAACCTCTTTTATTACTACCAAGTAATCATCATAACTTTTATGGCACTCTTTATTTTTTGGTGTTAAAATCAATTATTTTTAGAATAAGATTTCCTTTTTAAAAAAGTGTAGTAAAAAAAGGTAAGTTAATATGTTTTTATTTTCAATTTTTTAACCGACTTCTAAAAGAAGGAGGTTCTCAATTCGTCGACTATGTATGTTTTTTTTTTATGTATACACTCCGGAACGGCGGCACCGATTTGACGAAATTGGTATAGTAAAATCCAAGATGGCGCTGACAATATAACGGCCAAAAAAATTAATTTTTTCTCCAAAATTGGTATGGGAGAATTTTCGGGGTCGTACACAACGAATCCAAAGTTATTTTTAAAAAATTCAATATGGCAGATCCAATATGGCGGTCAAAAAAAATTTAATTCTGTCCGATTTTCTCCAAAATTGGTATGCGGGAGTTTTCGGGATCGTACATAACGAATCCATAATATTTTTTAAAAATTCAATATGGCGGATCCAATATGGCCGATAAAATATCAATTTTGTCCGATTTTTTTTTCAGAATTGATATGGGGGAGTTTTTGGGATCGCACATTACGAATCTGAAATTATTTTTAAAAAATTAAATATGGCGGATCTAAGATGGCGGGTTATAGATTCTACATCTGTAGATTTTGTCTAAAATCAATATTGGGGGATTTTTGTTAGTGGTAATTGTGAATTTAAAGTATTCTTTGTAAAAACTCAATCTGGCGGATTCAATATGTCGTCATAAAAATTTACATTTTTCGATTTTCTCCAAAACTGATATAGTGATCTTGAGGGTGTGAATTATGAATTTAGAAATATTTTTCATGATTCAATACGGCGAATCCAATATAGGAACTAAAAATTTTACATTTTTCGATTTTGTTCAAAGGTGGGACTGAATCGTTTTTAAGGATGTAAATAGCGAATATAAAATTATTTTAAGAAAATCTAATATCAGATGAAATATGATGGTCTAGAAATTTTAAATTTCCGGATTTCATCCAAAATTGGTACTAGGGGGCTTTGAAGGGTTTAGATTTAGTTCAGATTATGATGTTAAAATTATTTTTTGAAATTCAATATGGCGGATCCAATATGGTGAGTTGAAAATTTTACCTTATTCGCATTTTTTCAGATTTGGTATTATGTGGTTTACTTCTCAAGTTCTTTAAATATCGATATTGCAAGGGTTTTGGGGCCTATATTACCAATATAAAATTGACTTGAAATTTAAGATAATGGATTTACTATGACGGACTAATTATTTGTTTGACGCAATTTCATTGGTATTTTGAGAACTCTAACAATTAAAGAATTTTCAGTGGTTCATTTTTGGATAAAATGGGTACTTTTTTGCATAATGAATTCGAAACTAAAAATCGAAAAATAAAATTTTTATAAAAAAATTGAATCGACTTCTAAAAGTACGCTAAAAAGTGAAAAATAACTATAAATTTTTATATCAAATTAAAATTTTTGAAGTCGGCGCCAAATTATTTCTAAATGAAATAAATAACTACTAATATATACAAATTATAGTAAGGAAGCAATTACAAATAAAGCGTTTTTAATCTGTTCATGCGTATCACATTTTATCAGGTATTAGTTTGGCGTCGACTTCAAAAATTTCAACTTCATATAAAAATTTCTACTTATTTTTCACTTTTTAGCGCACTTTTAGAAGTCGATTAAATTTTTTTATAAAAATTTTATTATATAATTCGATGTATCTACTCAATAAAAACTGAAATAAACTAGGTTTTGAAATTAGGATTAAATTTTATTAGTATATTTTTTATTTCCCTAAAAGACAACTATTTAGGTCAAAAATTACTCGTTAAAATACATTCGAAAGGTGTCTTGAGTATAAAAAACAATTGTATACAGTTTTGCTTAAACTTATTTAAATTGTATTTAAGCAGAAATTAACGGCACCGTTAAAATGTACTTAACACATTATTGAAAAGAAATCGGATAAGATAGTAACTTTATGTGTAGAACGGTAATTGTAAAAATTTTTGTCGACTTCTTAGATTTTTTAAATTGTCTAAAATTATACAAAACAGGATTATGTAGTAAACAAACACAGGAACATTTAAAAAAAAAAAGAATAAACCTTCATTATAGACTCATTTCCTTTTATTACGAATTTTTCCTCTGGTGGCTAGTTAATTTTTTACTTAAAAAATAATTAAAATGAATTACAAGACAATATCTCAAGAACGTTACGTTGCTGATCAATTCCAATGGGCCTTTCAACTTAAAATTTCTACTCCTGCCAGAATTTCGATCATTATTGAATATGTCACAGATTTTTAAGGGATTAAAGAAATTTTATATCCATACCACGTATAAAAATATCATTTTTATTGTTAAATGATCTCGGTTTCTAACTAAAATTTAAAGTTAAATATAACTAGTACTGAAAGTAACATGATTAAAAGGACAATATATAAGATTTAAAAAACAAAGATCCTTTAAAATTTTGACGACGTCAAATTTACAGATAATTTTTCAAATATTACTTACTCTAATTTCTAAACTTTAAAATAAAGGGTGTTTTTTATAGAGGTATAAAACTTTAAGTTGGCAACACTTTTTTAACTGGCGGCCATTTTGTCAGCTGTCAAGTGATTTATGTTTAGTTTGGTTTGGCATTTCAACATGAATAGACTGACGCCTAAACAACGCTTCCAAATTGTGCAAATTTATTTTGAAAATCATGGTTCTATTCGAAATACGTATCGCGCACTACGTCCATTTTACAGTCAACATAATCGTCCATCAGAGCAATTAATTCGATTAACTATGGAACGTTTTCGCACCACGTTTAGTCTAAATGATAATACGCATCCACAGAGACGTCGTACAGTGCGTACAGAAGAAGTCATTCCTGCTGTAGAGCGTAGCGTAGAGGAAGACCCGAATCGGTCCATCCGCCATCGTGCATAGGAATTGGATATGCGTCCATTCACTTTATGGAAGATTTTGTGGAAAGATCTTGGTTTGCGTGCTTACAAAATCCAACTCGTGCAAGAATTGAAGCCACACGATCACCTAGCAAGGCGTAGATTCGGTGAATGGGCCCAAAACAAGATTGCCGTTGATCCCGATTTTCATAAGCGAATTTTGTTTAGCGATGAAGTCAATCAACAAAACTGCCGTATTTGGAGTGATGATAATCCTCAAGTGTATGTTGAGACACCGTTACATCCAGAAAAACTGACTGTTTGGTGTGCTTTATGGGCTGGTGGAATTATTGGTTCGTACTTCTTTAAAAACGATGCTGGTCAGAACGTTACAGTCAATGGTGACCGCTATAGAGCCATGATTACTGACTTTTTCGTTCATTAATTGAATAACCATAATGTGCAGGAGCTGTGGTTTCAACAAGACGGCGCAACATGTCACACAACTCGTGCCACAATTGATTTATTGAAGGAAACGTTTGGTAACCGCATAGTTTCACGTTTCGGACTTGTGAATTGGCCTCCAAGATCGTGCGACTTAACGCCACTAGACTATTTTCTGTGGGGATATGTGAAGTCGCTAGTCTACGCCGATAAGCCGGAAACGATTGATCACTTGGAGGACAACATTCGCCACGTTATTGCCGATATACCGCCACAAATGTTGGAAAAAGTCATCGAAAATTGCACCTCCAGATTAGACTACGTCCGAGCCAGCCGTGGCGGTCATATGCCAGAAGTCATATTTAAATTATAATGCCAGAAGGTTATCTTTCGAATAAAGTAAATTTCATGTCAATTTAAAAAATTCCTCTTTGTTTTATTCCATTTAAAATTCTATACCTCTATAAAAAAACACCCTTTATAAGGCTCGCAGAGATGAAGAAATGGAAAACATCTAATATTTTTATTTTCACTGCTATACTCTTATAATTCAGTTGTTATTATTTAGATTTTTGTTAAAATTAAGTAGGAGTAAAGTAACTCAAAAGAAACAATATAAAGAAGTTTTGTTTAATCCTTCTGTGTGAGGAGTAAGCAGGAAAATATAAAATAATCTATTAAAAAACAAAACATAGGGATTTTTTTGATCAAATGCCATCATACACCAAATATTGGAAATATGTAATTAAATGATTTTTTAATTAATTTTACTACTTTCAGTGAACAGACCCAAGCAATCTATCGAAAAGAAACAAATTGAGTGACAAAAATCTTTCGAAAACTAAAAATGAATAGTTACAGAATTTAATTTCTTTTGGTTTCCATTTATCTAATTTGTATTAACTGATACAACATATGTATTTAATACTGTATATTAAAAACATATTTCATAGTAAATTTTCATCACCGAAGCAGTCCTGATTAAACTGCTCTATCATATAATAAATAAACTTGGTTGTCATTACAGCTTGCGAAAGCCAATGTAGAGGTTAGTGCAATAGCAATAAGCTGCAGGAACAAGTTAGATAATATTGTCCTCCAAAATTTACCAGACCGCAGTGTTCAGGTTAGCAGTTTCGTTGCCCGTATCGCTAAGGGTCAGGTAGTTTATAGTTCACACGTGTGATTATGTATAACAATAACTTAATTTCCCTACATTGGTAGTCATACTGTCGTTTCCTACAGGGTTAAATATTTAACGATGGATAAAATGGTTTGCGAAAAAAAGGTATAAAAATTAAGTTCAAATAACGCTTGGTCGTCGTGAAAAAAGGCATCTTTCTTAAAAGATCTAACTTACTTTTCTGTGTTTTTTATATTACAAATTGGTTAAATAGCATAGACACCAATTCAGTTATTAATTATATATTGTTTTTAAATATATTATAACGAATATATAACACCATTTAACCAACAATTCTTTCAAATGTCTTTCTATGTCATCTTCTAGTAACCACCACGAGAAAGTTATTTATTCTCACTGTATACTTTTTCTTTACAACTTTGCTTTTTAACAAATAGGTTTTATTACAAAGTAAATTTTTATAACGCAAATACATGTCACTCTTGGACAACTCTTATAATTCTCATTACCAATAACAAAATATTTGAAGTACTTATCAAAGAGATCACTCTTCCTGAGTAATATAATCAATTATTTCGCTCCAAAAAAATACACAAAAATTAAAAAAATATTTTTCTCCTCAAACAATGACAAAGTCAAAATTTTATATTCAAACTTAGTATTAGGAATATCTATCTAAATACTTATGATATTTCTAATTGCAGTTTTCCTGTAACCTGGTAAAAGATCTTTTTATTATAAAGAAATTAATACCAGATATCATTTATAAAGAAAGGAAAAAGCTTCCCATATGGTGGAAACTTGTTCGTACACATATTATACCATGTTATAAAAACTACGTGCTCTACCGTAGAAAACTACAAACAATTTCTGCCAATATCTTTCTGCTGAAGAAAAAAAATTGAAAATTATACTTAAGCAAGAATTATTTGTTTGTTAAATAGTCCATTTGTGTTTTTAACAATTCTTAATAAGAGATTAGCATACAAATTTTTCTCTTAAAAATCACAAAAAATAAAAGCCTTTAAAAATGCAAAGTACTTCGATGACTGACCTTCTTCGTCATTTAGGCTCTCTGTACTTTACTTTTGAGTGATAGAGTTTTCAAAATCAGTAGTTGAACAGTTTGAAGGATAATCTCGGGCACAAAGTATATTTATTTGTAAATTAACAATAATCTGAAATACGAAACTACGGTTATAATAAAAGTAAACGCCAAGCTAACAATGAAGCATAGTCCAATCAATCAATTTCAAAAGAAACAAATATTACTAGATGATCTCAATCGACATAAGCGCATCTGTCAAAAATCGAAACGACCATTAGGCAACTTTTTATTATACGATCAAAAAAAAAATAATAACTAGTTATGGTGCAACCTTTCAGGTTCATTCTTCTACCCAGGAATTAAATAAAATACTTTAGAATAGCCTAATAGACTCTCTGATGAACCGAAATAAGGGTCACAATCGCCATGTCAGTCACAGCTGGTCTGTTACAAAACTAAAATACTACATTAACACTGTGACTGGCGCATTTTACCCTATATATTTTTTTGCATGGGTAATTACAGAGTGCAGCAGTGATGGTAGATGAGATTTTTAATGGGATTAATGATTCATAATTCATATCCGATAAATGCTTGATTTTGAAATTAAGATATATCTCGTTATTTTCAAATAACGAATGGAACTCTAAATATTGATATATATATATATATATATATATATATATATATATATATATATATACAGTAAGTTATAGTCCAGGAACCTTGGGTCTCGTTAGGAAACCAAGAGAAATGAGGGAAATAATTTTTAAGTTCCTAACTCTGTCGTTAGGAGGCGTAATTGCTATAGTTAAAAAAATACAATTTCTGGAAAATACCCCTATATACACTGATAATTTTACTACAATTCTACGTCTTTTTGGTTTGAGATGTAAAGTTAGGGCGGAAGAGGAGGGAGATAGTCTACTGATAAAAGTTACCATAAGTTTGGTTAGGTTGAACCGAATTTGATAAACCTGGTCTCGTTTAAGAAAGGAAGGTTCGATAATTAAAACGAAATAATAGCTATATTGAAATGATTTTCGCGGCCTTCGCAAGAGGACGTTATTTGAAACCCTTCTATTTTTTTTCAAATTTGACTCCGAAATTTTAAATGGAAAGATATAGTTTTTATACCATATTCGGAAAGTAGAATAAACAGAAAATGTAAAAAAAACTAATTCGATACCGTTATTTGTTTGAGAATTCTAGCAAAGAGAAACCAGTTTAAAGGCTAACAGACCAAAACAACAATAAAAACAACAAACACCTTAACATTATTAATGAAACCATTCACCAACCAAATTTGTTCAACAAACAACGAATAGACTTTATAAATGTTCAAACTGACTACCGTTGTGCAAAATGCAACTATTACAGTTTTTTCTAGTGCTGCAAATGGCAGTTTCAATTTCAATTTGTGCAATCATATTTACAATACTGTGAATTCTCTTAATCATATTCTCCCGTGTGGTTGGTCGTGTTTGAGAAACAAACTCTTTTAGTCTTTCTTACAAGTAAAATTTAGCACAGCTAGATCCGGTGATCTGGGTAGCCACGGAAACAAACTATCCCTTCCAGTCCAACAATTTGGGTAAATAGCGTCGAAAAAATTACTCTTTCAGAAAAGTATGCCGGGCATCCATCATGCTGATACTACAGAGATCTTCTTATATCAAGAGGCGCGTCTTCTAAAAGAATAGGCAAGTTATTCCGTAAAAAATCTAAGTACGAGTCGCCATTTAGATGGTCATTAAAGATAAACGATACGATAATTCTGTGTCTTAAAACTCCGCACCACACATTGACTCTCCACCTGTTTTAATGATCCACTTGCTGCATCTCGTGGGGATTTGTTTCTGACCAATAGTGCATGTTATGCAAATTAACTCTCTCACAACTAGTAAAAGTTGCTTCATCAGTCCATAAAATCTAGGAGAGGAATTGGCTATTGCACATAGCCCTGAACCAATAAAAATAATCCAACCGCCTGTCAAAATCCGTCTCTGAAAGAGCCTGGTGTAAAACTACATGAGGGATGCACCATAAAATCCCTTAAAATTTGGTACATTATAGTGCAACTTAAACCTAAGTCTAAAGAAATGTTTCTGCCACTCAAATGCGGATCCGTTTGCACTTATACTAGAATGTTTATAATGTTGTCTTCATTTTTTGATAGACGTCTCCTGCAGGGCACTGGAATGCAACGTACACTACCCGTTTCTCTGCAACTTATTGCTAACCGCCGAAATACTCTTCTAGAATAGGATCTTCGTTCAAGGTACCTGAAAGCATATTCACGTGCAGCAATATTAAAATTTTCAAAACACTCAAAATATACAGCAAGCATATCGTAAGCCTCGGCATTGGTATAAGATATTTTTGAAAGATGTAACACATAAGGTGAATAATGGTAAAATCAAAATTCACAAAAAATGCAGTATAAAATTTTGACGAGATACTTGTCTTATCAAACTTCATTCAAGTGGCATATCAATTAATTTATTTTAATGAAAATCTGCCGATTTTGTTTCATAGCCTACTGGATGATTTTATAATAATATGAAAGCTAAGTAAATTAAAGGCGATAGTGATGGAATAAAAAGTGAACAAACGCACACTTATGAAAAGTTTTAAAAGATTTTTATTATTTATCATGGCAAGTTTGACCACGAAACTTTGAAAACAATTGCTTTTTCTAGTCAAGGTGATATTAATTATTCTTTTGGCTATAATTCCGAAAAAAATAAAGATATCGAATTAATTTTTCTGGATTTTCTCTTGTAAATTTATCTCACTTCCCGAATATGATTTAAAAATTACGTCTTTCCATTTCAAATTTTGGAGTAAAATTGAAAAAAAAAGAAGAGTTCTAGATAACGCCCTCTAGCAAGGGCCGCGACAATCATTCTAATATATCTTATATTTCGTTTCAAGTGTCAAATCTTCTTTTCCTAAACTAGACCAAGTTTATCAAATTTAGTTCAGCCCAACCAAACTTATGGTAACTTTTACAGCAAAAAGTGTTAAATCAAAAATATGTAGAATTGTAGTAAAATTATCAGTGTAATATTTTTTTGACAGCTTATATAGGGGTATTTTCCAGAAAAATGTATTTTTTACATGACCAGAGTTAGGAAGAAATTATTTTCATTAATTTCTCTTGGGCATTTTCCTTAACGGGCATTTTTTCCCAAAATTCCTGGATTATCACTTCCTGAGATATGGTACCCTGCCACTCTTAATGAAACATCTTGGGTATACATGTGTGTGTGTGTATTTGTATATATATATATATATATATATATATATATATATATATATATATATATATATATTTGCAGTCGTTTCGCCTAAATCTCATTTGGCATCTTCTGTGCTTGGTGGCTGTAGATCAATTCCAAGACACCGAACGAACGAACAGAGATCCGATGTATCCCGGATTATTACTGAATTACATATTTCCATCCGGGAAACACTACGCTATAACATATATTAAATTAAATTAAGATTCTCTCTCGTCAATTTTAGAAAAGTGAAATTTTCTTTAGTAAACCATATTTTAAGTCCCTTCTTGAATTTACTAAACCGATTTCAGTCAAAATTATCTGGAATTACTTCCTGAACATAACGCAAGAAATATGTCGTTCAAAAATACCTTTACGAAGAGCAATTGAACAAAATGTTTTTTGCGTTTTCTGTTTTTATCGGCCATTTTTGATGTGCTCTATATTCAAATATATTAAGCTGTTTTTAAGTAATCAGTTTATATACATAAAAAAATATAGGGATCAAATTGAGACCCATTCTTTTCTTATGTCCGGCTAAAATTGTAACTTATTCTGAAAAAATAGAACAAGCTAACTAAATAATACAGAGATTGATCTAAAAAATTATATTTAGTTCTTTTCGTTAGCTGTTTTAATTTAAATAAGGTGTCTGTAATTATCATATTCAGGCTCTATGCTGTTTTTTCGCATAAGTATATTAAACCAAATTTTATTCTTATTAGTTAAATATTAATAAATAGCAAAGAACACAATTAGTATATTTTTTGCCTAAACATTTAAATAGTTCAATAAAAAGAACAGGTAAATATAAAATATTCCAAAATTTATATCACGGCGCTTCTTTAAAGGGGGACTTTGCCTATTTTGTATTACAGGAAAAGCTCATATAAACTCAAAATTAATATATGGTTTCTCAAATTTATAAAGCAAATTATCCATCTAAACAAAACATTTTCGTGAGGTCAATAGTTTTTTATACCAAATGACAAGAAAGTAAACTGTAGTTCCTGTTCTTATACTTTCTTAATACCTTAATGTTGAATTGACATATACTTCTGTGGAATAAAGACGAACATTTTAGGAATGAATAAAAATACCAATAAATTATCATTAAAATCGTGTGTAAAATTTTAGGATAAGAAATCTCTCAAATGGGTTTATTACTTCGACATTTAATCAAAACTATAGAAAGGAAAACGCTATAATGATAGCTATCAAATTGTTGCCAAAGAACGTTTCATCGAGACACCGCAATAGCATTTATCTTTGCCACGAACTTACTTGCGCAAAAATCTGATATTTATTCTAATGATCTACTTTACATAATTTCGCATTTTAATGTTAATAACGTACCAATCCTTAATTGCCAACAACAAAAAAAAACGTATCTTGATCACTTTGAAATTCGTGAATCGTTTAGTTTGTAATTTTATCCGCTTAGGTATATATATATATATATATATATATATATATATATATATATATATATATATATATATATATATATAAGATGGCGCTGTGAATTAAAAAATTGACATCGAGAATCAGATTGCCATTTACAGCTATATATTAAGTTAAATAATACAATTACAGGAAGAAAATATCTACAGGTTTTGTGGAAATGTCTGTTTTTTTAAATCTATACATTACAGTAAATACCTGGTTAAATCTTATTTGCATTGGTAGTCAAATAAACTCTACAATACTAAAAACTAAAACTTGTAAATTTATTGAGTTAAATAACACAATTACAGGAAGAAAATATCTACAGGTTTTCTGGAAATATCTATTTTGCACAATGCTACTGGTTTCAGACAAGCGAAGCAATTCATACATTCATCGCCAAAGAACGCAAGAATGCTTCCAGACCTCACATGGAGGGATATTCACAACAAACTGCTCTCAGAAAAATCATCTCAAAAAAATGAGCAAAACTGAGAACGAGACTTTTCCAAAAATTAAATTATAACTTAAGTACAATGATAACCTAAAAGTTCGGCAGGATGATAAACTTACAAATAGAGACCGAGTCATCTCGTTTTCCCAGCAGGAGAAAAAATTTCTATTGGTATCTGTATATTGAAGAAATGATTTTTTACTATTTTAAGTTATAAAATGTCCGTACAATTAGGTCTGACGAAAAATTTAATATGAACTTGCTCGTCATTGCAGCAGATCATTTCTCTATGATCCCCCATCGGTATACGGAGTTTGTAGAAAATCACTCATCGAGCTTGTTAGAACTGTTTTAATTATTCCAAAATGTTAAATCAAATTTCTACAAGATAAGTACGCCCCAGCATTTAAGAGTTATTACACTAGAATAAAATTGGTGGTTCGTCACAAATCTTTTAAGCTCTTCGTGCAGAAGAATTAAAAATATTATTAATTACGGCAACTAAAAAGAAACCGTTTCGATTTCGCCTCGGATAATTAATTAAAGAAGAAACGGAGATTTAACAACGAAAATTTATGGTTTTAAGCCCTTTTGGGCGGCAGGACTACAACAGAATAAGATGTTTATTAAGCTTGAAAGTACATTTTTCTTTTGTTTCATTATGCAATGTCATTTTAAAATCATTAGGGGAGTAATCTTTTGCTTGTATAGCTGCGGTTACCACAGTAATTAAAAAATATTCCTAAATTAATTAATATTTGTTAATAAGAATTTATTTTAATTTTTATAAACATTTAGTCATAATTAAGTAGAGGCCAGAATGTGAATTTTTGAAAAAGAAATCTTTTTTTATTGGAAAAAGCATATTTAACCACCTTGAGATCGCAATAAAAGTAATCATAGAAAAAAAGCAAACTTTCCGAAATCGTATTAGGTCCTAGTTTAATCTTAAAAAAATAAAAAAGAGATTAATAACGGTGGCTAGTAATATTTTATATGCAAAGATCAGCAAAGATGTTAGGAAATATAGGAAAATTCTTTGTTAAGCCTTGACAATTATTAAAATATAGCAAATTCTAAAACCAAAACAAACAAGGAAGTAAATTTGAAACATCATACCGTAAAGTGATTCTTGAAAATATTTAAATATTTTATAATACAAATTTTATTTTTTTTTTAAATCACGATAATTTAAATAATTTTCCAAAGTAGAGAGCGCCTAAAGCCTCAAAAACTGACACTTTTTTATTTTTAACATATGTACCTTACTAAGACTCTATTTATATCGAGGCAAAAAAGTTAATTCTAAACAGCAACAATTTTCTTTATTTTCTGAAATAAGTATGGTTTCTGTGGAGCAAGAAATTCAGTTTCTCCACTTATCCTGTGTAGAGTAGGAGTTATCAAATTTCTATGTGTGTACAGAGAGATAGCCTCTGCTGTATTTTAAAATGTATTTGGATATTTGGATGTATTGAAGATTAAAGTATAAGACTGTTGATTCCATTTATAATCTGCTCAGTTTCTAGGCAGTTAAAAGTTACTCTCGTTGTGCACATCTCATCTTGGAGCAAAGTATATCATTCCACAACCAAATGGACATAATGAGCTTTTTCACTAGAACCAAACTTTACAATTTTAGTACTTACATCTTAAATTGGAATATATGACAATTTTTTGCACCAAAACAAACGTTCTGAGTGATTATATAATCTTTCTACAAGGAGATAAAAACATGGTAAGATCTAACTCAATTTAAAAACTCAAAATCATAGCGGTTTGTAAGGTCAGGATTTCACTACAGCGCAGAAGAGCGTTCGTTGCGATTGTCGCCTTTTCTTCTGAGTCTCTGAGCTGTTACTGGTCTTGTGAAATTTCACTGTTGAATTTTGTTTACCTTTGGAATGTATTATTTTTTTTTCTTTCGTGATTTGCATTTGAGCGCACTTTCGTGATAGATTAAATTATCTTACTTTCATATATAATGGAACTTGGATTTAGGAAAGAGTTATGGTATTTGATAATTTTCCCATGATTCATGCTAAAATGGTCAACAACTTTTTTGTCACCAACCCCAATTTTTTAGTTCCGAAATAAAAAATATGATGACAACAAAGTAAGTTTACTAAATGCATACGTTTTTAAAGTATCTTGTAAATATAAAGCTGTAATGTACATAACAGAAGAAGCATCGTTTCTATAGACCCTGTTATGTAAAAATTTTACAAATCTAAGTTAGGTTGTAGGATTTAAAAAGGTAGAATCCAAAACTTTTTCATTTAATATATAAATATTTTAACTTGCTGTAAAAATATTACACACAAACATAGTTTATATGAATTAATTAAAGAAATATGACTATAAGTTAAGAGTTTATATTTTTTTTAAAGTGCTAAAAGTAAATGAAAATTGTTTGCATATATTTACAATTGAATAAAAAATATTTAAATAGTTTTGTTAAAAATTAGATCTAATGTTTTAGTGATCAGTTTTAGGGCTTAGAAACCACCCTATAGTGACAATGCAAAAGGATATCTTCAGGTAAAAAAAGAAAATCATATATGCGTATTACAAGCAATAGTAACACCTGAATATAAAGATCGTAACAAATGACAGTCTGTAGAAGGAGTTATAGATCATGAACATAACATAGTTATAAACTGCCAATATAAAGATTGTGCAGCTACAAAGCTAAGAAATCTATAAATATTATTAAATTTGTCATGAAAATACAAAATAGAGATATTTTCAAATTGAAAAACTGTCATAACTGACTAATAGTTCTGAGAATGCATTTAAAACTTCAGCCAAGAAGGCTACTTTAAATTAGAAGAAGTTTAATGCTTTAATAAAAAAATAAACTTTAGTGTTTGGCAACTCAAAATTAACCACCGTTGAGTCTGAGTTGTGCCGGGTTATTTTTGAAGATTTTTGAATATTTAGTAGAACAGAGCATTATAAATCCTGGATAATTTATTACTAATAATCTTTGGTTGCAGGATGGATACAAACATGGTGTGGTGTTGAAATTTTTAGTTAGGAAACCAGTACTAGTTGCTTCTAGAGATGCCCAACTTCTCGATTTGCTTACAAAGGCAAAGACCTTTGTGGAAATATTTTTAAACATGTGGGAGTCACAGAATAAATACAATTTACCATATTTCAAAAAATATTGATTTGTAAAGAAATGACAATGTGATGTTCTTCTCAAGCTTTTATCAAATATGTTCAGTCAGTTATCAAAGAAAATTTATGTCGAAAAGCTGAAATATTCACTGTAGCGCAAAGTAAATTTACCGAATGATACTATGTTTTGGTAGAATTACAACTTCTAAAATATATGAAGTAGCCACATGCAAAACTAATGTAAGCAGTTTAGTTAAATCAATTTTGGAAGAATTTAAAACTACAAAAACTGAGGCAATTGAATGAGGAATGTTTTTCGAAAAGGAGGTTCTCGCGCTAGTAGAAAGATCAAAGATTATTAGAATAGTTGTTGTTTACTATTAAGTAGCAAGTTCCCACTTCTAGGAGCATCCTTGGATGGAATAACTACTAATTAAGGCAAAACATCCATCAAAAGAAAAGAGTATGATAGAATATTTAGAAATATAAATTATAAAACCAAAATTTTTTGTCAGCTCAAATTACAAAGACTTTTTGAAAATAAATCCAAAAGACTAAATTAAATAAAGAAAAGCGTTTGGATATTATTAATTATGCTGAAATATTTTGGAAAACATATTCTTTCTCGTATGTTTAAAATCGAAAAAAAGTCAAATGTTTAAATATACTATATTTTTATTTTTGTACCTGTTTGTCATTTATTAAAAGTAAATTAAAATATAATTTAATTTGAAGAGTTTTACTTTTTACAGTGATGGTTAAGAAAAGAGTTTCACCGCAATTGTTGTTCAACATTACTTGTATAACTTTTGTAAACCCAAAATTTTGTGCTGGTCAAGTGATTCTTTGGTGCTAGGGGAATTACGTACTGTTCGAAAATTCATAACTTAAATCTTGTTGAAGTAGTTTGTGCAGTATATATATTTAAAGACAAAAAAGATTCTGCTTTCTAATATGAATACTACAAAATTAATTTTAAGTTATTCTATCATTAAATACCACCTAGCTCTGCTTGCAACAGAAAGTCAGTGACCAGCACAAAATTTAGAGATAGTTTAGAATAATAACTGTTCTAGTGGTGTATTTCAGTATAATCTAAATTATATATCAGCAATTTTATTTTTCAGAGTCTCTCATTGTAGTTTTGCGTATTTTGCTATATCAAAATTCTATTTTTGCTATATGCAAATTGATAAAAAGCTTTTTAAAGATTGTTTGTTTTGACATAGTATACTCAAAAGTTTGGTGTTAAAATTTTTATTAGGTACATGGACGGGCAATCTAAGGAAAGAAGGGTTTAATTTGCGAATATAATTAAAAAACATGCCTAATATTAAGTTTAACTTTTATTGAAAAATAGCAAAAAATTTACTCAAAATGGAAGTTCATTATGGTCGCTAGAAAAAAATTATAAAGAAAGTCTGGGCAACAAGGTATAAATAATACATAAATTTAAATATTTTTACTAACGCTATAATAACTTATTTTTGTTCAAAAATAGTAACACAGATGTCAATTTTCTTGGATATATTATTTTTTTGTAATTTTTGTCCCTTTAAAAGAAAAGAGGCCTACTATACTCTAAATTATTTTTACTTTTGATGATAAGATATGGAAATATGGAAATTAATCTAATTTTTAGACATTTCATTATAAACGAAACTTTTCATAATCAATAATTTTTTCATTTGGTGACACACACAGGTACTCATTAACTGATCAAGTTAACTAGTGTTACATACAATGTATTTTGTGCAGAAATTTAAAATAAACCTAAATTTATACAAAATTCATTGAAGAAATAATTCGAAGTATAGACTGAATTGAATGTATATTGGTTAAATCAAAGTGAAACAGCTTAATATAAAAAATACATTTATTATTACTAAAAAAGGCTCAATAGAAAAAAAAATTATAACAAATTAAATATAACTTGTATTTTGTTGCAACCATCAAAATTAAGTTAGTAGCATGAAACGGAATATGATCCTTCTTTCTTATTAATTTTACAAAATCTTAAATCTTTCCATATTAATCACACTGGAGATTTGTCCAAATAGAAGTAAGGAATATCAGGTTTTCGTATAATTCTAGATCCCATGGTTTTAAACCTTATCTAATTTATTGCATCTGAAACGTAAGATCATGTACATAATTTTAACTCGTAATTATCGCATTTAGAAATTTTGCACAAAATATATTTAAAAATTTAAAGACACAAACAATATTTCTATATCAATACACTCTTAGAAATACTTTAGTGAATAAATAAGTAACCAAGTTACATTTCTGATATTCAATCTAAAAAAGTATGTTTTATATGAGAAACAAGAAAATGTAATTATAATTAAACTAAACCTCAAATAGAGAAATGAAGGCAAATAAGAATCTATCATCCACTGTACCTAACGCAAAATAATGAACACGGAAAACTAGACAAATTATAGTTGCTAGATTTTTGCATATTGTGGATGGTGTAATAAAAAAATCTTACTTTTTCTTTTTGCTGAAAAATAACCATATTATTAGTTTCGTCACGCTTTTTTTTAATTTTTAGGGTCAAGTTTTATTTCTGATCGTATTTTGTAAGTGGGTATAGATAATGCGCACAAAATGGCATTAAGAATGAATTTTTATTAATGGAAACACAGAAACGAGTAAATTCCTGGTATGCATAACCACTTTCGTGCTTCGTGGCTTCTTCCTACTGAACTCTTTTTCAAGATGAAGATCTCTTCTAGAAAGGGATATAAAAGTTTTCTCTAAAGCATTGTCGGTACTGCTGGCACAGTACCTTACCACACATAATTTAAAATTCTCTAGAGTAGCCATTTTGACAAAAAAAAAATACGAAAACCGCAGTAAGACGCAAAATACAGCAAGCAAATATCAAAAATATCTAAACGATAAGAAAACTAATAATCGTCCCCAGGAAAAGACAGTTAGATTAGATCACTCAAGAACAGTGCGGTGTCGTCAAATTTATAAAGTTACATTTATTGCAGCATTTATTTAACATTTCAACACATTTTAGGTACGTATGAAAGTAGTTTATGAAAGACAAATGTCAATAAATTTCATTTCATTCGGAATATTCTTCAGGTTAGTTTAGGTTAGTTTAGTTATGGTTTTCGTTTTTAAATCAACGTAGCTTGCCAAACGATCTGTTTATGTTTGGCATCCCGATTCTGTACGTTTAGCCACATTTACCGTAACAATACTGGAATGACCACAATTAATTGCATTTGAACTATCAAGTTTTCCATCTTAACGGAATTTAAAATCCTCGTCAACGTGGCAACATCTCATCATGTTTGGATATAAATCGTACTCAACCAACCATGCATGCCTAGAAACAGTATAAAACGACAAGACAATGGTTTTCTTACGTTACGAAAATTCGCATTTTTCCGCAATTATTTACGTAAATTTTGTTAAAAAAATGATTAACTTTTGTGTGCTGTTTGTGTATTTTAATATAAATGCCAAAAATTTAAAGGTAGTGATTGGAAAATACATTTATATGAGTGTAAATGTTTTTTTTTTCGGAAAAATCACGCGAGATCGGCGAAAAATTACATCATATCCGTATCTACGACCCAAAAATATGATATATGTAAAAAATCATTGAAAAATTCGGAATATTGTATGTTTCTCCAAGATTTTACCAAATATTCAAATAGTATGTATATTGAAAATTTTATTTTTAATTATTCTATCTGATCCGATCAAAATTTAGTGAAAGAGCCCCTTGTAAAAAAAGTAATGAAAATCTATAACTTACTTTTTTTTAGCTTCGACTTATTTAAAGAGCACACCCATTATTAAAATGAGAATAATTTTTATATCGAATAATAAAAACAAATATCTCCCACATATATTAAATTCTATATTTGATTTGAAACTATTTATTTTTTGTAAAAACGAAACAAAATAAACACTATAAGTATACCCACATATACATTTCGAATAATAAAAAATATTGAAAACCGATTATGAAACACCGTTTAACCGTTTACAAAATGCCAGGAGGGCGGTATCTGCCATCTAGCTGTGGCAGTAATTAAAAGAAATGAAAAATTGCCGGTTTGTGGATGCCAGGTGCTCATCAAGGTAAATTATTTTATAGGAATGTAGATTTTATCATCTAAAATCAACCGAAAAACGAATACAATTTTCGGGTTATTTAACTTTAAGTTAATTTAAGTGTAAACTTACTGGTAGACAACGCATTAATTACATATAATCTGATACTGTGAAAAACCTTAAGTATATTTATTACTTGAATAATTGCAATAAATATTTTTCTAATATTTTAGGCATTTTTCAACATTTCAATTTTTTTTATTAAAAAAAATTACTAATTCATTTACTCGATTGAGTGCATGTAGTTCATACAGATATATATTTTTTAATGGGATAATCCGAATATGTGTTATATTTGAATCAAGATAAGCATTGACTTTATAAAATAACATAATATATAATTTGCACTAGCTAACGTCAGTTATCTCTGAAAATAGTATAAACCCAAAGTAAGCTTAAGCCTAGGAATCATGACAAATTTAAAAGCATTCCGCACTCGCAAATTCCAGTCACAAATTTGTTCTTTATTAGTTTTATTTAAGGAGAGTCATTCGCTGCACATAAGCTAAATAAAATGTAGTATCCAATATTAGACGAATTAAATCAATATACTCATAAGAAATAATATAAATAGTTTGCAAGGCATTTATCATTGAAATAGAAAATATTATAAAAAAATATTTAAGTGCGAACTCCATTTGACTCGTTTGAATCAGCTGATCATAACTAGTGTATGATTTGGCAACGTTGTGTTTTTGCTGTTTAAGTTTATTTTCGAGACCGTATTCTCCTAATCTTTCATAATATATAAGATTACAAAAATAGGGCCCGGTTGTTTAAACGCTGAATAACGTAATAATATTTTTATTTATATTTAAAAAAGGGTTGACAAATAATAGATATTTCATTTCTTGATACACACGTATCGATTCTATGCTATTCTTTTCTAACTGCATTATTTAAAGGAGTATCATATGCTAATCGGTACGTCAATTCTAGAATACACAAACGTATGAATTTATGGTTGCCTAAATTATTATTATTGTTATTTAAAATATGCAAACAATATCTAACAATATTTATCAATAAAAATGAGTTTTTAAATCCCTTTTGTTAATATTAATTGGAAACTTCACATTTATACTAATTTCTATCATTTAAAAACACGAAACGAATCATGAGAAGCAATTAAACTGAAAGAAAAGATAAGTAAACATGTTTATGTTTGTCAAACACCAAAAACCTCTTCCCTACTAACCATAAAGAACCTATTATTGTTTAAATCTATAGGGTATGATTGAAGCAATTCATTGAAAAATAAAATTTATCTGAAAAGAGTATACAGGGTTGATAAAATCTTATATTTGATTTGTATTATCATTAAATCTTAACATTTTAAATGGAACATCCTATATTTAATATCGAATCTACATTCTAATTTTAAAAGTGGTAGTTGATCATTTTTAGAAGTATGAACAAACTAACAATTTTAAAAAATTTTTAAATTAAATTTGTTATCTATTTAATAAAGTATGTATTTTCTATTAACCCAAATATAACTATTTTCTAACTAAATTACTAAGTAGTGATTACATGTCATCTACGTAAGTAATAACAATGTAAAATCTTTCAAAGCCTATGTACTTCATAAAACTAAATTGAAAAAAAATTATGTCTAAAATTGAAAATGCTAAATTCCTATAAACTATAAAAGACAGATAAAGAAAACCTTAACGCAATTTTAAAGACTGTTTAAATTAGAATATAAATTCGATATTAAATACAGGGTGTTCCATTTAAAATAGGAAAGTTATTTGAATTTAATAATAATAAAAATCAAATTGAAGATTTTATAAGCCCTCTATAATTTTTTGAGATCATTTTAATTTTATAATAAATTGTAATAATTTTACTAAAAAAAACAATACATTTTAACATCTATAATGGGCAAGCGTAATACGCCTCTTACAATTTCAAGAATAGTTAAATATCTTAAGAACGGCTTGTCTTAGATATATGGAACATAACAGTAACTTACCATTATTTGGTCCACATTATCAAAATGTGCAATATATACAGGGCATTCCATTTAAATTTTGATAATTTTATATATATATATATATATATATATATATATATATATATATATATATATATATATATATATAGGATATCCGAAATTAAATTTGGGTTGACAGCATTACAATTTCAAAAACTATAAGATATATAAAGGCGGTTAAATGGGGAAAGTTTTAGGCTATTATGTCAGTAGGGTATTGGTGCTTGTGCTTCGGTTCTGATTTTTTGTGTTTTTGAGATATCAAAAAAAGGTAAAATATTACAATTTCTTAGATTGGATATAACTTTTTTATTATTGTATGGTCACTTTTTGTATCCATTTAGTTAAATTTTAATTACAACGTTTCGATTTTCTGGAATCATCATCATCTTTGTTTTTCCTTATGACCGCTATATTTGATTATTAACTCATCGAAAAGTATTTAATTTTTTTATTACACTATATGAAACACTATCAAATTAATCATTTGGCAGAACCTCTCGAATGTCAGGAATAATTTGATTTGTAACATTGCAAGATATCTTTGGCATGTCAATATTTGGTCAAAAATAAGTAGGCGAATCAGACGATTTGCTAAAAATAATGAAGAATTTTAAAAAAGATAAATCGTAACTATTACAGTACTAATAAACCCATTTTGAAGATAAATAATTAAAAATTTCGCAAAAATGCTAATCATTTAAACCTAAATAGGATATTTCTAACTGATTATTCCGCACAACACATTAAAACCAAATCGTACTTGTAATCTTCGTTGTTCGCTTAATTACGGATCTTCAAGAGCCCAGGGATGGTGACTCTTTTTATTAAAAACTCTGCAGTTAGTGAAATGGGTTTCATCTGTCCATAAAACTTTATGGGAAAAGTTGAGATTTTCTAGTCATTTACCAACATACCAACTACAAAAAACAAGTCTTCTATCAAAATCACCTGGTTGGATGGTACTTAATAACTTTCAAAACATCATTAACAGGTTATTTTGGAATGATAAACTCACTGCCAGCAATTCTTGTAGACGACGTCGGATTGTTATTAAAATATTCAAAAACATTTTTGTTACGATTCTTCATATAATTTTTAGGACGAGATTTTTCGATACTACCAAACTCAAGTAAGTTTCTAACTAATTTAAGAGAACAGGTTCTTCTGAGTTGTCCTCGTTCGGGGTACATGTCAAAATAATTGTCGATAGTTCTGATCGCATTTCTTTCATTTCTGATATAACACTTTAGCATATCAAATTTTTCTTCGTTAGAAAAATTTAATGCCATTGTAAAAATATTTATTAAAACGTCAAAAAGCGCTCTTAAAAACATACGTAAAAGTTGGATTTATGACAGAGTAAAGAATTGTTTCAGGTTCAAAGTCTACTAAACAAAATTATTTCAATAACCGAATCAATGAATTAGCTTGACTTGATTTTGAAGCCTCTTATCTTAATATTTTTGGAACATTTCACCTAGAGGGAACTCAAAATAAATAAATATTGTTATTAATTTGATTTTATGCTTAAATAAAAGAAATACTTAAAATTTCCGTGTCAACTATTTGAAATTTCATTAAAAAAGTGTTTTCAGTATTTTAAGTTTGTAAAGTTGTTTTCCTTTCTATCAGTGTTTCACATAGTGTTATAGAAAATATTAAGTAGTTCTCGATGAGTTAAAAATCCAATATGGAGGTCGTAAGGAAAAATAAATTTAATGATGATTCCAGAAAACCGAAATGCTCTAACTAATATTTCACTAAATAGATGTATTCTGTCTAAAAAGTATCCATACAAAAGTGTTTACAGATTTAAAAAATATTATGAAATAAAAAAGTTATAGCCGATCTGTGAAAATGCAGGGTTTTACTTTTTTTTAATATCTCAAAAACGCAACAAACCAAAACCGATTTGCAAGCACCAGTAACCTACTGACATAATTACCTAAAACTTTCCCCCTTTTAACCGCCTTTCTTATAGTTTTCGAGATTTCACAATATATATATATATATATATATATATATATATATATATATATATATATATATATATATATATACAAAATATATGATTGCTCACCTCGACAACACCGAAAATTAAAAATAATCTCAGGACATACAAAACACTCCAGCAATAAGGCTGCATAGATACAAAATAATCTTCCCTTGTTTGGTATGTATCCGATTATAAAGAGTCCTTTTGATAGTAATCATGGATCCGTACAATATGATTTGGCTCATTGCGTTCGAAAAATATAATATTCGTTTTTTAAATACAGTAAAATGAGAATGCGGTTTTTGAAACGTATTATTCTTTCTACGCAAACAGCTGCCGTTACGTATTTGGGGTTCTACCGTTTTTTTAATTTATTTTTAATATTATTCTGAACTCTAAATACTTGAAACTAAATCAGCTCACCCCAAGATGGCATATTTTTGTCTATAATATACGTAAGGCATGCGTTTTGTAGTAGTTAGATAATCATATTTAATTTCATTTTAATTTGGGACCATTTTTTTACCCCTCAGATGAATAATATATATTTTTGTTTTCAGGCTAATTCATATTTAATGGTTAGATCTGATAATAACTGACCATTTAGGGATTTGTTGCATAAAACCTTTTAATTACCATAAATTTATGCAATGAAAGATTGGTAGCTAAACAATATAGAGACGATTTACTATATGTAGCATACGGTATCTACTGTACGTAAATATAAGGGCTATTCTTTTGAGTCATTATCACTTTCACTTCTATCACTTGAAGTAATCATGATCACTTCAGCCCAATGACAAGTAAATGCATATTCAAAAGAACATGAAGTTATCAGTTTCACTTTGTTCACTTTGATCAATTGATAATTACTCAAAAGAATATAGCCATAATCAATATAATAATTAAGTATTATGATAATAAAATTTGCTCAACATTTTATTTTTCTTTAATCTAAAAATATGCTTGCAAGGCCAGGAAACATATAGAATAAACTGAACTAAAAAAATATAGTATGTCGTAAATTTCAATCAATTTTTTTCTGACTTTTTTACCAAAGATAAAGAACTAAATAAGTTTTTGGGCCATTCTGGAAAAATCAAATTCAATTTCCTGTTTTGTTTGATCTCTGGCAAAAAAAAAATTATGTACTTTTTTCTAGGGCTTTCTGATAAGCTTATGAAATTTGTTATTTTTTTCTGAGTAATTTATATTTTTGAAAGCCGTATTTGAGGCTCTATATCTTGAAAAAGACCTCTTAAGCTTATATGTTTTAGTTGTAAAGGCAGAACTTGTTTGCTAAAAAGTAAAAAGCATCACAACCATCACAAATGCAAATAGTATTGTTATCTACAGTCGTTAAAAGGTAGAATATAATGAAATTGAAAACAACATAAATAGTATGTTAAATATTAGTTCATTTCTCCAACTAAACCAATTAACTGATTTAGTCGACTTATACTAGATATTAGCTCTTATTATTTTATTTTTCTAGCCTTCAAATAAGAGCAACTTGTGGGAGGAATAAAAAATTGATCAGATAATCACATTCTTTGACAATGTAGATATATATTTTTTTTAATTTTAAAATTATAGGGTAAAATTGCAAGTTTAAGAGAATTCTTGTTCTGGTAGCTGTTTTATGTCCCTGATAAACATTCGTGGATATAATAATACATAATCACGAGATTCCCTGCAATTGTGATGATGAAAGCTTATAATTTGTGTATATCTTATAAATGTTCCCACGCAAAATGATATACTGTATCAAAAAACACTACTAACTGGTAATTCTACTACGCTTATTGCTAACTTGATGCATCCTGAATTACAGTGTTCAGCATTGGTATTGCATTTTGAATTCCTTTTGATATATTTGAATATAATTCATTATCTAAAGGTACAAAACGTTAGTTTGAAAAAAACTTCAGTCTTTCGAATTATCTAAACTTTGGGTTTTCTTATAACAGACTAGTAAACTACAGTCACTGAGACATAAAAACCCGCACGTAATTTATGTGTGGGGTACAAGAGAAAAATAATTTTAATTACCTAAATTACAGTGAAGAAATAAATTCAGAATGGTTATAATACAAATTTGCAAAGAAAATATTTTAATACCCGCCTATTAAAGCCAACATACACATTGTAAGAGTATTGAAGTACGTGTGCAAATTATCTCTTTAATTAGTTATGACAATGAAATTTACCTGTATAACGCCGTTATATAAAGTAGATAATATTTTACACATATTTTACATAATTATATGGGCAAATTAAATAAAAAATTCTTCATTATGAAAAAAGATAATTAAATAATAATCAGAATAAAAATATAATAAAAATAAAAGAAATGATGCAAGAATTATTATACACACGTAGATTTTTTAAGTACTAAGGATCCAAATATATATTAAAATAAACTATCAAATAAAGATGGTGACTTTTAATCACTTGAATAGATTAAAATTTTAAGATATTTATATCATTGTCAGAAAATATCAATTCTGTAGTCATTTTTAAACCCTTAACAGGAACTTATCCATGAGTTTGTATAGAAAAAATAAAAATTTTATTTCAAGATTTCAAAAATCATTCGGCCAATCAAAATGTGTTACCGAATAGACATTAAAGACTCGAATAATCAATCAAGATTTTTTCCTAATATTTTTGGTATTGCTTTATAACATTAATATCTATTATCATAGCCACTTTGTCATCATTAAGTTTTAAAGCTTGTCACATTTGTTAAAAAAAAGTAGAAGTGGTATGGTTTGAACAGCAGTGAATCATATATTATAAAAAAAAAGGCCAATTTGCTTGTCTTGTGAGTATTGTTAACAATATGCTACATATCGAATTAAATATCTTCCTCCTTTCAAAAATTATCCGCAAAAGAACTCGCTCTCATCTACAACTTTTGTAGTTTTTTTTTATTCAGTCTCCTAACATAAACTAACCGTAAATATATTTTTACGGAATCCTCTTAGCAGTATCCTATATTATAAGCTGAAAACTCCATCAAAATATTTTACTCGCATCAAAGGTTATACGCAAATGAAGTGAAGTGGACTGAAATGTTAATTAACCAACGATTTTTTCCAGATTTTAAAGTTGTTTCCTTCTCATAGGAACATTTATTTACGTTTCTTGCAAATATTATTATGGGTCCGAAGAACATTCTAATTCGAATCAATAACCTCTTTTTCTTAGGCTAAGAATAGATTTGATTGAAAGAAACAACTTTCCCCCCGTTACATAAAGTCAGCAAGTAAAATAGAGAAATTGCCGAATATTCAGGAATTAGTTTTATCCACTTAGAGTAAATTTCGGAATAATATGCATATCTGTATGTACAATACATATTTCTAAATGTTCTCAAAATAAACTAATAATTTTCGCATTACCGTGAAGTATACTAGGCCCTGCCAGCGTACACGGATACCTTGTTAAAAAAAAAAAACATTTGCCCTATATTAGTTTTGGTATATTGAAATTTAAAAAAAAATAAAATAAAAAAAAACTTTAAAAAATTTTCTAAGTAAAATAAATATAAACCGTTTTATTTCAAAAATTAATCCTAAAATTACTAGCCAATATTTATTTTGTGTTCTTAAATTAGAGAATAAATTAAATACACCCTTAATGTTTTCGATAAATTTAAGATTTCTCGTACGAAATATATGAGACGAAATGAGACTGCTTTAACAAAAAATAAATAACTTTTCGTCGCGATCCCACGAGACGAGACGAGAATGGCGTTATTTCTCGGCTTGTCGTATCTGGCAATATCACTATCAAACTATTTGTCGACCACTAGAAACATTGAGAAACTGAGAATATATGGTCTAAAATACCTAGCGTAAAAATTCTCTAAACTAATTCATCACAACAATAAGAGAGAGCTCTAACATGATTTATCTATTTTCTTTCTTATCCTTGATAAGTTCCTTCATGTCAAATTTGTTCAGCTCAGAATTGGTTAACCCACCATCGTTGTTTCTGAAGAAAAAATTTAAATATCATTAAACAAAAACCGAAGGATAAGAGATGTAATAATCAAGTTTTGTGTTCACTTTCGAATTCCAGTATGTCGTAGGTGATTGTCTATATTCAATACCAAAAATTTTAACTCCAGAATAATATTATTGTGTAAATGGCTGAATGACTAATCTACAAAATACAAAAAAATTCACTGAGTATTTGTTCCACATTCTGTATATCTTTCGGGTGGAAAAAAGACCTTGAAAACTGTTAATGAATAAAGAAAACTCATCTTTATGATAATATTTTTACGCTAAATGGAAAGGGGATATGTACTTTCCTTGCAGTCCAACGATATTCATCGCTGGTTACATCTTAACCGCAAAAAACTTCCCTGAGCTGGTAAAAGGTCTCTTCTTAACTAATTATCAAATTAGCCAATTTTTAAATTAGTATTCTAAAAAAATGTTTATTGATTTTTTCAAACAACTGCGGCACCTGGATGAACCACAGTTTGTGCGCTTTTAAGGGCAACGCTTCCAATTTTATCGAAAGATTTCGAAGTGTAACCAATACCCACAAAAATGAATTCTAAAATTTAAATTGAAATTTGCCTTCTGAGCCATAATTATTTTTTAGTAAAATCATCAAAAACGATTGTATTATAACAAAAAATACCAAAAATTATATTTCTCCCCTTTAAATAACTTCCCCTGTATAACTACAGTAATTAATGCACAATAAATATGTTGTATTTTATTAAATTTTCAAAAATTATATCACACCATATCAATCAAATTTTTTGTAACATCATAATAATTATTAGTATTTTAAAATATTTTATCGACTTCAAAATTTTAGTTCAATCAACTAATTAAATCATAGCAATACTAAAAAAGCATTTAATTGGTTGCAGAACTTATTTATCTACCGGCTCCACTAGTGATATAGCGACTGTAATCATAAGTAGAAGTGGTTCTTCCTTCTTGCTCGCTTTATTATCTAATACTGCAACGTTTAGAACAATAAATGTAGATAAAATAGCGCTCTCTAATTATTCCTTCATGCAGTCACTCATCTGCCTATCAGATCCGTATGTTACATAGGACGTTCTGCGTCAACTCTCTCGTTCTATTCTAGTATTAATTGTATTTGCGTCCTTCCCTTCCTTGGGTATATCCAACATAAGCGTGTGTAAATTCATCTGATAATGACGTAGTACGGGAGTCGAACACTGCACGGTGCATAAGTGTATAGCTTTTGTTATATTGAATATGCATTATATCATTTCAATATTCAAACGATGGTCAATCTGGATGAAACACTGCCTATATTCTGTATAGAATATGATTAAATCTCCTATCAGTCATCTATAGGTATTATAATAGGTTAGGTGCTGCATAAAGACAATGCATAAATTTTGGAATTTTGACTAAGGTCGAAATTTTCGTACATTGTGCTATTGCCATACATCGGCAATATAATAAAGCCAGAGTATTACAGGATTTAGTTTTCCCTCGCCTATTATAGTGCGGTAATACCTAAAATTATACGTTGTAAATACAATAGTGTAACATAAATATTATGATAACTTTTGATTGTGTATACAATGAATTATAACTGTTAATCAAAACCATCGGCATTATTTGGAAATTAATAATTATTCCACTTGGTAAATTATCAATACTTCTTAATATTGACTAGAAAAGTTATTGGTAGATTATACAATATACTAAATATTATATATAGTTACAAATTAGGCTTAAATGTTATACAGATTTATACTTTTATCAAATATTATTAAGAGTTAACTTTTAAAAATCAAAGTGTTATTGTTCAGTTATTGGATAAGCTATCGAGCATATATAAACAATGATCCGAGGGCGCAACTTTGAGCGGTTTTTAAAATTACTCACTTTGGTATTATTTTAATTTGTATTATTTTAAATAGTTCACTAGCTATATGTATATATAGTATAATAAGAGAATCCATACGTGATGAGAAAAATGTATTATCTGTCTGTTCAAAAAGAGGCACATGTACTTGTTGTCAATCAATTCTGGCCAAATAGGAATCGCGTGTTGGCTGGTTTAGACCCAAAGGGCCCCTCCGTTAGAGCCGAAAATCGGTAATCGTGGCCCGAATCACGCAACGCACTTTGCTAACACGCAACAAACTTGCATAAGCAGTTGCGAATATGTGGAGTGGATTCAAATGAGTTGTGTGTATGCACGAGGATCCGAAAACACTTTTTGTCTGATTAATTGATTTGATTGACAGTTTTAAAATGTTTTGTTTTTACATTGATTAAAAGTCAATTTAACAAACTTTTTAAAATCACTCGGATGCTATCAGTTATTTAGTGGAAACAAATAATTTTCTTTAAAGTGGTAGATACAAAATTTACAGGTATTAGCTAAAAAAAATTGAAAAAGTTAAAATAAATAAAAAATCATGCAATTAAGATTAATTTATAAGGTAGAAACTATTTGTTGTATAAAACATTTTTATGTTTACTTCTGATTCAATATGACAAGTTCTATTTTGCAAGGTAACAGTCTTGAATGCAGCTCTATTTAAAGTAAAATGCATATTTATTTTGATACTTACAACTTTTTATTATATGAAACAAAGAAGTGTTATGTGCTATTGTAAAATACTTTTATAAATTTTTCTGTAATGGTTGGAACTAAAATACATAATTTCAATTCAAATATATATAAACTAAAGGGTAGTTATATTTTTTTATTTAAGTAATTAAATTTAAGCTCAAATAAAATCATTACTAGCATACTTAAATTGAGTACTTGAGTTTTCTTCTCTATTACCTTCATAAAAATATGAATAATTTTCTGCACTACATTCTGGATGGATCAAAAATTGAGTAGTTTAATCTGCCAATACAGTAAAAATGAAAAAGCTTTTTTAATTCAAGACAAACCATTCTCATTACCGACTCCAGCGCTTTACTCCTCTTTTTTGTTTTTAATATTTTTGTCAAAAATTGTTTACTGGCATTTACATGCAACTTAAATTATAACACCATTTACTTTTTAACTAGAAGATCGCACTTTTATAACAATGTTTATTTTGCTATAATAAGGATTATTAGGAATCTAGAGGACAAAATGTAGTGTGATGAACATTTACCTGTTTTAATAAGTAAATCAAAAAACATGTAGAAAGCAATATCTTGCCTTGAATCTCATTTTACATACACGAAAATGTAATTTTATTTAACCTGCATTAATTAATTTTGTTTATTTAATAAAACATACATAAAATAATTTACATTTAAATGTTACGATCGGTAGTCATAATTACTTTTACCTTGGTATATATTTACTTAATTGCTTGAGCTCTCAAACATGTTTAAGTTGTCATAGTCAATTATTTTAATTTCTACTTAAATGTTTAAATATATATGTTAGTTATATATTTTGTATCTTAGTTTGGCCACATCACCTACGATACGATACCAGATACCAAATATTTTAGATCGTTTTTTTATGTCTGGCTTCATATGTGCGAAAAAAAAGAAATCCATGCATAAAGCCAAAACCGTATCAAATTCTGATCGACATTTGCAAGTATCGCTCTGAACTGATCAAAGCCTACCACGACCGCAGGCGAAGAATCGCAAGAAAATTATACCTTATGATTTTAAAATTGCGATTTTTAAAACTTTGGCGGTGATTGGTTGGATATTTAAATTTTCGGGAATCCATTTTGTCGGATGCAATAACTTAAGTAATTTTCTTGCAGTGATTTGTTGCCTGCGTCCTTGTCTGCCTGAACCTTATACTTTTTAGGTTATAATAAATAATAATAAATTTAGGAAATAAGAGATTTTCTTATAATAAAGGAATTATCCAAGTCGGTATCACGTTTTCGGAAGTTCGACACACATCTGTTCAAGTTGTCTTCACTGTAAATATAAAAAAAAAGTATTAAAACTGAACTAAATATATTGTTCATAAAAATTAAGATATAAAGAAATAAATAAATGTTTTTACTGCCGTGTTTAACTAGTTGCCTATGTTTAGTTTCCTTCCATGCAGTTAAAGTAAACAATATACACAAACAGTTTATTTCCTACAAATACAACTATCCTGTAGACATGTTTCTCAGTTTATATTTTATATAGAGATTGTTTCCTGCGAATGTTAATCTTGGTTCGATACAGCTCCACTAACGAGACCATTAGGTGGTCGAAACGAATAGGAAAGAGAACCAAAGTTGTATTTTCAGGAAATAAATGGTTGGTATATATTCTTCCTAGGCAACTAAATATATTGTTCGTTATACATAACCCAAGAAAATGTTTAAAAAATTTATTTGTTAGAGTAAAAACTGCGTTATCTAAAAATAGCAAATTATTTCTTAAATAGCATTAGATCAAATAAATGTCGAAATCCAAATGTATTAACATTGTATCTTTATCTTTTTCGTTTTAATTTGCTTATTTAATTAACAAACAATGGATTTTATAGTATCCCAACAGAGTTTACGTACAGCGTATTACTTCTCTTGTTAAATTGGTACACTTTTTTATTTTTTATTAAAAATTTTTCATGATTGTGGTAAAAAATATATATTAAATAAAAATCTGTTTAGCCAAATAACTTATTATATTGAAAAACCCGAACTATATGCAATAAACCGGTAAAAACAACCTTGGAGTAGTCGTATAGTAACATTATTTGGCGTTTAATTATCTTACAACCATTGCATTCCTTTAATATCTCGATATTAAATAAGAATACGAAATCTTTTAGATATTATGAAAGTTTTAAAATACCTAATCTGTCCGATAAACAAAGAATCAGTAGCAAATCAACAGGAGGTCTAGAAATCATTTTAGTATAAAATCGGACACGCATACAGATAATGACAACATTAGTCCTTATTTACTCATTGAACCGATATTACAGGATTAAAAAGGGGGCGGCTTACGTGTCTAAAAAGGACATTTTAGGCACCCTCAGGTGATGCCAGTTGCACCTTTTCTGTATTATATCGCGGGAAAAAACAGCACTTACACAAGTTTTGTCATTTTTATGGTTGCTTAGTTTATAAGAGCTGAAGATCCTTTATGTTAGCCAAACTGGGAACTTCTAAGCATGTATTATATCCGATTGTTACTAATTCTTTTGTTGAAACTACTTTCATGATAATATCTGGCTAATGTCTTTTATATATCAAATAGGTTCTAGTACTGAATGTTAAGAACAGTTTTCTATTTAAAATTCTAATTTTTTTATTGCTGGATTAGACTTCTTTGGGAAGTATTTCTTTCAAAAATAACTGATAAAGTATTTAAAAGCAACTGCGTGAAAATAGTGATATCTCTGGCACAATCTACATGGATATTTTAGAGTGAGAAAAGGGGCACTCTTTAAACACAGTCTAGCAGAAAGAAAATATGCATTTTCTGAATGTTTTTATTTCTTCAAGTGTTTGCATTTCATCTGTGTTATAAATGAAAGTTTTGTTTTCATAAAAGAACTTCACTTAGAAACTATATTACAAAATGGCTTTAATATAAAATTCTGAACATGTTAACAAATACTGCAGACGCTTAAAAATCAGAGAAGTATCATACTTGTTTCACATTTATTAATTTTTTTTCTGCATTAGTTATGAATTTTTGACACAAATAATCCAAATTGGTAACAAAAGTTATTAGGTACTGTCGCTTTTTTTTTGACAGTTAAATGAACACAAAGTGGATTGTTCTTGTTATTATCATGGTAAAGTGATAAAAATATCAGAATTTTTAAGTGATTAATATGATAATTTCCCAAATTGAATTAAAAGAATGGATAAAAAAATTCAAAAATATTGTTGATAGGTTCAATCTTTTGTATTAAAATTTATTTCGCTTCCGAAATCGGTACACTAATTAGTTGAATGAAGCAGTGGCAGCTGGTATGTTAAAAAAGTAGAGGTTGCAATTCCAATGATAAATTAAAAGCATAGATATGTAAAAAACCTGTAATAGGCACCGGTGGATAAAAAAAATAAAAGTCTTTAAAAATTGAGTTAGTACGAAACAAAACAGTGTATTTTAAAGAACTAAATATAAAGAAGGTAGTATGTTTTAAAAATATAGCATTCAAACGGAAATGCATATATAACTTACTGTATCAATTATTTATAAAGAAAATCCATACGCCGATCTTTAGCATTAGCAAACTTGATGGAAATCAAATATGTTTTCGATAAGATCCCTTTCTTCAGAAAGCATTGCCCAGGCAGAAAGTCTTTCTTGACTCATAGTATTATCCATTTGAGGGTAGAAAAGCACGGTTCTGCTTCAACCGATGCCATCGAAATAGTAATTCAAATTTTTAAGAGTTTTAGAACTTCATGTCTTACTTAGCTCGATATTTTACAAAGTCCCGAAATTGAGGTAAATTCTTCAGTTTCATATATGACGGTCAGTTCTATACCGAGCTTTTGTTCGCTGAAAAAAGGGTAAATTTTAATAGTATCCTTAAATTTTTGTTCGGGGAAAGATGTACTATATTCGACATACTGTTTCGAAAAAAAAAGACTGGCTGCTACCAAGTGACCTATAAAGCTAAATCGTTCTTTTGGTTGACAAATAATTATATCACAAACTTCTCTTGCTTTCCGAGAAAACTCCCCGGAATCATCCAGCTTATGTTGTTTTGAAGTAGATGGAGATAGCTCAACGTCATTTGAGGTAATATTATTTCTAATTTCTGTTAATTTTGATTTAAATGATAATATATTTTCATTTGCGATAGCAGCGTAAATTTTGTCTTGTTTGAAATTTACCAAATAACAAATCAACTTGAGGCATTATTTTGTAAAATAAGTTTTGTGGAATTTGACAAACCTTGATGATTGGTTCGTGGTACTAACGTTTCTACTGTCATCTAAGATTTTTTCCATTATCTCTAGAATTCTGTCTTTGTATTCGAATACAATACAAACAACTCTTGAATTAAAATTGCATCTTGTTGGGGCCGAACGAGGTAAGCGTTTGTTAACAATTTAATCTAGTATTGCGGTTCTTTAAGCACAATTTGGAAAAAAAGAACAAATCCCTTGAAAATGGGAAAAATCATGCGGACATTTTTATTTCCGGATGCGGCGTTTAACATTACCAAATTTAATTTACGTGCATAACATACACGTAAGCAGTATGTCCGTAGGTTTTTTTTGTAATTGCTTGCACACCATTCGATGAGTAGCTCATATTTTCTAGAAAATAAAAAAGCGCTCACTAGGTTTTACTTAAACATCCAGGAAAATAGAAAGGAAAAACAGCATTATATTTAACTGTTTTTCTAAAATCTCTTACGAGAGATTCTTAAAAAGTCACACACTTACACGATGGTTTTTATAAATTCCTTCCTAACTCGGAATTCTTTGAATTCGGAAATCGAAATGGGCCACTATCTTTGTCTGCACAGTTTGGGACAGAACACTTAATTTTGAATGTTTTTATCTCGCCCACATTTTTTAAACGTAACAAAATATCTTCATCAAAGTAAAAACATGGTCATTGAAATATCGGCACAGTAGACATCATGCTTATATCCTAACCTGAACTAAAGGAATGGTTTAAGTGCTGCTTGAGGAAGAAACCTTTATTTGATACTGGAAGCGCCACGCACGACTGGAAGCAAAAGTACAAATACTCGTCGTACTAGTAGAGTGGTATTTTGTGGGGCAAAGTAAACACTGGTTTGCAAGTTAACTTGCAACCAATATGAATCTTATGAGACGATATTAATCTCCACATCTTAGATAGGCAACTCCATATACGCTCTAATGAATTACCTTGGATTGCATTAAAATTGTACACCAGCAGCGAAGTAAGTTAAATTATTTCAATAATTAACTGCTGTTCGCATATAATCTAAAAGATTGATTTAAATTTAATCATTAAATTACTAGTAGAAATAAAAAAAATATTTGTATTTATATTTATTAGTATGTTTTATTTTAATTTACAATTTTTTTTGGGGGTTGCGCAAACCTGCAAACCTAAGGAAAAGCCACCATTGGAACGAAGTAAAACATAACGTTACCGGTATCCCGTTGAACCAGTTGTTAGTGGCCAAAGTAATTGAAATGAAAACAATATTGCGCTATTCTGAAGCTCCTAATATTTGCTTAAGTATTTATATTAAATTGAAAGTTGTCGAATTATCAGAACTGAAAGTGATAATGTTTCAAAAAGACGTCTTTATTTAAAACCCCATGATTTTAGGAATATGCTTTTGAAGCATTATTTATATCTTTCAGTTCTAACACTTAACTGATCACAATGATTATTAATTAAGTAGAAACTATTGCTACTTGTTTTATAAAATATTTTTTACGTTTGCTTTTATAGCAATACGAATAGTTTTGTGTTGCTTGGTAACAGTATTGAAAAAAGGTTTATTTTTAAAATATAACGGATATTTAGTGGCTATTTCTACCTTTTTATTAGGTTAAACAAGAAAAAGTGTAAGAGTAAAGGATTTTTATAAGTTGGCCTGTAATGGTTGGAACTACAAGACATGTCTAAAGAGTATCTAATAGTATTCAAATTGTATGATTTTCATTCAAGTATTATATATTATAACATATACTGAAAACTACGTATATTTTTTTTATTTGTCAGTAAATTTAAGGCGAACTGAAATAATCCTTATCATACTTTAATTGGGTACTAGAACTTTTTCTTTATTATCTGAAGTGACTGAAAATGTTTCTATTTGAAAAGATATTTTTTTTAAAACATAAGACATTAGGAATATTATTTTCAAGCATTGTTTATCTGTTTCACTTCTTCACTTGACTGATCCCGATCACTTCTTAAAATATGAAATAAATGTTTATTTATAAGAATATGAAGTAATAACTTTCACTTGTGTAACTGTGATCACTGATAAATGGATCAAAAAAATATAGGTGTTGTGTTTTTACCCATATCTTTCCAATTTTAAAATGCTACCAAAGGAATGAACTTCTACCCTTTTTCTAGCCTTTGTTATTTTAGACCGGAAATTCTTTTTTTTTAATTCAGTTAATCCCAAAACCCTAAATTTAGTATGCACCTCATTCCAGTGAAATTGCTTTCAACGTGTAAACCAAAGTTTCCCAAATTTTTTGTCCAGTAGACCACTAGTCATTTTTTCTGTTTTTCGTAGATCCTCCTCCCCCTTCTTAATATCGAATTTTTAGTTTTATCAATTTAAATGTGTTTCTGACAACCTTTGTTAGGTGATCGAACGTATAATTGCACCAAGGCAAGACTAGTATGAAAAATGCCGACGAAACAGCAGACACTGTCGACGTTTTTTACAATATCTCCGACACGATACCAAGCAACGCCGCGTTGTGTGTTTTATTGTCAGACCAAGGCTTGGCCCAATATTAAAATTTAAAAAAATATAGTTACAACTCATATATTTATTAATAAATATATGTTGTTGCTGCTGATATAATAAGGGACAAAGGAATCGTTTTTTTCATGAAAAAGTCTCTCAAAACATTGATTATTGATTGGGCTTTAGTGTTTCTTGTCAATGTTCTTGCAAAAAGCAGTTCTTCGTGAATTTTTTGGTCCATAACAAACAAACATTGCCTCATTACCAGGAAAAGTTGACTCGGCCAGTTTTATGCAGAACTAGGTCATTTATAGGAAGTTTTCAATATCATGACTTATTTCATCAATTCGCATTTGGACTATGTTGCTGAGAGGTATTCTTTTGAGTATAATCATTGACGAATTATACTAAGACGGCTCATTCTTATGGGCGGATTGGAAGCGCTAAGTATTAAAACTCGGTCATTGATAAAAGGTGGTTTTTACTAAAAGTAGTAAAACGGCAAGGTATGATGTATATGCAGTGTTACCGTATTGGATAGTTCATCTAAACTACGGATACAAGTTTTTTTTATCTCTTGGTTTATTATATTTGTTTAAGTTTAGAAAGAGAACGTTGTAATGATCAAACTTTCCGGTAAAACTTCGCTAGGCTGAGGCAACCTTACATTTAAATCGATAAAAAAATGGAGCTTACCCCTTTTAGTCGGTAGGAAGGGATATACAGAATTGCCACGTTTTCAACATAAATCAGAAAATTTAGGTCTTTTATACTTGTTTCTAACAAAAGCATGTATATCACATTAAAATACTGATATCCAATCATTGACAATATTGTAAATTGATTTTTATGAATGAGACGGCGTACCAGTTTGCGTACCATTTAGGAGCGTCAAAATTATAGCACAGGATAGGATTTCTGGGTATATTTCTTCTATGGTATAACATATGTAGATTTGGGTCGAACAGAAATAACAACCTTCTCAACAGTTGTGAAAAATTAGTTCTTACCCGTTAATATGTGGCTTTCCTTATTTTTAGAGAGATATTGTAAAATACCCGCAAAGCACTATCGTTTCTTTTTGACGTTGTAGCGAACATGCTGACCACGGTGGGTCTCTGTTGAAATTTTCCTCTACTTATTTATCATGAGACTCTCAAAGAAGACAATTTTGATTCACTTTAACTCGTATATTAGGTATATATTTATTTTTTAAAATATTCTTCTCAAAATTCAAAAAACGATAGAACAGTGTTTGCCTCTGGCACTTGTTCTATAATAAACGAATTAAACAAGCTCGTGCAAGTCTGCGCCGTCTTCCTTGCAGCTTTGGTTCAAATCTTGACATGTTTTTTTATCTCTCCTATAAGCGCAATGCATTGCTATCAAATGCGTAAAATTTTACAAATCACAAGTAGTGTAACTACACTGCAATTAATTACTTACTTACACAGTAATTTAAGGGCACATACTTAATTAAAATATACATAGGTAATTTCTTTATCCATTCTGAGTACTACGTGAGCATATAGGTAGAAAATTTATTAGGTATTAGGTATTCCATATGTCATTTATGGAAAGCTTAAATTTGAGTGATGATCTGCCGAAATAGAATCTATTTTCACGGATCCCCATTTACATCTTATGCACCCCAAATTTTGTTTCTCATTGAGATGGACTCCTTGCATGTCGCAGTGGATCTCTGAGGTTCATATAGATCACTTTGGGAATCAATGGTCTAAACAAATATAAGATGTCTTGATATCTGCAAAGTCCATTAGAAATATATAGGTCACCCAAGATAGTTCAATCCGTAAAAATACCTCATGACGTTATATGATTTATTCAAATCTCTCTATTTTTACATTAAATACAGGTATAATCAAGTAACAATTATAGTAGGTGGTTCGCATAAATTTTATTTTTTATACCACTGAACATATGGGTTAATTCTTTTTACATATTTACAGGCATACATATATATCAAATGTGCACATGCATGTGCGCACTCGAAAGTTAGTTGTGTGTATACGCCATATTCATATACTAATCGGCTTTTTAAACGTGATCATCAATTCAACGTTTCCATGTTTTATAACGCTTTCCAGTAGCTCATCTCCGTTTATGCGAACGCTTCATTAAACATCTAAAACCATCGGGTTAATGTTTATTTTTACTCAATTTTTCAGCTCTCTGTAAGCGACTGTGCCGCTTCTGATTCGGTGAGGTGAAGTGGCATTCAAAAGTATTCTCGTTCCTGTTAATTCGATGCACACATATACAGAAATTTTTTAGTGTAAATAACAAAGTAGAGGGTGGTAGCAATCTATATACCTTTGAATGAAAACTTAATAACCTACAAATTTCTCCGTGCACAATTTTTTAAAATATCAATTTTTCTATTTGTTTCATGTCTTGTTTAAATAACGAAATTTTATGACTATTAACATTATAAAATGATAACGTGTATAAAACTAGTTAATTAATTTTAAAATAACTACAGCTAATCATGTGTCCTTAACTTACAATTAGCTAAAGATATTTGTTTTTATAATAAAAAAAAACTGAAGGAATTAAACCCCGATAGCGATTTAAAATTGAGAAATACTAATTAAAAACCAAAATAAAAAATAAAAATTAAACATTTCCCTTAAAAATGAAAAATTGTTCTCATTTATAAAATTTGGTTTTGTGATATATGGTTTCTTTGGTTTATTTTCAAGTTCGGTATTCATCCTACCTGAGCGTATAATTTGAAGCTATTGTAATAACCGTTAGGTCATTTGTAGTCGTTAGGGGTCGGCGTTTTATAAAGATAAGATATATTTACTGGCAACAGTAATTTAATAAAGGAAAATAGTTTTTTATTTGAATAACTTTCGATGATAATAATAAAAATATTGAATAGCTAGCTTGAAAAACAAACAATATGATGTTTTTCAATTCTCCGGCTTTATACTATGAGATCAAATTCTTAGTGAATTTAAGAAACTAGTTTTCATTTCATCAAATTTATTGCTAAAACAGTTGGTAAATTTAAAATGTAAGTTTTATATTGGTGTATATGCAAAATAAATATTAAAATTATTTTTTATAAAACTCTTTAAAGATTTGAAAGAGTAATAATTTATCTGCAAAACGGCAATTTTTTTATTAATAATCAATAATATTTGATAGTTCTTTAAAAAAAAAAGAAGAGACGTCAGTTCTTAAAGCCGAACGATCATATTAGCTGCGTTAAAATAGGTCCTACCCGATTTCGGTAGCAACACGTACAAACGGCAAAACAGTCGTCAACAAAAGAAGATTTATCTGCTCCGACTGACGCCGGCAGGAATCCACAGGTTGGAAAGCAGGGATCCCGTCTGGCGATACGCAATTCAACAGTCCCTAGAGATCCCCCCGTTTCTCTGTCTGTTCAATGGGACATGCCGTCTCTATCTGGCTCGCTTTACGATTTCATTCCGATTTCTCGATGTTTCTGTGAATGTTATTTCCGTCGAGCACGATCGTTTAGACGGCTTGGCGTGTGCCACTTGTAAGAATTTTCAATTTGAATGTGTATCCAATATTTATATAAATAGTCAATAAGATAAAGCAGTATTGGAATTACTTTGAGACCAAATAAGGTATAAATTGTAATTACAATATTGTTAATAAAATTAATACTGTAATAAAAACTCAGGTCATGTCTCGACTATTATTCAGGCACAAATTAAAAAACGACTAAGATACATAAAAACTTAATATTTTTTATAACTATAACGTTCGCGTCTCAAAGTCCGTCGGTTTATTTAAGGACTCTCGTTGGCAGATCTCTATACAGATTCCAAATAACTGCGGCAGTATCTTCGACAGCAAGATAGATAAAATATTAACTACTTTCGTTAGCAGTCCATTCGGTCCTGCACATTAAAAGTATCTATACTTATGTGCGACCTCCTATTGTTGACAAATATAACTGTGAATAACAGAATCTCCAAATTCTAAGTAGGTTCGTTAATTTTGATTATAACATAACGTTGAGGTACTTTATTTCCCACGTTACATACTACAAAAATCAATCATATTTCATTTCTTAATATAAACTAATCTTTTATTTTTTTATTCTATCAAAATGTGCTTCCTTTTATAAATAATTCTTTTAAAGAAACATTTTTATATCTTTTATGTAACGAAGCCTATTAGCTTTTGTTAAAAACTCTTTTAATACCAGCATCGTATGTCAAGCGAGGAATAAACAACTAATTTCGAATCTCTAAAGAATCTTTTCTGTATTCATATTCCCAAGTATTTGTCCTACATCTTGATAAACAAACCAAGTTATTTTCTAAAATTTGAGTAAACACTGCTTCATGACTAAAGTACATGTAATATTAACTAGTGAAGCTTTTTATCGAAGATAGAGACTAAAAGAAGTGAGATGAAAGAAGTTGCCGAGCAAGCTTGTGAAAACAAGAGAACATCAACGTAAGAGCTAGCCTGCTGCAATTAATTTCGCGACGGTCAAGGATTGTTTTACCCCTTTCCAGTCCCGGTTGCGTAGTAAAAAACATTAATAAGGTGGACATGTTTACGTATGATGCAAACTAATCTCGATATACAATGGTTATAGACAGGTATAATAATAATATTCTGAGGTACGACCAGATTGGCAGAGGTTTTAGAATTAATATTAGCAGTTACTGGGGAAAAAAATAATCTTTCATGACATAAAAAATTTAGTAATTATGAACTAATCTAAGTTGCTACTTAAAGCAATGTTTTAACAGGTATTATATCACGATTCAATATTATTTTATTGAACCTATAATTTAAAAGTATTATATTTAAAATATATTATAATCAATTCATAAGTTTTTTTTAATTGAAATATAACCGCAGTATAAAAATTAGAGAGAGAGAGAGAGAGCAAGAAAATTTACAGTGACGCTTCTCCAGTTATGTGATGATTTTAGTGTACATACCAACGTCGCAGCTCGCTATTGATAATTTAATCAACAAATTTAAACGAAGGTTTTCAATTAAAGATCAGTATCACAGAACAACCAAATAACTGTATCTCTAACGAATGTTCACAAAAGATTTGGACCTTCCAGATCCAGATGACTCAAGAACTGCAGTCTACTGAGCATAAAAAAATGCAGAAACTTGACCAACTAGATCTCAGAACAACTGAATAATATGATACATTAAATAACAAAATTATCTTCAGTGGCGAGGCTCACTTTCACCTTAATGGCTTATTCAGTAAACAGAATTATCGAATCTAGGGAGCAGAAAATCTACATACCTTGCAAGAGATTCCGATGTATCAATAGAAATTTCTAAGAAATTTATTAATGTAATATTTTTTTAAATTTATTGAAAATTCAAGTTCTTTTTGAGATATTCTTTAAAGGGCTATTAGACTACAGGATATTCAGCCCTTGTAACTGGGATGTATGAATGAAGACACGCCATTTACACGGTCCTTATTCAGGATTTTAAATCATGGGGAGTATGAATGAAGCATGTAAAAATAAGTCTTATCCTAGTAGTGGTTGGATGTATGAAAATAAAAAAAAAAAAGAAAATAGAAGTTGTGAACAGCACCGTATAATTATCGTATCTATTATTTATGTTAAATTAATTCTTGTTAATTTTTATTTCATAAGTATGACATAACTGTATAAACATTTATACAACTTACTTTCCTTTACTTGCCATTTTCACGCGGCACTTAGTCAGCCCCCGTCGCTCACCGGATATCAACTAAGTATCCTAAATGCTATTAGACTACACTCAATCGTTTCCTAATTAGCGTTCTAATTGAGCAAGGAAGATCGGCATCACTAGACCGTCCGAATTAAGTTTTTAAATGTCCTAAATGCTACTACAACACAAGGAATTTAGTTTCAAATTCAATTAAGATGACTGAGTATCGGATGGCCTAATAAGCCTTTTCATTAGATATGAATTTTCCCTTGCCTTTCAAGTAAAATGTAAAAACAGTTTTTTACAAAAATTAATGATTTTTAGTATTAATAGCTTATCTACTACTAATTTTGAAAATTCGTAACAATATTATATAATTCGATACAGAATGTTACAGTCTAATGAGAATATACGCATATCTTAAAATGAGTTACAGGTATATTCTCACCTGTTTCAAACAAAATGTATAAATAATTCCTGACGAGCTCTAAACCAACATTTCCACTATTTTTTTTTTTTGATAATATGAAGGCATGGGTTAATTTCGTGTTTTTCGTTTCCATGTTCACAGTTAACTATCCCTTGTTATATAAGAAATGTATTACTAACAACTTTGCGTTAGTAGCGTTAAATCGACAGAATGTCATTTATATTTTCTTAAAAAAATATACTGATTAATTACTTATTAATTTAATCTATATGTTTACATTAAAAACCAGTAATTTTAAATACAACTATTGGTTTTGGCAACCTTTGGCACCCACCTGCCATAAATAACCAAGTCGTTTAACTGGTAACAACCCAAGACTACCCATTCAGAGATTGTTTAATGGCCAGGCGTAACTGTCAACAATATTTATTTAAAATTGATTTAAGTCCTCTCGAACTGAACCCATACCAGCCGGCAGTTATTGCACCACATACCAATAGAAAATACTTTGTAAATAAAATGTACAGCATGCTTTAACACTCTTTGTTAACGATATTGGACCTGTTGGTCGAGAAATCACAAACCAGTCAGCTTCAACTAGAATTTACAGAAAAAAGGCAGTGAAGTGACCGTTTGATTATGGCTGAGTAGTTTCTAATTATTCTTAGCAAGGAGCTATTATTATAAATATTTACGCCCAGTATGGCTTAAAATTAACTCATTATTTATCTAATATGTATGCCAACAATATTCTAAACATAACTAGTTTTTTATCAGAGTTAAACCGTCCGCGTCCGTACCACGGTTCAACGTAGCAATAATGTCCATCGCGCAACTGATTTTTATAAAGTTTAAACTTTAAATTTATATCATACTCTAAAAAATAGACAAAAAACTTCAATTTGATATGAAAAAATATATGAACTAGGCATTTCAATAAATTATTACTCGTTTCAACTTCTAAAAAAAGTTAAAACTGTTTTTGGACTCATCCCACCTAAATATTGCTTAATAAAAGCAGTCTGAACAGTTTTTCTTTAAATAGAGTAAAATAAAAATAATTTTTTGAACTCTCCAGAATAAGTTACCAAAAGACGATACACGCTAAGTTAAATGAAAGGCATTATCCTAAATTCTGTTTTCGTTCAACAAATAATTAGACGGAATCTTAAACTTAGAAAACAATAATTCTTCCCGACTTTTAGCTTTCTAAAACCTAAAAATTCATTTTCGTACCCAAACTGTATGCCTTTTAACACTACATTAAATGTATTACCCTTTAACGAGGAAAAAAGGTGGCACTCTTAATGGCTGTGACTAAGTCAATGGATATTTTGATGTGATCCCACTAAGTCATAAAAGATTAAATTTTTTTCCCCATTTTATTAGTAAAATTAAGAAAACAACTGGAATAAAATGTTATCATAAGAATATTACTACTGCCATTTTCTAACACAATATTGTTTATCGTTTAACACTTTTATAAACGTAGTTTTTAAATATGGCACACCATTTACTAAACAAAAAAAAAAGCATTTACGTATATTCCAAATAAATACCAGTACTTATATTTTTGAAAATATCAATTTGTATTGTGAAACATATTTTGAAAACATAAAAAGTTAGTGAAATGCAGAAAAAAGAACTCCGCTAATTTCCATCTGGCTCTGAATGTAACATCGTCCACACTAAAACTCTAATTTAAGATCTTTACTAGCCTCATAACAATAACAGTTCAGGAATTTTTAGTGTTTCTGCTGCGGGCACTGTTGGCGTTATAATAAAAAAATCTCTACACACTGCAAGCCAATTCTTTTCCAAAAAAGTATGTTGGAAAAGTGCATGTCCATTGGGGAAAGCTGGGGAAGGGTTCAGCGTTTAGCGGACTCCGATAATTAAAAAACGGAGCTATGGCGCCTAACAGTACACATCAGACATGTTTTATACACGTAACCGCTTTGTTTAACAACCTAATAAAAACCCCGGAGCTTTGTTTGTGTCGACGAACAAGTCTTTATTGCCATTTAAATCTGTTGTTAGAGGAAACAAATAGTAACATTTAGTTAAATTTATTATTTTATATGGCTGCATGTCTAAATATCCTATTTAATTTATTGAACGAAGCAAATCAATATTTTGAATATATATGTTTGATTTGAGAAATATATAGAACATTATGGCAGACAATCAATAAGTAGCTTATGTCTAATTTGACCCGTTCATAAAAAAATCAGAATTGCTCGATGGTTAGTGGTATTTTCTAGGTCTACAACCGGCAAGGAGACTGCCTTTTTTTCCAAATTTACATTCATGATCTTGAACTTAAAACGATTTAGCTACTTAAATTGTTTTTCCTGATGAGATCATATTATCTGGATATACGAGTACTGAAATATTTGATCACGTTTTCATGAATGTCTAGATATAGTTCATTTTTAAGAAGCTTAATTTCAGAATTTTTGTTGATTTATATAAATAACTTGTCTTGTCTTAAAAGTGGTTAATTTCTAAATCAAAACGGAAAATGAGTTAACTGGTTTCTACTATTCATACAACCTATATGAGGTTACTCTGCTTTGTTGTATAGTAACAGTTTAAGTTGTGCCACAGGCACTCAGAACTTGCAAATTACAATAATTAGAATAAGTTTTCGGAAGTGCATGCAATCGACGCAATTCTGTTGTATATTAAAGAGATTAAATACTTCTTAATTTTAAAATTTCTAATCCTAAAAAGCTGTTACGCCACCAAGAAGTAGCTTTTACAGTTCGGACTTCCATGAATCGTCCTTACAAAAATATTTACTATTTTATCATGTCCCTATTAAGTCTGTATAAGTTGTTTCTAAAAAAAAAGATGGTAAGATATTGTTTCACTATACTTCATCCCAAAATTTTATAACCATAATTTTACTCCCATCGTTATGTCCATATCTCCAAAATCGTCGAAGTCTACTTAACATTAAAGTAACATAACGTTTATTATTTATGTTACAGCAAGTATTAAAAAATAGATCCTACTAGCCGCACGGTAATGAAAGTATCATTTTTTAAAGAGAAACAAAAATGGCGTCAATATATTAAATAAACAAATATCTAATTCAATAAACTCAAATAAAATCCAATTATTAAAAGTTAATAATAATCTCCTTGTTCAACAGTATAGTAGCAAAACATACACTCTTTAAAAAAGCATTAAAAGGAATAAAAACCAAACCTAAATAAAAAATAATTAACAAATACCCTTCTAATCTTGAGATGTATCACACACTAAATAAAATTAACTATTTCTAACAATAATTTGAAAAATGGAGAGATATTGTTTGGCGTTTATATAAATGTATAAAGTGCTATTTATTGGTAGTTTCAAAAATTTCGATTTTTCAACGGTTTTTTCCCGGGGCCAGAGAATTTCTGGGTCAACACCTTATTGCAATATTATAGCGCTCTCGATTATCACATTAGGTGCCAAAATTTATTTGCTTAATTAACCATATTGTACCAAAGCCTGCATAATTAACGATACATAACTTTTAATAATCCAATAAAGAATAAATAGACTTAAGTCAATTCTCTGAAACTAAATATTTATCAGGCTTATTTAAATACTTCTAGATCTTTGTCTATATCCCTTTCATTTACTACGTTTACTCTTTTGAAATTCAACCCTAATCTTTTTTTCTGTTAGTGTAAGAATGCTAAATTATATATTTTAATAATATAGGAATATGATCTAGCATTCTGAGGCGGTAAGTTTATAAGAGAAAAAATACTTCAGATTCCTACAAAGCCTTATCAGCTCATTCAGTTTCATACAGGAGAGCTTATAAAGAAAGGCATGAAAAATTAAGCAAACTAAAGATGTTTAAATTTTGAATTAATTTTTAAATAAAACTAGGAAAATCAAACTTCATCAGAAAATACAAGCCGCCTAATATAAGATTCGTTCAGTTAATATTTTGTATATTATCATAGATATATGTTTTACATTTACATTGCTATTGCTAATTAGATCAAACCAGAAAATGGAGAATACCTTTACTTGAAAGAGGCGGAAGTTGAGTTTCCACGGACACTTGTAATAAATATTCACTACTTTTTTGTAATTTTTACTGTTTTTCAAAGCTTTTATAACATGAGCACACCCTAACAAAGAAATCCTCTCTTAAAAAGACTATCGATATGTCAATACTTATTTTCAATATATCAGTCTTATCAGAATGTGAACTTGTGAAATTTTCCCTGTAAATATTAGAAAAAAAACGCATATTTTTGACAGAGTTCTAATTAATTCATTTGATAACCGGTTTAAGTATGTCAATAGCAACATGAACTCGTAGAATTTTACATCATCACCAGCCTTGATTATTTTAATCTGCTATAAAATAATCTAGAGTCTAAAAGACCGCTGGTAAATGTTTTATTCTGAAGTTTATTATCATCATCAGTAGCATCATGTCTAATTCAGTCAGAATGGAAAACCAATCAAATCGTTACATATAAAAAATTACACCTTGTCGTTTAATACGAACACAATAAAAGTAAACAATTAATATTGGTGTAATAAATGATCAGTAGCTACAGTAGAACTGAAAAATCTCTCTAGGATATTTCGAGAATTCGAAACGGATTCTTTGTGTAACCGGTCGAGCTGCTAATAGGTTCTGTCAGTCGAGATCGCTCAGCCTTTTCTTCAGATGATTCGTCATAATTTATCGATATTTAGGCGCCTCTCGGACTGCGGTCATATAGGCGGTAAAAAATTGCCGAAATGACTCGATAAAATTAAAATTAGGTAATTTAAATTAGTGTTGGTTGAATTTGAAAGCCTAATTTAGAAAAACTGACAACAACTTGCATTTAAAAACAATTAAAAAATATTTTAAATGGTATTTGTTTAAAAACTAAAAATGTATATTTCGACAAACATATAATAAAAGGTTCCATCAAAGTCTCCCAAATATTATTTTAAATTCAATAAAATTACACTTATTGTTCCGCTTAACTATATGAACTTAAAACAGTTTATTTATATATATATATATATATATATATATATATATATATATATATATATATATATATATATATATATATACATATATATATATATATATATATATATATATATATATATATATATATATATATAATTAAATCATTGCTTTTGTAACTTGATATTTCTAATAATTGAATTAAAATAAACTTACATAAATTAAAACAATTAATATTGATGTATGATGGTCAAACATAATTAGTAGCCTGAATAGCAGATAATTTGTAATTTTGAACTATTTAAAATGAAATAGTGTTACATAGTTTATCCGACATTCTAATAAGACATATAAGGCATTTGAAGACTCCCAATCATAAGTTTCCCTAAGCTTGTCTCAGTATTTCAATGTACAAAACCCAACTGATTGAAAAATAATGTAATGATGGTCTATCACAACTTGAAATAATTCAAAGTGACTGGAATACCGTCCCTCAACAAATGAAGGAATAAATAGTATGTGGTATTATTGGGAACCTTCTTTTTGTTACAAGCTTAAGTGTTTTGACCAATTCAGTTTCAACCTTCTGTCTTAAAATATTACCTAAAAATAAAACCCTTCTCTAAATATACTATTATTTGCCACAGATAAATTCTAGGATTCCAATAAATAACTAATACAAAGACAAAATCTGCTGCTAAACCCCAGTTAAAGTTCCAAAACTTAATTAAACACGTGCCTTATCTCTAAACCACTTGAAAATCAAACTTGCAATCGGAATTTGAAAGATATGTATATTCGTAGAGCATTTAATAAAACAAGACTGAATAACAAAACAAATCCAACAGGCAACATTGAAAATATGTAGAGCAAAGGGTCCACTTGAAATTCTCCCCCTTTTATGTTGAATTCTCCTTTGTAATTATTTCAAGTTTATAGGGGGGAAAACATATATGTATGCAATTGTTCTCGTCCACATTATTTATAAACTGGCATCGATCACATGCTTTTATGTGATATTATACGGCATTGCATGCCTACGCAATAAGTTTCTATAATTGTTAGGGTCCCAATCGAGGGTTGGAACTTTAAATTAACAGTCGTTGATTATTTTAAGGGAATTTACAGAACAGTGGGATAACTCAGAATAATAAATCGATAATTTAAGTTTAGTAAATTTAAATTAATATTTTTGAAAGTGACAAAAAAAAATAAAAATACATATACTACGGAATGTGAAAACTAAAGTCGGAAATAAATTAAAATATACTGATAATTAAAAATATTTTGTACATCATTCACAAACACGTACCTGGCTGTGGTGCAATCTTTGTAGAGGGCGTCAAAGTCTTTACAAGAAAGCAGTTTACAGCGGTTGACCCCTGGTTGAATTGCACCTAACCCCCTTAGAATTCGAACTTGTTCTACATTACAAACCAACGGAACAATATCAAGTCTCTTTAGCTTTGTGTATACTGTGTGCAAACCTCCAACTAAGTGCTTCAAAAAAAGCTCAAAAGCTTGTGGTAGACAAAGCATTGTATCTCCAGCTATTATAAATGCTGCAACTTTTTGTCCACGGTAGTCCACCAATTTACATTCATTTGCTGTAGGATCTGAAGTTGAAATAGGTGGAGGCGAGTTGTATGAACGTGGAGGACCATGATGTGCCATTAAATCGAGAGGATTATGCAGCACCCCCAAAGAGTTCAATAATCCTAACCCTGGGGGTGGTAAATGTCCCAAAGCCATACTTCTGGCCAATGAAGCACTCGAAACGGGCGGCGGGCTTAAAGGATGTGCCATAGACATTGGTGGGCATAAAGGTGATGCCTGTCTGGGACTATGCACTTGATTGTGGTGATGATTAATATTAATATTATTATTGTTAGTTGGCGGAGAAGGTGACGGTTTAACGGCCACTGCTGGCGAACCGGAAGATGCGTGACTACTATGGTCACTTGCAGAGTCAACACCGGAATTGTCCATCATCATCATCTAATCACTAAAATTGTCCACGCAACGCGTAATTAGTCTTCAAGTCCCACACCCTCAATTGACTAAAAAAATAATACAATCACTCCACGGAATGTGTCGCAAAGTCCATCCGCAGAAACGTACCGACAATCGAAGAATGGGCTATCGCCCACGACGATTGTTTGTCTGTCTCTCGAAATCCAACGAGGCGGGGTGAGAATCAACCTCCGATGCCTGCGCACTGAACGCAACCTGTACCGCCGGCCGACTACAAACGTAATAAATAAAAACATTGGGAAAAACTTTGCCGACTCCTCGGCCCCACCTCCTTGCCTCGGGGCGTGTCTCATTGGCGCGCAGAAGAGAATTGCGCGTTATGATTGGTTTCCCCTCCGTGTTCGTCTTTACTAGCACGCCCTCCGGCTACTGAAAGAAGTTGCGATTTTCTTTGTGTGGGGTGCCGGAGAGGAAAACTTGAAATATGAGCTGTGACGTATTGATAAAGAATGTCACCGCGTTCTGTACGCAATCGATAGAAACGATGGTCCAGGGGTGCGGGCGGTTTAAAATTTTCCTTTTTTTTTCATTTTTGGTTTTGTTTTCTCTTTCGATCCGCCCGGTACGCTCTGCTCTTTTGTTTTTCTTAAATTGCGCCAGCCAGGGAGTAGCTTTTGTCTGCAGACGCGCGGGTGTTTCTGTATGCACCGTTTATTTGGTATTTTTTTGTTATTTTCTATTCATTGCTACAGTTCCATTTCCTGTATAGTTATTAATTAGAATTATATTTGTATTACTTAATATACATTTATATGTAGAAAAGATTTTCATTTTGGCTCTAATATGTTTTTCGTTTCCAGAACTACGGTAATTAAAATTAGGCACACATTTTTTATAATCAGCATTACATTTAAGAAGAAGCTTAATAAAATATTTTTATATTTAAATAAACAGCCAAAAGCTGCACAAATTGATGGGAATTGAGTTTAAAATTTTGATTTCAGTCAAGACATTAAAAACACAGTTGGCTATATTTATTCTCCTTTCAGGCAGTTAAAAGAAAGAACATATACAAACAGTTTATACACAGCAGTAACAGATTTACTAATTTCTTACTGAAATCGAAAAGTCTGCTGGTTTAATATCCTGCCGCTATATTTTGGAATTTATATTGTATATAGACACATATCCAACGAATGTTGCTCTCGGTTCGATACAATTCCACTGACGAGCCCATCGTACCCTTCACGAAATTTTCCTTCAAAACAATTTAATATTGAAATCTCTTAAGAAACAAATTGTTCATTACGTCTGTTATTCCCTCCAGACAAAACAATAATAAATCGCGGTTTAAGGCCACTTCCAAAACATTGCAAATAAAGGAAATATAAAGCAAATCGACAGTTCAAAAACATAATACATATAACATATGCATATGTTGTCATGTACTAATTGCAAAAATTCTAATAATAAAGGCATGTTTAAGGTAAGATTAAGATGGTACGGGTATGGAGAGAGAATCAGAGTTGTACCTGCAGGAAATAAACTGTTTATGTATATTATTTGCTTTAACTACCTGAACGGAGAATAAATATAGGTAACTGGTTGAACACGACAGTAACAGATTTATCCATTTCTTACTAAAATTTTGATTATTAAAAATACACACAAATTAGTTCCTAGAGAGCATTCATACAGTAGATGAAAGAAAATGTATAAATATTGTATCTATCATGTCCATAAAGTCACCGCAATACTATTGTGATAGTTTTGCTGTGTAATAATAAAACTAGTTCAACTGCTCGGACTCATGCTACTAAAACATATAAGTAAAATAGAGCTATTAGTAGTTTATTAACTTATCTACACTGTAAAAAAACTTCACATTAATTTAAAGGTAAAATGCTGGAAGCAAATTTCATAAACCGTTTCTTAAATTCATTTAATGTTAATGCATTAAATTTTATAATTTTTACATTAAATCTAATGTAATTATACCAATAATTTCAGTAACTTTATTGAAATTTAAGATAATATTCAATTAAGTTGAATGTACAAAGCTTTAATTTCAAAGTACATGTAACTCATGTATGTATTCACGATTTAAGGTACAAATCCATTAAATTAACTTAATACATTACCTTAAATTTAAAGTATTTTTTAACAGTGTATATTATAAAATTTAATTTTCTGCCGAATGTTACACCATTATACTAAATAACTTATTAGCTGGAGTCTTCATTATATAGATTACTAAATCCGGCTCTATTTGGAATTTTAAATTTTGAAAATGACGAGTTGGTGATATCATACCTTTCAAGAAAAATCTAAAATTACTTGAACGTTGTAACCATCTACCAGAAGGTTCTTCCATTAATTTTTTATCATACAATATAGGTATTTTTTGGTATATATTGATAGGTACTTAATGACATCAATAAAAGTACTGTTGAGAAATTTGCGCTATATTATTGGTGGTTCTATTTCTGCCTACAGGACTCTTGGATTTATGCTAAGAACAAGAATAAACTGTACTTAATTGATATGCTGGCAGTGTTAGTTTTAAAAATTTGTCAAGTTCCTTAATATCCAGATTATTCGATGTTTACCGAATTTTCTTTATACCGCCTGTTTCAAATTAAACCTGCACTACTGCTCAATTATTCATTTTTAAAGGTATTTCATAGATCAAATTATTAAACTTGGTTATTTTTTCCCGCTGAGTATTGTGGATAATTTATAAAACTGACTTTTTTAAGCAAAGCATATTATTTGAATAAAAGAAACCTATGAAAATTCTTTAAAAAAATTTTTATGGGCAACCAATTTGGAATATATTAAATTAACAAGATATTTCAACATTTTTATTTTGATCTTGTGTCATCAGACAAATTTTCTCTTAGACTGTCATTTAAGCATATACTTCCTGATTCTTAATCTTATAATCATGTCTTTTACCTTTTTTGAAGATGTGTAACTTGTTAAAAAAATATACTTAATATATAGAAAAAAATTTTATTAGAGCGCTCTAATATCAAGAATAGCCACCTCTTGATTTTGTGTCATATGTTTAGGATAAATTATTGCTCTTTCACAAAATGTAGATATACTGAAAAATAAATTTTTAAAAAGCAAAGACGTCAAAATCCACGTATTAGCAGACCTAGGTAAGGAAATAAAATATTAACTATCAACAATTTAGAAAATACAGAAAAAAACAAATATAAATTACTATGGGTTAAATATTAATCCTGGCTGTCATTCCATGGTTTCATGGAATGACACGAATTTGATTTACATAACAACTTTTTTTTTGGAATTCGTTTAGGTTTATTTCCCGCAAGTAAAATGCAGGCTGTTAAGTACCGTTTAAAAAAGTGCAAACTTTCTAGGATAAAAATTTGACCCAATCTATATTTAAATGATATAACTTCCTATTTTTTTCGTAGTTGTTGAGTGTGAATAATTACGTTCCATATCTAAATTTCTAATTGAATTTTTCGACTAGGTATAAAAACCAGCTAATATATTAATTTCGGCATCCGTATTGCTCAAATATTGTAATGTTAGTCTAATATTTTTTTCAATCAATTTCGGACACATCACCCTTTTCCAAATGAGTAAAAGGGCAGCTTTATATTATTACAATTCAGATACACACACACACACACACACACACACACACATATATATATATATATATATATATATATATATATATATATATATATATATATATATACAGGGTGTCCAAGATAAGGATCCTAACCATGGGGATCTCGGAAACAGTTGGAGATACGAGGTCGGTTAAATTAGAGAAAAGTTGCGCAATTTAGTGCTAAATTAAACGCAATTTAAAAATTTTAAAAATTCAAAATACTTCCGGAGATTTCCGGAAAAAAACGAATTTTGGCAAAATCGTTTTTAATTTTTGTAGGCTTTATTTAAAGAGATATCAAAAAATAAAAGGTAGATTCTTCTTGCCACTTTTTATTTTTTATAATTTGGTCTAAACAAAATTTAAATCCGACCATTCGTTTCTGAGATACCATCATGAACTTTCATTTTTTATATGGAACAAAAAAAAGTATCCCATGTATTTGATAGCATTTTTTATTACAAATTCAACGGTGTATCACACTTGCATATCAAGTGTGTAGTTCATTGGCTTTTATAAAACTGATATACCTTTCTCTCTCGCTCTCATGGAGCTCTTATGGAAAGTACTTGAACTACGTATTCGATATACAAGGGTGATACATCGTTGAATTTGTAATAAAAAATGCTATCAAATACATGGGATACTTTTTTTTGTTCCATATAAAAAATGAAAGTTCATGATGGTATCTCAGAAACGAAACGTCGGATTTAAATTTTGTTTAGACCATATTATAAAAAATAAAAAGTGGCAATGAGAATCTACCTTTTATTTTCTGATATCTCTTTAAATAAAGCCTGCAAAAATTAAAAACGATTTTGCCAAATATCGTTTTTTTCCGGAAATCTCCGGAACTGTTTGAAATTTTTAAATTTTTTTAACTGCGTTTAATTTAGCACTAAATTGCGCAACTTTTCTCTAATTTAACCGACCTCGTATCTCCAACTGTTTCCGAGATCCCCATGCTTAGGATCCTTATCTTGGACACCCTGTATATATATATATATATATATATATATATATATATATATATATATATATATTTATATATAGTTTAAAGGTTGGGGACGAGAGATTACTTAAATACATAAAGACCTGAAAGAAATTGGATACAAAAAGAACATTTTTACTTTAGACACAGTGTCTCAAAAAGTAGTGACAAACCAAACTGGTCTTTTTCTTACCACAAATACCCTGTATATTATTGACCCGGTAGATGCACGTTTAGTTGCTAAAAAATTTAGTATGTAGTTATGGGTCAAATAGTTTTGGAGAAATTAACGATTTAATCTGGAAAATTGACTCAATTTAGGGAGTTTTTCCAAATTAATAAAAACCGTTAAATTTAATACAAGATCTGCAACCAAAAGTATAGATTTGTAGGCGCTTCTATTATATAGGGTCATTACATCTCACAAAAGAAAAAAACTTTATTTCTCTAAATGGTATACTTTGAATATTTCCATTTTTTTTTGTTCATCTCTTATATGATATTATATTTAAAACCCTTAAAATAAACCGTTTTGAAGATATTAATATCTTAAATTTGACAGCCAGATTCACCAAGAAGTTCTAAAACTTAGACCCGATCTACTTGCCATGGAAGTTAGATCTGATTTAGCCTATGATATCGTTATAATTAGTATCAAATATGACAACAAATCGATGCATATATGGGCAGATTAAGCTTAGAGCTTAAGCCTTGGAATCGGTAAGAGGAGTAGTTATCTTCTAAAAATAAACAAAATTTGCCATTTTTGACTGTTGGGTAATAAAGGCAAACCAATATTTCTTCTTGGATTTTTAAGGTTGAAAACTTATGTAACTTGTTGTACTTGTCAATTTAAACCTTTACTGACAACTTACACCGGTTTTAAAATTAGGGCATATTTGTGAATTAGGAAGTAAAAATCTTACCCCCTAATTCATTAACATGTTCTAACTTTAAAACCGGTCTAAAATGACAGTAGTAGGTTTATACTTACCAGCATAACAATAAATCAAATAAGTCTTAAATCTTAAAAATACAAGAATAAAAAATTGTTTATTTATACATATTACCGAACTATCAAAAATTGAAACTTTTGTTCATTTTCGGGGGACAACTATTTTTCTCATCGATTCCAAACCTTTACCTCTAAGTTTCTATCCTTAATTATCCCATATAAGCATTTATGTCTTGACATATTTAATACATATTATAACAATATCATAGGCAAAACAGAACTGGCCAACTAGAAGATCTACCGTCCCTGGCAACCAGATCTAGTCTTAAACCTTCTTAGTGAATCCAGCTGCTCATATTCAGTAAAATTAAAAACCCCGGCCAGAGGCGTTTGAGAAGCAGCAGCAGATATATTCAGAAACCGAAAGTATTGTTTATAAGAAAACGTTATTAATAGTACAGGTATCAATGAAGAAAATTAATTTATAGTTTTGATGAGAGTTCAAAAAAAGAATTGTACGAGAATGATTTTCCTAGAAGAATTACATTTTGCAATTGAGTACTTGGTTAAAATCGAGAAGTTCCGGATATTTTGTTATAAATAATGTTTACTAACCAAACGACATTCAACAATAGCGGTAAGGTAAACCACGACAATATGGATTATTTATACCACTGAAAATCCTTGCTGGGTCAGGAATGAGTACAATCCACACCGTTCAATGTTTGGATAGAAATGTTATGACCTTATATTGTTGGGCCATATTTCTTTGAGGACCATTTGACCGGAGAAGTCTACTTAAATTTCTTACAAAATGAAATGAAATTCAAATTTGACAATGAAATAATCAAAATTGCTGATTGCACCAAGACGGTGTCCCCCACATTATTGCTACATGTACGAGCATTTCTAAGTGAATGGACAGAAAATAAGTTGATTGATGTCAGTTATCCTGCTTGATTTTTACTTCGGAGAATATGTTAAAAATCAAATGTTTGTAGAATCCCCCACAACTCGAGAAAAATACATAGAAATAAGAAGAAAAAACATTTCAACATCGGGCTAAAATAAGACCTTTAAAATTTTATGAGTTCACTGGTATAATATAATGATACAAGAAGCGGTTTATTTTAATAATAATCATTATTATTAAATACAGTATCATGTAAAAGTAAAACAAAAGCACTTACAAAGACATCAAATCATTATAAAAAAAAGGACTAGAAGTAGTAATTATTTTTACTAAAATGCATATTTGGGTGTCATTTAGCGCTTTTTTAAATATAGTAATTTCTGAAATTGCTGAATACATGTTTTATATTTGTAAAAACCCAAAAAGTAGCAAAAAATCCGAATTCTTAAATTTTAGACGCTACTATGTACAAAACGGCTTATTTTGAGGGAATCTCGTAAAGGCTGAGCAAAAAGGATTTTCAAAAATTAGAAAATATACAGAGTGGGCCACTTAAAAATTAGGTTTTTTTTTATTTTGTGAAATGTAATCACTCTTCTCTTACAAACCTTCTATTACATCAGAAAGAAAAGACCATAATCTATACTTTTTGTTGGAGGTCTTGTATTGCGTACACCTTTTTCTATGTTTGGACAAACCGTGTAAATTTTTCGAATGAAAATATTAACTTTTCTGAAACTTCGGCATTAGACCTATGTAACTACATATTAAATTGATCAGCAACTTAACATGTATATATGAGGTGTGGCACAAAAGTAATGAGACTGGCAACACTACAAGTGATCTGGCAACGCTGCGCTGTTGTCATTGATAGAGCACGTGTATTAGTACCCTCACATCGCTCAGTACGAGTTTCAACGCCTTCCGTTAACTACGTAATTTTTTCGACTGCTATTAGTGAAGTTGTGTTTTGTTTGTGAGTTACGCAAAATGAAAATGCGGAATTTGGAGCAGCGTTATGCCATTAAATTTTGTGTTAAGCTTGGAGAATCGCCAAGTGTGACGTTTGAAAATTTAAAACAGGCCAATGGGGAACATTCTTTATCCCGAGCTCAAGTTTTTCGCTGACACAAATCATTTTTAGAAGCCAGAGAAAACGTTAAAGATGAACAACGCTGACGGAGGTCTTTAACCTCGAAATCCGATGAAAACATCGAACGTGTGGAGACTCTTGTGAGATCAGACCGCCGTTTAACATTAAGAATGTTGAGTGAACAATTAAATTTGAACAGATTTAGATTTATCGTTCATCAAATTTTGACTGAACATCTGCACAGGCGAAAGGTCTGTGCCAAAATGGTGCCGAAAAACCTCACAATTGAGCAGAAGGACAATCGAAAAAACAAGTGTCTTTATCTTCTTGACAGAATCGCCAATGAGCAAGATTTCTTTAGTCGTGTAATTACAGGTGATGAATCATGGATTTTTGAATACGATCCAAAGACCAAGAGGCAAAGTGAGGAGTGGCACACTCAGAGCTTTCCTCGACCAAAGAAAGCCCGAATGAGCAAATCGAAAATCAAATCAATGCTGATTGATTTTTTTGACAGAAGGGGAATTATCCACAAAGAATTTGTTCCTCCAGGACAAACTGTCAACCAAATTTTTTATAAATACGTCCTTGAAAGGCTCAGAAGAAAGGTGATTCGCGTCAGAGCAGACATTGCAGACAAATGGATGCTCTATCATGACAACGCCCCGTGTCACACTGCCCTCTTCGTCACAGAATTTTTGACCTCAAAAGGTATTCCTGTGGTTCCCCATCCCCCCTATTCACCTGGCATCAGTCCCTGTGACTTTTTCCTTTTTCCTAAAATGAAAAATGTCCTCAAAGGACGTCACTTCGGGAAAATATCCAAAATAGTGTAACCGACATGCTGAAGACCATACCGGTTGAAGACTTCCAGCGCTGCTACCAACAGTGGGAAAAACGTCTCCATCGGTATGTAGCTGCCCAAGGGAACTACTTTGAAGGGGATAACATTGATGTTTGGAAAAAATAAAAACTTTGATAAATAGAAAATCAGTCTCATTACTTTTCTGCCACACCTCGTATATATATATATATATATATATATATATATATATATATATATATATATATATATATATATATATATTGTTTTAAGCATGGCAGTCACTTCCATGGATAACTAAATAAACCTAAAGTTATTAAAATATCTTGTTAATTCCGTTTTTTCAAATTTAGTGTACACATATAATTTGCGTGCTGATAGGGTTGACTGAAATAATTAGACAATGAAAATTACATATTGCCTAATTTACCCAAAAGATGGAGACTGTGTTAAAAAAAATTAGAAAATACCTCTATTCTATTTAAGAACTAGCGAGAGTAATAAATATTTTTTATAGGAATTGATTAGAAATTTTATAATCAAGAAGACCGGTCTGTAATAAAATTATTTTATTTCTAATGATTTCCTAATAATTCACTTACATTACAAAATAGAGATAATTTTGCCATATTTAAAACAAATCACAACTGTATTTTTATTATTTTTAGTTTTGGCATAGAACCGATTTTAAGCATATTCAGTCTAAAACGTGGTCTTACTGTCTCAAAAAATTTTAAGTTATAATTTAAATACTTATAAAATATCCATTATCATAAATACAAGAAGTTAAACGTATATCAAAAAATAAATTCGTCCATATAATATTAAAATTCTTTTTGGGCTATCGGTCATTTTATTATTAATTAAAAACAATTTTAAGACATTTGACGTTTCCGTTTATTTATGTCTTAAATCATCTGCAGAATTTTTATACGTTATAGTTAAAATTAGACTTACTTATTTGTATTTCTATTGCACCGATATCTTAACTTAATTTACTATATGATATGGAAATCTGATAGCCCCCAAAAAATAAAACAAACATGTTAATTCTTTACGCTTAAGAAAAAGACACAAATATAATAATAAAATAATAAAAAAATACGGCTACTAATTGGACTTAAATATATACAAAATTAAAGAGTGAGACACACAAAGAAAAACATATAAAAAATATATAAACAACATTAAACAATAAAATAGAACAAAAACAAAAATTTAAATAATAAATTGTGTTTCCACTGGTAAACATTACGTATCTAATTCATAATCAAAGTCAGTAGAGCTATCTTCGCTAAAATTAATTAGAATTGGGTCCGCTATCTCACCGATCAAGTGATCGAGTTTCCACATCTTGTTTTATTCTTTTATTATATGGTATACACATTTTTTCCAATTTTCCCCAGTAACTTTGTTCAAAAAAATCTTTCAAGAATTCAGTTAAATCACTAAATTATGTAACTTGTGTTATTTCTAGCAACTCTACCTTTTACTTGAGCCCATATCGCGATGTTGCTTAATTGTTCGGAGATATTTCCTTCTCCAACGGACAGTTTCCGGACGATCTATAGGATCAGATTTCCTTTCTGGATTTTCCCAACAAAAATTAAGTTCTTTGAGCAATTTTCAGAGCTCAGTTCTTTTAATTTCAGGTAAATCCCGATCTTCATTCAATTTAGTTAGAATTTTTTCGACGGTTGGGATCTGCTTCTTATAATAAAATGTATGTACAACTCTTCCTATTGCAGTTTTCGTATCTTCGTCCAACAGGGTTTTTCGTCTTCCTGTGATCGAATGTGGCTTAAGAGCACTGACAATTCCAGTCGTCTTTTTGTCCTCCAGCATTCGGTAAACAGTAGATTTTCTAACTCCTGTCATGTTGGAACACATTTCAACAGAGCTTTTAACATTATTACCTGGATATTGATGTCTTAAGGCATCATAAAAATTCATCGTAATAAGTTTTTCGTTGAGGAAGAAATGCCCTGGTTTAACGATTTTGGAATAAATATAGAAGTGGAAGCTATATCTTTTGGGTCATATTAATCTCAAATAATGTATAAAATAAGCGCAATCAAGATAAATCACTAAGGACACACTCTAAGGGGTACTCTGCTCACTGACAAAAATTAAGCTGAACTATGAGAAATTCTATTTTCGCAGTAAATTTATAAAAACTTATAATATTTAAATATAATTAAATTTATGGTAGTCCTGTTACCTCCGGCACTGAAGCAGGTAAGTCGAAGGTCTCGGCGACAGTTTTATTACTCTCTCTAGTTCTTGAAAGTATACATAAAAAATAATAATTTCAGTAGAAAAATTAATATTTCTTATATACTATAAAATATATAATACAATAAAATCAATTTTACGTTCATTCTGTCCAACAAGCTAAAAATAAGCATAGGCCAATAAATAGAGAAACAAATATGCGATTCTGTGATAGAAATACTATCACAGCTCCTTGTTTTCGCATGAATAACGTACATATAATTACTATTATTTCACGAAGTGCCAGCGCTACAACTTGAAAAGTGACCGAGATATAGATTTAAAAAAAAAAACGTTTAATTTTCTAGTTATTCCTGTTTTTTCTGTCACTAATAATCCGATTGAGTTGATCTGGGGCTCACTTTGTTGGTATTTTTATTTTCCACAATTCATTTTTTTACACCATCAAGATTACTTCATCAATTTTGATTTTAAAGCAAAAAACGAAAAAAAATGCATTTATACGATTTTAATTGTTTATAACAGATTAATGGATCATAGTAGAAAGTGGAAAACATAACAAAATAGCACTACAGATTGTCTTTAGTATGAGGGCAGAGTCGGTATCCTAATAATATTTCTGTCACGAAAAAATCTTTTTTGATTGGCCTAGCATGCAAAAGTATATGAAGAATACAAAATAGAAGACAATGTTATGCACCATATTATATTTATTATTATAGGAATAGTAAAAAATAGTTTTATCTTAGAGTTTATAAAACAGCACAATTAATAAAACAGATAACATTTATTAAGAACTCCAAGATTACCAAATGTAAGGATCAATTTGAAGGTTATAATTTGGAACAACAATATGTGTGTTTTAATTGTGCTATAATTTTAACGCCCATAAATGGGAGCAATATTGGGACACAAATCATTCATAATTACAATGTTGCGAATGATTAGATATTAGTAAAAAAAATGTTATATACATGCTCATATAACAAATATAAAAGAGTTTAAATTTTTGGATTTAGGTTTAAAACATGGCAATGTTATACATCCCTCCTTACCGACTAAAGAAAAGAAATTCTTATTACCGACACAAAATTCAATGTTGTTACATCCTAGTGATTTTTTTATTGAAATTGCCTATCACTACAACGTTGCCAATGTTTAAATATCATTAATAAGATGTTAGATATTTTTATAGAAAAAACTACGAACTTCGAGGTGACCTAAATATAAATGTGGTTTGGGAAAAGAAAACCTCTGAAACAATGGTATAATATTGGTTTATTGTTAAAATAATGTTCACAATGTTACATATATGATGCGAAAAAATCTTAACTTTTGAATATTTCTTCAAAATATGACAATATTGCACTCTCTTGCTCTTTGTCCCTATATGTCTCATTGATTTGGATTTTTCGCACATTTATTTTATAAAATTCGGTTTTAGGTAGTGGTTTTGTCTGCCATTTTGTAGTGTGAATACAATTGTGTTACAGAATTTATTTCATCTTTGGTGCATAGTATAAGATTAGATTACAAAGAAAGTTTTTATTTGTTAACTTTCCCATTTGGTTATTTAGGATTCCCGCCATGAATAATTTTTTAAGACTGCCGCCATTATTTGGTGATTCTAGTGACTTTTGTCAGTGCTAAGAGAGATGTCAAAAAACATGTCTTGAGAATTGAGAAAAAAACAACGATTTGTAATTTTATGGGAGATTTTTTTATTAAAGATATTGAACAATTTATGTTTTAGTTCATAAAATTCTGTTTCTTCATGACCCAGATGTAATGTAGTGCAAACCCTTATATAGTTGGATTAAGGATAAAAATGTAGATGTCACGGAATGGATAAGAAGAGTCTTTTCCCCAAAATAAACAAAATGTTCCTTTTTTACAGTTTTGTTAATAATAAATTTGTAGAAATTGACAACGAGGAATTAATACAAAACTGTGAAAACCCGTAATAATAAAATTAACCTTTCATAAAAATAATACATATAATTTAAGGACCCTATTACAAATAAGTTGTTTTGTAGAATTGAGTTGTTTACTTTTTTGAAAAATAAATACTTATTTACGGAATAATAGATAAAAAAATAAGTGAAAATCAGTTCTAAAGTTTTTTAAAAAACTTATATTTTATTATGTCGTAAGAAACTCGATCTTTTTTAATGAAAAATTCTAGAAATTATCATTAAAAATAAAAAACATGAAAGTGTTTACTCATTTATATACAGAGTTGCATATAGTTATACGTTTGCTGAATGTGATTTCAGCACTACAACGGCATAATGTGAATATATCCACTGCTATTGCATCACACACAGAGAAATTCATGAAAGCCTCATAAACATTCAGTTCGTTGTACATTAAATTTGACTAAATGATATCTTAAATTTCAATAAAGTAACTGAAAAGATATTTCAACTTCTGTACATTAAAATTAATTTACATACACCTAAATACTAAAGGAATTTACCTTATTATTCGATATACATTGCATGAGATGGCGCAACTTGTATTGAACTTTTTGTTTAGTGTGATATAAATTGTTTTAAGGATCTCAATTTTCTTATGGTAAGGTGTACATGTCTGCCCCTTACTGACGAGAACCATTGAGTTCGAAACCAGTCTAGATGGCGGACACTATTTATGGGAAAAATGTCCACCTTTTCCTTGTGGTGTCAGAATTTTTTGAACTCGTATTAATGTTGGTGCATTAAACATATGATAACATAACTCAAATTTAATTCACACTGGCTGTACCTTTAATGTACAAAGTCACCTTAAAAAGTGATGATCAAACTTTAAACTTAGTGTATGATTACATTAAATTTAATGTAATACACCAATTTAGATTACTGTAAATTATTAAATTTACACTAAATTTAATGCATTTCCTTTTTACAATGTACAAGGAAATGGGCGACCTCGTATGACACACTATATAAAGTACAATATCTCAAATCTGAAAAATGGTTTGTTTTCAGTGGTAAAAATATAGATGAAACCCAATAAAACATGATTAATTAAAATTATTTTAACTGGGAGTTTTTTACCACCTATGTTTGCTTCTTTTGTAAATGTTTTCTATGTGTTATCATCAATATTTTTGTATTTAGATGACTCTATTGTGAGAAGAACAAGTCAAGATTATTATAACTTGAAACATTTAGTTTCCTTTTTCATTTAATCCATCGCTTGTTCACTCTGCATTAAAACAATAATTAAATGCAAGTTGTCTAATATTAGTCGACAAATTAACTTAGTTAAATATCGTTTACGCTTAAGAAACAGGAACGAAAATAAAGCTATAGACGTTGTCAGTTCATAATTTCTGTAATTTGTTATCACCCATTTAAATAGAGCTTTTTATTCGTGCACTATATTACTTTGTGGCTATTAATTACTCAGATATTTTAGCTTAGTTTTTCTTAACCGCCAATTGAAGGCTGGGGTATGTTCTAAAAAAATTGCTGGCATCTAGTACTCGTTGAAGGCACCCTCAATGTTCAATATGCTCAGAAAACCACTAAAATTCTTCAAAAACTTTTAGTGCTTTTTAAACAGTTGAACCTTCTCAGAACAAAATAAAAAATTTCAAAATACCATTTCTGACGTGAAATTTCTCGTTCTTCTCAAGTGCGATGTTTCTATTTAAAGGAAACGAACACGACCTAAACTTACCTTGAAAATTTAACCGACGGTAAAGATGGTCTAGGTCGCTCACACCTTTGCATTTTCTCTACTTGTTGAAAGCACCTTCAACGTTTGTTATTCCCAGAAACAATTTTCAGTTGAATCAAGTCGTTCTTAGTTATTTTCTCTTATCGTTTGAATTTTTCCAACAGTCCTAGTTTAGCGGATTAGTAGAATTTTCACGTTATGAATGACCCGCAAAGTTCAAGAGGGGGTAAATGAAGGTCATTTCCAAAGGAAAAATTTTTCACACTAACTCAAACTCCCAGTGCTCTAACTTTCCCCTAAGCCTTAAACATTTATTATCCTGCCATTTTCTGATTTTTTAATATATTACTTTGAAATGGCCTTGACCTTGACTTTTGAGGTTATTTGAAGGTCATGTCCGATCGGAAAATTTTCCACTATCAGCATTTTCGTAGTCAAAAGTAGGGGCCCCATTTAAAAAGTTATCATAACCTTGATATGACCTTCAAGGTCAAGGTCAATATCAAATTCAAGATCACCTTAACATAAACGATTTAAGTTCCAGAAACTTTTGTAGAAAATGTTTTTCTCCATGACTCTTAGTTCCCGAATTATTGGTTCGTTCAAGGTACGAGGATATTTGACCTCCAGATGATCTCTAAATGTGATTTAACCCCTTATGTTAGCCATACCGTGGGATAGGAAATTTTATCCGCGTTTCATTTCTGTATTAAAAAAAAGTCACCTCGACATTCATATGACCCCGAAAATTGACCTCAAAGTCAAGGTCATTAGTACAGATAAATAACCCCTCTCCTTTGGATCTATATATTAAAATGGCTCGCATATAAATAAAAAAAGAAGTTAATGTCCGTGTAATTTTTAAAATTAAATAAATTTTCGGTTATGCGGACAAAGACCGTTTATAAATATCGTCTCGTCCGTGAAGAGTCCCATACTAGGACGAAACAGCGCTGTGGTCATTTTTCGGACCTGAAGTTTTTCCATGTTCATTGGAGATCTCCGCACTTTTTAGCCTGAGAATAATATTTATCAACGGTCTTTGTTCGCATAGCCGAGAATTTCTTATTTTATTTTGAAAATTACACCGACGTTAACTTCTCTTTTTAACCGACTTCTAAAAGAAGAAGGTTCTCAATTCGTCGAGTATGTAATTTTTTTATGTATGTACACCGATTACTCTGGAATGGCGGCACCGATTTGAATGAAATTTTTTACATTATATTCAGGAAGTTGCTGCGATGGTCCCATATTTATTTGGACGAAATTGATACAGTAACATTTAAGATGGCACTGACAGAAGCCAAAAAAATTAATTTTGTTCGATTTTCTCCAAAATTGGTATAGAGGAATTTTAGGGGTTGTACACAACGAATCTGAAATTACTTTTAAAAAATTCAATATGGCGGACAAAAACATTTAGTTTTGTCCGATTTTCTTCAAAATTGGTGCGGGGGAGTTTTTAGGATCGCACATAAATATATTTTTTTAATTCAATATGGCGAATCCAATATGGCGGACGAAAAAATCAATTTTGTCCGATTTTTTCCAAAATTGATATGGGGGAGTTTTCGGGGTTGCACCTAACGAATCTGGATTTATTTTTAAAAAATTCAATATGGCGAATCCAATATGGCGAATCCAATATGGCTTATAAGAAACTAATTTTGTCCGATATTTTTTCAAAATTGATATGAAGGAGTTTTTGAGATCGCAAATTACGAATCGGAAATTATTTAGAAAAGATTAAATATGGCGGATACAAGATGGCGGATTAAAGATTCTACATCTCTCGATTTTGTCTAAAATCAGTACTGGAGGATTTTTGTTCGTGTTAATTACGAATTTAAGATGTTTTTTGAAAAACTCAATCTGGCGGATTCAATAAGGCGTCCCAAAAATTTTACATTTTTCAATTTTCTCCAAAACTGATATAGGGGGTTCTTAAAGGTGTAAATTATGAATATAAAAGTATTTTTTCAGGATTCAATATGGCGAATCCAATAGTGCGGAATAAAAATTTTACATTCTTCGATTTTGTTCGAAGGTGAGACTGAATCGTTTTTGAGGATGTAAACAGCGAATATAAAATTTTATTATTTTTATATTTGTTGGCTTAAAACATACACAACAGCTCTCTTAGGGAGATCGTTGGTGCTATACTGAACTTAAACTGGGTTTATCATAGTTAGTTTGGTTGCCGATTCCGAATAATGCGACCTCTATCCTTAGAGTAGCAAGTTCTTGTATCGAGCGAAGTAGTAGATATCTGTTGGAGTCGGAGAGTTCCGGGAACTCGTGATAGGTCGTAAGGGTATGTCTTGCTTATGTATTTTCGGGAGTCCATAAAGATGTGAAGTTTTGCTATGGTGTGGCGTCAACTGAGTCCGGATCCTCTCAGGAATATACCGTTCATGTTTCTTAAGAACGCGATAAATTCTTCCTTCAATTGCAGATGTGGGATCTTTAGTCATTTTTTGATTGTATGTCTCAGCATTCATTACAACTGTAGCATTTCCTTTATCCGCTGGTAGACTTTTAATACTGGAGTCCTTCTGAAGGTTAGTTAGGGTAGTTTTCACGTCTTTGCTGATGTTTGATTCGATTTTTCTAAATTTTCGTAGAGTTTCTCTTATTTTCTACCTGAACTCATCTGCAAAAGGGTCTTCGATGTTCGCTGCGGTGCTAATTATATCGAGAATGGGAACCTCTTTTGGAGCAACCGTGAAGTTCAAACCTTTGACAAGTAATGAGTTTTCCGCTGAGGTTAATGCCTTGGCAGATATATTAACAATTGTCCTCTGACTTTGAGATGGCTGTTGTCGTTCTTGTCTGCTCTGGTATTTGGAAAATTTCTTTCTCCTGTTTGCCCGTTTTCCTGGAACTGGAGATTTTATACGGAAACCATCTGGTATTATTTCCTGGTCTCGTGCTTGTCGTAGAAACTGGATGTGCGTCTCCTCTTTTATAAGCTTAATCTTGGATTTCTTGTAGCCTTGAAATTTTTCAGTTATACCGGGTCCATACCGGGCTTCTAGTGTTTGTTTGAAGATCATAGGTTTCTTGTTAAGTAGTAGATATCTGTTGGACTTCCATTGTCTTTATTTTTGTTGAATATCACGACGTTTCGGCTAGTAGTTATCTCTAGCCGTTTTCAAGTGTAACTAAATAAATCCCTTAGCTACATGACCATTTATACTAAAACTAAATGCAGTAAAGTGTGACTGAGATGGGTGCAGTCATGCCTGCTATGGCAAAATGCCATTTTTTTATGCTGCCTTTAGTTTTAGTTTACAATTACTAAGAAGTGGTTTCCACACTTCTCTTATATCTAAAGATGATTTACTAAAACAACTCGAGTTCTGATGTATGACCGCGGCTTCTTTGAATTTCCGTTTTCTCCAATGTCGTTCTCGGTGTAGTATTTTAGCTTCAGACCATTTTATGTGGTGTCCATGAGTCCAGGCATGGTTGGCGGCACCAGATTTTTCTGTTTCTCCTCGAGATGTGCATTCTTGGTGTTCTTTGATCTTTACGTCAAGAGGCCTCTTTGTTTCGCCAATGTAGGAATTGCCACATTCACATGGTATCTGATATACACAGTTCTTCATGTCTCTTTGAGTTGTTGGTTTGACCCTAGTGAGCCGACTTCTCAGCATGCTGAGCATTCCAAAGTATGGAAAGACTCCGGGTCCGACAGATGGCGACAGCGCTGTTTCGTCCTAATGTGGGACTCGTCAGGCCACCGCAGTCGGTACAAACCATCATCTCGCCTCTGTATCCTATAAAACTGAATTTATGATTAAAAACAGCAAATAGGACGACAAAGGCGACATCTCGATGGTTCACTCGATAACACAAGAACTACACAGATTGAGAAAACTTGTAAAAACCGCCATGTGGTGGCGCGACGGTGAATAAAAATAGAAATCTGTAAAATCGAATACATAAAACGCGCTGCCCATAGGATAGGGGTCGCATTATTCGGTACAAAGCAACTAGGCTTGCTGCTAGATTGGCAACGAAAGCCACGTGTCGCACCAAACGGTCTTCCTATGAGAGCACCGTTTAATGTGTTTAAAGCCAAACAAGTAGAAAATTAATAAATAAAGTTCTTGTCTGTGTAATATAAAAACAGAAATAAAATAAAATCTTTGGCTTAGCGGACGTGAAATGTGTCAATCTGTACTATTCTCGTGTTAAATATATATATATATATATATATATATATATATATATATATATATATATATATATATATATATACGTGTATATGTATATAAATATATATATATTTATATATATGTATATATGATGACAACATCAACAGGAACTTTTTACCATCGAAAGATGTATGATTTGGACACAGAAAAATATATAACAATAATAAGAAATTTGTGGACAAAGGTCTCTACTTTCACATTTCACCACTAGATTGAACTTACTCTCCCAGATATCCAGGAAAGATGAATAAATCTTGTAACGTAGATAAAATAAAACATATGGATTCAACTCTTGCATAGGAAGAAAAGTCAATGGTCAAAGAAAGCTCAAGCAGGTCGTGAATACATGAAACTTGATTCATCAGTATCAGATTCTAAAACATACATGATATCCATGGATCTACAGAAACCCTATCCATTCCGGATGTTGACAGTCAAGGACTCTTACTACAAATGAAACTTACACGTCTGTAATTTTGATATTCATGACATGATAAAATATCTTTAGCATGTCTACGGCTGGAATGAAACAACTGCCTCTACAAGTGCTAGAGATTGCTCCTCTGAATCATTTCAAACAAGTTGTCAGGACTTTGCCTGAGCTGCAGTTGTTTGCTGTTAACACTTTTTTGTAATAAAACAATAATTATTGTTTCTAATATTTTACTTTATTCTAGAATATTCCCAAACCAACATGATATGACAAATTCTTGTTAGAGAGAGAGGCAAACAATGTTGCAAATTTTAACAAGTAGGGCACTGTTGCCATTGTGACATAAGATAACTTAATTTAAAACAAATTGTTCAAAAATACAAAAGAATCTCTAACATATACCCCCACCTTGAAAGGGTCCTTTCAACATAAATTTTTATAAAGGTGTAAACGTAAACAACAAATATATGCTACATATGCACTTAATTAGTTACAAATTTTACATAACTAAGCTAATAGCATTAGTCTGTGAAACTATAAGTCACAAACTTCGTCTGGTAAAGGAGATAGTTCACATATAGAGCGCTTAAGAATGCCACGAGAGGTTTGAGCAGAGGCAACACGGCACTGCTTATCAAGTCCTGGATGAAGCAATGTGACACGTTCAAGTTTCCAGTTAAGAGGAGGTAAGTTATCATCGCGAATAAGAACCAATTCACCCATTTGAAGGTTTCTTTGATGATACTCCTTTAACCAACGTGACCAAAAATGTTGGTAGAGCTTTTATATGTATTGGAACTTAGAAAGACGGTTACTAGGTATATCTTGACAATCCAAATCTGGCAATGAGGTTAAACTTCTGACTGAATTTTCTGCCAATTAGGAAGTGAGTTGATGGAACAATATCATAATCACTAGGATCTGGAGAAATTGGAACTAAGGGAGGGGAATTTAGCGTGGCTTCAATTTGAGTAAGCAAAGTATAAACATTTTCAAATGTTAAAGATGTATTTCCCATAATATGTTTCATGTGAAACTTATAAGCATTTACACCTGCCTCCCAGATGCCCCCAAAATTTGATGACCTCGCAGGAATAAACTTCCAGGTAATACCTTCGTTTTCAAAAGTTTCTATCAAGTTAGACCTTTGCTTCTGCAATACTTAGCCTAGTTCTTTCAATTCAGAATTTGCACCAATAAAATTAAGACCATTGTCTGATTAAATAAAGGCTGGTTTACCCGGTCGTGATGTAAACCGTCTAAAGCTAGTAATGAAAATCTCAGAACTTATTTCAGAAACTAGTTCTAAGTGAATAGCGTGAGTTGAGAAACAAATAAATAAACATACATAACACTTCACAGTTTTCGCACCTCGGCCATTTTTAGATTTTAAATTAAATGGACCTGCACAGTCAACACTTGTTGTATGAGAGGGTAGTGTGGGTATTACACGATCCTTTGACAGGACATCCATAATTTGACTAATTGGTTTAGGTTTAACTCTAAAACATATTACACTTTATGCTCAAATTCAAAAAGGAGTAGTATAAATATGTGTTTGCTTGAGAGCACAGCAGGTGCTTCTTAGCATAATCTAAATTAGAGATTTGTAATCTACCCCGCCCTTAAAACTTCTTCGGCATCAATAAATGAATTAAGACTACTTAGAGGACCTTTTCGTACAGATTGATTTTCCGATAATAGAGAATACTCTTCAGGAAATGATTCTCTTTGAGAAGTTACAACCAAATGTCAAAGTGATTTATTTATTTTCTTTGCTGAAAGCAGACCAGTTAATTTTGGACATTTATCAACTTTACAGTTATAATAAAAGCGCCAGAGATAAGCGAAACTATGCTTGAGTCGAGAAAAATTTGGAAAATTTTGAAAATGTGTCATCAACAACCTAACATGTTTCCACTTATTTTTTGAGCTCGAGTAATTCCTCTTCCATTTACAAAATTTAATTAGCTCATTCTGTACAATTCTGTTTTAAGCAACCACGCCCATTCCACCAATCATCACAGTAAAGCAATTTTTGTGGATACACACGTCTAGAAAGCATATCAGCTGGATTATTTTCCGAACTAATATGGTGCCAATCTACAACAAACAATAATGGCTGGATCTGTGAGACCCTATTACCAACAAAAGTATGTAAATTGTGAAGTGACTGTGAAATCCAACCCAATATCACAGTTGAATCAGTCCAGAGATAATAAGTGTTTGAGACATTCAAACTAACAGCTTCTCTAAATTTATGCACCAGTTGAGCTAACACCAATGCTCCACATAACTGTAAAGTAACTACTTGCAAGAAAGCTACCTTTGCGTTGGCATAAACTAAAGAAGTTTGAACCTCACCATTAGGACTAGTGCTTTATATATATATATATATATATATATATATATATATATATATATATATATATATATATATATATATATATATATATATATATATATATATGCAACATAAGCCATTCTAGAGCTATCACAAAACCCATGGTGTTCCACTTCATTAAAATTCCTGCACACCATTTGTCTAGGAACTGAAAGCCTATTTAAGATTAGCAACTTCTGACTGAATCTATACCAAGAAGAATGAATATCTGAAGGTAAAGATTCGTCCCATTCAATTTTTGCAGTCCACAATTTCGGTAAAATAATTTTTGCAAGAATAACGCAAACCGATAGAAGACCAAGAGAGTCATTAATTTTAGCAATTGAAGATAGTACAGTACGCTTACTATATTTATCACATAGTGGCAAAGAAATATGATACATCAGAACATCAGTTTTAAATGACCGATAAAGTCCAAGAGTTTTATTTTCCGTTTTATCACCAAAGATCAAATGTCTATCACACAAAGTACAATTATCATCAATCATTTTCTCTAAAGCTTGAAGTGAGTTAGAAAACCTCTTTTTTAAAATAAACGAACCAGATTTTAAGATATCAGACATATCTTTACTTAAAATTACGGCCTTTTCAGCAGTACTTGTTCGAAACAACATAATCATCCACAAAGAAGTTATGTAAAATAATATTACAAGCTTCAGGATATTTTTCTTTAATTCTAAACCAAGCTACTTGAGGCACCTGATAGCCAAGAATGGAGCAGAAGTTATACGATAAGTAACAGTGTTTAATTTTTATACCTTTAACTCATCACTAGGATTAGCTCTCCAGTATATTTTTTGAAAATACCTTTGATCATCTTGAACCATTATCATCCTATATATTTTTGCCAAATCTGCACACACAACTATATTGGGAATTCTAAATTTCAATAAAATCGAAAGTATATCCTCTTGAATGTTTGGTCTAGTATACTGAACATCATTCACTGAAATACTGAAATACCATTATCTGTGCTGCTTAAGCATTAAAAACACCGCGCAATGGAGTGGTAGAACTATTTTCATTAATCACACCATAATGAGGCATAAAGTAAGAACATTCTTTAGAAGGATTTCCAGTATCTAAGTTCATGTGACTCATGGACTCATACTATGACATAAACTCTATATAAAGTTCCTTCATTTTAGGATTTTTCTGTAGCCTTTTTTCCAGAGAGAACTGTCTTCTTGCAGAAATACTTGAATCGCCAAGAACAGATGGAGATTGCTCAAAAGGTATTTGAATCACAAATTTACCAAAGTCTCCACGTTTCATATTTTTGATGAATATTGATTTATATTCCTTCGCTAGACAAAATAAGTTTTAAACCATTCGGAAATTCTTCAGCTGCCAAAACTTTTTCAATTGATTACGAAGCTCAATATTTATACTAAGATTGCAATAATTTGAATGCAGTGAAGATTTACTAAAAGTAACAGAACCAGAAATTAACCAACGAATTTTTTGTATTATGGGCTGGTTTTCACGCAATCTAATCTGACCAATACACAGGAATTGATAAAAAATATCAACACCAAATAGAAGATTAATAGATCCTTGAACTGCATTGCCAGGATTAGCCAACTTAATTTTTTATTAGGTACACATTCACTTATTTTAGATACCACCAGACATGAAACAATTTTGCTAAATTCGTTGTGAAAATATTGAAATGTAACCTTACATGATATTTTATACAGGAAGTAATTTGATTGATATCAACAACCGATATATTCATTTCTTGTTTTGCTAAACCCAATACATTAATTAATTCATTAGTAATAAAATTTGATTGTGAACCAGAATACAATAACATTCTACAAGTATGTAAACAACCATTCGAACCAACAACTTGCACAAATGGCATAGACAACAATGTGTCACCTTGCTTAACATTCGATGATGACATAATTACATTTAAATTTTCTTTCCTCTCCAGTAAAAGTATTTTGAGTAAAATCAGATTCATTTCCAACTTTGGAATTTCGTTCCACCATGCCTTCCTGGACAGGAAGCTTTTTTTCATCATGCAAAAGTATGTGATGTTGATTTAAACATTTTATGCAATTACTCGAAATACAATCTTTGCTTAAATAATTTGGCTTCAAACAATTATTACAATGTTTTAGATGTTTAGCCCGTTCGTATCTACTATACACATAAAGTTTAAGAAAACTGCTTCAGTTTACAATACTATGCTTATTATTACACACAGGACATAAATACTGTGTAACGAAAAAAGATGTAGTCATTTTATTTTTATTGTACCCGTAATTCCCATTAGAAGTTGCTTCAAGCATTTCCAATAATTCTGCTTTTGATATTAAAGAAATAATTTAAATTCCTCGAGAGTAGGTCATTTATTTTTACATTTTTTCTCTTGCTATTCACGAGTCACCACTGGATCTAATTTTTCATACATAAAATAGATTATTATTATTATATCACAAAAATCTATAGGTACTTCTAGAACTTTAAGTCATCACGTTCCCTCTATAATACCATCCAATAATTTGCGCAACTCAGCAGCCCCTTCCTTACTCATAGTAGGAATACTGAAAACCATTTTTAAATAATTATTAACCAACATTGATTTATTATTATATCTTTCACATAACAAGTTCTATGCAATTATATAATATCCTTAACATTACCTTCTAAGGATCCACGTAAAAAATGGAGTTTTTCAATATCGGCATTAGTATTATTATCGTATTCCTAAATTCAAGCAATTTTTCAAAATAACCCGCAAATTTTGGGATAGTAACTGAACGAAGTTTCGGTCTTGTCTGAAACCTTTCATTACCAATCTGAGAAATATTATCACGTAAACTGTTATCACTATTTTCTGAATCGTTATCGTTTCCATCAGTTGGATTTTCCTGTAAAATATCTTTTGCAGTAGCAAGCAAACGATATTAAGATTTGTCAATACTTTCTCTTTCTAAAAGTTGTTCATCAACATTTTCGTGATTTAATTTAATAAAAGTTTGATAAATATTAAACTCTGTAAAAATATCTGGAAGCCTATTTATCCTGCTGTCTAATTCTACAAGTTTAACACTGTCAATAGTATTAGTTGACATGGCGACTAATGAACTAACAAATTTCTCACAGTACTTTAACTTCGATTTACAAATCATACTTTTTTTAATGTTAGGTTTAACTTCAGCGTCGTCTCATTTTGCTTGTATTTTATTTCTACCTATAACCAATAAATAAAATACACCAATATTCTTTATTCCACCAATTTAAAATGTAGTAAATAATAACATTTATCATGAAATTGCAATCAATATAAATTACCAAACGTAATACATAAATAATATTTAAATTTTAAATGCGTTGCCACCCAAATTGAAGTAAAAGGATGGAAAAGAAGAAAAAATACCAATATTTGTGAAAAAAGATACACCAATTCTCACTCCTTTCTTCTATGTTACCAATAAACCAACAATTTTTGTTTTTATTTCCAAAAATCTATTGTTTTCAGCATATTATTTCCAAAAAATCACAACAAAGTCTTATTTTTCACCAGCTTCTCCTACTTTGAACAGCTGATGCCAGTAGTTGGTATAGTAGATTACTATAATCGGTTGAAGACTTGCTTGCTACCATCGTTTTTCATACCAATAAACCAATTTTAACCATTTTAATATCCGGCTCGAAGGACCATTAATATGTCAGGACTTTCCTGAGCTGCAGTTGTTTGCTGTTAATACTTTTTTGTAATTAAATAATAATTATTGTTTCCAATATTTTACTTTATTCTGGGACATTTTCAAACCGACATGTTATGACAAATTCTCGTTGCACAGTGAGAGGCAAACAACGTTGCCGATTTTAGCAAGTAGGGCACTGTTGCCATTATGACATAAATATAAGATAACTTAAGTTAAAACAAATTGTTCAAAAACACAAAAGAATCTCTAACACAAGTGTTATCTTCTTTTTTTTTTTTTATTATATTCCCGGGTCCGTCCTAAAGCCGGATGCACTGCGACCAGAGTAGGCCTATTGTGCTCACCCTAGACATTACAGCCACTCTGTCAACCTAGCCCCCTGGCTCAATCTGTACAGTCCTGCTAAGGAGTGAGTGAGTATTTCTTCCGGTTCCAATTTTACTGACCCGAAAGTTTGTTGTCTAAATCTCACCAGTGACTCACAGTTACATATGATATGCTTCACCGTTTCCTCGGCTTGTCCACACAGTCTGCAGCCGAGGTTTCCGTTATATAGATTAATTCTATTCAGATGTACTTTGACGGCCATGTGTCCAGTCATACCTGTAATAGTTCTTAATTGGTTTCTACTCATTTGTAGAAGTTTCTTTGCCAGTTTCGGGTCCGGATTCCCAATAAATAGCTTGCTGTGGTTTAAACCCTGTCTGGTCATCCAGTGGTTTTTATGTTCTCTTTTGATCCATTCTTTGACTGCTTCTCGTGCCGCACACCGCGGCACCCCAAAGGCCGGTTCTGGACCAATGTATTGAGATGCTGACCCTGCTCTAGCTAGTTCGTCAGCTTTTTCATTTCCATGTATGCCTTCGTGTCCTGGTACCCACTTTAACATAACTCTGTTGTCTTTTGTCAGAGTTTCCAGCTCGCTCTGACATTCCCAAACCAGCCTCGATGATACCTTTTGGCCGTCGAGGGCCCTTAGGGCTGCCTGGCTGTCAGAGTAAATGAGGATTTGCCTCCCTTTGTAAGCTCTCCTATTTATCTCATCTGCGCACCGTAAGATTGCGTATATTTCTGCCTGGAACACTGTTGAGTATTTCCCTAGGGGAAGGGTTAGTTCCTTCCTCGGTTGTAACCCGTATATCCCAGCTCCAGTACCCTCACTAGTTTTTGAACCGTCAGTGTACCAGATACTTGCACCCGAGAATGTTTCCGGTCGTTCTCTTTTACTTGCCATTCGATCCTCTATTGTGACTTCAAACGGTATATTATAACGGTAGCTCGAGTTCATATGGTCGGTGTCCATTTCTAACTCAGGGCTCCTGATTTTTTTACATATGTTTTTATGTCCTGACATCGTCATTTGTGATTTTACTGTTGAGTGATTTAGTCGGTGGAGTCCCATTCTTGCCTCTGCCTGAATCACTATGTGTAGCGGAGGCAGATCCAGAATACACTCCATTGCCGAAGTGGGCGTTGATTTCATGGCCCCAGTAATACATAAACAGGCGACCCTTTGTATTCCACTCAACTTTGTCATAGTTGCTCTCTGCATTACCTTGGGCCACCAGACCAAGGCTGCGTAAGTGATGGCTGGTCTCACAACACTGGTGTATAACCAATGTACCATTTTCGGTGAGAGACCCCATGTTTTCCCACATAATCTTCTAACAGTCATAAGAGATGTTTCCGATTTTCTGGTTATGTTTTCCACTTGTTTGTTCCAGGTCAGCCTGGAGTCTAAAATCACCCCCAGATATTTTACTTCTCTGGCAAGTGGTATTGTGTTTCCTTGGAGGATGATGGGACCGAGATCCTCTATCCTTCTCCGTTTTGTGAAGGGGATTAGGACAGCCTTTTGGGGACTTATATTGAGTCCCTCCTGCCTTACCCATCTTTCTACAACTTTAAGAGCCCCCTGCATTCTCTCTCTTACTGTTGTATTAAATTTGCCTTGGGTTAAGATTACCAAGTCATCTGCATATCCCAGCACAGAGTGACCCTCCCCACTCAGGGTTCGCAGAAGCCCATCCATTACTAGGTTCCAAAGCAGTGGGGAGAGAACCCCCCCCCCTGCGGACACCCCCCAGTCACCCGTGCCATCAGCGACTCTCCGAGCAGTTCTGTATAGATCACTCTGTCTTTTAACATATTTTCAATCCACCTGCAACAGGTCTCTTCCAGATTGATGTTCCTTATTGCAGTGATGATTGATTGAAAAGACGTGTTGTCGAACGCCCCCTCTATGTCTAGAAATGCTCCTAGAAGCACTTCTCCATTTTCCAGAGTGTTTTCCACCTTGCTGACCAAGTCGTGGAGCGCTATCTCTGTGGATCTACCGATTCTGTATGCATGCTGGCTCAGATGAAATGGACTGTTTACCATTAAATCATCTCTGACATGTCTGTCCAACAGCTTCTCGAGAGTCTTAAGGATAAATGACATTAGACTGATTGGTCTAAATGCCTTTGCTGTAGAATAGTTGGGTTTCCCAGGTTTTTGAATGAACACTACCCTGGTTAACCTCCAAACCTTTGGTACATATCCTAGAGCTAGAGTGGCTCTTAATATGCAGCAAAGTCTGTTGATCAACAGGTTTGGACCCTGTTGTAACATTGCTGGATAAATCCCGTCCGGTCCCGGCGATTTATATGGTTCAAATGAGTTTATGGCCCATTTTATCTTTTCATAGGTAATCTCCTTTTTTGCCGTTTACCAATTGTCCTTGGTGGCTCTCACAGCAGTTTTTATCTCTGCTCCAGTCCTCCAAGTCTCCGGTGATTTCTCAATTATTGTTGACCCTGGGAAGTGAGCCCGAAATAACTCGGTCATTGTTTCTTTCCCAGTATAGGTGTGCTCCCCTGTATTTGTTTTTAGAGAGTTTATTGATGGTTGCGTATCCTTTGAGAGTATCTTTCGGAGTCTGGCACATTCTGGGGTCGTTTCGATCTCCTCACAGTGCTTCCTCCAAGATTCCCTCTTAGCCTTACGCAAGTTCCTGTTATATTCAGTCAGGACCAGTCTATATTCGTCCCAGTTTCCTGTTATTTTCGCCTTGTTCCATAGTTTCCTAACTTGTCCTCTTTTCGCCTCTAATTTCGCATTCCACCACGGCACATTGCGAGTAGAATGTTGAGTGATCTGAGGACAGTTAGCTTCAAAGGCTGAGACTGTGGCTTCTGTTAGTTGTTCTGCCATCAGTTCTACTTCTATTATGTTGCCTACCGAACTTTTGATTTCCGCTAGTCTCTGTTCTAGGTCTAGGCAGTAGTTTCCCCAGTTTGTCCTTCGCGGATTCCGGTAGTTTAGTTGTTCCCGTTCTATACCCGTTATTTCAAACCTGATGCACCTATGGTCAGAACAGCTTGCCTCCCTAGACACATGCCAGTTTTTTATAAAGTTGCCAAGATATATTGTGCTCAACGTTATATCAATGACCTCCTGCCTTTGTCTGGTGACGAAGGTGGGTTCATTGCCTTTATTCATTATGTCTAAGTTATTTACCATTATGAATTCAAAGACTGACTTACCTCTTTGGTTGATGTTTGTGCTGCCCCAAGCATCGTGATGGGCATTGGCATCACACCCAATGATCAGCTGCGATCCATTTCCTCTGCAGTCTCTCACCAGGTCTCCCACTGCTCTTGGTGGTGGTTCTTCCAGGTCATCATAGGGGAAGTAGGCTGAGCCGATGGTGATGTTTGTTGGTCCAGCTCCCCTTGTTGCTATTTTTGCGGCAACAAGATCCCTAGAAATATGTTTCGTTAGTGCAAGCACTTTTAGGTGTTTTTTATACAATATACAGGTCCTTGGGTTATCGGCTGTTCTGCAATATATAAGCTCACATCCGATTCCCGTAATCCCTTTTACTTTTCCCTGGTGTATCCAGGGTTCTTGAATGAGGGCGATGTCACAGTTCTTCATCTCCCTGCACAGAGCGGCCGAAGCCGCCCTACTGTGTTGGAGGTTTACCTGTATCACCCTCACCTTTCTTCCCGGTTCCCAGACTACGGAAGGTCACCTTCCCGAATTTATAGAATGCCCTGAACTGGGTCTGTTCAAGGCATTTGAAGGATGCCGCATCAATCGAGAAGGCCAGTGTTTGACCTTTCTCGTCCATTTTTCGGCTTAAATTCGTTCAGCCACCCACCTTCAGCCCTAGGTTCTGGGTTCCCAGGCGTGTTCTGGCCTTTTCTAGCTCGTCTGTCCCTGGTAGCCAGACGAGGACTTTAGGTCTTTTGGGAAGGTCCTTGGCCTCGACTACTGTCAGGTCTACTCCTTCCCATAAATTCCCTAGTTTTGCAACAGATTGTTGCAACCAGGTTTTTGTATTTACATTGGCACACGTGATCCATAAAATGCCTCCCGTGTACTTATTTCCCTCAAACTGTGATGGATTCCCACTGCCAGAGGGCATCTCATCCATGATCTCTAGAAGCCTATTTAGAATTAGGTCAGCTTGGATCTGGTCAATTGTGAAGTCAGGGTGACGACCATGCACAATCGCCATCCTGAGATCACTTAATGCCCTGCTGTAAGAGGCTCCAGCCTGTCCTACTTGACTTCTGGTTCTCTTCGCAGGTCGTTTGTCTCCAGGGGAGGTACTCGAGTCCGAGTGCAGCCGTTTGTTGGTTGCACTCCCCTCTTTTTTGGCTTCGGTCCTCGACTTTGGTTTTTCCTTAGTCCAAGTCCCCGCTGCCATTTTCTGTGCCTTCCGGATCTTCCTTATTTGGGCTCCGGAAAGCTTCTTTCCCTGTGGGTCAACTTGCGTTTTCCCTCCAGGGTCTGTTTTCCCAGTGTCTGATTTTTCGGTGGGACTTTCGCCCATCCTACTGGATTCAGCCACTAGAGTGTTGTCAGAGGAGTCTTCTACAATGAGATCCACCTCTGATTGTTTGTCGGAGTCACTCATTGCTGAGTCCTCCTTTAATAATATTTCTTCTATTTCTTTTTCCTCATACATATTCCCACGAGTATGGAAGAAAGGGTGGTCCACGCCGGCAGAGCTCCCTTTACCGACGCAAGGCTGTATTACTTTGGGATTTCTCCCGGTTTCCCAAAGGCACCGTCTGGAACAACTGATAGGCCCAGTTGCCATACATCCTCTCGGCACGGTCGCCACACGTTAGAATTAAGCCTGTGTTAAGTGTTTGTGTAAAGGTGCGCCCGTCTACAGTCAACGGATCGATACCGCCCACCTGCAGACGGCCTGGTGTAAAGTGATGTGTTAGTGTAGGCACCACTGTGCAGTTGTATCCCTCTTAGTCTGGTTCCTAACCACAGAGACCTATCCAGCTTGGTTGTACCTGCCGGCAGTCTGAACTGCCGCTGGCTTAGCTCTCTTGTACCTGCCGGCAGTCTGAACTGCCGCTGGCTTAGCTCTCTGTGTCATTGAAACTCGCAAGCCCCACCGGAACGACAACCCGTGGATACTTCGGGGGGGTGTTATCTTCTTACCCAAGTCTAAAACATATTGTGATCTATTCAGGTTTTTTCACTGGATAGAATCGCAACTTAAACATAGATCTTTTTTGTATGGTGAGTCCAGTTCGGTAGCATCGAATCATCAAACAAATATTTTTGATTTCACGGATTTATACTTACCTAATGCGATGATATGGGGTGTGTTGAGTCATCTAATAGGAATAGAATAATTTACGTACTCGATGATACAATGTGATTAAACTTGCCCGAAGGAGAAATAAGTACGTAATTCATAAAATGAAACTTTCAGATATTTTTTCAGTAAATGACTCTTAAAAGAAAAAAATATATCACATGAGGTGTAATAAACACCACGGTTTATTAGGAAATCTTGAATGACCTTGTTGGAGCCTCCAGAATCATAGTATGTATATATATATATATATATATATATATATATATATATATATATATATATATATATATATATATATATATATATATGTATATATATAGATATATATATATATATATATATATATATATATATATATATATATACTATTTTAAGCTTTCAAAATTAAATATAAATTAAATCTTAAACTAACAGAGCAACAACATTAGTATCTACTTGTTTACTATCACTGGCTTAACAATTTAAAAAAGAAGATATTATATTTCCCTTATAGTAGCGTCAGCAAGTTTGTACGGTCAAAAGTCACTTACTCACTATTGTAACATTGCTTATTTTGCTTGGAAAACTGTCTCGTTGTTATTGCGAAATCTGACACCGATGAACAGATGATTACTTATAACATAGGCGTAGAATCGCATATACCAACTCCCCCCTTTTAAATAAAAGTTGATGCTTTGCATCAATCGGACGTTTCCCTTGTACTCTAGTGGTTCCAATAAATGTGTTGCAGTTTGGTTGAAGACGTAGAAGGGTGTTGACTTGGACGACCTGCGTAGTGAGTGGCTTTCCGTCGCATTTTACAGTGATGGGTAGTGGATCGGATGAGAGAAGGAAAGAGGAGGAGGAGGAGTAAGAGTAAATCATCAACACTTTTCATCCTCCTCCTCTTTTCTTCTCTCATTATACTTTTCAAATCTCTCATTATACTTATTAAAAAACATCGTATCATCAACACTTTTCATCCTCCTCCTCTTTTGTTTTCTCATTCGAATTATCTCGTATACATTCAAGTTACTTCGTATACATTCGAGTTACTTCGTATACATGTTAACATGACCTTGTATCCCTTCTTTAAATGCTGATTATAAAAGCAACACTTTACCAGCTTAAAACATACTAAAATGAAATATGTCTTCTGCTTCTAACGAAAGTGAATTAAATTTATTAATTCAAAAATTTTATAAAAAATGTAAAAGTTCTGCTTTTGAGTTCGAACATTATGCAGTTGATAGTGGTCCATCTTGGTTTCAATATTATTTGGATATATCCAAAAACCATATAGAGGCTGTGAAATTGTGTGAACGTTATTTTAAAAACAAAGATATTGTACAGTTTATACGTGAATTAGTGAAGTTAAGTTGGTTTCTTCATGAAGTTCGTCATTTAAACCAATATATTAGAGATCCTGTTGTATTACAAGAACTAATCAAATCGCGTGGTGAAGATGATGCCTAAAATTGAAAATTTTGTGAGGGACCTTTATGAAGGGTTCATTATGAACGAGGCATGTTCCAGATATTTATCTTGTTTAGTTGAAGAAGAAAGTGAGGGTCAAGATTTATTGTTATATATAAAATATGTTGATCATGCAAATTGTTGTAAAAAAGCAGCAGAATTGTGTAGTGAATTTTTGAAGACTAAAAATGTGTTAAAATTCTTTGATGAACTTAAAAAAATTGGACTCAATAAAGAAATAAATTTATGTATTGATTTATTGGTTAATTAAAGTTAGTGTGAAATAAAATATTTAAATTTTTATAGTTGTTTTATTATTGTGTAACGGCTGTTATGTTTAAATATTTGATTATGTAAAGATAGGAAAATATAATTTTCTGTTAGTAATGTGGGGATGTGGATAAATAAAAAAAATATTATTACATTCATTGTTAATTTATTCATTCATAAAAAAATTTTTATACATAAAGAATACATTAGAAAGGGCACACATTGAAGGTGATTGAGAATGATAAAAACATTTAGGAGATGATTTAATTAAAACAGGTTGTTCGTCCAATTCAATTATTGGCTTAGTACAATATTTTCTAATAAAATTAGCTTTCTCTTCTCCTTTAATATAAATGAATTCTCCTTTTTCTGTTAAGTTTTTTACTATAGATGAAAAATTATGAAGAGGAATATATCTTGTATTCCAATTGATGCAGTGATGAAATTTCATTAACCATTCTGCTTGCTTGTATGTTTCTGGTGGAAGCATTTGTAGTGGATACGGTGGTTTAAAAATATAATGACTCATTTTATGTCCATCAAACATTGCAAGTTCTTTAGGAATAAACTTGTTGTGTTCATCCTTAAATCCTTGAACATCCATAACTATTCTCATTTTTATTTAGCAAATTTCTAAAGTACTAAATTTTTTTATTACAAATTGTTTTTTCGAATAGTCTTCAATAAGATTTTTTAGATGTTTAATTTTTTTAAAAAATAGTTCTATTTTTTCTTTTTGTATTTTGTACATTCCATTTGATGTGCAACAAACTATGGTATAGAAACAACTGACTTATTCGATATATTTTCATTTTAATAATGATATTTGATGTGGTGGGAGAAGTTAAAGTTGTTTAACAATTTTTGTTAATGGATTATAGCTAAATACTTTATCATGTATTATAACACAATACGCAGCTGTTTTTCCTGATATTTTTTCTTTTGTCTCAAATTCAATTCTCATGGTTACTGGGCCGGATTGTAATAAATCTCTCTGATGAGAGCAATTAATGTAAGCAATAGGTGCATTATCTTTAAATTCTTTGGGATTAAATATTGATTCTATTGGAAAGTTATAATATACTTGACGAAATTCAGAAAACATTTCATACAGGGTAGCAAACTTATTATTTTTAAAATCAAGCTGAAGATCCTGGTAAGGATATCTTTCTGAATTTAAAAACACATTTATATTCCTTAGGTCACAATGATCAAATTTACTCATATCTGATTTTAAATTACCACGTCTATCCTTTTGAAAAGCAATTAATACATGTCTTGGTGTTTCAATTTTTGTGGAGGTTTTGACAGGCCAATTATGTCTTGTATTTTCTAATAACTCTGGATATTCAATTAATTCCCAACTTCGGAAAGTAAGAAGAATATCATTGTTTTTATCAATAATTTTCGTTAGTGCCAATTCTTGGGGAATGGCCACAGTAAGATGTGGAACTCGCCAACAAAGTTTGGTTATTTTAATTTTCGGTTTTTCATCATCACTTGTGGTTACTAAAGCATTAGTGTCATCATTGCTTCTTATTAGTATTAGTTCTTATTGTGAATTTAAAATTATTTTGTTATAATCTTCAAAAATCCCGAGTACATTTTTAATGGGACGCATAGGGAAACGTTTCCTTTTTCATCAGTCATAATTTTTTCTTTAGGTTTCGTTTTTGGATACCATCCAGCATTTTCCAATTTAGCACTTTCGTTTTGATTAAATGATATGTATCCTTTAAGAGTTGAAGTAATTCCTACATCTCGAACTGATCAATTGTAACACCATTTAAAATATAACGTAATTCTTTAAACAAGAATGCTGGAGCATTGTTGATTAATACCGTATTAGCCAATGGAGTATCATCTTCTTTGGTAACTTGAAATTCTAAATATAATTCACTTTTGCAAGGTAAAGGATATTTTCCTGTTTGTTGTAGAGCAATTCTAATTTCATCATTTAATCCAAGTTTTGTAGGATTGAAAGGTTCAAATGATAGTATTTCCCAGCTTAATATTGATTCATCTACAAGAATATTTTCTTTTACCTTTAAATATTCCATTTTATTTTAGTTTGAAACCTAAACTTATCAGAAATTTTTTATTAGAAGGTGTTAACCTTTGAGAGTTTAATTTATTACTAGTTAAATGTCGTTTAGTATCTTTCTTATTAATGTTTTTAGAGTAAAATTTTTTTGAAAAATTATAATTTGAGACTTTTTTATTATATAAAATAACCATTATTCATCTATTTTTTTAAGGTGTAGTCTTACTGTTACCGTTTCTCCTCTGAAATTGATGAGATCACCATCTTGATCTACTATTTTAATGTTTATATTGTCTATTACCTTTACAGTAACAGGAAAGTAAAGGACATTTTGTGGTGATTCTATTATTTTAAAACCAGGAGCTACACTAGGAAAAAATTGATGTATTATATGAACAGGTTTTCCATTTAAATATGATCCTTCGGCAATATTACAATCGATGTTTATGGCGTTTACTTTAATAATTTCCGCTGGAAAATCTGAAATGTGCTCCTTAAGACCTTCTAATTCCTTATTTTTAAAACCTAATATTTTTCCTATAGATCCATCACGAAACGAGATAGGAATATCTGTTTTAATATGTGTTCGTAAAGTATTATTATTGGCATAAATATGAAGAAAAGTACGCTTGTCCAAAAATTTTTGAATAAAATTATTTACATCATCTATTTCATAACTACCTGGTGGTATTCTTATTTCTTTATTTGGGTCATAAATGAAAAGATTATTAGTCTCATCAATATTTGGAATAGCATTAAAAGTTTCAAAATTTACAAGTCCAATGGAATATTCAAAATTTTCATCTAAATATATTGGAGGATGAATATTAACAGAAAGCGTGGGGGAATTACCACTAATGACAAAACTGTACGACATATCTCTTTAAAAATTTTTAACAAAATGAATTAATATTGTTTTTCAACCATTATTATAAAGAAATTTAAGACAGAGCTCACCACAATTTGTTTTGTTAATTGATTGATAATGATCGTAGTTATATTTCACAATATTTTTCTTTTTATCGCTGAAAAAATATTTTGTTAATTCGGTAGATGGTCGCAAATTGCCATAACTATCAAAATATAAAATATTTTTCCCTTTTTTTATGTATGCAGTCCAATGAGTTCCATCACCACTATTCTTATCGAGATTAACAATACCACTTTCATTTTTATTAATTTTTTTTGGTAATTTATCTCTCATGAATATACCTCGAAAGTTGGGAATTTTAAGTAGATTAATATATTTACTTAAATCATAATTTGTAAGTGGTTTTTGAGGTATTTGTTTTAACAGTTTTTTGAATAAGGTTTCAGATATAATCCACATCCAGTTTTATATGGTTTTAAATAAAGACCACTTCCTTGTTTTCCTACTGCTATAGATTCCATCATTTTATTATGTCTTTTGGACTCTTCTAATTTTTCTTTAGCAGCTTTTGCATCGTTGACAGCTTTCGCAATACCTGCTGCTCCTCCTCCAAGAGCACCTAAAGCGGACAAACCAGCAAATAAAGGAATAAGAGGTAGAAATCCACCAGTTTTTGGAATTGGTATGATTCTATTTTTTGGTGATAATATTCTACTATCTCCGATAGATCTAAGTGCGGTTTGAATAATATCAGTCAAACTTTTAAATTGTTTTCCGTTTAGTGCTTGTCTTGCTTTTGAAATAGCTTGAAATAAAGTTATTCCTCGTCCTAGACGAGTTTTTCGACTTCTGTTTTTCCTTCTTTTTTTTAATCCCATACCAAATTTTCTTTTAATTTTCATTGCACCTCTTATTCCAAGTGCAGCAGTTTTTTCTCCAAAAGTGGCGTCTTTTGCTCTGAACCTTTCGGCAGCTTTGTCACCTAATAATTTATCAGCAGCGTGTCGGCTTTCTATATCATTTTATTGTGCAAAGGCAATATCATGCTCTTTACAAGCTTCATTCAATAAGTTTATGCCTTTATCGCCTCTAGCCAGTCTCTTTTCTAGTTTGGTTCCAGGTCCACAAAAATTATACCCAGGTAGATGTAATTCAAAAGGTAACTTATTTATTAGAGTATTAATTAAACCACTACCTCTTTTTCTGACTCTTCTTTTATAAATGGATTGTTGCTTATATGAGATTGGCATTATATAATTGAAATCTTGGAACAAACTGACTAGTTTTAAATTAGAACTTACCCTTTATACATCCTCTTATATATGAAAATTGTCAAACAACCTTATTCAATTATTATTAAAGACCATGAGACTTCAAGAAATAATTTTAGAAAACATGGAAAATTGTTTGAAGGCTCTAGTAAAAGGGGGTTAATTATTGGTCCATCAGGGTGTGGTAAAACTAATATCATTATAAGTTTAATTGAAGATCCCAATGGTTTACGGTTTGAAAATTTATATATTTATTCAAAGTCTCTATATCAACCAAAATATGAATATTTGAGATTACTTTTTAAACCATTGAGAGAAATTGGATATTATGAATCCGAAAATTAAGAAAATATTGTTTCTCCAAAAGAAATAAAACCAAATTCCATAATTATATTTGATGATACAGTGTGTTGCAATCAGAATGTTGTAAAAGATTATTTTTGTTTCGGAAGACATAAAAATACTGATTGTTTTTATTTGTGTCAAACGTATTCTTCGATTCCAAAGCAATTAATTCGTGACAATGCGAATTTGATTGTTATATTTCAACAAGACAAAACGAACTTAAAACATATTTATGATGATCATGTTAATGTTGATATGTCATTTAATCAATTTAATGAGTTATGTTTGATGTGTTGGAAAGATAAATTTGGATTATTGGTAATAGACAAGGATTCGAATTTAAAATCCGGCCGATATCGAAAAGGATTTGATTCATATATTTTCTTATAAAAATAAAAGTTTTGTGAAAAATTTAACTAATCATGAATGAACGCTTAGCAAGAGAGCTTGTTAAGTCAAGGAAAGCTGTTAAACAAAAATATCAAAGTTTAAAAAATGCTGAATTTGAAGCACAATCCAAATTGGAGGAAACCTATAAACCAGTAACTCAACCCCTACAACAATTAATTTCAACAATTGGTAAAATTGAATCGGCTGAGGTAAAGGAAGAGCTACAAACACCCATTAAAAAAAATTATGAAACACCAGAAAAAAGATTGTTTCCAACACTAACACCAAGAAAAAAACTACAGTATGGAACATCAACACCAGAAAAAAGAAAGACAGGGAAAACTCCAATTCTTCCTACAGAAATACCAACAATTATTGATTGGGAAACCAGTATAGCTTCACATAGTCAGATGCCATCTTTACAAACAAACAAGTGTCATAGCAGAAACCACCCCTTCTTCAATTTCACAATCTACGGTAGGAAATCTTTCGGATATATTAGAACAAACACGCCAAACAATTCAAACATTTGTCAGTACACCTTTATATCAAGAATATTTATCAGGATTTCATGAATTACCTCGTCAATATATTGACGGAGGGGTAAAAGATGTGGAACATAAGTTTGATCACCTCTATGGAATAGTACATGATTTTGAAACTGAGAAATTCTTTTTGGGTTTAACACAAAGACCTATAGAAATTATCGGTAAAAACATAAAAGTTGAAGGAATAACTTATACAGGTACACCAGGTTTATATGAATTATTATTTAAAAAGGAACCAGTAGGTTATAAAAAACAAGATTTGGAAAATTATATGGATATTTTAAAGAGAACCAATGCATACCGTAGAAATTATGATCCAAATGAGCAGGTACAGGGAAATGGATCACAAAAATATATTTCTATAATAGGGCCTTATTTACAAAATAAAGGAATTACAAAAACTAAAACCATAAATTGTTGATAGACTTCGACTGTTGGTAGCATCTATGATGGCTGGGAATACAGGACATAACAACGAAATTATTTCTATTATTGAAGAATTGAAAGAAGCCAATATAATTGTATAAAAGAATGTAGTAAATATTGTTACATAACATTGTTAAAATGACCATTGATAAATTTGGACGTCATATTTCTAAAAAGTATACAGTAGATATACCTACAATAGAAAATAAAATACTAGCCAATGTTGAAAATGAAATATTAAAAAATTTTAAAAGTGATGATAAATATATAGAAAATAAAATTGTTCAAAGATTTGAACCTGTGTTAAAAAATGATATTGTAAATTTAAGAAAGAGAGTTAGTGAAAATGATGAAAATGTGGAATCTATTTCAAAAAAAATTAAGTTATTTGAAGAAAATGTTGTGTCAAACTATGATAACAGGATATTAAATATAAAAAATATTGTCAAAGACAATGATGAACTATTAAAAAGTTTTTCTCAAAAAATATCGAAGTGTGAAGATGATTTTAAAACAATAAAACAGAAATATGATGAAGTAAAGAGTTTTGAAAATAACATAAAAAATGAAATAACATTGGTTAAATCAAAAATAAATGATACTTCTGCAATAGAAAATGTTAAACAAATTATTATAAAAGATATGGTATCAAAGTTCCAAGAATTTACGAGCAAACTTAATAATAGGGTTTCTGAAGAAATAGGTAATTTTCAAAACATTCATGATGGTATGAATAAAAACACACAACAAATAGAGAGAGCTATGAATACACACTTGATAATCCATAAAAAAGATAGCGATAATATTAATGAAATAAATCAGAAAATTAATTCAATTGAAAATAATGCTAAAATAATTCTATTAAACTCGAAAAATTTGGAAAAGAAATTAAACACAGATTTACAAAATGTAGATGAAAAAATTGAAAATAAATTTAAAAATGAAATTTTAAAAAATAGTCAACAAATCATGGAGATAATCTCACAATTAAACAATCTAAAAACAGAATTAAAAACCACTGTTGACGATGAATATTTTCAAAAGATGTTGAATAAAAGATTAGAAAAAGAATTAGAATCTTTAGCAGAACTAATACAAGCTATGATTAACACCTCTATCCATGATTTAAAAAAAGGACTTGCACAACACAGTTCAAAAATTGAAGAAATTTCAACAAAGTTAAATGATTATGAAAAATCTTTGAACGATGTAAGAATTGAAATTGAAAAAGCGATTTTAGATATAAAGAAAATAGAAAAAAAATTGGTAGAAATAAAATTAAATTTAACAAATGTAGAATTTCAATTAGGAAAAGATATAAAAAATCTAGAAAATAAATTGGTAAAAGAAATAAAATCACTAAACGAATTAGTTCAAAGAGCAGCCGAAGTTTCTAGAAAAGAGTTTAATGACACAATGGCATATGCTAGAGAAGAATTAAACGCAACAGTAAGAGAAATGAGAAACGAAAGTATAAAATCACTTGTTGTTTTTGAAACTAAAATTAATGTAAGAATTACCAACATTGAAGATGAAATCAAAAAAGTCGAAGATTCGAATAATGCATCTTTTAAAAATTTGGAATATAAAATCGAAGATGAAATCAAAAAAGTCAAAGATTCGAATAATGCATCTTTTAAAACTTTGGAATATAAAATCGAAGATTTGCTAAAAAAAGATAACAAACAAATAAAATAAGTTATTTAAAGAAGGTATTAAGAAATTTTATTCTAGTACTATGAGTAAAAATATTAAAGAAACAGTTGTAGATGAATTACATAAACCGGCAAGAAGAAGATATAGAAGAAGACGAACTATTGTTAAAAGCCTTAATGACTTATGGCAAGCTGATTTGGTAGAGATGCAACCCTATTCCAAATTTAATAAAGGTTATAGATATATTTTGGTGGTGATAAATGCATTCTCAAAGTATGTTTGGACTCAACCACTTAAAAGTAAAAAAGGAAAAGATGTAACTGAAGCTATGAAAAAAATTTTAGAAAAAACAAGTAAACCGCAAAATTTGCAGACAGATTTGGGAAAAGAATTTTTCAATAAAGATTTTAAAGATCTTATGAATTATTACAAAATTAATCATTATAATACTTACTCTAATCTCAAAGCGAGTATTGTAGAACGCGTAAATCGAACTTTAAAAAATATAATGTGGAAATATTTTAGTAATAGAGGGAATTACCAATGGTACTCTATTTTACCCACTATTATTGAAAAATATAATAATAGTATTCATAGAACTACCGGGTATAGACCTGTTGAGGTTAATAAAAAAAATAAGAAAACTATACTGCAAAATTCTTTTACTTTTAAAAAAACATTTGATTTAAAGCGCACTAAATTTAAAGAAAATGATTTTGTTAGAATTTCCAAACAAAGAGAAGCTTTTGAAAAAGGATATACTCCAAATTGGTCAACTGAAATTTTTCAAATTAGAAAGGTTCAGTTAACAAATCCACCCACCTATTTATTAAAAGATAGTAAAAATGAATATATTGAAGGAGGTTTCTACCAAGAAGAGTTACAAAAAGTTAAACATCCAGATGTGTTTTTGATTGAAAAAATTTTAAGGAAGAAAGGGAACCAAGTTTTTGTTAAATGGTTAGGATTCGATAAATCACATAATTCATGGATTCTTAAAAAAGATGTATTGTAATTAATTTTAAGTAATATTGTATATCAAATTTTTAAATAAAAGACCTATTTATATAACATATTTTTTATTTACGATAATCCTTTTTACAACAAATACTAACAATATAATTTTTAAGATGTTTACAACTGAGATTAACAATATAAATTTATATTTTTACATTAAATCTTTCAATATATATTTGTTTTTCTATGATCTACATCAAAAATACTTTTAAGAATACTTTCACATTGTTCAACTCGTTTTTCGAATCTTAGTCTGTCAAGATAAAATTTCTGATATTCACTTTTTCGAGCTTGTCTAAATGCAAAGTCCCATGTCACTAATATATAAACTTTATTATTGTTCTCACTGATTGTCACTGATTTCTTCATATTTCTATTGTAATGCACCGGATTTTCTTAACTTGTTTTCTAATTCCTGTTTATGTAGAGATAACATTTCTAAAACAGTTCCGACATTTTCACTGTTTAAATTCTGACATGGATCCAAAACACTATAAATATGAGACAACACATCTCCTGACTGATAATTATAGTGATGAAACAAATTAAAATATTTGGAAAATTCTTGCTTTTTAATTATATGAATTCTGTAGTCAACAAGTTCATCGATTTCAACTAATTTATCTATTGATTCTTTTCCCAGAATCACATAATGTTCATCCTTTTGAATTCTGATAACAGGAGAATGATCTATTTTTTCAAAAAACACTGTGATTTTTTCAATTTTTAGTGGGTATGCATATGCTTGAGAAGAATAAAAATAATTCACCAACACTCCTTGATTTTTTTGAAGTTCTTTCCATTCTTCTTCATTCAAGTAAATGTGAAATCCATTTCGACCTCCAATTAGAACTTTTGGTGTAAAATCATTTATACCAATTCCAACACAAACAAATTTTGATAAGGAATTGTTAAGATAGTAGATTTTTGAATTTAATAATTTTTCATTACACTGACTAATTTTATCATTGGTTTCACTAGAACTGGATTTATATCCATTAAAATTGCTACTATTAAACATGATGTCTTGATTCTAACTGAAAACTAAAATACTGAGTCTGAATATATCTTATCTACCCCACTCCTCTATAAATTTCAAGGTCAAGCAAGTTTATTAAATTTTTATGACCTATCTTGATAAAACAAAATTGTCAAGAACGACAAAAGTGAAAAACTACCTATTGATAAAATTATATTGAAGATAAATAGAATTAAACAGTTTTTACCTTCCTCATCATTTTTAATATGAGCACAGCTAGAAATCGTAAATGGTTTTTTATTTTTTTCAATCCAGTTAGTGTCAAAAATTGTATTATTTGGATAATGAAAGTAAATTTTGAAAAAATTACTATTAGATTGACTATTATTCATATTATATGCGAAAGCAGTTGAATAATTATTAATATTCATAGCTTTCATATAATTACATATTTCAGGTTTAATAGTAGAGGTTTCGTTTTCAAAACACACCATTCCATGTAAAACCCTTGGAGGATAAAGTACATATAAAGTATTATTTAAAATTGAATGTAAAACAATGTAGTTGATAAGGGATGCCATTAAAACACTTTTCAATTTTAAATGTCTATTAACAAAACAATAAGAGATTAAAATAAGACTGAACAGTTTTAATTAATTTTCTACAATATATAGACATTTTTTTCTTCAAAATATTAAATAATTTGTTTACAAATTAGAGATACAAACATGGTTATTAAAACTATTAAAAAATGAAAGATGTTGACATATTTTCTTTCACTTTAAGGACATTAAATAATTTGTTTACAAATTAGAGATACAAACATAGTTATTAAAACTAATAAAAAAATGAAAGATGTTGACATATTTTCTTTCACTTTAAGGACAACAGGTTCACATTTTTTATTTTTTTCACCTAACCACAAACACTCGATTAAGTCACAGTTCTTCCAGTGACGATAATGTTCCTCAATTGGACAATCATCAATTTTCCAGGCCAATATTTCTGCACCACAATAAAAACATTTACAAACATCATGAATAGCTAAATAATAAAACCCTGATTGGGCTAACACTTTAGGATTTAATTTTCCATTCCAGAATTTAAATGAGGAAAGTCTTTTTTCATATGTTCTATATAATTTGTTATCAATTTCTTTTTCAAAAGATTCTAAACACATATTTATTCTAGACGGTGGTATATTTTATACTGATATAATTTTAAAATTTACCACGTTCTTAAATACTTCAAATTTAGCCTTGAAGAGTAAAACTTTTAATCTTAAAAGAATTTTTTATAATTCATTTTCATGGTCTATTAACCACTGAAAAAATGGAATATCTTGGTGACCCCATGCTAATGTATCATAACTATTGGGAATTTTAAATCTTTTATCATCATTAAAAGTGAGAGCTAATTTGTTAACTAATTCTGTATAAATATTGTGAAGTCGAGATCTAAACAAATACATTGTACAGAAAGCTTTTGAATTTTGTTCTACAACATCTTTATAATGTGTTAATTCTAATTGTTTTTTAATGCTACTTTTCTTTATCCCCTTAGCTTTTTTAAGCAACCCATTTTCTGACTTAACACAATAAGCTTTGGCCCCTGTGCCATAAAAGCTTTCTATTGGTTCACCAGCATATTCATCCTTAAACTTTCCAACAACAGATTCAGTTATTGGTATTTCATGAATATTATTAACATCATAATTTGAAGTATCGAATTTATCAATATTAACCCTAATGTCTTCATAAACATTACTTGTCTCAATTTCCAAAATAAAGGAATCTGTATCTGTGTACAGAAGTTTAATGTTATTCTTATATAAAAGTTTTAAAAACCCATAAAAAAAGTCATACATCACCGTTTTTGATATATCTAAAATACTAAAGCCTACATAGACAGGTTTATCATATTGCACTAACACTTTACGCATTTGCACAGCTACTAAATTCTCTGAAAATATTGTTACATCTTTAAAGGATGGTTTAGCAATTAAATTTTCTGCCCCATCTTTTCTATGATTTTTTGCCCATTGTGTAACCAATTGTTTTAATAAAGTATAGTGAATTACATATTTTTCTTTATTTTTTAAATTTGGAATTAATTTAAAAGTTTTAGAATTTTGAGGCTTATAATTTTCTGGACAGAATGGAAGTTCATTATATAAATTGTGTAAATTTTCAGGATATTCTAAATCAACCTCTAGCACATAACCCTTGTCATTAGTCTCAGATATATTCATTATATCTAAATTTTGAATTTCTTGATTTGATAACCAAACAAAATCTTTTTCTGGCAGATATTGAGACATCGCATATCCGTAAAGATTAGTTGCATCAAAATACATAATATATTTAGATGGTTGTAATGGATCATAATTTGAAAGAAATAAATTGTTTGCTATAGATTTCCTACATACACAGGTACTGATTCCTCCTCTTACACTACCTTTAAAAAAATGTAACATATCTGGGTCTGTTATTAACTCCAATTCGACTCCAGTATATCTTAAACAAGCGTCAAAACTTAAACCTGGAAAAGTATAATAATGTGCAGGATCAAGTTTGTAAGTTTCCATACACGTTTTTCTAAAATTTTGAAAAACATCTGCCAAAAGTAATACATCAGATTTAAGATATAAATCGGAATATTCACCGATTGTTTTACATTCAAATAAATTCCAAACATTTTTAGCCCTCTCATATTCTTCATCAGTAATGTGTTCATCCGTGAGGTCATTATAAAAATTTTTTTTATCTGGTAACTCCGTTTCATTTAATTTGGCGATATTATCAATATATTTATAAGGGAAAACGCCTTTTTGACGGATATACTTAAATTTTTCTTTTTCATTAAAATATTTGAACACTTCTTTGCATTGTTCATCATTAAGGATGGAAGCTAAATTTGACAAAGAATATGGTAGGAACTGAAATGAATCAATAAACTTAAGATATAGAAATTTTGACTTGGTGAAACCAGTTTTTTTGTCTAAATATTGATCTACTTCAATAGATTTTTGAAATGAAATGTATTTTTTTTTATTCTGGGCTATGACAAATAATTGTTCATGATTTGGACATAAATTTTTTATAAACAGATGAGAATCGTAATTACGCAAATTGTGTAAAACTACTGGAATGGAATTAGATAATTTATAATTTAAGTTGCATATAGAGTGTGACGGACCTCTATAGGAACCTGTTAAATGACAATGATCAGCAACCTTATCCGAAATTATAGGTTTATCACATATATGACAATCATTCGTATATTCAAAATGTAATTGTTCCAACACATTTAATTTTTTCATTGGTATTAACTTTTTCATATATTTATTGTAAATATTAAGAACGTCTCTTTCTAAGTAAGTTCTAAAAATTTGTGCACAATTGGGACCCATATAATTTTGAAATTTGGAAATTGAATCATCAAATGAACACTTTATATAATAAGCAAACGAATATGGAATATGTTGACATTTTTTTTCAGTATATGGAGAACTTGGATCTACATCATTAATTTCATTATTTAAAGGCTTAAGAATGCATTCAAAATCTGCATATATAACAAATGGAACTTCAATTTTTTTTTGTATATTCTGAAATTTTAAAATATTTTCGGGAATAATATTTCCAAATCTATCTATTTTGGTTTCAGTTGAAGGTAGATTTATTCTTACAAAATCACAATCATATGTGTTATGCCTGACTAATAATTCTTCAGTAGTAAAATATGGTAAACAACCGTCGCATAAAAATTTTTTCCCATGATGTTTAGATAATTGTTTTGAAATTAATCTAGATAAATCCGAAATATAACAGTAATGGAAATTTCCATTATCATCTCCAATTAATAATAAATTAAGGTGACGTTCTCGCTTATTTTTTGTATAATGTAAAGGTCCTATAATTTCGAATTGAGTTTTTAAATTATTCTTGATTTTTTCTAATCCATAAACATTAACCGAAATATTGTTTAAATTTTCAAATTTACTTATGTCTTTTAAAGTTAAAGGAAAATTGATACCTTTAAAGTTTAAAATAGTGGTGAAATGTGGATACGACTCCACCTTTTCAATTGGTCCGTTAGGTGAATGAAGAGCTGCAACCACAGACCAGGCGAAACAACATTCATCATTGTTTTGAACGTTGACTACAACATTTTTCAACTTGATCTCTGACGGTAGTGGTATATATGAAGAAGCTCTTAAGGGGTTGTGCTTGTTGATGTTAAGCTCAACGTGTAATATTTTTATTAAAATCCATCCTGAAATTAAAGAAGAATAATTAACAACAAATTTATTTTTGGTTTAAGTTTAGTTACTAAATATTTAATAAAAAATAATTTACCCGAATCTTTTTCTGCCAGTTCATCAGCTTTCCGGTCAATAATTTTAATAATATCTTCTAGTTCTTGCGTTAATTCTGAACTATTACATAAAATCCGAAATGGGGTATTGAAAGACTTAACTTCATGACTTTCATTGGAAGGATTTAAGTAAAGACCAAATAACTCCATGTTGAGTTTGATGCAGGTGTGTCTTTGAATTTCATAATTGATTACCTCAATTATTTTTTGTTGTATTTCGGAGAAAAAATCATAAATGTTGATTTGGTATTGAGTCGATGATATTTTATATGAAATAATTCTTTCCTTAAATGCCGATTTTATTACAGACACATTTTCATCCCTAACCATCATTGAATTGGTTTTGTGTTTATTTGTTCTCAAATGACAGAACCATAATGACTTTTTTATAAATATTTTGCAGAATTGACAATATCTTCTTTCACCTAAAATTTAATAACTTCTTTATTAAATTTGCCTCTAATTCATCAAATTAATAACTAATTATTAAATTGAAACAAAATTTCTATTTAAAATTAAACTTACAGCTTTTCTTTTTCTGTTCTAACTGGGGGGCATTGTTAGAGTGAATTATCTTCTTGTGGCGATTCAAATTGTCTTTTCGAGTAAAAATTTTGAAGCACTCTTCACATTTAAAATCCATTTTTCTAAAACGAATCTCTTATTGTGAAGCCCAAGTCGATTTTAACACACTGAAGGTAACACGGTCAGGTATGAATTTAAATGGTGGAAAAGAAGTAGGAGGGGAGTTAAGGAATGGGATGGAAAAAGCTAAAAGTAGCTTTATAAAGTTCTAGCGCCCTTTCCCACATCTTTCTTTTCTCCTCAGCTGTTTTATTAAGATCGCAATTTAAAATAGAATCCAAAACAAATCCTAATGATCTTTGATAAGACAAATGTTTATTTTTAATTTTGAAATTTGATTTCGAATGAAAGCTTAGTTTCGGATAATCGTTTTCGAAGGGGATTGACACTTCCGTTTGTGTTAAAACAGAATTTTGAACTGTCTCTGTTTGTGTAGAAACAGAATTTAAAATTTCATCGAAATCTGGTGGCGAGTTTTCAAAAATTATTGGAGAATTTGGAAAATTTAATTCACAGTAGGTATTTTGGCCGCACGGAATTGAATTTTGACTAAAATTTTCATTTTTTTCGGATGGTTCACTTATTATTGGAAGAATTTCTTGGGAACCACCACCACTAGTAAACGATGCTCCCAAATCTTCACTACAATCTGAAATTTTGTAACTATCCCGTGAACCATCCTCCTCCCCCAAAACATCAACCCCCATATTTCCACTACTAGTCGATTCCGAAATTTTATTTTTTTTTGTTAGTTGAAATTTTGAACAGAGATAGAGGAGAAAATGAAGAATTACCCGGTATTCCTCCAGAATTGTTTACACTTTCAAAATTTCTAGTTTTCAACATTCCAAAAAAATTTTGTGATTTATTTGAACTCGAATCATTGTCACTGTCACTATCACTTTTACTCTGATAATTTGTTAAATTTTTATTAATTTTGGGAATCCCCATTAGCTTTTTAAAATTGTCGATATTATCTAAATCTTGAGTTAATATGTCGGGAGTATTTGTAATGGGAGTGTCCGTTGTTACATCTAAATCTTGAGTTAAAAAATTTGGGGTTTCCGGCGTTAAAATATTATTAAAATCTAAATTTTGTGATAAAATTGAATTTTGAAAGTTAAAATCTGTCTCCGAAATATTCTCTAGTTCAGGCAAATATTCCAAATTTTCTAAAAATTTTATGTTCGTTTCTGAACAACTTTGGAGTAATTTGTTTTCTAAATTTTTTTCTTGCATCGTATTAATCATCGCGTTAAAATTTTGGGTTCTCTGACTTAAATTTTGGTTGTCACTTTCATTTTCATTTTTCAAAAAAGCAGGCTGAATTATTATATTTGAAATTATATTAATTTTGTTCACCACTCCTAACTGTTCAGTGGAAGTTGAGGCAAAAGGAAAAGACATACCTTTAAAATTTGAGTACACTTGACAGCAACAAACTAAAACACACTAAAACAAACTAAAACAAACTAAAATTGGAGACTTTAAATTTAAAGCGTGGTAAACTCGACTTAAGCTTGCTATAAACTGATCCTCGACCGTTTTATATGAAAGCAGACCACGGTTTGTCCTCGTAAGTATAGTGACCTCAATAAAGGTCAATGACCTCAATTCTGCGCGTCACACCCCGCGGAGCCCCCTTCCCCCTCCCCCCTCCCCCCGCAAAATTTTTTCCCCGCCCCCTTCCCCCGCAAAGCCTCCTTCCCCTTTCCTCCCTTCCCCCCGCTGAGCCCCCCAGCTGAGTCCCTCTGCTGAGCTGCTTAGGGAGCTACGTCCCCTATAAGTCTCAGTGAGACGTCCTAAAATGTGGTGTAACTATAAAAACTCGAGAGGTTTGCGGGCGTATAAAACACAAAATTCTCTTCGGAGCATCTTACCTTAGGATCCCCTATAACTCTCAGTGAGACGTCCTAAAATGTGCTGTAACTATAAAAACTCGAGAGGTTTGCGGGCCTATAAAAACACAAGGTTTTTTCGGGGCATCTCGACTGGTGCGGGGGGCCCAGGAGGCGGGGGGCCGAAGGCCCTCCGCTCCCTGGTAGGTAGCGCGGGGGGGCCGAAGGCCCCCGCCCCTCCCACTTCGGGGGGCGGGGCGGGGGTATAGGAGGAGTATAGGGGCGGTATGAGGGGCCCTCTCCGCGATTTAAAAATCGAAATTTTACCTTGACCTACTTTCATAAAATGACTGTTTTGCGAGGTGACTTTTTCATTTTTGGTTCATCACCATTGCTGTCCGCATAAATTTTAATTTTTATTATTTCATTTTATTATCAATATGTTCAGGAACAGAAATTTTGAAATTCAGGTTATGGATGGTAATAGACTTGTAATAAGAAGAAGAGTCAACGTTCCTCCTCCGGTACAAGTACCATCTATAACCTCCTCGACAAATCCAGAGGAAAATGAGGATCCTCAAGTGGAACCTCAGATAAATCCGGAGGAACCAGTCCAGTGTGACGAAGTCGATTCCACTACAAAGTAAGTAGCTTATATTAAGCTTATATTAAATTTATTATTAGTCTTCCTAATATCAAAATACTAATTGATTTTTTTTTTCAGTTGACAGATACAAACAATAGACCAAGTTTAGGGACAGTGTTAAGTGAAACTATTTTTAGGTTAAGTTAAAGTGTTTAAGTGATAGTGAATAGTAACGGAGACTATTTAAGGTAATGTAAATTTTATTTAATTGATCTAATTATAAAGGAGTTTGAAGATAACTGTACCTAAATTTCCTATAATATTTTTTCTTTCATATTTATAAACTTATTAATTTTAGATTTAAAACTCTCTAAAATAAGAAAGGATTAAGAATTTTTGAACAGGGTGGTTAATTTAAAATATTTTCTCAATCTATTATGAATAATCAAAACTCTTGTATTTAGTTGTTATGTTTGTTCGTTATTCTTATAAATAAAACATTTTTTTTTTCGAAATTGTTCAATTCTTTATTCCAATTAGATAAGAATAAATGGATAAATTAAATACAAACAATAATAATTTTAAAATAATAAAAACTAAATAATAATACATTTTAAAATAAATATTCTAGGATTATAATTTCTTCATTTTCACATTTATGAAGTGGTTTGCAATACAGAAATATTAAATAATACATTCTAATCTAAATATTCTAGGACTACAGTTTCTTCATTTTCACATTTAATTACACATAGTTCATTGCGACAGATTGGACATGTTTTATTAATTAACATCCACATTCCTAAACAAGGGATGCAAAATCTGTGATTACAAGGTTCTGGTGACATCATTTTATTAGATAATATATCTTCAAGACATATAGGACATTCTTCGGTTTTATTTTCAATTATTTCATTAACAACTTTTTTTTTACCCTTCGCGACTTCCTACCGTTTTCATATATTGGTTTTTTACCAGGCATTATATTGGCACCACTGGAACATTTGCGTCCCAATCTAAATCAATATTTTTAACACTACTATTGCAAATTAAACAAACTTTGGGGGTAATAATTTGATACAACTGTCTTGAACACATATCGCAATGTAAATCATTGCTTAAGCGTTTTAATTTTCTCTTATTATGAGTATTTACATGTCTATGAGCCCCTGCCCTTTGATAATATTGTATAATTTGATAGCATGCGTGACAAAGAGTTTTTTCTTGATTTTCCGTCACTACAAACACTACGATATAACTCTGAGTAATACAGAACACAACTTCTTTGGGATCAGTGTACTTATGTTTCACTAAACAAAATTTAGCACTAGCACTGTCTTCTTCATTATCTTCTTCAATATCGGAGTCACCAGAGTCAGCTTCAATTTGTTCGAAATTATTTATATCGTAGTTCAAACAATTTCTGAAGTTCTTCTGAAATTTTTTTTCGTTAAGATGTGTATTGTAATCTAATACTCCAATTAATTCATCTAGATCTGGATCTTCTTCTTCAATATTATTATCCATAAATTTTTGAATGAATTTTTTTAATATTTACTTTGTAATATTTACTATTAAATATAAAATTATTTACTTATTATTTACTTATTATTTGTTGGTATTTAATTTATCATCTTTTGTTGCTCCACGTATCTATTTTATAAATTTACTGAAGTGAAAATTCATTGGTGGTAGGACTTTATATCGACTTCATGGTCAAATAAGGTTATCCACCTCAAGGTCAAACATAAGGTTAGATCTCCTACTATGATCGGATTCGATGAAAGGTTAGCCATGTTGTAAACTTTAAGATTAAACTCAAGGTGATGTATACGAGGCTTTTTGAAAAGTATAATGAGAGAACAAAAGAGGAGGATGAAAAGTGTTGATGATACGAGGTTTTTTAATAAGTATATTGAGAGATTTGAAAAGTATAATGAGAGAAGAAAAGAGGAGGACGAGGATGAAAAGTGTTGATGATTTACTCGTCTTACTCCTCCTCCTCCTCTTTCCTTCTCTCATATATCCACTACTTAAAGTTAACCAAAGATTTTGGTCGATTTGCTGTACATTGTATCCGTTAGCTAACAGCAAACTTGATTGGCAAGTTCGTGGTAATAGGTGAATCGGTTGCTTTAGAAGTTGTGCTTCGCAGATGATGTCACTGTCTATCGAATGTGAGAGTACTTTTAAGCAGATCTTCTAGTAGAAGCTAGTTACTTTGCAAGTCTCAAGACTTTGAAGTGAAACTTAGAACATTGAATCATCATCTCGGTATTTGTATATTTATATAATATATTTTTGAATGGTGGAAATGATATGGTGAAATCCTGTACGATTAATCGATATTGGTATTGGATAAAGGCGATACATAATGTATGTTTGGGGATCAGCCAGAGGGTTTTTCAAAACAAACAATACTCTAGAGTGCGATTGATATGCTTCTACCTCAATAATGTCGATAATTTTAACGAGACTAGAGGAATAAACCGGTAGTGGTAAATTGTTTTTGTGTAGAGCTTGAGAATTTGTGACTCGATGAGATCTAATGGAATAATAATGGAGCTATGTAGAATTCTTAAGCGAGAGAATGTTATGACATTTAGGATATCATTAAAGTAATTTTCTATGAAAGAGTAGTTCTCCATAGGGGATTCGCACAAACTCAAAGTATCTAGTTTTGCGTTATAAAAGGCTAGATCGTCTGATATGTCCATTATTCCGGCTTGTATGTTTCGTAAGCCATCGTTAAAAGTTTCTTGGTCGATTTTTAGAGTTTGAATGGTGGAATTAAAACTCTTAATTTCTGCAATTGTCCCCGAAATTTGATTTTTCATTAAATTTTCGATTGATCTTTCGTCCCGCCTGATTTTCTCTACATAATCGTTGAAGTATTCACCGTCTGACGAGTCTGGTTACCAGTAATTGTTTTCTATATTGTTCCAATACGGTTAATTATTTCGCGTTATTCCTGTAGGCGTAATTTTGTGTGTAGACGTAACTGCGCGCAACGCAAAAGAAATTACCCTTATTCAGCATAAGGTTTTAACCGGTCGAAGTTAATTTTAGTAGGTGTATTTGTTTCAGAATTAATTAGAGTGGCTGAATTTTGAAAAATTTTAGTAATTTCGAACGGACCATTAAAGAGATTTTCGGTTTTAGTTTTAGTTTTAGATTCCTTTACATATACTCTGTCTCCGACTTTGTATTCGTAGGGATTTATGACTCTCTGGTGGTATCTTTCTTCAGATTTTTTTGTGTTTCTTTTCTGTCCCTTGCGACTTTATAATAGTGTTCCATTCTGTTAATAAGATATCTCACATATTTGGAGATAATTTCTTTTTGATTATATAACTTTTTGGGACATCTGATTGCGAAGTGTCCAAATAGTAGCTCGTAAGATGTGAATCCGTGGGTTTTGTTTTTCGTATTATTATAACATATTACCGCATAGGGTAAAACGTTAAACGGGTGTTCTTCAGGATTTTCTATGAGATTTGCACAGATCATTTCAGAAAGTATAGCGCGAAATTTTCCAGTCACCCATTCGGTTGAGGGTGGCTAACGCTCATAAAGCATAATTTTATGTCTAAAAGGTGGCAGAGGTCCTTCATGAAGGAATTATTGAATTATTGGCCGTAGTCACATACTACTGACCTGGCTGATTTATTCTGAATAAGGTAAGCTTGTGTAAATTTGGCTAGCTCGTTTCTTATGGTGAGTGCATTATTTTTCGTGGGGTATTCAAAAATGTCTATATTAATCGTATTGAAAAGGGGTCTCGGTGTTTCCGTTATAACTAAAGGTCTGCTCAATTTTTTCCTGCATATCTTGAACTTTTGACATCTTTCAAAGGTTTTTATTAATTTTTCGACGTGCTTAGTAAGATTAGGACATGTATATTTTTCTTTTATACGCCGTACGGTTTCATTTATTCCCCTGTGTAAATTAGGTTTCCTCGATGGGATTTCGTCCTCAGAGGATGTCTTAACTAAATCTGGGCAAATAATTAATTTTATATCTTTGTCTGAAAATATATAGGACAGTATTTCTAAAATTAGGAGTTCGAGGTTATTTTCGATACAATAGGTTTTCGAGGCATCGAACTCGTTTTGGGCCATATAAAGAATATAAAATAGGTATTTAACTATAGTTTCTGGATCGAAAGGAAGTGCCACGATAAAATACTTTCTGTTTTTAACGGACTTGCTATTAACTATGTTAATGGCTGTGGTTTGATATTCAAAATTTTTCTCGAATATGTGGTCCATTATTTTACGGTGTAAATCTTGTAATTTATATTGCTAAAAATGGCAACTATGTTTTTATCAGCTTTATCCAAAAATTGTGTGTTTGATGTTTCTGCTTTAGAGTAGTCGATTAATGTATTTTATATATTCCCACAAATTTGTTATATTCTTCTGTTATTCCGTTAGCATTAAGATCTTCGTTTCCTTCGGACGTGCTTGTGGCTGGATCTTCCGACTCATCCTCTTGATCTTTTGATACAAAGATCTTTATTTTTGATTGTAGGTGTGCGCACTCTGAAATAATTTATTGTTATTTTGGAGAGTGCATCGGCATTTTTATTTATCTGTTTGTGTTCAGTCCTGTAATTGTACTTTTCGAGTTTAAGACGCCATCTTGCTAATCTGTTTCCTGGGCTTTTTTTGGAAAATAACCAGATCAAGGGTCTGTGGTCTGTTATAAGGGTAAACTTTCCATCAAAAAGATAAGGGCGAAACTTCTTAACGGCCCAGACTATGGGAAGTAGTCCTCTTTCAATCGTAGAGTACTTAGTCTCTGCACGGCAAAGAGTTCTAGATGTGAAACCTCTGAGAATGTTTCTTCTTACAGGTCTTTGCGAGAGAAAGGTACCAATTGCAAATACGCTCGCGTCTGTTTTAATAAGGAATGGCTCTCTGAAATCAGGGTAAATTAAAATCGGGTCGAAGATTAGAGACTGTTTAAGATTGTCGAATGATGCCTTACAATCTGCATTGAAACTAAATTCAGAATTTTTGGAGAAGTCTAGTGAGGGGTTTCGAGATTTTAGCAAAGTTAGGTAGGAAGCGACGGTAGTAGCCTACCAGTCTAAGAAAGGATTTTGTTTCCTTTGATGTTTTAGGGTCGGGAAATTCCTGAATAGATTCTACCTTTGAGGGATTTGGTTTACTACTGCCTTTAATAACACGGTGTCCAAGATAGGCGATTTTTTTGGTAGGAATTCGTATTTATCGGACTGAATTTTAAGATTGGCTTTACGGAGCCTTTTGAAAACATCTTGAAGATGATTCATGTATTCATGGATAGTAGGAGAGTATATAATAATGTCGTTCATATAAACAAGGCAACCCTTGTTTTGAATGGGGGCATTTTTAAAGCCAAATCGCAGGCGAACGAATTCGTAGTGGCCATTATCGACAAAAAAGCCGGTTTAGGAATACCACGGGGGTTTATCTTAATCTCGTGAAATCGAGATGCGAGATCAAGGGTAGAAAAGTACTCTTACTTTCCAAATTGATCTAAGAAGTCGAAAATCTTGGGGAGTAGATACTTATCGTCCACCGTTACCTCGTTTAGGTTGCGATAATCAATAACTACACGTCATTTCTGTTTCCCAAATGAGTCCAGATTCTTCGGCACGACCCATACAGGGGAGGACCAAGGTGGCACAAATGGCCGGATAATGTTTTGCTCTAATGTATTTTCGATTTGTGTTTTAACTTTCTCCTTATGCACCTGTAGGTACGTATAAGGCTTAGTAAATACGAGCCTAGAATTATTGGTCTCAACTGTGTGTTTAAATTCGTTAGTGAAACTTAATTTGTCACCCTCTATGTAAAATATGTAAGCATATTCTAGACAGAGTTGTGTAATAACTCTTCTACATTTCTCTATTTTCAGTTCTGATTCCTAATTATTTTTATCCTATCTATTGTTCCTTTGTCTTCACATTCGCGGCTATTAAAGTTTAAGATCACTTCGGTGTTTTCTATCAGTTCAATAGAAAGGTCGAAGAAATCAACGGTTTTTGGTATTACGTTCGCAACTTTAATAGTTGTTAGAAATTCTCGGTTTTAATTACGTGAAAAAGACCGTGAGAAAGTCTAACTTTTCTTTTCCTTGACCGAATAATATAGTGTCTGTATCTGATAAATAGCACTTAAGATTAAATATTTTATCAGTACGACCCTGTATAGAAATTATATTCCAGGTGTTATCATTAGTATGTTTCGTTTGTCGTGTAAAGTTGTATTGTAAATATACAAATAAACAAATATATTTACATTGTAATTAGAAATCTGATCATATCTACAGGACGTAGCAAAAATCATGACAATGCATTGTAAGTACAAGCAAATATTCAAGCGCTGTGATTGGTCAGCCTTGAATAACGAAATTCACCAAAACTATAAAATGCACAGATTTCAGTGCAAAACTAGCTGTAAAGCAGTTGCCTTACTGTATGCACGTCGAGGAGACAGAAATTCAACTGTTTTGAAGAAAGAAGACATTTGTTTTGAAGAAAGAAGCCAAAAAACGGTAAAGAAAGAAAAATACTCCAAATTTATTCACTAAAACCTTGTTATTCTCATAACAAATCCTGTTTGGACAAGAACAGAATTGGAAATTAGAGACGTTCGCGCCTTTTTTCTGTTTCAGGTTCAAGACCAGACCTTCCCTTCAACCACAACGAGGTTTTTGATGTCAGCATAGACGTTCAAGAACTTCGTAGAAGAACCAATAAAAAACCTAAAACAAATTTTGCGGGGTCACTGGGCGTTTAGTAGCTATCACTTGCACGGAGACAGTGAAAAGACAGTGATCTAAGAATCCTGAAAGCAAAATCCAGTTTAAATACGGTATTGGGGAATTTCTTTGTATAAACAAAGGGCTTCGGATAATAAGAAATATCTGCTTACAAATTTCTTGGTAAGTTTCTAAACTATGCTACGTGAAAAAAGAGAGAACTAAACTGAAATAAAAATTGAAATAATTCTTATTAAATGCTTCTGTACAGGTGGTTATTTTTTTCAGTGTTGATCGCACCTTCTTTTAGGGCAGTGCCTAGGCTAGCATGCCGGAGATTAGGGGGTGTTAGATATATTCAAAGCGCCACCTGTTTTTAGGCCCGTCGGTAAGAAGAAGCGATGATGTTATCGAAAACAGGAAACAACCAGATTCAATAATAAAACACCCCGATTTCAAAAACAATTAATATCTATATTTAACAATAAATAAAAAAAAGAATTTTGATTTACAAATTATGAGTATTTTAACTTAATCTAAAATAAATATGTGACTATTTGCTATATATAATACAAAAAAAAACAAGAAATAATGAACAGTAACATTATTACTAGTATGACGTCATCTGTGCCAAACGCCAAGTCGGTTAGCCTTAGGTCCAGATTTAGACTGTCAGCTGATCTTAAATAGCGGCGTTAAATAACCTTACTTTTTGTTCAGTTCAGTTATATTAATTTCGAAAGAATAAAGTATCTAGTAGGCCGATTAAGACTAAAATTATGTTTATTTAAACCAAATTAGAAGTGTTGGACTATTAATATGTGTGTGTATATTAAAATGAGGTTTTAAATTACCTAGTGTATATGTATACCTTCGGTTTACAAATTATTTTAAATGAAATTAAATATAAAGTGTCCTGTAATTGCTCGCAGAAAGTCTTGTTAGTTCCTAATCACAGGGAAAATATGAAAGTATACTTTAAAATCGGCGACATCACTGTTTATTATGAAGTTCTAATACCTGAAAAGCAGTTTTGTCATTAAATCCAAACACTTTCTGCAAGCTGGATAGCCGATGGCCTCTATGGAAGCAGTGGTGTGTTATATGCCAGCACTGGCATGCAAATCAAATTTTAAACAAGAAGGCAAAGTATAATAAGAACTGTTTGTGGCATGTACCTGATTGTCTTTAAGGATGCACCAAGTATTAAAAGTCTCAAAGATGGTGTGTTGACTTCTTAGGTGTGATCACTTTCACTACGGTGTACTTAACCAAAAACGAATACAATAAAAACGTTGTTTATCCTTGATATATGCCTTAACACACCAAACTATGTTTCTGGCTGCAAATAGGAATAAAAGTAGTATTGTACTCTTAGAAAATCAGCAAAAAATCTGCTTTCTGGGTTTCTTCCAGTTTTCACAACCGAGGCTTGGCTCAGACTCTCTCTACTAACGCTTCTAGAAATCTCCAGAGTGCCAAAAACAAAAAAAAAACAAAATAATAACTACACCCTTGATGAAAGTGGCATTTCTAGGCATACTTCAATTTTTCTTATAATACCGGTTTTTGATTTGACAAGTGAATAAACCTTTAGCTTTTTATTTACTATTTATTAAAGACTTGATGAAAATAAAGTATTAGCTTTATTGTTGGTATTATCTGTTAAATTATTTATAGTTTTATTGGCAAAGTAACAAAACTGTAAGAACTGCAAAGCCCCCAAATACTATATATATATATATATATATATATATATATATATATATATATATATATATATATATATATATATAGTCGGGTGATATTCGACATCGTATACCTGAACTGAAGTTGCGATGTCGGATCACCGACATAAAGATCGCGTAGCCATTCAATAACTTCGAGTTTTTCCAAACTCATTCGAATCAACCTTGACAACACTTCAATTCAGTTGCAACACAAATACAATTTCTTAGCCCTGAAATAGTCACTCAAAAAAATTTCCTTGGTACGCTGAATATTTCAGCTCAACCTCTAGACGCATACTTTGAAAACTTGGTCTCTTTTTAAGTTTGGCAAATAAAAAAAAAATATTTTTTCCAAATTTAAGAGCATGGCTCAAACATTCCCAAATCCAACAAAAAACAGCAAGAAAGGTAAAGCGGCCTGGGTTTTTCTTGGGTTTGGAGGTTACGGTGGATCTTTTCCGGTACCACTTGCGGGGTGCCCTTTCAACAACCCAAACATTTTATGTTCCACAGTCAATCAAATATTCATCATCAACCAATCATCAATCATCAATGACACTCAAACTGTATTTTTTTTTTTTTTTTGAAAATAGATATGCCTGCTCCGGTATCGATAAGTAGTTCAAATTTATTAGATGCTTCATGAATATAGTAAACATTTTTTGGATTAACAGCAAGAAGTAAGCTTAAAGGAATTTCTGTTCTGAGAAATTTAAATTCGAGTTCATTTCGCCCAGATTTAAATTGTGTCTAATGGGTCCATTATCGGGGTAGTCTCGTTCGGGGGATGATTCTGGTTCGGGAGAGTGCGAAACTTTGAATTTTCATATCCATCACTTCATCGCAGAGAGAAATCACCAGAATATTGGTCATTTTCATGATAATAACTGTCAAAAGTCTGATGATATTTGTAGAAATCCTGAGGGTTTTCCTCGTTTTGTGGGGAATACTCCTCGTATGGTTGCTCGTAGCAATTCATGTGGTGGGTTCTGAATAGATATTGAAAGTTTGGATTTCGTTGGGAGGTTAAAGGTCGAAACTCTGACTGAAATTGATTTTTTCGTGAGAACATAAGAGGCCTTACTTGATTCTGTTGAAAAACATGGGAAGTCTAGATTGGGGTTGAGGATAATTAGAATTTTGTCACAGCTTTTAAAGGTTTTGATTGTTGTGGAAATAGTTATGTCATTTGAGTTCGGCACTCAATTGCTAATCGTCCACAGTTATGACATTTCAGAGGTTGGCTTGGAAATTTTTTGGCTTTTTTTTCTCTATGATTTGCGACCAGGGGCTTCACTGGGTGTTCCTTCCGTTGCGTTGAGTGAGGACGCCTGTTCTGCTTTTTCTTTCATTTCGAGGTGTTGGGGTCCATCCTTAACAGTGAAAAAATTTTCATGTTCTGCCAACGTAAACACGTACCGACTGCGACAAAATTATTTTATTATTTTAAACAAATATTTTAAGCTATCAGAATTAAATATAAATCAAATCTTAAACTAACAGAGTAACAATATTTCCCCCAGATCATTAGCTATAACATTGGCGTAGAATCGCATATAACATATATATATATATATATATATATATATATATATATATATATATATATATATATATATATATATCACAGAAATCAATAAATTCATTACGCAAAAATTTTAAATATCTAGCGGCATTTAAATTGTCCTGGAAGAAATATGATCCCCCTACTTCAATATTTAATACACCACACCAAATGTTGGTTTTAAATTAATATTGATCTTTACATTGAATTCAATTTATAAAGTTACGGTTTTGGTCAACCCGCCATTCTGGGAACTTACAACACCGTTGCTTGAGAAGGTTGATCCGTCCTTCAATAATATGCGATTTCCAAAATGTCAATCATCCACTTTTTTGCCTTGAAACCAAAAGCAAGCGTGAATCCTAACTTCTAAGTCCCTTTCCTGAAGAGTGTGGATAAATTTGGGCTTAAATGGAAGGTACTTATTTTTTTTAAGAATTCTTCTACGACTCTCACGAAAACTGTGATAATTTTTTCCATGAATTAACATTGTTTCAATTTTTTCCTACAAAGACAAGTTTCAAATATGCAAAAAAATATTTTTTAGCTTTCATTTTTTTATGACGATCTCGATTAAAACCTGAACTTAAAAAAAATGTAGTTTACGAATAAGTATACCATTTGGAAGATGGCTTAAGTATAAGTGTATCTCAAAATTTCATTTACATTAAATTCTTTTGATTCCTTAAAAAATAAAATACGGTGTGCAGCAAAAATATCTAATTTTTCTAAAACTGACTGATCTGATACAATATTTACGATTTTCTTTAACATTTTCTTCAGAAAATAGGATTCGCGTACTATATGGTTGCGATCTACTTTCTTATAGAGGGTAATCCAGAAAAAAACGATTAAATCATAGTTTTTATCTAAATTGAACAAAATATTACAATTGGGGTATAACTTTTAAATTGAAAGAACATTCCTTTATAAAAATATTTTCAAAAGTAAAAAATGGGGGTACCTTGCTCTTGCGCAATTTAAAATTTTTCATCCTCCATCGTATGCCATTGAACTTTCACTGGATTTGATGGGTGTTATTCTGGTTTATGAATATGCAGAATTTTGTCAAAATAAAAAAAAATTTATTAAATCCAAAAATAAAAGATTTTCTTATATGCTGCGCACTTTCTGCCGATATATATATATATATATATATATATATATATATATATATATATATATGTAATCGAAGGTTTTCGGGCATTCCGTGTATGTGCTGAGCCCCTCTCAGGACTGTAAGACAGCTGAGCGTTTGGGTTAAATCTCATTCACGATTTTCAAAGCTCACTGTATGGCGTCTACGAGCCACGGATTTCTGAAAATAAAATGGATAACAGATTGTAATGGAGCTGTCAAACGAAAAATGCCCGAAGTATGCTCGGCGCCATTTTGGGTAAAGTGACGTTTTGGCACGTCAAATTAACCGTCAAAAGTCAAAAAATAGTGTCATTGTTGTTATTATTGTGAAGTAATCTTTGTTTTTCCCTGGATTAAATTTATTTTATATAACTTAACAACCAAGAATATGCACCAAGCCACCACAAAATTACACTTGAAATGGGATGTTGCTGGCATCTCCCCCCTCCCCCTCCCCCCCCCCCCCGTCACCAACTTGCTTTCGCTTACTATACTGTATTTTGTGATATCACCGCCTCCCTCCCCCAAAGAGAGAGGCTGGATCCGCCCCTGGTTGGAACAGAGTACGTTTGTCTCTATAGTATGAGGCTTTTTTCAGCTAGCTAAAAACTGCTGTTTCTTCTTATATATAAATGTATTTTTCTTAATTATCTTCTCAGCTAATCACAAAATATGTAATATACAAAGGAGTCATAACTTTAAGCTGCGGAGATGATACTCGAGGGAGTTTGAAACCCGTCAATCAATCCTATCTTTGAAATGTTTTCTTGAACCCTCAGCTCACTGGAGATATTACGTAGACTCTTAGTGATTGACGACGACCATCCGCTATTTCGACCGAAATTGGGGATCCGACTCCATATGTTGAATCTATATTGGATTTCCAGAATAGAATAAGTTTAACATAGTATATTATAGGGTAGTATAAGAAAAACACAACGGATTCAAGGACCTGTTATCGTCACTCTCGTACCAAAAATAAAAAAGCTTCCTAACCTGAACCTCGGGATGAATTAAATGACTTAATAATTATTTAGAGTAAGAATATGATACCTACTACTGGAAAGGACATTTTGCACATTCTAGTGTTTTACATTTAAATTTAATGTCTTTGTGAAACCAAAGTAGATCATTTAACCTAATTTAGTTTCCCACATCGTCTTATTTGCGCCCATTATTACAATAGATTACGGATTTAAGTAGAAAACTATCTAAACAATTTTATACAATATACATGGAAGACCTTAAATTGACTGCTTTTAGTAAATGACTTGTTTCAAATTAAAATTAACAAATTTAAATTATATATTTTTGACCCGTACGGGCATTCCTTTTGCCATGCTTTTTACCTTCTGGTTATATTAGGAGTTATTTTAAAGGAAATATTATTATTGATCTTTAAGAAAACATTGAGGTGGCAAATAAAATTTCTGACACAAGCTTTTACATACGTACAAATCAGATATCAACTCGCTACATAGGTCTGAGTCTCTCTTCTTCTCGCACTTACCTGTAAAATCTTTTAACCTCTTTTGCAATATTGAAACCATTCAAATAGCCTCCTTTCCCCAAGACATATTTTTTATAATGACAGACGGTATAAAACTATTTGACTAATTTATTTAATAAATCAACGTTGTATCCGCCTGGTAATCCTAACCGAGATGACTGACAATTTTTTTCACAAAAAGTGTATGTTATTTAATATATTAGAATTTTTAGTGGTATTCTTCAATTGAACTTCTCTTTTCAATTTTAAAAAATATATGGGTGCCATCCAACCTCTCTATTTGAAGGGGGGTGCAGTGATATCACAAAAATACAGTATGGCAAACGAAAGCAAGTTATCGACGAAGGGGGGAGATGCCAGCAACATTCTCATTTCTAGTGTAAAAGTCAGGGTACGGTCTATTTTTCTGAATTTGAAGTTCTTAAGGGGGGATCGCTCGGAAAAAGCAAGTTGTCGATGGGGGAGGGGGGGGATGCCAGCATCATATACATTCCTAGTATAAGAGGCAGAATCGGATATATTTTCCTGAACTTAAAACTCCTGGGGGCGGTCGCAAGAAAAAACAAGTTGTCGACGGTAGGTGAGATACCAGAAACATACAAATTCCTAGTATAAGAGGCAGAAACGAGCCTATTTTCCTGCACTCAAAGCTCTTGGACAGGGCGATCACCCCCAGCGCCCCTCCCTTAGATCCGCGTCTGAGTGCCACAGCAACCGTAGTTGATCTGCCAGGTTGTCATTCACTGGTTTTAAATCTCTAATAATAATAAAATTAAACCATTAAAATGCGTATAGGGATTAATAAAGAGATTAAAGACTAAAAATTGAAGGGGGTTAATTGTATATGTGACATATAATATCGAAAGCCCTGCGAAAACTAACTCCAAACGCTACAAAGTTCATCAGCGCTTATACTATAAATATTCTGTTTAAAAACGTAACCATCTTTTAGCTATACGTAGATTAGAAAAGGGGACTAAATGTATCAACTTAGTTCAGGTTAAAAGGAAAATATAATAATCGTAATTTGTTGAAATAATTCGTAAGACAATTTTAAAGTTCTTGTTGTTGCTGTGAACATATTAAGAACATAAAATACTTCCAATATTTCAATTTCCAAAAGTTTCTCGTTATTCATCCAGTAAGAGCAGTTATATAATTTTAAGTGTAGATACTTTTTATTCTTGACGAAATGGTGACTATTTGAATATTCTGATACTGGTATTTATCGTTTATTCAGTTATCGTAACCTATAGTAAATATATATATATATATATATATATATATATATATATATATATATATATATATATATATATATATATATATAGGAATTAATTTTTCTTGAACCATTAAATATATTTTTAGTTCGTTATTTTCTTGGGAATATGGTTCATTTTTATATTGAAACTACATATATACAGTAGTCATACTTATTGTATATATATATTTTTATTTCTCAGGACGTTTCGATTCTTTCGAATCTTTTTCAACTGATGCGGATGCATTAAGAACAGAGATTTTTGTTTTAAACTATAGTTAATTACATCACAAACCAATTGTAGTCACTCACTCTTTTGTATATTCACTTTTTAAAAGTATTTTTAAAAGGCCAGTTTGAAGAATGGACACTACATTCTTAACCCTATAACTGTCTTGACTTGACAAGTCAAGACTTTATACTGTAGTACATTTCATAGTATTAGTTTGTGTTTGTAGTTTGTAGGGTTTTAGGTATATTTTCTAATGTAACGAACTTTGTAGCGTTTTATATTTCATAGTACTAGTTTGTGTTCTTAGTTTGTAGAGTTTTAGGTATATTTTCCACGAGTTTATAATTTGTTTTATTAATTTTACCTTTGTTAATTTCATCAGGAGACGTCCATGAAAGAAGGTCTGGAACTTTTTAGAGAATTCTATTTCCATATTTTTAACATGGAACGCCTATGTAGAAAGTCAAGAAATCTCCGGATTATTCTTTGTTCTTATTTTTATTACCCCATATTGTATAAATTCTTCTAGAGAATTAGGGAATCTTCCGGTATCGACCAAAAGGGTATATAAAGGGTCCAGATTGGCTTTTGTGGACAGTATAGTTTGAGAGTTTGTCGACGCAAGTTGAATTAGTTTGACAAGTGTCACAATTAAGGTTGACAATAAAAAGCTTACGAAATAATAGAGTGTGTCCAATAATACAGTGTGTGTTCAAAGATTGGCCGTCCGGAACAATATATATATATATATATATATATATATATATATATATATATAAATATATATATATATATATATATATAAATGCGAACAGTAAATGCAAACTTCGTTCCAACCATATCCTTTCCGTGTTAGAGGTTGCACAGTTTGAACAAATTGCTAAAACACGGAAAGGATATGGTTGGAACGAAGTTTGCATTTACTGTTGTTGTACGTTTGCTGAATGTGATTTCAGCTCTACAACGGCATAATGTGGATATATCCACTGCTATTGCATCTCACACGGAGGAATCCGTGACAGCCGCATAAATATATATATATATATATATATATATATATATATATATATATATATATATATATATATATATATATATATATACAGGGTGATTCAAAAATCGATCACGAAACTTAAGGGGGTGATTCTACTTGACAAAATAAGGGTAGAGCTTCATATAATTTTTTTTCAAAAGTCATTCGTTTTCGAGTTACAAGCCGTCCAAGTTCAAGTTTTTATTTTTTGTTTTTTGAATTACTCGCTTACAGGAAAACCGATTTGACTAATATTTGAAAGATAGGCTAAGTCTTCTGCGCTTCATCATTTTAGTAACAATTCACATTGATTGTTTGCCGCTAGAGGGCACTTTACCTACATTGAAAATTGTTTTTTTGTCATAATTTTTTAGTGTTGACAGCTACAGTAGTTTTTGGTATAATTTCTGAAAGACTAATGCCAGGCCTTTAAAAAAGGTGCTCTTTATTTACATCGCTAAACCCAACGGTTTAGACGTAAATCACCCTTAAAAATTAAGTGGTAAATTTACTTTTCTCATTTCATTACCACCAGCTACCAGGTAAATAGCTATCAAAGTATACTAGAGCTGTCAGTTTAACATCAAATAAATTCGCTCTTTAAACTATTTAATTTATAATCTTAAAATAACTAATAATGGCTAATCAGCAATATTCAAATATCGAATATTGTGATATCCATTTTTGTTATGGAAAAGCAAATGGTAATGCAGAGTTGGGAAGAAGATATTATATGGAGAGTTATCCGGAAAGAAATATCCCTCATGCTCAAACATTTTCCAGTGTGCACAGGAGGCTTGCGGAATGTGGTTCCTTTAAAAGTTATAATGGAAATAGGGGAAGACCTAGAACTGCTAGAAACGTGCAACAAGAAGAAAGAGTGCTTGAAATTATTGAAGATAATCCAGGTATTAGTACTAGAAAAATTGGGAATGAAGTGCGGCTCTGTCAGGCTAGTTCATGGAGGATACTAAGAGAAGAACAACTCTACCCGTTTCATTCAAAAAAGGTGCAGGCTCTTTATGACGATGATCGGCCGAGACGGTTGGAAATGTGCAATCAGATCCTAGCTAAGTATGAATACGATAATCGATTAATTGGCGTCATATTATTCACTGACGAAGCTGGTTTCACTCGTGATGGCATAACAAATCTACACAACATCCACACATATGCTTACGAGAACCCAAACAATGTGGTAGAAACGAAACATCAGCGTAGATTTTCACTAAATGTGTGGGCAGGGATAATAGGAGATTACCTTATTGGTCCTCATTTCTTTGATGGCCCATTAACTGGTGACGTATACTTAGATTTTATCCAAAATCGCCTCCCATTGTATCTGGAAGATGTGCCATTGGAAGTAAGGGCCAACATGTGGATCCTCCAAGACGGAGCTCCGCCCCACTTTAGTATACGTGTCCGACAGTATTTGAATGCAACGTATCCTGAGCGATGGATAGGACGAAGTGGACCATTGGCATGGGCAGCGAGGACACCAGACTTTAATCCTATGGATTTTTTCTTTTGGGGTCATTTGAAACAATTGGTGTACGATATTCCAGTAATCAACGTCGAGGATCTTCGCTTCAGGATAATCGAAAAGTGCCAAATTATTAAAGAAACACCAGAAATTTTTCATCGAGTTAGGCGACATTTTTTGAAGAGTGTTAGGAAATGTATGGAAGAAAATGGGGGACATTTTGAGAATCTTTTTTAGTTTGTTTAGTACTGTTTCATTAATTTTTATCAATTAAATGTATATCGCAATAATCCATAATATGAATATTTACTGATTAGCCATTATTAGTTATTTATACTTTGATAGCTATTTACCTGGTAGCTGGTGGTAATGAAATGAGAAAAGTAAATTTACCACTTAATTTTTAAGGGTGATTTACGTCTAAACCGTTGGGTTTAGCGATGTAAATAAAGAGCACCTTTTTTAAAGGCCTGGCATCAGTCTTTCAGAAATTATGCCAAAAACTACTGTAGCTGTCAACACTAAAAAATTATGACAAAAAAACAATTTTCAATGTAGGTAAAGTGCCCTCTAGCGGCAAACAATCAATTTGAATTGTTACTAAAATGATGAAGCGCAGAAGACTTAGCCTATCTTTCAAATATTAGTCAAATCAGTTTTCCTGTAAGCGAGTAATTCAAAAAACAAAAAATAAAAACTTGAACTTGGACGGCTTGTAACTCGAAAACGAATGACATTTTGAAAAAAAATTATATGAAGCTCTACCCTTATTTTGTCAAGTAGAATCACCCCCTTAAGTTTCGTGATTGATTTTTGAATCACCCTGTATATATATATATATATATATATATATATATATATATATATATATATATATATATATATATATATATATATATATATATATATATATTCATATATGTGTATATAAACCTTTAATTAATTTTTTTAAGCAATGTTGTGAAACCTTAACTATAAATTCGAAATAAAAAGATAATGAAGATAATAATTCATCATGTTGACCTCCTACTAGTACACATTTTTCTAATTTTTTTCTATATTTTCCGTATATCTACATTTATAATTGCAACTAGGCGCGGATCCAGGGGGGAGGAACAGACAGCTCGCTTTTGCTTGCCGTACTGTACGAGGGTTCCCTCCCCCCTAAGAGCTCCGAATTCAGAAAAATAGAATCTCCGGTGCCTGTTACATTAGGAACGCGAATGTAGCTGGTAACCCTCTCGGTCAGCAACTCGCTTTCGCTTGCCATACTATACTCTTGTGTTATCGCCTTCACCCAAAGGAGAAAGGTTAGATCTGCCCTTGATTGCAACAACTTTCACAAATTTTTCTTTCAGTAAATCACTGTCGTCATTAAAATCAATCGGAAGATGAATAGTTATCACCTAAAAACAAGCAAAATTTCTCAATGTTGACGGTGTCGTAATAAATACAAATCATTTCCTCTTCTTATAAAAATACAAACGTGTTTATTTTATTTTTGCACTTGTCAGCTTAAACCTTCAACCGTCAATTTAGACTGGTTTTTGAAGTCAGGCCATCTTAGTGAATTGGGAGGTAAACATTCATCCTCCAGTTCGGTCATAAAAAAATTGATTAAAATTACCGTATAAGAATTTTGATTTTGTCTACTGAGAAATATGGTCCAATTATTCTTTGGCACATTACGCAGCACCAAGCATAATTTTTTTTTACATTTTTTTAATAACGACTGGCAAATCTAAACTAATTTTTCTGTGTCCGCTACCTAGAGAAGTTGCCCAATTATTGAAGTTGTATCATCGGAAAACAAAATGTTCCTATGAAATAATCTATTAACTAAGATTTTTTCGCCCATTATCAAAGAAAACTTCAAACGGCGAGCATCACCTCCATCTTGAAGTTTGTTAATAATAATGCCACATTGCTTTTTTCTTAGATATATTTTCAATAATTGAAGCTCGCTGCTGATCAAATAAATAAATTACAAGTTTATGTACTGTGTCATTTCACAGCTCAAAAATTAACATTTACCAGAGTATAATACAGAAATGTAGTGAATGATCAATATTTCTGGGAGTTAGAACACATGAAGCAAATTTTGTTGATTCAGCCATAGATTTTATCGCTTATCCTTGGAAGTTCTTTTTATTATTTTAGGTGAAAGCACAAGATAACAATCCATCTCATTCAATAAATTTAGTTATAATAAAAAATAGTAAAATGGTAAGAAATGAGACAATGAAGTGTTGCTGCGTTGGACAGTAAATCTAAAACACGGAAGCAGTGTAGAAAGGAGATTCTGGAGTCACCCCCTATTCCTCGATATTAGCCACTTAAGCTTCACATCGACCTTGAACTGGACCTTGTACCTTATCCTGAGCACGCCCTTGAATTAGATCTTGAACTTATCCTTGGACTCGGCCCTGAACTTGGAACCGAGAAGCTTAGGTTTAAATGATATTACACGTATAAGAGAACAACAAAAAAATGTTAATGAATAAAGCACAAAATGTAGTCAGTTTTTGATTACCTTTTGACCTTGAAGTTTTCCTCCTGTGTCTGTCTCTAAGCAATGCCCCACGATTGACATAATTCGACCTTGAAAATTTGCTATAAAGGTTAATTAGAAAAGAAATGACTTCAAACAGTCGTAGACATCTGCGATAGTAACCTAAAAATATGGGTTCGTGAGGTGTTCTGAAAGTACTTTTCAAGCTGATTTTTATTACATTTTTCAACAACAATAAGTATCAGTAAAGAATCTTTGGATAAAGTTAATGAAATAATTAGGAAAGATGTTGAGTGTTTTTAAAGGAAAAATTTTTTTGCTTTAATTGATATTAAAAAAATAGTTTCAATAAATACACGTTTTGGAAAAATTATCGAATGTTTATATAATGCAAGTGATAATGTGACATTTTATGTTTTTTTCCCAAAACGTGTAGTTGAAACTATGTCGAATAATATTATAGATATTATGGATGGGTCTAATGAGAAGTACACTTTAACTTATTTGGGGCAAGATACTCGAGTATTTGGTGGTAAAAACACTCAAGCTTTGTTAAGTTTTGGTACTCTAGAATGAGTATTTTTAACAAGTTTGTTATTGGTATTTAGGTTGAAAATGTGTACATTTTAATAAATAGTACATCAGAATACTTAAACATTATCTTTAAGTAGTGAGCATTACCCGATGCGCCACCCCTCGACCTTGACCTTGACCTTGCTGCCTCCCCTTCTTTGGCCCGCCCATTGGCCAAGACATTCGACCCTGCATTGGTATGACCTTAACCTTGAAAATGTTGAGTTCAGGGCGGCGTGTGACCTTGACCTTGTTAAAGGTCCCCTTGATTTTTTCTGGAGGTCATCTTAGGTGTGTGACCTTAAAGTAGTTATTTGTTCATTGTAATAGTGTGGGATGATTTTGAAATGGTTTTGATCTTGCAAATTCTTCTATAAAATTGTGTGAGTCTATTTACATTTATTCAGTGTAAAACGTCAGATACGGAACTATCTAAAGAAAAAAATACAAAGTAAGTCGGCAGAGTAATTTGTTTATATCAAAGAAATTTTAAAAGTTTGTGTGATTTTGAAAAGGATCTAGCATTTCTTCCTCTCAAATATTTAAAAACTTACCTCGATTCACTGAGTTTACAGCAAATTTTGGATAAGCTGCCAACGCCATATCGGTGTGACAAGGAACTACAGTTAAACTTACCCTGTTACATTCACTATGAACAAATATATCGTCATTATAAAGATAGACCACTACCAGAAATAAAAAAAGTTTCGTGAGTGTAAAAATAAGTGAATAATATGAATAGTGATTTGCAAAAGACAATAAAAAAAAATTGGGTGATGAGTTCAATGAAACGGCAAGTAATTAATTCAATGATGCATAGAAAAGTTGACCATAATGAGCGTCGCGCTATTGTGATTTGGGTTTTAAATATGAAAAGGCTACCAATGCATGTCATAAATATTGCAGTAAAACATTAAATTTACTAGACTTTGTTTGTGTAATAAAAAAGTTGGGGTTAAGTGACTGTTTGGAAAAACTGACTAGTTTCACTGCAGATCCGGCTGTCTTAAATCAAATTAGAAATTAGAGTGTAGAACTTAAGTTTAACGTAGTAGTAGTTAATATGGAAAATTTAGTGAGAGACATGTACCAAGAATTTTTAATTTCTGCAGCCTGTTCGGAATTTTACGCATATGACATGCAAGATCCGGAAGCGCAGGATTTTAGTATATTTTTAAGTATATGGACCATGTCGAAGTGTGTATTTTAGCAAGTATAGTTTGTAAGAATTTTTTTAATAAATAACGGACCCGAATCTATTTCGAGCTCGAACAAAGTGCTTGGAATAGAGTAAAATCGAAAGATTCCAGTTTCAGTGAAAAAACAGCAGCTTGGTTAGTTACAAACATTATGAAAGGAAAACAACGTTTTGGTATGGGTGTACCATCATCATTATCAACAAAAAAAAAACATCTAGTAAAGGCACACGTCATACAAAAAGGAAAGGTGTTAATAAAAATCGACATGTTCGGAAAGTCAGTTTCGGAACAGCTATTCGACAAGCAGTTCGAAAGGAATTATTAAAAGCCCGAAGAAAAAATGTGTTGGAAAAAAATCTCATGAATGCATCTAAAATAGCTCTGTCGGCAGCACATAGATCGGTAAAAGCGGCAGGTGGCAAAAGGAAGGTTCGTACACCGAGAATTATACCTTCTTCTTCTTCTTTGCGAAAGCCTAAGGCTTGTTTCTACCCATTTCTTTGTCCCTCCTGAGATGCCGACGACCAGCTATCCTTCCACCTCTTGGGGGGCCGTCCCGGCGGTCTGCCGGATGCTGGTTTTCCATTTCTGGCGATTTTTACCAGTCTGCTGTTCTCCATCCTAGATATGTGCTCGTTCCAGAAGCGTCTCCTAGCGCGTGTCCATCTTACCACGTCTTCCGTCTGCAGAATTATACCGATTCCTAAAACTGGTGTAAAATTACCATTAATGTCAATTTTTACCGGGTTATCAGCTTTGGGTTCATAAGCCGGTAGGGCAGCGGGAATTGTGCGTGCCGTAAAAGCTGCAAAACAAAGCAGTGAAGATGAAACCGGTGCCGACCTGTATTTAAAATCGAAAGGAAATGGTTTCTAAAGCCAAATCGTAAATATATGGGATTATTTTTAAATCGTAAATCAAAAAACTAATTGAATCCCTACCTCGAAAACCACTGTCTAACATCGATATTGAAAAATATGCCAAGAAGAAGAGAATAGGACAATTTCGAGGTGTTTATATGAGGGATTCATTACCTAGACAAGGTCCTCGACGTTACGAACCAGCAATAGTGAATTTGGATAGAACGTCTGGTGCAGGGACTCATTGGGTAACTTATAGAAAAAACAATTCAAAGTAGCATATTATGACAGCTTCGGCGATTTACCCCCACTGATCGAATTGGGGGTCCGAACCATCCAAATTATTTAATATACATACGATCGTCAACAGGATTTTGGAACAGTCTGGTGTGGACATTTGTGCTTAAAGTTTCTTGTCGAATCATCAGCGTAAAAGGTGTCATCATCGTTACCTTTAACACCGCAAATGGATCGCAATAACTATACTAAAATGTTGCAATCACTGAGAGCATTTCATCTAGCCGGTGGATTAAGGAAAATGACCGTGAAACAGTTAGAAAACATGCCCAAGGAAGTAATGATTGCATTAGCCCCAAATGAAATTCCATTCGTTTGGGATAAGTTGCCCGAGCACCTCAAAAACAATATCGATATATTAAAATATCAGTGCGGTTGCAAACATTATTCCAACAGCAATTTAAACGAGGATATGGCTGATTACGGTCTTAAGCCTAGAAAAATATTTTGTTGTTATTGCGAAATCAGCGATGTGCGCATAAACGCAGAAAATAGCATAAAAACATCACTATCTAATGAAGTGAGAAAAGGTATGAAGATGAACCTTTTTAAATGTTGCCGCTAAGAATAAAACCGCGATGTAGAATGTTTTATTGGTTAGTCATGTCTTATACGTTCACACTAACAGGACACTCAAGTGTCTTAAGCGCCGATTTTTATCCACTCATCGAATTACATAAAGAAAACAAATATGGTCTTCTCAAGGCGAGAAAGTTATCGTGAAATTGGAATTGAAGAAACTTTCATAGAAATGGGCTTTTGCTTCAATCGTAAACTGTCTATGCTGTCGACTAAGATTGGGGAACCTCCGAAACATAATAAAAGTAAAAGAAGAGTTAACGTCAAGGTTAGTCGTCGTCCAGACATTAGATCACAAACATCTCAACAGTTATCTGCCGAAGACTAAATTTTTAAAATTAATCGGTCTTAAAGTGCGAAAATTATTTCCACCATAAGCGATAAAATATAGGTTTTCTCCGAACCCATCTTGGACAATTCCATTATTAGTCTAGAAGAACATACGTATAAACCATACGGATCTTCATCATTCAACAATTTCTATGAAGTCCGTATCCCCATTAATTTTCAAGATATTATACTGGATATCGCCGAAAGTTACATATATATCTAAGGAAAATTTAAACCCATAGACGCAACGAAAAGATGTTTTTTATCAAATAATGCCCTCGCATTTTTGTTCAATGAAATACGCTACGGGATGGGAGGTGAGCAAGTCGCCTTGGTTCGACGGCATTAAAAACCATGGTTTCCTTCGGAAGTTTGCAACAAAGTTCTCTCATGACATGCACTCGACAAAGCAAACCAAGACACTGCAAGTAACGTATTCTCCGGGAAATTACCCTTAAAATATCTTATGAGAATCGCCGAAGATTATACAAAAAGTGTTTTCAACGTAAAACAAGAGCTTATTATGATTATAGCTCGCATTTTTACCGATTGCTACGTCGGAAAAGTAGACGCCGAAATTAGTATCGACAAAATCGAATGGAAAATTCGTCACATCATTCCAGACGACAAGCAAAAATTGAAAATATTGTCTCGCATTAATAAAGGTGAAAACAATGCCAGTATTCAAATGGCATATCGTAAATAGGATCTGTACGAATTCCCAGCTTTAAGACAAACATCTTCCCACATATGGGCATTGAGAACGAGCACAAGTCTAGAAAGATCGCGCTATATAATCATGGGATGTCAAGACAGTAATAATTGCGACAAAAAAGAAAGAAACGCAACTCTATCTAAATTCAACCGTTTAACACTACGAAAGATGTAATTTAGATTTCGCCAAGAAACTGTACGCAGCAGCCTACTACAATTATGAAGACTTCCAATGCAGCTACTACGGGCGTGAAATAAACGATCCGATGACGTTCGCCGAATATATGAAAAACCGCGTTTTTATTATTAATTGCAGTCATCAACCTGAGACTATTAACTCATCGACTGTGGATGTGAAATTGGAGTTCCAAACGAGAAAGAATAAATTCCCACAGACACTAAGTGTATGCGTTAGTTATTCACGATTCATTTTTTAGTTATAATGTATTAAACTGTTCAGTGACCAACAAATATATATTTTAATGTAATAGGGGTTTATTTAGTGGAAAAAAGTACTTACATAACGCAATAAAAAATTTTTTTAGGGAAAATATGAACAAAACGATTTAAAAAAATTGTAGAATGGTAACGGTTAGGAATAAGGAAAACATTATAGAGGAAGTACTATAAGCAAGCATTTTCAAAAATTAGTGAAAAAGGGTGAATGCGCGCTAAAGTTAAAGATTTGGAGCAAAACAATATTAGGAAATTAGAAAGATTTTTTTCTACATATTGTAGTATTTTTCAAAATTCGAAAAGGTGAAATTTGAAAAAAGGGGTTAAGAAAGGTTACTAATTTGGATTTTTTTTAAAGCGTCGTAGCTCAGGAACCCTTTAAGATAGAGAAAAACTAAAACCACTTTAATTACCTAGAATTTTGAGATGAATGTAATGGTGCAAAAAATATTTTTTTTTGAGGAAAATGGCTAATGCGCACTAAAGTTGAAAATTAAAAAAAAACGTATTGGGAAATTTGAGAGAATTTTTTTTTCTACATATTGTAGTATTTTTCAAAATTCGGAAAGGTGAAATTTGAAAAAAAGGGTTACGACAAATTAGTAATTTGGATTTTTTAAAATGCTGTAGCACCTTTATTACCTAGAATTTTGAGGCAAATACAATGACGAAAAACAAATTTTGAAAAGTTAAAAAAAAAACGGAGACCACAAAAATCCAAAAATCAATAGGAAAGAAGCTTGACCGCCAAACGGGGTTATCCGGAAGTTGTAGAGGGCGATTTTTATTTGTTTTTTTTTTTCATAAGAGGGCACACACCACCTTACCCCCTCCAACTTTCATGAATATATATAGGAGGGGTGTTCGAATTATTTCATCATTACACATTTGACCGTCAGGATGGAAGATACCCCCAAAAAGATTATTTCCATTGTAAGGCCATTCGTGCCCGGCAAATTATGTATGTGTGCGGAGTGCAGGGGTACCGCACCAGCACCAACACCTTCGGCACCGCCCGCAACGTCATTATGAACGGCACTAGCAGCAAGGCCGATACCACCAGCGACGGCGACACCGTCAGTACGGCTTTGGCATCCCGAGGCCCAGGTGCAGCCAAGAAGAAGACCAAGGGCTGCACCTAGGTCGGTGTTACTATCGTTGGATATTGTTCCACGGTAAATACCCAGTCCTCCCCCAGGCCCTTTTAGAGACACAAGAACGGTCTTTTTCAGGACCACATTAAATTTTGATCGTAGTTTAGTAGTCGTCATTTACGTTGCGAGATATTCGTTTAACGACGATTTGTCGCTTAAGTGTCAAGTTTCTATTATTATTTTTTTTTAATGTATTCTTCACGAAATGTTAGGAGTTAGTCTTATTTTCTAAGCCAAAAAAAATATAAATTTCGTTGTTTAAGTTTTTGAAAAAATCAATAATTTAATTAACTCTTACCAACACACAACATTTAGAACACGCTGGTGGAGTGAGGGTAGTTCTATATAACTGAGGCCGGGCCAGTTACACCGTTATATCTACTTCAACTTTCATATGACTAACATGGAGGAAGAAAGACCAGCAAGCAAAGACTTTTCAACATTTAGCGGCGACACCGTCGCCGGGAACGTTGAAGACCTGGAGGATTTCGACGACGACGTGAACTTTGAGATTGACGTCCTACGTTGAGACGACTTGGATAAGCCAATTCCACTGCTCTATGACCACGATCCTAGTCTTGTGGAGTTGGACGACGAGGGTGACCCAGTGCCTCAAAAATGACAGTCCGTAGCCAGAGCCGGACTCAACGGAGGACGCGGTGTTGGAAATTCCAAGATCGCCGACGCTCGAAGATCCCCAGCGTCCTTGCGACTCTTCGAGCTGGTGGTCTGTCATTGAGGATGTGCCACCATAAGCCTCACACCTTCCCCGGCCCCCGGACACAAAACAACTGTCCTTTTCAGGACCACAGAATACTTTAATCGCAGTTTTAGTTCATATTAGTACTTTGTTACTAATATTGTATTTATAGAAAATACAATATTGGATTCAAAGTATTACATTTTAGGTGCTGGTGGAACCCGGCAAAGTCATTCGTTCGTATATGAGACCACATACAACTCTGGTCCCAATACGTAATATGACATTTGTCGTTACTCCCACCACTATTTTGTCTCTATATATACGACCACGAATACCTATTACAATCATGCGGAATCAAAATGCCCAATAAGTAAGACGAACTAATTTAATGTCCGGTAGTACATTCTACCACGGACAATTGTCGCGAATGAGAGTCGGATGATCCTCGATAGGATGCCCTCTGGGACTTTATAGTCCAATGGGTGGAAAGCAACCCCACCGATGAAGGACCGTGCGACTCTACAACACCATTAAGAGTCGCACACACAGACCACAAAATACTTTCATCGTAGTTTTAGTTAGTTATAATACTTTGTAACCAATATTTTATGTCTTTATCATTAGAAACATACAATATTGAGATGCAAAGTATTAGAAGTTTTGGCGACAGAACATGAACTTTTTAAACTGAACCATGTTTTAGTATAGTTGTAAATATTATCAAAAATAATTACAACTATGCTAATCTACAAAATTCATTTACAAAACATATTTACAAACTTAATACTATAAATTATAAACTAATACTTATAACTACTTAACATCTACTACACAACTGTCATTGTCACTTACTTTGGTAATTAAGTCTTTTTTTCACTCGTAACACGTCCGATAGTTCTATCCTTTGCGAGCTAGTAAGGCCTTCAGACGACTCCGCTTGGGATGTCGCAGAACATTTTGAGACATCAGTTTCGTTCAGTGACGAAGGCGATGAAACATTAGATGTTTCATCCTCTTCATAACACTGCTTAAACCGCCTCTTTAATGGTTTGCGACATCCCAATATTGGAGACACTTCCACTACACTGTCCGGTGTTGGTGGAGTCGGTCCATCGTCGCCTTCTACTATCTTGACTTCAACGCACAAAGGTTCTGTCAGTCGCGGTGGTGGTGACGGTGATGACAAGAAATTGGGTAGCGGTGCGGACGTCTTTGGTTTCTTAAAGGTAAATTTCTTTCTCGACTGCCCTACACCTTTAATCCCGAATAAAATAATGTTTTATCGGCAATTTTCGATTTCGGCATCGTCAACAGCTTCTGCAATTTTGAAGCTTTTGGAAAAGGTGCCCGATTTGTACACGACGCTTTTCGCACAACCACATCACTTATAAATTTATTTCCGGCTCCTTCTCCTAACTCCAATTTTTAAGAAATTCGCCGGCGACTGCATCAACTCTTCATCCCGACCATCATTGACGGCTCTATCTTCGGCACTCTCTTGCTCCCTGTGCCAGTCCTTGAGGACCCCTGGAGTTAACACTTCCAGACCACTCATGTTTTCCAATATCTGGGATCCGCAACTCACATTAAGTCCGTCCAAGAGTGAACTGACACTTTGTGTTCTTGAAGACTTCTTCGTTTTTTTCTTGCTTTACTTCGACTTGCACTTACTACTGTACTGGTTGCTGTTCTGACGAACTGCGAAGAGGTCTAGCCAGCAAGTCTGCTTTAATGCCTATTTCTCCCACTACACCACCTTTATTCCTTTTGTTTGATGCATCAAGTATAGTATTTAAACTTGTCCAATGCAAAACCAAGACCAAGGCCAACGTAACCGACAATTCCAGGATCGTTTTCGAGGTTGTAATTCTCATGGATTTTTTTATCCCTCTCAAGGTTATTTTTAAATGTAACATATAAATATAAGTCTAAACTTGTCAGATGCAAGGCCAAGGTCAAGGTCAAAGTAACCGACAATGCCAAGGTCATTTTTGAGGTTGTAATTTACAAGGATTTGTTTTTGTGCCTGTCAAGGTTATTTTAAAAAGTAACACATAAATAGAGGACAGCGTTTGAACATACAACATATTCAAACATCATGTTGCCAACTGACGAACAACCTGGTGAAGCAGCCAAAACATACACGCATATACCAAGAGCTTTTTGTTTAACTTGTCATTGTTGTAAAAGATAAGGTATCTGCTAGCGGAATAATCTCACACACGATTTCCACTACATTAACCTTCTCAGGGTCAAATTTGTACAATGCGGTTTTTGTGGACTAGTTCACTACTAGGGCAAGAACATTAATGAACGCGCCATCCAGAGAAGAAATTGGGTCATAGAAAAAGCTTTCCTGTACAAAAGAAATTAACTTATGTCTTTTATTTCTTTATTTTTTATTTTTTTCGTTATATTTTTATTTTTTAATAATAAAAGTAAAGTTAATTTTTTTTGTTATATTTTCATTTTTTACCAATAAAACAATAATAAAATGAATCTGAATGTGTATTTATTAAACATCACGTTTTGCAATCCATATTTTTCTGCATAGTTTGTTTATTAATGAAATAGAACCATATATTAGGGTGAAATGTAATGGTTTCAAATCAGTCTTAAATAACAATCTCAGAAGTAAACACTATTGATAAGTTCGGTCGCAAAAGAAAATTTATGGATTTTAACATTATGCCCGGACCTTCAGGAATAGGATTTAAACTTACGCCTAATGGAGATTACGACATGGGAAGCAAAAGATTATGCTACTTAGCGGAACCTCTTGAAGGAGACGATACAGTCACACGAAGTTATGTTGATAATAACTTTGCTCAGTGTTCAGGAATCTTAGTTATTTTATTTTTGGGCAGTTAAATTATTTAATTATTCCAATTAGGGACTTCTGTGATATAATAATGTAGTTTACAATTATACTTAAAATGATGTCTATTTTCCATTCATAAACACCTTTATTTCCAATTTTTTTTTATTATATTTTTTCTCAACTGCGCACAAGTCGCATGGCCAATCCATAGCGAATTGGTCAGACAAATCACGCTCTAAGTAGGGTCGAGAACGGTATCGTTCTTCCGGTCGATATCGTGGCAAAATAAGCAATTGATTTTAGAAACAATTTCTGCAAACCTTAAAGTGCGGGAAGAAACTAAGGGTGAATTGAGTAGCCTTGCGAACATCAGCAAGAGGGAACCCTCAGGATCAAGATTGTGCTCTATTGACCGTACGGAAAGGTAAGCGATTTGTGTAAGTTTTTCATTTTTCCTTTTTTCTACAATTCAAAAATACATTCCACTACATTTTTCATATTTTCCGCTTCATTGTGCAAGATACGCAGAAAGCTGTACATGACTCAACAATTTTTATTAAAGATATATTCAAAAACCAACTTGAAGGTTATGTACGCAAGAAATTAATGAAACTTCTCAAGCACTTAGAGGATAGATTGATGATTCTGTTATTGCAGTATATGAGCTTAGATTAGACGAACTGCGTGATGAACTTAATTATAGAATGTTGAAAATTGAAAAGACTATGGAGGATCTTGCCAACGAAACTTTAAACACTTACGCGTGGACTTATGCGTTTAATTTACTGTTAAACAATTTTTTTAACAATAACTTTGCAATTTCTTATGTGTCAATACTTCATTATATTAATAATTTTAAAATAAAAGTTGAATAAAAAGCAATCAAGTAATGAATACATGTTTTTTATTTTAAAAAAATGACAATTCTACCGCTATACATTAATGTTGTATGTTCAATGGAACCAATAAAAACAATACAAATAATGAAATATAGATTTTCTAGATTACGTGCTGTTCTGGCTTGGAAATGATTCCAACACAGTGGGTCTGTTTTGTAAAAATCTAAGTTTGCATGTTCCCAAGGTAGAGTTTCGGTAGAATTGGGAATTACATAACGTTTATCATCGTTATGTGATAATGCTACTTTATTTGTTATGTTTGTATAAATGTTATGTAATTTACTTCTAAATATCTTCATCTTTCTTAATATCAAACCACCACGTTCAACAATTCTTTGATAGTTTTCCTGATGAAGGTTTTTCTTGATAACAGATTTTTCGATACCTTTGGTTTTTTAATTCATTATTAATGGACTTTACATAATAAGCCTTCGCGCCGGTACCATAAAAACTTTTTATCGGATCAACAGGAAACTCATCTTTCATTCTACCAACTACAGAATTACTTTTAATTATGTTAAAATTGTTTATTTAGGGGTAATTTGATGTATCTAATTTTAGGGGGTTTTCTGATATAGTTTGATAAAAGTTTTCTGTGTACACTTTTAATATAACCGAGTCAGTATCGGTGTAAAGTAACGAAGCATCATCGCTAAACTTGGATTTAATAAAATTATAATAAAAATCGTATATTACAGTCTTTGATATATCTAATATGGAAAATCCGATATAAATTGGTTTATTGTATAATATTTTAACTTTATTCATATGTATAGCAGCAAAATTTTCGGCAATTGAGCGACTATTGAAATTGGGGCGGGATATTACTGCTCTAGCTCCACTTTTACCTACACTGTTTTCCCAATGAGTTACTAATCTTATATCCTTTCGATTTTCCACATTTTTCATAGTTTTGCCAAAAATCGCGTTACTTTTGAATTTAAAACTGTCTTCCGCAAATTTTGTGGTGGTCTTGTTACGTAAATTGGTATTAAAATTAATATACGTGTTTAGCCATTTTGACTGGTTAAACTCTAATAGTCGATGAGTTTGCATTACCACTAAGCCGTTGGCGATGGCTTGTTTTATCTATACTGTACAATGTATTTTCTTTTATCTTGTACATTAGGAATTAATTTCGACAATTTTGCATTTTCTGCAGTCGGATAATGCACATCCACTTCCAAAACGTAGCCATGTAAACTATCATTACCAACAGCCATAATATTTAAACTGAGTATTTCGCGCTCTGTTAACTATCGAAAACCACCATATGGTAATGCGTGTAACATGCTATGACCATATAAATTTGTAGCATCAACGTATGTTATAAATAAAGACGGTTTTGTTGGGTCATAGTCTGGTAAATAAATATTATTAGCGATGTGCTGCCTTTCTGTACACTGGCTTGTGCCGCCACGTATACTTTTCTTAAAAAAATGTATCATTTCTATATCAATCAAGAGCTCTAGCTCTACCTTAGTCATACGCAACATACAGTCAAATAATAAATTTGGAAGGGTATAGTAGTGTGTCGGATCCAATTTATCCAATTTTAAACAATTATTCCGAAATTGCTCAAAAACATCACACAATAGCAACACATCTGATTTTAAATACATATCTGAATATTCCCTCGAAGTTTTACATCCAAACAGGCGCCATATTTCTTTTGCTCGCCTATAGCTTTCATCGCTAATGTGTTCTTCCCATAAATTATCATAAAATTGATCTTTACTTGGAAGACATGTATTTTTCATTTTTTCTATAGAGTCAATAAAGCTATAGGGAAAAACACTCCTTTGACGCATTAAATTAAATTGTTTTCGAGTTTCAATAAAATAATCATCGTTTAAACCGCTGCCTAAATTTTCCAAAAACGTTGACAGAAATTTAAAACTGTCAATGAATCGCAATTTTAAATATTGCCTCTTGATTTTTCCACATTTACTATCAAAATAATCGTGCACATAAATGAGTTTGGTAAAGAATATATACTTTTCTTTACTTTGAGCCAAAATATCAATTTTATCCTCATATTTACATAACTCTTTTATAAATAAATGGCTGTCGTAGTCGTTTAAGTTATGAAATATGATAGGGATAAAAGAGGGCAATTTATAATTTAAATTACAAACGGAATGTGCAGTACCCAATCTTTTTGAACCAGTTATGTGACAGTGATCTCGTATTTTAATCTCACCGTCTTCAAAAGGGCCTTCACATTTACCACATATTTTAGCATCATTAACCTCCCTTTTTCCCTCAAGAGTTAACGGTTTCATAGGCATAATGTCTCTTAAATATGTGTTATATGGAGCATTTAAATCACACTTCAGCTGCATTATTCCCACGAAATAGCTCAAATTTCGAAAGTGAGTAGTTAAAAGAGCATTTAATTAAATAAACAAAAGAATATGGTTCATGTTTAAAACTTTTTACAGCGTAAGAATTTTGTGGGTTTGGTTGATCTGTTTCAACAGGTTTTAAAACAGATTCGAAATCTGCATAAACCACGAATGGAACGCGCATTTGCTTTTCTATACCCTCGAATTTTAAAATATTTTTCGGCACACTTTTTCCAAATTTATCAATTTTTAAATCGACCGAGTGCTTGTGTGAAAACGTGGTTACAATTGTAGTTTTGATGTAAAGTTAAAGCTGACGGTGTACTAAAATTAGTGAGACAACCATCACAAAAATATATTTTATGTTGTTGACAACTAATTTGACTTGAAACTAAGCGTGATAAATACTTAATCCAACAATAATGACTTTTTTAACAAGTCGTATGTTTACCGCCATCTTTACTACTGCAATCTTTTGTAATTAACAATAAATTTACTTATCTATCTAACTTTCTTGACGCATACCTCAGTGGACCAACAACTTCATCTATTACTTTATTATTTTCAAATTTAGATTCGAGACCGAAAACGTTAATCTAGATGTTGCTAATTTCCTAAAATTTTTTAATGTCACGTAACTTTACTGAACAATCCATACCTGTTAAATTTAGCACTCTAGAAAAATGGGGGTAGGATGACAGCTGTGAAGGTGCTGCTGCTGGCGGAAGCAATGCTGATGTTACAGCCCACGCAAAGCAAAATTCGTCCAAGTTGATCACATTGACCACAGCTCCTCTTTTTTCAATAGAACTCGGCAACTTGATGGCGTATATTTGTAATATATCGGGTTTTGATTTTTATATTTCTGAATCTGTCTCCTGAAGCTCTACTCGCCTACGTTTTTATTAATTCGATGAAAGAATGGTAAACAGCATCCAAATCACTTTCTACAGTAGTTATTTGATTAGCAGTGTTGAAGGATTTCTCACTGAATATTTCTTGTGATGGAAGCATGCCAACAGCGGTCATGTTAACTTTTAAAGCTTGATGCACACGTAATATATTATTAATTAGTTCCACCACTTTCGACTTAATGTCTGCCAAAAAGATTACATAATGCAAATGCTCCATATCACTGCTAACCCGATAAGTTGCAATTCTCTTTTTGAACGCACATTGAACGAATTGCACACTATGACATACTGGCAAACATGAATTATTTTATGTTGTTGTGTTCGTTGGTGTGCTAACCTTGGATATACTGGAACATTCACATTACATGTAGCGCAATTAATTACTGGAAACACCGATGTACGCTCTTCAGTTCAGAGCCGTTTTCCTCCTGGCACTTCATTAAATCTCGCTGCACACGATTCTCTTTTATGACGCCTCATATTAAAACTGTTGGTAAACTTAGAACTACAATTTTCACAAACATATGCCATGATTTGACAAGTAATGATAGTCAGAGACAACTGATAAATGAAACTGCCCATACCATATACAAAACCATTCAAGGTCACCCTAAACCACGTCACATGACTTCAAGGTCACACACCCAACATGACCTTTAGTAAAGCCATGGCGAACTTGAACAAGGTTAAGGCCAGGGCTAAGGTCACATACACAAACTTGAACACAATATTTTCAAGGTCAAGGCCATGTTAGCGCAAGGTCGAATGACATAGCTAGCGGGCGGGGCCAAAGTCGAGAGCAAGGTCAAGGTCAAGGAGTGGTGGATTGAGCGAATCGGGTAATGCTCACTACTGTCACCCCATACAAGAGTTTTTGGCCTAATTAAGTATATTCATACATTTGTTTAATGAAAACAATGAAAAAAAAAACCTTTCTACCCATATAAAAAATAAAAAGCAAGTTTTTCCTGAAGAAACGACAAATATAAAACTCTCGTCATGAACCTAATAATATTTAAACGATTTTACACAAGCAAATTTAGTCTGTTCAATTATAATTGAAGAAACTCTGGTTTTAGGGACCAACTTTGACGGTAATCTTTACCCTCTAGAAATGCATTTCAATACCTAAAAAATAAGGATCGTATATTCTTCAATGTATTACAAAATATCACAGAATAAGTAGAATTAGAGACTGACTTTTTGAACTTTCTTCAGAATGTTGTAATAGGTTGTTAACCCTTTAAAATACGTGTCCATTAAATGAAAATCATATTTAACATTCCTGATGGCTTGTATTATGGTCGTAATGAATTTCTTAGAAAAAGTAAAATTTTATTTTTTTAAATAAATTTGCAAAAGGGATAGAAAACCCTGTGATAAATTTTAGTGTGAAAAACCCATAGCCGTCAACTTATTTTTTCAAACTAAGGAACAACTAAAGAGTTTTTGACTAAATTAGGAAAATTTATAAATTTATTAAATGAAAACAGCGAAAAATATAACGTTTTCATTTATATAAAAAATACAAAGTGCGCCCATTCTGAGGAAACGACACATATTAGCCCGTTTTCATAAATCTAATAATATAGAAATGATTTTACACGAAAAAATCTACCTTTTAATTTATTATTTAAAAAAAAGTTTTTGAAAATTAACTTTACGGGATGTTATCACCCGATAGAAATGCAATTCATGACCAGAAAATACATTTTGATGTATTCCAACTTATGTCAGAATAATAGAATTTCAAATAAATAATTGATGAATAAATTGCTACCTATTTTAATTTTTTTATACCGTTTGAGTGCCGAGTTCATAAACATTTTTGACCCCTTTTATATTTATGAGATTCTATGGGGTTCTCAAAAAATAGTTTACAGGCAAGTCCCTACTGGATTTTAAACTTATTTAATATTAGTTAAATATTATTACAAGTCTTGTGCCTCAATAAGCAACTGACATGTATTGTTCCCTTCATGTGAAAAGATGTATATATATATATATATATATATATATATATATATATATATATATATATATATATATATATATATATATATATACAGGTGTGGAAAATCAAAAGCGGAACCTGGACGTTTCTGAAGTAAGATAAAGTAAATACTATATTATTAATCAAATCAGAATGAGACAGAGTATAAGCATCATAAACATCGACATACGTACTTAAATTTAATAAATTACCAGTTTGGCCCTAGGGTGAGGGGTAATAAAATGCTGGCACGATGAGAGCGGGCGGCAATATACACCACGCCCTAGCACAACAAGAGGATCCCAAGTTTTTTGCTTTTATTTAGGCCCTTGAAGCGTAAGTACCGAGTATTGGTATTAACGTGTTTCACGCCAAATTTTTTTAATTTAAAATAGTAGTTTATTTCGCGGAACAAAAAGTGCAGATTAATAAGTGGTACTATTCTGGTAAAGGTATGAATGAGATAATCGGCAGATTTGCATTTACGTGCGGAAATCGTCCTGTTCCTTCAAAATCTAGAATTTCGGAAATTATTAAAAAATTTGAGGCAACCGGTTGTCTAAAATTTCTAAAAATGCACTGATAATAATAAGGAGCAACCGGTTCCTCAAATTACTGAAGAGCGAGCAAATCGAGAGACTGACGTTTATAGTTTAGCAGAAATTAATTTTCCTTGCAATAGTACCCCAATTGCCGAAGAACTTCATATGAATGCTCGAACAGTTTGGAATATTTTAAAGAGGAACAAATATCTCTGTTATAAATTGCAAATAACTCAAGAAATTTTTTCAGAAGACCAGGAAATACGTATGGTGTTTTGTGAGAACATGATGGAAAGGGCTAATAGGGATATAACCTCTGAAGTTTTGGCAAATACGCGAACCGTATTTTACAATAGACGGGGATATTGTCTCGTTCAAAGTGGAGGCCTGTTTGAACACCTCTTGTAGACTTTTAGGTGTTTTTGTTGATTTAAATTGAATTTAATTATTTGTTTATTTATTTACAATTACTGAAAGTGTTACTTTTATTTTTTATCAGAATCAAAGTTTATTTTTGAGAATGATTTTTAATTTTAAAGTGGTTTATTAACTTATTTACTTAGAAATTACCATTGCATTTCACTAGTATTCTTATTAGAATAAAAGTTTATTTTGTAACAGAGATATCAATTATCTTTACGCTCAACGGTCAACAAAAAATAATTTTTTGTATTTCGACTATTTGATGCATTTAAAACAATCAATGTATCAAATAATGATTAAATATTCCAAATTCCGTCGAGTACGTTCCCTACGATCTTCTGTCCCGAGAGGGGCTTACTGGGTTAGAATTTGAGAAAACGGGCCAAAATAATTTCTAGTTAAGAAATTTAAAATAGAAGGTTGGCTATAGTAACGTTTCTATTAAATCTCGGTAATATGAACGGCTAGAATTTTCTTTTTAAAGCTTCGTCTCAGGTCAAAGGCAACAGTCTTGTGATTGCGTCGCGCCCAGTTACATTTGTGCGCCGCTCTTCTATTTGCATTGGATTGTCGAGAGACAAATATCAGCGATTACAAAATTGGTCTAAACAGAAAGGCAGAAATATATTTTCGCAGTACTCTGGTGTGTAAAATACAAAAAAAAACATGTTATCCACATGACGATTATCGAACCTCTATTAAATTAAAAGCCGAGGTTAAATTACAAGACTTATTGGATCACACAGTGGATCGAAGTATATTGCTTCAATTAAACGCCCTTGAACAAATCGATAAATTAGCTTTGTAAATATGAATTTCATTTGCAAATAGGATTTCGATGTAATGTCAGGTCAGAGCCAGTACAAAATGAAATTCACTGATCCAAATATTTCTGATACAAACTTATTCCTCACCTCTCTTATTAACCTTCAATTAGCAGGTGTTAACACGGAAACTTAACAAGAACCGATTCTGATGTACAATTCCAAACCCTCCTCTACTCTGAAATTTGAATTTATTAAGGGAACCGAACAAAAGTCTTAAAAAAAATAGAAAATTATGAACTCGAACTAGACAACTTGCACCATATAAAAGCGTTCTCTTTGCAACGCCAGCTTCGGTACAGTAAACTTATCTATGACTATGATGACGCTTTGGCTGGAACGAAATCGGCCCAACGTTGTTTCTTCTGCCAAACAACATCTCAGTTCAACAACATTCATACTGTGTCTCAGTAAATACAGAGTATTCCAAGTTACAACTGTTAACTCTACACGCATGTATTCGATTCTTTGAATGCTACTTGTATTTTCCGTATCAACGTGACACACAGCAGTGGTAAGCCCGTAAGCAGAAAGACAAAGGGATGAAAGCACATCCAACAGGCCTCTAAGGAGAGAGATTAGGACTTCTTGTTGACATGCCAAAGAAAGGGTTGGGAAGCACTAACGATGACAACACAGCTCGACGTTTCTTCGAGAATAGTGATGAGTCAGCTATTATAACAAGAGTAAAGAGAAAACTGATCCTCCGGTTTCCCGTCATTTTGCAAACTGTTGGAAGCTGACAATAAACTGCAATAGAGAAGATTTGAGAATGCATACCTTAAACAGCAAGATTGTTCTTCAAAGGATATTCTTGGTACAACATGCCAACAGGAATCCACAAATTACTTACTTCATTGACTAGACATCGTAGCATTTTCAATATTACCGATAGGTAAACTATCGAAAGATGCACAAAAATCAACGGACCAGTTGATAAGAAACTATCGCCTAGACTTTGCCCGAAAATTTTCTCGAGAAAAAATATGGAGGATGTGTTCTAAAACTTTTGGCGTCGATGGATCCTTACACTGTTTTTTGACATCGTAAGGATTCGGACAACAATTCGTACGTAATGGAGAATGCGAAAAGAGCTGTTAACAAAGAAGGCAATGATTAAAAAGTTCTTTTTATTATTTTTATTACAGTCATATTATTTATTCATTTATGTGAATCAGTAAATATTATAGTACTTACAAATTATTTACATTGGAATTTGTTAAGAAGTCCTAAGCATAGAGGAAAAAGTATTTTCGCCTTTTTAACGATAATAGATATCCATGTATTTATTATTATAGTATTATTTTTAAAATGTACCTTGAACTCAAGCGCAATATTTTATTCATGGAAATAGAATTATTCTTTTTATTTTGTTCTTAAATTGCATATTTAACAACTATTGAACCATATTAGACGTTTTTCGAATTTATTTTCATGATTTTAAAGATTCACTCTGCTATGTTGGATCCGATTTTTATTTTTAATATTAAATCCGTGCTTTCGACCCACTGTCTTTTGATGACACCAAACCATCTTTGCTGGAAACCAGGAAGCAAGCTACGATACAACAGTATGATTTATTTCGCTTCTTCAACAGAGCTAAACGGGTTGTCCGTCTCTTTCTGTTACATTCCCATTATTTAGAGGTTCTGTTTAAGATATATATATATATATATATATATATATATATATATATATATATATATATATATATATATATATATTATATTGCCGTTCCCACACGTGTCCAAGTTGACCTCAAGTAACACGATGACAGTGCATTTGCACCATTCCCGAAATGCAAACGTAATCAGTATTTTCACTTCGTAATATTCTCAGGGACGGAAATGCTGATTTTGCAAATAGACTATTATAAATAGGAAAGTGTACTTAGTTTTAGATACTAGTAATGTAATTGATTGTAGCACGTTACTTTGTCAGTTATAAATTAGTTTTATATTTAATTTAAAGTATTGAAAAAGTTGTAAAGTAAATAAATAACATTTTTTTAAAAAGTGATTTTTGAAGAAAACGATATAATATATATATATATATATATATATATATATATATATATATATATATATTATATATAGATTATATCTATTTTTTTTATTTTAAAGCTTACTTTGAGTAAAAAAGGTTTAGGCATTTAAAATTTTTTACACAATTGAAAGTGAATCTCATTTTTTAAAACCAAGAAATTAGTCAAAATACAAGAATAAAGAAAATATTTAATAAACTTTAGATTAGACTTTAGACATTGTGAACATTAGAAATAAAAATCTAAGAATCACTGAGAGTAACAATATTTAATTATTTAATGTGTATTACATTTCCTTTAACAATAGAATCAAAAAGGCAGATACAAAATAATGGTGCAAGCAGGCACATAATTTTCAAATAGGAAACCATTATCTTTTTCTGGCAAGAAAAAACCAATGGCAACTTTATCGGAAAAGAACATTCGCATTGAAGGTCTTCGATGTGAAGTGATTTATTAGCTGTCTAAATATCTTATGAAAATAGTAAACATATTTAACTACTTAACGATAAAATTTCAAAAAATCTTAGTATACAGAAATATTTGAATGGTTATTCCTAACAATATATTTTCCGAAGAATCTAATAGATACATCATGAATACGAATTGAATATTGAATCAATTTCTTATGTATGTACAACAGAAATTTGAACCGGAAAAACAAAGTTCAATCACTTAAATTGATAATTTATGTTAATTTAGTCATATAAATAACGTAGTGTCAGAAGTAAAGTTAGAATAATAAGAGGCACAAAACATAACAAATATTTTTTCGCCAGTAAAAATTCGGGTCAAAATTAAAGGCATTTAAAAATGCAAACTTTATTGATGACACTGTGTACTTTTTTGTCTTAATTTTAATGTGTATTAATTTTAGTCGCAAACTACGTTTTCAAAACTAGTTATTTTATGAAGTTACCTTATACAGGGTCAAAAACAAATAAACTTTGCATCACATGTGATCAAATTTTAATAGCCCTATTTGGATTTAGTAGAAAAACACCCATTTAATATGACGCTACTTTAAACAAAATATGTCTGGGATGAAGAAGCATTCTCAAAACTAAGAAGTTTTATATATGTTGCGTTGAGTCTTATTTTGCAACGGTAGTACAATTACAAAAATTGACAAAAAATCTAAATTATCTTATATAGCTGCAATGCATATGGACTAAAAATTGCATTTAGAAAAACTTTTTCTAATAACTTTTTCGATATTTTGAGATATAACCTTACTTTTGATTTTTTTTTTGGGGAAAATTAAAAGTTTACACATAATGCTAATCACGTGACTACTATTTTTTTGGTTAATTTTTATCCCGATCGAAGCAGAAATTAATGCCAAAATCAAATTTCGAATGAAGCTATTAATAAAAAAATCCCATATGCTGCAGACTTTACTGGTCACACTGTATATTATATATATATATATATATATATATATATATATATATATATATATATATATATATATATAATCTTTATTTAACAAAAAATACAAACAATTGACGTTTCGCGCTTTATTTAAGGCATTTTCAAAATTTTTGTTTTATTACACATAATGCTAATCACGTGACTACTATTTTTTTGGTTAATTTTCATCCCGATCGAAGCAGAAATTAATGCCAAAATCAAATTTCGAATGAAGCTATTAATAAAAAAATCCCATATGCTGCGGACTTTACTTATATATATTCTTTATTTAACAAAAAATACGAACAATTGACGTTTCGCGCTTTATTTAAGGCATTTTCAAAATTTTTGTTTTATTTTCCTTTCTAAAAATATTTTTTATATAATTAAAGCATTCACACAGGAATATATCTACAATTTTAAAAACAAACACTTTAAAACGGTATTTAAATCTTTAAAAAAAATATTTAGTTTTACCGGTACATACCTTGACATTTTGTTTATTAATTAAAAATGAAATTCAACCTTTACATCGTCTATTTAGGTATTGAGGATACATGAAACGCGAGTGTGTTTCATTTTTTAAATATTTTTTATATTTTACAATGCACAAAATAAAAACAAAAAAAAACGCATACATTTAATTTTTTGTTTAAGAGGATATTAAATTTTTGATTCATAGGATCGAATACTTAATATTTTTGTTTAAATTAGGCTGGTATAAATGTGGTTCAAATTTCCTATATCGGTTCTGTAGTTAACAGTGTTTTTATCTTCTTTTAATTTCTCTCATTTCCTTTATCTGAAATTTTTGGTAATTCATATCTTTGTTTTTTATTATGGCATTGTTATAATCAAAAGTATGTTTTTCATCCTGTGTGTGTTTGTTTAATGCTGTTGAGGCGTTTTTCGTATATTTATGGCCATTCAATCTGTTCTTTAGCAATTGGCTCGTCATGCCTATATATTTTTTGGGACAATTTGTGCGAGGGATCGAATATACTACATTTGATTTATTCATGAGAGGAGTTTTACTTTTTAAATTAGTGAACAGTGTATTTAATTTTTTATGGGACCTGTAGCATACAATAACATCATGCTTTTTTAAAATGTGTTTTATTTTTTCTGACGGCTCACTAGTGTAAGGTAATGCTACATATTTTTGCTGTATGTTCTATATTTCTTGTTATTAGGTTATTATAAAATTTATATGTTCGTTTATTAATTATTTTGGTGATAGTCTTTTCATTGAAATTATTGTTTATTACTGTATTTCTCACTTTTTGCAGTATTCTTGGTCGGAATTCTGGAGACGTTAGAGAGATAGCACGATCAGCCAGATCGATTATAACACTATTTTTTTTGAGTTTTTGAATGATTAGAGAAACAGTTTAGATATCTACCTGACCAAGTTGGTTTGGTGTACTATTCAGTTAAAATTTTGTTTTTTCTGCGTATAAGTGTCATATCTAGAAAATTTATTTTATTATTTTCTGTTTCGGACGTGAATTGTAATTTTTCGTGGAAACTGTTTAACTCTTGGAGAATTTCACTTATTTTATTTTGTGGCACGGCTGTTATGCAATCATCGACAAAACGTTTGGAAAATATTATATTAAAATTTAATTTTTCTAGACGCCTTATATTAAAGATATTTTAATTACCTTTAATTTTTATTAAGGCCCCCTGAAATATGCTCCTTAAGACCTTATTTTTTAAACTTAATATTTTTCCTATTGTTCCATGATGAAAAGAGATAAGAATATCTGTTTTAATATGTGTTCGTAAAGTATTATTATTTGCATAAATGTGAAGAAAAGTAAGATTATCCCAAAAGCTTTTGAATAAAGTTATTCATATCATCTATATCATAACTACCTGGGAGTATTTTAATCTCTTTGGGTCATAAATGAAAATATTATTAGTCTCGCAATATTTAGAATAGTAAAGTTTCAGGATTTACAGGCACAATAGAATAGTCAAAATTACCACTTAAATATGTCTGAGGATGAATATTAACAGAAAGTGTAGGAAAATTACCACTAATGGCAAATCTGTACGACATGTATTTTAAAATTTGCAATTACTAATGCAGTAGCCATTTCTTCGAAGTTCCAATTATTTGAAATAGCGACAGCTTCAAATTGGTGTTTGTACATTATCCAAGATCTTTGACCACCGTAAATTGGGTATTTGATGTTCTGTTCTGTAGTTATTAGTTTATCAGAAGGACCATGCTTCTTTATTTTTTTGACTTATGTCTGTCTATATATATATATATATATATATATATATATATATATATATATATATATATATATAATATGACTATTTACCTCTTGGCGTACTTCTAATTCTATCTCATCTACGACTTCTTTCAATTCTTGTCGCACTTCTACATCGTTGTGTCGCATTTCACCTATCTCTTTCTAAAATTTTTGCGTCCCAGAACAATTGATCGAATTTTTACATTTCTTGTATAATGACCTCCTGTATCCATTTGCAAAGTTTATCTTCATTTTTAGTGAGACGTTTTCCATTTTTTTGGTGACGCACTTCTTCTTGTTTGTCTTTAAGACCACATTCTTCTTTTTGCTCTTTCTCTTCTTGTTTTTTTTACACGATGTTATTTTTCTTTTAAGCAACGTTCTTCTTCTTCTTTTTGATGACATTCTTCTTCTTCTTTTCTTTTAAAAAACATTGTTTTTCATTTTGCGACATTCTTCTTCTTCTTCTTCTTCTTTGTCTTTAAGACGTCGTTCTTCGATAGGTTCTACAACAGTAACCAATGTTTTTCATTTGCTCCATTTCGGCTATTTGCTGTCTAGTGTTTACCATAGAACCTTCGGCAAATAACGATCGTCAAGTCAGTTTTTCGTTATCTTTTCTAGTTTTCAAATATAATTTTCTAAACTTCTTTATTGATAATAAACCGATGGTGAAGTTAGTTCTTCGCTATCTCGTCTGAATTTCAAATAGAATGTTCTAGAACTTATTTTCTTGCTTGATAACAAATTCAACACTGAAATTCATTTTTCTCTACCTCTTTTGGTTCATAAGTATAGTTTTCTGAAAATCCGGTGATAATACTTACTTCTGACACCAATTTTTACGATTTTCTCACTTTAAAGACACTCACTGGGTTCGCAGGATAAAACACAATACTTTTAACTAACTTCCTTTCAATACTATATTAACTTCTTAATACTTTTACACCTAAATCACACTATTTATTTATTACTGCTTAATCCTTCACTATTCAAATCCCTATTTATATATCTATAGAACCTCCTAGAAATAACAAGAAATTTGCTAGCATAAAAGTTGAGAACTATCTGGAAATATGATAATTAAATGACTCATTACATCAAGATAATATTTGTATTCCAGGGTGCACTAAAAATTTACCGTAGTTCTTCGTTACAGTATTAAGAAATTTTGCTCTAATATTATGCGTGAAAATATTATAGAAATAGTGGTAGGTAAATTACAAAAACCGTCAAGAAGGAGAAGAACAATTGTTAAAGGCCTAGATGACTTATGGCAAGCTAATTTGGTAGAGATGAAATCTTATGCCAAATTTAATAAAGGTTTTAAATATATTTAAGTAGTAATAAATGCATTCTCTAAATATATTTCGACTCGACACACCGAAAGTAAAAAGGGAAATAAAGCAATTGAAGCTATGAAAAATATTTTAGGAAAAATATCTAAAACTGAAAAATATATAAAGGTTCGGGAAAAGAATTTTTCAATAAAGATTTGAAGATATTATGTATTACTACAAAATTAATCATTATAATAGTTACTCCAATCTAAAAAGAAGTATAGTAGAACGTGTAAATCGAACTTTAAAAAATATAATGTGGTAATATTTTAGTAATAAAGGGAACTATTAATGATACTGTATTTTACCAATCATTACTAAAAATTAAAATACTATTCACAGAACTACCGGATATAGACCTGTTGAAGTTCTTAAAAAAATGAGAAAACTATATTTCTAAATTCTTTTACTTTCAAAAGAACGCAATAAATTTAAAGAAAATGATTTTCTTAGAATTTCCAAACAAAGAGAAGCTTTTAAAAAATAATATACTCCAAATTGGTCAACTGAAAATTTTCAAATTAGAAAGGTTCAATGGATATATTGAAGGTAGTTTTTACGAAGAAGAGTTGCAAGAAGTTAAACGTCCAGATGTATTTTTGGTTGAAATAATCTTAAGGATGAAAGGGAAACAAGTTTTTGTTAAGGGTTAGGTTTTGATAAATCACATAAGTTATGGATTTTTAAAAAGATATATTATAATTCATTTTAAATACTATTACGTATTAGAATTTTTTAAATAAAAGACTTTTCTATAAGCATTTATCTTAATTTAGGATAATCATTTTTACGACAAAGATTAACAATATAAAATTATATTTTTACATTAAATTTTTTATTACATATTTTTTTCTGAATTTTACGTCAAAAATATTTTTAAGAACACATTATTTAATTCTTAATCTATCAAATTACAATTTTTGATATTCAAATTTTCGAGCTTGCCCATACGCAAAGTCCCATGTCACTAATACATGAACTTTATTATTATTGTCACTAATTGTCACTCATTTCTTTATATTTCTATTGTAACCGACCTGTCTTTCTTAACTTTTTTTGCTAATTCCTGTTTATGTAGCTCAAACATTTCTAAAATAATTTCAACATTCTTCCTGTTAAAATTCCGACTTGCTTCTAAAACATTATAAATATGAGGAAACAATTCTTCCGACTGATAATAATAGTAATGAAACGAATTAAAATATTAGGAAAATTTCTGCTTTTTAATTATTTGATTTTTATAATCTACAAGTTTGTCGACTTCAATTAGTTTATCCATTAATTCTCTTCCAAGAATCACATAATATTCATCCTTTTGAATTCTGATAACAGGAGAATTATTTATTTTTTCAAAAAATACTGTAATTTTTACAATTTTTAGTGGGTATGCATATGCTTGAGAAGACTAAAAATAGTTCAGTAACACTCCTTGATTTTATTGAAGTTCTTTCTATTCTTCTTCATTCAAATGAATGTGAAATCTATTTTAACCTAAAATTAGAATTTTTGGGGTAAAATATTTTATGCCAATTTCAATACAAACTGGATTTATATCAGTTAAAATTGCTACTATTAAACATGATAACTGCAAATTAAAATACGTAGTCTGAATATAACTTATCCTCTCCACTTGTTTATAGAACCCAAAGTAAAGAAGATTTATTAAACATTTATGACCTATCTTGGTACAACAAAATTGTCAAGAACGACAAAATTAAGAAGCTACCTATTGATAAAGTTATGCTGAAGATAAATAAAAGTAAACAGTTATTATTATTATCCTTCTCCCCCTCATCATAATTTTTACCATAAGTATAGCTGGATGTCGAAAAAGAATTTTTACTTTATTTCAATTCAATTAGTAGTCGAAACTGTTTTATTTAAAAACAAAAATAAATTTTAAAAAAATTTGCTATCAGACTGACTTTTATTCATATTATATGTATAAGCAGTTGAATAATTATTAATATTTATAGCTTTCATATAATCACGTTTCAGGTTTAATAGTAAACCTATCGTTTTCAAAACATACCATTCCACGTATAACCTTTAGAGCATAAAGTGCACATAGAGTACTATTTATAACTGAATGAAAAGAAATGTAGTTTATTAAGGATGCCATTAAAACACTATCTTTTATAAACATATATTAAATAAAAAATAAGAGATTAAACACAAGAAATATTGAACAAACCATTTTAGACCGAAAGGCTTGTTTTCATTTTAAAGTAATTCTTTAAAACAGTTGTATAATAAATTCACAAATATACCTTCATTTTTATAGGTTCAAAATTTTCTTTTTACATAGCTACACACATTCAATTAAATCACAGTTTTTCCAGTGATAGTAATGTTCCTGAATGAGATCATTCCTTCAGGAAAATATTTCTGTACCACAATAAAAAGTTTTACAAACATCTTATAAAAAAAATAATAAAACCCTGCAGGAACTAATTCTTCAACATTTAATTTTCCCTTCCAATAGTTGAATGAATTAAGTATTTTGTTTTAATTTCTGTATAATTTAGTTTTAATTTCTTTTTCAAAAGATTCTAGGCACATTACTACTATAAACTTAGCAAAGATGTGTTTTGACTGAAACTTTGAAATTTAATTTAATCTTAAATACTTCAGTTTAGTAGTTGAAAATAGAAAAATATTAAATGAAGTCTTTAAACCTTGAATTTATAGACCATTTCATGTTTTATAAACCATCGGAAAAGAGGAATATCTTAGTGAGCCCATGCTAAAAATTTTTTAAATTTTTTATCGTCATTAGAAGTAAGAGCTAACTTGTTAAATATATCTGTATAAATATTTTGAAGTCGAGGTCTAAACAAATACATTTTACAGAAAGCTTTTGAATGTTCTACCTCATCTTTATAAAGTGTCAATTCTAATTGTTTTAGTACTACCTTTTAACACCGTTTGCTTTTTTAGCAAACTATTTTCTGTTTTTCCACAGTAAGCTTTTGCTCCTGTACCACAAGAACTTTCTATTGGCTTTCCAGCATTTTCATTTTTAGACTTTCCAAGAACCCAGTTCGTTAACGGCATATCATGAATATTATTTACAAGGTAATTTCATGTATAAAATTTGTCAATGTGACTCCTAATATCATCATAAACATTATCTGCCATAATTTCTGACATAACGGAATTTATCTCAGTGTAAAGAAGCTTAATATTCTCATTACATAAAGATTTTAAAAAACCATAGAAAAAGTCGCACATCACAATTTTTAATATATCTAAATAGAAAACACTACATAAACAATTTTATTGTACTAGTAATTTTCGCATTTGGATAGTTATTAAATTCTCAGAAAATATAGTGTGTGATTTCGCAATTAAATTTTCTGGACCATCTTCTCTATTAATTTTTAACCATTGAGTAACCAAATGTATATCGATCCTTTTTTAAAGGTTTCACATAGCTTTGTAAACACTATTATCTTGTACTCTATAAGAATTTTTATGAAATACATTTGCGGATTAATTTTTTAAGTTTGTATTTGGATCTATATATTTTTTTAACCCTGGGGCTGTAAGTTGTATTACTCCATGTATTTTAGTTAACTTCATTCCATATTCAATGCACCGTTTTAATAAAGTCTAGTGAATTAAATATCTATCCTTATTTTTTAAATTTGGAATTAATTTGAAAGTTTTAGAATTGTGTGATTTAAAATTTTCAGGACAAAACGAAAATTCACTATGAAAATTACATAAAATTTCAAGGGATTCTAAATCAACTTTTAAAACATACTTTTTTCATTAATGTCACAAACATTAATTATGTGTAAATTTAGAAGTTGTTGATTTGATAACCAAATAAAATCTTTTTGTCGAAGAAATAGTTAGATATCCTTAAATGTTAGTTGCGTCAAAGTACATAATATATTTAGTTGGTTATGATGGATCGTACCTTGAAAGAAATAAATTGTTTGCTGCAGATTTTCTACATACATAGGTGCTGATTCCGTCTCTTGCATTACTTTTAAAAAAATATAACATATCAGGGTCATTTAATCAATCCAACTTTACAGTAACGTACCTTTAACAAGCGTTAAAACTTAAACCCAGAAAAGTGTAATAATGCTCCGGATCTAGGTTATAATTTTCCATGCAGTTTTTTTCTGAAATTTTGAAAAACAACCACCAAGAGTAATATATCAGATTTGAGATAAATATCAGAATATTGACTAATTGTATGACAATTGAATAAATTCCAAACATTTTTGACTCTTTTATATTCCTTATTGGCAATGTATTCAGCTGTTAACTCGCTATAAAATTATTTTTTGTGTAATAGCTTGGTTTTACTTAATTTTACAATGTGATAAATATATATTTAAGGAAAAACTCCTTTTTGATTAATATATTTAAATTTTTTTTATCATTAAAATATTTAAGCACTTCTTTGCATTAAGATTGGACGCTAGATTTGATAAAGAATTTATCTGAACTAACCTGAACTAAATGAATCAATAAACATGCGATATAAAAATTTTAATTTTTTATAACTTACTTTTTTATCTAAATGTACATTTACTTCAATATATTTTTTTAAATGAGATAATTTTTCATTGTTTTGAGCATTTACAGAAAATTGTCCATGATTTGGACAAATCATAATTACGCAAATTATGAGTAGTGAACATAACCCGATCCTCTCTATCCCCCCACTCCTCGACCTTGACCTTGACCTTGCCCCACCCCTCTTTGGCCCCGCCCACATGTCCTTGTCATTGACCTTGAAAGTGCACGTGTGCTTGGGCCTTGACCTTGTGTTCAAGGTTGTGTGTGTGACCTTGACCTTGACCTTGGTCGAGACGACCTTGACTTTGTTGGAGGTCATCTTGGGTGTGTGACCTTGAAGTAGTTATTTGTGCATTGTAATAGTTTGGGATGATATTGAAATGATTTTGACCTTGCAAATTGTTCTATAAATTGTGTGAGTCTATTTGCATTCATTCAGTGTGAAATGTCAGATACGGAACTATCTAAAGAAAAAATTATAGAGCAAGTCGGCAGAGTAATTTGTTTATATCAGAGTAATTTAAAAAGTTTGTGTGATTTTGAAGAGAAGGATCTAGCATTTTTTCCTCTCGAATATTTAAAAACTTGCGTTGATACGCTGAGTTTACGGCAAATTTGGGATAAGCTGCCAGCGCCATATCGGTGTGACAAGGAACTACAGTTAAGCTTACCCTGTTACATTCACTATGAACAAATATATCGTCATTATATAGATGGGCCACCACCAGCAATAAAAAAGTGTCGTGAATGTAAAAATGAGTAATGAATATGAATAATGCTTTGCAAGAGACAGTAAAAAAATTGGGCGATGAGTTCACTGAAACGGCTAGTAATTATTTCAATGATGCAATGAAAAGTCGAGCAGAATGGGCGTCGCGCTATTGTGATTTGGCTTATGAATATGAAAAGGCTGCGAATGCATGTCGTAAATATTGCAGCAAAACAATAAATTTACAAGACTTTGATCGTGAGATAAAAAAGTTGGGGTTTAGTGACTGTTTGGAAAAACTGATTAGGTTCATTGCAGATCCGGTTGTGTTAGATGAAATTAGAGTGTAGGACTTAAGTTTAACGTAGTAGTAGTTAATAAGGAAAGTTTAGTGCGAGAAATGTACGAAGAATTTCTAATTTCTGCAGCCTGTTCGGAATTTTACGCATATGAAATGCAAGATTCGGAGGCTCAAGATTTTAGTGTATTTTTTAAGTATATGGACCATGCCGAAGTGTGTCTTCTAGCTTGTATAATTTGTAAGAATTTTCTAAGAAATAAAAACAAACAATTATTATTGAACAAATTAAGGAAATTAGGTTTAGGTGATAATGTTACACGTATAGAAGAATGGCAGAAAAAAATCAATCAATAAAGTACATAAAATGTAGTTATTTGTTTCATTATATTTTGTCCTTGAAGTTATCCTTATACCAATTTAAATGTGTGACGTCGTTTGACCTTGAATACTCCTCCCACTATTTCTATCATTAAGCTACCCCCGCCATTGCTACAATTCGACCTTGAAACCTCGCTATAAAGGTTCGTGGGAAAAGAAGTGACTTCAAACAGTCGCAGATATCAGTGGCATAAACATCAAATATTGTGTTCGAGTAGTGTTCTGAAAGTGCTTTTATATTCACGGTAATTTTTGGATTTATATACCATTTTTTCAATAATGAGTATTGCAAAAGAAACTCTAGATGAAATTAATGAAATGTTTAGCAAAGATTTCGAGGTTTTAGAGAGAAAAAAGGTTACCGAAATGATTGTAGGCAAAGTGTATAAAATTGTAAAGATGGTTTCAATGACTACACGATTTGGTAAAACTCTTTTAGTGGCTTTACACGATGACGGTGATAATAGCACATTTGAGACTTTTTTGCCAAAACGTGTGGCCGAAACACTATCTGACGATATTGTAGATATTATGAGTAAAACTAAAGATAAATACACTCTAACTTATTTGGGGCAGGGCACTAGAGTTTTTGGAAACAATACTCGAACATTATTACGTTTTGGCTCATTGGAGTAAATTGTATGTAAATTGTTTGAAAAAAAAAGATGTAATTAAATTTAAAATATAGTTGCACATGTCAGAATACTTACGCGTGTTCATTATTTCTGTTAAAGATGTCTGCTGATGCGACGACAACGACGACGACCGCCAACGAATGTGTAGATAGATACATATTTTGGTTGGGGAGAGAATTAAGAAATAGGGCTCACGATATGTTAGATAGCGTAAATGATTGGTCGCATATTGATGTAACCAAAGATCAATATAAGAACGAGATCAGGGATACAATCAATTTTATGGCTGGGGCACACTTGTGCGACAAATTTTTATATGGTTCCATAGACATGGATACATTTTGTGCTGAAATGGTTGAAGAAGAATTAAAAGAATACCTCGTCAATATTCCACATTTACCAGGTGAGATTGCTGCAAAATATGAATTGGTTTCTACAACAGCAACAGCCCAAGACGTTGACGATCGAAATAGTGTCGGATGGGATAGAATTTTGAGCAACGAAAACGAAGACATGGAAAATTAATTTTTTATAATTTTTGTATTTGTGCAATTAAATAACTGTAAATAAATATCTGTTACAATCACAGTTTTATTTTATTTCTTTTATAAACATACCAACCCAGTAGATCATAGTCAGTGTTTCTTTTTCTCAGCTGAAATATTTAATATAAGTAGGGCAAATAAAAATAAAATAGTTTAGTAAAGATTGAAAATGAGTCGAGGAAACAACACAATTGATAAATTTGGTCGTCAGAAATATAATGAAAAATATCATATATTATCTGGACCACAAGGGATTGGTTTTAAACTTACAGCGGATGGGCAGTATGATATGGGTGGAAAAATCATAACCAACTTAGGCGAACCTAAAGATGATGACGATGCTGTGACAAAACACTTTGTTAATAGAAAGTTTTACAATTTTGCAGTTGTAATATGTGACATATTTAACAAGGATGTCCTCCCCATGATATACAAAAATAATAGTGAGTTTAAAACAAAAATTGAAGGTATGCAGAAAATACTCTATCATCAGCCTTTAAATGACTCATTAAGCGCACTGTCGTACGGCTCGACTTCAAAAAAAATCTAAAAAAGGGAAAGCAGGTTAAAGAATAGGAGAACGCACTCCGAGTGGCATAGCCTTGAAGATAACGTCGTAGTCGTCGGTGAATTGGACCTTCCCTCCAAGAATATTGAAATGTTATTTATGTGTATGATGTTTTATTGTCATTGTTTTTAATGATGAAGATTGAAATAAAAAACTTTATTTTACAATATATTGTTTATTTATTTTACATTTTAAATTAAAAATATAGTCATACAATATGTTATTTAAACAATATTAGCTTTATCTATCCAAGAGTTGAAGTGGTTGGGAAATCCTAGCCATTTGACAAATAATTGATCGATGTGATTTTTCTTGCGTTGCCTAAGGACCTTTTCTACTAGATAAACGCCAAGACTGCTTGTTTTTTGTAGTTCTGATTCGTAAAAACACCCTCTTATAGGCTGACCTTCTAACGATTCCAACAAGTAAGTAGGTGGATTTGTAACGTTAACTTTTACAACTTTAAACAATTCGGTTGACCAAGAGGGTGTATATCCTTTCTCCAATAAGCTTTTGTACTTGCTAATACGCACAATGTCACCCATGGAAAACTTAAATTTTTTAGGTACAATTTTTAAATAATCATATGCTTTAATATGTGTTTTTTCTTGCACGTCTGCAGGCTTCATTCCAATGGTGCAATGTTTCGAATGGTTATAGGTTTTTGTTACTGCCGATAATATATGTATCCATTTGTAAGATCCTCTTGTCGAGAATTGTTTATATAAATTATTTTTTAAAGTCCTTATGACTCGCTCAACAATTGCAACTTTCTTTGTGCTGTAAGTGGAATAATGATTTATATTATATTTTTTCATCAGGGCTTGAAAGTTTGTATTATAGAACTCCTTTCCTTGATCACTTTGCAGATTTGTTGGTGTATATGATGCCTCTTCAATGATGCTTTTCATCGCATTAGTAACTTCTATACCAGTCTTGTTTTTTATGGCTTTGGTATAGACAAATTTCGAGTAACAATTTATACAGACCAAAATATAACGATAACCATAGTTTTCATCAGCATACTGTTGCATTTCAGCCAAATCAATTTGCCACAAATCTCTGTATCCTTTTATTATCGTGCGCCGTCTTACAAAATTTTTTCTAGCCGTTCTATGTAGTTCATTAACAATCTTGATTTTTTCTAGACTGGGCTCCATATTATTAGTAATATTAAAGGTTTCAGATCGAAGGAAGAACTGAATAATATCATTAAATATTGAGCTTAATATATTATATCTTCTTCTCGTAATTCCTCTATGATTGACATAATTTCATTTTCGTGTCCAGTGTGATCGGCCATTTTGGAACTCCACAACAAACGTAAACGATCCACCAACTCTTTAGCTTTGTTCCAGTAGACATATTGAAATTTTTTCGAAGATAATTTCTTTTTTGTGGGTAACTGTAGTTTTTCCGAGAGATTTTTTCTTGTTATAGTACCACCTAATTTTGTGCCCATTATCAGAGGTCTAATAATTCGTAAATATTTGTTCCATCTGGTCTCCCGTAAACCATCACTTTTTTTAAAATTGTTGTAGACAGCACTCGTTGATTCAAAAATTTCGTTGTACGTTGAAAGTACATTATCACTTAATTGTTGTTGTTCCTTGCCTACACTTGGGGGTGTTTTAAGAAATAACAAATCATAAAGTGCCGGTGATCCACCATATTCTGCAATATTTTTCCCTTTTCTGTATAAGACAATATTTCCATTTCGAAAACGCACCTCTAAATTACCAATAAAATTTTTGTTATAATCTGTTTTTGAACCAAAACGTACACCATATACAGTATCGTATAGAGATAGTTTCGAACGTAATCCTTTCAGGTGTGCGTTTAAAATATCGGAAGTTGTGGTGTCAGCGGATGCGAGAGATGTATTAGTTGATGCCGAGGGTGTATCAAACACCGATTGGCTAATATCTTCTTTTGAAATGCGATGCTGCTGCTGCTGAATAGGTGTGGAGGTTTGAAAGGAATGTGTAGGTTGGGGAAAACCTGATATTTGAGTCGACTGCACTGATGTACTGAGACTATGTGACTTTGTAGCTGGATAATGTTGTTGCTGTTGTTGTTGTTGTTGTTGTTGTTGTTGCTGCTGCTGCTGCTGCTGCTGACGTTGCTTAACCACATCAGATATAGTTGTCAACGGCTTAGAAATGGGTTCGTAAAACTTTTCCAATTCCACAACATTAAATTCTTTAACCGCTTTAATTTGTTTAAATTTTTTTCTGACGGCATTGGTAGCTTCCACTAGTTTACGTTTTAAGTCGATCGCGTTATTCATGATGTTAATAAAGGACGTTTCAACAATCAAATGAGCGTTTTCTCTTATTATTACAGTAATATATAGCTATCAAATCCTTTGCGGTATCTTCCCGATTTCACATCACTGTCTTTATCAATTACTAAAAATCCATACTTATTATCCCAACATTTTGAGCACATTTCTTGAAATTGAGTAAAAGTTAGATCCGGTGAAATGTGGTCGGAAAATATGTGTTTCATATTCAACTCATCTTGTTTAAACATAATAATAAAATTGGCGTTGTCTCGCACAAGCTGTTTAAGCACTCGCGAATATGTTTGCGCTAGGTAAAAGGAGTCGATATTTTTATGATGTCCCATGCTAAAGTACGATCTTATAACATCTTGTTTTTCACATATAACATCATCAAAGATAAATATAGAGTTTGGTTTTGCATCGGACGGTTCCACAATATTACTGGAATCACTAAAGGCATAGTAGCCTAAACCTTTGATGGGCGCTAAAATTTTCCTTAAATACTTATATTTCGGTTGATACAGAGATTTCGAGTAAATATAGACATTTTCGAAACGTAGCCCAAAGGGGTGTGTAAGCAGCGAAATCATGACATTAGTTTTTCCACAATTGGATGGACCAATTAAGAGGCCGCGAATAGAGGAAGGAAGTAGAGGACCGTGTCTCTTCATTATCTTCTTTTCAAATCCAAGTCCGACTTTTTCATCGAGATTGTCAATAGGAAGTTTTTGTTTAAGATCGATAACGCGCATCTTAGGAAAATTTGATATTTTATAGGCAATTTTTCACAAAAACTGTCATTCAGATGCCGAGCGTCAAACGAAGTGGACGGTCTCACGTTTCCAACAAAACTGGATACGGTATTGTGAATTCGTTAATAAATAAATTACCATTCGAGGTACACATTCCTGGTTATCAATATTGCGGACCCGGAACAAAAGTAATAAAACGTGTAACAAGAGGTGATCCAGGCATTAAACCTTTGGATGCCGCATGCAAAAAACACGATTTAGCCTATTTACATAATAAAGACAACATAAGTGCGAGACATCGAGTGGATTACGAGCTCGAACAAAGTGCTTGGAATAGAGTAAAATCGAAAGATTCCAGTTTAGGTGAAAAAACAGCAGCTTGGTTATTTACAAACATTATGAAAGGAAAACAACGTTTTGGTATGGGTGTACCATCATCATTATCAACAAAAAAAAAACATCTAGTAAAGGCACACGTCATACAAAAAGGAAAGGTGTTAATAAAAATCGACATGTTCGGAAAGCCAGTTTCGGAACAGCTATTCGACAAGCAGTTCGAAGGGAATTATTAAAAGCCGGAAGTAAAAATGTGTTGGAAAAAAATGTCATGAATGCATCTAAAATAGCTCTGTCGGCAGCACGTAGATCGGTAAAAGCGGCAGGTGGCAAAAGGAAGGTTCATACACCGAGAATAATACCGATTCCTAAAACTGGTGGAATATTACCATTAATACCAATTTTTGCCGGGTTATCAGCTTTGGGTTCATTAGCAGGTGGGGCAGCGGGAAAAGCAGTAAAAAAAAGCAGCGAAGATAAAACCGGTGCCGGCCTGTATTTAAAATCGAAAGGAAATGGTTTGTTTCTAAAGCCATATCGTAAAGGTATGGGATTATTTTTAAATCGTAGATCAAAAAACTAATTGAATCCCTACCTCGAAGACCACTATCTAACATCGATATAGAAAAATATGCCAAAAAGAAAAGAATAGGACACTTTCGAGGCGTTTATATGAGGGATTAATTACCTAGACAAGGTCCTCGACGTTACGAAGCAGCAATAGTGAATTTGGATAGTACGCTTGGTGCAGGGACTCATTGGGTAGCTTATAGAAAAAATTATTCTAAAGTAACATATTATGACAGCTTCGGCGATTTACCCCCACCAATCGAATTGGTACGATATCTACAAACGGGATCGGAACCATCAAAAATTATTTACTATACATACGATCGTCAGCAGGATTTTGGAACAGTCTGGTGTGGACATTTGTGCTTAAAGTTTCTTGTCGAATCATCAGCGTAAAAGATGTCATCATCGTCGTCACCATTAACACGGCAAATGGATCGCAATAACTATACTAAAATGTTGCAATCACTGAAAGCATTTCATCTAGCCGGTGGATTAAGGAAAATGACCGTGAAACAGTTAGAAAACATGCCCAAGGAAGTAATGATTGCATTAGCCCCAAATGAAATTCCATTGGTTTGGGAAAAGTTGCCCGAGCACCTCAAAAGCGATATGGATATATTAAAATATCAGTGCGGTTGCAAACATTATTTCAGCAGCAGCAGCAATTTAAACGAGGTTACGGCTGATGAGGATCTTACGGCTAGAAAAATATTTTGTTGTTATTGCAAAATCAGCGATGTGCGCATAAAAGCAGAAAATAGCATAAAAACATCACTATCAAATGCAGTGAGAAAAGGTGTGAAGATGAATCTTTTTAAATGTTGCCGCTAAGAATAAAACCGAGATGTGTGATGTTTTAATGGTTAGTCATGTCTTATGCGTTCACACTAACAGGACACTCGAGCGTCTTAAGCGCCGATTTTTATCCACCAGTCGAATTAAATAGAGAAAACAAATATGGTCTGGCATTGCTGGGATTTTACACATACAATTCAATTTTTAATGTGGACGAAAGCAACAATAAGTTTGCCTACGTGAAGGAGGGTTACACCACCGATCCGATACAATTGCAGATTCCACCTGGGGCCTGAAATAGATGAGACAGGTAAAGCTATGTCGGAGGCTTTGAGGATTTCAAATGAAGAAAAGAACGATGGAATCTTTTACTTGGTCGCTAATAATAATACGCTGAAATGTGAACTGAAATCCCAATATACTATAGATTTCCGGGGAGAGGCGAGTATCGGTAAAATGTTAGGATTTAATCATACAGTGTTAAAAAGAGACAAAAAGCACGAATCAACCGAGATGGTGGAAATAATGAAAGTACGCATTATACGCGTAGATTGTAAAATAATTTCCGGAGCATATATGAATTCTGTGGAAGGTCATACCTTGTTCGAATTCGATATCGACGTGGAGCCCAGGTTACAAAATCAGTAAAGAACCACAAAATAATATTTATATGCCGTTAATGCCGACAGAACGTCAGTTTATCGACAACATTACTCTTCGCATCTTGGACGATAGCGGTGATCTAATCAATTTTCAAGGCTAGAAAATCATCGTGAAATTGGAACTGAAGAAACTTTCATAGAAATGGGTTTTTGCTTCAATCGTCAATTGTGTATGCTGTCGACTAAGATGGGGGAACCGCCGAAACATAATAAAATAAAAGAAGAGTTAACGTCAAGGTTATTCGTCGTCCAGACGTTAGATCACAAACATCTCAACAGTTATCTGCCGAAGACTATAAATTTTTAAAATCAATCGGTCTTAAAGTGCGAAAATGATTTCCACCACCAGCGATAAAATAGAGGTTTTCTCCGAGCCCATCTTGGACAATTCCATTATGAGTCTAGAAGAGCATACGTATAAACCATACGGATCTCCATCATTCAACAATTCGGATGAAGTCCGTACCCCCATTAATTTTAAAGATATTATACTGGATATCGCCGAAAGTTACATATATATCGAAGGAAAATTTAAACCCATAGACGCAACGAAAAGATGTTTTTTATCAAATAATGCCCTCGCATTTTTGTTAGATGAAATTCGCTACGAGATGGGAGGTGAGCAGGTCGCCGTGGTTCGTAAACCTGGAGTTACGACGACATTAAAAACCATGGTTTCATTCGGAAGTTTGCAACAAAGATCTCTCATGACGTGCGGATGGGGTTTCGACGAAGCAAACCAAGATATCGTAGACACGGCAAGTAACGTATTCTCCGGGAAATTACCCTTAAAATATCTTATGGGATTCGCCGAAAATTACGCAAAAGGTGTTTTCAACGTAAAACAAGAGCTTATTATGATTATAGCTCGCACTTTTACCAATTGTTACGTCGGCGAAGTAGAGGCAGAAATTAGTATCGACAAAATCGAATGGAAAATTCGTCACATCATTCCAGACGACAAGCAAAAATTGAAAATACTGTCTCGCATTACTAAAGGTGGAAACAATGCCAGTATTCAAATGGCATATCGTAAATGGGGTCTGTACGAATTACCAGCTTTAAGGCAAACATCTTCCGACGTGTGGGCCTTGAGAACGAGTACAAGTCTGGAAAGACCGCGCTATATAATCGTCAGGTTTCAAGACAGCAATAATTGCGACAAGAAAGAAAAAAACGCAACCCAGTTTACCCACGCCGACGTATGCGACATTAGACTGTATCTGAATTCAACCGTTTATCCCTACGAAAGATGGAATTTAGATTTCGCCAAGAAACTGTACGCAGCAGCCTATTACAATTACGAAAACTTCCAAAGCAGCTACTACGGGCGCGAAATAAACGATCCGATGATAACGTTCGCGGAATATATGAAAAACCCCGTTTCTATTATCAATTGCAGTCATCAACCAGAGGCGATTAACTCATCGACAGTGGATGTGAAATTGGAGTTCCAAACGAGAAAGAATAAATTCCCCAAAGACACTAAAGTGTACGCATTAGTTATTCACGACTCATTTTTTAGTTATAATGTATTAAACGGTTCGGTGACCAATAAATCTATATTTTAATGTATCTATTATATGTAACACAAAATAATGTTAAAATAAGGTACTTCAATCAATAAATTTGTAATGAGTGAAGTAGTAGTTTTATATTTATTTGAAACCCAACAAAAAAAAAAAAAGCGGACGGAAAAGCCCGCTGTTTAAGAAAAGAGTACGGGAGTTTAGATAATGGTGGTTTATTAAGTGGAAAAAAGAGCTTAAATAACACAAGAAAAAATTTTTAAGGCAAAATATGAAAACAACGATTTAGAAAATTTGTAGGAAAGTAACGGTTAGGAATAGGGAAAAAAGTTATAAGAAAAAATTATAGAGGAAATCGAGTACTATAAGTAGGCATTTTTCCCGATAGTAAAAACGTAAAAAAATATTTTTTTTTTTAAAAAATTGAAAAATGGTGAATGTGCGCCAAAGTTGAAGTTTTGGAGCAAAATAATATTAGGAAATTAGAAAGAGAATATTTTTCTACATATGGTAGTATTTTTCAAAATTCGGAAAGATGAAATTTTAAGAAAAAAGTTATAGTAAGTTAGTAATTTGGATTTTTTAAAGCGCTGTAGCTCGGGAACCATTCAAGATAGAAAAAAAATAAAAGCACTTCGATAGCCCAAAATTTTGAGGAGAATGCGATGGTGTAAAAAAAATTATATATTTTTTTTTTTTTTCGAAAATGCTGAATACGCGCTAAAGTTGAAGATTTAGAGAAAAACGGTATTGGGAAATTAAAGAGAGAATTTTTTTCTACATATTGTAGTATTTTTGAAAATTTGAAAAAATGAAATTTAAAAAAAAGGGTTATAGAAAGTTAGTATATTGAATTCTTGAAAACTCCGGAACCGTTCAAGATAGAGAAAAAATAAAAGCACTTTAATTACCTAGAATTTTGAGGAAAATACAATGGTGAAAAAAAAATTCGAAAAATCTTAAAAATGAAAAAAATTTAGACGAAAAAATTGAAATTCTCGAGTTAGGAGGCTAGAGCGCCGAACGGGAGTATGTGGAAGTTGTAGGGGAGAGTTTTTTTTTTTTTTTTTTTTAAGTGTGCCTGAGGCATAATTTGCATTTTTTGTAAATATGTAGCAAAGTAATGGTTACAAATATCAAAAAAATTTATTTGAAAAAAATGTAGAGAAAGTCTAGTACTATATGCTAGAAAAGTGGAGGGGGGTAGTTTGTGTCCATAACAGAGATACGGTGAGTTATAAAATCATATTATTCTCAAACTTATATAATGCATATATGCACTCCACCTTACCCCCTCCAACTTTTTGAATGTATATAGAGGCCGGTATTAGAATTATTTCATCATTACACATTCGATCGTCAAGATGGAAGATACACCAAAAAGGATCATTGGCATTGTCAGGCCATTCGTGCCCGGCAAAATATGCAAGTGTGAGGAGTGCGGGGGTACCGCACCAGGAGCGGCACCTTCGGCACCGCCTGCAACACCAACACCACCAGCGACGGCGACGGTACCGCCAATGAGAAGACCATTGTGCGTATTGCACCTAGGTCGGTGTTAATATCGTTGGGTATTACCCCACGGTAGGCACCCGACCCTCCCCCCAGGCCCTTTTAGGGCCACAAAAACGGTCCTTTTCAGGACCACATTATATTTTGATCGTAGTTTAGTAATCGTCACTTATGGGGCGAGATATTCGTTTAACGACGATTTGTCTCGTAGCTTAAGTGCCAAGTTATATGCTTGAGAACCTATGAAAATGTTAACAGTCCAAACAAGGTTTCTATTATTTTTTTTGTAATGTATTCTTCACAAAATATTAAGAATAAGTCTTATTGTCTAAACAAAAAAAAAAAAAACAAATCTAATTCCTTATTTAAAGTTTTTGAAAAAATCAATAATTCTATAAGCTCTCACCAATACATAACATTTAGAATCCGTTGGTGGGGTGGGGGTAGTTCTATATATATGAGACTGGGCCAGTTACACAGTCATATATTCATCAACCCTCATACGATGAACATGAAGGAAGAAAGACCCGCCAGCAGAGGCTCATCCACCTTTAGTGATGACACCGTCGCCGACAACGTTGGAGACCTGCAAGTCTTCGACGACGACGAAGAGGTGGATTTTGAAATTGACGTCCTACGTTGGGACGACTTGGATGAGCTGATTCCGCTAGTGTATGACCACGATCCGGGTCTAGTGGAATTAGACGATGCGGGCGATTGGGTCTTACAAAGACTCGAAACTCCGTCGCCGCAGCCAGAGCTGGACTCGACGGAAGATGCGGTGCTGGAAATTCCAGCATCACCAATACCAGACGACCCGCAAGGCCCCTGCGATTCGTCAAGCTGGTGGTCGACCAGCGAGGATGGGGTACCATAAGCTCCACACTCTCCCTGGCCCTTTTTAAGGGCACACAACAACGGTCCTTTTCAGGACCACAAAATACTTTGATCGTAGTTTTAGTACATATTAGTACTTTGTTACTAATATTGTATGTATAGAATATACAATATTAGATACAAAGTATTAAAAGTTTAAGTGCTGGTGGAACCCAGCTAAATCGTTCGTTCGTATTTGAGACCACAAACAACTTTTGGTCTCAATACGTAATACGACATTTGTTTTCACCCCCCACCATTAATTTGTCTCTATATATACGACCACCAATACTTTTTACAATCATTTTAGTTCAACATGTCTGCGAGTGAACAACAACAACAACCCATCCAATGCCCTGTGGTAGATTCTACCACAGAGAATTATCTCGAGTGGGAGTCGGACGATCCCAGATGGGATGAACTTTGGCGGTTCATCATCGAATATGCAGAGGACAGCACCGCCACCACCCCCGTTGATGATGACGGGCCGTGCGACTCCACAACACAATAAAGAGTCGCATGTTTTACAACCAAACGATTTTTTTCAGGACCACAAAATAATTTGATCGTAGTTTTAGTTGGTTATAATACTTTGTAACCAATATTTTATGTTTTTTTTCATAAAAACATACAATATTGAGATGCAAAGTATTAGAAGTTCTGGCGACAGAACCTTAACTTCTTAAACCGAACCATATTTTAGCATACTTGAAAATATTATCAAAAAATATTTACAACTATTGCTATTGCGTAGTTTTAGTGGATTATTCACTCTTTTTTTTTATTACCTAATATTATTTGGGACAGGGCCTATATGAAATAACACACAAAAATAAATTTTCAAGTCATATTTTTTCTCTTTATAAAATATAAAAATCTGATCAAAGTCTTTTTTATTAACTACAATATATACATATATTTACAAACTTAATACTATAAATTAAAAGCTAATACCTACAACTACCTAACACCTACTACATAATTTATTAAAGTCCTCTAATTGTCTTTTTAACCGCGCAGATTCCATCTTTTTTAACTCTAATTGTCTTTCAAGTTCTAAAATGTTACTGTCACACGCACTCACTTTTTTCACTAAGTGTTTTTTCATTCAATAAATGTCTGTTAATTTGCTCTTCTGAGAGTTGGTGAAGTCTTCAACCCACTCCGGTTGCGATGGCTCGGAATATATTAAAGAAGAAGAAGCGGTTTCGTTTGGTGAAGACGACGATGACGACGACGACGACGACGACGACGAAGCAGCGGAAACTTCATCGCCTTCAAAACACCGCTTAAACCGCTTCTTCATAGGTTTCCGGCACCCCAATATCGGCGAAAGTGGCGCTGGGGAAGACTTCACCTCCGACACTATTTCCTGCTCTACGCTGGCCGGTGTTGGTGGCGTTGGTGGTGTTGGTCCATCGGGGCCTTCTATCACTTGCACTTCTACCGACAATGGCTCTTGTGGTGCTGTTTTCAAGAAGTCGGGTAATGGAACAGGGGTGGAGGGATGCTTAAAGTTAAACTTCTTCTTCTTTCCTTGTCCCACACCTTTAATCGCCGAATAAAATGTTTTTTTATCGGCGATTTCCGACTTCCGCATAGTCAAAAGCTTTTTTAATTTAGAAGCTTTCGGAGAAGATTCCCTGTTAGGCCGCGATGCTTTTCGCACAACCACATCACTTATTACGTTGATCTTCGGCTCCTTCTCCTCCGTCCAACATTCGAGGAATTGCGCAGCCGACTGAACCAACTCTTCATCGCGACCATTATTCAGGGCTCTGTCTTCGGCATCTTCTTGCTCCCTGCCATTCCAATTCTCGAATACCCCCGGACTTAACACTTCCAAGCCACTAATGTTATCCAACATGCCTTGTTGCGAACCGCAGCTCACGTCAAGAGCATCTAAAAGAGACCTTACATTCGACATCTTCGATATTAAAACTCACACTATAACTTTATCTTAGTACTGCACTGTTTGGTGTTCTGACGAACTGTGAAGAGCTCGAGCCAGCAAGTCTGCTTTTATGCCCATTTCCCCCACTACACCACCTTTATTCCTTTTGTTCGATGCATTAAGTATAATATTTAAACTTGTCAGATGCAAGGCCAAGACCAAGGCCGACGTAACCGGCAATACCAGGGTCGTTTTCAAGGTTGTAATTTTCATGGATTTTTTTTTTGTCCCTGTCAAGGTTATTTTAAAGAAACATATAAATATAGTACTAAACTTGTCAGATGCAAGGCCAAGGCCAAGGTCAAAGTACCCGTCAATGTCAGGGTCGTTTTCGAGGTTGTAATTTTCAAGGATTTTTTTTTTGGTCCTGGCAAGGTTATTTTAAAAATAATACATAAATAGAGTACAGCGATTGAAAAGTACAACATATTCAAACATCATGTTGCCAACTGATGAACAACCTAGTGAAGCAGCCAAAACATACAGTCATATACCAAAAGCTTTTTATTTAACTTGTCATCATTGTAAAAGACTAGGTATCTGCTGGCGAAATGATCTTACGTACGACTTCAACTACATTGACCTTTTCAGGGTTAAATTTGTACAATGCGGCTTTTGTGGACTAGTTTACTACCAGTTCAAGGACATTAATGAACGTGCCATCCAGAAAAGAAATTGGGTCATAGAAGAAGCTTACCTGTACAGAAGAAATTAACATGTATTTTATTTCTTAATTTTTAATTTTTTTGTTTGTTATATTTTTTATTTTTTAATAATAAAAAGTAAACTCAATTTTTTGTTATATTTTAATTTTTTTTCAATAAAACAATAGTAAAATGGATCTGTATGTGTATTTATTAAACATCACCTAAAATACGTTTTGCAATCCATATTTTTCTGCAGAGTCCGTTTATTAATGAAATAGAACCATATATTAGGGTGAAATCTAATGGTTTCAAATCAGTCTCACATAACAATGTCAGAAGTAAACACTATTGATAAGTTCGGTCGCAAAAGAAAATTTAAGGATTTTAACTTTATGCGAGGTCCTTCAGGAATAGGTTTTAAACTTACACCTAATGGAGATTACGATATGGGAAGCAAAAGATTGTGCTATTTAGCAGAACCTCTTGAAGGAGACGATGCGACCACACGAAATTATGTTGATAATAACCTTGCTCAGTGTGTGCAAGATACGCAGAAAGCTTTACATGACTCAACAATTGTTATTAAAGATATATTCAGAAACCAACTTGAAGGTTACGTACGCAAGAAATTAATTGAAACCGGTCAAGAACTTAGAGGATACATTGATGATACTGTTATTGCAATATATGAACTTAGGCAAGACGAACTGCGTGATGAACTTAACTCTAGAATGTTGAAAATTGAAAAGACTATGGAGGATCTTGTCAGCAAACCTGTTTCACATTAAACATTTACTCGTAGACCTGTGCGTTTAATTTACTATTAGACAAATTTTTCAACAATAACTTTTACAGTTTGTTATTTGTCGACACTTCATTATATTTATAATTTTAAAATAAAGGTTCAATAAAAAAGCAATCAAGTAATGAATACATGTTTTTTATTTAAAAAAAAAAAATACAATACTATCGTTACATATTAATGTTGTATGTTTAATAGAAATAATAAAAACAATACAAATAATGAAATATGGATTTTCCAGATTACGTGCTGTCCTGACTTAGAAATGATTCCAACACGGTGACTAAATTTGCTAAGTTTTCTTCCGGGTCTGTTTTGTAAAAATCTATGTCTGCATGCCCCCAAGGTAGAGTTTTGGTTGAACTGGGAATTACATAACGTTTATCATCGCTATGTGACAATGCTACTTTATTTATTATGTTGGTATAAATGTTATGTAATTTACTTCTAAATGTCTTCATCTTTCTTAATATCAAACCACCCCGTTCAACAATTCTTTAGTAGTCTTCCTGATGAAGGTCTTTCTCGATAACACATTTTTGATACCTTTGGCTTTTTTTAATTCATTATTAATGGAGTTTACATAATAAGCCTTCGCGCCGGTGCCATAAAAACTTATTATCGGATCACCAGGAAACTCATCTTTCATTCTACTAACTACAGAATTACTTTTAATTATGTTGAAATTATTAATTTCGGGGTAATTTGATGTATCAAATTTTTCGGGGTTTTCTGATATAGTTTGATAAAAGTTTTCCGTATACACTTTTAATATAAGCGAGTCAGTATCGGTGTAAAGTAACGAAGCATCATCGCCAAACTTTGATTTAATAAAATTATAATAAAAATCGTATATTACAGTCTTTGATATATCTAATATGGAAAATCCGATATAAATTGGTTTATTGTACAATATTTTAACTTTATTCATATGTATAGCAACAAAGTTCTCGGTAAATATCGAGCTACTATTGAAATTGGGGCGGGATATTAGTGCTCTAGCTCCATTTCTGCCTACACTGTTATCCCAATGTGTTACTAATTTTATATCCTTTCGATTTTCCACATTTTCCATAGTTTTACCAAATATCGCGTTATTTTTTAATTTAAAAGTGTCCTTCGCAAATTTTGTGGTGGCCTTGTTACGTAAATTGGTATTAAAATCAATATACGATTTTAGCCATTTTGATTGCTTAAACTGTAATACTCGATGGGTTTGCATTACCACTAAGCCGTTGGCGATGGCTTGTTTTAAAGTTCTATAGTGTATAATGTATTTTTTTTATCTTGTAAATTAGGAATTAATTTCGGTAATTTAGCGTTTTCTGTTGGCGGTATGATATTTTCTACTAGAAATGGAAGATCAGAATGTGCATCATGCAACTCAGTCGGATGATGCACATCCACTTCCAAAACGTAGCTATGTAAACTATCATCACCAACAGCCATAATATTTAAATCCAGAATTTCGCGCTCGCTTAACCATCGAAAACCACCATATGGTAATGCTTGTGACATACTACGACCATATAGATTTGTAGCATCAAGGTATGTTATAAATGAAGAAGGTTTTGTTGGGTCATAGTCTGGTAAAAAAATATTATTAGCGATGTGCTTCCTTTCTGTACACTAGCTTATGCCGCCGCGTATACCTTTCTTAAAAAAATGTATCATGTCTATATCAGTTAAGAGCTCTAACTCTACCTTAGTCATACGTAGCATACAATCAAATGATAAACTTGGAAGGGTATAGTAATGGGCTGGATGAAGTTTATCGAATTTTAAACAATTATTCCGAAATTGCTCAAAAACATCACACAATAGCAACACATCTGATTTTAAATACACGTCCGAATAGTCCCCCAAAGTTTTACACCCAAACAAGCGCCATACTTCTTTTGCTCTTCTATAGCTTTCATCGCTAATATGTTCTTCCCGTAAATTATCATAAAATTCATCTTTACTTGGAAGACATGTATTTTCCATTTTTTCTATAGTCAATAAAGCTATAGGGAAAAACACCCTTTTGACGCATCAAATTAAATTGGTTGATATTTGAAAAATGTTTCCGCGTTTCAATAAAATCGTCGTCGTTTAAACCGCTGCCTAAATTTTCCAAAGACGTTGACAGAAATTTAAAACTGTCAATAAATCGCAACTTTAAATATTTCCTCTTGACTTTTCCACATTTACTATCAAAATAATCGTGCACATAAATGCTTTTGGTAAATGATATGTACTTTTCCTTACTTTGAGCCAAAACACCAATTTTATCCCCATATTTACATAACTCTTTTATAAATAAATGGCTGTCGTAGCCGCTTAAGTTATGAAATATGATAGGGATAAAAGAGGATAATTTATAATTTAAATTACAAACGGAATGTGCAGCACCAAATCTTTTTGCACCAGTTATGTGACAGTGGTCTCGTACTTTAATCTCACCCTCTTCAAAAGGGCCTTCACATATACCACATATTTTAGCATCATTAAACTCCCTTTTTTCTTCAGGCGTTAACGGTTTCATAGGCTTAATGTCTTTTAAATATGTGTTATATAGAGCCCTTAAATCACACTCGATACGATCCACAAAGACTTGAGCTGCATTATTCCCACGAAATAGCTCAAATTTCGAAAGTGAGTCGTCAAAAGAGCATTTAATTAAATAAGCAAAAGAATATGGTTCATGTTTAAAACTTTTTACAGTGTAAGAATTTTGTGGGTTTGGTTGTACCGTTTCAACGGGTTTTAAAACAGATTCGAAATCTGCATAAACCACGAATGGAACGCGCATTTGCTTTTCTATACCCTCGAATTTTAAAATATTTTCCGGCACACTATTTCCAAATTTATCGATTTTTAAATCCACTGAGGGTGTTTGCGTGAAAATGTGGTTACAATCGTAGTTTTGATGTAAAGTTAAAGCTGACGGTGTACTAAAATAAATGAGGCAACCATCACAGAAATATATTTTATGTTGTTGACAACTAATTTGACTTGAAACTAAACGTGATAAATCCCGAATCCAACAATAATGTCTCTTTGAACAAGTCGTATCACAAAAATGTTCACCGCCATTTTTACTACTACAGTCTTTTGTAATTAACAATAAATTTACATGTCTATCCAACTTTTTTGACGCATACCTCAGTGGACCAATAACTTCATGTATTACTTCATTATTTTCATATTTAGATTTCAGACCGTATACGTTAATTGATATGTTGTTCATTTCCTCAAATTTTTTAATGTCACGTAATTTTACTGGAAAATCTATACCTGTGAAATTTAGCACTCTAGAAAAATGGGGGTAGGATGTCTTCTGTGAAGGCGCTGCCGTTGGAGGAAACAATGCTGATGTTACAGCCCACGCAAAGCAAAATTCGTCCTGGGTAATCACATTGACGACAGCTCCTTTCTTTTCAATAGAACACGGCAACTTGATGTATGATGAGCCACCCATAGGCATATACTTGTTGATACTAACTTCCAAGTATAAAATTCTCACAAGAGCCCATCCTATAACAAGAAAAATAATATATAAAAATCAGTTTAATATATCGGGTTTTGATTTTTCCATACCTGAATCTTTCTCCTGGAACTCTGTCGCCTGCGTTTTTATTAATTCGGTGAAAGAATGGTAAACGGCATCCAAATCACTTTCTACACTAATTATTTGATTAGCTGTGTTGAAGGATTTTTCACTGAATATTTCTTGTGATGGAAGCATGTACTCGCCAACAGCTGTCATGTTAACTTTTAAAGCATGATGCACACGCAATAAATTATTAACAAGTTCCACCACCTTGGATTTAATGTCTGCAAAGAACATTACGTAATCGGAATGCTCCATATCACTGCTAACCCGATAGGTTGCAATTCTCCTTTTGAAGGCACATTCAACGAGTTGCACACCATGACATACCGGCAAACATGAATTATTTTTATGTTGTTGTGTTCGTTTATGCGCTGACATATGATTTATTGGAACATCTACATTACATGTAGCGCAATTAATTACCGGAATCGTCGATGTATACTCTTCAATTCGGATCCGTTTTCCTCCAGGCACTTCATTAAATCTCGCCGCACACGACTCTCTTTTATGACGTCTCATATTATAACTATTAGTAAACTTAGAACCACAATTTTCACAAACATATGCCATGATTTGTCAAATATTAACACATGTACTACCTATACAAGTCAGAGCCAACTGATGAATAAAACTGCCCCATACCTTATATAAAACCATTCAAGGTCACCCCAAACCACGTAACATGTCTTCAAGGTGACACACCCAAGATGACCTCCAACAAAGTCAAGGTCGCCTCGACCAAGGTCAAGGTCAAGGTCACACACACAACCTTGAACACAAGGTCAATGCCAAAGCACACGTGCACTTTCAAGGTCAATGACAAGGACATGTGGGCGGGGCCAAAGAGGGGTGGGGCACGGTCAAGGTCAAGGTCGAGGAGTGGGGGGATGGAGAGGATCGGGTTATGTTCACTACTATTATGTAATACTACAGGAATAAAATTTGGTAGCTTATAATTTAAATTACATACAAAATGTGTCGAAGCTCCGTAGGACCCTGCTAAGTGACAATATTAAGCAACCGAAACATATATGAGAATCGTTTGAATATTCATAATGTAGTTGTTCCAAAATATTTAATTTTTCATTGGTTTTGAATGTTTGTTGAATATATATATACATATATATATATATATATATATATATATATATATATATATATATATATATATATATATATATATATATACAGACATCCCTTTCTAGATCAAGTGTATTAATTTGAGCACAATTGTAAGCCATATAAATTTGAAATTTCAAAATTGAATCATCAGAAGGATGTTTTATATAATATGCAAATGAATAGGGAATATGTTTAACCGTTATCTAATTATATGGAGAATTAGGATCTAAATTATTAAGATTACTATTTTCCAAAAGTTTAAGTATACATTTATAACAAAGGGAACTTCAATTTGTTTTTGTTTATCCTGGAATCTTAAAATATTTCTAGGCAGAATATTCTCAAATTTATCTATTTTTCTTTCAAAGGAAGGTAAATTTATGCACACAAAATCGCAATCTACCGCATGGTTTCTAACCAACATCTTTTCAGTAGTGAAATATTGTAAACAACCATCACATAATTTTTTTTTCCATGCTTAGATATCCGTTTTGAAATTAATCTTGCTAAATTTGAAATGCAACAATAATGAAAGTTCCCGTTATCTTTTCCTACTAATAATAAATTAATGTAACGATCTAGCATATTTTTGATATAATGCCTATCCTATAATTTCGATTTCGGTTTTAAAATGCCTTTTTATTTTTTCCAAAACATAAACATTATTAGAAATAAGATTTTGAAGTTTAACTATTTCGTCAAAGAAAAATGAGTATCTTGGAAGTTTAAATGTGTAGAATAGTGAGGATATAATTTTACATTTTTATTGGTTCAGTAGGTGAATGGAGAGCAGCAACCACAATCCATGCAAAGCAAGATTTGTCGTTGTAATATCACAGCATTTTTAATCTTTATTTCTGTTGGTAAAGGAATATAAAGAAAAACTTTGAAAGGGTCATATTTATTTACAATAATTTCCACATGCAGAATTTTCAGTAAAATTTATACTAAAATTAATTTAAAAAATTAATTAGAAACAATTTGTTTTTTTTTTAAATTTAAATTTGATATATAAATGCTTTAAGAAAAATAATTTACCTGAATCTTTTTCTGTCAGTTTATCTGCTTTTGGACTTCAAGTCCAAATATAAGGTTACTGTTTTTACTATGATTACATTCGCATTCAAGTTTTGCCAGGTTAATAATTTTAATCATTACAGCAACTCTTTACGTAGAATACGCCTAATACGCCTACCATTTCAGATTTGAAATACATTTCGAATTTTTGAGCTATCCTTAACTTTTATTTTTATTATGAATGTTCTATTAGATTGTAACTGCTTAAGAAAGAGAGTTTTTGTAGTTTCCAACATTAATATCACACCTTTGTAAAATAGTAAAAAAAAATCCCTTAAAAATGGAAGTAATAAAACATTTTATTTTAGTTAATATAGCAATAATACAGTACAAATCTGATGTTGTTTCGTTATATCCATAAATCGAACTTGGTAAAAGTTTACAAAAAAAATATTTTCAAAAGAAATACGAATGGAGTTGTCAGTATATTAGGACTGTATCCTTAAATGGTATCTACTAACCATTCCACATATTGCCCTGTTAATTTGAGTAAAACATTGACACCGATTCTTTAAGAATCAGTTCGAAAAGACGATACTCGTACATATAAATTAAAATATACCTCCAGTTTGGGTTCAAATCACGACGGTTATTTCAACACAACAGTCAAAATGTCAACACAATAACACAGCGTCACAAAATGGAATCGAGGTGGAGCATGTCTGAACTTAGTTAATCTATAAGTTTTTGGGGCCAATAATCACGATCCCGGTGTCCATATGACCCCAGCACGTCTAAGTCAAGGTCAGGTGATGGTCAAATATCTAAATTGGAATGATATAATTTTTTGACCCAGGATCCTGAAAGAACAGAAGATTTCACATCCAGACACGCTTTGACCTGTTAGTCAAAGTGACCTGTGGTAGGTCATTTAGAGGTCATCTGGAGGTTAAATCCTTCTCTTGAATCTCTCGGCTGATTTTTCGGCTAGAAATGGGTCTCGGACCAGTTTTCGGTGTCGTTGATCACAATTCCGGTATCATATGACCTCAGCATGCCTGGATGAAAAAAAATGAAGGTCAAACGCCGTTGTTCGGATGATATAATTTTTTTGAACCCCGGATTCTCTTTGTATGTGTTTATTTGTTTATGTGGGTGCTATATGTGTCTGTGCGTGAACTCTTATGTATTTGTCCGTTTATGTAGGTGCTGAGTGTATTTTTACGGGGATATGTGTGTGTCTGTGTATCTCTATTTGTGCATATGTGTGCTGTGTGTGCCTCTATGTGGATATATGTTAACTTACGTGGACCTGTGTGTTTCCCTTCATTTATGTGTGTGCAACAATTTGCTTATGTGGGTATTATGTGTTTTGAGCGAATCGGTATAGGTCTATGTTTTCATGTGTGTGCATTTGTGCTACGGAGGAATTTTGTTTTGTGTTTTGTGTACATTTTATGTGTCTCTTTTCAAAGACCATCAATAGTCTAATATCATGTTCACATCACAAACGCTTTGATATCTTCTCTCAAAATCTTTCAATTCTTGGTGTAATCTCTCATCCTGCTCCTCACTGGAGTCCCTCAGATTTTCAATGTGAGAATGGAGGAAATGGATTGTTAAATTCTTTAAACATTCCATCTTTTGGTAGTTGTCAAACAGTCTGTCGGCAACGTTTTCGTAATCTGGATATTTGTTATTTTCGAAGAATTTTTTTGAATTTCATTGAAACTACTTCAAGCTGCTCTATCATTAGTTGTCATTCTAATTTCAAATTCGGCCTCTATCATCAGTTTTCTTATTTGAGGGCTATTGAAAACACATTCATTGATTTTCTCTTCAGAAGTATTGGGAAATTTATCAAATATATACATGAAAGCATCTCTCTCCGATACCCTCATTACTTTGATAAGCTATTTAAATAAGCCGAGTTTGATATTTAAAGGTGGAAAGATGAATTTATGACTAAGAATGAGACTCTCTTGAACAATGTTTATAGATCCTGGAATTAATTCTTGCCTAAGGAGCCAGTCTTTTTTTACATAATGTTGCTTTCAGGCACGACTGTCCCACTAACAAATAAAACATGGTTACTTTGTGTTTCCGCTTTGTTGACCTAATAAAATACTGGTTATTTTTCAATCTCCAACTAATTACCAGTTATGAATATCGAAGTTCAATTTTTCGAGTAGAAAATATAGATTATTGTATTTCTCTTTTAAGATTACTGAATGGCCAACCGGTATAGGGGCATATATATTTTCATCGTGAAATAAGACAGCTTTCAGACTCCTCGCCGTTGACTCAATATATAGTCGCCAGTCATTAGCTACATATTCAACACTTTCATATTCATATTAGTCCTTTAACATCATCGCAATAAATCAAACCATTTGCTTTAGAGAAAAATTTTCGGAATGGGCGATCTCGATCACGATAAAAAATCACTCGTGTAAATGGAGTGTCCGACCTTCATTTGACCTTGACCCTGACGTGCTGGGATCATGTGGATACCAGGATCGTAATCAGTGACCCCAAAAACTTATAAATCAACTGAACTCAGAAATGCTCCACCTCGGTTTTATAGCCCTGTGTAATTAGAAATTGGTAGTTGATTTTTATAGGTCCTAAGCAAATCTCGTAAGTACATAGTAATTACAATTACGTTTCGTAGCCAAATTATTTCTAAAGTAACAGCAATTCATTAAACGTAAGTTAACTACTTTTTACCATAATTTTCAAATCGATTGCTTTTCCCATGTCCCGTCCCCACTACCAAATCTGTGTCACATCTTTATTATCACAGTAGTAAGATTGGAACATTGAGAAGTAAATTTTGTTTAATTTAGAATTGCAGAAGGCAGCGGCGCTGGTACCGCAAATATAATTAGATTGGATTAAAGTTTGTTTTGTGAATAGGGTACATTTATATTATATAACGTAATATAATAAAATAATCCAACAAGTACTCGGACATATTTTAGGTGACTCGGATCCCATACAAAATTGAATTTCATATTTGATTTCATTTCTTAAATCTTAGAGAACCAAAAGATCTTTTAAGACCAGAGTCTGAAAAACCTAATATTAAAGTAAAAACTGTATAGTTTAGTAACCATTATCAAATGCAATAAATATATAACAACATGATCATATTTTGCTTATCTTTTACCGTGTCTATGTTTTCTTGATAAAAAAAAACTACCAGAATAGATTTAGGTAGTATAGATATCGCTCCTGGAATTTTGGAAGCTTGTCTTGTTTTACTTCGATGGTTGAAAAATAAATAGACGAAAGAAACAACAGCATCTATAAATTCGGGAAGGTGACTTTTCATAATCTGGGAACCGGAAAGAAAATTGAGGGTGATACAAGCAAACCTCCAACACAGTAGAGCGGCTTCGGCCGCTCTGTGCAGGGAGATGAAGGACTGTGACATCGCCCTCATTCAAGAACCCTGGATACACCAGGGGAAAGGAAAAGGGATGACGGGAATCGGATGTGAGCTCACATATTGCAGAACATTGGATAACCCAAGGACCTGTATATTATATAAGAAACACCTTAAAGTGCTTGCACTAACAAAACATATCTCTAGGGATCTTGTTGCCACAAAAATAGCAACAAGGGGAGCTGGACCAACAATCATCACTATCGGCTCAGCCTACTTTCCCTATGATGACCCAGAAGAACCACCACCAAGAGCAGTGGCAGACCTGGTGAGACTGCCGAGGAAATGGATCGCAGCTGATCATTGGGTCCGATGCCAATGCCCATCACGATGCTTGGGGCAGTACCAACAACAACCAAAAAGGTAAGTCAGTCTTTGAATTCATAATGGTAAATAACTTAGACATAATGAATAAAGGCAATGAACCCACCTTCGTCACCAGACGAAGGCAGGAGGATATAGATATAACATTAAGTACGACATATCTCGGCAACTTTATAAAAAAAACTGGCATGTATCTAGGGAGGCGATCTGCTCTGACCATAGGTGCATCAGGTTTGAAATAACGGGTATAGAACGGAAACAACTAAACTACCCGAACCCGCGGAAAACAAACTGGGGAAACTACTGCTTAGACCTAGAAAAAAGTAGAACTGATGGCAGAACAACTAACAGAGCCCACAGTCTCAGCCTTTGAAGCTAACTGTCCTCAGATCACTCAACATTCTACTCGCAATGTGCCGTGGTGGAATGCGAAGTTAGAGGCGAAAAGAGGACAAGTTAGGAAACTATGGAACAAGGCGAAAATAACAGGAAACTGGGACGAATATAGAATAGCCCTGACGGAATACAACAGAAACTGCGTAAGGCTAAGAATCATGGAGGAAGCTCTGTGAGGAGATCGAAACGACCTCAGAATGTGCCAGACTCCAAAAGATACTCTCAAAGGATACGCAATCATCAATAAACTCTTTAAAAACAAATACAGGGGAGCACACCTATACTGGGAAAGAAACAATGACCGAGTTATTCCGGGCTTACTTCCCAGGGTCAACAATAATTGAGAAATCACCGGAGACTTGGAGGACTGGAGCAGAAATAAATACTGCTGTGAGAGCCACCAAGGACAATTAGCAAACGGCAAAAAGGTGATTACCTATGAAAAGATAAAATGGGCCATAAACTCATTTGAACCATATAAATCGCCGGGACCGGACGAGATTTATCCAGCAATGCTACAGCAGGATCTAAAACCTGTTGATCAACAGACTTTGTTGCATATTAAGAGCTACTCTAGCCCTAGGATATGTACCAAAGGTTTGGAAGTTAACCAGGGTAGTGTTCATTCAAAAACCTGGAAAACCCAACTATTCTACAGCAAAGGCATTTAGACCAATAAGTCTAATGTCGCTTATCCTTAAAACTCTCGAGAAGCTGTTGGACAGGTATGTTAGAGATGAATTAATGGTAAACAGTCCATTTCATCATAGCCAGCATGCATACAGAACCGGGAGATCTACAGAGACATCGCTCCACGACTTGGTTAACAAGGTGGAAAACACTCTGGAAAATGGGGAAGTGCTTCTAGGAGCATTTCTAGACATAGAGGGGGCGTTTGACAACACGTCTTTCCAATCAATTATCACTGCAATGTAGCATTTAAATTTACCAGTTAGCATCAATGCTACATGTTTTTAGTAATATGATATAATTTGTATATTTTTACCTGATTAAATTTAATTATTTATCCCATAATTTAAAATAGTAAACATAGAATTTATTTTTTTGGTTTACAACTCTTTTGGTCTTGTAACTTATCATTTTTTTTACACAGTTTGTAAATTGCTGTAGTTTATATATCACATAATTTGGTTTGAATTTAAAAGTCGTAAATATTTTATTTTTAATAAACTCTCATTTGTTTACATTCAATTTCAGTATTAAAAGTATAAGGTTATAGTCGGTGACATAGTTCAGTTAGCATTTGCGGTGAATGTATACCCATTCGTTGACACGAACACGGCATGTCGAGATCGATCATTTAAGGTTGAGTATGCAGTATGGATTTGTGGCAATTTTTTTTGAACTTTGTTTTGTCGTGATTAGTGACTTTGAACTGTTTGGTCATAATTTTCTTTTTGATAATTTTCCATGGCCTGCCCATACTTGACGTATTAACTGGTGGTCAGTGTAAGTTCGGAACTAGGTTAAAGTGCTCCAGGTTGAGAATAAGGTTGGCAAGACTAAGTATAAATATCACTAAGATTTGTCACGTCTGGTTGCAAGAGAGATTGGTATTTTCGAGCCCTTTACTGTTGAACCGCCGAAGGCAAGAGACCAATCCTGCCACCAGCTCTGAAAGGGCGGACGGTCAAGTTTTTTTGTTAAAGTCCACTGATTAATGAGGTAAGATTTTGCCCCTTATCTTTACGAACATGTGGTAAAAACAACATTTTATTTTAGGGCTACTCGGCTACTCGGCTACTCAGCTACTCGGCTATTCGGCTACTTGGCTATTTGACTATTTGGCTATGTGAATATTTGAAGCCAGTTCTTTTTTTTATCTTTGGGCTTTTCATCTTGATATTGCTGTCATGACCTCTTGAGGGTTCGAGTCCTAGTTTTCCTGTCCAGGTGACCACGACTGCTTCAACCTTGTCCTGCGTTTGATTGGTGAGTTGGAAGTGGCCCTGTGAAGCCTCAATCCATCCACAACACCACGGGAATCCTAGTAACAACGATAAAGTGGGAGGTACCATAGCATATGCCAGGTAGGAGAGAAACCTTAAGTTAGGAATTCAAGTTGTGATTCAATTTTTTTATAACACAAACAAAACTACATAATTATATTTTGGTGTAAAGTAATAACCTGTGAGAACTTTTGATAACTCAATAAAACATACGTTATTGGCGACTAAGGTTCTAGAACGTTTGCGGCCAAATCTTACATAACCTTTTAAAACCGAGGTGATAGTTATCAAGAGAGTAAAAATAAAACTTTGTAAGCACGATTCAAATTTATGTAAATAATAATTTTTTTATTGGGAATAAAATGGAATTGCTATTTTGTTTTAATTAAGTCGTTTCATTGTGGAGCTATACACCTACCGTCAATAATTTAAAATCATTCCTCATACCTAAGTGTTTTCCTGTTTAATCACTAGGTAAGTAAAACAGATAATGTAAAACAGGTGGCGCCTATTGGGTAATCAAAGCAGAGCACAACTATCTCTAAAAGAGATACGAACCTAGCCTCCGACATATTGAGCTGCCGTACGCATCCGTTGCCGTACCCTGTAAAAAGGGGACGCCGCAAAAAATGGCGCCCAACGTGGGGCTTGTGCTTTGTTTTGAATTTTTATATTTCACTGGTGTTTAGCAAAATAATTTAACGTTGAGTATCCTGAATTGAATTGAAATTTCTATGCGGTTAAATTCATGTGTCAGATTTAAATTAATTTTCATTAGTAACATATTTTTATTGTAATTCCATTTTGTTTCGACTGAGTAATGACAATTTTATAAAACCTAAGAAACATTCACAGGTTACTCGAGTAAATTTTCTCCGAGGTACAATAAGGTTATATTTTTTGTATTTTTTAAGAGCCCTCATTGATTTTAATATCACAGTAACTTCACAGTATTATAAGTATTTTACAGCTTATAGTAGTGAATTTTGTACTTTTTATGTACAGGGTGTTCAGGTGGACACAGTTTTGTATATGTTTATGTAAGGTCTATTATTTTAGCTAAATTGCTGAAGATTTTCAAATTAGTTATGGATCAATTTAGTTTAAAAGGCATTTTATATCGTACATATTTTTGACATTTTAGGTCTCGTAAAGATTTGCATAATTTTTTGAGCTATTTAAAAGTTGTAGAATCATTTTACATTTTATCTCAGGTAGTAAAATTTATACCCGGTTAGAAATACTTTTTTGCTATTGAACCATTTTGAACCGATAACAGTTTGAAATATTTTGTGATAAGAAAAATATTTAATTTTTTTTCGGTATTTTACAGCTATTTTCCTAAAACTTGATTTAAATGTATTAAAAGTCCAGCAAAAAGTAATCTAGAGAATTTGATTTTTTTCTAGATAAAAAAAGAAATTGTTGTTGACCAAGCCAAAGAAACTTGAGATTTTATTTTTTGGATACTTTTTATAGATAACAGGATATGAATAGAAATAAATACCAATTTTAAAATTTAGCTTTGCTTAAAAATTTATGCATGATTAGTTGGGACTTATTATTCTGAAGTTTGATAAAATAAATTATTTTTTATTGATACAGGGTGTACGATTACTTTTTTTAGTTTCCTCATTTTAATGTTTGATCAATGCAATCATTTGATTTAGATTTTAGTGAAGCTTTTGAAATAAAATAATTTTTTCTATTTGATTTGCTATACAGGGTACGACAAATTGTTTGTTTTATAGAATTGATTTAACTTTAGAGATACGGTTATTGTTTTCAACTAAGTAAAGAATACTTTGTCATTTAAAGATAATAACTTGATTTAGTGTATTTATTTTCAAATTTTATATCATCATGGATATTTATAATTTTCAACCCAATCATTTACTTGAATATGAGTTGGACTACGAGTTAAAAATTCGTTTGTTAACTTCTTTACGTACTGTCGCAGACAAACGCAAAATACTTGCTAGAATTCTAAAGAGAGAACAATCGAGTCCGGGTAAAGATATTAACTTAAATATTTGTACTTTAACTTTTGAGGAAGAAAAAATCAGTATACAACGCAGTTTAGACTCTATACAAGGGGTGATAGAAGAATTTGATGGCAATGCAAATGATTCTCTTATTAATAGAGTGAAGTCGCGTTTAGCTCACGTGGTAGGAAGAGCAAAAAGAATTCCAATGCCCGAGGATGAAAATAGAGCTTCTGTAATATTTTCTTATATTCAAGAAGTGACCGCGAGTTGTCTTTTATTGGAATCGAACTTGTTAGATAAAATTCCGGACGGTCAGCATGTTGAACTTACAACATCTCAGTTGCCGGTGATCAATGTAGCAGCACCTGTAGTGCATTGCGCGACGCGTATTTTACCTATTAGTGAGTGGCAAGTTAATTTTAATGGGGACGCGAAAAAACTTTATCCATTTTTGGAACGGTTAACTGAATTAGCGCAGGCACGTAATATTTCTCCGCAGGAGTTATTTAATTCAGCTGCCGAATTTTTCATAGGAGACGCGTTTGTGTGGTATCGAAGTGTTAAATCTTCGGTAACTGATTGGGATTCATTGGTATCGAAACTAAAGAAGGATTTTTTTCATGATGATATAGATGATGAAATATGGGAGCAAATTAAAAGAAGGAAACAAAAGAAAAATGAATCTACGATAGTTTTTATTGCTCATTTAGAAGCTCTTTTTTCTCGATTATCTAGACCTCCAGCAGAAGTTTCAAAAGTTAAAAATATTAAAAGAAATCTTTTACCAGATTTTATTAGTAGGTTGGCTTTAATAGATGTTAATAATGTTTCGGAACTTTCAGAACTTTGTCGTAAGTTAGAAGAGGCTGATTACCTTAAAGATAAATCTAGGCCTAAGGATGAAATTGCTAGCATTAACAGTATGGCTAACACGAACCAAAGTTTAGATAATAATAGTCATTTTAACAAGCAAAATAATTCTAGAAAGAATTTCAAAAAAGATGGTCAAAGATTTTCTCATTTTCATTCTAAAAATTTGCCTTCTACATCTAACAGCAAACCTGGTAATAATTTAAATAAAAATAATTCTAATAAAGATAATAAACCTAAAGTTTCTGTAACATGTTGGAATTGTAAACAGCCTAATCATGTTTATTTGGACTGTAAGGCCCCTAGAGGTTTATTTTGTTTTAAATGTGGCGAACCTAACACCAAATCTTCAGGGTGCCCTAAATGTTCAAAAAACTAGTAAGGGAAGTGAATCGAAGAGGCAGTTTCACCTTTCCCAGAACTCGTGCCTCATTTAATTATCGTAGTTGTCATAAGTCTTTTAAAAAATCAAAAACATTTTTTTTTTCTAATAATAAAAATTTAAAAAGAGAATATTTTAGCCATACTGATTGGAAAAACTGGCTGAATACAGTTTCTAAATTTTTTAAAGATAGTACTTCTTTTAATCGACTCCATTTTTCTGAAAACAAGCAAGTTTCGCCCTTATTCATTAATAAATATTTAGATAACCGACCTTACATAAATGTGAAGTTGCTTGATGTGGACATAACGGTTTTATTGGATTCAGGTGCTACATCTTCTATAGTTGGTTCTAGAGGTGTAGATATTTTAGGTAATTTAGGTCTTAAGATATGCCCAGCACAAATTAAGAATATTTGTACTGCTGATGGTAAACAGCAAAGTGTTAAAGGCACAGTTGATTTACCTCTTGTTATTGACAATTCTTGTCAAGTTATTAATGCTCTAGTGGTTCCTTCATTGCCACAAGCATTTATATTTGGGTGTGACTTTGCGAAAAAATTTAATATTGTAGTTAATTTTAAGAATAATTCTTGGCATGTGCAAGATATAAATTCTAAATTAGAAGTGTCCAATAATGATTTGAGTCACTCTTTTAATAGTTGTAATTTGAGATTACATTCTTTGCATGAACTTTCTACAGCAGAGCGCGAACAAGCGGAAAAAATTATTGAATCATTTAATGAAATTAGTAGTAAAGATAGATTAGGTCGTACGGATAAAATTACTTTGACTATTGACACGGGTGACGCGCTTCCTTTTAAAAAGAGACCGTTTGTTTTGTCTCCATATATGTCAGAAATTTTGAACGATGAGTTGGATGAAATGTTAAAGTTAGGTGTCGTAGAGCCATCTACAAGTCCATGGTGTTCTCCTATTTTATTAGTTAAGAAACCAAATGGAACGTACCGATTATGTTTTGATGGACGTTCACTTAATGAAGTCAGTCGTCCTGACCGGTATCCAATGCCTAATATTGACAGAATTTTAACATCTCTTCGAAATGCTAAATATATTTCATCGATAGACCTTCGAAAAGCTTTTTGGCAGATCCCTTTGAATGAATCTTCAAAAGAAAAAACAGCTTTTGCAGTAGTCGGAAGAGGACTTTTCCAGTTTGTTACCATGCCCTTTGGTCTCAGAAATGCCGCACAGACGCAGCAGCGCCTGGTAGATGCAATATTTGGTCCTCGCTATGAGCCAAATATATTCACCTATCTCGATGATATTTTAATAGTGTCAGAAGACCTTGATTCACACCTTAGATTGTTATCAGAGGTCAAAGAAAAATTGAAAGATGCCAATCTAACTATAAATCTGGAAAAACGTGACTTTTTCAAAACATCTTTGAAATTTTTAGGCTATATTGTGGGTTCGAATTCTTTGCGTACTGACCCCGATAAGGTTTCTAGCATGATTAATTATAGCAGACCTAGAAATACTACTGAAGTAAAGCGTTTTGTTGGTCTTTGCTCATGGTATAGAAGATTTATAAAGGATTTTTCTACTCTGATGTCTCCAATAAATGATCTCCTAAAAGGACGTAGGAAAGGACAAAAAATTGAGTGGAATAGTGCAGCTGAAGAATCTTTTATTAAAATTAAACAACTTTTAGTATCTGCTCCTATATTATCTCAACCAGACTTTTCACAGCGATTCTATATAGCGAGCGACGCATCAAATACAGGTTTAGGAGGAGTTCTAACGCAGATAATTGATGGTGAAGAGCGAGTGATTGCCTACGCCAGTAGATCTTTATCTAGAGCAGAGCGAAACTATTCTGTAGTGGAAAAAGAATGCCTGGGTGTACTTTTTTGTATTGAAAAATTCCGAGGATTTATTGAAGGTGTTCCTTTTACTGTCATTACAGATCATTATAGTTTATTGTGGCTTAACACTCTAAAAAATCCAAGTGGAAAATTAGCTCGTTGGGCTGTTCGACTTAGACAGCATACATTTGATTTAGTACACAGAAAAGGAGCTCAAAATGTCATTCCAGACGCCTTGTCCCGTAATCCACATAGAGAAGAAGAGATTGAAGATTCTGATTCAAGCAGTAAGGAAGAATTAGTGGTGGGAACCCTAGATGTCGATCGTATTGATTCGTGGTACGATAATTTACGCCAGAAAATTTTAGATAATCCAAACAATTATCCACAGTGGAAAGTGGATAATGATTTTGTTTTGAAATTTGTCCCAAACTGCCTTTCTATGAATGTGAATGTTCCTGAATGGAAATACTTAGTACCTAAACCCCAAAGAGCAGAAATTATAGACTCTTGTCATAGTCCTCCGAACTGTGGTCATTTCGGATTTTATAAGACATTTCATCGTCTACAAGAAAGATATTATTGGCCAAAAATGCGCCAAGACATTCTTAAATTTGTTAAGAATTGTTTAGTCTGTGGAGCTCAGAAAGCACCAAATACTTCGCAAATGGGACATATGGGTAAAGAGAAATCAGTAGATTATCCATTTCAAGTAATAGCAGTAGACTTAATAGGCCCTCTACCTCGTTCAAGAAAAGGAAACAAATGGCTTTTAGTAGTCGCTTGTTGGTTTACCAAGTACACATTACTTTTTCCTTTAAGAAGTTCTAAAGTTCAATATATTGAAGAGGTACTAGAAAATAAAGTTCTTCATGTTCATGGTCCTCCATCTCTACTTATTTGCGATAATGGCACACAGTTTGTTTCAAAAACTTTCAAAAAATTAAGTCAAACATATGAGTTTAATATAAGATTTAATCCTGTTTACTCACCACAATGTAATTTCGTAGAAAGAAATAATAGGACAATTGGTACAGCAATTCGGAGTTACATAGACAGCCACGAAAATTGGGATAAAGAAATAGCTAAAATTCAACAAGCTATTAATACTTCAAAACATGAAGTCACCGGTTTTACTCCAGCGTTTTTAGTTTACGGTAGGCATGTTCCTTTGTCAGGTAGTTATTACAAAGATTTGAATGTCGACGTCAGTGTTGATGATGAAATAATTCCTGGTGACAGAAATGCCTATGCGGCCAACTTAAAAGGTCTAAAAGATATCTTTGTTGAAGTGAGAATGAAGATTCATAAGGCGTATGAACGTAATTCTCGTGCGTATAATCTTAGAAAACGCGATATTTCTTTTAATGTAGGTGACCATGTTTGGTGTAAAAATAAAGTTCTTTCAAGTGCTGTAGATAAGTTTACCGCAAAGTTAGTCCCCAAATATGTTCATTGTAAAGTAAGAAAGAAACTTTCCAACCTTATTTATGATTTAGATAATATTGATGGTTCTAAAGCTGGAAAGTGGCATATCAAAGATCTAAAACCTTTCAATGATTCTATTTCAGAGGATTCTGATTCTGACCTTTCAGAAGAAGAATAAGTTTATTAAGTTTTGAAAAGTTTGCTTCAAAGTTGTAAGTTTGTTTAGGCGACTTATTGGGTGCTGACCCGTATTGATTTTTGATTATTAGCAGTTTTGCTACTTTTAAGTTTATTTAGTTTCTGGGAAGTTTGCTTCCAAGTAAATAAGTTGTTTAAGAGACTTACTGGTGCTGACCTGTATTGATTTTTAGTTATTAGCAGTTTTGCTATTTTGAGATTTTTAGGAAGTTTGCTTCCAGATTAGTAAGTTTTTTTAAGTTAATTGTTGAGTGATGACTCGTAGTTATTTTTAGTTATTAGCTGTATTGCTATTTTTTAAGTATTCTGGATACTGGCCATATCCGGAGTATTGCTTAAGTGATAGGTTTTTTTACCTTGTTTTTTTTTGAAGCAAACGTTTAGAGTTTTTATACCTTCTGAGGGAAGGTTAGTTTAAGTATAGACTGGTTTTGAATAAATTTTAGTATCGTTTAGATCTTGTATAACCTAAAGGTTGGTTATTTTCAAATTATAGAGTTTTTAGTGGCATTTCACTTTGGGATGGTTTCCCGGAAATTTGTTTGAATGCTTAGAGCATTCGTTTTCTACGGTGAGTTGTATATAGGTAAATCTGAAGTTGTATAGTGTTGATATAATGGTCTCATAACTGGATTTATTAAGGCCGTGTGTCTAAGTATACTGCTGATAAGTTTGTCCTAATTTAAATCTATAGTCATGACAATCTGTTTACTTGTATTAACAATTCTGGGTATATAATGTTAGAGATTTTTTTTGTACATTTTAGTTTATGATTTTTATCTTTTAAGTGATTTCTTTGGTGTTTGTAAAATTTATTCAGGAGTTGTAATTCTGAACTTGTACGTGATTTGGCAGACCTTTACCGATTTTGATTCTTCACGACTTTGTAGTTTTCCAGATTGGACTTACCGATGTTGTCTTCCGCAAGGACGTGTGATACGCGTAGATATCAATCCAAATGTTTTTCCAAGGACAGGGTTATGTTTTTCTTTGTTTTCAAAATATCCTATCAAGATAGTCTATTTTTTTTTCGGAGAGGGGTAAATGTAGCATTTAAATTTACCAGTTAGCATCAATGCTACATGTTTTTAGTAATATGATATAATTTGTATATTTTTACCTGATTAAATTTAATTATTTATCCCATAATTTAAAATAGTAAACATAGAATTTATTTTTTTGGTTTACAACTCTTTTGGTCTTGTAACTTATCATTTTTTTTACACAGTTTGTAAATTGCTGTAGTTTATATATCACATAATTTGGTTTGAATTTAAAAGTCGTAAATATTTTATTTTTAATAAACTCTCATTTGTTTACATTCAATTTCAGTATTAAAAGTATAAGGTTATAGTCGGTGACATAGTTCAGTTAGCATTTGCGGTGAATGTATACCCATTCGTTGACACGAACACGGCATGTCGAGATCGATCATTTAAGGTTGAGTATGCAGTATGGATTTGTGGCAATTTTTTTTGAACTTTGTTTTGTCGTGATTAGTGACTTTGAACTGTTTGGTCATAATTTTCTTTTTGATAATTTTCCATGGCCTGCCCATACTTGACGTATTAACTGGTGGTCAGTGTAAGTTCGGAACTAGGTTAAAGTGCTCCAGGTTGAGAATAAGGTTGGCAAGACTAAGTATAAATATCACTAAGATTTGTCACGTCTGGTTGCAAGAGAGATTGGTATTTTCGAGCCCTTTACTGTTGAACCGCCGAAGGCAAGAGACCAATCCTGCCACCAGCTCTGAAAGGGCGGACGGTCAAGTTTTTTTGTTAAAGTCCACTGATTAATGAGGTAAGATTTTGCCCCTTATCTTTACGAACATGTGGTAAAAACAACATTTTATTTTAGGGCTACTCGGCTACTCGGCTACTCAGCTACTCGGCTATTCGGCTACTTGGCTATTTGACTATTTGGCTATGTGAATATTTGAAGCCAGTTCTTTTTTTTATCTTTGGGCTTTTCATCTTGATATTGCTGTCATGACCTCTTGAGGGTTCGAGTCCTAGTTTTCCTGTCCAGGTGACCACGACTGCTTCAACCTTGTCCTGCGTTTGATTGGTGAGTTGGAAGTGGCCCTGTGAAGCCTCAATCCATCCACAACACCACGGGAATCCTAGTAACAACGATAAAGTGGGAGGTACCATAGCATATGCCAGGTAGGAGAGAAACCTTAAGTTAGGAATTCAAGTTGTGATTCAATTTTTTTATAACACAAACAAAACTACATAATTATATTTTGGTGTAAAGTAATAACCTGTGAGAACTTTTGATAACTCAATAAAACATACGTTATTGGCGACTAAGGTTCTAGAACGTTTGCGGCCAAATCTTACATAACCTTTTAAAACCGAGGTGATAGTTATCAAGAGAGTAAAAATAAAACTTTGTAAGCACGATTCAAATTTATGTAAATAATAATTTTTTTATTGGGAATAAAATGGAATTGCTATTTTGTTTTAATTAAGTCGTTTCATTGTGGAGCTATACACCTACCGTCAATAATTTAAAATCATTCCTCATACCTAAGTGTTTTCCTGTTTAATCACTAGGTAAGTAAAACAGATAATGTAAAACAGGTGGCGCCTATTGGGTAATCAAAGCAGAGCACAACTATCTCTAAAAGAGATACGAACCTAGCCTCCGACATATTGAGCTGCCGTACGCATCCGTTGCCGTACCCTGTAAAAAGGGGACGCCGCAGCAATAAGGAAGATCAACCTGGAAGAGACCTGTTGCAGGTAGATTGAAAATATGTTAAAAGACAGGGTGATCTATACAGAACTGCTTGGAGAGTCGCTGATGGCACGGGTAACTGGGGAGTGTCCGCAGGGGGGGGGGGTCCTCTCCCCACTGCTTTGGAACCTAGTAATGCACGGGTTTTTGCGAACCCTGAGTAGGAAAGATTAGTCTGTACTGGGATATGCATATGACTTGGTAATCTTAACCCAAGGCAAATTTAATACAACAGTAAGAGAGAGAATGCAGTGGGCTCTTAAAGTTGTAGAAATATGGATAAGGCAGGAGGGACTCAATATAAGTCTCCAAAAGACTGTCCTAATCCCCTTCACAAAACGGAGAAGGATAGAGGATCTCGGTCCCATCATCCTCCAAAGAAACACAATACCACTTTCCAGAGAAGTAAAATATCTGGGGGTGATTTTAGACTCCAGGCTGACCTAGAACAAGCAAGTGGAAAACATAACCAGAAAATCGGAAACAACTCTTATGACTGTTAGAAGATTATGTGGGAAAACATGGGGTCTCTCACCGAAAATGGTACATTGGTTATACACCAGTATTGTGAGACTAGCCATCACTTATGCAGCCTTGGTCTGGTGGCCAAAGGTAATGCAGAGAACAAGCATGACAAAGCTGAGTGGAATACAAAGGGTCGCCTGTTTGAGTATTACTGGGGCCATGAAATTAACCTCCACTTCGGCAATGGAGTGCATTCTGGAACTGCCTCCGCTACACATAGTGATTCAGGCAGAGGCAAGAATGGGACTCCACCGCCTAAATCACTCAACAGTAAAATCGCAAAGGACGTTGTTAGGACACAAAAACATATGTAAAAAAATCAGGAGCCCTGAGTTGGAAATGGACACAGACCATATGAACTCGAGCTACCGTTATAATATACCGTTTGGAGTCACAATAGAGGATCGAATGACAAGTAAAAGAGAAAAACCGGAAACATTCTCGGGTGCAAGGATCTGGTTCACTGACGGTTCAAAAACTAGTGAGGGTACTGGAGCTGGGATATATGGGCTACAACCGAGGAAGGAATTAACCCTTCCCCTTGGGAAATACCCAACAGTATTCCAGGCAGAAATATACGCAATCTTACGGTGCGTAGACGAGATAAACAGGAGAGCTTACAAAGGGAAGCAAATCCTCATTTACTCTGACAGCCAGGCAGCCCTAAGGGCCCTCAAGGGCCAACAGGAGCTGGCTAGAGTAGGGTCGGCATCTCAATACATAGGTCCAGATCCGGCCTTTGGGGTGTCGCAGTGCGCGGCCCGGGAAGCAGTCAAAAAATGGATCAAAAGAGAACATAAAAACCACTGGATGGCCAGACAGGGTTTAAACCACAGCAAGCTATTTATTGGGAATCCTGACCCAGAACTGGCAAGGAAATTACTACAAATGAGTAGGAACCAATTAAGGACTATTACGGGTATAATGACGGGACACATGGCCGTCAAAGTACATCTGAATAGAATGAATCTATATAATGGAAACCTCGGCTGCAGACTATGTGGACAAGCCGAAGAAACGGTGAAGCATTTCATATGTGACTGTGAGTCATTGGTGAGATTTAGACAACAAACATTCGAGTCAGTAAGTCTGGAACCGGGAGAAATACTCCTTAGCAGGACTGTACAGATTGAGCCAGGGGGCTAGGTTGACAGAGTGTATTTAAAAGAATACTTATTTGACTTTGATAAATGATAATTGATTTAAAAGATATTGGTAACAAAACTAACTTTTGAGCAGAACAAGTCCTAAACTTAAATGAAAATTTTTAGTTGAAAATAAAAGAAAAATAATCTCTATTTTCTACTGTCTACATTTTTAAGGCCTACTTTGTTTCATATTGCAACGGAGGACTAGGAAAATTCGGCCGCGTTCTCACAGAAACATTATATCGTAACAAAGGATGTGTTCTTATATAAATATTATATCGAACCCAGTGAATGATTATAAAGAGAGAAAAGTCATAACAATTTTTGTCAGAAGTGAGAATTATCACCGAATTTCCCGAAAATTCTATTTATAAACCTGAAGAGATAAAGAAAAACGAACTTCACTGTGGATTTGTTAGTAAAAATATAAGATTAATTTTTGATAAAGTTCTAGAACATTCTATTCGAAAGCTAGAAATAAAGTGAAAAGTGATTTCACTATCGATCATCAATAAAGAAGCTTAGAACCGAACTTTCGACAAAGTTTTGAAACACTCTATTTAGAAACTAAAGGAGTTAACGCAAACTTGACTTCACCATCGAATTTGTCTTTAAGAAAAAGGCTTAGAAACGAATTTTCGACAAAATTCGAGGATATTCTATTTGGAAAGTAAAAGCAATAGCAAAAACTTACTTTATCATCGAATTTGTCATTATTAAAGAAGGTTAGAATCTAATTTTCGGCAAAGTTCTAGAAGACTCTATTTGGAAATTAGAAGAGATAGTGAAAAATTGAGTTCACCATCCAATTTGTCATCAACAAAAAAGCCTAGAACCAAATTTTTGACAAAGTTCTAGAAGATTCTATTTGTAAATTAAAAGAGATAGTGAAAAACTGACTTCACCATCAAATTTGTCATCAATAAAAAAGCTTAGAACCGAATTTTCAAAAAATTCTGGAACATTCTATTTGGAAAATACAAGAGATAACAAAACCTGACTTTACCGTAGGATTTATCATCAAGAAAGAAATTTAGAAACGAGTTTTAAAGAATATTCTAGAAGTTTTTATAGTAAACACTAGACAGCAAACAACTGAAATGGAGGCAATAAATCAAACATTGGCCAATTTTATTGAACTTATAGAAGAACGTTATAAACTTATTTACTTAGTTATTGAATGGTAATAAGGTAATAAAGCAGATTATGTAGAGTTATTAATTTCCACTCTTTAAAAAAGGACACAGTGCCTGAATCATCTAGTTTGTTGTCGTGGCAATATAAATGGACGAGGTTGAATGATATACCTGCTGCAAATTCAAAACAAAACTTCTTGAAATTAGAGGAGCCATCTGTACCTTAAAATTGATAAAATGGTAACTTCAGGAAGACTTAGTCTCTACAGACTCTTGCTGCAGGTTATACAAATAAAACTTGAATTACGTGTACCCAACTATGAAGTTTAAAAAAAAATACAGTATCTGTCGTAGAAAAAAAATAATGTGAAAATTATATTATTTTTTAGCGAAGATTGCAATTTTCCTCACATTATATTGATATTGGGAATTAACATAATTAAAAATGGGTTATGACAAATTTACTTTAAGGTAGTTCAGGTTAGTTCAAGTTAGTAGTTCACTCGCGAAAGTCGTAGACAAAAGAATAGCCTCTAAGTAAGTACCAAATTTAAAGAATCTCAGGCCTAAAGAATTTTGTTGGTACGAAAATGTACCCAATATACGTTAACTTTCAATATACAGACACATTCTTATACAGTAATAACTTTAAATATAAGAAATCCGACAGCGCCGCAAATATCTATATTGAATGGTCTATAGAGTAAACATGTGTATAGTAACGTTCATATAGTGTGAGTGTCATACCGATTCAGTTTGTTATGTTGATATCCCAATACATTGAGAAAATAAGTAAAAATGTCGAGAAATACATTTAAAAAAATGTGACATTCTGAAGAACTAACTTAGGTTTGAATTATCGCGCGTTAAGTATGACGATAACAAGATTGTCAAGTTATGAGCACTGTACCCCACTACGCGTCAGATGTTTTCAAATTATTTTTATTTAAAAAATCTGTATTTTCTAAACAACACGATGAAGAAATTCTGTTTTTTTTCTAAAAAATTCATAATTTTTGCATTCGTTTTTAAAAAAATATGGTAAAAACCGTTTTTGAGATATTCCAAAATGTATTGGCATTTTGTTATATGTAGTGACCTCCAGCATGTTAATTATGCATATTTTAATTGTTAATATTTCGTTCACAGACGATTAAAAAATTTCGTTTTTTAATTAAATAAAAGACACTTTTGTAAACCATGTATTCAAATTCGGTCACATTCCTAAGAAAAGCCGTTTCACTAGTGAACTACCCTAAAGCGTTATTTGATCAATTAAAACGATTTTGTTATTTATCTGCTACCTATCTCGGGTTACATATACCAAAGGATGGTCGCAGGTTTAAAATATAGTATAGAAACTTGGATATATTAACAAACACACCCATCGTAGAAAAATGTAATTGACTTCTATGTAGTTGGTAAATATGGCCAACGAAAAGCAGATGCAACAAATTTGTCAGCAAATGTAATTAATATTAGAGAAGTATCTGAACTTTAAGGACAAAATAAATCTTAAAAGAAAGGAAAAGAAGTGAGTCCTGAAGAAAACGAATAAAGCTTCAAGAAAATGGGAAAAACTTGCAGAAAATAGGAGAAAATTTGTGGAAAATGGGATAAAGCTTTGAGAAAAAGTCATAACACGGGCCCCTAAAACTAAAAGAAACGTCCTACAAATGTTGTAGTTCATCAACGATTATAACGAAAAATATTAAAAAAAAGTTACCTAATATTGGTATAATCGATTAAATAAAAAATTATAGAACACAGCTGATCGATGATTTTGACCTTTAATAATTCTACATGACTGTAAGTTCGACCAGTGGCAGAGAAAATGGCAGAATTAACAAAATCTCAAAATAGGAATTTTAAACAAGCATCTTTCAAGAGATTTTTGAAACCACGGTCCAAATTATTAGTAAAATATTCGACATGACGTATTACCAAAATTTAATATTATCTACCCAAAGACTGTAACAGAAATATATAGTCAATTTACCGACACGAGGTCAATAAAGGATACTAATAAAGAAACCGCACAAAACTGCGATTTCAATTAAGAAGGATGTCGATAGATGGCGAGATACATACAATCTCTTGCTAAGTTTCAGATCTGAATAAAAGAGGAGTAAAAGTAAAAAATGACCGTTACCTGCTCTCCTCCAAAAAAAAAAAATTAAAATAAATTCTTTTGCTCTGAAAACAAAATAATATTTCAAAGTGATACTATAATCATCTTAAAATTTAAAATTAATAATTTAATTATTGAAAAAATTTCTAATATGGGCCCAAAAAATAATTAACCATGTCCAACTCATCAAATCAAAAAATAGGATCGAGAATTTGCAATGAAAAACAAGGAGTATATAAATCAAAAATTATAATTTAAGTATTGAAGAAGGTTATTGTGTTTTACCACAAAACTTTGTTGAAAATGTCCACTCTATCTAACCGCGAGCTAAACTGGCAGAAACCGTTCAAGGCGCCACAAATTTTTGCCAAACTATGTTGAGAAAATGGTGGTTCTTTCGCAAATTGGACCAAAAATAATAAAAATTAAACCTGTTAGCTTTTACTAAATTAATACTCCAAAAACATTCCCTATTAGAAATACTCACTAATAAAAAAATTTATCTTCAGTCATTAATCATACAAGACCCTAACAGACAAGAACAACGTGAAACAAGCAGGCAAAGGGTCAAAAACAAAAAGATCTAAAGGTTAAATTAAGAAAAGTTATGTTATGAGTAGTGGTCATTAACCGGAGCGCTCAATCCCCCCACTCCTTGACCATGACCTTGACCTGGCATCACACCTTTTTGGCCTCGCCCTTGTCCACTATATTCGATCTTGCGTTGATATGACCTTGACCTTGAAAAATGTTACGTATTCAATAGTATGTGTGCGCGACTTTGACCTTGACCGTTAACATGACAGCTGTTGGTACGTACATGCTTCAGTCACAAGAAATATTCACTGAGAAATCCTTCTTCCTTCATTGCTAATCAAATAATTACTGTAGAAAATGATTTGGATGCCGTTTACAATTCTTTCACCTAATTAATAAAAGCGCAGGCGACAGAGTTTCAGAAGAAAGATTCAGGTATGTAAAAATCAAAACCCTATATATTTAACTGATTTTTATAGTTTTTTTCTTGTTATAGGATAGGCTTTTGCGCGAATTTGATACATGAAAGTCAGCATCAACAAGTATATGCTTATGAGGGGCTCATCATACATCGAGTTGCCGTATTCTATTGAAAAGAGAGGAGCTGTCATCAATGTGATAAATTAGCATTGGTTCCTCCAGCAGCAGCGCCTTCACAGCTAACATCCTATCCCCATTTTTCTAGAGTGCTAAATTTAACAGGTATGGATTTTCCCATAAAACTACGTGACATTAAAAAATTTGAGGAAATGAACAACAAATCCATTAACGTATACAGTCTAGAATCTAAATACGAAAATAATAAAGTAATAGATGAAGTTATTGGTCTACTGAGGTATGCGTCAAGAAAATTGGATAGACATATAAATTTATTGTTAATTACAAAAGACTGTAATAATAATGATGGTGGTGAACATTTTTTTGATACGACTTGTTCAAAAGTCATTATTGTTGGATTAAGAATTTATTACGCTTAGTTTCAAGTCAGATTTGTTCTCAAGAATATATATAAATATATATATTTTTGTAGTGGTTGTCTCATTAATTTTAGTACTCCATCAGCTTTAACTTCATCAAAACTACAATTGTAACCATATTTTTATGCAAACACCCTCAGTTGATATAAAAATTGATAAATTTGGAAAGAGCGTGTCGAAAAATATTTTAAAATTCGAGGGTATAGAAAAGCAAATTCGCGTTTCATTCGTGGTTTATGCGGATTTCGAATATGTTTTAAAACCTGTTGAAATGGTACAACCAAACCCACAAAATTCTTATACTGTAAAAAGTTTTAAACATAAACCATATTCTTTTGCTTATTTTATTAAATGCTCTTTTGACGATTCAATTTCGAAATTTTAGCTATTTTGGGGGAATAATGCAGCTCAAGTCTTTGTGAATCGTATGGAGTGTGATTTAAGGGCTCTATATAACACATACTTAAAAGACAGTGAGCCTATGAAACCAATAAATCCTGAAGAAACAAGGGAGTTTAATAATGCTTAAATATGTGGTATATGTGAATGCCCTTGTGAAGACGATGAGATTAAAGTAAGAGATTATTGTCACAAAACTGGTGCAAAAATGATTTTGTGCTAAACATTCCATTTGTAATTTAAATTATAAATTACCCTCTTTTATCCCTATTATATTTCATAACTTATGCGGCTAAGACAGCCATTTATTTATAAAAGGGTTATGTAAATATGGGAATAAAATTGATTTTTTGGATCAAAGTAAAGAAAAGTACATATCCTTTACAAAAAGCATTTATGTACACGATTATTTTGTTAATAAATGTGGAAAAGTCAAGAGGAAATTAAAAAAGATATACGCGGCGGCATAAGCCAGTGTACAGAAAGGAAGCAATATTATGGCTGTTGGTGACGACAGTTTATATGGCTACGTCTCGGAAGGGGATGTCCATTATCTGACTGAGTTACATGATGCACATTCTGATCTTCCATTTCTGGTGGAAAATATCAAACCGCCAACAGGAAACGCCAAATTTCCGAAATTAATTCCTAATGTACAAGATAAAAAAAAATATATTGTACACTATACAACTTTCAATCAAGCCATCGCCAACGGCTTAATGGTAATGTAAACTCATCGAGTTTTACAGTTTCACCAATCAAAATGGCTAAAAACGTATTATTATTTTAATACCAATTTACGTAACGAAGGCACCACAAAATTTGCGAAAGACTTTTAAATTAAAAAATAACGTGATTTTTAACAAAACTATGGAAAATGTTGAAAATTGAAGGATATAAAATTAGTAACGCATTGGGAAAACAGTGTAGGCAAAAGTGGAGCTAGAATATTAATATCTCATCCCAATTTCAATAGTAGCTCGATATTTACCGAAAATTTTGTTGCTACATATATGAATAAAGTTAAAATATTATACAATAAACCAATTTATAACGGATTGTCCATATTAGATATATCAAAGACTGTAATATATGATTTTTATTATAATTTATTAAATCCAAATCGCTTATATTAAAAGTGTATACAGAAAACTTTTATTAGACTATATCAGAAAACCCCAAATAATTTCAACATAATTAAAAGTAATTCTGCAGTCTGTAGAATGAAAAATAAGTTTGCTGGTGATCCGATAATAATTTTTTATGGTACCGGCGCGAAGGCTTATTATGTAAAGTCCATTAATAATAAATTTAAAAAAGCCAAAGGTATCAAAAAATCTGTTATCGAGAAAGACCTTCATCAGAAAGACTACCAAAGAATTGGTGAAAGGGGTGATTTGATATTAAGAAAGAAGAAAACATTTAGAAGTGAATTACATAGCATTTATACCAACATAGTAAATAAAGTAGCATTATCACGTAGCAATGATAAACGTTATGTAATTCCCAATTCAACCAAAACTCTATCTTGGGGACATGCAGACATAGATTTTTATAAAACAGATCCGGAAGGAAATTTGGTAAATTTAGTCATTGTGTTGAAATCATTTTTAAGTCAGGACAGCTCATAATCTGGAATTATTCTGGAATATTTCATTATTTGTATAGTTTTTTATTAGTTTCATTGAACATACAACATTAATATATAATAGCAGTCTTGTAATTTTTTTTAAATAAAAATATGTATTCATTACTTGATTGCTTTTTATTCAACCTTATTTTAAAATTATAAATATAATGTAGTATTGACACATAATAAACAGCAAAGTTATGTTGAAAATTTGTTTAACAATAAATTAAACGCACAGGTCCTCAAATAAATGTTTAAAGTGGAACAGTTTTATTGACAAGATCCTCCATAGTCCTCTAAATTTTCAACATTCTAGAGTTAAGTTCGTCACGCAGTTCGCCTTTTCTAAGTGCATGTATTGCAATAACAGTATCATCAATATATCCTCTAAGTTCTTAACAAGTTCCAATTAATTTCTTGTGTACATAACCTTCAAGTTCGTTTCTGAATATATCTTTAATAACAATTGTTGAGCCATGCACAGCTTTCTGCGTAACTTGCACATACTAAGCAAGGTTATTATCAACATAACCTCATGTGGCCATATCGTCTCCTTCAAGAGGTTTCGATAAGTTGCATAATCTTGTGCATCCCATGTCGTAATCTCCATTAGGTGTAAGTTTAAATCTTATTGCTGAAGGTCCGCGCATAAAGTTAAAATCCTTAAATTTTCTTTTGCGACCGAACTTATCAATAATGTTTCCTTCTGACATTGTTATTTGACACCGATTTGAAACCATTACATTTCACCCTAATATATAGTAATATTTTATTAATAAACTATATTAATAGACTATGCAGAAAAATATGGATTACACACACACACGCACACGCACACGCACACGCACACGCACACGCCCACGCCCACGCCCACGCCCACGCGCACGCGCACGCGCACCCGCACCCGCACACGCACACGCACACGCACACGCACACGCACATACACACACACACACACACACACACACACAAGTTAATTCCCTCTGTACAGGTATGCTTCTTGTATAACTCAATTTATCCTCTGGATGGCGCGTTCATTAATGTACTTGCCCTGCTAGTGAACTAGTCCCCATAAAGCACATTGTACAAATTTTACCCTGAGAAGGTCAAAGGTGAAATTTTGTGTAAGATCATTTCGCCAGCAGATAGCTTGTCTTTTACAGCTATGACAAATTAAGAAGTGAGGAGAAGGAGCCGAAAATAAAATTGCTGGTAGTGCGAAAAGCATCACGGCCAAATCGGGCATCTTCTCCAAAAGCATCAAAATTACAGAAGCTACTGACTCTACCGAAATCGGAAATCGCCGATAAAAAAACATTTTATTCGGCGATTAAAGGTGTAGGGCAAGCGAAAAAGAAATTTATATTCAAAAAACCAAAGACGCCCACACCATTACCCGACTTTTTCTCAACGCCATCACCACCACCACCAACAGAGCCTTTGTCCGTCGAAATAAAAGTAATTGAAGGCGACGATGGACCAACTCGACCAACACCGGCCAGTGTAGAAGAAGTGTCGGAGGTAAAGTCTTCACCAGTGAAGACTGATGCGCCACTCTCTCCGATATTGGGATGTCGCAAACCATTAAAGAGGCAGTTTAAGAAATGTTATGAAGGTGAAGAAGCATCTGATGTTTCATCTCCTTCGTCACTAAACGAAACTACTTCTTCCAAATGTTCTGGGAGATCTCAACCGAAGTGGGTTGAAGACTTTACCAGTTCGCAAAAGACCAAAGTATCGGACATGTTTAGACTAAAAAAGGACTTAATTACTAAAGTGAGTGAAAATGCGATAATAGAACTTGAAAAACAATTATTAGAGTTACAGAAGCAATTAGCAGTTAGAAAAATTGCGGGTGAACGATATAGAAGACAATTAGTGAACTTTGGTAAGTTTTGTAGTAGGTGTTAAGTAGTTGTGAGTATTAGTTTTTAATTTACAGTATTAAATTTGTACATATATTTTGTAGATTAATAAAAAAGCATGTTTGGTAAAAGAGATGTTTATATTTTAACAAATATCTTTTTACAAATATATATTTTTGCATATAGAATCAAAACTGCTTGAAAATATACTTTTTGGTGTTTCATTTCATATAGGACCTTTCCCGCATAATATTAGGTGTTAAAAAGTGTCAATAATCCACTAAAACAACGTAATAGCAATAGTTGTAAATATTTCTTGATTATATTTACAACTATGCTAAAACATGGGTCGGTTTAAGAAGTTTAGGTTCTGTCGCCAGAACTTTTAATACTTTGCGTCTCAGTATTGTTTTTTTTTTACAAAAAAAAAAACATGAAATATTGGTTACAAAGTATTATAACCAACTAAAACTACGATCAAGGTATAAGTAAGAAACACGCGACTCTTTATGGTGTTGTAGAGTCGCACAGTCTGTCATTGGCAGTGATGCTATTGTCAGCCCACTGAATAATAAAATTCCACAGGGCATCCCACCGTAAGTCATCAAGTTCCTATTCAAGGTAACTATCCGTTGTCGAATCGACCTCCGGACATTGAACTGGTTATTGTTCGTTCGACATCTTGATTTGAAATGATTATAATAAGTATTGGTGTCCGTATATATAGAGACAAATTAGCGGTGGGGATAACGATACATGTCGTATTACGTATTGGGACGATAGTTGTATGTTGTCTCCTATACGATCGAACGATTTTGCCGGATTCCACCAGCACCAACAATTTAATACTATGTATCCAAAATTATATGTTATATAAATACAATATAAGTAACAAAGTACCAATATGAACTAAAACTACGATCAAAGTATTCTGTGGTCTTAAAAGGGACCGTTGTTTTGGGTCCTTAAAAAGTGCCGGGGAGGGTGTGACGCTTATGGTGGCACATCCCCATCGACAGACCACCAGCTCGAAGAGTCGCAAGGACTCTGGGGATCTTCCAGCGTCGGCGATGTTGCAATTTCCAACACCGCGTCCTCCTTAAAGTCCGGCTCTGGCTGCGGACTGTCTTCTTCGAGGCGCTGAAGCACCCAGTCACCCACGTCGTCCAACTCCACAAGACAAGGATCGTGGTCATAATACAGTGGAATTGGTTCATCTAGGTCGTCCCATCGTAGGACATCAATCTCAAAGTCCATGTCGAAGTCCTCCAGGTCTTCAACGTTTCCGGCACAAAGTACAACTGTAAAACTTTCTTTCAATTAATCAATTAATTGTAACACTAATAATCGAATTTTTTTGTCACAGCATCGTCATCATCTTTAGGTTCGCCTAAGTTGGTTACCGATTTTCCACTCATGTCATACTGCCCATCCGCTATAAGTTTAAAACCAATCCCTGGTGGCCCTCGTAATATATGATTTTTCATTACATTTCTGACGACCAAATTTATGAATTGTGTTGTTTCCTCGACTAATTTTTAATCTTTACTATACTATTTTATTTTTATTTGCTTTACTAATACTAAATATTTCAACCGAGAAAAGGGAACACTGGCTATTATCTACTGGGTTGGTATATTTATAAAATAAACAAAGTAAAAAACAAATATTTATTTACAGTTATTTAATTGTATAAATACAAAAATTATAAAAAATTAATTTTCTACATATGGAACATCTTCATTTTTGTTGTTCAATATGGTGTCCCATCCGACGTTATTTCGATCCTCAATACCTTGGGCTGTTGCTGTTGTAGGAACCAATTCATATTTTTCAGCAAGCTCACCAGGTAAATGTGGAATATTAACGAGATATTCTTTTAATTCTTCTTCGACCATTTCAACACTATCCTATCTTTGTCTATAGAACCATATAAAAATTTGTCGCACAAGTGTGTCCCAGCCATAAAATTGATTGCATCCCTGATCTCAGTCTTATATTGATCTTTTGTTGCCTCAATATGAGGTCAATCATTTGCACTATCTAACATATAATAAGCCACATTTTTTACTTCTCTTCCAAACCAAAATATGTATCTATCTATACATTCGTTGACGGTAGCATGAGCAGACATCTTTAAAAGAAATAATGAACATGCGTAAGTATTCTGACATGTGTAACTATTTTTTAAATTTAATTACATCATTTTTTCAAACATTACATACAATTTACTCCAATGAGCCAAAACGTAATAATGTTCGAGTATTGTTTCCAGAGTTTCTTTTGCAATATTCATTATTGAAAAAATGGTATAAAAATCCAAAAATTATCGTGAATACAAAAGCACTTTCAGAACACTACACGAACATAATATTTGATGTTTATGCCACTGATATCTGCGACTGTTTGAAGTCACTTCTTTTCCCACTAATCTTTATAGCGAATTTTCAAGGTCAAATTATAATAATGGTGGGGAGTGGCTTAACGACAGAAACACCAGAAATAGTGGGGGAAGTCTTTAAAAATGGTATAAGGAGAACTTCAAGGTCAAAATATAATGAAACAAATAACAATATTTTATGTACTCTGTTCTCTTATACGTGTAATGTAATCGTTTAAACCTAAATATCTTAACTTATTTAATAATATTTGTTCGTTTTTATCTATTAAAAAATCCTTAGAAACTATACTTGCTAAAATACACACTTTAACATGGTCCATATATTTAAGAAATATAATAAAATCCTGAGCCTCCGAATCTTATATTTCATGTGAGTAAAATTCCGAACAGGCTGCAGAAATTAAAAATTCTTCATACATTTCTCTAGTTAAACTTTCCATATTAGCTACTACTACGTTAAACTTAAGTCTTACACTCTAATTTCATTTAACACAACCGGATATTCAATGAAACTTATCAGTTTTTCCAAACTGTCACTAAATCCCAACTTTTTTATTTTACAAACAGACTCTGGAAAATTTAGTATTTTGCTGCAATATTTATGACATACATTGGCAGCCTTTTCATATTCAAAAGATAAATCACAATAGCGCATTGCCAATTCTGGTCCACTTTTCATTGCATCATTGAAGTAATTACTTGCTGTTTCAGTGAACTCATCGCCCAATTTTTTTATTGTCTCTTGCAAATCACTGTTAATATTTTTCACTTATTTTTACGCTCACGACCCTTATTTATTGCTTGTAGTGGCCCATTTATACAATGACGATATATTTGTTAATAGTGAATGTAACATGGTAAGTTCAACTGTCGTTCCTTGTCACACCGATATGGCGCCGGTAGTTTATCTCAAGTTTACTGTAATATCAATGAATCGACGTAAGTTTTTAAATATTTGAGAGGAAAAAATGCTAGATCCTTTTCTTCAAAATCACACAAACTGTTTAAATTACTTTGATATAAACAAATTACTCTGCCGAATTGCTCTATAATTTTATCTTTAGATATTTCCGTATCTGATATTTCACACTGAATGAATGTAAATAGGCTTACACAGTTTTATAGAAGAATTTGCAAGGTCAAAACCATTTCAAGATCATCCCTCACTATTACACTACCCAAATAACCACTTCAAGGTCACACACTCAAGGCGACATCCAATAAAGTCCAGATGGTTTTGAACAAGGTCAAGATCAAGGTCACACATACAACATTGAACACATAACATTTTTCAAGGTCAAGGCTGTATCAGCGCATAGCCGAATGTCATGATCATGGACGAGACCAAAAAGGGGTGGTGGTAACGCCAAGGTCAAGGTCAAGGAGTGGGGGATTGAGCTCTGAGTCATGACCACTACTACTGTTATATTATGGCTTGAGCCAAGGTCTAGGTCAGAGCCCCAATGATTTTATAGTAGATCACCTTGCTGAAACATAAAAATTTTTGTTTTATGTCGAAAAAATGGGATTCTCTACATTGACGCACTGAGGACAATCTTCCGGCCAATGACAGAGGGGAACTTACCATATGCCCAGATCAGTGAGCAAACGATGATGTTTCACACAGCCCACCCACTGTCGCCACTGCTTATTTACTAAAAAAAATACAGGTCAGAACATGCCTATACCTGTCTCAATATGATCCCTTCAAAAATTTTACAAAATTAAAACGTGCTCCGAAACAGCATAAAACACTTCCATAGTGAAATCCACTCAAAGTGAGAATAAATGTTGGTTTAAAATTTACAAATACTGAATCTTTTTGAATTCTTGACAAAAAATTAACAAAAGCCTATGTTGTGGGAATGGGTTAATCGGTAAGATTACTATGAAAGATTGAGTTTTTGAAAAGAACATAAAAATTAGCTGCTAATAATACTGCATAGATGCTTTGGCAATGGGTTAATTGGTGAGATTACTATAAAAGATTGCGTTTTTAAAAATAACATAAAAATAAGCTGTTAATAATACTGTATAGATATAATGTTGAGCTGAGGAAATTATAAAGAATTAAGTCAACATATAACACCAAAAATCTTTTAACCCATGTTTATTAAAACTGACCAAAACAAAAAATCATTCCCTCAACTATCAATTTCCTAGGAATCAAAATTAAGTTAACATATGATAATGATACGAAATATAAAGTTCCAAAAACGTCATCATTATGAGAAAAAACCTAAAGTATTAGGTACTCATACAATCCAAAACAAAAATTATTCTTATTTACCATGGTTCCAAAAATAACTTATATAAAGGCAATCAAAAATATGTGTTTGTAAACAAAAAAAACTGATGAAAACGAATAAACTTAAACTTTCATTATTAATGGAAAATTATGGCTCAGATAAATGAAAAGTAAACCTTAGACATGGTTTTAACTTAGACGCGTTCCAGTCTCCATCGTCAGTGAAATCTAAGTTGGGCAGTTCATATACAATATTTGTTCATTTTTTTCTCACTCTGCATAAAATGTAGTGATCTATCAATTTAGCTGAAGAGTCATTAGCTACGCTAAACAAAACAAAATTCCTTTTCTAAATTTTATCAGCAACTTAATACATTGAAAATTCTAAGATTGTAAAAATAATGATTTTTTTCATATGCAGCTTTTTTTAAACTTGTTAATAATGTGACAATTTTTCAAATTCTTTAGCCTAATTTTAAACTAAATAATTAGGAGAATACTTGATCACTCCAGAAGCTGCACTTCTGAGTGATGACGCAATTTCTTAAATATGAAGGTCCCAATCCCTTTATAGGATTTGCTTGAAGGTGGTAGCGACAATTATATCAAATATTTTGAATTTTGTAATTTTCAAATAAATTTTTAAAAACTTTACCACTATGAAGTACATTAAGAAAACGTCCTCTAAAAATATTGCTAAAGCTTGTGTAATATCATTACACAATGGTTTAACAGTGGTATATTTGGAAAAATAATCTGCAGCAACGAATAAAAATGCATTTTATCTAGAACTACGAGGAAATGGACCCATAATGTCTACGGAAAGTAACTAGAAAGGAAAAAAACACTTTTTTTTTTGTGCACCTGTAAGACCAAAATGAGAAAAATTAGGTATTTTCTGGCTTTGAGAAGCACCACAGCGACAAACGTACTCCAAAACGTATACTCTTAAATGTGGCTAGTAACAATATTGCAGCATTCTTTTTAAGGTTTTAAAATATCCCAAATAACTACCAGTTGATGGTTTATTATGATACGAAGAAAGAATATTTTTGTTTTAAATTGTGGAACAATCATTTTCCACTCTGTTACAATGGTCTTCAGTGGAAGTTTACCAACGGTATGCGTATAAACATATCCATCTTTAACCGCTTATGTGAGTAATTATCCAGATTCTGCAAAATCTTCTCTCGAAGACTAACTTACCAGTTATGTAAAAACACATCCTAAAAAGCTTTTACACTGATACACCGAAAAAAGTAACAGCCCACTTACAGACTAGACATTACGGAACAGATATTGGTATAACCGTTGGACGTTAAGTACCAACACTGGCACCGGAGTGGCTTGGTAAAACAATTGATATGATATTAGGATTCGTTTATTTTGACCATGGTTTTAAATATGGATTAACTTTAAATAAAAGAGATGCATTACGTTCTAAATATTTACAAGTCTTTTCATTAACTAGATCTTCTTACACTTCGCTTTCATAGATAGGTATTTGGAATCTTTTTATTCATTAGTATTATGAAGTTATACGAGACCTTAATGATCTACATAACTCATCTGACGCAATTCCAGAAAAATCTATAATCATTTTTTCTAAAGCTATCAGTATACGTTTAATGAAATTTGTTTGATATTGCAAGTTAAAATCTTCATTTTCTAATTTACTAAAATTTTTATCACGCACCAAAATTGCTGACAAAATCACTGGCTTATCTGATATCTCTTTTATAGATATTTTAGATAATTTTACTTTACGAATCCTAGGCTTACGATCCAGCTCAATTTCATTTAAAAGACTAGGATCAAGTTCACTATTTAGGTCTCACATCTTAATAAAAAATTATATATAGTCACTCGTAAAAATTCAGATGCAACCAATAGTACTATTAAAGTACTATAGAAATCTCAAAACTAATTTAAAAATAAATAAGTTTCAAAATAACTTTCCAAACAAAATAACTGAATAATATCTTAAAACACAAAAGTTCAAAAAATATGAAAATATTTTTTAACGCAAGATATAAGCTTCAAAAATTGCAATATAATAAATGCTCAAAAAAAGTCTCATAAAATTCCAAACTGAGTCAGTAAGAATAGCATAAAATCAAAAATTACTTAATTCAAGTAACTAAATTTAGATACTCTTGCAACAAGATTTGAAAAAGTCGGCTTCACGTTGTCGGCGTCAATATAAATTGATTTACACAGTTAAAAATGGTAATAAGTTAATAAAGTGGATTATGTAAAGTTGTTAATTTCTAGGAATTCTTAATAAAAACAGACCACGCAGCTCTTAAACGACTACTAAATTTGAAGCAGCCTGAAGGATAAGTAACAAGATGGCTTGAGAAACTAAAACAGTACAATTTTAAAGTCTATAAATCAGGAAAACTGCACAATAACTCAGATACCTTGTCAAGAAGACCATATCAGAAAGAATGCAAGCACTGCAGCAAAATAGAACAAAGAGAAGGGTTTCGTAATCGGAAAGTTACTTACGATGTTAATCCAGAGTGAAGTACAGATGAGAAGAGAACAAATCAACTTGAAGACAATCATCTGGCATCATTTCTTTAACTTAAAGAAAATAATGAAAGGCGTCTTAGTTGGGAAGATATCTCGGATAATTGACTTACATTCAAAGCATTTTGGGCTCAGTAGGACTCACTATGAATTGAAGACCGGTTACTAAAGAGATCTTGGGAAAGTGAAGATGGCAAGGAAATCAAAACTCAGTTGGTAGTACCCAGACACAAAGTTCCAGTGGTTTTTTAAGAAATTCACAATGGAAAGTTTGGTGCTCATTTAGAGGATAACAAAACTCTAAACAAACTTCGAGAAATATTTTATTGGGTTAACTACTGTCAAGACATAAAATCATGGTGTAAACAATGCTATAGATGTATAGCTAGACAAAGCTCAAGTGCAAGATCTAAGGCAAAAATGAAGAAGTAAAATGTTGGAATAGATCTTGAACTAATGGCTATTGATATAGCTAGAAGATTCCCAGAAATAAATAAAGGCAGCAAATATATATTAGTTGCTATTAACTACTTCAGTAAAGGGCCTGAAATATTTGCCATCCCTAACCGGGAGAAGTTGACAGTAGCTAAAGCCTTAGTCCACAATGTGTATAGCCGATTTAGACTTCCTTTGGAGCTACATTCAGACCAAAGACGTAATTTTCCAAAGCTCTGCGAACTACTTAGCATTCAGAAAGCCCGAATATAAGCTTTAAATCTTCAGTCAGATGGTATGGTTGGACAATTTTAACAGGGCCATCTCTCAAAGATTGGGACAAATATTTATTAATCTTCTTAAGGACCTACCGATCCGCAGTTTATAAACCTACCGAAGTTACACCAGTCAAGGTCTTATTTGAAAAGGAACTTAGATTGCTTTGCGACATGTTGTTCGGTTCCTCGACTGGTGAAAGTAAGGAGATTGAAGACTATGTGGATGCCTTACAAAATAAGTTGCGAAAAGTTTATGACCTAGTTAAAGAACACATGGATCTAGCGATAGACAGAACGAAGACAAGATATGGAATCCACAGAGCAAGAAAGGCAAACCAACTTGGCTGAATCCAGCACATAAAGGACCATATATATAGCAGCTGATCAGGATAATCAAAATTAGGAGGGGGCAGTGTAACGAATGACTAGAAAAATTCGGCAATGTCCTTACAGAAATATAATATGTAATAAAGAACTGTCTAATTTGAGATGTGTCCTATATAATAATATTTATATCGATGTCATCATTTTGTGTTATGTTTTTAGTCAAATTCTGAACTCTTGTATATTGTATAGGTATATAACTGAATCCAGCACATAAAGGACCATATATATAGCAGCTGATCGGGATAATCAAAATTAGGAGGGGGCAGTGTAACGAATGACTAGAAAAATTCGGCAATGTCCTTACAGAAATATAATATGTAATAAAGAACTGTCTAATTTGAGATGTGTCCTATATAATAATATTTATATCGATGTCATCATTTTGTGTTATGTTTTTAGTCAAATTCTGAACTCTTGTATATTTTATAGGTATATAACTAGGGATAGGACGTGAATAGGTAGTTTAGTTTGTTTCTGAATGTTAAAGCGTCAGAAATTCGTTATTAAATTGTTGTTATTTAGAAGTGAAAAGTATTATTTTTTTTAATCGAACCCAGTAAGTGATTATAAAAGAAAAAAAATCGTAACAATATGTTTCAAATTCGATGCTTAAAGAATGGCATTTTATAGTGAAAAAAGAGCTTTTGTTGGCAACATGTACCAGTAATTGCTGATGAAATCAGCAATCAGCAATCCTAAATAGTCGTTGATAATTGAATTTCGTATTTCTAAAGGCAAATAATCGGTAATTTAATGTCCAACTACTTTTAAAAGTAATTGATAATTAGGAGTAAACTGATTTTTAAAATAAATTGCAACACCTCTATACATAATATAATTTTAACCTAAAATATTTTTGTTTTTATTTTACCAATCATCCATAGACATATAGTTCTTTAATATTGGTTCCGAATAATGAAAACGTTTTAAGTTTTAATTCCATAGAAAAAAAAATGGTTTTGAATTGAGCTATTTTGTAAAAGAATAATTGGGATGTCTGAATTAATAATACCTAAATTCGGGAAGAACACAGAGATAATTCTCCATCATAAGAAAGGTGATACAACAGACACAGGAAACTACAGACCTATAAGTTTACAGCCCCATCTATAGAAATTATTAAGAGGGATAATAACAAATCAACTGACGCTCAAATTAGACTGCGATCAATCAGTGGAGCAGGTTGGGTTTCAAAAAGGGTTTCCTGCTATGGAACACATGCAAACATTAGAACACTCATTGAAAAAATAACAGAATATTACAATCCCGGTGCACCTGCTTCTTAGATGATCATAAGCCATGTGATAGAATTGACCGTGTGTCTTCCTAGTGGTATCAGGGAATGCTATAATCGACTCAAGAATTTGTAACATCAAACAATCAAACATAGATATGAAAGACGCCGAATACAAGTCAGAAAAAATAAAGCTGTTAAGGCTGTTTAACACGGAGACGTCATATCGCCATTTATTTGCAGTGGCATTGAAAATTGTCTCTAAACAGCGAGACTGGAAGATAGGTTTTGAGTATCGATGGTGCCTATGTAAATCACTGGGGATTCACTAACAATGTGGTATTAATTAGCACCGACAGCATTAAACACCATGCTAAATGAACTGAATGAAAAATCAATAAATGTAGAGCGAATCTTAATAAAACCAAAACAATTAAGACAATTGTTTTGGTTTTATTAAGATTTATTTTGAACATACGAATAAAATAGGGGAAGAAAACTAAACGGCTGTACAGAAAAGAGAACTCACTTAGCACTGGTAGGTTTGGTAGACTAAGCTAGATTCTTGTAGATGAAAACATGCCGATAAACTTAAAACGAATAGTATATATATATATATATATATATATATATATATATATATATATATATATATATATATATATATATATATATCAGTTCTCAGCGAGTAACGAGACGAACCGCACTTGAAAATGCCAAATGAGATTTTGGCGAAACGTCGTGAAAATGATTTTTTGAACGAACGGATTGCAACCCGGAATAACCAAACTATTCATATATATATATATATATATATATATATATATATATATATATATATATATATATATATATATATATATATATACTTTACCTAGAAACCATGATATTACCAAAAAATGTGGCGGAAACTAAGGGTTATTCAGAGAACCATGGGACAAATCATGTTGAGTATTACAATCGGAGACAAGATGAAGGAAAACGAGATCCAAAAAAAAAAGTGGCAGATGTTATGGGGCGTGTTGCGAGTATGAAGGTGGGTCCAATATGACGGATTAAAAGTTTTACATCTCTTGATTTTGTCCAAAATTGGTGTAGCTAAATTTTTGAGAGAGTAAATTACTAATTTTAAATTATTTTTAAAAAATTCAATATGGCGACTAAAAATTTGACATCTCTCGATTTTGTCCAAAATTGGTATAGGAATGCTTTTGAAGGTATAAATTACGAATTTAAATAATTCAATATGGAGGATCCAATATGGTGAGCTAAAAATTTAGCATCTCTCGCTTTTGTCCAAAATTGGTATGTAATGGTTTTGAGTTTGTAAATTACGAATTTAAAATTATTTTTAACAAATTCAGTATGGCGGTTTCAAATGGTTGACAAAAAATTTGACATCTCTCGATTTTGTTCAAAATTGATACTGGGGGGTTTTGTGAGTATAGATTAGGATTAGATTAAGTGTTTCAAATTATTTTCTTGAAATTCAGTACGGCGGATTCAATATGGTGGGTTGCAAATTTTACGTTATTCATATTTTATCATAATTGGTACTAGGTGGTTTTCGAAATCGAAGGTTACGAATCTGATTTAAAGTTTAATACGGCAGATACAATATGGGGGATATAAAATTTTACATGTTTCCAATTTTGTCCACATTGCTATTGGGGGTTATTAGTTCTACTAACTGAGCAACCCTCTATATTAATACATAGTAGAGTGGTTCTACTAACCAATTGTTTTTGTGGTAGTTGCTAAAAAACATAACAACCCGTTATAATTGCTATTCTATAGGTTGAAGTATGGTGATTTAGTGAGTAAAAACACTTTTGGTTTAATACTGATGTATTATCGAAACTTATGGTGTATATATAAAAATTAAATCTCTAACCTATTTTCCTAACGTAATAATATTTACAATAACAGTGTTGACTAAGTAAAACAATTAATATGATTATTTTAGCAATTATTGAACCAGTTTGCCAACGTGCTGATTTAGTGACATGTGTTGGAATACTGGGTCGTAATATTTTTTAATTTTATGTAAGATTAAAAAATATGTATAATCTTAGATTAAACGTTCTGGCGCCCCCGGTGGTAATCGTCCGTCGTTATTGACTATAGAAGCTTTAAGGGGTTCCAAGGACATCTCATCCATACCAGAATCGTCTTGCTTATTTGGTTTTTCTTTTGATAATTTTAAAAAGAATCCATACAGTTGGTAATAGTATTATTAATGTTGTCATTATGGTACTGCAGATGAAGAAGTAGTGGTGTATTTTAGTCCAGTTGGTAGTCTCTAGTGCATCTTTAATCTCTAACTCATTTTGTTTGAGTTCACCGATTCGATATGAGGCATCTACAACGGGTTCTTCTTGAAGGTTTCAGTTGGATGCTAAGGTGACTGAGGTAACATTGATTTCAATTGATTGGACAAATGTGTCCAAAACTATTGCTGTTTCTGTTCTTTTAGGTGTTAGGATATCTCTCTTTGTCTTTATGAGACACCTTTGAGATATTACTAATATTCCTGGCCGATATAGTTTAACATCTTCCCTTGTTTCATCACAGAATATTGCCAGTCTTAACTTATATTCAGTAATGACCATCCAGGCGATAGGAGTATTTAGTTATTTCCAGATAATTGATTCTGTGGGGTTTAGTCGAACTTAGCATGACGTGTTCTCTGTCTTTTGATAAATTTCATCTATAATATAATTAGGACTATTTTATAAATTTCTAGTGGTCGTAGGCGAGCATACATTTTGACCAATATGTATGCCTTCCTTGAATTCGGTTTCGCTAATATTGCATTTGGTACATCTAGAATCCAGTATGTTTTGTTTATAATTTTCAGTGGAATGGGAGTTGATTTGAATAGTAGAAATTCATCGATTTCTTTCATGATAAAATAGCCGCATACGTAAATATACCAGGAATTTTGTTGGAGTCTAGTTTGTAAAATTGGATTCGATTCGATCCTAATATTTGTTGGAAGCTTCTTTGATACAGATGTAATAGTTTCTTCAATGTGTGTGGGTGATATAAGCTCGAATATATTTCCTCTGTGGTAATGAATATCGAGTAGTTTTTGTGATAGTCCATTATCTCGTCAACGTAATTTGATACTACTTGATAATTGTTAAGCAAATGTATGTTTAATTTGTTTTCATCGATAACCCTATACCATTTGTGCATTTCATTTATTGCTTCAATGCCTTGATTGATTTTCTGACGAAATCTTTCAAGATGGTTGTTGAGTCTGGTTTCTGTATCATTAAAACTGGCAAGTGCTTGCAACATGAACTTTGCTTGATGATTTAAGGCTTTAATTAGCTCCTTGTGATATTTGTCTGATTCTGCAATGTCAGTATAAACTCCATCATAGACTCCAATGAAAGATGTTAGTACTTTTCCCACTAGTCCTCTTTTGTCTCATTTGGACATAACATTTTACATTCCTTTATTCATTCATTCCAGTTGCTGAGCTTTTTCTTCTAAATGTTGTATTAACGAAGTACACTGGATGTTCATCGTTAATGCTTTGGCCTCCTCACAGATAGCATCTACCTTTCCTATAGCCCGATTGATGTTAGTTGTGTCGTTCAGAATTTTTTGTTTTTCGAACCCAAGATCCATTCTAAATGTACCTCTATCAATTTTAGACTTTCCGATATGTTCTATATATAAGCCTGGCCGTGAATAGTGTGTTTCATATTTCTATGCAGTTGCCTGTTGTAGTGTAGTGACAAATATTAGTGCAGCTTTCTATAGATTATTAATTTATTTCTTATTTTGTGAAATATTTTTGGGCTGATGCTGTGTAGATATTGGGGCATCAAATGGCAATGAAATTAATTTATTTATAGGTCTTTTCATGATACTGCCATCGCGTCTTTTGACTTACGACTCAAACGGTCTGGTCAGCTGGAATCAATTTCCATCTTTCAAATAGGTTTGAAGTAATTGGTGTGATAAATGAATCTGGAGGTCCTACTATTTCTCTGGCAATCAAAAAATGACCTAGAGTTAGTGCTGTTACATTATCGGGATCGTTCGTTAACGGACATCATAGCCTGGAGTTTAAACATGCTTCTATTTGATACATTAACGTAGTCATTTCTTCGTAGGTTAGCGGTGTATCAGCAATTATTCACTTGATATGGTATTTTATTAACTTAACACCTGCTTCCCAAAGCCCGCCAAAGTGAGGTGCAGCTGGCAGAATAAAATGTCACTAGGTTCCAATGATTGCAAGCTCATTTTGAGTGTTAGAGTTTTGAAAATGGTTTTTTATTTCGGCGTATAATATTTTACTGGCTCCAACAAAATTGATACCGTTATCACCGTGCAAATATGTACAACGACATCGTCTAAATATAAATCGTCGAAAGGCTGCTAAAAAGGTGTCGGATGACATGTTGCTGACAAACTTCCAAATGAACAGCCTTGCAAGATATACGAAAATCGCAATATATCCTTTATACGATTTATAGCCTCTTCCCGTGGTTGTTTTGACTTGTCCAGCGTAGTCAACACCAGAGTAAAAAATTGTTGTGATTGCGTCACTCTGGCCGTTGGAAGATCACCCATGAGTTGTTCTGCTGTTTGAGCTTTGTAACATATGCATTTTATGCATCGTCCTATGATATTTTTTACTGCTTTCTTTCCAATTATTATCCAGTATTGGTTTCTTGTGTATGTTAACATTAATTGATTTCCCCCATGTAACGTATTAAGATGAGAGTTATAAATAATATCTTGTCAGATGACTTTGGTGAGACAAGATTATTGGATGCTTTGCCTTGATGGTAACTGGGCATGTTTTAATCTTCCTCCGACACGCAGAATGCCATCTTTGCCCATAAACGGATCAAGATTAAAGATTTTACTAATGTTATCAATTTGTTTTTTTTTCCTTTGAAGAGATTTAACTGCTTCACGAAAATCGTATTGCTGTTGATTTTTTATTATTTGGCCCATATTGATTCTGTTTCTTGTAGTTGCCTATATATCTTTCACAATATCACTCAGAGCATTCGAGTTAGTGATTAAAACCGTTGAATTAGTTCATTATCTAGCTGCTTCTGTATCACTGTTGACTTGTAGCATAATTTCACTTCTTCGTTTGTTGGACAGATGTTACTTTTATTTGTCAGTATGCCGTAAACTGAACTTGTTTTTAACCACGAAGGTCCGTACCACAAAATTAAGTGATTCTTAAGCTTGGAACGTTCCATTCCTCTAAAAATTGCATCAGCAGCATTGTCTTCCTTTCTAACGTGATGCCAATGCTAACTTGGTACAAGAGCGCTAATTTCTGAAACCCTATTGGCCACAAATGTCTTTTATTTTGTTGGGTCTCCTTCTATCCATGAAAGAGTGATCATGGAGTCGGCCCAAGTATATATCGTAGCTTGCTGACATGATAGTGCAGAGATTGTCTTCTTTAATAATTTTGATAGTAATATCGCACCACAGAGTTCCAGTCTAGGCAATGTGGTCTTCATTTTTACTGGTGCAACCTTGGACTTAGCAGTCAGCACTGCTGTGTATGTTTGATCTTTACTCACTATTTTTATGTATACTGCAGCATCACAAAACCCGTGTATTTCTATATGACTTTGCTTTGTTTGCAACGTCCATAGTGGAAATATAATTTTTTTCATATTTGTTAATTCTGATTCTGAAATTTTTTCCATTCATGCTCTGCTTTGTCTGATACTAATTCGTCCCATTTTAGTTGTTTTAACCATAGTTCTTGAATTAATAGCTTTGTGTTTATAACTACTGGCGACAGCCATCCTAATGGGTCGAACAGTTTGACTACTTCCGACAATATCAGCCTTTTGATAATTTTCTTGCCAGCAGTTACTTCTACTTTGAATCTAAATGTATCATCTTGGGATGCCTAATGAATCCCCAAGGATTTTCTAGTGCTATCTTCTGTGATTTCGACTAACGATTGATGTTTTAGGTCATTTTTCAAAAATTTGACTACTATGTTTTTGTTACTACACCACTTGCGTAATGTAAACCCTCCAGATTGGAATATATTAATTAACTGGGTTTAAATATCAATTGCTTCTTCTATAGTGTCGGCCTCAGATAATAGGTCATCAACATAAAAGTCTTGGGCTGCCTTAGGAAAATTGTGTTTTTCGTCTTCAGTCAGTTGTTGAATTGTTCTAGTGGCAAGGTATGGGGCTGCAGTAGTGCCGTACATTTATATAGTTAGCTTATATTCTTTTATTGGCAAACAAGGATTGAAACGTCATAAAATTGTTTGAACACTTTGATCGTCTGATTGTATTTTATTTGCCTGTACTTTTTCTCTATATCTGTGGCAATGACAATTTTGTGTAATCTCCAACGGAGTAGTATATCAGATAATTCTTGCTATAGTTTTGGACCAGAGTACATAGTGTCGTTGAAACTGAGGCCAGATGAAGTCTTGCAAGAGGCATCAAAGACCACTCTTAACTTCGTGGTTGTACTTGACTCTTTGATAACAGGTGGATGAGGAATGTAATATTTTGCAGCATTCTCTTGATAGTCAGGATTGATTGTCATGTGACCAAGTTCTATGTATTCCTTCATGAATTGTTTATAAGAGGCTTCCAATTCTTTGTTTTTTGCGAGTCTTTTCTCAAGTTGTAGTAGTCTAGCCACAGCTCTTCACCTTGATGATCCAAGTTGTCCTATTTTACTGTTAAATGGAATGTAGATAATGTACGTGCTATCTTGATCTCTCGTTGTATTTGCTTTGTAATGATCTTCACACAATTGTTCATTTTCTGTCATCTGTCTTGGCTTAGGTATCTCTTCTATTTCCCAAAACTTTGTCAACTGTCTATCTTCATAAATACAGGTGGTCATGGTAAGGACCCAAAGTTTTTGGATTTTATTTCTTGGAATATTTCCTGATAGTATCCAACCAAGTTCTGTATTTTGACCAAGTAAGCCATCATGTATTTTTGTAGACCTTCGAGAATTATTTAACCATATTTTTTTGCACCGAGGATCATGCCAATTGGACATGGTCTGTAAAATGTAAGATTAGCAAGCATTTCATTTTTCCATTGATCTACTGGGATGTCGAATTTTTCTACAGACAAGGTTTGTGTCAATTTTGGAAGTACAATACATTGTAATCCCATTGTGAAATTGCTTGAGAATCGTGGCTTAAGTAATGTTTCTATTTTCCACTTGGCTTGTTGCGGTTTTTCAAAGCCCAGTCCAGATACTCCTACTAATTCTGTCAGGGTAGTGCTATGAGACTGGCAGCTTTTTCTGTTATGAAGGCTAATTGTGAACCTGGGTCGACGAAAACTCGAAGGAATTTATAACTTTCATAATTGTTTTACACTTTTGCTACTGCTGTGGCGAGAATTACCATTTCATTTTCCCACCCAACATGACTTGCTGTGTTTTGATTGCGGTGAGTATGC